>JALAZF010000366.1:2602316-3903475 GCA_022829125.1 Lathyrus tuberosus | reverse complement strand
AATTCTTATACCTGAATTCAACTTAAGTAGCAGCATAATGGAAAAAAGTCTTGGTTCCCAAAATGAGCTTCAAAAAAGTCTTCAAAAAGATAGGCTTGTGTTCCCAAATGAGCTTCAAAAAGTCTTCAAAAAAGTCTTGTTGTTAAGGATAGACATAAATCATAAAGCACCATCTCCATAATATCAAATGTGTCCCAACCAAACAAAGACTGCATAATGTGAAGGGAAGACTAAAACGTAAAACCAAGGTTAAGGGAAGACTAAAACACATACCTCCTGGACAACACCCAACTAATGTTAAACCAGCTGCATAATGTGAAGTAAGATTTAAGACTTTGCTTATAAAAAATGCAGATAATGGCATCACCTGAAAAAATTGTCAGAAAGAAGTTCTCATCAAGATAAACTATGGCCAAACAGAAACAGGTCCAACAGAAACAGAAACAGAAACATAATTACATGTAAAGCAATTGTAGTATTGATTCCTTATCCAAAACAAGCTTCTGCCACTGAATTACAATGAAACCAGCAGTGGCTGCCCAAAATGTTACGAGTCATGGCTTCAAAACTAACTTACTAATTATAATTGCTTAAATATTATGAGTCATTCAAAGACTCCAAAAAATTCAAAAAGTGGCTGCAAATACAACAGAAAAAATGGTTTATTATGTAAAAATAGTGGTTGCATATACAATAGAAAGAATTCAAGATATACCTAAAGGTGATTTAAACAGGTCCAGCCTGCTCATGAGCAGTTGCTCTGAGGGTAACACCTACATGAAACTCTGCAAGATACCAAAAAATATAATGAGGATAAAGTTATTAAAATAATTTTAAAAAGGCAAAGTTTTGTTTCATAAAGTACCTGAAACTATTGAATCGGTTATGTCATATTCTTCAAGTAGATCAAGGACTTTTGATTCGTTCTCGTCAGAACGCATCAACTAGTTTCGAGAACAAATAAGCGCCTCGGCCATTGCCGGACTCAAAGAACTCCTATATGTGTCTAAAATCCTCCCCCCAGTGCTAAACGCACTTTCGGATGCTACACTTGAAACAGACTCTTTTTGCATTGTACATACTCTTTTTCTCTTTTCTTGAAAACATGCAAACGTACAGCTTTCTCTCCTTCTTCTTTTTATTATCCAAAGAATAACATAAAAAATCTATTATTGTTGTCTGGTACCCCAACATGTAACTACTTGTACCATATTTTTCCACTCTTATAAGTCCTTATCCCTACAAGATAAACCATGATACTTTTTTCATTTTCTACACTGACATGTACTTCTTTTTTTGTAATGAGACCTAAGCCACCTATCTGCATAATATCCTCCTTTCCCCTGCACCTCTCTCATTTTTAAAATAAAGAAAGGGGCAATGATATCACTACACACACTTGAACAACCCTTGACCCTTCCACATTAAACCTTCAACGAATACTCCCCTTATTCCCAGCGCTACACACATACAACACCCCGTGGGACCGAGCTTTACTCTCTCTTATGAATTTTCTTTTCACATTCATCATTAAACCATTTTTTTATCATCTTCAATTTACACACTTACTACACATAGGTAGCAGCAACGCATGGCTTTGTTTAAAAAGGAGTTTTCCTCTCCTCATATTGCATAACTCACAGCAACACACACTTTCTACCCTCATAACTCTCCATAAACTCAACACACTTACCTCATCTTCTTTTATGACAAAACCATTACCACATTAAGAAACCATATACATACCATAAAAAAACCATGAAACATTAACCTCCATACACACAACTATAATCTCCATCCTTGCTTTTTCACACGCAAGAAACCACACACCTTCGCCTGCCATTTCTCATGCCTCTTCACTCTCACTCTCGCGTGTTCTCTCTCACGAGTAAACAACACACATAACAAATTTTCTATTCTTCCATTTGAAACAACCTTAAACTACCAATAATTAAATTGATTAATTAAATTATTAATTAATCTTATTAAATATTAATATTTAAATTAATTAATAATTTCTTATTGCCCGATTCTATTCTCATGCCTTGATTACTTCTATGTTTTAGGCTTGCTTGTTTCATATGATTTAATCTTGATGTTCTTCCATGATTAATTGGATTGCTTTCTCACGATGTTTTTGCCGTGATCTATTTGTGGATTTTATACGAAGTTCTGCAGTGTATTTTTTATCTGTTTTTCCCGCGATGCTTTGCCGTGTATCTTTTCCTGTTTATGCATGATGCTCTTCCATTTATGTTGTTAATTCTATTTATTGATACCATGATGTTTTGCCATGAATCTCTGTTGACTTTTCACTGTCTGATTACCATGATGTTTTTTCATGTGTATGTTGTGATATCTTTTCTGTTTGACCATACATGATGTTCTTGTCGTGTATTGTGTCTATGTATTCTTGCTTTCCATTTACATAATGTTCTTCTTTGTATCTGTTGCTTTATGTTGATCCTTGTTAACTTAATCTAAGGGGGGGGATTGTATTTTGACTTATTGTCATTGTGCATGTCTCTAGTATTTTGCTGTTGTTCTTGGTTCTTAAAACCTAACAAATCGTGGTTCCACGAACTACAAACGCTCTGATTTCTCAAGTTCCTTTTGAGAATACGTAGGCATAGGATTGCTAGATCCTTGAGCGCTACCTTTTCTTTTTTCACAAACTTTTCCTTTTTTACACTTTTTCCCTAACAACTCGTAGTTCTGAACTACGATTGCTCTGACTTCCTATTAAGGATACATAGGCATAGGATTGCGAGATCCTAGTGAGCTATCTTTTTCTTTTTCCATCTTTTCTCTTTCTTACCCATCCTTACCTTAGTAAACAATTTTTATCCAAAACACAAATATTTCAAGAGGTTCCTGTAGAGTACTGCAGATGCTTCGGGTGTTAGTATCTTCCCTTAGTATAACCAACCCCCGTACCTTTGATCTCCATATGCTTAGCTTTAGGCCTTGCTTGTTGCTTTGCATTTTTACTTAGGGTTTTTGTTCAATCTTTTCGTCCTTCCATTGGATAAAATAAAATTCCGGTGGTGATATCATTATTTTAAGAGCAAAACAGATCTGATAGCTTTGGTATCCAATTTTTACCGCGACAGAAAATGATGACTTCACTGGCGACTATTGTTCAGTGGGTTAAGCCTAACTTGTTATATTTATGTTTCTATTATTGTTTAATCTGTTGCTTGGGTTTTTTTGTTTTTCAGGTTCATCCTTTGCTGACGATGTAAGGCATTGTTTCAATCCCCCAAACACTGGAGAAATAAGGAAATTATCCCCTTGTTAACCCCTTCGAGCCTAGTGTCATACCCCAAATTTGTCCTACCTGTATATAATCTTCATTTATACATCCATCCACTAACCATATTCAAAAAATCCAAAAAAAAATGACGCTTTGTTTGGTCAGGCAAAGTGTGTTTCATGATCAGGTCAGGGTGTGTGATTCAAGTAATGTGTGTTTGAAGCCTCAACCAGGTTTTGTGCTAGTGCAAGTCAGTTGGTGTATGATTCATAGTTTTAAAGGTTGAGATTGATTCATGGTTCCTTAGGGACAATTCTTAATCATCATCCATTTTTTCTTAACCATTATTATTTTTATTTTCCAATTTCTAAACCATCTTCATTTTCAATTACCCTTATTTTTGTTATCAATTCCGCAACTATCCATTCAATATCTATATCCTTAAAAAATCCATTTCTATAAAAATCAACTTCCTTCTAACCATTTTAACCCACATTTGTATCAATTTCATTAACCATTCACATTGATCACATATCCATTTTTTCAACCACTTTCTTAATCCATTTCATTCATATTCTAGTCTAATTCAATTATCTACATTTTATCCATTCATTTCAATATCCATTTCAAAAAATCCATTTGTAACCCATAATATTAATTCATCCATTTTTCTTGTTCAACTTTTTTTCTCTCATTATTCCGTTTAAAATAGATTTGACAAAATCACAAAAATATAAGTCCAATACAACTCAAAAGGCCCATTCCAAAATCTAAGAAAAAGAGGGCCCATTTTACATCAATTTGAACAAAATTTAGATATCCTTTTTTGCTACAAAATACAGCAACCTATCACACCAAAACCACACCAAATGCTACATGCCAAAACTCTTTGCACCAACACACACAACACATATTCCTGCAAGAAACAAGTTGTACAACCCGCGTGCTTACTACCTACATCAAAAACGACTTCACTCCAAAACCGTACGAGTTATCACCAAGCAACAAGGACCTGTGAACTGCTGCAGTCCTCCAACAATACAAGCAACAGTGACATTTCAATACCAAGCAGCAACCCATCTGCACAACAAGGACGTAGACCTGCGCATCTGCTACAGCAACAACGACCCTTCAATACCCCTGCACATAATACCCACAACACTCCAATTTTTTTTTACTACTTACAGACTCTGCATACCTCACTCTGCACAAACAGCACAACAGAGACTTTTTTTCAAAAAAAAAAAACTTAAAAGAAAGGGAAGCAAGAGAAATAAAAGAAGGGAGAACAAAACCTTGAGCATCATCTTTTCAATATCACTCCCCTCACGATAAAACTGGTTCATCATTCTCACTTTCCTTCGGAGAACGAGCACGACATCCATCTCAAACCTTCTTAAAAAAAACTGCACTTTTCTCTTCAAAACCATATCATTAACACACACAATACCAATCATGTGAATCAAAGCATGTTCCTGCTACTCTCAAGAACAACCACAACAACTTCAAATCCTCATCATCTTCACGCCTCTGTTCGCAACCATTACAACCTCCACGACCACCACGCAAAACCGAATCGCTCCACCCTCCCTGCATCGCGCCGCCACAGAAAAATCGCGAGAGAATCGGTCTGGGAAGAGTGAGACGAATACGAAAGGATCGCAAGAGGGAGTGCGATTTCGAGTGAGTTTGAGAAGCTGTGATCGGAGAGGTAAGCCAGAGTGAGGAAGAGTGGCCGAGAGGAAAATGGAAGAAGGGAAGCGCCGACAGAGAGAAACAGAGACGGAGATTGGAGAAAGAGAGGAAATCAGAAAAAGTCATGGTTGAGAAGAAGAGGAAAACGCGATTTCACATTAGGTATAATCTGCCCCATTTCTTTTTTATTTATTTATTACTATTATTATTATTTTTTTATTCCATTATGAATTTGGTTAAATCTCTTTGGGTCTTCTCTTTGGGCCCTTGTGTTTTACAAATCCGATCTGTTCTTTTAGGTTTTTTTTAGTAATTAGTTTTCTTATGATAAATGTTATAACTATTTTGTCTTGATTAGTAAGTTTAATATTAGTTTAGAAATATTAATTAAGTTTGTATTTGAAAACTTTTCCTTTTACTCATGTTTTGTTGAACTCTATTTCTTTGTGTCTTGATAGAATTGATAAATATTATGTTTTTTTAATTAGATAAAAAATTTCAAAAAATATTTTCTTAATTAGATTGTGAATTAATCTTTTCAATTTTGATTTCGTTTAGAATTTAATTGTTTAGGTTTCATTCGTTTAGATTTTTAATTCCTGTTAACCGGTTATTCTGCCTATGTCATTGCTTATATCTTGCGCTCATGCTATAATAATGTCGTATTGATCTTTTGTTTCTCGAACTATTTTCAAAATAAAATCTCGATTTACCGTCGAGCCATTTTTCACCCTTGTAAGTTGACTGCCTCGTGCGTCGCCATCGACCTTATCCTAGCCAATTAGGTCCCCCATTCCATTTAGTTCAATTCCTCTAACCGATTCGTACGCAATTTCAAACCTCGATCAACATCGAGCATTTTTTTAAATCAAATCAAATACATTTAACCATACTTAAATACTATTTCATAAAAGAAGAAGAGGGAGTATAATGGAATCTTCGATTCTCCTCCTCAATTGTTTGGGCCCTAGGAATCTTTCTTAAGTTCAAGCAATTGTCTTCTTTAAAAGACTCATAACGCGATTACATATCAAACCCCTTTTTACGATAAATAAAATCAAATCTTCTTTTCTTAAACACTTGGATGAAAAAGAGAGAGAGTCGGTTCTTCGACTAGCTTTCCCGATTACTTGGACCTGAGGAATCTTTCTTAAGTTCAAGTAATTGTCATCTATTTAACATACCCTAACCATATTAAAACTCTTTCATAATTAAGGGTGAAAAAGAGAGAGAGCCGGTTCTTCGACTCACTTTCCCGATTACTTGGGCCTGAGTAATCTTTCTTAAGTTCAAAGTAATCGTCACCCAATCAAAATACAAACACATTAATCAAATTCCTCGCCGCCGTGCGAGTAAAACTCTTTTCTCGCCTTCGTGCGATCGAAACTTCCTAAAACAATAATTCCTCGCCCTCGCGCGAACGAAACCCTAAAACACACGCAAATCAAACTATTTTCTCAATCAAATCTTTAACACACTTAATCCTTATTCAAACAACTTTTCATAAAGAACATTGTTTAGTCCATTCTTCCGCGAATATAAGCTCGTGCTTCAGCCTCCCCTAGCGAGCAGACAAGCTAACGTTTAGCAGTTAGAATGCGAATTAAACACTTGTTCGCTTAAAAAAAACCAACCAACCGTAGTCCCACGAACTACGAATGCTCTGACTTTCCCATTGCACGAGGGATACGTAGGCACAAGGGTCTCAATCCTTGGCGAGCACCCTAATAAAAAAACCACCCCATTTCCCCTTAGAAAACAATATCTACCTTAGAAGAAAACAAACAAACCAAGCTAACCTTTCTCACGAATCGAATCAAGAGGTTCCCGTTGAGTACAACGGACGTAGAGGGTGCTAATACCTTCTCTCTTGTGTAACCGACTCCCGAACCCGAATTTGGTTGCAATGACCATTTTCTTATCCTTTCAAAGGTTTTCTCGATATTTCCCTTTCCCTCTTTTGGGATGAATAAAATTCGGTGGCGACTCTGTTTTGAACAGTTTTTTCTGCGTCCATCGCGAGGATCATATTTTTCGAGGTACGACAGATGGCGACTCTGCTGGGGATATCTAATAGCCCTATGCTAGAGAGAGTCAAGCCTAACTTGACTTGATTCGTGAGTGTTAGATCTGCTTGTTTGTTTATCTTCTCTTGCTTGTTTGCTTGCTTGTTTGATTATCTATTATCTACTTGCTTAATCATTATTATTACATCCTATTACTGTTTCTTGTGACACTGTGGGGGTTCTCTGATCATTTGTGCTTTGTGAGATGGCTCTACACCTGAGTCTGAGTATAACCCTAGGATTAGGATGGCGGTTGTGTAGTGGAGTCCCTCGAGGAATCTTTCTCGTTGGGACGAAGCGAAGACCCCGCTTAGAGTTGATTCTCTTGGGATGTTATTGTCGTAGTAAATCTTTGCCATGGCAATAATGTTTTTGAGCTTGAATCCATGACTCTAAGGACCTTTAACACATTTACAAATGGTGGTTGGTAGTGTTAACTCTTTGTGAGTTAATGCGAACGCCTCAATCAGATGAGATCCCTCGAACATATTACTTCCTGACAGTAATATTTTCGACCTCGATCTAGGATTCTGAGAACCCTACTTAGAACCCGTATGTCGATGGTTGTGTAGTGGACACCTCCGAGGAATCTTTCTCGTGGGGAAGATACGAAGACCTCACCTAGACGAGATTATTTCAAGAATATTATAGTCGGACAAATCTTTGTCGTGGCTATAATGTTTTCGAAATATATCAGTAACTCTATGCACCTACCCATTTAGAGCCTACCTGTGGAGGATCCGATGATCAGAGATATCTTGTGTCTAACTCCTTCCTCAGAATCAGATGTTGTTTTGATCCTGGAACCCTGCATTGCATACTCATAACATTAGCATATCATTTTCCAACAAACTCATCCGATCCTCTGTCCATTTTCTGCCAGCTGATTTCCCGACGCTCATACTGAATCTGTGGTAACCGCAAAGCATTTAAATCAAGTTCAAGTGGAGATAAGAGGAGCATAGACAATTTGAAAGTTGTGATGGCTATGTCAGAGGATAGCTTTCAACACGTTGGGATAAAGGATTTTGATCCCCCATCAGGTTTTGCTGTGTCAACTAACCCTTTGTATGATCCTCTACCTGGTGATCATCCTCCACGAGTGAACATCCGTGCTCAGTCTCAGATGATGTCGCTGACTGATTCCATGTAGAAAAGGTTTTGTTCCCTCGAAGAGAAAGTTCAAACTATGAAAGCGCACGATATTTTTGGGCTCGATGCTGTTGATATGTGCCTAGTGCCAGACCTGGTAATTCCTCTAAATTTCAAAGTACCCAACTTCGAGAAGTACGCTGGTATCAGTTGTCCAAAGCGTCATTTGATGATGTTCTGCTGAAAGATGACTTCTCATGTCCGCGACGACAAGTTGGTGATTTACTATTTCTAAGATAGTTTAAGTGGTGCATCTTTGAATTGGTACATGGATTTAGAAAGAAGTTGTATCCAATCATGGAAAGACTTATCCAATGCTTTCCTAAAGCAATATGAGTATAATTTGGACATGGCTCCCAGTCGTATGCAATTGTAAAGCCTATCTCAGAAGAGCGGTGAATCCATTAAGACCTATGGGATGGGTAGTTCTCAGTTTAACTTGGTTGTACGTTCATGCAAGGCACCTTTCATATAAAGGTTGCATTCAAAATTTTCCTTTGCACACAGCAAGCAAGTGTCGAAGATTTTTTTTAAGCTAAAAAGCCAATGATTGTTCATCGTAATCATTAACCAAGACAATCACTTTCCTTCTCAAAAACAAAAGAGAAAAAAAATCAAAAGAAAAACCCTCTAAGTCAAAACCTATGAAGGAGACTTAGGCAGAACTGGGGAATCTCGCTGACTGTAAGCATCAAAAGAAACAGTTCAAGCAAAAGTTAGGGATAAAAAAGAGAGGAGATCTTTAAATCCTCACCATGAAAATCCTCGATGGCAAAAACAACCAAATGTAGTAAGGAAGCAGTGACTGTTATTTCAAAAGTCCCTTGACTTCTGAATCGTCATCATCACTATCATCAGTGCAATTTCTAAACTCTAGGGAACCTGAATGTATAGTCTGAGTTAACTAAGCATAGGATCGAATATTATCACAAAGATTGGGTGGGAAAAAATAAACTTTGAGCCTTTCTCCTTTGTTTTATACAGCGTAAACCAGTCCACGTTACAACCCTGGAAATACCTAATTGAGGCAAGGTTATTTTGAAAGCATACTACAGCAAGGTCGTGTAAAATAACTCCAATAATATCTTTGCATATCATTTGTTTTGGCGTTACGCCTTTGCTTTACCTTTCACTTTAATGTCTTGAACCGCCGTGTTTTTGACTAGTGACTCTTATGCTTTGCATCTTTCCACAAATAATTTTGATTTTAAAAGTTGCATAAATTTTGCATTTACCATTTTTGTACGAATACTTTTGTTTGCAAACAAACTATCATCTCAAGGAATTTTCAAACAGTTAAAAAACTTGGTTGGTGATTCTATCAGGGGGAAAGTTCTTCCATATCCTGTTGAGAATCAGTTCAACATTTGTGTTTTAGTGCAAGTCCTTCTCAGAATTGGTTTATTCAGAAGATCTTTCAAGACTCATACTAGGGCAAGCATTCCCAGCGCACAGTAAAGCAATCATTTCCAGAGTCATTCAAGCTGAAGCAATGATCATCTCATCTACAACAGTCAACTAATCTGGGGCAATTTAACTGAAGAATCCCTAAGCAGCTCTTCATCCTTCCTACAAGGATCATAAACTTGATACATTTTACAAGTGTGGCAGAGATGTGTTCAGCATTAGCATCTTTAGTCCCCAAACATAATGGCAGTGATCTCCGTGTTAAGGAATCAGTCTTCCAGTCCTTTCCTCTCACCAAAAGAGTCGAGCCATGTCGTCGACATTTACATATTCATTTACATTTGATCATATATCATATAAAAATTCATATGCATATGCATAGTGTCGCAACCTGCAAAAAAACAACCGGCGAGAGACTGGAACAGAAGAGTCGCCACCGAACGTTATTCATCCCGACGCAGGGAAAGGCAACGATCGATAAAAAAACCTGAAGAGGGATAAGACATGGTCATCGCAACCATAGTCCAGGTTCGGGAGTCGGTTACGCGAGGGGAAGGTATTAGCACCCTCACGCGTCCATCGTACTCGATGGGATCCACGCTTATTGTCTAATTAAAGGGTGAGTTAAATAAAACCTACTGCTTAACGGAGACAAAATGAGGGAAAGAAAAGAAAAAAGGAGACTCGATAGGACATCGCCGTCCTAGGCCTACGTATTCCCTCGTGCACCAAACACTCGAAGGACATCGAAGGTCAAAAGATTTGTTTTTGTGTTTTTTAGACAGGAGTGGATTGAAGTTAGTTCGTAACTTGCATTGCACCGAAGTCTATGACATAGGAACAAATGCCTAGCAAATCGTTCCAAGATGGAACGTCCACCAAACACTCTAGAAAAATGAGAGGAAACCCCTCATTACTCATTTCCCACATACAAGACTCATGCGCAATACACGTTACCTTTATTAAGTGTCTTAGAATTGTTATGAGATGAGAAGAGAAGACCCAAAGGAAAAGAAAACACTACGAGGAATTCTATCCTAATGTTGTCATGCAAAGATGGCCCTAAGGTTGAGGTAAGAGGGGAAAATTCTACCTAATGTTAGCATGCATGGTTTGAATCCTAATGTCTACCCTACTCCAAGCTTAATCAAAGATTAAGTTGGACTAGGGACCCTAAGGGAGCAAGCAAGAGCTAGGCAAAAACCAAAGCGATAAATCAAAAACAGCGGCTACAACAGCGCTCCAGCACCTGCACAGCGGTAAATCCAGCACAATACACCAAACAACATTCAACAGCTCACATTTCAGCACAAAAATAGGTGTAAAAGGCAAACAACAGCACATATGACAATACACATGCAAAGGGACAGCAGTGGAAAACAGGGCAGCATGCAATGCATCCAATCAAATGCTCATGGAAAAGGTCTCAATGATGTCTAATCCTATAAAAAACACATCCAATTAAGCACCAAGTAACTAGGCATGGAAAAACCTAAGCAAATTAAGATCATGTACATTCAAAGTGTTCAAACACATTCAAGTGATCTAACATTCCATAAGAGATGTAACAAGGTATAAAACAATGAAAGATGAGACCAAATTAAGAGAGATACAAGATAGGGCAGTAAGCACGTCATGTCATATTCATTTCTTAAAATGGAAAAAGAAACATCGAAACCCAAGCTCACAACATGCATCAAGACTTGTTGAACATATACCATGATCATTTTCAAAGGAAAACAAATGTTCAAGCAAGGTAAAAGGCACACATGATCCAACTTACGCACACCATAGCATCATAGTCAAATGTATCCCATCACATTCATTTCTAAGAGATTACACAAGTTCAACAAGTTATCATCCACACATGAACCAATATGCCTCATGAACATGCTTCAAGAAGGCAAACAAATCAACGATCGGAAAATCGTGCATCAAAGATTCACATACATCCAGCAACTTGAGGTTACACAACCCTAGAAAATTCCACAAATATGCATCATACAAAGCCATGAAGGTTAGGGGTGGAATAGGTATTAATACATGCTTCCAAACAAGCCAAAAACACAAAAGTTACAGGTGCAAATCAATTGCAACTGGGTGCAAATCGATTGCACAATTACAGAATACAATTTCTAGTGAAAAAACATAGGTGCAATCGATTGCAGCAGGGTGCAAATCGACTGCACAGTAGCAGACCTACAAAAATCACTTCTCATAATCACTTTTCCAACACCAACCACATAGTCAAACATCCAAATGATCATGTAATCAAACATACATGAAAATCCATATCAAATATCAGTAGACAAACACATATTTCATCAATCAATCAAACAGATCATGAATCAAATCAAGCAAATGGACCACATCACATTGAAAACCATGGATCTACATTGTATGAGTTGTAATTAAGCTAAATCAAGTATGGATCTGAAATTAACCAACCTACAAAGCTGAGAATTTCTTTGGTGATTATTGCAAACGAAAATTGATGAATCTAAGCAAGAAATCCAAGATCCTAGCAAGAAACTTCAAGATCCCAGCAAGAAACTTCAAGATCCAAGCAACAAGCTAACAATACTTCAAAATCACTTCCGATAAGCACTTCTAAAGTTCCAGATCTAGATCCAAATGAAAATCACCAATGAATTTGAGTAATGGAATGATAATGAGAGGCTTTAGCTCAAGAATTAACAAGTTCCAATGAAGAACTTGTTAATCTCTATGGAGGAGCTTTAAGTGAGGTTGAAAATGGAGGTTGAGAGTGAAAATGTGAGAGAGAAATCTAAAAATTGAGAGTGAATGATGAGTGAAAATGATCAAAGTTGGTGAGGTTTGGAATTGATTTGTTTAAATAACCTCTAGGTTAGGAGTTAGGTTTGGGTTTGGAATGAGGTTTAGTGAGTGGAATTGGAAGTGGAAAATAAACTTGGAAAGGGAATGTGGAATTTAGAGTGGAAATTGGAGGGAAATGAAATCAAATTCTGCAGCCCTCTAGATCCTTCTACTGATATAGTATTGATCCTAAGTGAAAGTGGTGCATTGAAAATTGATATAGTGCTGAAAATGAAGGTTTTAGGCAAATCCGTTACAGTGCAATCGATTGTACAGCAGTGCAAATCGATTTCATACCCTTGCAAAGGCCAAAATGTGAAAATTGACGGGGTGCAATCGATTGCACACTTATGCAAATCGATTGCACCAAGGAAAAATGGTGAAAACTGTCTCATTGCAACTTGTTTTGAGTCATGCTTCATATCTAATCCTTAGCCAATGATAAGACCCTTGAATGATGCCTTAAACATGATAGAAAACCTGTTTGGAACAAGATCAAATTAACCATGCTTTATAATCTTGATTTTGAAATGATCAACCCATCTGCTGATAAAATAAATGGCTGATGCCTCTGATGATTGTGCAAACTTCGTAAGATACTTTGCTGAACATGAACACCACAAGATTGACTACATTCTCTTGCTTTGGCCTTGAAACACATCTTCCTCTTGAGGGCTAACAAGGATACCTTGATCCCATGCAAAGAACTAATGATATGCACACATGCAGATGCAAAAATGAAATGAAACATAAGCCAGTTAGCGTTAAAAGTATGAGGGAAAATTATGGGGTGCTACAGCTGCCCCTATTCAATCAACTTGGTCCTGAAGGTATGATAGCAACGACTTTCAGATATTCAAGGATACACGGAGATTGAATCCCATGTAAACATGTATAAATTCAAGAATATAGCTCAAGGTCAGAATTAAGAGTCATTAAAGGATGCATATGCAGGTCATAGAAGTATCATCTAAGATATGAGTGCAATGATTCAAGAAGAGAAGACAAGATGAAAAGAAGTTCAAACAATGTTCAAGTTCAAAAGATTTGACATACTTGCAATGCAAGTTATGAATGAGTAATGAAACATGAACATGAATAAGAATGGATGCCAGTCAGTGATGTATGATATGCTTGATCATATTAGAATGCAATAATGATGTCACAAAGATGCACATAAAACATGTTAAGGCACATAAAAGAAGATGCACACAAATAGGTCAAACTTAGTTCATATAAGCACAAACATTCATGAACCAAAACCAAAAGGCAAGTGACCTATAATCTAACATGAATGACCTGTAATGTTTATGAAATGACCTATAAAATGATCACATAAGTCCTAATGCAATGGAATAAGTGCCTCTTAATCAAACAAGATTGCAAAGTTGAGAGAACATTCACAAATGTGACTTATAATAATCAACAAGGAAAAAATAGAAAGAGACTTGGAAAAAATATGAAATTACATCACAAAGCACTTAAGTCAGAAGCTAATCAAGCATCAAAAGCTCATGTCAATATTCAATAAGAAACAAGTTCAAACAAGCTCACAAATTAATATTATGGCAAGGAGAAGGATGCACAAAGAAATGGTTCAAATGCTATGAAAAAATGATTTTAAAAATATTAGGAAAATGTTTTTAGATGCCTTAAGATGTTTCCTAAACATGACAAAAAGAATGGATGAAAAATAGTTTTGGAGCTATGCAAAAAAATTATCTAAAGTTGAGGTATCAAGGAAGAAACACTTTGAAAAAAAAGAAATAAAATAAAATCCGTAAAATATGGTCATATATTCACAAAATCAGAATTAAAAATCTTATAAAATTATTTTAATGTCTAAACATGGTTCATGAATTTTTGTAGAATTTTTAGATGCATTTTGGTATTTTTAATAAAAGGAAATAAAACATGTATAAAAATAAAATGCAAAAGAAATAATGCAGGGGGTGCAGAGATAGCAAGTTTTCAGTTTAAAAAGATGTTTGGGCTTAAAATGAGGTGTGTGAATAGAATTTATAGTCCAGTCCAATAACATGCGTGTGTGTGTGGAATTATGGTGCACCTCAGTCAAACGTTGGCTCACTCACAGCCCTAAGATGAATCACACGCACACAAATCAATCAAGCATATGCCAGTAATCATGATGAACAGCTATGATGCACACACGTGGTGAGATACAGTGGATATGCTACACACAGTCAATCAGAAAACAAAAGTAAAAAAAAGTGCACGTGACCTCCACCCTCTCTTTTTAATTCGCTGGCAACATCTCACCCGTCCATTGCCTAAGATCTAACAACCATGTTTTAAAGTTCCTAAACCCTAACTGAAACCCTCACCGGCCGGAGAATGACCTCCGGTCATCTTCTCCAGCCATCTCCGGCCACCTGCAAATGTTCACATGTTCCAAAATTTTGCAAAAATTATACCATTCGAAAGTTGAAGTTATGTAGAACACAGATCCACACTTAGATTTCACACAGCATGCATGTACAGAGAGAATCGAGCACAAACATTTTTCCCTAGCATTTGAGTCTAAGCACTTAAGGTGCCTATCACTAGCCAGATCAATCACATTGCTTCTATTAAGCTATAATCAACATAAAACAAACTTAAACTCAGTGAATTACTGCAAGAAAAGTTGATAAATAATGAACCTGAAACTTGAAGAAATCCTGAATCAGAATAAAACCAGAGGTGTAGGCTTGTTCTTGAGCTTCCAAGGAGCAAAATAAATGCTCTAATGCTTGAGATCTTGGAGAAAACAGAATGAAATTCAAACTGCAATGAAGCTACACTTGAGGAGATTGATCTTGATTCTTCCTTGTTCTTGATCAGAGAGTTACAATGTGACACAATGGATGAAGATGATGATGAAATCGTGCAGAGAGAGAGAGAATTCAGAGAGAAACTTGAGATGAATTTTGTGAGAAACGAAGGAAATGAAGAGTGTTCCCTTGCAAATTATGTTAGATTGCTTTTATACCAATGGTTAACTGTTAACCACCTTGGTTAACAGTTAGAACCAAGGTTAATTGTGGTGAAAATGAGAGAGCATAGGGTGGAGTGAGCAATTTTTGAAAGGAGAGGGAAAAGAGCTCGTGTGTGTGTGGTTATTGATCATGTGTGGGTAAAGACATGATACTTATGATGAGGATGATAATGCTGACATGTATGTGTGATATGCTGGCTGACTTGTAATGTAAGTTTTTTTCTTTTGAAACTTTCCTCTTTTATGTATGGCAAAGGTATGTGTGCATGTATGTGTAAGATGGTGTGTGTCTAAATGAGGCAAATATTGGTACGTGTGTTTATTGTGAACCTGAACCAAGACAATGCATAAAACTTCCACCAAGTTCAATCCACATATCAATGAAAATCATGATGTTTAGAGGGAAAATTCTCAGGCTATAATGCATGAAATAAGCTGATTTTGAGGTCTATGGAAAGGAGAGATGAAATGGAACAACATTGGTGTTGAAGTCAAAGTGAATGGAAGCCTCTTAGGTGCATGAAAATGGTTATGAACTCGAATGCACAAAACTGGTTTATGGGCATGTGAGGTTGATTTGCAGACCTGGCCATGAGCCTAAGGAATTTCAGTGTGAGACCACCATGTTTGACCTCTCATATCTCTCAATCCCTTGATCATATGAAAAAATGATAAACGTGAACATTGTAGAGGACATGGAGATGAACAAGATTGGTGTTCAACATTTTTTCATTTGAATCCTTCTTGAGGGAGAAAAATAGCTTGACATTTGGCACACCACATGTTTGATGAAATTATGGCCTGGAGGCCTGAACTTGCCTTGCCATGACTTGGAATTTGCCTTGATTTTACCAAACTTTGATTGATCATAACTCCCTCAATTTTGATCCAATGGAAAAGTTCTTTATATGGATTTGAAGCTTAAGATGTGATCTTTGATTGGCTCAACTTGGGCCTGAAGTTTAAAGTTTTTATCTTGAAGAAAGAATGCCTTGAAGTGTAGTGTAAAATGGTCCAAACTTGCCATTTTTAGAAACCTTAAGTTTCTATTTTGGGCAGTTTTGTGATTTCTTGATTTTTGATGATTCCTCCATCATTTCTTTATCAAATCTTGTCCAATGAACATATGTGACTTGAATTTCGTGAATTTGACCTTAAAAAGTCAAGAGTTGACTTTTTCCTTTGCACAGTTGACTTTTTCCCCAATTTCTTGATTCGCAAACAACTGACCAATTGAACCTCTTCTGAAATGAACCAATGGACAATCTTCCATCATTAGATACATGATATCATATAGAAAACATTGAGATCAAGTTTGAACCAAAATTTCATCAGGAGACTGCTTGAACTCAAAACCCTAATTTGGACTGTTTTTGCTAGGAGATGATGAACTGTCCAACTTCTTGGTGAATTCCTATCTTCCAACGACTTGTGGGATTGATTGAGATCATATGAGACATAAGAGACTCTTGAGGCTTTCTTGAAGACCTTAGGCTTTAGCTCTCTTGCTTTGGATACTCAATACTCTGAAATCAACTGATCACATGCCCTTTGCAACTTGTATGAGATATGAGATAAAATGAGATATAAATGCAATGCAATGAAACATAAGCTAGGAAACAACAAGAGGGTAAATTTTGGGGTGTTATTGCTGCTCCTAATCAATCATCTGTTAACCTGAGCACGATAAAAGCAACGGCTATTCAGACAATCAAGGTGAATTGTGATTGAATACGAAAACAACCAGAAAATTTGCACGCTGAATGAAGAAGAAAAGGGATATAAACCCTTATGGAAGTATCAGTAAATAACTACATAGATTGACACGACGTGTATCGAAATAGGGCTACGGACGATCATCCAGGACCATACGGACGAGTATGGAAAGAAAACACGGACGAGCGTGGAAAGGACACGGACGGGTGTCAAAGGTCAAACAGACGAGTGCTGAAAGGACACGGACGAGTGTCAAAGGTCAATACGGACGAGTATTGAAGTAAAAGTTCAAACACGGATGAGTGATGAAAGGACACAGATGGGTGTTAAAGGTCAACGATGCGGACGAGCATCGGACAATCATCAGAGGTACACGACGAGTGACCAAGTCGATGATACGGATGAGTATCAGACGGTGATTAATAAAAGAGACACACACAAGTGTTCGGGTCAACGATACGGACAAGCATCGGACAATCATCAGAGGTACACGACGAGTGACCAAGTCGACGATACGGACGAGTATCGGACGATGATTAATAAGATACAGACGAGTATCTCAAAGGTCAATACGGACGAGTATTGGCTAAAAAGGGCAATACAGACGAGTATTGAAATCAGGTTCAAGCGCGGACGAGTGCTGAAAGGACACGGATGAGTGTCACAGGTTAATACGGACGAAGTATTGAGGAAATACAAGAGGACACAGAGGAGTGTCAAAAGAACACGGACGAGTGTTGAAAGGACACAGACGAGTGTCAAAGGTCAATATGGACGAGTATTGAAGTAAGAGTTCAAACACGGACGAGTGCTGAAAGGACACAGACGGGTGTCAAAGGTCAATACAGATGGATATTGAAATAAGATTGTATGATCAAGTGTTGTAGTAAGCTTTGCTGGGGTTGCACGACAATGCTTTGTCTGCGAATTGCTCTGGCTTGCAGGTAAATGGTTGCACCTGGCTTATGTTTCATATGCGTATGTTTGAGTCTTGCCGTAATGCTCCATATCAATGGAATGCTACGCTTTAGAGAAATGCTATGCAAACTATATGCAAGTGCAAAAGAGACTCCGGATGAGGAATCCAATTCCGCGGGGAAAAGATCATTGTTCGATCCTTCAATTGCTCTGTGGGGATTAACCCTTCGGTCGGGAATTACTCTTGCCCCAAATTGCCAAAAATAAATTGGCTAGCAGATACGCTGAGGTGTGATGATCCTGTTGAGGAAGTTTCCACTTGAATGACTCTACCTTAGAGAGAGATTATTCTGCTCATAGAGCTCCGCTGGGGATGAGAATTTTCTGAATGACGTTCTGCTGAGGAAAAAGAGTCATTAAAACTCTGCTTGAGGATTTATCAAACCCAAGATCCTTTGCGGGGATAATCAGCCTTCTGACTCGGCTAGGGAATACTCCGATTCTGACACTACTTGAGGAATCAGCAATTGTTAACGACACAGAAAATCTTGTAGCTGTTGGAAGTACTGAACGGGAGAATTGACTTAATAAGATACAATAATACCCATTAGAAATTAACTTGTCTATATCGAATCGTCGTGAGCGACCGTCGGCCGAATGATGGACTCAATCAGTAAACGTTGTGACAAAAGGGTGACATGTGCCCCGGTATTTTGCATAGGTATAAGTAATTACTCATTTGGAAGACACGGTCCATGCTCTCATGTTCTTGACACCGCTTCAACCTTGCTTTTGAGCCTAATACGAGACTGCTACATGCAAGCAAAAGATATGCACATATGCCCCGTACTGGATATGACTTCTGCAACTGAGAAAATCCAACTCTGAACCATCACTTATTAGGGAGAGTCCTCAACAATGATTTGTGTTGAAGATGACCTCATGTTAGGCTTTTGAATGTAAACCTGCAACAAAAGAAATGCACACATATGTCCCGGAGGCTGCATGGTTTGAATCCACCGTCCGGGGTTAATCAACATTCAAAGCAATTTTAAATGTTTTCCATGCGCATGTTATTATAAAGCCTCAATGTTTTCAACAATGCAATGCTTTTTATCAAAAATTTGGACGTTTTTTGCAAACAAAACAGTAAAATGAAAACAAATATGAAGCTTTTTGACTGAATAATCAACTTTATTGATTGAAATGCCCAGAATAGGCAAGTACATCACGAAGCAATCCCTGGAAAGAGGTGATCGCTGAAAATTGAGAAAAGAAACAATCCTAATGGCAACGTGAAAACGACATTTCACTGAGTTTCAATTCTGCTATGACCAGTATGTCTTCAAGACTTTCCGATTATCTTCACTTTTTGAAGAGGATGATTGGACTGATTCCTATCCTTTAGAGATTGCCAGTTTGAGTGAAACAATGAGGTAGTACAGATGACTCAGATCGCAGTCTTCGCTTAATCCCTCTTTTGCATGGACCGCCCTTTTCGGGTTTTTAATCCACCGGGATACCCCTTCTTGCCTGAGTTGTCCTTGTGGATTTTCAACTCACCGGGTGTACAATTTTTTTTATTTTTATCCCTAATTTTTGCCCGAACCTATTTATTCTGTTTTTATGGTTCGTCGGGATGCCCTTTTTTGCCTGGACTTTTCTTTTTTTTGTCCAGCAGGTCTATTTATGCGAAGTATTTTTTGACTGCGTCTGAGTTGACAGGGGATGGAAAATCTTCACCACCCATGGTTGTAAGCATTAAGGCTCCGCCAGAGAAAATCTTTTTAACCATATATGGACCTTTATAGTTCGGTGTCCATTTTCCCCTGTGATATGTGTTTGGAGGATGGATCTTTCTAAGTACCAATTCACCAACTTGATACTCCCGAGATCGCACTTTCTGATCAAATGTTCACTTCATCCTTCTCTGATATAATTGACCATGACAAATAGCTGCTAGTCTCTTTTCCTAAACTAGGCTCAACTCGTTGAATCGGGTGCAAACCCATTCTGCCTCATCCAGTTTGACATCCATCATAACCCTCAACGAAGGAATCTCAACTTCCACTGGTAGGACTGCCTCCATACCATACACAAGTGAGAACGGTGTTGCCCCAGTAGATGTCCTTACTGATGTTCGGTACCCATGCAAGGCAAACGGTAACATCTCATGTCAATCTTTGTAGGTCACCACCATCTTTTGCACAATCTTCTTGATGTTCTTGTTGGCCGCTTCAACAGCGCCATTCATCTTTGGACGGTACGGCGAAGAATTGTGATGCTCAATTTTGAAGTCCCGACATAATTCTGCCATCATTTTATTGTCCAGATTTAATGCTATATATTGACTGGTATAAACCTAGTTTAGGTGTGGAACTTACGTGTGTTTTGTTAGGGTTTGTGAGTGTTATTTGTGAGCCTAACTGGTATCATTCTGATAACAGTACAAGGACTGGTTTTTGTGTTGTAAGTTCTGTCAGTTACTCATAAGCTTTTAAGCATTGAGTTTCTTGTGTGTCAATTCTCATAAGCTTTGAAGTATTGAGAATTGTGTGTTTTGAAAGTGTGGCTTTCGTTGTGTTACTTGTGTTGAAAGGAACCAATCACGGGTTGTGGTTGTAGAGGGATTTGAGGAGGGCCTCATACCTAGGTGAGTCTTAGGTAGAAGTCATAGAAAGGGTAGTGATTAAGTGAGCAGATTGTAACCGGGTGTGGTTGTTGTATGATCTATGAATTGATACTATCGTATATTGGTTTCATCCCTGGCTTGGTAGCCCCCAGAGTAGGATTGTTGATCCGAACTGGGTAAACATATCACTGTGGTCTTTACTTTCTGCACTGTTATTATTATTGTTATCTTGTTCATTGTGTTGGATATCCGTGTCTCAACATCTGTGTAGGACATCTGATATCTGTGCCAGAATTTCACGTGGTTTTCACTCGTAGTTTTTCAGGCGTATGTGTCTAGCTTTTCCGTTATGTTTTCGGTATTTGAATTCATAGTATTGCATTTCTACTTAGTGTTTATGTTTTATTTAAGCAAGTTTTTGTTTTAATATTATTCCGTTTTTAGACCGTTTGTGCTTTGATGTGGTAGTGTTTTCTTTGTGTTTCTCAGGTTTGTATAAAGTCATTAATCAGATGCGCGTGTGAAAGCTGAAGTGCCAAAAGTTCAAGGAAAAGACCAATCAGAAGCCTAACATGGTTGTCCGTGTCACAGGACACGGCCCGTGTCAGGGCCCCTAAAACACTGCCTTGGCGCATGAAGATTAAGCAGCCTGACACGGCTGCCCGTGTCACAGGACATGGCCCGTGTCAGGGCCCCTGAAACACTGCCTTGACGCATGAAGATTAAGTAGCCTGACACGGCTGCCCGTGTCAGGGTCACTGGAGGGGAATTTTGTGATTTTTTAATTATTCCAATTAAGTGTCCTTTGAGGGTATTTTGGGAATGTCACTGTTGTTTAGTGATCTGACACTTTTGAAGCTGAGGAAGGCACGAAAGAAAAACACTTTTTTGAATTACGTATTATTGTGGATGTTTTCACGAGTTCTTGGAGAACGGAGATCTCTCAACCGTGGAAGCAATTGAAGATCGAAGGAATCCGATTATTAGTGTAATGGCTTTTCTTTATTTTTATTCAGTTATTGTTTCTGTTATGAACATGAGAGGCTAAACCCCCTAATGCTAGGGGGTGTCCCTGATTTCTTTTTGTAATGACAATTGGATCTATTTTATACTAATTTCACTGCGTTTTCATTATCATTTTGTTGTATGATTGTTCTTAATGCAAATCGATATTGGAAAATAGGGTTTTGATTCATGGTTGATTTAGGTTTGAAAAACTTTGATTAACGCTTTTCATACGACAATATTCTATTAGACATTGCCGAGGAATTGGGATGTCATAGTTTAACCGTATCACTTTTGATAAAAAGTAAAGCTTGGGATTCTCTCTATACAACCAAGGAATTGGGGTGTAGAGGGAATACCAAAGGGTTTTCTTTAAAGGAATTTTTGAAAACTAATCTTAAAAGATGGTAATGATTTTGGTCTAGTAGTGATTTTGCTAAATGTTAGAGAAGATGTCATTATAAGGGATCTCATACACCTCTCCCTAGTATTTTTCTCATATTTGTCAAAACAACTTATTTATCTTTTAAGTGCTTTTATTCATAGAACATAGTTATAGAACCATATTAAAACCAAACAAAGGAACTTTTGTTTAATTGAAATAGTCTCTGCACTACATATTCTGAGCAGTCCTCAAGAGAACGACTCTGGGGAAAACCCCAAATTATTACTACATCGGTAAAAATAGTACACTGGCTATTTTACCAATCACCTGTCAAGACGAGACACCTTAATTTTGGGCACATGGTTCCACCAATTCACTTGAATCAGGGAATATAATGTTGCCAAAGCATCAGCCATTTGATTTCCATTTCGAGGTATATGTTACAATTTCACTGTTGTAAAGAAAGTCAACAACCTCCACGCATAGTCTCTGTAAGGAATCAAGTTTGGTTGATGGGTACGCCAATCTCCATTGATCTGATTGATCACTAGAGCAGAGTCCCCAAATATTTCAAGAGTCTTGATCCTTAAATCAATGGCTACTTCAATGCCCATAATGCAAGCTTCATATTCTACTTCGTTATTGGTGACATCAAAAGTTAATCTAGCAGTGAAAGGTATATGAGACCCTTTCGGCGTGATAAGAACTGCCCCAACGCCACTTCCATTCATATTAACGGCCCCATCGAACATCAATTTCCATTTGTCATTAGGATCCGGTCCTTCATCAAACGGTGGTTCTTCACAATCTTTGGCTTTAAGAAACATGATGTCCTCATCAGGAAAATCAAACCTCATCGGCAGATAATCATCAATTGGTTGTTGCGCAAGATAATCTGACAAAATACTTCCCTTGATAGCTTTCTGAGAAGTATACTGGATATCATATTTAGTAAGCACCATCTGCCACCGTGCAACCCGTCCGGTCAATGCTGGATTCTCAAATATGTACTTGACAGGATCTATCTTTGAAATTAACAAGGTTGTATAAGTGAGCATATATTGCCTCAATCGCTTAGCAGCCCATGCAAGTGCACAACATGTCCTCTCAAGCATTGAGTATCGTGATTCGCAATCATTGAATTTTTTGCTCAAGTAGTAGATGGCATGCTCCTTTTTACCTGTCTCGTCATGTTGACTGAGAACACAACCCATGGATCCTTCAAGCACAGTCAAATACATGATCAATGGTCTCCCTGGAACTGGAGGCATGAGAATTGGAGGTTCCCGCAAATATTCTTTTATTTTCTCAAAAGCCCTTTGGCAATCGTCATTCCACCTGACCACCTGTTCTTTTCTTAACAGCTTAAATATTGGTTCATAAGTGGATGTGAGGTGAGATATGAATCGTGCAATGTAGTTCAATCTACCCAGGAAACCACGTACTTCTTTTTCTGTTCTTGGTACAGGCAACTGTTGTATCGCTTTTATTCTGGCAGGATCAACCTCAATTCCTTTTTAACTTACGAGGAAACCCAACAATTTACCGGACCGAACTCTGAAAGTGCACTTGTTCAGATTCAGCCTTAGTCGAAACTTCCTCAATCTTTCAAACAGTTTCTGCAGATTGACCAGATGCTCTTCTTCTGTTCGAGACTTGGCAATCATATCATCTACATAACACTCGATCTCTTTATGAATCATGTCATGGAATAGCGTTACCATAGTTCGCTGATACGTTGTCCCAGCGTTCTTCAACCCAAAAGGTATCACCTTGTAACAGAAGGTACCCCACGGGGTAATGAACGTTGTCTTCTCCATGTCTTCTAGCGCCATCTTGATGTGATTATACCCGGAGAAGCCATCCATGAAGGAGAATACCGAGAACTGAGCGGTGTTGTCAACCAGTACATCAATATGAGTTAAAGGAAAGTCATCTTTCAGACTTGCTCTATTTAGATCCTGGTAATCAACACATATTCTGACCTTACCATCTTTCTTTGGCACAGGAACAATATTTACAACCCATGGTGGGTAATTGGTGACGGCCAGAAATCCCGCATCTAACTGTTTTTGTACCCCCTCCTTGATTTTGAGAGCCATTTCTAGTTTAGTTCTCTGAAGCTTTTGTTTGACAAGAGGACAACCCTCTTTCAACGGCAACCTGTGCGCAACAATGTATGTACCTAACCCTGGCATATCTTGATATGACCAAGCAAAGATGTCGACATATTCCCGCAACATACTGATCAACTCTTTCTTCACCTCGGCCTGCAGACTGGCTCCAATCTTAATCTCTTTCTTGGCATCCTCGGAACCAATGTTGATAACCTCAATTGTCTCTTGGTGAGGTTGAATGACCCTCTCCTCCTGCTTCAACAATCTAGCCAATTCTTCAAGAAGTTCACAGTCTTCTTCATCCCCCTCTTCGGCTTGATAGATTGGATTATCAAAGTCATACTTGCCCATAGCAGAATCGTTATCAATGAAATCCGGGTGATTAAGTCTGCATGATTGAGGGTTATGCTTTATTTTAGAATGAGACTTTTTCAAAAGAAAACAAAAATAAAACATTGCCATTTTATTGTTTTTCTGCAAAAATAAAAATGAAAGACAGGGAACACAAAATTTGCATGTAAAACGTCCTTTATTAATGATAAAAAACTTACAAATGCAATTATGAGGCCCTACAAATGGATCTACACGCCTTGGGCAGAGCGCGAGATTTTAACATGCAATAGAGAAAAACAAAGAAAATTACTCTGTTTGAAGAGTAACTTGAACAATTTCTTCAACAGACTAATTGCAAAGCTCTTGACCCGGTACACACGGGCGCACCCAGTTGTCGAGATCACAATCACTGTCGATGCCATCTTCACTTGCAGCACACATCTGATTTGGATTAATGGTTCCCCCTCTATAGAAAGTAATTGGCCCCTTGCGCTCTGTTGCAACAGCTTGATACAGATTATAGCCTACACCGAACTTATCTTCCTTTGCAGAGACTTCAATCAATTTTCCCCAGCCTTGGGCATTACCTGCTTTGACTACTTCCACTGCCTGTTTTTAAGAAGCAATAGAAGTACCCACCTGTTCTTCGCCCTGAGAAGATACTGCCTGTGAAGACGAATCACCAATATTGACTGCCTCAAATGCTTGACACAGCATCTCATGGATCTCTCCATCCATTTCCACGTACTTAAAGGTAGACAGCTGACTTACGAAGATGTCTTCCTCTCCACATACAGTCACCACTTGACCATCAACCACATATTTCAACTTTTGGTGCAACGTAGATGTCACTGCCCCAGCGGCATGAATCCACGATCTTCCTAACAAGAAACTATATGCGGGTTGAAAGTCCATCACGTAGAACACGCACTTAAACACTTGAGGACCAATCTTTACTGGGAGCTCTACCACTCCAAATACATAACATTTCGAACCATCGAAAGCCCTCACTACCAAATCACTTGGTCTTAGAATAATTCCGTCAGCGTCTAACTTCATTAAGGCCTTCTTTGGTAACACGTTCAGGGAGGACCCCGTGTCTACAAATACATGAGATAATACTGCACCTTTACACTCCAGGGTATTGTGTAATGCCCTGTTGTGATTGCGACCCTCAGTAGTCAAATCATAATATGTAAAACCTAGCCCATGGCTAGCATTGACATTCAAAACAACAGACTCCAATTGATTCACAGTAATCTCTTGAGGTACATAGGCCATATTCAAGACCTTAAAAAGTGCCTCTCGATGAGCTGCAGAACACATAAACAACGACAAGATAGAAATATTTGATGGCGTTTGGTTCAACTGATCAACCACTTTACAGTCACTCTTTTTGATAAGTCTCATGATCTCCTCGACCTCTTTCTCAAAAGTACCTCTATGCACAGATTCAGGAACAACAACCTCCTCTGTAGCCACCTGTTTACCCTTGGCTTTGGCTGCTGCCTCAGCTTCAGCATTAGTTCTCAAACTCTGCGGAGCAAACAAGTGTCCACTTCTAGTGAAACCACCAAGACCTCCCACATTATCAATACTGGAACTACCCCCAGCTGGAGTTTCCACTTCTTGCTTTTCTCCTTGGTAGTAAACATTTGCATCGTAGTGCCATGGGATAGCCCGCTCACTAGTATAAGGAACTGGTCCTGGTACCGTAATAGTAATAGGACTCACTACATAAGGCACTATGATAGCAGCAGGCGCTGGCACTTGAATTTCAGCTGGCGTAAAATAAATGGTAACAGCTGACACATCGTTGTCCTTTTTGTCCCCCTGATCAAACTGTAAGCAACCCTCATCAATCAGATTTTGAATTCCGGCCTTCAGTTTATCACAACCATTACTCTGATTCTCGCAATCAACACAACCCTCTTCACATCCAGGGAACACTTGCCCCCTCAACAACCGAGCCTTCACAAAACTCAAAGGAGTCTTCACCCTGTTCACATCAGTTACCAAATTCAAAACTTTCCCATCTTCAATGGCGTTGACCTTTGGCACATTATGATCTGGCATGGGATTCTGAAGCACATTCGGCGGAGTTGAGAAATTAATTTCCTTGGCATCAATCAAATCCTGTACCTTATACTGAAATGCCCGACACTTTTCAATAGTATGACCTGGACCCCAGAATGAAACTCACAGCGGGCATTAGTATCATAACCCTTTGGTAATACAGCAGGAGTCGGGCCTATCGTACGAAGCTCCACCAGATTAAGCTTCAATTATTGGGGTAACAAAGTTGCGTAAGTCAAAGGCAGAGGGTCCATATGCCTGTCAGTTTGTCTCTGCTGATATGATCTCTGTGGCTGTTGATTATTCTGCGGCTGAACATTATATTGTTGCGGCTGTGATTGAACTTCGGGACTAGGAATGGTCACAGCAGCAACCTGATTATAGGAATCTTGATAGCCTCTACCTCTTCCTCTATTCTTATAAACAACACTGGTCTCCCCATCTCTTTTCCTGGTAGCTCCAGCAAATGGCTTCCTCACTCCTAAAGAACTAGCACCACTGACATCTTGTATTTTTCCGAGCTTCAACAAACTTTCAATCCTTTCCTCAGCGATTACAATGTTCGCAAACCCAGTTGAAGGACAGGCAGCCAACCTATTAAGATAAGCTCCCTGAAGAGTACCCATAAACATGTCGGCCATCTCTCGGTCCTGCAGTGGAGGTTGAACCATGGCAGCCAACTGGCGCCATCTTTGAGCATATTCCTTAAAACTCTCCTTCGTATTCAAAACCATACTCTGCAGCTGAGTACAGTTTGGAGCCATATCCATGTTGTATTGATACGGCTTGACGAAAGCATGAGCTAACTCTTTCCAGTTCCTTACAGAAGTCCTGCTCAACTTCATTTATCTTTTGTTTGCAAATTGCCCCAGGCCCCGACCGCTTGCCTTACCAACAAAAGATTATCTTTCACAGAGAAAAAGAAGGATTCTTCCAATTCACTATCCTTCGGAGGATCTATTAAAGCAAATCCCAATTGTCTCCTTAAAATAATAAGATTCTAATTGATGCAACCCTTTATTCCCAAGAGTGGCACATTTGGATGTCTTCCACAACTACTGATAAAATTCCCACCCTTCGTTCTTTGATCAAACCAACGAATATCTTTTGCCATCAACTTAATCAAACTTTTAGCCCAATTCTTTGAAGGATGAGGATTCAAGAAAGCCTCGGAACTCGGTAAGTGTCTCATGAGCCATTTATGAAACAAAGGTGCACAACATCGAACCAATCCCCCTCGTTTCTTCTCATTCTTATAATGCATAGAATAATACAAATCACCCAAGAGTATAGGTATAGGATTCCTCAACACAAAGATATGGATGGCCCTCATGTCTACAAACTTGGACTCATTAGCAAACAACATAATCCCATAAATGCTCAAGGCCAGAATAGCACAAAATGTTTCCCATTAAGCCTTATCAGCACACTCTTCAGCTTTGGCAACCAAGAAATCCAGATGAAAACCGGCTAAACCTCCTTTGGTGGCGAGGTTATCTTTTACCATAGGTACACTCAAATGGAGAGCCTTAGCTACCTCCTCATGCTTTGGAGGATGCATATCAGAGTTAAAAGGAATCTGGCGTTTGAGAGGCACACCTAGAAGAATGGCATACTCTTCTAGCATCGGAGCCAACTGAAAGTCCGAAAAAGTGAAGCACCTTAACTATGGGTCATAAAACTGCAAGCAAGTATGAATAACACTCCTCTCTGAAGTATTCAAGTCATCAACCATGGTCAGAATCTCTCCATGAGCCTTTCGGAACATACCCACATAATCTGGAGTAATAAGAGATACCATCTTCTGTAACTGACCCACCTTGGTGTCAAAGAACGTGTAATGCACATTATTCTTTCTTGGAACATCCATAGCTGCAAAGGGAATTGTCAACCGGAATCAAAAGGAAGTATACCCTGCAAATGAATAAACATGAAGGTTAAATGCAGAAATGCGAATGATGATATGTATGCAAGGGCATGTGATCATTGTTGAACATATACTACTAAACCCATTGTACTGTTGTCTGAATTTGGTGAGATACAACAAACCAGGATCAAAGGTCCAGTAACAAATCCAGAACAAATAGGAACCAGTCAGGATCAAAGGTTCAGTAACAAATCCAGAACAATAAGAAAACCAGGTATGATGAAGGTCAACGGTTCCTGCACACCTGTAAACAGTCCCCCCAATCTCACATGCATGTTCTAGAAAGTGAGGATTCTCAAATTCAGATCTCGGAATGAGAGGTAATAGCACATTCAGCCCGAAGGATACAATACTACCGCCATACAAAAAGATCATTCTCTGATTCACCTCAAAATAAACAGGGGTCATCCTAAAGGTCATCCAGACTTAACAACTCTTCCAGATAGCTCTATCATTGTGGCAGACCCACAACGCAGAATTCTCTAGAGATAACCACATCCAGATTGTGTTTCATATTCCCTCCTCGCACCGAAATGGAGCGTGAGAGGATATGAAACACACTAAACATAAGTGCACTCAGGCCTGTGTACTGGCCCTATCTCTCAGATTCCCCATCCCACCAAACAGAAACAGCACAGTCCAGTATAATACAGTATATGAAATGAAAATGCTAAAATGCGGTAAATACAGTAAAGTACGGTAAAGCAGTTATACAATAAACAACAAATACGGAAAAGTACAACATCAAAGTAAACACCCAATGAAAGAAAAACAAACAAGCGCTAGAATTGACTCACTTAGGGGAAAATTCCCCAGCAGAGTCGCCAGTTGTCGCTCCCGGGATTTTCATCCAAGTACAAACGCGAAAGTGGCACGGAAACAGAGTCGCCAGCAATGTGTATTTATCCCAAGAGAGGGAAAGGAAACACTGCATAAACCTGAGGGAAGGAAAGACCATGCTCTTTCCTTCCCTCAGGTTTATGCAGTGTTTCCTTTCCCTCTCTTGGGATAAATACACATTGCTGGCGACTCTGTTTCCGTGCCACTTTCGCGTTTGTACTTGGATGAAAATCCCGGGAGCGACACATACGAAATGGAAATGCTACGCGTTTGGGAGGATGCCATGCAAACGATGCTTATGCAATGCAAAAAGAAACGCTCCAGCAAAATAAATGCTGAAAATGAAGGCAGCTCCACCGGGGATAACAAAATAAATTTTCCTCTGAGTCCAAGAACTCAGTTGAGAAGGATCACATTGAATAACTCCTATGATCAACAACTTCTGCTGGAGATGAAATCCTAAAGAACATCCACTCTACTGGGGATTATATATAACTCTTTGAAAAAGGAAACCAGGACCTGAATCGGAGGAGTGCCAAATATCACTTAGACTTAAAATCCGCATGGGGTTGTCAACCACCGTTGAATAAACCACTGTGAGGATTACCACCAAACTCTCTTTGGGGAGACAAATCACAAATACTAGACCTGCTGGGGATGTCATGGAACTTAACCCGCTGTTGGGGAAATGACTTCGCCCTTATCCTGTTGAGGGTTGGATCATGATGTTGCTGGTGAAAACACGTTTCCTGACTGGCCGAGGGGAGTAGACACCAAGACTCTGTGGGGAAGACAAAATCTTTGTCCCAGGAATACATTCCACAAATCTCCTGCTGTAATAAAACAACATTCACCCTAGAGCTATCCACTTTAAATGTTGGCTGGGGAACAAACTTTTGTACTCTGACTGGGGAGAGTGACAGTCTGATGAGGTTGATGAAACCTCAATGCTAGAGAGAATAACTCTACTGGGGAGAAAAGTCAACGAAGCCTGCCGAGGGATATTATTGAGCTTAACCTACTGTTGGAGGAAAGATTTTACCCTACTGAGAATTAGAGCATGTCGTTGCTGACGGAATTACACTTCCTGACCTGCTGAGGAAAGTGAATACCAGACTCTGTGGGGAAGATGAAGTCTTTTCAGAGACATCCAACACATCTCTTGTTGGAGATATAACAACATCCACCTCGGAGCAATACACTTCTGACTGCTTGCTGGGGAATAATAAACCAACCATGACTTCGGCTGGGGACACAATCCTCTGTACTCTTGCTGGGGAGAATAAGTTCTGCTGAGGATGACGATCTTCCAGTGCTGGGGAGAGTAACTCTACTGGGGAAAACAATTTTGTTACCCTGCAAACACAACAACGGAACATTTCGTATGCAAAAATGGCTACCTCGATTACCATCCACAATGTCCATTGCCTAAGCAATTTCCATTGTTTTCTATTGTACTCCGCAAAGCTTAACGTTTTCACATGCAATGTTTATCAAAATATCAGATGTTTACACAAACAAAACAGTAAAAGTAAAAACACAAATGGAAAGCTCTTTGAGTGAAATGAAAATTTTATTGATTGAGTTGGCCTATAAATAGGCATTTACGACTGGAAGCAATTCATGAAAAGAGGTAAGTGCGCAAAAGTAAAAAGAAAATACACATGTCGGCAATGTGGGAACAGATATCCACCATGATTTAATTCAGCTATGACTCATATGCCTTTTCTTATCCACAGATGCTTTGACCTTCGAAGAGACTGACTGGACTGATTCCTTTCCTTCGAAATTCCTAAGTGTCAAAAGTGCTCACAGATCAAACGCAGACCGCAGCCTCTTGCTTTCAAATCCCTAAATTTTGCCTGGATCGCCCTTTTCAGGTTCTCAATCCACCGGGATACCCATTTTTGCCAAAGTTGCCTTTTTCAAGTTTTCAACTTTGCGGGTTTATTCTTCTTTTCTTTTTTTTTTCTTTTTACCCCTAATATTTCCCCGAACCTTTTTCTTTTTAAGGTTCGTCGGGATGCCCTTTTTTGCCTGGATCTTCTTTTTATTTCCAGCGGGTCTCTTTTATGCGAAGTATTTTTTGACTACGTCTGCGTTCACAGGGGACGTAAAATCTTCGCCATCCATAGTTGAGAGTAATAAGGCTCCACCAGAGAAAACCTTTCTTACTACATATGGCCCTTCGTAGTTTGGAGTCCATTTACCCTTGTGATCTGTCTGAGGAGGAAGGATCCTTTTCAAAACCAATTCACCTGTCTGAAAACACCGAGGACGCACTTTCTGATCAAAGGCTTTCTTCATCCTGCTCTGATACAACCGGCCATGTGCGATGGCTGCCAATCTCTTTTCCTCACTAAGGCTCAGCTGATTCAACCTGGCACGTACCCATTCAGCTTCATCAAGCTTTACATTGCCAGAATTCTCAACGAAGGAATCTCAACCTCTAATGGTAGAACAGCTTCCATACCATATACCAGTGAGAAAGGAGTTGCCCCGGTTGATGTACGTACCGAAGTACGATAACCGTGCAAAGCATAAGGAAACATCTCATGCCAATCTTTATATGTTACCACCATTTTCTGCACAATCTTCTTGATATTCTTATTCGCTGCCTCAACAGCCCCATTCATCTTTGGACGATAGGGAGAAGAATTGTGATGTTCAATCTTAAAGGTCTGACATAGCTCCTTCATCATCTTATTGTTCAAATTCGAACCATTATCAGTAATGATTCTATCTGGGACCCCATAACGACAGATAATGTCCTTCTTGATAAACCGGGCTACCACTTGTTTGGTGACGTTGGCATACGAGGTTGCTTTCACCCACTTTGTGAAATAATCAATGGCAACCAAGATAAAATGATGCCCATTGGAAGCAGTCGGCTCAATCTTTCCAATCATATCAATGCCCCACATGGCAAAGGGCCAAGGAGATGACAATACATTCAGAGGAGTAGGCGGTACGTGCACCTTATCAGCATAAATCTGGCATTTATGACATTTCTGGGCGTATTTAAAACAATCGGACTCCATAGTCATCCAGTAATACCCTGCCCTCAACAATTTTCTAGCCATAGCATGCCCATTGGCATGGGTACCAAAAGAACCTTCATGAACCTCTTCCATTAACAGGCCTACCTCGTGTTCATCAACACAACGTAGCAAGACCATGTCGAAATTCCTCTTGTATATCACGGCATCTTCATTCAGAAAGAATTTGCTTGCTAACCTCCTCAGAGTTTTCTTATCCTTGGCAGATTCCCCAGCTGGGTACTCTTGACTCTTGAGAAAACACTTGATGTCATGATACCAAGGTTTGCCATCTAATACCTCTTCAATTGCAAATACAAAATCTGGTCTATCTAGACGCATGATTCTGATGGAGGGAGTCTCATTCTAACGATTCACCTGATACATTGAAGATAATGTCGCCAACGCATCTGCCATCTGATTCTCTAATCGGGGTATGTGATGAGAGTCAACTCTGTCAAAGAAAGGTAACAACCTTCTGGCATAGTTGTTATAAGGCACCAGATTTTCCTGACGAGTTTCCAATTCCCCTTTAATCTGATTAATCACCAACGCAGAATCACCATAAAAGTGGAGGTTCTTGATTCTCAAATCAATTGCTTCTTCTAATCCCATGATGCATGCCTCATACTCTACCTCATTGTTGGTACATATGAATGCTAACCGGGCAGTGAAGGGTATATGAGACCCCTTCGGAGTTGTAATGATTGTCCCGATTTCGTTACCATATAAGTTGACGGCCCCATGAAAAACTAATTTCCACTGAGATCCAATCTCAGGTCCTTCGTCAGGCAAAGGCTCTTCACAATCTTTCATCTTCAGGAACATGATATGCTCATATGGAAATTCAAACTTCATTGGTTGATAATCCTTGATCGGTTGTTCAGCAAGGTATTCTGACAAAACACTTCCCTTGATGGCTTTCTGGGAAACATATTGAATATCGTATTCTGTCAAAACCATCTACCAACGGGCTATTCTTCCAGAAAGTGCTTGCTTCTCAAACGTGTACTTAAATGGATCCATCTTCAAAATCAACAGGGGTTGTGTGGTTTAACATATACTACCTCAAACGCTTGGCTTCCCAAGCGAGTGCACAACATGTTTTTTCAGCATCGAGTACCTTGACTCACAATCAGTGAACTTTTTACTCAGGTAGTAGATGACATGCTCTTTTCTACCTGACTAGTCGTGTTGACCGAGCACACACCCCATTGAGTTCTCATGAACCGTAAGATACATAATCAATGGCCTTCCTGGCACTGGCGGCATGAGGACCGAAGGTTCCTGCAAATATTCTTTTATCTTTTCAAATTCCTTTTGACAATTTTCGTTCCACCTGACCTCTTGATCTTTTCTTAACAATTTGAATATTGGTTCACACATGGTTGTGAGATGGGAGATGAATCTAGCAATGTAGTTCAACCTCCCCAAGAAACCACGAACCTTTTTTTCTGTTCTCGGCTTAGGCATCTCTTGTATGGCTCTTACTTTGGCAGGATCGACCTCGATACCTCTTTCACAAACAATGAACCCCAGCAATTTTCCAGGTCTCACCCCGAAGGTGCACTTGTTCGGATTCAACCTCAGCTTGAACTTCCTCAACCTCTCAAATAGCTTCTGAATATTTACCAGATGTTCTTCCTCCGTTTGTGACTTCGCAATCATGTCATCAACATAGACCTCGATCTCTTTGTGAATCATATTGTCATACCCCAAATTTTGACCACTAAGATTTCCCATCATGGTGCAAATCATCAGCATAATATGGATGTACCTTTGTGCCTCATCAATCTCCTCAAGGAATTGTTGAGCATTCACTACAATCAAGCTTAGAGTTTCAAGCCCTCTCAGAGCCTTTAGACAAAGGATCAATCAAGGAATGACATGATCTTCAACTTGTCTAACCTCTTAAACCACCACAAAGGATCAAGAGGACACCCACATCAAGAATTAAGCACAAGAGTGCAACATTTCAAGTGGATCAAGCCTCAAGTTCATCTAATACAAAGTCAACTGACGCAGAAAGTCAAAGTTTGACTTTTGGTCAACTATGAGCTTTACAAGCCATTACTCAAGAAAATATGATGGATGATTTAATTTGATCAAATTTAAATCAAGAAATCATGCAAAATTGATCAAATTGAAAGAAAATTAGAAATTTTTTCTAAGTTAAAATCATGTTCAAGTGCACAACTTTTCAAGGTTGTAACTATTGATCCAAGCATCCATTGATTTTGCGTAAGAGCTACTTTTAAGAGGGTATTTGATATTTCAACATTGTAGAAGGAATCACCTCAAAATATCATAATGATTGAAAGATATAAGTGATCAAAGTTGGGAATTCTTAATGTCCAATGTTCTGACATTGCATAGGACATCATTAATATTTTTTCAACAAGAATGTCCCAACTTCAAGGATGTTTTTCTCCATGATCCAAGTTGAACCAGGTCTGGGGTCAAACATGAAAGTTGAAGTACATCATCTCAGCTTTCTAGAAAGTCCTAGAACGTCCTTGTAGCATACTCGAGCAAGGAGATATGATTTTTGTAAAAAGCATTGATAAAGCAGAATTTTCATGACAGCTTTTAGGACAGATTTGACTACACAAGTTCAAGACCATTTTTGATGACTTTGCAAGCTGAACCAAGACCAAAGTCAAACATCAAAGTTAAAGTATGTCATTAGGGCTTTTCAAAATGTATAAGAACTCCCATTAATTCAACTTGAGCAAGGAGTTATGCACCTCACAACAGGCCTTGCTCGAGCTGATTTTTTAGGACAAATTTTGTGCACTTTTCTTGTGCCACCCAATTTTCAAGCTTTGTCACCATGCAAGACAAGCATAAAAAATGCAATTCACTTCAACTCAAAATATCATAGTGGATTAAAAGATACAAGTGATTAAAGTTTGGAATTATTAATGTTCAAAGTTGTCAGATGTTCCAACATTGCATAGGACATCACTAATATTTTTCCAGCAAGAATGTCCCAACTTCAAGGCTGTTTTTCTCCATGATCCAAGTTGAACCAGGTCTGGGGTCAAACATCAAAGTTGAAGTACATCATCTCAGCTTTCCAGAAAATCCTAGAACGTCCATGTAGCATACTCGAGCAGGGAGTTATGGATTTTACAAAAAGTCTTGCTGCAGCTGAATTTTTCATGGGGCAGATTTGCACATTTCTTGTGCCACACGAATTTTTTAAGCCTTGTCATCATTTTGAACAAATCTGAGGATCAAATCTAAAGGGGACAATCACTGAGCCAAGCCTCCAAAGTCCTTGGAATAAGAAGTAGCATGCCAAACCTAGAAATGCCTAAAAGAGGGGCAAAACTCCAATTTTGGATTGAAGCATTTAATGGATGCTTAGAGGTGGCATGGACTGACACATTTGCAACTGAATTCAGTCAAGATTCCTCCAACAACTAGGGAACCAGCAGCCTGTGCCCTAAGCTCTAGTCAATGGCTAGAGGAGACTTGGATTTTCATTGGACAACATTGGCCAAACCTCTCCTGCAGTTTCCATTCACTGTGGATCCCAAAACAAACTTGCTCTACTATAAATAGAGCTCATTTGTACTCAGTTTGAGTACACCAAAGCCATCAAACAGATGCTTTCCTCAAAATCTCTTCTTTCACCTCAAATTTGTCTTCCAAAGCAAGTAATTCTGAATTTTTGAGTTAGAGAGCAATTCCACTCAAACTAATCACACACACACCTCACATATATCATATGTAAGCTGTCCAAACTATCAAAAGTGACCTGTAATCACAACATCACAAAGTCACCTCTCAAAATCTCAAAATTGGACTTTTTTGCATTTTTCAAGCCATGTCTTGATTCAACCACTTTCCAAACCAGATAAAACCTCAAACACACTCCAAATATCATCCTTGAACTGTCCCAAAAGGTTCCCCCCATTTGGAACACCATTTGAGAGAGTTGCTATTTTGGTCACTTTTAACCCCTTTTGCAAGAAAGGGACAGTTTGTGTTTTTGCAGGTACCAGCTGATTCCAATCATCCTAAAAGCATCCAAGAGGTCATTTGAGGGTGTCCAAAACATCAAATCATTTCTGGAACAAAGCACTTGGTAGGTTGCACAAAATCTCCAAAAAAGAGGTAAAATTCACAACTTGAATTCTTTGAATCATGCTTTCCTTTGTTGTCCACATACATGCATCATATTGAACAATTCTTGAAGCAAAAATGTAGTCCTTAATGTGTATGTTATGATCCTCCTACTGTTTGCACTTTAGCATGTTCATATGTGGAGTTTATGTTGTTTTAAACTTAAGGTGCAGATCTGGTTTTTTGCCTTGTGTGTGTTGTACATTAAGTTTCAATATGTATGAGTGATACCATTGGATTCCTTGCGAAAAATTGGTCAAGATAGGTTCTTACGGATTTCAATTTCGTTAAAAATTGAGAGAGTTATGAATGTTTGAAGTTTGATAAGCAAAGATGTTTAAAATCAACATGCAGTTCTGGTTTTTTGCTTTGTGTGGTATGTACATTAAGTTTTAGTATGTATGAGTGATACCATTGGATTCCTTGCGAAAAATTGGTCAAGATAGGTTCTTACGAATTTTAATTTCGTTAAAAATTGAGAGAGTTATGAATGTTTGGTGCAGTTCTGGTGTCAAATGTGATGTTGTGACATCTTCCCTTTTTCTCTTATCTTCAAAACTCATGTATGATGTCGAATGTGATGTTGTGACATTAATTTATTCTCAAAAAACTCAACCAATTCTTTTACATAGCAAAAATCATCATTTTCCAATTCTGTTTTACACACTTCTTATTCATACTCCAAAATATTTTATTCCACAAAAAAAATTAGTTTTATATTATTTATTTAATATAATTAGTATTTTTGTGAATAAATTCCTTTTTAATGTTTTTAAAACATTTTAAAAGTGAATTCTCATATTGAAAATCAAGACCAAATGAATTTTATTTCATCTTGTGATTAAAACATCATTTTTCAAACCCCAACCAAAAATCACAAGTTGCTTATTTGGTATTTTTATCATTTTGTATTGATTTTCTTTTAAGAATTTACTTTTAAAATGATAAAATTAGGATTTCTTTGATTTTCACCATCATAAAACATTTTCAAACACACTGGGCCTCTAATAGAGTGTAAGACCCAATCCTTTTTTTGACCAAATCATTTTTTGGGCCTCAGTATATTGTATAAGTCCCGATACCGTAAAAAACAAACGGCGCGATCGTCGCCTTTTCAAAACAAAAAATCCTTGGGCCTACCCTCGAGTAGTAAGACCCATTTCTTTTCTTAAAACTCACTTGGGCCTCTAATAGAGTGTAAGACCCAACCCCCCTTGTACAAACCATTTTGGACCTCACTTATTGTATAAGTCCCTCTGTACAAGTAAACGGCGCGATCGTCGCCTTTTAAAAAATCAACTGGGCCTTTCCTCGAGCTATAAGACCCATTCAAAACTTTTGGGCCTCTATTAGAGTGTAAGACCCAATCCCCTTTTAACCAAAACATTTTGGGCCTCAGATATTGTATAAGCCCCTTTGATTTAAAGGAAAATCTCGGCGCGATCGCCATTTCAAACGAAAAATCATCTGGGCCTACCCCCGTGTTATAAGCCCCATTCTTTTTCTTTAAACCTTTTGGGCCTCTTGAGAGAGTGTAAGACCCATCCCTTTATACAGAAAACAATTTTTGGGCCTCAGTCACTTGTATAAGTCCCTCTGTACAAAACAACAGTGCGCTCACTGATAAAACCCTGGGCCTCTCCATGAGCTGTAAGCCCTAAATCTTTCTTTTTCAAAGCACTTTCTCCTTTGATTTTGAAATATACTGTTGTTTTCAATCTTTCTTTGTTGAACAAATAACCAAACAACATGGAAGCTCTACAACCGAGTAAGTGTTTACACGCTTTCATTTACTGCTTTCATATACATATAACTGTATTGTGGGGCTGTTTCGCTGTAAGTCTTCTTTCATAAACTCATATCAACTGTGTAATAATAGTATAGATATTTATAGTTTCCCCGGCAACTACGTCTAGCATTAAGCCCGTTGATCACTCTTAAATAGTCAAAACTAGATCCCCATAGGATTACCAGACACATTATTCCCTCCTCTTGGGGTTAAACAATATGGAGACATGAAAGGCAGCATTCTCAGTGAACCCTTTCATAGACTGTCACTCGTAGAAGTTATCAAAGAAACTCTATTCCCCAGGGATGATCTCTTCTCTGTGAATTGCATCTCTTGAGTTTCTTCCAAATTCTCAAACTTTCCTGGCTTGATCTATTCTTCATGAATAGCCTGTCTTGAACTTCTCAGGGTTTGGGGACCCACAGGCTTCTTAAAAGCACTTGTCAAGAAACTCTACTCCCCAGAGATTATCTTTTTTCCGTGAATGGCATCTCTTGAGTTTATTCCAAATTCTCGAACTTTCCTGGCTTGATCTATTCCTCGTGAATAGCCTGTCTTGAATTTCTCGGGGTTTGGGGACCTGTCGGCTTCTTAAAAGCATCGGCCTCCTCTTGGGCATTGTTCAAGGACCCACAGGCTTCCTAAAAGCATCCCCGCCTCCTCTTGGGCGTTGTACAAGGACCCGTCGGCTTCTTTGAAGAATTCACAGCCTCCTTTTAGGCTTCGTATAATGATTCTTCTTCCGGGAATGATAGCCTCCTCTTGGGCTTCATACAAGGACCACTGGGCTTCTTAAAAGTTTCCAGCCTCCTCTTGGGCTTCATACAAATTGTCCCGATGACCTCCTAGAGGTATAGGAACAGAAATCAGTCATCTTAATAGAGCAGTCTTTCCAAGAGTCTACTACTGTTTCTCAAAGCATAGTACGAAAGATGAAACTCTAGACTTGGAAAGTCTAATTTCCTTGAGTCTCAAAGACATTTTCAAGCACCCTTCAAGAATAGGAAGGAAACTCGTAGACTCTTACAGTCTCAATACCCATTGGATTTCCCATTTCCTTAAAGAACAGGAAATAACCTTGATCCTCGAATCAAAAATCCTTGAGTACAGCATTACTCATATAAGAACTGATTTTCTCTTTAAATCAGCATACTGGACCTGTCACTCAACTGAAACAGCACCATAGCCTCCTCTTGGGCTTTGTACAATGATTTTCCCCAGCGGAGCTAACAATTTTAGCCTCCATCTCGGGCTTCATATGAGATACCAAAAAAAACTCTCTTGTTGAGTATAAAAGATTCTCCTGTTGAGTCAACCCTTTTAGCCTCTCTCTCGGGCTTCGTACGAGACACATAAAAACTCCCTCTTGTTGGGCCAATAGCCTCCTCTTAGGCTTTATATAAGAAAACCACTGGTTGATCCAATCAACCTTTTAGCATCAAAGTTGTGCCTCGTTCACAGTACATAAACATCAACAACTCTTTCCCCTTCATCTAATCGCTGTAAGTGGCAAGCCTCTGGATCATCTACATCCATGCCACTGTCCCTCTTTTAGCATGAGAAATTCCTAAGGAAAGATGGCATTGCTCTACACTGAGTTAAAGTCTTCTCCTTCAGGTTGGAAATCCCCTATAAAGGAAATTATGGTATTGCCGGATTCACAAATCCCGGTTAAAGTAATTCTCCTTTATAAACAGTCGTGACATACAAACCCCTCTTTAGAGAAGACCAATTCTCCCTAAAGTCAAACCTTTAGCTTCATATCTTGGGCTTTGAACAAGATACAAATAGACCCTTCAGCTTCACATCGTGGGCTTTGAACAAGATACAAACCACCTTTAGCTTCACGTCTTGGGCTTTGAACAAGACACCCAAACAACCATTTCCTCCCATAGAATAGGAGGAACTACGAACGCTCTGATTTCCCTGTTTCGGTAAATGGGAATACGTAGGCATAAGATTGAAAGAAAAATCTTAGCGAGCACACTAATCAAAAAACCTAAAGTCCCCTATCTCCACCCAATCTGACAAATTCCCCATGAATAGTCCCAGTTTTCCACCTTAATAAAGTAAGAAGAAGAAAGGCCCCATTACCATATAGCATCCGTAATCTAACAGACCGCTGTTTAAACTCAGTATGCAAGAAGGGTTAATTGGAGACATCTATTTCCCTTCCTTATTCAGCTCACAATAGGATAAAAAATGAATCGACCTGTAGTAAACCCCAAAGAGCGACAGCGCTTAAGAACCGCGTCCAAAATCGCTCGCTACAGAAAAGTAGCGCCCACCGTGGGGCCGATTTTTTCATCTCAATTTAAACCTTCACTGGGAATTTCACTGGGAATGAGACTTTTGTTGACTTCACTAGGATCTTAGGTCAAAACCTTTAAGTTGGGAAGGAACCACAGAATGGTGACTCCGCCGAGGAGCCATTTTCTGTCAGGAACATAGGACTCATAGCTCTTAAAAGTCTAGGACATTAGGACAAATATATATACTGCTTTTCCTAATTGATATATGTGTTTATTTTTCTGATAATGGGAATGCGTGTGATGCCGCATGTGGAAAGATTGAGTATACACCTAGGAAAAACCTCTTTTAGTGGTGCTGAAACTATCGGAAATGGTTGTCATGCGATACCACCCTCTTCTGAAGGTTCTTCGAAAAAACATCACCTAGCACGGTTCCTGGCCCGCTGGTGTTTTCTCGACAAGAACTGATGATTTTGAGAGACAGGTACAAAAATCACTAGTATAAACCTTTGGGGGATGGGTAGAGCCTTGACTTCATGACAACGACCCTTTGACCCCATGTTTTTTCTATGTTTTTGTGTGCTGCATTCATGCATTCATCTAAAAAACATTAAAATAAAAATAATTCTCTTCTAGTCTCTCTTTTTCAAATTAAACTGAGACAATGATTGCAAACGTCAGAGAAAAAGATTGTGCTCATGGATTTCGGTAGAAGGAGAACTCATAAGTACACCTTCAAGGTTCCAAAACTTGAGGATTTGAGAAGGTTAGCGAGGATGATCACTAACCCTGAGGCTTTCTGAGCCAAGTACAGAGGTCTGCTACCTCTGTTAAGAATCCATGTGATTGAAGGAATCATGGATGCACTCGTTCAATTTTACGATCCGGTCTATCACTGTTTCACATTCCCGGATTACCAGCTAGCACCAACGCTGGAGGAGTACTCTCACTTGACTGATCTACACATTACTGATCAAGCTCCACTTTTTGGACTGGAAGAAATTCCAAGGGGTCAGACCATTGCAAGAGCAATTTATTTGGACGAGTCAGAAGTAAGGACTCACATGACCACTAAGGGTGGCATCCAAGGTTTGCCAGCCCGGTTCTTAACAAAGAAAGCTCTGTACTTTGCTAGTATAAGAAACATGACTGCTTTTGAAAGCATATTTGTTTTACTCACCTACGGGTTATTTCTGTTGCCCAACATTAATAACTTCGTCGATATCAATGCCATTAAGGTTTTTCTCATTGGAAACCATGTGCCGACTTTGCTTGCAGATGCGTATCATTCTGTATAATTAGGGAACTTATACAGCGGAGGAGAGATCACGTGTTGTGTACCCCTGCTATACAAATGGTTTATCTCCCATTTGCCTAAATCTGCTGCTTTTTGGGATCATAAGAGTGTCTTACGCTGGTCGCAGAAAATCATGTCTCTCACCAACTCTGACATTGATTGGTGTAATAGGATTTATGATGGAATCAAGATCATTGACCGTTGTGGAAACTTCCCCAACATACCCCTTATAGGAACTAAGGGAGGAATCAATTACCATCCAATATTGGTTCGTCCTCAATTTGGATACCCAATGAGGCATGTCCCAAAGAATGCTCATCTGGAAGGTCTTTTCTTCAAGGAAGGAGAAAATGACAGAGCATTAAAGACAAAAATAGTGCACGCTTGGAAACATGTTCATAAGAAAGGACGAGAGTCTCTAGGAAAACCAGATTGTGTCTCGGTGGAGCCTTATCTCCACTGGGTACAAACTAGAGCTCTCAAGCTAAAAATGCCTTATCCTCGTCATGGAGTTCTTCCGCTAAGGGAATCTGTCAGGTACTCCATGACGGAAACTGAAAAGCTTCAGGTTACTCTCAACAAAGTTCAACAGGAGAGGAGGTCTTGGAAGAACAAGTACCGCATTCTCAACGTGGAGTGCACCAAAATACAGCAGCTACTGAAAGAAAATGATGCTCTGATTGAGATTTTGGAGCAACATGCTGTAGAGAATTAGGATGACCAAAGGAATTTGCTCGCTCCTTTCACCTGGCAAAGGAATGACAACCCGACAACGGCTCAAGAGCCCCGGTCAAAGAAAAGGAAAGTACCAGAATCAGCACCCGAGTTCTCCTCAGAGAGGACTCGGGACCCATTAGCTCAGGTTTCTATTTCTGCACCTTGTAATTTACTGTATTTCCATTTCCGCAATCCTTTGAATTTCAATAAAACGGGGTTCCCCCACTGTTTGATATTTGCAATCTAATTGTCGAATTTTATTTTGATTAAACCAAAAAACAATTAAATATAATCATTGCATTCATCATTCTCCCATAACGTATTCTTCTTACCTACCAATCTCACGTTTGTGTCTCGGTTCTAGAGTCAAACTGTCTCATTCGTACAATACTCGGGCCAATCGTCAGAAAAAGATGGATGATCTCGAGGAAGAGAACCGAGAGTTGAAAGAAGAGATCGACGCTCTAAGCGAGGATATGAGAAAGCTTCGTAACGGCATGCAAGCCATGGCAGAAGCTCAGCTACAAAGAACCGTGATCTCTGAGATCACCTCAATGCCCATAGTGGAGAAGTATGATCCTAGGTATCAAATGCCGAAAGATCGTCCCTGGGGCATGCCTGTTAACTATATCCCGGAAGGATATGTTCCACCGATCACTGAAGATCAGGAAATCACTGCAGGAGCCGCTGGGCCTGAAGGTTACAAACTTCGGGAAAGCGAATATGCCAGGGGCATGACAGGAACTCCTGAAGGTTACAAACTTCGGGAGGCACCGAGAGTCTCGGCCGTAATGACTATACCACAACCTGTGGTGCACACTGTCCCGGAAGGACAGATTCCACAGATACCTTCTGGTGGAAACGAAAACATGTTCGAAACAATGAACGAGTTCCAGGAACAGTTCCTGGAAATGCAAAAGGAATTGCAAGCTATTTGCGTCAGGATCTATTTGGAAAGGACGCCGCAGACCTCTGCTTGGTCCCTAATGTGAAAGTTCCGCATAAATTCCAGGTGCCCGACTTTGAAAAGTACAAGGGTAACTCTTGCCCTCAGAGTCACCTGGTGATGTACGCTCGGCGAATGTCAGCTCAGACAGAGAATCAGGATCTACTGATTCACTACTTCCAGGATAGTTTAACTGGTGCCGCATTAAAATAGTACATGGGTTTAAACCGTGCTACGATTAGCACTTTCAGAGATCTCGGCGTTGCCTTCGTCCAACAGTACAAATACAATTTGGACATGGCACCCGACAGAGATCTACTCAGATCAATGTCACAAAAGGACAAGGAAACCTTTAAGGAGTACGCTCAGAGATGGCGTGAAATTGCCGCTCAGATCTCTCGACCTCTTGAGGAAAAAGAGATGACAAAGATCTTCTTAAATACCTTGAGCTCATTTTACTACGACAGAATGGTTGCCAGTGTGCCCAGTGACTTCACCGAGATGATGGGCATGGGGGTTCGTCTTGAGGAAGCCATCCGGGAAGGACGTTTAGTAAAAGACGCTGGATCATCAAGTAGTACAAAATGATACGGTAGTGGTCTCCCTAAGAAAAAAGAGCAGGATATTGGGAATATCTCTCTCGGAAAGCAAAGGCGACGGTACCAACCAGTAGCAGCTGTAACTCCTGCTATCAACCCTGCGCCTGTTTTCTACGTATCAACCTTAGGTTGCGCAGAGCCAACCTAATCAACAGCAGTTTCAGCAAAGGACACAACAGCCTCTTCAGCAGGCTTGTCCTCCATACAATAACAACCGTACAACGCGGCCACCAGGATTTGATCCTATACCCGTATCGTACGCAGAACTATTTTCGTTATTACTGGTCAAAGGGCACGTCCAGACCAAGGCTCCTCTTACAGTACCAGAAAATCCTCCTTTTTGGTTTAAGGTGGATTAGACTTGCCCTTATCATCAAGGAGGACCAGGGCATAACATAGAGAAATGTCTCAGTTCCAAATCTGACGTGCAAAAGCTTGTTAGGAGCGGGCTCTTATCTTTCAAAGATATGAATCCCAATGTTCTCACGAACCCGCTGTCTCAACACGAGAAAGCTACAGTCAATCTGATAGAGGGAGAGTCTAACAAAGTCTATCAAATTCACGATGTACTCTTATTGAAAACCAACTTGGTTAATGTTAGTTCTTTAATTTTAAGGGTTGGCATTAATTTTGTAAAACAAATAATAGCAGTAATTTGTTAGATAGGATAGTTTATCTTGCTAAAGAAGAATAGGTTGAGCAAGAAGTTCTAGTGTGCAATGGAACATGTTGAGCTGAAGTAGTTTCAACATCTGGAATAACATGTCGTATCAAGATGTCCCTTGCAGGTTCATTCGACATCGCACCAGAACTGAAGAGAATTTAGAATTCTGTTGTGTCTTAACAGATACAGAAGATTCAGGAAATAATATGCAAATTCTATGTGGCGCTGAATTAAAAGGTCTGAAGATTCAAGTCTGAAATTGAGAAGAATATTGGAAAATATACACTTTCTAAATCTGGAGATATTTTAGGAAGTTAAAGATTGAAGTCCTATTATGTAGCAGAAGTCTATGCTGATTTGTAGCAGCTCATTTGCTGTGTTTTTGAAGGCCCAAATCCAGTTGGGAATAGGTTATATATAGATACATTGTAACCTAGAATTGCAACGCAACCAAAGATATAAAAGTACTAGTATTAGGGTTGGTTCCTGTACCACTCGACATGTGAGTTGGACAGTGTGTAAGTGTGATCCTCGAAGCTGTTAAGTAAGAGGAGTATTGTTCTTGGAGGAAGCTTTTAAGTAACTCTAAGTTGTGTCTTGGAAGGGTGTCTTCCTTGTTGAACTGTTGTATAGGTAAAGAGCCGTTGATGCAGTGGCGGATTGTCGACTGCTAGACATCATTGTGATGATTGGGAGTGAGAAGAGTTTCTCATAGCTAGAGAGGATCTAGGTAGAAGGGCCATTGGGTAGTGATTGAGTGATAAGCTGTAAACAGAGAGTTTAGCTTTGAATTGATACTACTGATAGTGGACTTCATCCCTGGCTTGGTAGCCCCCAGAGTAGGTGTGTTAAACCGAACTGGGTTAACAATTCTGTGTGTCTTGCTTTTATCTTTTCAGTACCATGATTATTGCTATATTCCTTGCCATTGATGTTCATGTCAGACCAGATGTCAAATGGCATGTTATAGGACATCTGAACTCTGCACATGTGCCAGAATTTCAATTGGTATCAGAGCAGGTCATTCTGTTTTGTATCTGGATAAGATCCAAGGGAAGATACTTTCTGGTTCATGGTCAAGGGAGAAGCTTTCTACTGAAAAGTTGTTTGAAGTTGGAGAAGTTCATATAGGTGTGAGAATGGTCCCTAGAAGTGGAGGATGGACTGTTCGTGACAGGCAATGGCATGTGATGAAGGCTTGGAGGTTTGGTTGAAAAGCTGTTGTGTTGTGGTTATGTTAGGTTTGATTTATTTTCAAACCAGTGGTATTGTGGTGTCACCTGGATTATGATGCTAGGGCTGATATGTGACACCTGAAGGTTTTGAGGAGTTGTGTTTTGATCCGCTGCGTATCTATCTGAAAACTCCTGAGGTTGTATTTGAGAAGGTTGTTCTTCTCTAATTGTATATACTATGGTGATGGGATATATACAAGACTGCTCCAACTTACTTTGTCAAAGATACTTGAAGATTATTGTTCAAGTCCACTCTTAAAGGCATTGATAAGTGAAGTTGTAAGGAAGAGATCTGAAGATAGTGAGAAGTAATTTACTTTTGCCTCTATTCCTAAAAGGGCTAATCTCCAGTCTTTGATCTTTTGATGTATTCCTTGGAATGATGTCCTATCTTGTGTTAGAACATCACGTCAGAATTGTGCTAAATTCTGTTGTCTGAAGGAATGGCATAGCAGATGCTCTGGGTGCTAAACTAATGTGGTTTGATCACATGAGTTTAGAACCTACTCCTGATCTGGAAGAGGAGGCATCTGGGTGGTATGTCTAAGAAGTTCCTGGCCCTGGAACTTATCTTAGATGTGTGAGTTGGTCAAGGTGTGATCAACATGTTATTTACTCCTGAGGTCAGTTTATTTCTAGTCCTTACTGCAGGAGTGGAGAACCTGAGATTCAAGAAGTATTATCTCTAGCAGACATCTTGGACATGAAGGTAAAGATACTCATCAACTGATCAGGAGTATTCCAAATTATCATATGGGAGAATAATAGGGAATGATTGCCGTTGGAGAGTTGGATGAGAGAATACTGTTCTTGTGATCTTCTGTGATGTGATGGGTTATGATGGTTAGTTCTGGTCCCAAGGCTTAAAGGGGGAAGTTTGGAGATTCGGTTTTGGAATGTGGTGTTTTTCTTAGTGCAGCTGGACTCTGTTCATGATGTCAAGACTGATGTCTTAACCTCCGTTGACAGAACATTCTGTTCAGAATGTTATGGTTTTTTTTTGCCTCTACCTGATTTATGTACTAGTGTGAGGGTCTAGTAGTAGGTGAATGTGTTCAGCAGGTGTGTTGAACAGAGAGTGCGCTCTTGAAGACTTAAAGATGAGTCTCATGTTCTCCATTCATTTAAGGTGTTCTTCTCGCAAAGGAGTACTGGTGGCCTTAGATAGAGAGAAGTTGAACAGATTGGGATCTTGTGAGTATTAGTACGAGGGAGGATTGTGTTCAACTTGTGAGTTGAACAAAGAGTGAGCTCTTGAAGACATGAAGATGCGTCTTATGTTTTCCATTCTTCAAGCTTTTGGTGTTGGCATTTATTTTGAAGCAAATTAGGAATTGGCATACATGAGAACTAAGTGTGCTGGGATGTGTCTTGTGCAGTTACGATCTTTATTGCATGTGTAGTTTAAAGGAAACATAATTGAAACAGAATTTTATTGCACTGCTGAAAGCATACAAGATTAGAAAAAGCAACAAACAAAGAGTCTAAAGATTATCCCAACCCCCCCGAATCAAGAAAAGTTTTCCAATCTTCATCCCATTCATCATCAGAAGCTTGAAGTTGCACTTGGTTTTTCTTGATGGTCTTCATCCTTGTCTCTGATGTCTTTCTTGTTCTTGTTGCTCCTGAAGCTGCCCCAGCTGTGGAAAGTGGTTTGTCCTTCAACTTCTGTGGATCTGGTTTCAACACTTCCTGCATGTGTCTCTTCTCTGCATCCTTGCTAGACTGACTCATGACTTTATTTGTGATGCGATGTTAGAAGTTAGGAAGCTTGGTTTTTATACTACATAGAGAGATCTTGTTTGTATCGCCCGACCAGTCTAAGTAGTCTTTGGTGTGGAAATTTGTTTTTATTGGGAACCTGTTTTTTTGTCACATTGGATACCAGAACTTCGTGTTTGGTGCCTTGGTAGAGGTTGTCCTAGTGTAACTAAAAGGATGAGCCTAGGTCTGGTCTAGTTGTCTGATGTGATTCCCTTTAGTTTGCTTTCGGTATAGCTGCTGGTGCTGGTTGTGATCAAGTGGTGTGTTCTTGTGTCTTATACTGATGTCCTACATACTGTTGCAACATCGTTGTTGTGTACCATGCTTGTGGAGTTGGAAGAAGCAGCATTATCGTCTGAAGTGGCAGTTCTGACATAATGGGCATATTCTGATCTTGATGGTAAGTAGTTCTGGAAATACATGACTACTTTCATGTTGAAGACTCAATTAGGGTGCTACGAGTGTAAGATCAGAATGGCTGAAGATAAGGAGGTTCCTTCTAATACAAGTAAAAGGTGGTGGCGGTCCTTATCTTGTGTTGCAAGTTATCTAAAGACATTTGTTATGGAATATGTGAGAAATTTCAAATCAAATGGGCTTTTGTTTATTGGACTTGGCAGAGCATGTATCACCATGGTGAGGTCTTGCTCAACATATACCAGAATGTGGTAATATTGGTGTGATATCATAAAGAGCATTGAATGTTAAGGCTGTTGTCTATAGCCTATTGCTGCAAGTGTGCTGATTTCTGTGTAGCATGTGTGTTGGTCAAGTTTGTGCAGTGTGATGTCAAACATCATGATGGGACATATCATAGCTGCGTGAAGTTAGTGCCTATGCAGGAGAGGTCTGAAAAGCATAATTGATGTATGCGGGAGAGTTCATTGTTCTACTGTTCTGAAGAAATCTGGAAGAGATTGTGAGTTGGGATGAACGATAGAAGTCATCTCAGTATCCAACGGACAAGAAAATGTGCTTGGAATGTGTAAGTTTCTGTGGAGTCTTGGGTTGATAATTTTATGAGCAAGCAGACAAACTGTTTTGGTAAGATGTCAGAACATGGTACATGACATGTTTCTCTTGAGCCAAACAAGGAATTATTCTGGTCGGTAGTGCAAGGATAAGGTGAAACACATGTCTCTGCCTATGCATGGAGCGTTATTGGCCTAATTTATGGTAAGATTCAGTTGAGAAACATTTAAGGCAGTCAAGGCTATTTTGGAAGGTAGGCATTGAATATTAAATGGAGTTTTTGGTACCTAAATAGCGGTTCTTTGACCAAGAACCTTGACATATTCAAAGCTCGTTAATTCCAAAGTAACTGATAAGCTATTTATAGGGGTTGTTCTCTTCTCCTTCAGCCAAGTGAGTGTTCTTGTTTCACAAGTCTTATGGCGTTTGTTCGTATTTGGGTAAGCATCACTTGGGTCTGGTTCTGTGAGGGCCTTCTTTGCCAATTTTTGGCTAAAAAGGGGGAGAAAGGGTTGTGTGAAATGGTTTGTGCAGATGCCTTGTCTGTGTGTGCAGAGATGTCGAAGAGGGTGTCCCTTCTTGAGTTGGTGTTGAATTCCTTGTGACTTGTGTCCTGAGTTATGAACACAGTTGTGACTTGTGTTCTGAGTTACCTGGGTTGATAAATTGATACTTCTTAAGTTTCATCTTATGCCGCAGGTCGACTGGGGGCGTCTGATCAATTAAGGTGTGCAGAAACCTCTTATGCCACCATTGGTCCTTTGTGTCAAAGCAGACGTTTCTTTTCTGGAGGAGTCTTCGATAATTAATCCAGGTCTGAGCTGGAAGGAAAAAGAAATGTGTTGTATTAAGGGGGAGTCAGATATCTTCTTCCTCATGTACACCAGATATCTTCTTCCTCATGTGCATCAAATGACTTTAGGACTTTCTACTTCTTAGGTCCTAATGTGCTGCCTGAAGTTATTGTGTTGTGGTGCCCGAAGGTGATGCTTGAAGATTTGCCAAACATGATGTCCTAACATCATTCAAGTATTCCCAAGAAGATGATTCTCCTTGATTGCTGTTCTCAGTAGCTACTATTGGCTACTGTTAGGTTCAGTAGTTACTGATGACTACTGACAGTAGTATAGAGTTATGATTGCTGCTGTAATTTGAGTTGTAATGTTTATGTATTTGTTTTAGCCAAAATTTGCCAAAGGGGGAGAATGTTAGTTCTTTAATTTTTAGGGTTGGCATTAATTTTGTAACACAAATAATAGCAGCAATTTGTTAGATAGGATATTTTATCTTGCTAAAGAAGAACAGGTTGAGCAAGAAGTTCTAGTGTGCAATGGAACATGTTGAGCTGAAGTAGTTTCAACATCTGGAACAACATGTCGTATCAAGATGTCCCATGCAGGTTCATTCGACATCGCGCCAGAACTGAAGAGAATTTAGAATTCTGTTGTGTCTTAACAGATGCAGAAGATTCAGGAAATAATATGCAAATTCTATGTGGCACTGAATTAAAAGGTCTGAAGATTCAAGTCTGAAATTGAGAAGAATATTGGAAAATATACACTTTCTAAATCTGGAGATATTTTAGGAAGTTAAAGATTGAAGTCCTATTATGTAGCAGAAGTCTATGCTGATTTGTAGCAGCTCATTTGCTGTGTTTTTGAAGGCCCAAATCCAGTTGGGAATAGGTTATATATAGATACATTGTAACCTAGAATTGCAACGCAACCAAAGATGTAAAAGTACTAGTATTAGGGTTGGTTCCTGTACCACTCGACATGTGAGTTGGACAGTGTGTAAGTGTGATCGTCGAAGCTGTTAAGTAAGAGGAGTATTGTTCTTGGAGGAAGCTTTTAAGTAAATCTAAGTTGTGTCTTGGAAGGGTGTCTTCCTTGTTGAACTGTTGTATAGGTAAAGAGTCGTTGATGCAGTGGCCGATTGTCGACTGCTAGACATCATTGCGATGATTGGGAGTGAGAAGAGTTTCTCATAGCTTGAGAGGATCTAGGTAGAAGAGCCATTGGGTAGTGATTGAGTGATAAGCTGTAAACGGAGAGTTTAGCTTTGAATTGATACTACTGATAGTGGACTTCATCCATGGCTTGGTAGCCCCCAGAGTAGGTGTGTTAAACTGAACTGGGTTAACAATTCTATGTGTCTTGCTTTTATCTTTTCAGTACCATGATTATTGCTATATACCTTGCCATTGATGTTCATGTCAGACCAGATGTCGAATGGCATGTTATAGGACATCTGAACTCTGCACATGTGCCATAATTTCAGTTAAGATGCATTGTAGACAGAGTGGATATGGCCATGTGCCACCTCATAATTATCATCAGTGTAATATCTGCTCTAAAAGCAATCAAGGATGTTCCATGGTGCAATCAGCTCTACAGGAACAGATGGATCTCGGATGGATCCAAGAGCACCGAGTTCATAGAGTTAACATAGTTTACACGAATTCCAATGTCATTCAAAACCACGACATCTGTGCGATGAATGCCAACTTGGTGGCAATGCACTCAAGGCAAAGCCAGTATCATAATCTGTCGTGGCACGATTATAGGTATTGTCTGACTTGCTCGGTAAATAAGCAGGGATGCTCTTTCATACAGGAGGCCTTCCAGTGTCAGATGGATCTTGGATGGATCCAGGACTACCATGATAGGAATCCCTATCAGATCAATATGGTTCAAATCTTAGACATTCGCTTAATGAATACCAACTTGGTAGAGTTGCATGCTGAGCAGGTCCGACTCGGATTCCTGATATCACATATATATCACAGCTGTAAAGCGGGTTACGAAAATGATCAGGGATGTGCCCTTGTCCAGGAAGCACTTTAGCACTTGTTAAATCATTGGTGGATTCCAATCTACATGGATGAAGATACTCAGCAAATTAGTATCAATAATAGAAACCCCAGTCGGCGTCAAAGTCAGGATGTCCGACTCGTGGAAGCTAACCTAGTGAGGTTACATTGTATTCAAAGTGGGCGTGGCCAGGTGCCATCACACAATTATGAACATTGTGGAGTCTGTTCGGAAAGTAACCAAGGGTGCTACCTTGTGCGAGCAGCTCTCCAGGGGAAATTGGATCGTGGAGAGATCCGCCCATATCCAGGTTCCGGATCCATCAATTGGGCGCCGAACTACCTTGCCAGTCAAATTGAGGACGTTGTTGTAATCTCTGATCATCAAAGAATTAGGGATGTTTTTGCCATTATCCCTCTGCTTGAAGAATCAAGAATTCCCAACCAGGAACGGATCGAGATTACTTACGATGGTCAGAAAAACCAGAAGGTTCCCATAGTCATCTATTTGCCGGGACCACTACCGTATGAATCAGCTAAGGCAATCTCTTACAAATACGGTGCAACGATAATTGAAAATGGAAGGAAAATTCCATTACCCTCCGTCGTGAACATTGCAGACATTAGTCGTGTAACACGGAGTGGTAGAATCTTCAACAGAGGAGTTTGAGAGTCTAATAAAGAAAAGGAACTTCAGACAGAAGCTCCCGATCCACCAGTCGGTCAATCCAGTAATCCCGACCTTTCGAAAAATGATGATGAGATGTTGAAGCTCATCCAAAGGAGTGAATATAACATTGTTGATCAGCTGTTACAAACTCCTTCAAAGATCTCGGTATTATCACTGTTACTCAGTTCAGAAGCACACAGGGAGGCTCTACAGAAAGTCTTGGAGCAAGCCTTTGTGGAACAGGATGTAACAATCAGACAGTTCGATAGTATTGTCTCTAATATCACTTCCTGCAACAATTTGGGATTTAGTGATGAGGAATTACCTGAAGAGGGTCGCCGTCATAACATGGCGCTCAATATCACAGTCAACTGTCAGGACGATGCTTTAGCCAGCGTACTGGTAGACACAGGGTCAGCCCTGAATGTTATGACAATGTCCACTTTGACTCAATTATCATTCAAAGGCCCTCCGATGAGAACCAGCGAGGTCGTCGTCAAAGCGTTCGACGGATCCAGAAAAACGGTTATCGGCGAAGTTGACCTTCCCATAACTATTGGTCCTCACACTTTCCAAGTTACTTTCCAGGTCATGGACATCCGGGCAATGTACAGTTGTTTATTAGGAAGACCTTGGATACATCAGGCTGGAGCGGTCACTTCAACCCTCCACCAAAAGTTAAAGTTCATCCAGAACGGCCAACTCATCACAGTCTGTGGGGAACAGGCCTTGCTCGTCAGCAATTTATCGTCATCCACTTATGTGGAACCAGAAGGGGTAATCGGAACCCAGTTCCAAGCACTTTTGTTACACAAGGACGATCAATCCGGAGGAGGAACTTGATTTCCTCATACAAAGATGCTATTAAAGCGGTCGAGAGTACCGATACAACAGGATGGGGACAGCTTGTCATTCCTACTAGCAATACAACAAAGAAGGGTCTTGGTTTTTCTGCAACCTGTACCCGGACAGCTGCTAACGATGAAAGTCTTCATCCCATTCAGAACTTCTTCCACAGTGGAGATTTCCTTCACCCAGTGTCTCAAATAGTCCATGCTATCAATGAGGAGGATCCCTCCGACACAAATGAAGAATGGAAGTCCTATCTTAACAAGGACGGTTATATGTCTCAGGAAGAAGTGCCTACGCCATTTTGTTATCCCGCACAGAGTCCGAGATTTATACCACGGTCAGATGTCGAAATGATATACGGAGATTGTGATCCGGAAGGATGTCGTGCTCCGCCAAACTCATTAGAGGAGGACACTCTGATGAAGGACAACTTTGACCACAACTATTATGGCCCGATGGATGGCCTGCCTATCTGGCAGTCGTGCCCAGGAGACTTGGGGCCAGAAAGTCAGCCGAGTAATGAAACTCAGCTGAGTATCATTGAACAAAATACCTGTGTCCCCACCATGTCATGGGATCAACACTCAGGTCATTCAGAAACTACTCAACATGACGATGAATTTGCAATGTTTGCAGGACTTGAATTCATCAACTATGCTTTTCCCGAGGTCAACGTCATCGAGAGGGATGACTCCTCTAGTTCGAAAGAAGTGTGGGACACCTTGGGACAACCAAGTGGAAAGTACGACTATATGGTCAAATACACCGCTCCCGAAAGCTCTCGTATCAGGCTCGAAGACATCCAGCCAACTGAATGGGGAGATCTGCCTGAGAGTACAAATATTATACAAAATACAATAGAGGAATCCTCCTACAACAACTCTGCCTAGGAGACAAATTCCAATGATCTTACTCCACCAAAAATCAGCGTTATTTCTGAAGACAAATCAAGGAAGGTACCAGACTTTGTGATTCACCGAGGAGTTCGCCGCCAATAGGTTGTTGTCGATGTTTCGAAGTTCGTTCGCCAGTCAAAGTAATTTCCATCTTTAACCTTTCACCTTGCCCAGGTGAAACAGATGTTTTAATAGGGCTCGCTTTCTGTAAATTTTCCCTCTTCGCTTAGCCCAAAGCGACAGAGTTTTGTTTTATAGGGTTGTAGTTTCAAGAATCGACTTGTTCATAAATAAAATAACGTCGTTCTGTAATTTCCGCATTTATTGTTGTTTTCTCTTTTTACTTTTCTCAGAAAATGGTAATCCTAAAAAACAATTCAATAATAAAAACAAGCAGTAATAAAAAAAATACACTGCACACACTTTTGCATTTTCTCTATCTCTTCTAAACACGAATCATCATGTCATGCAGATTGCTTGTTTTAAACCCCGTTGAAACATACGATCCGATGCCTTCTCCCAACTTTGAGTTCCTAGTATTTGGGGCTGAAGAAGAAGATGACAACGAAATTCCAGAAGAGATCTCCCGATTACTCAGACAAGAGGAAAGGTCCATTGAACCTCACAAAGAGCTGTTAGAAACGGTAAACTTGGGTTCAGAAAAGGAGAGAAAAGAAATCAGGATTGGGGCACTGCTCAGTCCAACTGCCAAAGAGAGTTTTATAAAGCTTCTCAAAGAATTCCCCGATGTATTCGCTTGGTCCTATCAGGACATGCCAGGGTTGGATACCAGCATCGTGGAACATCATTTACCATTGAAATCGGAATGTCCGCCGGTAAAACAGAGGTTGGGACGCACTCATCCGGACATGGACATCAAAATCAAAGAAGAGGTACAGAAACAGATTGATGCGGGTTTCCTCGCCACGTCAGAATATCCTCAATGGTTAGCCAATATCGTACCCGTTCCGAAAAAGGACGGAAAGGTCAGAATGTGTGTCGACTACCGAGATCTAAACAAGGCAAGTTCAAAGGACGACTTTCCTTTACCACACATTGACATGCTGGTAGACAGTTCAGCAAAGTTCAAAGTTTTCTCCTTCATGGATGGATTCTCGGGCTATAACCAGATCAAAATGGCGCCGAAAGACATGGAGAAAACTTCATTCCTTACCCCTTGGGGTACCTTTTGTTACAAGGTAATACCGTTCGGTTTGAAGAACGCCGGGGCAACCTATCAAAGGGCCATGACTACTCTGTTTCATGACTGATACACAAAGAAATCGAAGTGTATGTCGATGATATGATTGCAAAATCTAAGACGGAAGAGGAGCATGTGACCTATCTGTCAAAACTATTCGAGCGTTTGAGAAAGTACAAACTCCGCTTGAATCCCAACAAGTGCACCTTCGGTGTCCATTCGGGGAAACTTCTAGGGTTCATCATCACCCAGAAAGGAATTGAAGTTGATCCTGACAAGGTCAAGGCCATTCAAGAAATGCCTTCTCCGAAAATTGAAAAACAAGTCAGAGGATTCCTGGGACGTTTGAACTAAATCTTCAGATTCATATTCCTCATGACCGTGACCTGCGCGCCGATCTTCAAACTGCTCAAGAAGATACAATCGTTTCTCACTGATTCGCGAGGCAAATGGACTCCGAATTGTTATGGCCCCTATGTGGTCACGAAAGCTTTCTCAGGCGGCGCCTTGAGACTTACCACCATGGACGGAGAAGAATTTGCCTACCCCACAAATTTTGATGTAGTCAAGAAATACTTCGCCTAAAAAAAACGTCTCGGTGGACTGAAAACCCGAAAGGGCGGTCCAGGTAAAAATTAGAGACATGATCAATAATCATCCCGGTGGATTAGAAACATCAAAGTACAATCCAGGAAAAAATTAGGGATAATGGCAAGTAACTATGTTCAACAGAGGCAAGTCCCTCAGCAGCAGTTACACCATCCATCGGAGGAAAACTCCAGTCAAGGTCATCTTCGACAGAAGCTCAGGATGTCCCGAATTCAAAGTTGGTAGAAGGATAGTGGTCGTTATGTTTCAACATAGCCCTTTTCCCTGTAAATTACCATTTTCTAGCTTTGTATATACTCTTTGGAATCACGCGTTTGGCTGATCTCCATCTTATCAATAAAATTTGAGCCCTTGTGCTTTTGTTTGTAATTCTCATTTGTTTTTGCTTTACAGAACGACATTTTAACATGCTCAACGATTCTTGAAATAAAACAAAAATGAATTTACTTGTAAAACTTTTTCTGCTTTAAAATAAAGATGGCAATTTCTTTTGACTGTTGAACATCAAAAGAACATCAACCGGTTCTCCAGAAGTAAGCGAACCCCAAAGTGCAGAATCAAAGTACTCCTTCTACGCCAATGCGCCTGAATGAAGGATCAACAGTGTCACATACGACTAATCCATCTGACATCTTCGGCAGAGTCCTTATCTCCTAAGCCCGATTAATAATATTCCCCGCAGTGATTATTTCTCCTAAGCAAGGTAGGATTGCTATCTTGAACCAAGTGATACCTTTCATCTCCAGCAGTGGCCGAGTATCCAGTCGTGTTCATCCGTCAGTCTGTGTGTTGTGTCAAGTCTTTGTCAGCATATACATACATACATCATGCATTTTACTTGCATTCGCATTCATATTGCATCACTATCACTCTAGTCGGTCTTATCCCCTAGTGATAAAAGTCCTCTCAATCGAGTTGTCGGTTCTTTCCTCGTCAGGAAGTGAATCATCTGAACAATCTCGCCTCCAGCTATTTCTGAATTGAAGATAGGTCTTGGACCACTTTGATAACTTGGACCTCTAAAAAACCAGAGAAACTTTCAGTCAACATCACTCTTCGCCATTGAAGATGATATTTTTGCTTTCCCGGATTAAGGAAAATCCCTAGAGAAAGCCCCTTAATCGGAGCTTCGGCAATACGGTAGTTTTTCTCCGAAAGAACCACTGATGAAAAGGTCATCAGCACATCAAAATTGGATCCCATCATATGGCATTTCTCCGGGAAGATCCCGAGAAAAGTATGATGTAATATCCCCAAGCGTGAAGGCAGTCTCTCAAGGGACTCGCATTCCCCAAATATAGTCAACAAATGGCATCTCCAACTGAGAAGTTTGTACACCTCTACAACTCAGACGACTGGGTCCCCAGCAAGTCTGGCATCAAAACTTTTTCCATCGAATGGCATCTCCCCAGGAAAATTCGGCGAGAAGTTTGAAGGAAAATCGCTACACATAGCGTTCCTTGTCAAGAAATTTTATTGACAAAAGAAACTGAGACAAGTTCCTTGGTAGGAAACCAGGATCGAGGGGAAGTTTAAATCAGAAACTAAGACCAGTTCCTTGGTAGGAAACCAGGATCGAGGGGAGGTTTATTTCAACTAAGACTAGTTCCTTGGCTGAAGACCATGATCGAGGGGAAGTTTACCTTTTCTAAGCATCATCGCTTAGCAAAAGAACATGAATGCGTGAAATACCATTCATAGACGACATCAAAATTTTGGATATTTTGATATTTAATCCTCTTGCACCCCGAATGCCCGAATACCTTTGCCATTCACCCCTTCGTGTCCAAGAAGATTAAATAGGGGCATCTGTCATACCCCAAATTTTGACCACTAAGATTTCCCATCATGGTGCAAATCATCAGCACAATATGGATGTACCTTTGTGCCTCATCAATCTCCTCAAGGAATTGTTCAGCATTCACTACAATCAAGCTTAGGGTTTCAAGCCCTCTCAGAGCCTTTAGACAAAGGATCAATCAAGGAATGACCTGATCTTCAACTTGTCTAACCTCTTAAACCTCCACAAAGGATCAAGAGGACTCCCACATCAAGAATTAAGCACAAGAGTGCAACATTTCAAGTGGATCAAGCCTCAAGTTCATCTAATACAAAGTCAACTGACGTAGAAAGTCAAAGTTTGACTTTTGGTCAACTATGAGCTTCACAAGCCATTACTCAAGAAAATATGATGGATGATTTAATTTGATCAAATTTAAATCAAGAAATCATGCAAAATTGCAAAATTGATCAAATTGAAAGAAACTTAGAAATTTTTTCTAAGTTAAAATCATGTTCAAGTGCACAACTTTTCAAGGTTGTAACTATTGATCCAAGCATCCATTGATTTTGCGTAAGAGCTACTTTTAAAGAGGGTATTTGATATTTCAACATTGTAGAAGGAATCACCTCAAAATATCATAAGGATTGAAAGATATAAGTGATCAAAGTTGGGAATTCTTAATGTCCAATGTTCTGACATTGCATAGGACATCATTAATATTTTTTCAGCAAGAATGTCCCAACTTCAAGGATTTTTTTCTCCATGATCCAAGTTGAACCAGGTCTAGGGTCAAACATGAAAGTTGAAGTACATCATCTCAACTTTCCAGAAAGTCCTAGAACGTCCTTGTAGCATACTCGAGCAAGGAGATATGATTTTTGTAAAAAGCATTGATAAAGCAGAATTTTCATGACAGCTTTTAGGACAGATTTGACTACACAAGTTCAAGACCATTTTTGATGACTTTGCAAGCTGAACCAAGACCAAAGTCAAACATCAAAGTTAAAGTATGTCATTAGGGCTTTCCAAAATGTATAAGAACTCCCATTAATTCAACTTGAGCAAGGAGTTATGCACCTCACAACAGGCCTGGCTCGAGCTGATTTTTTAGGACAGATTTTGTGTACTTTTCTTGTGCCACCCAATTTTCAAGCTTTTTCACCATGCAAGACAAGCATCAAAGATGCAATTCACTTCAACTCAAAATATCATAGTGTATTAAAAGATACAAGTGATTAAAGTTTGGAATTATTAATGTTCAAAGTTGTCTGATGTTCCAACATTGCATAGGACATCACTAATATTTTTCCAGCAAGAATGTCCCAACTTCAAGGTTGTTTTTATCCATGATCCAAGTTGAACCAGGTCTGGGGTCAAACATGAAAGTTGAAGTACATCATCTCAGCTTTCCAAAAAGTCCTAGAACGTCCATGTAGCATACTCGAGCAGGGAGTTATGGATTTTACAAAAAGGCTTGCTGCAGCTGAATTTCTCATGGGGCAGATTTGCACATTTCTTGTGCCACGCAAATTTTTTAAGCCTTGTCATCATTTTGAACACATCTGAGGATCACATCTAAAGGGGACAATCACTGAGCCAAGCCTCCAAAGTCCTTGGAACAAGAAGTAGCATTCCAAACCTAGAAATGCCTAAAAGAGGGACAAAACTCCAATTTTGGATTGAAGCATTTAATGGATGCTTAGAGGTGGCATGGACTGACACATTTGCAACTGAATTCAGTCAAGATTCCTCCAATAACTAGGGAACCAGCAGCCTGTGCCCTAACCTCTAGTCAATGGCTAGAGGAGACTTGGATTTTCATTGGACAACATTGGCCAAACCTCTGCTGCAGTTGCCATTCACTATGGATCCCAAAACAAACTTGCTCTACTATAAATAGAGCTCATTTGTGCTCAGTTTGAGTACACCAAAGCCATCAAACATATGCTTTCCTCAAAATCTCTTCTTTCACCTCAAATTTGTCTTCCAAAGCAAGTAATTCTGAGTTTTTGAGTTAGAGAGCAATTCCATTCAAACTAATCACACACACACACCTCACATATATCATATGTAAGTTGTCCAAACTATCAAAAGTGACCTGTAATCACAACATCACAAAGTCACCTCTCAAAACCTCAAAATTGGACTTTTTTGCATTTTTTAAGCCATGTCTTGATTCAGCCACTTTCCAAACCAGATAAAACCTCAAACACACTCCAAATATCATACTTGAACTGTCCCAAATGGTTCCCCCCATCTGGAACACCATTTGAGAGAGTTGCTATTTTGGTCACTTTTAACCCCTTTTGCAAGAAAGGGACAGTTTGTGTTTTTGCAGGTACCAGCTGATTCCAATCATCCTAAAAGCATCCAAGAGGTCATTTGAGGGTGTCCAAAGCATCAAATCATTTCTGGAACAAAGCACTTGGTAGGTTGCACAAAATCTCCAAAAAAGAGGTAAAATTCACAACTTGAATTCTTTAAATCATGCTTTCCTTTGTTGTCCACATACATGCATCATATTGAACAATTCTTGAAGCAAAAATGTAGTCCTTAATGTGTATGTTATGATTCTCCTACTGTTTGCACTTTAACATGTTCATATGTGGAGTTTATGTTGTTTTAAACTTAAGGTGCAGATCTGGTTTTTTACCTTGTGTGTGTTGTACATTAAGTTTCAGTATGTATGAGTGATACCATTGGATTCCTTACGAAAAATTGGTCAAGATAGGTTCTTACGGATTTCAATTTCGTTAAAAATTGAGAGAGTTATGAATGTTTGAAGTTTGATAAGCAAAGATGTTTAAAATCAACATGCAGTTCTGGTTTTTTGCTTTGTGTGGTTTGTACATTAAGTTTCAGTATGTATGAGTGATACCATTGGATTCCTTGCGAAAAATTGGCCAAGATAGGTTCTTACGGATTTTAATTTCGTTAAAAATTGAGAGAGTTATGAATGTTTGAAATTTGATAGCAAAGATGTTGAAAAACCAAGGTGCAGTTCTGGTGTCAAATGTGATGTTGTGACATCTTCCCTTTTTCTCTTATCTTCAAAACTCATGAGTGATGTCAAATGTGATGTTGTGACATTATTTTATTCTCAAAAAACTCAACCAATTCTTTTACATAGCAAAAATCATCATTTTCCAATTCTGTTTTACATACTTCTTATTCATACTCCAAAATATTTTATTGCACAAAAAAAATTAGTTTTATATTATTTATTTAATATAATTAGTATTTTTGTGAATAAATTCCTTTTTAATGCTTTTAAAACATTTTAAAAGTGAATTCTCATATTGAAAATCAAGACCAAATGAATTTTATTTCATCTTGTGATTAAAACATCATTTTTCAAACCCCAACCAAAAATCACAAGTTACTTATTTGGTATTTTTATCATTTTGTATTGATTTTCTTTTAAGAATTTACTTTTAAAATGATAAAATTAGGATTTCTTCGATTTTCACCATCATAAAACTTTTTCAAACACACTGGGCCTCTAATAGAGTGTAAGACCCAATCCTTTTTTTGACCAAATCATTTTTTGGGCCTCAGTATATTGTATAAGTCCCGATACCGTCAAAAACAAACGGCGCGATCGTCGCCTTTTCAAAACAAAAAATCCTTGGGCCTACCCTCGAGTGGTAAGACCCATTTCTTTTCTTAAAATTCACTTGGGCCTCTAATAGAGTGTAAGACCCAACCCCCTTGTACAAACCATTTTGGGCCTCACTTATTGTATAAGTCCCTCTGTACAAGTAAACGGCGCGATCGTCGCCTTTTAAAAAATCAATTGGGCCTCTCCTCGAGCTATAAGACCCATTCAAAACTTTTGGGCCTCTATTAGAGTGTAAGACCCAATCCCCTTTTAACCAAAACATTTTGGGCCTCAGATATTGCATAAGCCCCTTTGCGTTAAAAGAAAATCTCGGCGCGATCGCCATTTCAAACAAAAAATCATCTGGGCCTACCCTCGTGTTATAAGCCCCATTCTTTTTCTTTAAACCTTTTGGGCCTCTTGAGAGAGTGTAAGACCCATTCCTTTGTACAGAAAACAATTTTTGGGCATCAGTCACTTGTATAAGTCCCTCTGTACAAAACAACAGTGCGCTCACTGATAAAACCCTGGGCCTCTCCTTGAGCTGTAAGCCCCAAATCTTTCTTTTTCAAAGCACTTTCTCCTTTGATTTTGAAATATACTGTTGTTTTCAATCTTTTTTTGTTGAACAACTAACCAAACAGCATGGAAGCTCTACAACCGAGTAAGTGTTTACACGCTTTCATTTACCGCTTTCATATACATATAACTGTATTGTGGGGTTGTTTCACTGTAAGTCTTCTTTCATAAACGCATATGAACTATGTAATAATAGTATAGATATTTAGAGTTTCCCCGGCAACTACATCTAGCATTAAGCCCGTTGATCACTCTTAAATAGTCAAAACTAGATCCCCATAGGATTACCAGACACAGTCTTCCCTCTTCTTGGGGTTAAACAATATGGAGACATGAAAGGCAGCATTCTCGGTGAACCCTTTCATAGACTGTCACTCGTAGAAGTTGTCAAAGAAACTCAATTGCCCAGGGATGATCTCTTCTCCGTGAATTGCATCTCTTGAGTTTCTTCCAAATTCTCGAACTTTCCTGGCTTGATCTATTCTTCGTGAATAGCCTGTCTTGAACTTCTCGGGGTTAAGGGACCCACAGGCTTCTTAAAAGCACTTGTTAAGAAACTCTACTCCCCAGAGATGATCTTTTCTCCGTGAATGGCATCTCTTGAGTTTCTTCCAAATTCTCAAACTTTCCTGGCTTGATTTATTCCTCGTGAATAGCCTGTCTTGAATTTCTCGGGGTTTGGGGACCCATCGGCTTCTTAAAAGCATCGACCTCCTCTTGGGCATTGTTCAAGGACCCACAGGCTTCCTAAAAGCATCCCCGCCTCCTCTTGGGCGTTATACAAGGACCCGTCGGCTTCTTTGAAGTATTCACAGCCTCCTCTTAGGCTTCGTATAATGATTCTTCCTCCTGGAATGATAGCCTCCTCTTGGGCTTCATACAAGGACCATTGGGCTTCTTAAAAGTTTCCAGCCTCCTCTTGGGCTTCGTACAAATTGTCCCGACGACCTCCTAGAGGTATAGGAACAGAAATCAATCATCTTAATAGAACAGTCTTTCCAAGAGTCTACTACTGTTTCTCAAAGCATAGTACGAAAGATGAAACTCTAGACTTGGACAGTCTAATTTCCTTGTGCCTCAAAGACATTCTCAAGCACCCTTCAAGAATAGGAAGGAAACCCATAGACTCGGACAGTCTCAATACCCTTTGGATTTCCCATTTCCTTAAAGAACAGGAAATAACCTTGATCCTCGAATCAAAAATCCTTGAGTACAGCATTACTCATATAAGAACTGATTTTCTCTTTAAATCAGCTTACTGGACCTGTCACTCAACTGAAACAGCACCATAGCCTCCTCTTGGGCTTTGTACAATGATTCTCCCCAGCGAAGCTAACAATTTTAGCCTCCATCTCGGGCTTCGTACGAGATACCGAAAAAAACTCTCTTGTTGAGTATAAAAGATTCTCCTGTTGAGTCATCCCTTTTAGCCTCTCTCTCGGGCTTCGTACGAGACACATAAAAACTCCCTCTTGTTGGGCCAATAGCCTCCTCTTAGGCTTTATATAAGAAAACCACTGGTTGATCCAATCAACCTTTTAGCATCAAAGTTGTGCCTCGTTCACAGTACACAAACACCAATAACTTTTTCCCCTTCATCTAATCGTTTTAAGCGGCAAGCCTCTGGATCATCTACATCCATGCCACTGTCCCTCTTTTAGCATGATAAATTCCTAAGGAAAGATGGCATTGCTCTACACTGAGTTAAAGTCTTCTCCTTCAGGTTGGAAATCCCCTATAAAGGAAATTATGGCATTGCCGGATTCACAAATCCCGGTTAAAGTAATTCTCCTTTATAAATAGTTGTGACATACAAACCCCTCTTTAGAGATGACCAATTCTCTCTAAAGTCAAACCTTTAGCTTCATATCTTGGGCTTTGAACAAGATACAAATAGACCCTTCAGCTTCACATCGTGGGCTTTGAACAAGATACAAACCACCTTTAGCTTCACGTCTTGGGCTTTGAATAAGACACCAAAACAACCATTTCCTCCCATAGAATAGGAGGAACTACGAACACTCTGATTTCCCTATTTTGGTAAACGGCAATACGTAGGCATAAGATTGAAAGAAAAATCTTAGCGAGCACACTAATCAAAAAACCTAAAGTCCCCTATCTCCACCCAATCTGACAAATTCCCCATGAATAGTCCCAGTTTTCCACCTTAATAAAGTAAGAAGAAAGAAAGGCCCCATTACCATATAGCATCCATAATCTAACAGACCGCTGTTTAAACTCAGTATACAAGCAGGGTTAATTGGAGACATCTATTTCCCTTCCTTAGTCAGCTCACAATAGGATAAAAAATGAATCGACCTGTAGTAAACCCCAAAGAGCGACAGCGCTTAAGAACCGTGTCCAAAATCGCTCGCTACACATATCATGAAAGAGAGTCACCATTGGCCGCTGATAGGTTGCCCCAACATTTTTCAATCCAAAGGGCATTACCTTGTAGCAAAACGTTCCACGCGGTGTTATGAACGTACTTTTCTCCATGTCCTCTGGGGCCATCTTGATTTGTTTATACCCAGAGAAGCCATCCATGAAGGAAAATACAGAGTGTTGAGCAATGTTGTCCACTAACATGTCAATGTGGGGGAGCGGGAAATCATCTTTCGGGCTTGCTCTGTTCAAATCTCTGTAATCAACGCACGTCCTGACCTTTCCATCCTTCTTAGGTATAGGCGCGATATTAGCAACCCACAGAGGATAATTTGTCACAGGGAGAAACCCATCATCCAACTGTTTCTGAACCTCTTCCTTAATTTTGACAGCCATATCTAGTTTCGTCCTTCTCAGTTTCTGCTTAACCGGAGTACAACCTTCTTTGAGCGGCAGCCGGTGTACAACAATATCAGTGTCAAGCCCGGGCATGTCTTGGTAAGACCAGGCGAAGATGTCCACATACTCTCGGAGCATTTCAATCAATCTTCCCTTGACAGTGTCTTCCAAAGTAGCCCCAATCCTTACTTCCTTTCTTGTGTCCTCGGTTCCCAAATTAACTGCCTCGATTTCCTCCTGATGAGGTAGAATGACCCTTTCCTCCTGTTTCAGCAATCTGGCCAATTCTTCCGGTAAGTCACAATCTTCGTCAGTCTCTTCTTCAGCCTGATAGATAGGATTGTCAAAGTCATACCGAGCCATAGCTGAATCATTATTGGTGGCATCTGAACAAAGAAACCTGCATGATTGATGATATATGTCTGTTATGAATGCAGCAAACAAGAACACACATTGCCATTTTGATATGAGTTAATGCAAAAAGTAAAAACATAAAAATAGGGATCAAAATATTTGAATGCGAAAATGTCCTTTATTGATGATAAAGTAAGCAAACGAAAACATCAGAGACCTACAGACAAGTATCACCACATCTTGGGCAGAACGTAGGATTTAACATAAACAGAAAACAAAGGCAATTACTCTTAACGAGTCACTTGGATAACTTGCTCAGAAGACCAATTGCATAGACTCTGACCAGGAGTGCAGGGACGGATCCACTCGTCCATATCATAATCATTATCCCCTCATCAACAATGGCATTAACCCGATTGAAGAAGACACCAGCACTTATGAATTGAACCGGACCGTAGAACTTGGGTGGCTCTTGAGCTCGTCGGGGTGGCTTATACCCCAATCCATAAGTATTCTGCTTCATCTAAACATCAATGACCTGGCCCCACTTTGGGGAACTACCAGCTTCAACTACAGCGCGTGCATCTTTGAAAGAAGACATCAAAACTTCTGGCTGATTTACCACTTCGGGTTGATTAACCACCTCGGGCTGACTGACTACTCTTGGAGGCTCCTTAGGAATTTTCACAGCTTCAAGGGCTTGGTACAGAGTCTCGTGTATTTCACCATCTACCTCCACATATTTGAAGGACGATAGGTGACTCACAATGATGTCTTCCTCACCACAGACTGTCACAACGTGGCCATCCACCATGTATTTCTGCTTTTGATGCAACGTGGATGTTATTGCCCCAGCACTATGGATCCATAGACGACCCAATAAATAACTATAGGCAGGCTGAATGTCCATGATGTAGAAAGTGGCTTCAAAAACTTCAAGACCAACCTTGATCGGCAATATAATTTCTCCAAAAACAGACCTTTTAGAACCATCAAAAGCACGCACCACCAAGTCACTTGGCGTGCAAATTAGCCCACGAGTATCTAACTTCATCAGAGCCTTCTTTAGCAACACATTTAAGGATGACCCAGTATCAACTAGCACATGTGACATTAAGGAGCCTCTGCATTCCACTAAAATATGTAGAGCGTTGTTGTGATTCCACCCGGCTGGAGTCAGATCTAGGTCTGTGAACCCTAAGCCATTACCAGCATTCACGTGAGCCACAACTCCTTCTAGCTGATTAACAGATATTTCTTGAGGTACATAGGTTGTGTTCAAAACTTTCAGTAATGCATTTCGGTACGCCTCGGAGCACAACAGCAGAGATAGGATGGATATTTTGGATGGTGTCTGATGCAACTGATCAACAATTTTGTAATCGTTCTTCCTGATTAATGTCATAAATTCCTCCACATTTTTCGAGAAAGAAGTGTCAACTTTTTTTGTTGCAAAATCATTCACGACCTGCTTCTATACAGAATCGTCCATCATCTGTTTCCCTTTGACCTGTTTGGAACTGCCAACCTGATTATCTGACGGAATGAAGACTCTGCCACTTCTGGTGATAGCCCCTGCGTCAATAGTATTGTCAACGTCAGAGCTCACAGCCGAGGTTCCTACCAATTCTTGTTTCTTTCCTTCAACAAATACCTCAGCCTCACAGTTCCACGGGATAGCTTTGGTACTTTCATACGGGACAGGCCCAGGAACTGTAATGATGATCGGCGCTGGTCTTACCGGAGCTGATATAGTTACTGTCTTGAAAGGAATGGTAATAGTGACAACATCATTATCTTTGTCAGTTATTTCTCTCTGCTGATCACATCTATCGAACTGTAACCGTCCTTCATCAATTAATCTCTGAATACCTGATCTCAATAAATCACAACCGTTTGATTGTAGCCCACATTCAAAACAACCCTCATCACAACCAGGGAACACCCCTCCATTCAGTAACCTTTCCTTTACCACAAACAAGGGAGTCTTCAACTCATTCACATCTAAGACCAAATTCAAGGATTCATTATCTTCAATAACGGCATTAACCCTTAACCCACCATGATTCGGCATTGGGTTTTGAATGACATTTGGCACGTCATTGGAGAAATTTATGGCTTTGGAGTCTACCAAATCTTGGACCTTATGTTTAAAAGCTTTACAGTCCTCAATATGGTGTCTTGGCGCTCCTGAGTGAAATTCACAGTGAGCATTGTCGTCATAACTGGGAGGTGGATTACCGATAATGGGGGCCAAAGTCCTCTTTTGAATCAATTTTAACTATAGCAAATGCTGAAATAATTGGGAGTACGGCAGAGGTGGAGTATCAAAATTCCTATTCTGTCTAGGCATGTACTGTTGTGCGCGAGGAGCCTGATTTTGCTACTGAGGTGCTGCTTGTTGTTTCGATGTTGCGGGAATAGTTACAGAAGCCACTTGCTGATTGAAGTTCTGATGATGTTTTCCTTTACCACGGTATAAAGAAATAGAATTGGTGCCCCCTTCTTTCTTCTTGTAATTACTGGCATACGACTTTTTCCCTCCTCTAGATGAGGATCCATCATTGACCATTATTTTCCCAGTTTTAATCCCGCTTTCAACCTTTTCTCCGACTACAACTAGGTAAGCAAAACCACCAGTCAAACAACTTACTAATCGGTCAAAATACGGCCCCTAAAGAGTGGCCATAAACATGTCAACCATCTCCCGCTCTGCCATGGGAGGCTAGACCCTAGTCGCCAATTCACGCCACCTCCGGGCGTACTCCTTAAAGCTTTCATTATTCTTCTGCGACAAACTCTGTAACTGTGTTAGGTTGGGAACCATGTCGGTATTGTACTGATATTGCTTGACGAAAGCCTCTACCAGTTCCTACCAGTTGCGAACATGGCATCTCTCTAACTGCATGTACCATTCCAAAGATGCCCCAGACAGGATATCTTGGAAAAAATGCATCAATAACTTCTCATCATCAGAATAGGCAGCCATCTTTCTAGCATAAGCCTTGACATGAATCTTCGGGCGAGTGACACCGTTATACTTCTCAAAAGTAGGTACCTGAAACTTGTGAGGAATCCTAACACCGGGGACCAGTCCCAAGTCTTCCATATCCAATCCCAGGGAATTCTGATTCTCAAACGCTTTCAACTTCTCCTCAATCAATCGGAATCTTTTATCACTATCAGGCTGGGGGCCAGTATCCCCAACTGGCAGAGAGAAGACATCATCCTGTTGATCATCATAGCGACGACCATGTACTGCACAAACACTGTTTCCTCCTCCCACAACAGAAGGAATCACAACATTCTCTCCCCCGCCCAGAGGGATAACAATAGAAGGAACGGGAATACCTCCGCCCTGAGGACCAACAGGAATACCATTACCATCAACACCTCCACCCGGAGGAATGACACCATTGTGAAGGCCACCATGAAGGATACCGTCTTCATAAACTCTTGCGACCAGAGGCTGGACCAGAGTCCTTAACTGCTCTTGACCTTGAGCAACACCTTGCATTAACTCCATAAACTGAGCCATATGAGCCTGCATCGCAATCATCTCAGCTTGCATTTGTTTCATAGCTTTTCGTTGATTCTGTCTGGTAGAGTATCGGTGAATGCGTTGATCAGCAATCCTGTCTGAAGAAAAGAACAAGATGAGAAAACCAGAGACAAACACCTGCTATGCAAAAATGATTATCAATATGCAAATGCAAATGAACATGTTTGAATATTCGCAGGGCGATCTACCCCTTGATTCCAGTTTAATAACAAGATAGAACGAAACTTCTGCTCATATATTAAGAAACCAGAGGATAATCATTTGTCAATAATTACAGTTCAAGATAATAAGTCTGAATATAATAATCATAGATCCCAACCAACAAGCCTGGCGGTGATCCAAACACAATAAAAAGAGAAAAAGCAAACTATGGCATGCCATCAAAGTTAACAAGTGCTAGTCCTCCCCAGTCATTATGTTCTTTGCTCCAGTCTTGCGCTTCTTTGAACAGCTTTTTGGTGTCGGGATGCTTCGGTCTCTGGATCAACTCCTGAATGAGAATATCCCTTTTGTGCATGATCCCTTTCAGGTATCGACAATGCAGTTCCCAAACATCTTCTTCGAAAACACCATCCATGCTAGGACCTTCACTTCTAGGCCTCTTCACTTATGTTTGAATCTTCAGCTCCTCTATAGTAGCTATAGCCTCATTGAGTTGATCTTCGACTGCTCATTTCTGGAATGTCCCTGATAGGATCTCTTCATCTTTCTTTTTGAGCTTCAATTTCAAACTCTCAATCTGCTCCAGAAACTTATCTTCTTTCTATTTGTTGGCAGTTATTGCAGTGTTTCGGTAAGAGTTGAACTTGTGAATTTTTAACAAAGCCTTGGCCAAGTCTTCCTTCTTTGACTTGAGAACCCTACTAACACCCTTTAGAGCTTGCCCTATCTTCTGTCTGGCTATGACCTCGTCAGCTAGCTCTTTTTCTTTCTTAGCAAGAAGCTCTGTCTTTATCTTGGCAGTACGCATAGCCTCACCTCGCTCATGCTTCAGCTGGCTAATTTCTTTACTCAATTCCCGTTTCTCTTCTCGCAGTTTCTCTGTCTCAGCCCCCAACTTATTATACCTTTCTATCTTCACTGTAGTAGGTGGCTCAATCATCAGAGGGTACAAGGGTGGCTCTCTTGAGAAAGGAAGGAGCTCCGCTTCTGCTCTTTTCTGGATCCATTCCACCTAAGTAGAAAAAGCCTTGTTGTTGCACTTCCCAAAGAAAGTCTTCCCTCTCTTATGAATCTGTCCCCAAGCATTCACAGCTCTCCTCAACATCTCTTAGTCTTAAGTACCATTGAAGAACAGGGATTCTCTAATATCTTGATCTTCAGGGGGAACTCTCAATGCATATCCAAACTGCCTGATAGTGAGGGAAAGGTTATAATTAATTCCGCCTTTCCTCCTTGTCGCTCCCGGGATTTTCATCCAAGTACAAACGCGAAAGTGGCACGAAAACAGAGTCGCCAGAAATGTGTATTTATCACAAGAGAGGGAAAGGAAACATTGCATAAACCTGGGGGGAAGGAAAGAACGAGGTCTTGCGACCAAGAGGACTGGGTAAGGGAGTCGGTTACGCGAAGGGAAGGTGTTAGCACCCAACACGTCCATCATACTCGATGGGATCCATGCTTGCTGTCTCGATCAAAAGGTGTCATCGTCTGGAGCTCCACTGCTACTGGACCGGAGAAGGAACGAGAACGGAAAAGAACAGAGAAACGAAGAAGAAAAGAAAAAGAAGTGACTCGATAGGACGTCCTCGGAGTCCTAGGCCTACGTATTCCCTCGGGAACGGGAAAATCAGAGTCAACGTAGTTCGGACATGAACTGGGGGGAGGTTGCTCGCCAAGACATCGCCGCCTCGTGCCTACGTATCCTCAATCTAACCAGAGAGAGGAAATCAGAGCAGTCGTAGTTCGACTTACGGGTCGAATAGGTCTCGATCGCGCTAGGGGGAGAGAAAAGGCTCGGTTAACCGGTTGGTCTCGATCGCGAGGGTGCGAGAGAAAAGGGGAAGTTAGTTGCTAGTGTGCTCGCCAAGGATAGAGATCCTCGTGCCTATGTATCCTCAATCTATCCAGAGAGAGGATATCAGAGCTTCTGTAGTTCGTGGCTACGGAAGAAAGGAAGGATGGAAGGGTCTCAATCGCATGGGTGCGAGAGAAGAGTGCTCGCCAAGACATCACCGTCTTGTGCCTACGTATCCTCAATCTATCCAGAGAGAGGAAGTAAGAGTGTCCGTAGTTCGTGGTAACGGAAGAAAGGAGTCTAGCTAGTCTCAATCACACGGGTGCGAGAGAAACGGGGAAGCTTTGTCCTACAAGTTATCATGCTTGGATTGAGAGCCTAATGTTTATCCTACTCCGAGCTTAATCAGAAATTAAGTCGGACTAGGAGCCTTAAGGGAGCATGTGAATACAGAGTAATCAACAAGTAAACATCAGATGACTCAATCACAAAGGAAAATCGAACAAGAGACAGTCAAGTATTTAATCAGGAATTAATCAGAATATGCATCAAAAATCAAGATCAAGAATATCCAAGATAAAATAAAGTGCAAATTAACAAAGATTAAATTCCAACAAAAAGAGTTAATCTAAAATTAAAACTAATTCTAAAATTAATATCTAAAATTAATTCAAGTTAAGTTCTAGAAAAAAAATCTAATTCTAATTAATCAAAATAAAATCCTCAAGTCAAAACTTAATATTAAAAGTCAATTAACCAAAATTAGTATTAAAACTAAAAATTAAAATCGAAATCGATTTCTAAACTAAGATCCAACTCTAAAAAAAGAACTCTAAAAATCAAAGCTAACATCTAATCCTAAAGTTAAATCTAATTGAAAATCTAATTAATCAAACAAAACTCCAATCACAATTAAAAACCCACAACCAAATTTTAAACACAAACTTAATTCTAAACAAATCTAAAAGAGCCAAAACAGAGGTGCAGCAAGGGACTTGGTGGGTGCAAACCAAAATGGATGCATGAGCTTAGCAGTTTCAGGCCCAATGTCCTTATCATTCGCAGCCAGGGGGTGTGGTTAAGGATTCTGGGCGAATGGGCTTGGAAGTCTTAAGCCCAAGGAAATGAATCTAACAGCCAGGGGGTGTACGAACGCAATGGGGGTGCAGAAAAAAGATTGAAGTGGGCTTAATCAAGCCCAGACCACTTCAATTGAATCAACGTAAAACCTAAAAGAGATAGTGTGAGATTCTCAGAACAAAACACAAACACCTAACTCTCACGGCCACTCCCATGTTCTCACGCCACAATCTCCTCGTCGCCACAACCCTTCCACCACCGTCTCCGTCTCAAGCTCATATTCTCCATTCACAAAAACGACGCCGGAAAAATGCTCGCCATGGCTCCTTCCTCAACACGCCGTCACCATCTCTGTCGCCTTTGCAAAGACTCCGTTATCCGATCGCCTCCACGTTCAACACCAAACGCATCATCATCCTCCATGCTCTTCTCCTCTCTCACTAATGTCTCCGCCGCAAGAATGTTCTTGTTACCGGCGATAACGTCTTCTCCGTTTCCTCGTTCTTCTCACAACACAACCGAAATCAGAGCAATACTAAACATAGTCTGAAGCCATACACACGAACCTCCCAGCGATGCATCAACAAAACAAAACACCGCTCCGCCGCACCGTGGCCTCTTGCCGGTGGCGGTGGAACCTCTTTGATATCAAAAATAGCAAAATAATCTCACTTCGCTCTTATTACGATTCAAGATAACACGATTAAAAACAACAACATATGAAGAGATGAAGAGATATCAGAGAGTTTAGCGACCGGATAGAGTCCGGTGCTTCTTCAAATTGGCGAAAAAATAGAAAACCAGAGGTAATATCGAACTTGAATCTAGCAAAATCTTCTTCTTGATTCCTTGATTGCTGCTTGATTTCTTCTTCTTCAATTTTCTCAATTTTCTTCTACTTTCCTTGAGCGTTGCGTGAAGTTGTTGTTGTTTATTTTGGCTCGAATCTAAACTCGCCGTGAATTGATGTTGTTGTTTTCGATTTACAAGTCGATGATTGATTAAGAGTTTGAGTGTGATTTCTGCAGGTTTTGAGATTGAGGATCGTGAGATTTGCGATCCGTGGTGAAGCTCCTCTTCAATCTTGTTGAAAGTGGTTGAAGATTAAAGATGATGGAGATTGGAGAAGGGAATTTGAGTATGAAGAAACTCCTCAATTCTGTTGCAGTTTTCTTGCTGGTTTTTGAGGTGGAAGAAAGAGGATCAATGAAGCTTCTTGGAGAATTCTCAGGAAAAAATGGAAAGCAGTGACTGAGAGTTCCAATTTGCAGAATGAAAAAACCTCCTCTCCAATTTCGTTGCAGCTTCTTATATTCAGGAATTGGGTGAGGGTAGATTAGGATTTTCACTGAAATTCTGTCAGGAACTTTGTGAATTCGGTTAGAGTTTATGTAATTTTCTGTTGTTAATTTTCCTCCTTATACTGCTATAAACCGCTATGTGCTTATTGGTATTTTTCCTGCTTTTATGGTTTGCTGTTGAAAAAGTTGTGTGAAAAAAAAAAGGTCATGAGTCTGGCACCGCGTTTGTAACTTGTCATGTGTCGCTCCCAGGATTTTCATCCAGGTACAAACGCGAGAGTGGCGCGGAAAAACAGAGTCTTCATCCGTGTAAATTTATCCCAAGAGAGGGAAAGGGAACACCGCATAAACCTGAGGAAGAGGGAAAGGAATGGTCATCGCAACCATAGCCTGGGTTCGGGAGTCGGTTACGCGAGGGGAAGGTGCTAGCACCCCACGCGTCCATCGTACTCGATGGGATCCACGCTTGTTGTCTATTCTAAGGGTGAGTTATCCTATCATCTATGGTTGTACTAAGACGGGAGAGGGGAAAACAAGGACAGACTCGGTAGGACGTCGACGTCCTAGGCCTACGTACTCCCTTTGTGCAATGGGAAATTCAGAGTCAACGTAGTTCGGACCAAGTTCTTTTTGTGTTTTTTATGAGCGACGTTAAGTTCGCGTCCGGTAGTTAGGGTCGATGCCTGTTTGCGACTCAGACGGAAAGTAACGTGCCCTTTTTGAAAATAGCCTTTAGTTTGACAATCCTGAAGGACAAGAAAGGTTTGAAGTTTGTTTGTATTTTTTAGGACAGAAATGACTTGAGTTAGTTCATAACTTGCATTGCACCAAAGTCTAGGGCACAGGGACGAATACTTAACGCATCGTCCCAAGACAGGACACTCGCTAAGCACTCTAGAAAGATGAGAGGAATCCCCTCATTTCTCATTCCCCACGCTTAAGGCTCATGCGCAATACACTTTATCCTTATTAAGTGTTTTCAAGAAGTTTCGAGATGAGAAGAGAGAAGACACCAAGGAAACTCTAAAGGGAAACTAAGAGTCCTAATATTATCATGCACGGGTGACCTATGGTTAGTGAGGTTTGATGACAACCTAAGCCTAAAAAAAAAGAAAAGATGAGAGAAAGAAAGAATGAGAGTGGTCATGGATACTTATCCACACCCTTAAGTAACTTACCTTAGCCCCTGCATAAAAGATTAGTACAAAACAGACACAAGTAACATTGAGGGAAATGAAACCCAAACAATGACATATAATAGTGATTAAGTGACCTATAACAATTCAAACATGAATTAAGAAGTCGAATACACAATCCCGTAACAATGGCACAAGTGCCTTCTCAAACAGATACTCAGACATGGTCAAGGATATGCATAAAAGAGGATCTCAAATAAAAGCAATCAAATAATTAGAGAAACATCCTCTAAAATTTCCAAATTAATTATCAACATTTCTCAACCATAAGCAAACAACATATCAAAAACTCCTGCAAAAATTCAAGATATAAGTCACTCAAACAATTATGCAAAGTCAGATGAGAAACATGACTCAACATGCAAAAGGAAAGGACTAAAATGCAATATGAAATGATTTTAAAAATGATAGAAAAATATTTTAATGCATTTCAGTGTGTTGGTGAAATAATTCAAAAGGAATGAGTTCAAAATGTTTTATGGATGCAGAGAAATAAAATAAACAAGTTAAAGTATGCATGTAAGGAATAAATTCAAAAGAAAATAAACAAATAATTATTTCAGATGATAAAAATAAAATAAAAAAATAAAAAAATAAAATTTGAGAAAATTCTATAAAATGCCAAATATGTTTCATGATTTTTTGGGAATTTTTTAACGCAAGAAACTATTTTTAAAAAATAAAAATAAATTAATGCAAATTAAATAAAATTAAAAATGAAAACGTGCAAAGGGGGTGTGTTCAGTAAATAAAACACGTTGAAAATAATAAAGGGCTTAGGTGGGGGGTGCAATTAACAAGGCCCAACCCAACATAGGCATCAGCGAAAAAAATAAAATAAAAAGGTACATGTGGGCTCAGTCAACCCAGTTGACTGCATACTCACCTTTAGATCCATCTGACGCGTAGCATTCAGTCAAACAAAGCATAAATCATAATGATGAGAGGCAAGGATCAAAGGTACACCACAACAATACAACACGCACACATAACAAACCCATCAGCATACAATACACTCCCACGTGCTAGGCACATGGGACTTTTAATGCGTTGGCTCAATTCCAACCGTATGATTCATCAAACGCACAAGATTAAGTCATCAAGAACAAAAGTTAACGCGATGTGGGGACATGATTTGGAGGCACACGGTAAGTAACGTGAGGTAATAAACACATGAACATTAAAATAAAAATTCAAAAAATAAAAACGTGGCAGCATAGGAACCGTTAGATCAAAAGCATGAACGGCTATGATTATCTCTCCAACCTCCAGCCTCTCCCTTCACCGGAACCCTCACCAGCCGCCAAAGCTAGGGTTCCGGCCACCGTCCACGGCCACCTGCAACTTAAAAGCACCCAAAAAACACACACGAATGTACCATTTTGTCCAGAATTTCGTCAGGATCTCAAATATCACATCAAAATTCACAAATAACCAACGCATAAGGAAAAACGAATGAGAAAAGGTTAGGGTTCAAAACTTTAAACACACGCAGCAAGCAAACCACACGTCCAATCTCAAAAATAAATATATCAGAATCATTAGTGTACACCACAGATCAATATACATGTCAAAAAGAAGAGTTTTAGGATCATGAAAAAACCCACCAACCTGAGATCACGCCTCCTATATCCTTGCTTTTAGCTGCGAATGAGGATTGATTTGTGCTCTAGGGATCCCAAGAAAGAAGATTGTGGAAGAATTTTTTGAAAAGCCCTTGTGGATCGAGAGATTCAATGAGAAAAAGTTTTAGGGTTCAAGCTTTGGTTCTCCTTCAAAATCACGTGTTCCTTCTAACCCTAGCATGAGTAAGTTTAAATAGGCTAGGTTAAACCACTGATAATGATTTGGGCCTTGGTAATTCTCCACTTAATGAGTTTTGGGAAAATTTGGAAATTGGAATAATGTGAAATACACCCTTCTCCATGCATGGATATCCAAATATTTCATGATGGATCACTTAAGTTTCAATTGCTAATCACACCTGAATTTGATTTGGGCCTTAAGATGTCTTGGTTCATGAGATTTCAATAATTTGGCAATTTTGCATAATGGAGAATAAGTGATGAATAAACCATGAAACTTCTTGATTTAAAGGCCAAAAATGCTCTTTAGGGATTGTTCTTTGATGTTGGAATGTGCCTTGAAGCAATGGAATTGATTATAGGTCACTATGTCCCAAAATGCAAAAGTTGTGAAAATGGAACCCTAAAAACCACTTTGCCTTCTTTTGATCATAACTTGAGCTTCATAAATGATATAGAGACCCACTAGTACTTGTTGGAAAGGGGAGAAAAATATCTTCAACTTTTATGTTTGAGGAAAATTCATTTGAAGTTTTCTTGATGGTGAAAAGTCAAGTTGAATGTAGTGAAAGAACTTGCCCAAAAAGGAAACTTTCAAATTATAGGTCATTTCCATATTTAGTAACTTTTGCACCAACCCTTGATTCTTGATAAATAGTGTGAATCTTGACCCTTAAAGACCATATGAGGATGTGAGACCTTGAAAACCTTGGAGAGAACCTCAAAATTCCACAGTTGACTTCCTCTCTCATTGTTGACTTTTACCCAATTCACCTGATTCCCAATCCATTGCCTAATTGAACTTCTCCTGAACCAAACTGATGGACAATCTTCCATTCCTAGATACTTAGGGACTCAAGGAATACCATGGAATCAAGTCTTGTCCAAAAAAATCAGAAATAAACTGACTTTATAGCAAACCCTAGTTTTGGTGTCCTCAGTCTAGGAGGAAATAACACAGTCTCCAAATCCAAATTCCTCTGAATATGATGTGTATCCTCTCCAACAAAGATAAGATATGCCATTTGGTGATGATAAAAACCCAAGGAGCTTGCCCATTGGAGCAATAAACCCAAGAATCTCAAAACCCTAATTTCTGCACTGGTTAGGAGAAAGTGATCCACTTGAACTCTCTTGCTTGACCCTTTGAAGAACATCTTCTCCTCTTGAACTTGCCTCAGGCACCTTGACCCCATGCTAAGAACCAATGATATGCACACATGATAATGCAAAAATGAAATGAAACATAAGCCAGTTAGTACTAAAGTAAGGAGGGAAAATTTTGGGGTGCAACATCATGAAGGGTTTTTTTTGGCAAATAAATTGTGATTTTGGTTGTTACTGTCAAGGGTGTACGTGGATTCTTCTTGTGGGGTCTGTATCGGTGGAGTATAGGCTGGTGTGTAAATGCATTGCAAGATCATGTGGCTGGTATGGTGCGTGTGGTTGTTAATCATGTTGCTGAATTGATGCATGGATTGTTGCAAATTTTTGTTGGCTAGCTGGAAAAGTTGTGAGTGGCTGCGTGGTAGTACCATTTCCAACAGTAGGGAGAGTATTGCCACTAGCTGGATTAAATGCAATTGAAGAAACTTAGGAACAGCTGCCTGGAAAACCAAATCTGAATATGTATTTGAGGATACATTCATAACGGTAGCATGTATAGATATTATTTGTGGGTTTAACAATGGTTATGAATGGATATAGACTTAAAAAGATATGGTTATGGGTTTGAAAATAGTGATTGAGTTTGAATATAAAAAGAAATGGATAAATGGGTAATTAGATTTCCTAATGGATATTGCAATGAATGGTCTTTGGTAATGTGAAATGGATCTAAAATTGAATATGGGTTGAATTTTGGATATGGAATAATTAAATTGGATATTTGGATAAAAATGGATTGATTTGGAAATGGATATGATTTTATGAATTTGGTTATTGGAAAATATGGATTTGAAAAGAATGGTTAAAAGAAATGGTTTGAATGGATAATGGCTAAGAAGAGTGGGTAATAAAAAGATGGATAAGAACATGGTTTTAGCAAATGGGTGGCCAAATGAATCCAAAACCAAACCCAAACTTTTTCACAAGCCTCTGATAAAGTGCACACAACTACCACTGAATAATGTTTCCACTGAAACAGAACATCTGAATCAAACATCCTCTGAATCTTTGAACAAGTGAATCCTCACATGAACCCTTGCTTGACAATCTGATAAAGTCTACAATTCAACCTTGAAAACAAAACCTAATTCACCCTGATGTATACTGATATATCTTGAAGAAGATGACTTGAACTGAGAAGAAATTAAACCCTGATTCACACCAATGAACCTCTGACCCAAAGCCTTTGATGAATCCTCTGAACAAGAATATTACAAGTACCAGACTTCAAACTCTTGCAAATATAAAACCCTTATTTAAAGAAATGTTGTAATCCCATGCCTTAGAAGACCAATGCATTATATGATTATGAATTATGTCCTAATGAAAATGCAAATGAGTGCTAAACAAAAGCCAGGAAAAGTTAGGGCAAATTTTGGGGTGCTACACTCCCCACTAAAGGTACGTTCGGGAACTCTCCACAGTTAAAAATCAGCTCTATTCCCAACAAACTATGATTAAACCAAACAATATTGTCAGCGGTCAATCCCATCAACCTCTCAGACCACTTCAAGGAATCCCTCGTATCCACAAATGCCCCAGTCTGAGGAAGATGACTCAAAATCCATGTAGATAGGAGTGGCGCGCAACAGCTTACAGTCCGTCCTCGCCTATTCTCGTTCTTGTAGTGGACTAAATGGTATACATCATCAAGAAGAGCAGGTACAGGATTTCTCAAGATAAAGATCCGAACCGCGTGCATATTAACAAGATCGGGGATGTTAGGGAATAAGAAAATTTTATAAATGCAAAGAGTTGTATAGCGTTGAAAGCGGACCAACTTCTCGCCTTAGCATATAAGCTAGCTTGATCAAACAGAAACTTCAAAGGGAAACCTTTAAACCCTTGCTTGTCAACAATATTATCACTCAGAATGGATTCTCCAATGTGAATGGCAGCTGCCATTTCTCCCAAGCCTGGATGTTCTTCAGAGAAGAAAGGTATATTTTGCTCGATGGGAATTCCCAAAATAAATGAGAACTCTTCCAATGTTGGATCCAAGATGTAATATGGGAAAGTAAAACAGCGCAACGGAGGATCGTAGAACTGTAAGGGTGTGTGGATGGCATCATGCTCGTACTTGGAGATGTTATGGACAAACTTCAGCAACCTCCCATACTCATCACTAAACTCAGTGCGAACCCCAGGGTCAGTCATACCAATCATCTTGTGAATCAACTTCAGAATTGGGTCTGGGAACGTGTAAGCTGCACTCTTCTTTCTCTGAGCATCCATGACGGGAAAACTTTAACAACCGGAATCAAAGGTAAGATGCAAGCTCTGAAAAATGTCAAACATGTTAGAATGCAAGGAATGATGCAAATGCAAACATGGGATCAAGGTATCCAACTGCTCTGAACATCTGCTGTGCTGTCAACTGAACAAAGACCTCAAACCCGACAACCCAGAATATCCGAACATCAGATCACTGAGATAACCAGAAAACCAGGTTGAGAAACTCAGAAAACTAGGTAGGTTAAAGGCTAAGGTCACCTGCGAACCTGCAAACACCCATCCCCTCTCACATGTGGGTTCTAGAAAACTGAGGATCCTCAGTGTCGAATTCTCGATTTGAGAAGCAATAGTACATTCATTCCTCGGGGTACAATACTATCGCCAAACAAAGAGGCCGTCCACTGATTCCCCCAAAAATAAGGTCATCCTATGCAATTTCCTAGCTTCGGGCCCTCGGATCAAGAAGTATAATGGGTTTGCCATTTCTGGTCTGCCATTACTACCTCTTGGGAGGAGTGCCTCGACTGAGTCCTCGGGGAAACGGTCGCCAGAGTCAATAGTTCTCTAGATCAACACCCTGAAATGCGCAAGACACGCACGTCAGAATATCTCCCAAGATAGCCTCGTCTGGATGTGAAATTCGTGAACACCAAATGTATCAAGACGGAGCGTAGGTCCCACTACTTTCCACTCTAGTCCTAAGTGTATACTCAAGCCTGTGTATTGGGCTTATCTCTCAATGAATCCTAACCCGCCAAACAGAGAAACCAATACATCACAACATAGTCCAGCATATGATAATAATGAAACGCAATAAATGCAGTAAAACGGTAATATACAACATAATAAAGCACAATAATAAACACCCAATGAAATAAAACAGACAAGCGCTAGGATTGACTCACATAGGGGATGAACCAGCAAGAGGTCAACCTAGTCCCCAGCTGTCGTAACCTGTGGAAAAACAACCGACGAGAGACTGAACAGAAGAGTCGCCACCGAACGTTATTTATCCCGATGCAGGTAAAGGAAATGATCGAAAAAAATCTGAAGAGGGATAAGACATGGTCATCGCAACCATAGTCCGGGTCCGAGAGTCGGTTACGCGAGGGGAAGGTATTAGCACCCCCACGCGTCCATCGTACTCGATGGGATCCACGCTTGTTGTCCAATTAAAGGGTGAGTTATCTAAAGCCTACTGCTAAACAGAGACAAAATGAGGGAAAGAAAAGAAAAAAGGAGACTCGATAGGACATCGCCGTCCTAGGCCTACGTATTCCCTCGTGCAATGGGAAAGTCAGAGTCAACGTAGTTCGGAAAACTACGGGGGGAGGTTGCTCGCCAAGACATCGCCGTCTTGTGCCTACATATCCTCAATCGGATAAGAGAGAGGAAATCAGAGCAGTCGTAGTTCGTCCTAACAAGGTCTTTGTGTTTTTTATGAGCGACGTTAAGTTCGTGTCCGGCAATTATGGTCGATGCCTGTTTGCGACTTGGACGGAAAATAACGTGCTCTTTTCTGAAAGTCTAGAACCAAACAATCCAGAAGGATAAAAAGATTTGAATTTGTTTTTTTTTCTTTTTAGACAGAAGTGGATTGAAGTTAGTTCGTAACTTGCATTGCACCGAAGTCTATTTCATAGGAACGAATGCCTAGCAAATCGTTCCAAGATGGAACGTCCACCAAACACTCTAGAAAAATGAGAGGAAACCCCTCATTCCTCATTTCCCACATACAAGGCTCATGCGCAATACACGTTACCTTTATTAAGTGTCTTAGAATTGTTATGAGATGAGAAGAGACGACCCAAAGGAAAAGAAAACACTATGGGGAATTCTATCCTAATGTTGTCATGCAAAGATGGCCCTAAGGTTGAGGTAAGAGGGGAAAATTCTACCTAATGTTAGCATGCATGGTTTGAATACTAATGTCTACCCTACTCCAAGCTTAATCAAAGATTAAGTTGGACTAGGAACCCTAAGGGAGCAAGCAAGAGCAAGGTAAAAACCAAAGCGATAAATAAAAAATAGCGGCTACAACAGCGCTCTAGCACCTGCACAGCGGTAAATCCAACACAATACACCAAACAGCATTCAACAACTCACATTTCAGCACAAAATAGGTGTAAAAGGCAAACAGCAGCACATATGACAATACACATGCACAGGGACAGCAGTGGAAAACAGGGCAGCATGCAATGCATCCAATCAAATGCTCATGGAAAAGGTCTCAATGATGTCTAATCCTATCAAACACAAATCCAATTAAGCACCAAGTAACTAGGCATGGACAAACCTAAGAAAATTAAGATCATGTACATTCAAAGTGTTCAAACACATTCAAGTGATCTAACATTCCATAAGAGATGTAACAAGGTATAAAACAATGAAAGATGAGACTAAATGAAGAATGATACTAGATAGGGCAGCAAGCACGTCATGTCATATTCATTTCTTAAAATGCAAAAAGAAACATCGAAACCTAAGCTCACAACATGCATCAAGACTAGTTGAACATATACCATGATCATTTTAAAAGGAAAATAAATGTTCAAGCAAGGTAAAAGGCACACATGATCCAACTTACGCACACCATAGCATCATACTCAAATGTATCCCATCACATTCATTTCTAAGAGATTACACAAGTCCAACAAGTTATCATCCACACATGAACCAATATGCCTCATGAACATGTTTCAAGAATGCAAACAAATCAACGATCGGAAAATCGTGCATCAAAGATTCACATACATCCAGCAACTAGAGGTTACACAACCCTAGAAAATTCCATAAATATGCATCATACAAAGCCATGAAGGTTAGGGGTGGAATAGGTATCAATACATGATTCCAAACAAGCCAAAAACACAAAAGTTACAGGTGCAAATTGATTGTAACAGGGTGCAAATCAATTGCACAGTTACAGAATGCAATTTCTAGTGAAAAAACACAGGTGCAATCGATTGCAGCAGGGTGCAATCAATTGCAGCAGGGTGCAAATCGACTGCACAGTAGAAGACCTGCAAAAATACTTCTCATAATCACTTTTCCAACACTAACCACATATTCAAACATCCAAATGATCATGTAATAAAACATACACAAAAATCCACATCAAATATGAGTAGTCAAACACATATTTCATCAATCAATCAAACAGATCATGAATCAAATCAAGCAAATGGACCACATCACATTGAAAACCATGGATCTACATTGTATGAGTTGGAATTGAGCTAAATCAAGTATGGATCTGAAATTAACCAACCTACAAAGCTGAGAATTGCTTTGGTGATTATTGGAAATGAAAATTGATGAATCCAAGCAAGAAATCCAAGATCCTAGCAAGAAACTTCAAGATCCAAGCAACAAGCTAACAATACTTCAAAATCACTTCCAATAAGCACTTCTGAAATTCCAGATCTAGATCCAAACGAAAATCACCAATGAATTCAAGTAATGGAATGATAATGAGAGGCTTTAGCTCAAGAATTAACAAGTTCCAATGAAGAACTTGTTAATCTCTTTGGAGGAGCTTTAAGTGAGGTTGAAAAAGGAGGTTGAGAGTGAAAATGTGAGAGAGAATTGAGAGAGAGAATTCTGAAAATTGAGAGTGAATGATGAGTGAAAATTATCAAAGTTGGTGAGGTTTGGAATTAATTTGTTTAAATAAGCTCTAGGTTAGGAGTTAAGTTTGGGTTTGGAATGAGGTTTAGTGAGTGGAATTGGAAGTGGAAAATAAACTTGGAAAGGGAATGTGGAATTTAGAGTGGAAATTGGAGGGAAATGAAATCAAATTCTACAGCCCTCTAGATCCTTCTACTTATATAGTATTGATCCCAAATGAATGTGGTGCATTTAAAATTGATATAGTGCTGAAAAATGAAGGTTTTAGGCAAATCCGTTACAGTGCAATCGATTGCACAGCAGTGCAAATCGATTGCACACCCTTGCAAAGGCCAAAATGTGAAAACTGACGGGGTGCAATCGATTGCACACTTATGCAAATCGATTGCACCAAGGAAAAATGGTGAAAACTGTCTCATTGCAACTTGTTTTGAGTCCTGCTTCATATCTAATCCTTAGCCAATGATAAGACCCTTGAATGATGCCTGAAACATGATAAAAAACCTGTCTGGAACAAGATCAAATTAACCATGCTTTATGATCTTGATTTTGAAATGATCAACCCATCTGCTGATAAAATAAATGGTTGATGCCTCTGATGATTGTCCAAACTTGGTAAGATACTTTGATGAACATGAACACCACAAGATTGAGTACATTTTCTTGCTTTGGCCTTGAAACACATCTTCCTCTTGAGGGCTAACAAGGATACCTTGATCCCATGCATAGAACTAATGATATGCACACATGTAGATGCAAAAATGAAATGAAACATAAGCCAGTTAGCATTAAAAGTATGAGGGCAAATTTTGGGGTGCTACACATAGCAAGAGTATTTCATCCTCATTTTCATTCTCCCGAGGTAGTGTTTCTATTAACTTCTTACCTTGTGGTCAAAGTCCAACTTACCTGGCACCTACCAAAGCAGATATGTGTCTGTCTGTTCCTCTTTTGCATCCAATGTTATTCCTGGATGTCTCTATTCCCATCCAATGCTATTCTTGGATGTTTGTATCTGTTTTTTCTTTGTATCCAATGCCATTATGGGTATCGTTTTGTTCACTTTCATCTATTGCCATTCCTAGATATTATGACTCCTTTGTATCCAATGTCATTCTTGGATGTCGTTTTGTTCACTTTCATCTAAAGCCATTATTAGATATTGTGATTATGCCTTTCATTCAAAGCCATTATTGGATGACTTGTTTCTTTACATCTGTTTCCATTCTTAGATTTTGTTTACCTTTCATTCAAAGCCATTATTGGATGTCTAGTGTCTTTTCATCCAAAGCCATTCTTAGATGTCTGTTTTCTTTACATCTGATGCCATTCTCAGATTTGTTTACCTTTCATTCATATCCATTATTGGATGACTGGTCTCTTTGTATTCAATGCCATTCTTGGATCTCTACCTTGCTCACATTCATCTGATGCCATTATCAGATATTGTGATTATAATTTTCATTCAAAGTCATTATTGGATGACTGAAAGAAATAGGGCCATTATAAATAAATAAAGGAAAATGCTTGAGCAGCCAGTGACTACTCTTGAGAAAGTTAACACTCAAACCTGATACAAGTTCGAAGCCCTTAAAAATAGCTTTGATATTCCAAAAATTCTTCCAACCTCCTCCTTCTATGATTAGCATGTCATTCGCAAATTGAATAATTTCCACTGGAAGACCCTCCTCATCTCTAAATCCTTAGAAGTCGCACCTTTCTGAAGCCTTAGAGATCATACCTGTCAAAACATCAGCAACTAACACAAAAAGAAATGGAGATAGAGGGTTTCCCGACCACAGACCTCTTCCCACCTCAAAATCCTTTGTGGAACTTTCATTAACCAAAATAAACAAATGAATCTTGAAGATACAAGCTTCCATCCACCTCATACAAGTATTCCCAAAACCCATTTTAGCCATCATAAGGCAGAGAAAATTCCAATTAACACAGTCATAGGTTTTCTCGAAGTCTACTTTAAATATCACAAATTCCTTCTTTTCTCTAGTAGATAAGTCCACTATTTCATTGGCTATCAAAACAACATCCAATAACTGTCTACCTGGAACAACCGTCGATTGGAAAGGGCAAATCAATCCTCCTAGAGCCATTTTCAACCTAGCTGTAAGAAGCTTCATAATGATCATATACAAGCAGTCCACAAGGAAATAGGCCAAAATTCTTCAAGTTTGTAAGGCTGGGCCACCATAGGAATAAATGTCAGAAAAGAAGAAGTTATAGCCTTCGGAAGAAAAGAGTTACCATGAAAATCCTTCACAAACTTAGTAATGTCTTCCTTCAAAAAGTCTCAACATCTCTTAATAAAAACAAAGTTGAACCCGTCAGGTCCCGAACTCTTGGATCCATCACAACTTCACACGGCCTCTTTGATTTCCTCATCTAAAAAATGAGCCTCCAGAAATTTGACTTCATCCAAGTTGAGAGATTTGAAATCATAATCTTCCAGAAATGTTTTATCCTCATCAGGTTAAGTGAATTTCTTCTTGAAGAAACTCCAAACAGCTTCCTTAACTTCAGTTACCATTTCAACCAATGCTCTATCTATGTTCAGATGACCAATAAATTTCCTCCTAGTAATCCCTTTAAAAACATTGTGAAAAAACTGAGTTAAGATTTCCTTCACAGTTCCACTCACTCTAGCTTTTTGAATCAGTATACTATCTTTGATGTAAAGATGCCTCCACATTATTTTGCATGCTTTTAATCTTCTATCTACCAACTCTTGCACATCAGCACCTCCATAATCAATTAAATGTTTGTCCAACTCATTTATCTCATCCACTCCTTCTTCGACTTTCAAATCGTGCCATCCAAAGACCTCTTTACTCCATATCCTAAAACTACCCTTCAGAGCTTTGAATTTCTCTTTGATGATAAAATCACTCCTCCCTACCATGACAATCTCTTTCCACTCCTTCTCGACAAAATTCAAAAAATCTTTGTTCTCAAACCAGTTATCGTTAATTTTGTGCTAATGGTACCTAACTATTTTGAACTTATTCCTTTTAGTGTTTAGACTTCATAGAATGTTTTCATCCATTTCTACTAGAGCATACATTTCTTTGATTGTTTCAAGTGTTCTTTTATACATGAAACAAACATTAGAGTGTAAAATTATTTTTCACATATTCTTTTTTATTAAAATAAATATTTGAGGTTATTGTTCTTTAGACCATATGGCCTCTAAAATCTCTCTCTATGACGATGACAAATTTATGTATTTTGATGGAACAAATTTCAACTTTTTAAGTGATATAAAAAATATCAATGGATCCACATTATTAAACGCTCCCTAAAACAATATTAGACTATCTAATAGTATCACTTTTTGACTTATAAAAAAACTTCAAGGAAATTTAAAATCATCTTCACATAAAATAAATACTATATGAGGCTTCTTTCACTTTTCACCTGAAAACTTGGTGTTTTTCTTAGCAAAACATATATTTATGCATCTATGTGCTTGCAAGTATGAAGTCGATGATCCTAATGTTGGTGGCTTTCTTGATGTTTAGATGACGATAATGCTGTTGTTTGTTAAAGGTGGTGATATTTTTCCAACTCTCTTATAATCGTGATTAATTTGAAAATATATGAAGCCTTTTCAAGTAGAAGTTTCAAAGTTCCATTGAGACCTCCCATTCGAAATCACTTAAGAATTCAAGGTTTTCCTATTTCTTAACAATTTATCACTCTCTTTCTTTAAATATTTTCTTCACCAAAATTGTCTTAGTGCCATGTGAGTGAAAGTTACTTGTGAAGAAATTGTTGTGCTGGTGTTGTGCCGTTGTTTTATTTCAAGAGTGTGATACTCATGAAGGTTCAAATTTAGGTTCATGAGATCAACCATTGAAAAAATTTCGTTTGGTTAAAGAACTCATCCTGGTAAAACTTATGTTTTGGTTATTGAGGTTAGTCAGTAAAATCTCTACTTGGTTTGTGAGTTTATCCCTTGGAAACACTTTCTATTGGTCGGATGGATAAGGCGGTGTAAAATCTATTGATTTGATTGTATCAAATGTTTGTGGGCATAACTTGTAAAAGCTCAAGTATTTAGTGAACTCTCTAGAAGATCTCTTGAGGACAGTCTAGGACAATATTCGGTCGAACCTATATAAATTTTGATGTCATCTCTCGAACTTTATCTCTTAAAATTTTGTTATTTACTTTATTCCTTTATTTCTTAAAGCTTCTTTTCTCTCTTGTTTTTCTAATAGTAACACAAATTGTTTTTAAGCAAACTTTTAACTTAATCACAAATTTTAAATACCATAATTCACCCCCTCTTGTGCTTAAAGTCATATATCCAACAAGTGGCAATAGAGCATAACTCACGTTAAAGACTAAAATTTCCATGAGGAAAATGACTTCAAGTTATTTGCTAAACAACCCCTAATCCTTTCAAGGAGAAGTGTATAGTTTGTAAAAATAGAAAATGAATTTTTTTATGGAAGGGATTAATTGTTGTATTTATAAGGTTGTGAAGGAATGTCTATTAATTCCTATAAACAAAGTTTATGGTATTGTAGTAAAAAACCTGTAAATGATAGGACTAAATATGATAAAGAAAATGTGAAGCTCAGTTTTAAGGCAAAAACTATCATCACTATAGCTCTCGGTCTTGATGAGTTTTTTCGAGTTTCCATTAGTGCAGAAAGACTAATTTACACCCGTATTTTTTACATTTAACACCCGTTATTAGAGGGTGCGAATTCAACTGGTGAGAAATGTCTGATGAATTTACACCCGTTTTAAAACGGGTGTAAATAGATGTTATATTACACTCTATTTTTGTTGAAAATGGGTATAAATATATTTCATATTACACCTTATTTTATAGAAAACGGGTGTAAATGTTTACATATATACATTTATAGATGGTATATCACACCCTTTTTTGTTTAAACGAGTGAATATATATGACATATTACACCCTGTTTCATAGAAAACAGGTGGAAATATTTAAATAATTGCATTTAAAACAAACATATTTACACCCCATTTGATAAAAATCGGGTGTAAAATGAGCAATGTTTACGTTCTAGCCAATCATTCCCTACATATTTACTAGTACTATATTTTCTTATACTAGCCAATGTTAATCTCATCTATTTATTATATCAACTACGAATTTAAAATATCAAGAATATAGAGTTGTCAAGTGGGCCGGCCCGGCCCAGCCCGCATCGGCCTGGTGGGACAACACTTATAAATGGGCTGGAGTGGGCCGACTCGATTACTTTATGGGCTATCAAAATTGAGCCCGACCCAGTTCCTTATGGGTCGTGCAGCCTGATGGGCCAGGTCCGCCTATATATTTCAATATTATAATTTTAATTTTTAAATTTAGAGACAATAAAATATAATCATACATAACAAAATAATTACTCATCTAACCATTCAAATTAGATATAAAAATAAATTATCTAGTAGAAATTTTTTTGGCTAAGTCCTATGAACACTTGGTGAATCCAACAATAGGGTTTAGCCCAATTTTCCCTCAAAATTAACAAAAACAGTTTTCTAATTTTTTTTATCAAAACAAATTATTAATTTTTAATATTTTTTACGGGCCAGACCGAAGCTCGCTTGGCCGGCCCGGCCCAACACATAAAAAACATTGGCCGATGGGCTGGCCCAAAAAGATAAGGTTGTATTTTTTAGTACTTTTTTATAGTCGGGCCCGTGTTAACATTAAGGGCTTATAGGCTGGCCCAATGGGCCGGGTCCATTTTGACAGCTCTAAGAATATCCGAGAAATCAACATGCAAAACATATAAAAAATGTATAAGACTCAAAAGTATTTCTATTTTGAAAAACTGATACTTTGGAAATTCATAATCGAGAGATTATTCATATGCCTCGAATCAAAATGACATACAATGATATTTTAAAATTTGAAAATAGAGTTTTATACTATCATTTCCAAAAGATTTAGCTTAACCCTTTGATCATACAAAGTCCACTCAAGTTCCAACTTAATATGCTCCCGAATGGCTAAAACCAACTATTACATGTGAATCGCTAGTCTATCATCTAAAAGAATTTATTGCAAGTGTACACAAACAATGCTTAAACCAATTTATCATCTAACAAGCTACTTGCCAAGTACATGGAGCATTATAACATTTTTTGCATGCATTTGATTCTCAGCTTGAGGGAAGACTATTGAATATGGAGCTTCAACAACTTCGTCAGTCACCTCCACCCTTCTTTCCGATGGTAAGTAGTGCATGAAAAATTCCTTTGAACCAGCTGCATCCATAAGATTCTGATCCATCTGCATTAGGCATATCACACAACATTTAGTGCCACCAAATAGAAATAAATGTAGAAATATGTCTTGTTTTTACCCAAAAACGCCATCTTTTCTGACTACAATATTATATTAAGTACCTGAAATCCTTTAAACACTTGACGACGATATTCAGCTTCTTCCTTTTACCCCATGCTGGACCAGAAATCTGAATACACAACATCAGCTCCTCTAACAGCTTATTTGGGATCATGATGTATCTCAATCTTGTTGATTCTAGCCTTCCTTTCCTTCTCAACTGTTTTCGCATCAGGTTCGAAACCTTTTGGACATACACAAACAAGGTGAAAAGGAATTACAGCTACCAATAACAACCATGAGTGGACAGTATTATTCCCATCTCCAAATTAATGGTTCATTTTTTCATTATCACAGTAGAAAAATGAAAAAAAATCATTGGGAAAATGTTGTCTATAAGCATGGTCTCCTATATTTGATCAAAACGGATAACAAAACTCAGTCATAAACTAGAGTGTCCAATATTACCATTAACAACATTAGAATTCAGTTTAAATTATAATCAATAAAACATCATTAAATAAATAAGCAAGTCAAATCGGACAACAAAATTATCCTTATGAGATTAGGGAAAACGTTGGATCAAGTAAACAAAGAAGGAATAAAGAAGTTCATTGGAGTACTACAGAGGTCTAAAATTATGCCCTCATCCTCATGCATGAGACACTTTTCAAATTGGTCTATGAAAATGATGTGATAGTACCAATAGATATCATATTAACTTGGATATGAGCATGCATAACTTGACATTCCATATCATACTCAAAGAGTTGAGATGGTCTCGACATGCTTGACTAGGTCCTAGAATTAATGTATATAACTCAATAAGTTGCAAAGGAAACTTAAATTTCAACACACTTTATGAAGGAAACCTTAAAGTTAAACCTTAAATTTCAATGAAGGAAACTTAGTCTTACGAAATGTTTAGGTGCAAAGGAAAGAAAGACCGCACACTACTAAAAATAACACTCTTTATGACTAAATTTCATCTCAAAATGCTAAAACTCGAGAGTATAGTTCCTGATAACCTCATGCTAACAACCTTTTACCCCGGTTATCCATAAAATCAAGTGAATGTATCTATAAGGAACATAGTCTTATGAAATGTTTAGGTACAAAGGAAAGAAAGACCGCACATTGGTCATGCTAGTAAGTTATTAGTTTGAACTAAATTTAAGCCAACTCAACAATGTGTTGGCATGTCATGGACTGGAATATGAGCTGAGCCAACCCAAATTGACAACTCTACACAAGAGTGATGTGCATAAAATGGAGAACCAAAAGTAGATTGAGATGCTTCTTTCTGCATCATTATGTATGAAGCATTCAGATGTTTCTTCTGCAGTCTGTTGTTACATTATTCCAGATCATAAGGTAAATGTATAAGTTAATTCTAGAAACACATAATGAATAGCGTGTTTCAGAGTACCAATGGCTTAATAAAAGAATGAGAAGAGTAATGGAATGGAATAAATCATGTAATTTAATAAATAATGAAACATGGATAGCAGAAAGATAATAATTGTCATACCCCAAATTTTGACCCTAGATGTCATCATCATCCTAGGAGCATTCAAGCATTGCTTTACTAACCATAACCTTGTTCAAGTTTGTTCCTTGTTTTGCTTCACCAAAATTAGGGTTTTGCTCAAGGAAATCAAGGGAATCCTCACATGATCAGTCAATGTTTTGGAGTTATCATCAACCCCTCAAGCTTACATACACTCAAGAGGCTTCTCCTTGTCAAGAATCAAGTGCAAGATGGTCTCATTACAAGTTCTATGAAGCTCAAGTTCATCTGGCCACAAATTAGGGTTTCATAAGGAAAAAGTCAACCGTGCCTTGACTTTTGATCAAAGCATGATTCTAAGCCTTGGGACATGATCCAAGACACTCTAATACATCCTTGGAGTCCATCCATGATGTTTGAAAGATTCAAGAATGCAAGATCATTGAAGATCACACAGTTGAATTCATCTGATAACACAAGCCTTATCTAACAAAGTCAACCCTTTGACTTTTTGGGTTTTTGGTCCAAATTGAAGTATTCAAGCCAAATTTCATCAAGACATGTTTGATCTATGAGTTTGAGCATGAAAACCAAGATTTGGAAGGTTTCTTGCAAAAGGGGCAAAGTTAAGAAACTTGGAATTTTTCTAAGTATGGGAAAAAAACCCTAGTTGTGAGGCTAACTTTGAAAGATCATAACTCCCAATCTGCACAGCCATTTTGTGTGCTCCGAAGCTCAAATTAAAGCCCTTACAACATACTACAACTTTGTATGAGAGGTGGAAACCTCAAAAAATGCTTGGATTTTGAGTTATGAGGCTTCAAAGTTTGGAAAAATCTTTGGACACTTAGAATTTTTTCAAGACAGCTTTTGATGCTTAGAAGCATCATTCTTTGAGGCCAGTTTTCATTATGATCCTTTGATATTCAGAATTTTTGTTAAACATGAAAATTTTAGAGCATATTTGGGGATTTTCAAAAAGTACAAGAACTCCCCAATCCCATTTATGAGCTATGAGATTCGAAGCCTTGAAGTTGGAGTTTTGTAACTTGAATTTCAAGGTCATGAACATGATGAACTTGTTGCAAAACCATTCCAAACCTGCATGATCTTGCTTTTCAGACCTTGTTGCTTCTAATTCTACCGTTGATCAGAAGTTTGTACTAGTTTTGAAGAATTACACAAAAGATTTGAGCATCAATTCAAACTCCATTCCATTTTGGGAGGTTTTTGCCATAAAGTTCACAATGCCACTCTTGAAAAGTAGCTTTAATCACAAACCTTTTTCCTTGAGACTCAAACATGTTCCATCTGCAGAAGCAAGCTCAAAAGGAGATTCCAACACTCAATATGCACTTGTACCTTGCATTGGAACTATGAGAGCCATGTACTTGTCAAGTTCAAATCCAACCAAACCATGAAACTTCAAGTTACAATTCTTGATAACCTTATTGATCCAGCTCTTTCCTTATAAATAGAGGTTGAATCTTGTCTCAAAACACAACAGAAACACACATCATAGAGCATCCAAACCTCCTCATACTAGAATTGGTTTTTCAAGTCATCACTTAAGTTTCCCTTATGGTATTTTGGTTCCATCCAATTGACGAATGTAATAGGCCACCCAAGTGGCACAAACCTTGCCTTGCCATGTCTTGTACACGCTATGTCCTGGGTTCGATCCTCAGAGATCACCCATTTACCTTTTTCAACGCTTTTCCTTTTTTAGGCATTTAGGACAAGTCTTCTATTATATATGCATGCGTGTATCTCATATACAAGCCATTCACATGGCTCAGTTGGTTAATGGTTTTAGCCTGAACCCACAGGACGTGAGTTCAACACCCATGTGAACCACTTCCCTTATTTTTAATGCCTTGTTCACTTCATTTCTTTACAACTTCAAATGGTTATAAATTCTTCAATTTTAATCATTTTTGCCCATTCTTTTTGCAAAATGCTCATGATGTTGTCTATTTTCTGTTTATGAATTTAGATTTCCAAAAATATTCATTTTTGTGATGCTTATTCATGTTTGAAGTAAGTGACCTTTTTAGGTTTCCTAAAGACCATTGTGTTTTCTTTGGTTGATTCCTTTGATTTCCTTTGCATATTGTTAGCTCCCTATTTCGACGCCTGATGTTGGATTAAGAGTTTTATTCTAAGAGATGGGATTTCTGAAGTTCCAGGAGACTTCGACGGAAATGTCGTTGCTAGGAAGTCTAGTCGAAAAGTACCTTTGTGCAGAGAAGATATGGTTTAGGGACTTAGGAATATTTCTAAGAGTTTGGAAATATTCTTTGACAGAAGGTTAATGAGCGTCGTTCGACTTGGAGATTCAAATTTAAATAATGGAGGGAACTTTGTCCTTATCCATTTGAGAGAAAGGATACGTGTTGAGCATCTGAAGAATGAAGACATGCACGATGCCATGTGTTTCACCCTGATTAATAGGCCGTTAGTGGGTAGTTATTTTTCACCATTATAAATAGCAAGTCTTAGCATTAGGATTTGTGTGTGTTAAAGTTGTACAAATTTCTTAAATCACTCAAAGTATCCGTGTGTAGAGAGAAATGAGTCGTTGAAGAAATGTATGTGTTATGTAACACCATTTTTCTTATTCAATGCAATCTAATTAATTTTTATTCAGAAATTTACCTTTTATCATTTACTTTGTTAAGTTACTTTCTAATATCCTTTTAATTATTTCTTCGTATTATCTTCTTTTCAAGTCTTGTTGAAATGCAAGTGTTTTCAAATACAAACGTAGTTGAAATGTCCAGTATTACTTCCTTATCTTTTTAAATCGTTTTAGCACATGTCCTAGGATTTAATTTGGTCGATCCTGCAAGTTACTCATTTTTTATATAAAATTGATAGACCAGTGGTTGTTTACTATTTTCCCCAGTAAACAAATTGGCACGCCCAGTGGGACAAGTGTTAAACGAATTTCTTGTGTTTCTAAAAGAAATTTAAAATTCTGCATTCTTTACTATCTCTTCTCTATCGAAAACTACATTGTATGCTATTAAGAAGTGGTAAAGTAGCCACCATAAATGAAGATAGACCAAAGAGGAGATATACGAGGAAAATGGCAAGTACTAATAAGCCAAATAGTTAGAACCCTCAAACTACGTCTGGTATTAATGCAGAACAAATCCCAGGGTCTTCGACTGGAGGACCCACGGTTTCTGCGCCCGTATCTGAAGCCATACCAACTATGGCAAGTTCGACACCAACACATTCGATCGTTCATACTCAGCCCATTCTGAGTTATGTTGGATCAAGGGGTCCACCAAGGACTCCCCCGCTAGTGGGAAATGCTAACTTCCAACCATTTCCCCCCTAGATTTTCTATGCCTTTGCCTAGTCGAGATCCGCCTTATGGGATGCCAACTTCAATGATGGAAAACTTACAGAATGCTCCTCTAGTATTTACATGACAGATAGTAACATCACCTTTACAAGGGTTGGGATCTGGGGTTAACATGGGCCAAAATAACCAATCCTTAGGAATAGGATATTCAACCCAAATGCCAGGTTTGACGAATATTACTACAACCTGTTTAAGGCAACAAATGGATGAAAGTAACCACTAAATGGTCCAAATGATATCCCAAACTATGGGAGAAATCTTTCAGCCTCTAATTCAAAATACCACCCAGACTAATCAGCAAATGGCTGCGCAGATGATGCGCCTGGCAGATTTCTTTGGTGTATCTAACCTTCCTCGACACCCTCAGAGAGAGTATATCGCAGGAAATCAAGGGGCGGTGTTCGAAGAGGACCCCAGTACTAACCAGAACCAACAAAACCCAGGAAACATACGTCAGGCGAATTTAACAAACCAGGGAATAGTCAAACCCCCTAGGACTCAGCCACAAATTCCTGTAGGAGAACAGCCAAGGATGGTTTTGGTGAATAGAAACCAGGACGTTGACAACGTTATACAACAAGTTCGACGCCATGATATGGCAGCAGATAATAATTTGGCAGCCATGGTCAAAAGTATTATGGTCCAAAATGGGGTAAACTTTGGCCTTCGAAGGCCAAATTATACATCTCCATTGTTAGAATACATTCTCCAGTCGGAGTTACCCCCTAAGACGAAAGTCCTTAAGTTCACTAAGTTTTCTGGGGACACCACTGAGTCCACTGTCGAACACGTGTCTAGATATGTGATAGTGGCTGGAAAAATTGTGAATAATGAGAATCTTAGGATAAAATACTTCCCAATTTCTCTGACGAAGAATTTCTTCACGTGGTTCACAACATTGCCACCAAATTCGATCCACAATTGGACCCAGTTGGAACGGATATTTCATGAGAAGTTCTATATGGGACAAACGAAGATTATTCTGAAGGAGTTGGCTAGTATAAAACGAAAATTCACTGAGCCAATAGATTACTACTTGAATAGATTCTGACTGCTCAAGGCTAGATGCTTTACACAAGTGCCGGAACATGAATTTGTCGAAATGGCCGCTTGAGGCCTAGATTATTCCATTAGGAAGAAATTGGATACCCAATATTTAAGAGATATTGCTCAATTGGCTGATAGAGTTCGACAACTAGAACGTCTAAAGGAAGAAAAGACTATGGAAAATAAGAATAAAAGGGTGGCCTACGTCAAAGTTAATAATGAAGATGAAAAATATTATAATGAGCCAGTAAGTTTCGACGAAGGCGAGATTGATCTTACTGAATTGAAACAAGGCCCACCTTATTCTTGTAAGTTGTTGGCCCATTCAAATGGGAAAAATCCTGTCGAACCAGAAAAGAATGATAAATTCCCCAAGAAAACTTACACATTCGACGTTACTAAATGTGACAAAATTTTGGATTTGTTAGTTAAGGATGGTCAAATGATAGTTCCTCCTGGCGCTAAAATGTCTCCTTTAGAAAAAAGAAAAAAGAGAGGGTTTTGTAAATACCATAATTTCTTGGGCCATAAGACTTCTCAATGTTTTCTTTTCAGGGATCTTGTTCAGAATGCAATCCAAGAAGGAAGGCTCAAGTTCGGTGAGAAGTCCAAAAACCAGATGAAGATCGATTCAGATCCCTTACTAGTGCCTAATGCTTACTATGCATAGCCAACGGAGGTTAACATGATCGAGGTTGTTGAAGGTCTCAACAACAATATCAATATGGTCGAAATCGCTTATGATTTCAATAATGGAGCAGTCATGGTCAAGATTACTGAAGGTCTCGACCAAGAATTCATAAAGAGTTTTGCTAGCGAGGCTGTCGAAAGTCATGTAGTTTATGCTAGACGAATTGGCTTTTATTGATCTTCTTAAAGCATTGGCCTTTGTTTCTGAAAACACCCTCAAGGTAATATGATGGAGTGTTTTTCATTTATTCTAGAATTTTAGGATTTCGGATTGACCTATTTGAAACTTATTTTGTTCCACCATATACAATTATTGAGTAAAGATGTTGGTTTGATTGCACCTCATATTTCTGTTGTTGTTTCACCATTTCAATTAATCATAATATCACTTATGCACTGCCTTTCATTTTGCATGACTATATGCTAAACCATTGTATCTGTGGTGTGCATAATTTGTTCATATTCACCTCTTCAGGACCAGTCAAGATTAATGCTAAAACATTATGATTGTATAATTTGTTTTCAAAATGTTCATAATTGTAAGATACTAAGATGATATGGCTGCTTAATTTATTTATTTTTTAAAATATGTTTTAATAGCTTAATTCTGAACATTAATAGAGGAAATATTGAATGTCAATTATAATTTATTGTGCAATTTATATTTCATTTAATTTTCTTTAATTTATATTTATTTATGGTTCTTGTAGATTGCAGTGGATCCTTTGATCTAGAAATGAAGAATTTAATTGTTATTAATTATTTTTCAATTTTAATTTATTTATATTAGTTTTTAATATGTATTGGCCAATTAATATTATGTTTAAATTTGGCACGTTTGTATTATGCTTGGATGTATTAAATAACCATTTAAAACTAATTCATTGGTATTTATTGGAATTAATTTTAAAATTTCAATAAAATAATAAATGGAAAAATTATTGAAATTTTGTGTAAAAAACTAACATATTATTTGGCCTATAAATATGACTTTTTAATAACCCAAATAACCCGTCCGATCTTGTCCGCAACCCGTATAAACCCAAACCGATAAAACCGACTTTAATTTTGGGCGAAAATGAGCCTTATTTACCAAACTGCGGTTTGGGCTGGGTGTCCAATTTGGACCCGAACCCGCCCAACCCGGCCCGTTGCCCACCCCTAATTATGGCTTATGTTTAAGCTCTTTTTTCCCCTCTTCATGATTGCCACCTTAAGAATGTATCTATCTTTATTAACTTTATGTGTGATTTATTTTTAAAATATAGGATTCATACAAGTCTCTATAAAAAGATGATATATTTTGATCCCTACAAAAATTTTATACATACAGTTTTAGTACTTGTTATTTTCTAAAATTTTAAAAACTATTTAATTACCTCTAAACTCTTAAATTTCCAAATGATTTTTTTCATACATATTTAGATTACTATAAAATATTTCATTACCAAATTAAATAATTTTTTATAGGCTATTTATGTCGTTTACTCTCTTTAATTGTTTCTCTTTCCAACCCATTTTTTACTCATTTACCCTAAATGCAGGATCCTACAGTCAAATGTGATCCAATGTGACAGAGAATCCATATCCCTATTTGAATCTTTTTATTCAATCAATCATTATGGCTTTTTTTTTTTTTTTGAAAAGCAATCATTATGGCTTATGTTTAAGCTCTTTTTTCCCCTCTTCATGATTGCCACCTTAAGAATGTATCTATCTTTATTAACTTTATGTGTGATTTATTTTTAAAATATAGGATTCATATAAGTTTCACTAAATAATTGAATTAGTATTAAAAATGTTTATAACATTTGTAATGGAAATACTACATTGAATTTCACCATTTATAAAATACTGATATTACTAAAATATTATGAACTAAAATTTAACAATATATTATAAAACTATTAAATTGATCAAAATATATTTCAATAAAAATATAGATAAAAACTAGATTTTATTATAAAAATTTAATAGTGTATAAATTTATTTTAAAATCAATACTTAAATATTTAATTATAAATAATAAATATCATCTACAATTTATATAAAAAAAGTGAAATATGATTAAAAGAATTATTATAAATAGATAGACAAAATTTTTTTTAGTCCATAATGACTTTTAATTTCTTATTAATATAAGAATCATTTGAATATGAAGAAATTTGATTGGTACATTTTAAAGTATCCATGAGTTTTTGTTGGGTATGGTACTCTAATTTGGTTTAAATATTTAATTTTTTAAAAATAAAATAAAACATAAAGTTGATATGGTATTGAATACCATTATTTGATTAGATAAGGGTATCAATACCCAATTAAATTTAAAGGTATTTGAGTGTTGACCAATTTGATTTGCACATCTTTTATTATAGTTTGGTTGACACAATATTTGACACTAAAAAAATTAACTTTGATAGTGGTGTATCCTTTGCAATCATCTGGTTCTCCCAATGACCTACAAAGTCAAAGCGGGACAATTTTGCCCTTTTTACTTTAGTTAATTTTTTTAGGGTATTACGTGTCTTTTAGGGTCTCGAATATTCATCATTTATGGGTTTTGAGAATATTGACATTTTAGGCTCATTTTAAAATTTAGTCAAGTTAGGTATTACTCCCTCCGTCCCAAATTATAAGACGTTTTGGGCTTTTCACACAAATTAAGAAACTTAATTATTACTTTATGGGAAAGACAAATTATGTATAACTTTACAGTAATACCCCTCATAATTATATAGGAGAGAGAAATTAAAAGAGTTGAAAGAATAAATAATAATAAATATTTGAGGATATATTGAGGAAGATGTCATTTATATTGCATTGGGAATGTAAGGTGACTTATAATTTGGGACAAATTTTTTTGGCAAAATGACTTATAATTTAGGACGGAGGGAGTAGTCATTTAGGACTGTAAATTTTAGTTAAAACTGTTAGGGGGTTTAAATTAGATGGTGTAGGAAGTGTATTGTGATTAATATGATCAAATAATAATTATTATTTATTTTAAGAGAAAGTGTTAATTTAAGGTTTCATTTAAATTATAAGGTTGGGTTATGAGGTCATTAAGGAAATTGGGCTTTATTTTTATAATTAGTGATGATAATTATTATTATTACATTATTAATTGATTATAGTTATTAGGGAGCGTTGTTTGGATAATTATTATTAGTATTAAATTAATTATCAGATTTTATAAATATTATTCATTAATAATTAGGGGAGGGTTGGTTTTTCAATCATGCTTAATGAGATTTTTTAAGGGTTATTGCTGGGATTATTTATCAGTATTATTATTATATAGGTTTAGATTTTTTATTTTATTATTATTTGTTTTTATTATCATTTATTTGTGGTTAAAATTGTTGACCCGAGTGGACTTCGTCTTCCCCAATCTAAAATCCTAATTCACACAAGGAATCAATAAAAGTGGATTAAAATGCAAATCAATTTTTTTTAATTAAATTGGAATCAAGGGATATATACAAAGATTGAAAATGCGTTACAAATCAGAATCCAAAAATTACATAATCAAAACCTAATTTCTAATTGAATCAATACATTAAAATTGCAATGAATCAAATCAAAATTACATCAGAAATTTCCTAACTAAATTTAATCTAACGTAATTCCTAAACCTAATTCTAACCTATAAAACCTAAAGAATTTGAGATGAGGAGGGGATAGAAATCTTAGACAGAAAGATTGAAATCATTACGCAAGTTTTCCCAAACCCTGTACCAAAGCTCTTTTTTCCAGAAATCCTTAAGGTCTCACATTGAAACCTTAAGGTCTTCGAGCTTAAACTCCATAAATCGCTACATGCAAAAGAAGAGAGACAATGATTAGAGACGGAAAATAATAAAGAGGAAACAGAAAGAAGTTTAATAGGTCACGGTCGGGGAGGTAACCACGTAGCTTTTATTTCATTGATGTTGTATTTGTTGCTGCTTGATTGAATCTGGCTTTAATTTGATGTTTGGGGTTTAATTGGGGCATTTCTGGGTTTAGATTATGGTTTAGGGTTCTTCGTGGGGTTAGGGTTTATCACCCTAGGGTTCAACTGGGGAGGGTTAGGGTTCATCAAATTGTTTTTAGGGTTCTTAGAACCCGGTTGGGGTTTACAGGTCATTGTTAGGGTTCTTTAGGGTTCATTAAGGTTCATGGGGTTTTAATGAGTTTCTGGGTTTTTGTTGAATGAACAGGGTGTCATACCCTAAATTTTGACCACAAGGTTTCCCATCATTGTACAAATCATCACCACAATATAGATGTACCTTCATTCCTCATTAATCCTCTCAAAGATTATTGAGCATTCACCTCAATCAAGAATTAGGATTTTGGACCCTCTCAGAGTACTCAAATAAATGATCAATCAAGAATGGACTTGATCTTCACCTTGTCAAACCTCTCAAACATCCATGAAGGATCAAGAGATATCCCATATCAAGAATCAAGCACAAAAGTGCAACATTCCAAGTTGAGCAAGCCTCAAGATCACAAGTGTCACCAAATTAGGGTTTTGGTCGACCAGGGTCTCCAGAAGGAAATTTTCATCTGGGCATGAGCCAATACTTCAAAACATGATCCAAAAAGCTTAAAGGGACCTCATGGATCCAATCATAAGTTCAAAATATCCTCAGGGGATGCATTCATCCAAAATCAGGAATTAGGGTTTCTTGACCTAATTCACCCCTAATTTGACTTTTGGAGCAAGGCATGAGCCAAAATCTCAAGGAATGTTTTGAAGACCTCCAATATCTCATATTTACCCTCTTACAAGTTCAATTGGACACAAATAACTTGGTCTATGAGAAATATAAAGATGCAAATTCATCAGGACCACCAATTAGGGTTTCTGATGAAAAGTCAACTGTGCCTTTGACTTTTGACCAAGACATGATCTCAAACCTTGGGAAATTATTCAAGACACTCTAAAACACCTATGGAATACATCCATTAGGTTTGAATTAGACCAAGGACTTGATTTCATAAAGGATCACAAAGTTTGAAATTCATCTAACAAAAAGTCAATTGTGCCCAAAAACCAAGTTTAACTTTTGAGATTTCTTGACAAACATGGTTCCCTTAAATCAAAAAACAATGTTAACTAATGGTTTGGATCATCATCCATCAAGAAAAATCAAGAAAATTGAGGTTACTTGCAAAAGGGGTAATCTTAAGAAAACTTGAAATTTCTCTAAGTTATGAAAAATGGGTGATTTTTCCCAACTTTGTAAGGTCATAACTCCCAAACCACCAAGTTATTTTCTTCCATCCAAAGCTCAAATGAAAGCTCTCATTACACACTACAAAAGTGTCACAGTGCTCCATGAGCCAAAAAAAACTTGGATTTTGAGTTATAGAGCCATGAAGTTAGGGTTTCAAAACTTTTGAAGTTGGACACTTAGTGAAATTTTGGACAGAATATGTTTTGTATTTTTACCAACTTTGAGGCCATTTTTATTATGATCCAAGATGAATCAAGACCAAAGTTAAACATCAAAGTTGAAGTATGATATAGGGGCTTTCTAAAAAGTACAAGAGTCTCCCATGATTCAACTTGAGTAAGAAGTTATAAGCTTCCCAAAATGGAATTTTTCACCCTGCCTACACAACAACATTGGTACATAACTTGTATCCCACGATTTCTTGAGCCAATTTTGGACACTTGCATCATTGTATTTCTGTCCAATATCAACATGAATGATGAAGAATCTGAGCATAAGACCACCAAGTCAAAATTCATATCCCTTAGGCATGTGGCATTCAAGATTCATTTCCAAAAACTTCTACTTTGTCATGAAGAATTGAATGGATGCATAGAGTTGGCATGTATCAGTTCATAGCATTACAAATGAGTCAAGATTAGTCCAAGAATCAGAAGACCATAGGCATGCAAGATTGACTCAAGTCAATGGCTAGAGGAGACTTTGGCTACATGACAAATTCCATTGGATAATAGGGTGATCCAGCCCCCAATCACTATTCCTTGCAAAACAAACTTCCTCTACTATAAATAGAGGTCATGTGTGACTGATCCAACCACCCCAAAACACCAGAATTCCTGTTTTCCTCCAAATCACCTTTCAAAACCAGAATTTCCTTCTTTGGCAAGTAACATGCGAATTTTCAAATAGAGAAGGATTCCACCACAACCAATGATCCTAACACCACACGTACATCATATAGAAACTATCCAAACACTTCTCCATCATCTGTAAGAGGAGCATTATTCTCGGTGAAACTGCTCTTAGACCATTTGGGCCTCTCTTTGAGTTATAAGCCCCAAACACTCTTCTTTTAAAACAATTTTCTTTTAATTCAAATTCAAATTCAAAGTTTACTCAAAACTTTCTTCAATTTCTTAAAACCCTAATCATACAGCTGTAATCAATATAACCAATCACAATACACTTGGGCCTCTTTTCAGAGTTTAAGACCCAACATCTTTTCAATTCAATGCATACTTGTTTATATACCTGTTAATTCACTTATCTGTATATACTTGTGCATATTTGTCTAGAGCTTCCTTAGTAGTTAGGTCTACATTTAGGTCAAACCAGAGGTTACTTCTAACTTAGTCAAAACTAGTTCCCTCTAGGAAATTCCCTCAATACAGTCTGCCTCCTCTTGGGCTTATTCAATATGGAACAGTGAAAGGCATTATTCCCGGTGGAACTTTTCTCAAGACTTTCAAAACATAGAAATATATTTATTTAAAAGAAATTCATTTCCCCAAAGAGGATTAATTCCAGGTGAAACCTCTTTTGAATTTCTTCAAACCTTGGAACTGTTTAACAAAGAAAGGATTAATTCTCGGTGAAACCTTTCTTGAACTCTTCTTAGGTTTGGACTCATAGGCTTCCTAGAAGTATCCCTAGCCTCCTCTTGGGCTCAGTACAAGGACCAATAAGTTTCTTAGAAGTTCCCCAGCCTCCTCTTGGGCTTAGTACAAGGACACAAAGGCTTCCTAAAAGCATAAGATAGAAATTAACCATCTCTGCTAGTCAAATCCTCAGGAGAGTCAAATTTACATAACATCATACCATTCTAAGGGTTGATCTTCATCCCTTGAACCAACAGCCTTCACTTGGGCATCAAACAAAGACCCCTCTCTACACCAGAGTCTATCTCTTCTTAATGAGACTTAGACAGTCTCAGCCTCCTCTTGGGCTTCATACAAGTAGACTTGGAAAGTCTAATCCCCAACCTCCTCTTGAGCTCACACAAGGACCCTCAGGTTTCCTAAAGGCATAGGGAAAATCCTGATCATTTTACCAATAGACCAGTCTCCAACAGAGTTAAAAATCTTCAAGGCTTTCAAACTCACTTTTTAACTTCTCTGACCTCCAACAAGGCTTAACCTTTACCTTGAAAATCCCAGCCAAGGTCAAATTGACCATCAACAAATCCCCAATAGAATCAGAGCCTCATGGTATCTGGTAATTCAACTCTCCCCTGATTCCCAGCAAGAATAAATTCCTTTAGATTCCCTAATACAATTTGGACCTGCTCCTGGATTTCCATAAATCAGCAAAAGTTAGCCTCCTCTTAGGCTTCATATAAGAATTTTTCCCAGTTAGCCCCAATCTTGGGCTTTGTACAAGACAGATAAAACCCTCCCCAGTGGAGTCATTTTCTTTTAGCTTCAACCTTGGGCTTTGATCAAGGCACACAAAAATCAACATCCCCTCAGATGAGACCATGAGCCCTCTCTAGAGGATGATATATCCTCTATACATCACATGTCAAAAACAAATAATCAAAACCTTTTTCTTTTTCTAGATAGTTGTTGTAAGTGGCACACTTGTTGATTCAAAATCCAAGCTGAAGTTCTTCTCTTATCCTGGCCAAAGCTACTATTTCATCTAACTTCTATAAGTGGCAAGCCTCTGGATTCCATACATCCAAGCCAATGTCCCTCTCTTAGCATGAAAGACTCATAAGGAAAAGTGGCATTGCTCTACACTGAGTTAAAGCTTCTTCCTTCATGACATCTCTCTTATAAAGGAAATTATGGAATTGTTGGATTCTACACATCCCAGTTAAAGTAATTTCTCTTATAACCAATTACTCAATATTTGGGATGAATAAGTGGGATATCTCCCTTTAGAGATGACAAATTCTCTCTCAGCCACCCTTTTAGCTTCAATCTTGGGCTTTAAACAAGACACAAATACTCTGCTAGCTTCAATCTTGGGCTTTAAACAAGACACCAAATATCTTTCCTCCCATAGAAATAGGAGGAACTACGATTGCTCTGATTTCCTGAAGTTCTTTACGGGAATACGTAGGCAAAAGATTGCGAAATCTTAGCGAGCACACAAATCAAAAACTTTAGGTCCAGTACCTTTCCAAAAACAACAGTAAACCCGAAAACAACAAAAATATTCTCTCAACACTCTCAAAGGAGAAACTTTCCCAATCCACAGTAGATAAACACAAGAAATCATTTCAAAATAACAGAAATACATGAAAAAAGAAGGTTTCTATAGATTACCATAGATACTCTGGGTGTTAATAGCTTCCCTTTGTATAACCAAACCCCGATCCCCGATCTCTAAACATTTGTTAAATAAAACATTTGCCTTCAAGGTTAGTTTAAGATATCTTCCCCTTCCTTTCTAGCTTCATAGGATAAATACAGAAATCAGAAAGTAGCACCAATCATGCGGTAAGGTGGTCGTATCACCATGAAAAAACCGACGGCTACACAGGGTTAGGGTTCTTAGGGTTCCTCACGAACCCTGAAGAACATAGGGGGATCTGGGTTTGAGGTTGGAACTTTTGAAGTTTTCGGTTGAACTTCAACCGGAAACTGGGAAAGAAAGGGGTTTTGGGCGTTGGTTGCGGCGGCCGGAGGCCATGTCGGATAAAAGAGGGACAAGAGAAGTAGAGAGAGGGGTTGAGGAGTTAGAGAGAGAAACACATGGGGAAAATGGTGAGAGTTCTGAAGAGAACTCTAAATTATACCATCTCTCAAGCCTCCTCAGATCCGTGACAAGTGGCGCCTCCAAGGCTGCCCACTACTACAAAATGCGTAAACAACAACGCCATGGTTACCACGCTTCTTCCCTACACCGTTTTGACAAATCTAAACTAAGGCGATATCATAATATTATTTTTTTTATTAAAAATTATTTGTATATAACAACGGTTAAGGAGCCAACCGTTGTGATAACTTCAAGCTTTCATGATTTCTAACCTCAGGGCCCTCATATATGTTATTCCTTTAATGTTAAGTGGCGCCTTTTCTTTTTTAATTATTTTTAAATAAATAACTTAAAAGTTTATGACGAAGGTTGAAGAGTTCCACCGTTGTTAAGTAGCGCCTTTTCATTTTTAATTATTTTTAAATAAAAAACTTAAAATTATATGACGACGGTTGAAGAGCACATTGTTGTTAAATCGCGCCTTTTTATTTATACGTCATTCTGAGGAATTTAAGGTTATTACTATTCTCATGTAACCGAAAATGTTATGCTAATGAGTTATAGATACTAATCATATATTTTCTTCACTATGTTCTTAACAGGTTAAAAGCGAAGTCGGAATACTCAATAAGGCCAAGAACATGTACCCCCATAGATTGTCTCGTGGGGGTTATAGGAAACTTATGAAAAAAATCATGCTTGAAAAATAATAAGAAATAGGAGATGATCGCATCCCGTCTCCACCTTCATGACATGAGAAATGGAAGAGGGCTCGATTAAGACCAGATGGAGAGTACACCTCTGAGGCGTCAAGAGTAGTTGCCGAAAAAATTGTAAGTATGATTTGTTTTGCTTATGGTATTTTTTATTTAAATCCGTTGGTAACAATATATGTAAGTTTCTCATGTTGTGTAGGATAATTTGGTTGAGGCAGCCCGTGAAGGCACATTTGTTCAGCAAGCACGACATGACATATTAGTAGAAGCTATCGGATAATATGAGCATGGTGGGCGTGTCCGTGCTGTTGGAGAAGGTGTCGACTTGAGGTCATTCTTTGGGTCTCAAATAAAAAGTACTGAAAGCCCGGAAATTATTGCACAAAGACAAAATATTGAAAATTTTGGGAAGCAATTAGAAGAACAACGGAGAATGTTAGAAGATGAGAAGGAAAAAAGAGAGAAAGATATGGAAAGGTTTCAAGAGTTATATTCGGTATGTACTTTACTTGAGATGTTAATGTTTTATCGAAAATGTATGATATATATTGTGCTTATTTTTGTTTTATGTTTTAATTGAATATTATGATGTAGCGATTAAGTGAAAACCTTGAACAACGGACAAATGAAGATCACCGTAATGTTGATGGTGATGATGATGATTGAACTCCTAGTAGAAGTGTTGTACGTCATGCTTCTACAAAAGGAAGTAATTGTTCAGCCCATCCCCCCTGCGGATAACCGCAATGATATAATGACCCTAATCCAAATGAAATCACAATGTTATACTTGAAAGTTGCGGTGATAAATGAAACGCAACTTCTCCCGCTAAAATATTGTCCACGTTTGGATTTATTGTATTATAGTCCTAAAGATGTAAGTGATTTTCTTGGTGGGTATAAGTGGTTGGACATCGGGATATTGCAAGTTTGGTGCACGTAAGTATATAGTTGAATATACATGTCATTATAGAACATTATCATTTATAGAACATCACCCCTAATTTATTCATTTTCTTTAACCATTTAGCTACATTCACCGTCTTTGTATAGAGTTGAATAAATTGAGTACTTACGGAATCTTGGATCCACTTTTTATTCGTTGGGCTTTTAATCAACCAAAAGATATCCGAGAGTACTTGAAAACACGGTTAAATGAGGGAGGAAAAGAATGTTACTTAGCACCATTTCTATGTTCGTAAGTATTTTTGGAATTAATGTTTATGTATTCTATATTTAGTTTTGTTTTAGCAAATAACAATAATATACATGCTCTTGTTTATTCAGTGGTCATTGGCAATTGATCATCATATAATTTAGGACGAATACAATATCTTTTTTGTGTTCCTTGCATGATCCACTGGACGCCAAAATGAAAGATATTATTAATTCGTAATTTTCTTTGACATTGTAATTAGTTTATCATGTAATATGTTTAATTTAAATTCAATGTACAATGTTGTGGAGCAAGTGAATATGATGAACAATGTTAGAAGAAAGCCCAGATGGATCTGTCCTAAAGTAAGTGGCCCGACTACATGTTTCTTTCATTTACATTCATGTGTGGTTGTATTCATGTCATTTTTGCTTAAATTTGTAGACAAGGAAACAACGCGGGACTTACGAGTGTGATTATTATGTCATGAAACACATGTTAAACATTGTCCTTGGCGGCATTGTTGATTCATGGGATAAGGTATACATGACATAAAATGTTTACATATATTAATATATACGTTGACTATTGAATTATTATCATACATGTTCTTGGCTATTTCTTATGTAGATATTTAACGATGAAAGCCCATTCCCCGTTGAGGAATTTGTAGATCTTCGTAAACGTTGGGCGTATATCCACAATGTTCTTAAGGGTCCTGCTGATTGATGATGTGAATAACACTTTTCTGTAGAGATGATGTGAATAACACTTTTCTATTTTGATGACATGAATATAGTGTTTGGTGTAAATATGGTTATAATAGTTACAATACTTACAGAATGTATACCTTATCTGTTAGCTGTATTTTATGGTTGTAATAGTTGTGTAAATATGGTTATAATAGTTACAATACTTACAAATGAACAATGTTAGCTATAATTTATGCTCTTTATGCATGTATACCTTATATGTTATGGTTAAAATGGTTACAGGTTAAAAAATGTGATGAATTTGAATTGCTGAGAAATGCATATTTAAAACATAGGAAGTATTTTATGCTCTTTATGCATGTATACCTTATCTATTATGGTTAAAATGGTTACAGGTTAAAAAATGGGATGAATTTGAATTGCTGAGAAATGCATATTTAAAACATAGGAAGTTTTGACGGCGAGTATAAAACCTAGTCGTGGTTGTATATTTGTGTTTGAAGAATATATAACGACGATTATATAATATAACCGTCATGATATCTCGCGCGCTACATAGAAAAAAATAAATATCAAAATGGCACAACTGGGAATCGAACCAAGAACCGTTATATTTATAATAAGGGTTCATTTGAATAATCGTCGTGATAGGGTGCGCTGTTTCCAGGTTATTACAACGGTTAATGGGACGTGATTATAAGTATCATTATACAACGACACTCTACATAACAATGCATGCGCCATCGTCATTATATACCTTTCCCAACCGTTGTTAATTGGTTTTTACGTAGTAGTGGTCGGATCAGTTGACCGTTGGAGTCAACCAGCATTTCAATATGCCAATGCCCATGGTGTACCCGCGAGGACTTTAGATCTGAACCTTCTGTTTCAATTACTCAGACTAGTAAACATGATCAACAAACGAGATCGTGTATATCCTGGCCCATGGGATCATGATCGTATGGTGCACAGAGAGTTAAAGGTCAGACTCTTTCAGCGTGGACTTGCCCTCACAGATGGTCTCCAAGTGCTTTTGGGCCGCTTCCTTTTTGCTATACCCACCTCTGTTAACATGCCCATTGCTAATCCTGTTACATTTGCACCCCCTGACTTGTTTTTTTACTTTTAATTAATTATTTATTTTGATAATTAATTTAATAATTATAAGGGTTAAATAAGTAATTGGTCCATATAAAAATTTTCTTCAAGGTTTGGTCCCCCAAATGTTTTCCGTTTCCAACTCTAGTCCCTCCCGTTAGTTTTCACTAACGGAGGGTGACATGGCGTGCCATGTGTGCTAAAATCCTTTCCCAAGTGTGTTTTATTTGTTTGACCAGTCAATGTATAATTGATTCATTCATTCTCAGTTGTCTTATATGTTGGCTTCTTCTTCTTCTTCCATTCACGACCAAATCCCTAAACCCCCAATTCCTCTTAATCTCTCAATCTCTCAATATTGATCTCTCAATCTTCTTCTTCGTCATGTCTACATCTTCTAGGCTCAGCAAGGTAGTTTCACGTCACTCCAAGAGTTTAAACAACACTGAAGGGAGAAAGTGTGGTTGCAAGGGAAGTTTGATTTCCTACGTGTGCAAGAGGGGGAAGACTGAAGGTAGATTATTTTGGAGATGTCCATTTTGGAAGAATGAGGGAACGTGCAACATGTTTCTTTGGGATGATGAAATTGAAGGTGGGATTGAAGAACTTCAAGGGGGGATGTAGAATGGAGCAAGGAAGAGAGGGAAACGAAAATGGTGGAAACCTTTAAGGATCTTTATGAAAGTTCGATGAAGAAGATCAACAAGCTGAAGATGAAGCTCAAGACAGTGGAATTCAATAGAAATTTGAAGACTTTTTTTGTAATAATTTTAGTAGTGGTGAACATGTATTTTGTGGTTAGGTGTAATTGTAGAATTGAGTGAATGACATTTGTTGTCGTTGTAATGAGATTGTAATGTTTGTTTTGTTTTTAGGAGTTGTAATGTTGTATTGTTTTGAGAAAGTCTTCTAATTGTAAGAATGTTGTTATATGGTTTAGTTTGGAAAATGTAAGAGCTGGTTGTGTTAAATGATATGTGTTTTATACTGTTGTTTTATAGGCGGTGATACCAAATTAAATGTTGTTTTGTAATGTTGTAATGATATCTGTGTTAAATGGTATAGATCCAAATTAAATGTTGTTTTGTACTGTTATTTTATAGGTGGTGATACCAAAAGAGACATATACAAATGACCTGTAATTCAAAATGAAATTTAACAACAGAGAATTTGACTCAAAAGAGCTGAGATACATTTTAGTGACATTTAACAACAGACAATTTAAACTTAAGTACCCTTACATAACATTATAGCATAGTAAGGAAATGTATTTTGGGCCTAAAGACCACTTCAGTACCCTTACATCAGAAATTAGAATACATAAATTTGAACAAAACATGACAACAGGTGTTCAAAAAACATCAATTACACAACAACAGGATCTACTTCATTGTGTGTGCCCCTTGGTATTAATGTAGTCATCCTCATGTATAATCACAGGATCTACATGGTCTTTCCCAGGGCCTGGCATGCTCTTTGTTTTGAGTGTCTTCAACCTCTGACTTTCTCTTTTTTCAGGCAACCCACTTTCTTTTGTCTTGTATCTGCTCTGTGTCCTGATTTTTAGTGGTTCACTACTGCTTGGTTTAGACAAAGTTGTTCTTATACCAGGTGGTTTGAAAGGAGTATTCCTGCCCACCTTTGGTTGACTCCCAAAGAAATTCATCCATGGAGTCCTTTAGATGTGGATAGTGAGAGGATGTCGTGGATCAATATTTTCGGATTACCATGTCATGTATGGGGAGATAAGTTTTTCAAATTTTTAGCTGGAAGTGTTGGTGTCTATGTTAAAGCAGATGTTGAAACCCAAAGACATGAAAAATTCGATGTGGCCAGGATTCTTATAAGAACAAAATGTGCCATGAACTTAAATGAAGTTATCAATATTGAAGTTAATAAGCAGACATTCCGCATGAAGATGGTTGAAGAAGCTCCTTCTTGTTGTCCAAAGAAGACCTGAAGATCCTTCAGTGAAAGCTGTGAAGCTAGCTCAGAAGTGGATTCATCCGGGAGTGAGGTGGAAGAGACATTGCAAGCTGAATTTGATTCAACAGTCATTATCCTTGAGTCAAATGTGGGTACGTATGAAGTAGGTGAGAAGGCGCCCTATATTGATCAGTTGAAGGTGAATAACAATAAAGTAGATTCTAGGGATATGGGTTGCTGCAATGAATCGTCTGATACACGATTATTGCAAAGAGAGTGTTTACAGAAAAAGCATGACCTAGTAGGGCCCTCTCATGATGTGAACCTTTCAACTGATGGCAGTCCTATTGATAAAGACTTACTTTTTCTTATGAATATGACTGATCAGCTGACAAATGCTACGATGCAGACCATTAAGGATAAAAGAAAAAGTGATCCTTGTATGGATGATGGAAAATACAAGGAATGGGATGATGGGTTAACTACTGATAACAATTGTGAGGAATTAGATTGCAATATCAATGAGGCTAATGGAGGACAGAGGATTATCTCATCATTGGGATACAACAACTTATTACGAAGGAAGAAATCCTTGAGTGAATCTGTGGGAACTTGAAGATTCCATATACACCATCATATTACGCATCTCTGTTGCTTGCTGATAAAACGTTGCCTAGCTCGGTATCTCATGTTAGTGAGACTCATTCTCCAGAATTAAGTGATTCAATATCAAGTTTCTCAGATGGGACAATTAGACAAAGCTCTGGATTTACTGGAGATAAAGAGATACTGCTTAGTAACTCTAGAATTAAGAAGAAATTGGCTGGTCTTCCTAAACGTGTTTGGAAATCCATCAAAAGATTGGGCATAGAAGCAGATGAAGATGATGAGGCGTTTGAATCTATCATTCACAATTTAGAAGAAGAAGAAGAAAGAAATGCAATGAAAAATAAGAAGGAGGCAGCTATAGATCCTTTATGAATATAGTTACCTATAACATTAAAGGATGTAGGAGTACGATAAAGAAACGAAAGATTAGGGAATTGTTGATGAAGGGAGGGGCGGATATTGCATTTATTCAAGAGACAGAGTGTGAAGTTATGATAGATGACATTGTTCACAAATTGTGGGGCAATGAGAATTGCCAGTGGTCTGCGGCAAAATCTGAAGGCATGTCGGGTGGGATTCTAATCATTTGGAAAAATGGGGTTATTGATCCAATATGCAGCAATAAGGGAGATGGATTCCTGGGTGTTAAATCTCTATCGAAGAACAAAATATGTTACTTCTTAAACATATACTCATCATGTAACAATAGAGAGAAAAGGCAGCTTTGGAGTAACATATTAAACTTAAAAGCGAAACAAGAGGTAGGAGAGTGGGTCATTGGTGGCGATTTCAATGCCATCAAAAACACAAGCGAGAAAAAAGGAAGTGGGTATTATAACAAGAAATTGATGTTGGAATTTGAAGACTTCATTCAATTGACTGGGTGTATTGACTTAGCTACCTCTAGTAATCGATTCACCAGGTTCAGTCCTTCTAGGGAGTCTTGTAGCAGAATTGATCGCATTCTGATTTCGATTGGTTTATTGAATTGGTGGAATGAGGCGTATCAAAAAGTGGATAAATGGGACATCTCTGACCACAAACCTGTGTGGTTATCAATGAGAAATGTCAATTGGGGTCCCCAAACCATTTCGTATACTCCAGTGCTGGTTCCAACATCCACAGTTTACAAGATTCATTAAAGAAGTTTGGGAGGGTCTCAATTTTCATGGCAGTCGTATCTTTGTTTTGTCCATGAAATTGCCGGCTCTTAGGAAAAAACTTAGATGGTGGAACAAAAGTGTTTTTAGGTGGATAGACACTAATATATAAGAGAACAAGGAGATGCTAAACAATACAGAAGAAATCTTGATAGACACTGATGATTCAATGAGAGAACAACCTCTTAAGATGAGAAAGCATGCTGAAGACGAGCTTTGGAAATTATTGAGAATAAAGGAAAGTCTTCTTCACCAAAAAGCTGGAACAAAATGGATTGAAGATGGTGATCAGAATACTTCTTTTTTCCATTCGACAATCCGACATCGTAACCAGTTGAACGCGATTAATAAGGTGAAAACTGAGGACAGAATTATTGAAGATGTTGAAGGGGTAAAGAAAGCGATCGCAGATCATTTTGAAAAGAGACTAACTTCATCAGATAGACCTCTCACTCGAATAAAATCTGAATTTTTTGAGAAAATAACAGAACTGGACGGAAACATGTTGGAAGAAGATTTTACAGAAGCAGAGATCAAAGAAGCAGTATTTCAATGCAATGGTGATAGAAGCCCAGGCCCTGACGGTTTCAATTTGGAATTTTTTCAAAGATGTTGGGACATTGTGGGATACGACTTCACATGTTGTATTAAGGAATTGTTTGTTGAAGCTAAACTTCCAAAGGTGCTTGCTTCTTCTTTTTTAGTTCTTATTCTAAAGAATAACAATCTATGTAGTCTCTATGACTACCGTCCAATCTGTTTAGTGGGATGTATTTATAAGGTGATTACTAAGTTATTGGCAGGTAGACTTAAGAGAGTTATGAAAAAGATAATATCCCCTTCACTAACAGCTTTTGTAGCTGGGAGGAATATTCTTGATGGAGTTCTTGCATTGAATGAAATTGTAGATTATTCAAAAAGGAGCAACCATAAAAGTTTAATCCTTAAAGTCGATTTTGCGAAAGCATACGACTGTATTGAATGGTCTTATATTCTCCAGGTAATGAAATGCATGGGGTTCGGCAGAAATTTTATGCGATGGATAGAGGGGACAGTGTTCAATAGCTTTATGTCGGTGCTTGTAAATGGTAGCTCTTCGCGTGACTTCCAAGTTACTCGTGGGCTTAGGCAGGGGAATCCTTTATCACCATATCTATTCGCTATGGCTGCTGAAGGATTGGTCTCTATGATTAAGAAAGCTGAGGAAGTTGGACTTTATCAAGGATTCAAAATTAATCATATGAATTCTATAAAATTGCTTCAATACGCTGACGACATGGTCCTTATCGGGGAAGCTACTAGGAGAAACCTTTGGGCGTTCAAAGTCATTTTGAGAGGATTTCAATTATCGTCTGGTCTTGAGATTAATTTTAACAAAAACAACATTATTGGATATGGAGTTTAAGATTCTTTTTTGAAAGCTGGTGAAAGGTTCCTTGCTTGCAAAATGAAAAATTGGCCGTTTAAATTTCTTGGCATCCAAATAGGCGGGAATCATAGGCTGTTAACATTTTGGAAACCGGTGATTCACAAGGTCCAAGCTAGATTGGCATCTTGGAAATGAAGATTTCTATCTATAGGGGCAGAACTACGTTGATCAAATCAGTGCTTACAAACCTGCCAATTCATTACCTGTCATTTTACCGGATGCCGTCAAAAGTTATCAAAATTATAACATCACTTCAGCGGAAATTCTTATGGAATGGATCTACTATAAAAAATGGCATTGCTTGGATCTCTTGGAGGACGGTTTATAAACCTAAGGAGTTAGGGGGTTTGAACATCATGGACGTTCAATGTTTGAATGAGGCCCTGCTCGCAAAATGGCTATGGAAAATCTCGAGTTCGCAGGATCATATTTGGGGTGACATATTGTAGGCTAGATATGGTGTTGTCATGGCTAATTTGGTGAGTGGAGAATTCAGTGTTGGTCCTGTCATACCTTCCTTATGGTGTCGTGATATGGTTCGCCTTGCAAATAAGTTCGGTAATGATTCTTTCTTCTCTCACTTGGCTGTGTCTGTTGGAAACGGAGAATCAACAGCATTCTGGCAATCTTCTTGGTGTGATAGCAGGCCGTTAGTTTCATTATTCTCGGAACTTCATAACATTGCAGTGCTGCCCAGAAGTTTGGTGACTGATAATGGAAGTTGGGTTAGAGAGGTATGGCAGTGGAGTGTTGAATTTCGACAAGTCATTGAGAATCAACAACTATTACGACAGTTGGACATGTTATATCATTTAATTCACTGTAAGGTGCTGTGCAAGGAGAACAAGGATGGAGTTTCTTGGAAACTAAATTCAGCGACTGATGCTGATTTTTCTATACATTCTGCGTATGAATATTTGTATAATAGGATGGTTATACCTCACGATATCCCTCATGATCTATCTGCAGCGTTTAAATTGATTTGGTCAGCTTCCTCACCAATCAAAACGGTGGTGTTCGGTTGGCGGTTAATTCACGATCGGCTTCCTACGCGTGATAATTTAATTGTTCGAGGTGTTATATCATATCCTCATGAAACAGCCTGCCCCCTCTGTTTTCAAGTCGCAGAAACGGTATCTCATCTATTGTTTCAATGTCCAAAAACAATCTTGGTGTGGAGGAGAATTATTAGATGGCTTGGAGTTTTGGTTTCCTTGGATGGATCAATGGTGGAACACCTTAGAGTTTGGATATCTTCCTTAAATACCGCGGGGGTGACAGTAAAGAATGCAATAGGTTTGTGGCTTATTGTTTGTTGGTATGTGTGGAAAGTTAGAAATGATATTTTATTTAATGATGCTTTTTGGATAGAAGAGGATATAGTGCATAAGATCATGATTATAGCTTGGAGGTGGATTGGTAGAAAATACAATTTTACATGTAATTACTACGATTGGTTTAAATCGCCTATAGATTTTTTGTAATGGCGGTTGATCGGTTGGTTTTTGTAAATGGGATCGGATACTCCTATTGTATCCTTATTTTGAATATATTTGATTATTAAAAAAAAATATTGTTTAATGAAATTGTATATAAATCTAGTTCAATTTTATAATTAATAATGGATCGTCTTATAATTTGAGGCCCTTATTTTTGGAGATCCTTTTGCAAATGCCAAAAACTAACCATGTGTATGTTTAGCTCTTAGTATTTATGTAAAACAAAACATATAGTAATGTTAAAAGAAATACTTTCAGCTCGGTAAAAAGACAGCAAACTGGTACTGGAACATTTTTATAATGTTAATGTACTTTAATTTTTTTTATATACATGTAAACATGTGTCTTTCTAATGTATATATTAATTTTATTATCAGCATTTGTAGTATTAATGTTTAAGATAAAAAGGTAGAAGCATATGGTTGTGAAAGGTCGGTACTCTAGCTTTTCCAGATGGTGGTTGTAGATGTGAAACATCTACCCTAAGATTAGTTGGTATCTGCTTACCAAATTTTCTTACTAATATGGTGGAAGAAATTTAACTATAAAATGAAATCTAAGAGGGGGGTTTGAATTTATCAAGGGTTATTACATAACCCATGAATCATCAAGGCTATTCTTCTTTGGTTTAAGCTTGTCCCAGACCTTCGTGTGAATTTTGCTTTTTGTTCACTCAACTAATTCTGACCAGACTTTCTTAGATCTTGCTTGTTAGTTCCTCCACTGCAAGAAGGTGTCTTTCCCTTTTAAGTACCTTGGGTTCCCGGTCAAAACTAACCCCCACCTAACGTCTACGTGGGAACCTCTAATTAACCTCTTATCTAGAAGGCTCTTCTTGTGGAAACATGGGTATGTCTCTTTGGGAGGGAGAGTGATCCTCCCTAACTCTGTTTTTAATGTCATCCATATCTTTTACTTATATTTTCTGAAGATGCATGTCAAGGTGTGAAAGGAGATAATACAGATCAATAGGAGGTTTCTTTAGGGAGGTATGAAAGGGGAATCTAAAATTGCATGGTCACCCTTTGGCCCTTCTTAGCAAGTGGAGGTGCCGTTTGCTTTCGAGGGGGTGCGGCCTCTTCTTAGTGGAAAGGGGTTTCCCTCATTGGGACTAAAGTGGACAACACTTCTGACTTGTTAAGGGATGGCCTCTCCCTGAAAGTTGGTTTTGGTATTCTTACATCCTTCTGGGAGGACCTTTGAGTAGGGAACTCTCTCAACCGTTCGTGATTTTTGAGACGTTTTTCAATTTTCGACCAAGCCACTAAATCCGTAGGGGAGGTCGGTAGATGGAGAGGAAGAGTTGGATTTAGGATCTCAGGAGGCAGAGACCTTTTCTCTTTGACTATGAATTGTCTCTGTTTACCTATCTTCAATCTGTGATTAGAGCCATTACCCCTTATTTCGAGAGAGATGTGCAGAGGTGGCGCGCGTTGAGTCTTTTTGGGGTGGACTTTTTGTATACGGGTTAGGATACCCCGTATACAAAAAGTCCACTCCAAAACACCTTTGTATCCTAACCCGTATCACCAAATTCCACCTCAAAAAATCACAAGGTGACTTGAATCAATCATAATAATTACAAGTAAAACCTATGTTAAGTCTACCGATCCAAATTATAAAACACCTGCATGTTTTCTATTAATAGTACTATACTATCTCAATCCATACTCAATTTTTATTTTTTAAATTTTAAATTTGAATTAAGTTTTCTGTCCCATATAAATAATTTTGTATGCTTTCATTGTGACGTATCTTATAAATAAGGTCATACTGTCAGATATTGACATTATCTTGTAAATAATTTATCACTGATGTTTTCCCATGGTAACTCTTTCTGGGGTTAATTATGTTTGAAGTTTCTGTGTGTTGATTATCTTACTATCTTCATGGCATACTTACATTTTGCATGTTGAATAGAAATTGTAAAAGAAACGTTTTGAAAACTTTCTCATTTTATTGTTTTATATGAATGCAGTTGTGAAGTATACACAAAACGTTAGTAGTATATAGCCTTAAAGATCTATTTTTGAAACAAGTTAACAATATAATTTTTTTTCTTAATTTTTAAGACTTTTAGGATTCGTCCGAAGTATCCATGTCCATATTTTATACACTAGTATTGTATTAAATATCTAATATAATGCTGTAGCATTTTCTTATTATTCACAAACTAATTACCATATATTAATGACTAAAACTTTGCAAATTAACACACGTATTCAATCATTTCATTAATTTAATTGAATTGCTCTCAATCCTCAAAATTCTTTAAAACAGCTATAATTGAATTGCCCTCATGATAAGTATATATTAAATAAGATAATGCGATAAATAACAAAAATTTACACTCTTATGAAAAACATATATAATAACTGTTGGAAAAATGATAACATCATGCGTGACCTGCCGTTGTTACGTAGGATGTGGATGTATATGCGCTACTTACAATCATGGTCTTATGACCATTGTAGTAAACTTGAAAACGCGCGATATATTATCACGGTTGATAACCTAACCGTTGTAATATATTAAAGGTCTCAGGTTCGATTCCTAGCACATTTTACGTATATAACCACGGTCTTCTATGACAACCATGGTTATATTATATATTATAACTATACAACCACGGTCATAATTAAAAATCGTCGTTAAATTATATACTTTTTTAAAAACTATATTTCTGCATTTTGAAGATTTTCCATTTTTTAACTTGTATTGTATAAACAACAACAACAATTGAAGATATATTTATGCATTGTGTCCCATTTTATAAACTGTATTGTTTAAATGATGGACTAGAAGTGCATATGGAAGTTGACGTACGATCTAGAGTCGTTGGAATGGGATTCGTCGAACTAAATTTCACTTATGGAAAAAAAGTCACTCTTGTCAATGTACTTTATGTCCCCAACATGAAGAGGAACATTGTTAGTGGGGACTTATTGGGAAAACCGGGCATTAATTCTGTATATGAATTAGGCAAACTAATATTAACCAATAATTGTGTATTTGAAGGAAAAGGATATTCCGCAAAGGGAATGATCAAACTTTTTACTACTGATAATATTATTAATGAAATTTCTAATTCTGCATATATGCTTGGAACTATTTCTTTATGGCATTCTAGATTAGCCCATATTGGTATTAGTACTATGAAAAGAAAAATTAAATCTGAATTGGTCTCATGTAATATTCATGATTTTGAAAAATGTGAAATATGTTTTAAATAAAAAAGGATCAAGAAACCATTCGATAACGTTGAAAAAAGGTCAAATTTGTTTGATCTTGTGCACTCTGATTCGTGGGGAAAACTGGTGTTTCAGAACCTTTATTGATGATTGCTATAGGTTCACACATGTATAACTTTTAAAGCATAAAAATTATGCCTTTAATGCCTTTAAAATTTATAAAGCAAAAGTAGAAAATGAATTAAGTAGAAGTATCAAAGTCCTTAGGAGTGATAGGGGAGGTGAATAGTTTTCTACATAATTTGATGCATATTGTGAAGAATATGGAATTATACATGAATATTCTGCACCTCGTACACCACAAAAAAAATGGTCTAGCCGAGAGAAAGAGTCGAACATATAAGGAAATTAAAATGCTTTGTTAATGAATAATGAGATTCCATTTAATTTCTGGGGTGAAACATTACTATCTGCATGTCATATAATGAATAGGATTCCTTTAAAGCTAACTAGTATTTCTCCATATGAGATATGGAAAGGTAGATGACCAAATATCAATTGTTTCAAAGTGTGGGGGTGTGTAGCATATTACAAGAATATGGATCCTAAACGAACTAAATTGGATCCTCGAGGGATCGAATATGCTTTCATAGGATATGCATCCAACAACAAAGCATATAGACTTTTAAATATGGAGTCTAATGTAATTGTTTAATCTTGAGATGTGGATGTGATAAGGAATACAAGTTTCCCACAAATAAAGAATATGGTGATGAATATTCTCTAGGGATTGTTGAAATACAACCTAAAAGTATTTCACGGATTGTTGAAATACAACACGAGACAAGGATAAGCAAAAGAGAACGAAAACCTAATGATCTAGGACCAAATGAAATTGATTTTAAACTCCTGTCCTTTTTTCTAGTTGAAGGAAATTGCGATAATGATGTTCATAAGATTCCTATTATTCTTAATGTAGAAGATGATCTTAAAACCTATAAAGAAGTAGTAGCTTCAAAGTACTTTTCTATTTGGAAATAATTTATCCATAAGAAAATGGATTAAAATATTTCAAACCATACTTAGAAACTTGTGGATCTTCTAGAGGGTTCAAGACCCATTGGATGTAAATGGGTGTTTAGAAAGAAGTATCATAGTGATGGTATATTAAACACCTACGAGGCTAGATTAGTAGAAAAAGAGTTCAGAGAAAAAGAAGGTGTTGATTATTTCGACACGTATGCACCAGTAGCAAGGACAACAATAATAAGAGTATTGTTTGTATTAGCTTCTAAGAATGACCTTATAGTTCATCAAATGGATGTTAAAACAACATTCTTAAATTGAGATCTCGATGAGAAAATCGACATAGAACAACTAGAAGGTTACGTGCTTCCTGGAAATGAACTAAAGGTATGCAAACTTGTCAAATCCTTATGTGGTTTAAAACAAGCACAAAAACAATGGCATCAAAAGTTTGACTATGTCATACTTTCAAACGGATTTACTCCAAATTCTTGTGAAAAATGTTTGTACAGAAAGGTTCGTGAAAACATTTTAATATTATTGTGTCTATATGTTGATGATATGTTGACAATTAGCCACAAAATGGTTGGAATTTTATACACAAAGAAATTTATAGCTTCCATGTTCAAGATGAAAGATCTTGGACTAGTTGACACAATTTTAGGGATCAAAGTAAAACGGAATAGTGGAGTTTATGAACTTAGTCAAACACGTTATATTGAGAAAATGTTGGATAAGTTCAAACACCTGCACTTTAAAGAAGTGAACACTTCATTTGATTTTAGTGTCAAACTTCGAAAGAATAATGGAAGAATTGTGGCCTAATTGGAATATGCAAGTGCAATTGGATGTCTAATGTATTTAATGCAATGCACCAGGCATGACATAGCATTTGTAGTTAGTAAGATGGGTAGATTTACTAGCAATAAAATGGTGAACATAGGAAGCCACAAATAGGATTTCCGATTACCTTTTAATGACTAAAACTCTTGGCCTTCATTATGGTAGGTTTCCTGCCAACTACAAGGATATACCAATATATATGATTTGGATATCGAGTGTCGGTGATCATAAATCTACAATTGGGTGGATATTTATATTAGCTGGAGGTGTGATTTCTTGGAAGACCAAGAAACAAACATGATTTACTCTTTTGACCATGGAATCAGAGATTGTGGCTCTTGCTTCCGCGGGTCAAGAAGTAAAATGGTTATGGGACCTTCTGTTGGAAGTTCTGTTGGATAAAGACAATGTTTCAAAGTGTTGATACATTGTGATAGTCAAGCCATCTTAGCAAGAGCATTCAGTGAGGTATACAATGGAATGTCTAGGCACATAGGTCTTAGACTTTCTTTCGTGAGAACACTACTAAAAAAAATTAAATTTAGAGAGGGTAATTCTCCGTCACTAATACATTAGAATTCAGTCACAAATCAATTTTGTGATGGATTTAGTGACGTACCAATACTCGTAACAAATTTCGATGTCGCAAAATTTTAGTGAGGGATTTAAAATTCCGTCACAAATAGGGACTGAATTTATCCGTCACTAATAGCAATATTACGTCACTAAATATTAAAAAGATATTCATCAATAATTATGCATTTCCGTCAGTAATTAGTGAGGGAATAAGAAATACCTCACTAATTACAAGGGATTAATTCCCTCACTAAAGTACAAGACAATTTTTTAGTTATGTTTATATTTTCTCAATTAGAACATTATTAAGTAATTGATTTTATAAAATTAATTGTATTTAATTTATAATATTAAAAGTGCAAATAGTTTACTATATTAAAAAAAATTAAAATAAATAATGCACAATAAAAAATACTTTAAATATAATTTTTGAATATTATAAATATTTATCACCAAATAATAGCTAATAGTACTAATATTGTACTCTTAAAACTAGATATTACATAGTAATAATTGCATTGTTCTTGAAACTAAGTTTTACAATCAAAATAATAGAAGCGTTGTTCTTCAAATTGAGAAATTACAATGAAAATAGTATTAGTATAGCATTGTTCTTGAAACTAAGAGATTAAAATCAAGTGTGTTTTCCTATAATAGATTTTAAATTTTGATCTTTTCCAAGGGAAATCTTAATATGCTTCACTAGCCTGAAACCAATAATGATAATTTGTGAGAATATAAAACATTGAAGAAAGGAAATTTACATTTAAAAAAACTTTGGTGCAATCACATAACATGTTCTTAGAGGCTATTGATGGGGATAATAATTACAGTTTGTAATTCTATATTGTCCTATATATAGTTTTAGTAGTTTTTTCTTTCTTTAAACATATTAATGCAAGAGAAATGATCTATAACATTATTCACAATGCTATAAGTAAAAGTAATGATTAATATTTTTATCATTAGTCATTAGTCAAGCAAATAAGAATAGATAGTTTTAAAAAAATATGGTAATTTCTCAGGATCCTAAACTTGACAAGCACATGGCCTTTCAAGTAGTTAAGTTTGTATAGCTGCCCTGAAAATTCTTCCCCTGTTGTCAAATTGTATCTCAACAAACTTACAAATACATACCACGTCATCACAAAATAAGGAGGAACGTGAAATATATATAGCTTACATCAAATTTGAACAAGAAAACAATTTTTTCTATTCCATTGATTAAAGTAACATATTGTTGGAAAATAGAACCCGCAACTCTAAGAGTTACATGTTTTAACTAATTACTAGCTCAACTGGTCTATCTCAATACTTTTATGAAGTAACAATGTCACAAACATTTATTTTAGCAAAGCATTTTATGTCAATTTACATGCAGAAGTTAGCACTCACCTTGAATTATTGTTTCTCACTGTTTTGGTATCACCAAATGCTTCAAGATCTGGATTAGACTGCAAAATAATTAATAAATGCAAAAATGAGAAAATAAATTTCCAATCTTTTAACATTCTACAAATCTAACAAAACATGAAATAAAATGAAACAATATAAAAGAACTAAAAGTGATAAAGTAGTATGCGAGATAGCACATAAGCACTTTTATTGTCTTTGTCTTAACTGCCCCAATCTCACCACTGATTAGTATTGAGTTGCTTTTTCCCCTCATTGATCATGTCCCTAACACAAATAAAAATATAGATATTGTTATAAAAAATCATACACAAAGAACATACGAAAATAAAACTACATATATTTCATTAAGTTCATAAAGTTCATATCTAGTTGTCATGATGCATATGTTTCACCAAGTTCATATTTGTCAAGTTATTTAGAACTCATGGTTCATGCAAGTATGACAATGTTTTTCATGTCATCTACACCACCAGGTGAGGCATCATTATCCTTAGGAATAACCTTTGAGATACTTTTGACAACCTGCAACCAAATTCCCAAGTATTAAAATTACAGTAAACTCCAACCACTCTTATTTAACTACTAATTAAAGCATGAAACACTATAACTAAGGATATTAAATACGAATAAATGGCACAAACTAACAAGATGGAAAAACAATCTATGCAAAAAAGAAAGATTGAGAGTGAGAAAGAAACTTCTATTGGGAAACTAATGTGTCCATCTAAAGTCTTGGATTAGTATCTGATATAATTCATCACCTAGCATGACTTTGTTTCATCACCCATACATTGATAGGATTTTTTTATACAAGGAAATATACAACTTAAAGGAAATTGTCATATAGTTAGCCAATCTTGAGCAGGGAGAATAATGCATTGCATAGAATATTTAAGGAAGTAAAATTTCAGCAATTAGTTTCAACAAACTGAATGTGTGGTAAATGTCATGGTTCAATCACAAAGTTTAACATTAAAGCATTTATCAATCTCTCAATACCTTATCTAACAGGATCATAAAACAAAGTTCTAACTATAAGGTTAGTCCTATTGTGTTTTCACCAGTATATAACACCATAAACATGTTTACACCTAAACACAACCTGACAGGAAATAAGATAAAGAAGTCCATACCTGTAATGTTATTACTCTGATTCCTAAATAAATCTCTCTCCATTTTTTATATATTCCAGCCGAAAAAAAAACATTGAAACCATCAATTTTCAGAAAGTATTAAATTGAAAATGGGAAGAAATTAGGTTACAAAATTGCTAGTTAACAGAAATTAAGGGAAAGAGGGGATTTCCTAACAGAGTGAGAGTTGCATTCGTTCTGAGCGAAAAATGGGAGGGTTTGTTGCGTTATACATATGAGTGTTTTTCACCTTCAAAATTTTCGTTCTGGGCATGATTGGTTTTTCTTAACAAAGGAGCTTTTCTCATTAAGAGGGTTACTATGGTTTCTTCGTTTGTGTGAGTTAAGGTGTACAAGGTGTGGTGGTTTTCTGAGGAAGAGAGAAATTGAAATCGAAAATGCTAGGGTTACTTCTAGGCACGGCGGCTTTCTCAGTGAGAAAGGGATTCATTCCGAAAACAAAGCTTACGGGGAATTGAAATGAGAGGAAAAGTGAAATTTGTAATTAAAATGTTATTAAATTAAAATTTATTTATGAGAGAGAGGGAAACTGAAATTTGGTGTGTGATTGAGAGGGAAATGAAATTTTGATTTAAGACTTAGAGGGAAACGAAAAAAATTAGGATAGTTATATTTCTAGTTTTATTAATTTTATAGATTTTAATTGAAATTTATTTTACTTTATAATGATGTTTATGTACAATTTTGATCGATCAATTATATATATATATATATATTTAACATAGACATTTAAAATAAATTTTAATAAATAATTAATTATATGATAAATAAATGTTTATTTTAAAACATATTTTACTATAATTTTTAATATAAATTTAAACTGCAATAACATAAAAATATTAGAGAAGGAATATTTCCCTCACAAAAATATCTATGAGATTTATGAGGGAATTTGTGACGGAAATGTTAGAGATAAATGAAATTCATCTTAACATCTCTCATTAAATTTATTCTTTCAAAATTGTGACGGAATGATTCCATCACAAATTTCTTCGCTAATTTATACTCTCTCACAATTTATTAGTTTTACGTTTTTCCCTCACTAAGTTCATCAGAATTAGTGAAGGATTTATTTCCCTCACAAATTTTCGTCACTAAATTGCATTTTTTTAGTAGTGGAAAATTAATTAAGGATGCGATCATTTAACTGACATATATACAACCAAGCTATAATTTAGCTAGTTCGTTCACAAATCCACAAGTCAGAGACTTAGTAAAGACTACCTCGAGAGGTATGAGATTAAAACTCCTTGAATAAGGGTTCTGACAATGGTAGCAACAAGTCATTGATTTAGATTTTTGTGCAACATTTTGTGACAATGTTGACTATTATATATTGAGAATTAAGTGTTTCACACTCTTTATTAAATTCTATGCTGAGAATAAGAATCTCAAGAAAATAGATACAATATGAACTTCACCTAGGTGAATTTCGAGATGGTGTTGTCTCAAAGTGACACTTGGAATTTCTCTCATAAAAAATTCACAAAAACAGAAAAAGCACATAGCTAAAAATAGTGTTAAGCAAGAGATGTAGGCGAAGAACCGTTAAAGATTTTGTGTAAGGTAATGTGGGTGTAATAACAAGGGATAGCAGTTTAAAGATTTCTACCTAACATTCATTTTATACTTTGCGTTATCCTCACCAATGTTAAGTTCAAATCGAAAGATACATAACTGTATTAACATCCTTTGTTTCTCTTTTTCGAAATTACTCTTATCATTATTAGAACAAGCAGGGGATTATTGTAATTTATGAACAATATATGTCCATGAGTATGTAACAAAATGACATGAAAAGTGAAAGTGGGTAAATGTCAATAAATGCTTGGAAAATAGTCCCGCATAGAAAGTGGCACTCACATTAAAAGCCTTTATAAAGAGTTATGTTCATTAATTCAACAAAAGGATAAAAGAGGATAAAGTGCCACATGAATAAGTGTGGTGGTCCTGTTAACCCTCATTTTCGACGCTAGGAAAAACAAGGCTATTTTAAGTTAAAAAACTATTTTTAACGTAAAGAAGGCTTCGACCCAGTTTTGGTGAAGCCTGAGTCGAATGGAGGTTTTAGCAACCTCAAAAAATGGCTAAGTGCTGGAAAGGTTTCGACCATGGGAATATGGAAACACGCGCTGCAGTTGTTATACTAAGGCTGGAGGGAATTTCTAATGTTTGAAATTCAAATAGGAGCAGTTGTGAACGTGGGAACAGTTGAGGCCAAGGAGAAGGCGCCAAAGGGACACGTTTGAAGCCATAACCACCACTTAGTAGTTATTTTTTAACACTATAAATAGGAATTAGTTCTATGTAATAGGGGTGTTCATATTTTTGGTACAAGTTACTCAAAGAAACTCAAAGTACCCGCGTGTAGAGAAACGAGTTCGTGAGAATGTACGTGATGTAACACCACTTTCTTCATTAATGCAATTTATCTTCATCATGTTTAAGATTCAGCCATTTACTTTCCATGCCTTTACAATTTCTTGAACTTTATCTTTCATGCCAAATTTACTTTTAAAGTCATTTAAACTTTCTGCATTTACCTTCGACTGTACTTTTACATTCAAGCATTCAATCTTCAAGCATTTACTTTTCAAAGTCTTTTATTTTCAAGAACGTGGAGTTCACTTTTAATTCATTGCATTTATTTTCAAAGTCCTTTATTTTTCCTGCATTGTACCTTCGACAGCACTTTTATCATTCCAGCCTTTACTTTTCAAGAACGTGGAGTTCGCCACATTTTACTTTCAAAAGTCTTTACATTTCTGCATTTTATCTTTGAAGCCATTTATTTCCTTGCTATTTACATTCGACAGTCATTTACTTTCTTGCACTTTTTACATTCAAGAACGTGGAGTTCAAGCACTTTTACTTTGTTGCAATTTACCTTCATGCATTTTTTATCAATTCAAGTCTTTACTTTCAAAGCTTTTTTACTTATTGTCATTTCCTTTCGACGCCTTTAATTTCTGCATCCTTTATTTACAGCCCTTTAAATTTCAAGCCTTTACTTTACCTTATTGTAAGTAGTCGAACGTGGAGTTCAGTTAGATTTTTATTCCAGCATTGTCGAACGTGGAGTTCAATTTACATTCTCTTTATTTTTCATTTGTCATTTACACTTTTCTCTCAAATTTAGCACATGTCCTAGGATTTGTGCGGTCGATCTTGCAAGTTAGTCAGTTTTCTTTAAGATTGATAGACCAGAGGTTGTTTACCAAAATTCACAGTACACAAATTGGCACGCCCGGTGGGACCTGGTGCTAAGTTTTATACTTTTTGTTAACCTTATCTTTCTTGGTGAAGAAATACTTTCGTTGTATGTTATTGAGAAGTGGGAGGTTAGCCACAACAAATGAAGGAATACCAAAGAGAAGATACACTAAGAGAATGACAACTAATGCTAATCAACAAGTTGATCCTCAAGGGAGTATTTCAAACACTCAGTCAAGTAGCAGTATGGGGTCTCAAAGCATATCATCACCAGTGCCTTCGACAGGAGGACAGACGTCATCTCCATTAGTAGTGTCTGAACCAGGATCAACATATACAAAATCATATACTCAACCTGTGCTAGAATACATAGGACCACAAAGTCCTAATTCACCAACACCCCCAGGAGGAAATTCAATGTATAGGCAATATCCTCCTCCAGGTTTTCCATATCTTGGGTCAAGGAGTCAACCATATGGTATGCCTACATCACTGATGCAAAATCTGCAGAATGCTCCACTTGTGTTTTTAGAGACTGTAGTGTCTTCTCCATTACAAGGATCGGGATCAGGGGGTCGAAACAACCAGAGTATAGGTGTTGGTTACTCTGTTCAAGCGCCTAGTCTTACAAATACATCCATAAATTGTTTGAGACAGCAGATGGATGAAAGTAACATGCAAATGGTGCATACTTTGTCTCAGACAATGGGAGAAGTATTTCAACCCTTGATTCAGAATACAACTCAAACTAACCAACAATTGGCTACACAATTGGCACGTATGGCTAACTTTTTGGGAGTACCAGCGGTGGATCGAAGAGCAACTGTTGTCAAAGATATCCCAAGACGTCATCCACGTCATGTACATGAGATGAACTTGGAAGATCAAGAGATGATTGAACATTTTAGAGTTGAACCACCAAGAAACCAGATGCCAATCTAGATGGAGGAAGAGCCAGTAGTGATGGTGAACAGGAACCAAAACGCTGATCAGTTACTTAGACAGGTTCGACACCAAAATCAAGCAGAGGAAAATAATCTTGCAGCCATGGTGGAAAGGATAATGACCAGAAATGGTGTGAATCTTGGCTTCACAAGGCCAAATTATACTTCTCCTATAGTGGATTATATTCTCCAAGCAAAATTACCCCCTAGGACGAAGGTTCCAAAGTTCAGCAAGTTTTCAGGAGATACTACTGAATCTACCATCGAACATGTGGCTAGATATTTGGTTGAAGCAGGCGAAATTGTAGTTGATGAAAGCCTCAGAATCAAATACTTCCCAAGTTCCCTTACCAAGAATGCCTTCACATGGTTCACTACTTTGCCTCCAAGTTCCATATACAATTGGACCCAGTTAGAATGTTTGTTTCATGAACAATTCTACATGGGGCAAACTAAGATTAGTTTGAAAGAATTGGCTAGCATCAAACACAAAGTTACTGAGCCAATTGATGATTACTTGAATAGGTTTCGACTTCTTAAAGCCAGATGCTTTACACAAGTTCCAGAACATGAGTTGGTCGAAATGGCTGTTGGGGGTCTTGATTATTCCATTAGGAAGAAATTAGATACCCAATATCTTAGAGATAAGGCCCAGTTGGCTGATAGGGTTCGACAACTAGAAAGGCTGAAAGAAGAAAAGGCTAAATTCAGCAGGGGTAAAAAAGTAGCCTTTGTCGAATGTAATGAAGATGTGGAGAATTTTTATGATGAAACATCTCATTTCGACGGAAATGAGGTTGACGTTGCTGAGTTAAAGCAAGGTCCACCTTATGCCTACAAATTATTAGCTCATTCAGATGGGAAAAATCCTGTCGAAGCTAACGACAAATTTCCTAAGAAAACATACACTTTCGACGTCACTAAATGTGACAAAATTTTTTATTTGTTAGTTAAAGATGGGCAAATGATAGTACCTGCTGGTGCTAAGATGTCACCTTTAGAACAAAGAAAGAAAAGAGGTTTTTGTAAGTACCATAATTTTTTGGGTCATAAAACTTCTCAATGTTTTCTTTTCAGGGATTTGGTGCAAAATGTTATTCAAGAAGGGAGGCTGAAGTTTGGTGACAAAGGCAAAGCTCAGATGAAAATTGACTCTGACCCATTGCAAGTTGCAGAGGCTAACTATATAGAGCCTCACGAGGTTCAGATGGTCGAAGCCACAGAAGGATTTGATCAGTCAGTCAACATGGTGGAGGTTACTGAGGACTTCGCCACCAATCCTGTGATAACTGAAGGTTTTAAGAAGGCTGCAAATGGCCTGAATGTTGATGGTACCAGTCTAATGTTGGTGACCAAAAAAATTGCTGATAAGTTTTTTGAAATGGATAATGCTGCCAAGGTTCTGGATATGGCAGTAAGTGGATTGAAGATAAGTGCCACTGAAGGCATTAACATGGTCGAATTGGTTGAAGAATCTAATTCTAGCTCAGATAGCATCAGCACCAATGAGGCTATGGGCAGAAATGCCCCCAAAGTCCAAGTTGTTAAGGAATTAGAAGATGACATGCTATTGGTAGGAGAGATGATAGACATGGATGGTTGTCTGGTAGAAAACTGGATATGTATGGCTGCTGAACAATTCTTCAAGACATCTCTTAATGTCGAAAAGGTTAATACCGAAGAAATGGGTGAAGCTGAGAAAGTTGCTTGGCAAGAAGCTTCCCAAAAAGCTGCAAAAGCAGCAGCAAATGGTGGATGCCTGGCGAAGACCACTGAAAGTCTTGAAGCTCATTTCTCCAAGATGCGCTTAAAGGATAGAATTGATGTCAATATGGTCGAAATTGCATATCAAAAAGTTGAACAAGTGAGTAAGGCAGATGAACAAGAAGAGCGCAACAAAATAGCTTATCCTAAGCAAGCGGAGACAATTGTGGATTTTCTGCACCGTTGCCAGAAGAAAGGTTCTGGAGTAATGCTATGTCCTAGATGCAGCGCCACTTTTGATGAGAAATCTGCCCACAAGTTAGAAGATGTCAAAAAAGCTGGCGGAAGCTGGGGGCAGAAGGTAAATAAAGGTCCCAGAGGTTTTGACCATAGACGGCTTTCGACAGGATTGAAAAGCCAAGTACCAGGAGTTAGGCCAGGTACATTCAAACCAGCTGCGAATGTACCAACAGGTAGTTGGATCAAGCCTATCGAAGGAAGAGGGCAGAAGAAGAAGTGGGAGAAATTTGATGTGGAAAGAGGTTCTTTATTTGAATATAGAAAAGAGAACCATACCACCAACAAGTCAGCATACATTTCTCAAAATTACAAGGGTAAAAATCCCATGTCTAGATCACAATGGCGAAGAGAGCAATGTAGGCGAAAGGCTGTCAGGGAGGCTCAGGTACAAGGAGAGTCAAGTACCAATATTGATCATCAAGCTGGGACAATTGAGAAGATGCCCATAAGGCGAAAGCTATTCAATGTTCAGCCAGAGAAGAAAGTTGAAGATGATGAGAATATGACTGATAATTTCGACAGTGAGTTAGCAGCTTCTCTAGACATTCTTGTGAATGTGGTATCAGTAATGCCAAAACAATTTGGTCAAGTTTCAGAGTTCAAAGACTTGGATCAAACTGCTGAATTGGAAATGTTGGCACACAAGCCTGTGTGTTATTACATCATGAACAATGGGTGCGTCGAAGAACAGAATGCTTTCTTTGAATGCCCCACAGAGGCAATGAAGGGTCATTTGAAGCCTCTCTACATTACCGGCAAAGTAGAAAATGTTCCTGTTAACAAAATCTTGGTGGATTGTGGTGCAACTGTTAATCTAATGCCAAGATTTTTGCTGAGCAAGATTGGGAAGTTTGAGACTGATACCAAACCCCATAACATGGTTCTGTCGAACTATGAAGGAAAAGTTGGTTCCACTCTAGGAGTGATTCAAGTAGATCTTACTGTAGGAACCATTACCAGACCAACAGTGTTTATGGTTGTTGAGACGAAAGCTAACTACAATCTACTCTTGGGTAGGGAGTGGATTCATGGAATAGGAGTTGTACCTTCATCTATGCATCAAAGAATCACCATTTGGAAACCAGATGGGATAGTTAAAAATATCGAAGCTGATCAAGGGTACTTTAAGGTGCCTATTAATCATGTGGATAGTAGACAGTTTGAGAAACATTTGGCGAACATTGCTCCATGTCCTCCAGCTGACTTTGAGTTTACGCCTGATGAAGAAACGTTTTATTCATTGTATTTACACCCTGTCGAAGGTTTCAGATGGGACAGGGAAGTACCAGGAGGAAGGTTGCCATGCTTAGGCTCACCTCCAATAGAGCCCACAGGATGGGGAGATGAATTCAGTGATCATGACTGAGTTCGAAGCTTTAAAAAGAATTTCGGCCTATGTGGCTGAAACGAAACTACAAGCGGCTTTGGAAGCTGCTAATGACTATATGGCTGGCGAAGCCATTTCTGAATTTTATCAAGAAGGTCCTGGTAAGGACTTCGACCCAAAACCTCCAGAAACTGGAGAGCAAAGCCAGAGGCTCGACGCCATCTATGAAGATGAGCCTTTGGGATTTGAGAAGGATCCGTTGGCGAATAATATCAAAATGCTAGCACAAGATCCTTTAGAAGAATTTGACCTCAATGAAGGGACAACCAAAAGGCCTACCTACATCAGTGCCAACCTTGATCCCCAGTTGAAGTTTGAAGTGGTTCAGTTGTTGAAGGATTTCAAGGACTGCTTCACCTGGGATTATGATGAGACGCCTGGTTTGAGCAGGGAGTTGGTCGAACACAGGTTACCTATGACACCTGAGAAAAAACCAGTCAAGCAGAATCCAAGACGGTTTGCACCAGAGATATTGTCAAAGATCAAAGAGGAAGTCGAAAGACTGCTTCATTACAAATTCATTCGCACAGCAAGGTATGTCGAATGGTTGGCTAATATAGTACCTGTTATTAAAAAGAATGGGTCTTTGAGAGTTTGCATTTATTTTAGAGATTTAAACTCTGCAACTCCTACAGATGAATATTCAATGCCAGTAGCAGAAATGTTAATAGATTCTGCAGCAGGACATGAATATCTTAGTATGCTGGATGGATATTTTGGCTACAACCAAATATTCATTGCTGAGGAAGATGTTCATAAAACTGCTTTTAGATGCCCTGGAGCCTTAGGCACCTATGAATGGGTAGTGATGCCTTTTGGTCTCAAAACTGCTGGTGCCACTTATCAAAGGGCGATGAATTCAATCTTCCATGATTTTATAGACACATTCATGCAAATTTACATTGATGATATTGTTATAAAATCTATTTCTGGGAAGAGTCACATTGACCATCTTCGACAGTCCTTTGAAAGGATGAGAAAATATGGTCTTAAAATGAATCCTCTCAAATGTGCTTTTTGTGTGCAGGCAGGGGATTTCCTAGGCTTTGTGGTCCACAAGAAAGGGATCGAAATAAATCAGAATAAAACCAAAGCCATAATGGAGGCGAAAGCGCCATCAACTAAAAAGGAGTTGCAGTCATTGCTGGGCAAGATCAACTTCTTAAGAAGGTTTATATCCAACCTGAGTGGCAAAACACAAGCCTTTTCGCCATTGCTTCGTTTCAACAAAGATGGTTTTGAGTGGGGGCAATTACAGCAGGAAGCCTTCGACAAGATCAAGGAGTACCTAAGCCACCCTCCAATTCTTTCACCACCTTGTAGAAACAAGAGTATGAGATTGTATATAGCTGCATCAGATAAAACTCTAGGGAGCATGTTAGCTCAAGAGGATGAAAATGGAGTCGAAAGAGCCATTTATTACCTTAGTCGAGTTTTAAATGATGCAGAAACTAGGTATAGCATGATTGAAAAGTTATGTTTATGCTTGTATTTCTCTTGTACTAAATTGAAGCAATGTATAAAGCCAGTTGATGTTTATGTTTCTTCTCACTTTGATGTTGTAAAACATATGTTATCTAAGCCTATTTTGCATAGTCGAATTGGCAAATGGGCATTAGCATTAACAGAATTTTCTTTAACATATCAACCTTTAAAAGCTGTGAAAGGGCAAATAGTTGCAGACTTTATAGTTGACCACTCCATAAATGAAAATGATTTGAATTATGTTGAATTAAAATCCGGGAAGTTATACTTTGATGGATCCAGTCATAAAAATGGAACAAGAGTGGGAATATACATTATTTCTCCTGAAAAAATTCCAACAAAATTCAAGTACAAGGTCGAAGGACCTTGCTTTAACAATGAGGCTGAATATGAAGCATTAATTGTTGGCCTTGAAATTTTGTTAGAATTGGGGGCAACTAGAGTCGAAATAATGGGAGACTCAGAATTGGTTATAAAACAAATCACAAAGGAATATAAATGTGTTAAAGAAAATCTCATTATGTACTTTGTGATAGCCAATAGATTATTAAAGAAATTTGAGGTAGTGGTCATCCAACACATACCTAGAATAGAGAATCAAGTTGCTAATGACTTGGCTCAAATTGCCTCTGGATACAAGGTGTCGAAGGAAAACCTTCAAGAAGTAATTGAAGCAAGAGGTAAAGTGGTGGCTGTTGGATTGTGCCCATCAGACTTAGAAACAACTAAGCTTGGATGCATAGATGGCGAAAATTTTGAAATTTTTTCTATAGATAATCTGACAGATGAAGACTGGAGGAAGCCCATAGTTGAATATTTGCAAAATCCAACGGCTTCGACAGAGCGAAAAATAAGGTATCAAGCTTTAAGCTATGTACTTTTAGGTAATGAAAAGATGGCTCAAAAAACACAGGAGAGAGGATTCTTCTTTTCTCATTCCGGCTGTCGAGTGTAAGGGAGACATTTTCCTCTTCGTAGCAGGCAGTATGAAGAATTACTTGGCCCTTTCTCTCATACAAGCATTGAGGGAAGCTCTGGGCCAGCCCAAACTGTCGAGAGACAAGGTTTGGTTGATCGGTAATCAGTGCTGATAAACCTCTCCCTAAGTTCAGCCTATGGATAAAGAATCTGGGAATCAAAAAGGCTTCCCAGATAGAAATAGATTCTTGATCAAGAGTTTGGTGAGGATTTGGGAATGGCCTTTTAAACCACACAGGGTCGTATCTCCTCTGAGCAAAAGGTGCCATGCTAGGAGTGAACTCATAGCGCTTGGCAAACATCATAATATAACTGGTAAAGGCCCTTTGAAGGGTTTCACCATCATCATTGGGAGTGAGTTTGGCCAGACGCGTCCCTTCATCATTCCTCTCCCTTATTTCAGCAGAGGCTTCATCAACTAGGCCCTTTCTGGGGAGGCTAGCCTCAATTGTAGCATTAAGCCACAATTGAAGTAGCCAAAGAGGACCACTCAAGTGCATAGGACCTTGGGCCTCCCTATTTTTGAGTCGAGAAGCCCCCTCGCTGATAGACTCATAGAGGTTCGCCAGGATGAGTTCACTCAAGCAGGTTCCTCTGTTGTGGTGTAGTTGATTCGCCAGGGGCAGGTACTTCTTAGCTACCTGCAAAGATTTGGTACAAAAAACATATCTCGACAGCCAGACTGTGAGAAAAGCAATATGCTCTTCATCAGACACTGTGTCATCTTCTTGTTTAAAGTGGTGTTTGATGAAGAGAGTGTATGTAAGTTTAGAGCCTGAAATATTGATGGTGTCTTCAGCATCAACATCAGGATTATAAGTAAGGCCATCTGGGCGAAGCCCTGTGATGGCAGCTACATCGAACAAGGTTGGGGTAACCATTCCACATGGCAGATGGAAGGTATAATGGGTGTTATCCCAAAAGTATAAGGACACTGCCAACATGTTCAGACAATATGGTATGCTGGTCTTCGACAGCATAAGAAGGTCATAAATCCCTATATTCTTCTAATGTTCAGCTTTGGCCTTCTCCATCTTTGCCATCCATTGGTCGAATTCCTTTAAGGGGTTGACAGCTCTCACCAGCCTGGTGCCATCAGTGAGATAGCCAATGTTGATTTTGGGCAAGGGGATTTCTTCAGGAGAAGTTTCAGCAGCAGCGTTGATTTTGGGAAAACTCTTTTGCCCTAACGGCCTTGTTTTCCGGTAGGAGGGGAGAAACTCACTTAGTCTCTCGTTAGAAATGTCAACCTCAGCTAAAGGACCACACAGTGCGTAGGGTTTGTCAGAAACAACTATAGGAATCATTACCTGAGATTTGTATATGGCTCTTGTTTCTTCAGTGGTGGGTTCCGGCATGCAACGACGGTTGTCCACTAGTTGGGGGCCTGGGATGTTAGCGAACGGAGGAATGGTTTGTTTAAATGGAGTGGCCTTGCCTCTTTGAGTTTTCTTTGCTTGAGGATTGGTTTGGGAAGACGCCATTGTTGAAGAAGACGAAAAGATGGTGTTTTTTCTGGGTTTTGCGTAAGAGAAACTGAAGAGAATGGGAGGTTGCTTAAGAGTATGAAAAGTGTGGAAATTTCACAAAGTGGCAGAAATGGGTATATATAGACATTTGAAAATCCCAAGAGCCTTGGATCTACCGTTGAAGCTGAGGAGTTAGTGGGACGCGTGTCTTTCTCCTGGAGACATGATGAAAGGTAGCAGTTATGTTCAGACTGCAAACGTCTGTTTTCAAGAAAAGTGTTATGATGAATACGGCTGAAGAGACGTTTAAAGATTTGTCATGATGGTATAACGTCAGAAGCATGGGTCAAAGAAACTGAACAATTCAGCCACTAAGTAATTAGTGAGGTATTCAGTTGAGGACATGCAAACAAGCGTCGAAATGGTTATTATATCAAGAAATTACCTTCCTACCAAGTCTGGCGAAAGGACATTCCTTGGGGGCAATTTGTTAACCCTCATTTTCGACGCTAGGAAAAACAAGGCTATTTTAAGTTAAAAAACTATTTTTAACGTAAAGAAGGCTTCGACCCAGTTTTGGTGAAGCCTGAGTCGAATGGAGCTTTTAGGAACCTCAAAAAATGGCTAAGTGCTGGAAAGGTTTCGACCATGGGAATATGGAAACACGCGCTGCATTTGTTATACTAAGGCTGGAGGGAATTTCCAATGTTTGAAATTCAAATAGGAGCAGTTGTGATCGTGGGAACAGTTGAGGCCAAGGAGAAGGCGCCAAAGGGACACTTTTGAAGCCATAACCACCATTTAGTAGTTATTTTTTAACACTATAAATAGGAGTTAGTTCTATGTAATAGGGGTGTTCATATTTTTGGTACAAGTTACTCAAAGAAACTCAAAGTACCCGCGTGTAGAGAAACGAGTTCGTGAGAATGTACGTGATGTAACACCACTTTCTTCATTAATGCAATTTATCTTCATCATGTTTAAGATTCAGCCATTTACTTTCCATGCCTTTACAATTTCTTGAACTTTATCTTCCATGCCAAATTTACTTTTAAAGTCATTTAAACTTTCTGCATTTACCTTCGGCTGTACTTTTACATTCAAGCATTCAATCTTCAAGCATTTACTTTTCAAAGTCTTTTATTTTCAAGAACGTGGAGTTCACTTTTAATTCATTGCATTTATTTTCAAAGTCCTTTATTTTTCCTGCATTGTACCTTCGACAACACTTTTATCATTCCAGCCTTTACTTTTCAAGAACGTGGAGTTCGCCGCATTTTACTTTCAAAAGTCTTTACATTTTTGCATTTTATCTTTGAAGCCATTTATTTCCTTGCTATTTACATTCGACAGTCATTTACTTTCTTGCACTTTTTATATTCAAGAACGTGGAGTTCAAGCACTTTTACTTTGTTGCAATTTACCTTCATGCATTTTTTATCAATTCAAGTTTTTACTTTCAAAGCTTTTTTACTTATTGTCATTTCCTTTCGACGCCTTTAATTTCTGCATCCTTTATTTACAGCCCTTTAAATTTCAAGCCTTTACTTTACCTTATTGCAAGTAGTCGAACGTGGAGTTCAGTTAGATTTTTATTCCAGCATTGTCGAACGTGGAGTTCAATTTACATTCTCTTTATTTTTCATTTGTCATTTACACTTTTCTCTCAAATTTAGCACATGTCCTAGGATTTGTGTGGTCGATCCTGCAAGTTAGTCAGTTTTCTTTAAGATTGATAGACCAGAGGTTGTTTACCAAAATTCACAGCAAATAGGTCCCAAGCATTATGCTACTTGTTTCCACCATACACCTCCTCGCCGGTGTCACCACCAGCAACACCGCCTCTTTCGCCGGTGTCACCACCAGCAACACCGCCTCTTGCTTTGAGACCCAATCCGAGGGTTTTGGCATAAAGGTGCTAAGGGCGGCTTGTATGCGTCACTTAAGCGCTTAGACACGACACATCAGAGCAATTGGGCTACTCACGACGTTATACGGAGGCGCTAGTGGCTATTTGGCGACCGACATATGGTAAATTATTATTGCTCTTGTTTTTCATCATTACTTGAGTTTGAATTTTGTATTCAAAAATATGCAACACTTCATGATGTTTTGCAAAATGAAAATATGCAACTATTGGAAAACATTATTGTAGTTGAAATAACACAAGTTTGGTGAAAGTGTTTTGTTGAAATGATGTTGTTTCATCAAGGGTAACAACCTTGTGAAACAACACAAAGATGACATATAAATATATCATTCCAAATTCCAAAATCACATCACATATAAAATATCCTCTTTAAAAAATTCCAAATTCTCTTCCCTACATTCAAGTTTACATCTGTCTTATGCAAACTCGAGTATAGGATGAATTATCCTGAGTATCCCTGCATAGAAACTCTAAGAGATTCAATAGTGCTTGAAATACAATAAGGAAAGTGATATGTTCACAATTCTACCCTAGATCCATTTAATCTAGAAATTTTTTTCAACAACTTTTAGACCCTTTTATTTTAGAAAAAATCTTGACTACTATATGTTAAATAAGATAATGTTGATAATGCATTAGACTGAACATAAAGGGCTTTGAATAAAAAAATTATTAGCTAGTCACAAAGTACATGATGTTTTGAATGAACAGAAAGGATGACTGGACAACATAACTTTGTCCAATTGAAACTACTTTTATCTTTTACTTTTGTTAAGATATATCATAGTCTAGCTTTTCTTAAGGTTGTGGAATTTTGATGGTTTAGTCTTGTATTTTGTTATGTCCTTTTTCTTTTATTTACTAATACTATATTATGTTTGCTAGATAAAGCTTCAAAACTTGATTGAAAATCACGGACATCCTTCTTCAGGAGCTTTTGAAAGTGTATTTGGTAAAAAATATTCGGGAGACTAATGTGTTGTCAGTGAAGAACCGTCAGAGTGGGATATAAAGGCATTGACAACTTTGATATCAACTCCTGCAACTGATGTTAATAACGTCTTACGTTCTCCTGCATCAACACATGCTCCAACTAATGATCAAGTAAGATTAAATAGTTTTATGCTTTAGATTTAGAACCTTTGAATAATAATCTTATTTCAGTTATATTACTTTATTTTGCAAAACATGAATGATGATATCAATGAAGATTTTTATTCATTTTAAGATGAGGAAATGTAGGTTTAGTGATGTAGATGTAGACGTTTAAGTTTACTTTTATAGATTCAAGATATTATTTTGATTATAAATGATACTTGGAATTATGATATGTATATTGAAGATGTTTTGTTAATTGCGAATTATGATTGATATAAGGATATAATTATATATATTTTGAATGATGATTAATATTTACTATTAGGTTTATATAAAAAAATTGCGAATGATGATTCATATTTATTATCAGGTTTATAAAATAAAATGATTGCACGTTTTATTAAAAAAATACATTTATTACAACAGTTATAAAGTGTTGTTGTAGTATTGAAACAGTTGTTGTAGTCTTTGAAGAAGAAATTAAGACATGGATCTACTAGAGCAGTTTCAAACATACTACAACTACAAACTATTGTTATATCCCGTAAACAGTCGTTCCCTAAAACACCTCAATTGTAACAGTTTTAATATGGGAACAGAGTGCAACTGTTGCTGTCGAAAACTATTGTCTAAAAAAAACTAAAACAACGTATTCTACAAGGCGTTGCTGTTAGGTCTAAAAACCGTTGCGAAGGCATAAATCAATGCATGGGTAAAGGCAACATTTTTTTAAAATTTTGTAACAGTTTTCTTGTGTTGTTGTAGAGACAAAATGTTGTACTATTTTTCTTTACAAATCTGATGCATCAAACTCATAGTATAGATATCTCAAATCACTCAGTAGCCCACACATGATTTCTAATACATTTCTATTTAATATAAAAATATTTTTTTTTTACGTATAACTTTTATCTCTTCAATTTTCTTTTTGTAAAATCAAATATTCACTTAAAACGAAAAATTTACCTTCAACTAATTTATATATTTTAATATTAGCCATAAAAGTTAATTAGATACGAGAACCTTTTCTACTTCCAGCCTATATATCCTAAAAAATAAAAAACTCAAATTTTTAACATCAACCACTTCTTGATCCCAAAATTAAAAATACATCAATCAAAATTTATTAAACTTTGAGATAAACATTGGATAAACATCTCTAGCTATAAAATTCAGTTTGCTGACATGTTTCATAAACTTTTTACATGCAAGCTAAAACTAGAATTCAATAAACTATGTGCTAATTATCTGTTATATGAGAGTTTTTCAATTCACATTTGAGACACCCAAAATTAATTTTAGATATGTAGAATTAATTTTGACGTGTTTGATTATTCTCAAATTTAATTAAATATTCTTTTTAGAACTGATCATATTTAAAAATTTTATTAGTAAATTTTGAGTCAAAACTTGATTTTGAAGGATGATTTTGTTTTAATAAGCAAATAAAATTATAAGGATATATAGAGGTATCCAAACTCATGTACAAAAGAAACTCCACCCACCCAACTTCACATTACATGAAATCACAAGGTGCTTTGAACCAATCGTAATAATTACACGTAAAATTTTTCTTCGATATTTTCCAATCCACCACCATGAGAGATAGATAATGTTATCGACCACTAAATCAGCCTCCGACATTCCATCTTTAAACATAATATTGTTTCTACTAGACCACAAGCACCAACCAATGACTAGCCAAATACCCACTGCATTATTTCTGCTCACACCATACGCCTGTAATGCTTTAATCCAAAGATTAAAATGATCTTGGACATCCACAAAAGAAAACTCCCTAACACCCAACCAATTATTAATACTCTGCCATAGTTTAGAGCTTTTATGACAGCGCAAAAACAAGTGCAGAGCAGATTCGTCCGCATTGAAACAAAAGGGACAGCTCAATTCATGGGAATTTGATATAATTCCACGAAGGCGGAGGTTATCACGAGTCGGAAGTCTATTATGAACTAACCTCCAGCCAAAATAAATGGTTTTCAAAGGGGATGAAGCAGACCATAAAAGATTGAAATCGAATACTGAATCACCCATGACAGCGCAGCGTGCAAATGTCTAACCAGAATATTATAGCCTGAACAAACAGAGTAACCATTAGCAACATCTTTTGTCTAATATAACACATCCAGTCTGTCTTTGCATATTGACTCTTTCTCCACCATTCCAATGAGTAATTCATAATCCTGCTGCAAATGAGGAGAAAGAGTTGTACCTCCAAAATTGATATTTCAAACCCAATGGTCTCCTAACCACTTACCATTATCCACAATCCTACTGTTCTGTCTACGAGTCGCAGCCCACAAATCCGGAAACACGACTGATAGCTTATCCGCACCACACCACTTGGAATCCCAAAATAAAGTACTTTCCTCGTTACCCACTTTAGAAGAAATTAAACCAAAGAAAGGTTCGATACCAAACGACCGAGAAATGGAGAATAAATCCTTCCACCATAGAGAAGGCCGAACCTTATACTTTGGAATTTCTCCTTGCATCAAGCTAGCACTGTAATGCCCATACCGGCCCACCAGAATTTCATTCCACAAACTATTATCAGGATTCAAACATTTCCAAATCCATTTTGCAAGCAGAGCCACATTAAAGCACCTAATGTCCAGAATACCTAGACCCCCAAACTCCTTGGCTTTGCAAACCTGACTCCAACTAATCCAAGCTATACCAGTTTTATTAGTTGATCCATTCCAAAGAAACCTACGATGCAAGGTCGTAAGGATCCTAACCACCTTACTAGGTATTTTATAGAAAGACATAAAATGGATAGGTAAATTGGACAGCACAGATTTGATTAGAGTAACTCCACCACCCATTGACATAAATCTCCCTTTCCAAGAAGCTAATATGACTTTAACCTTCTCAATAACAGGTTTCCAAAAGGAGACAAGCCTATGATTATCGCCAATATTGACACCAAGAAAAGTAAAAGGACAAACCTGAACTTTGCAAGCCAAGAAACTCTCAGCCGTCTTCAAGAATACCTCATCCACACCAAATCCAAATAGACAGCTCTTCCTAAAATTGATTTTCAACCTAGAAATGATTTGAAATCCTTTAAGGATAACTTTTATCGCCCACAAGTTGCTCCATGACCCATCCCTTACAATTACCGTGTCGTCTGCATACTGAAGTAAGTGAAAAGAAACCTCTTGATTTAAAGTGAAACCTTTATAGAACTGCCCTATTATTGCCCTTCTCATTAAAACCGCCAAACCCTCCGCAGCAATAGTAAAGAGATACGGTGATAAAGGATCACCTTGTCTCAATCTTCGAGTAACTTTGAAATCTCTAGTAGTACTTCCGTTAACTAAGACAGACAAATAATTGAAGGATGATTTTTTATATGTATATTAAATATGTTTTGTTAATTGCAAATTATGATTGATATAAGGATATAATTATATATATTTTGAATGATGATTAACATTTACTATTAGATTTATATAGAAAACAGATTTATAAAATAAATGATTACATGTTTTATTAAAAAAATAACTATTTATTGTAACAGTTATAATTAGTTGTTGTAGAGTCAAAATGTTGTACTATTTTTCTCTACAAATTCGATGCATCAGATTTATAATACAATATTTCAAGCCACTCAATAATCACACATGATTTCTAATATATTTCGATTCACTATAAGAAAATTTAAAAATAAAATATTTTTTTTTCCGTATAACTGTTATCTCTTCCCTTTTTTTTAAATATCAAATTTTCACTTAAAACGAAAAATTCACCTTCAACTAATTTATATATTTTAATATTAGCCATAAAAGTTAATTAGATAAGAAGTCTAAATATCCTGAAAAATAAAAATGTCAAATTTCTAATATTCAAGCACTCCTTCATCCCAAAATTAAAAATACATCAATCAAAATTTAAAAATTCACCTACCCCAACATCTAATATGCCTAGCATCTAATATGCCTAACAATGCATTATTGTCCACAAAATATACTAACCGACAGAACTATGAAGTCAGTAAGCCAACAATGTACCATTATATTATCTGTACTCTGCATTTTGTTGAAATATTAAATTAGATTTGATTTAATATGATTAGATTTGATTAAATTTAATATTTAGATATAATTCAAGTTGTGTTAGCCCAAGTCCAATTAGTGTTGTATATAAATAGATCTAGTTTGCATTATTATTTACACAATTCAATAATACAAATCTTTATTCTCTCTTTCTCTCATCACTAAAAGTGCCTCACGCACTAACAAATTGGTATCCAGAGCTTCCGGTTATTGTTCTTGATCGAGTTTTCAAGAACTTCACGTCAGAGATCGTGTTTCCAGGGCAAGTGAATCAACAGCTGCGAAGATGACTGGTGATAAGAGCATTTCGAATTCCCTTCCAATGCTTGACGGCAAGAATTGGATCCGATGGAAAAAATAGATGCAGTCCTTATTTTGCTTCCATGATACCCTAGAAGTGGTTATTGGCGGTGTTCCTGTGTTGGATGAAAATGCAACCGAAGAACAAAAAAAAAACCCACAACGAAGTCAAGAAGAAAGATTACAAGGCTGCTTATTGCATTCAGACGGCGGTTGATGCTGCTAACTTCGACATAATCTCTCATACTGAAACGGCGAAAGAGGCATGGGATATTCTGGTGAAGTATTATGAAGGAGGTGAGAAAGTCAAGGTTGTCAAGTTGCAAACCTTACGTCGATAATATGAGTTGTTGTCGATGGGAGAAGACGAAAAAGTTGCAGAATATGTGTCGAAGGTTCAGAAACTCATCCATCTCATGAAGGGTTGTGGAGAAACCATAACTGATAAGATGATAATTAAGAAGGTAATGAGAATTTTGACCTCTCACTTTGATCACGTTATCGTAGCTATTCAAGAATCCAACAATCTTGAAACCCTAAAAATGGAAGATTTGGTTGGTTCGTTGGAGGCGCATGAGACGAGGATTGTCGAAAGAAAGGGAGTTCAGGATTCGATGCAAGTACTGCAGGCTCAGTCATGGAAAAAGAATGGTGGTTCCAACAAATTCTAAGGCAAAGTCGACAAGACTCAAGGAAATAAGTCTTGGTCGAACCCTCACAAGAATTAGGTCGAAGATAAAGCCTCTGAATCCTCGAAAAGAGGAGGAGGAAACTATCGAAAGGACAAAGAAGATAAGAAAGGTATACGGTGTTATAACTGTGAAAAGAGGGGTCATTTGGCCAAACATTGTTGGTACAGGAAAGACAATGGATCGGAAAAAGGAAAGGACAGAGGAGCGAACCTTGCACGCCAAGATTCAGATGATTCTGAAAGTGGTATGGTGGTTATGGCTGCAGTAGCAGATAACCATATCGAATCCAAGATCTGATTCCTCGACTCAGGCTGCTCAAATCACATGACTGGTCGAAAAGAGTGGTTGACAGATTTTGATGAGTCGAAGAAGAGCAAGATAAAACTTGCTGATAACAGTTCGTTGCAAGCAGAAGGTACAGGCAACATAGTTTTTCAACTATGTAATAGAGCGAAAGCTATGATCAGATATGTGTTCTATGTACCTAGAATGAAGTGCAACCTGTTAAGTGTTGGACAACTGGTCGAAAAAGGCTTCTCAATTGTCATGAAAGATGGAGTATTGAAATTGTTCGACACCCAAAACAATTTGGTCTTGAAATCTCCGTAGTCGAAGAACGGGACGTTTAAGACCATGATTAGTTTGACTGAAGTACAATGTCTAAAAACTATTGTCGGCCACAAGGAAAGTTGGTTGTGGCATTTGAGGTTTGGACATTTGAACTTTCGATCACTCAATCGGCTGATTACTCAAAATATGGTATCTGGCATTCCAAGTCTTGAGATGCATGACAAACTCTGTGAAGGTTGTTTAGTCGGAAAGCAATCCAGAAATTCTTTCGTTTCGACTATGCCAATGAGATCATCCTGCATTCTCGAAGTTGTACATTCAGATGTACATGGTCCGTTCGAAGAACATATCATTGGTGGAAACAGATATTTTGTTTCGTTTGTCGATGAGTTTAGTCGAAAGCTGTGGATCTATGTGATCAAGAGAAAGGATGAAGTATTTGAAATCTTTAAGAGATTCAAGATGCTTGTCGAAAACCAGAGTGAGAAGAAGATCAAAGTTCTGCGAACAGATGGAGGTGGCGAATACACTTCGAAGATGTTTGAAAAATTATGTGCCAAACATGGTGTTGATCATGAGGTAACTGATCCTTATACTCCTCAACATAATGGAATTGCTTAAAGAAGAAACATAACCATAGTAGATATGGCGAGATGTATGCTCAAGCAGAAGAATTTGCTAAAATCTTTATGGGGTGAAGCTGTTTCGACTGCAGTTTATATCCTGAACAGGTTCCCTACCAAGAAATTGAACAATAAGGTTCCTGAAGAAGTGTGGAGTGGCAAACGACCATCAGTGAGTCATCTGAAGGTGTTTGGCTCTATGTGTTACAAGCATGTTCCTGATGCAAGAAGAATGAAGCTTGATGACAAGAGTGAACCTATGATTCTGGTAGGATATCATAAGACAGGTGCATACAGGCTATTCAGTCCAATTAATGAGAAGATTATGTTAAGTCGAGATATTGTGATTGATGAAAATTCTTCCTGGGATTGGAATTCTAGTAATTCAATTAACAAGCCATTAATGAGCTCTGATTTCGACGAAAAAACTGATAAAGTCGAAATTGAAGAAATTGCTGAGAATCAAGTCGAAGTCGAAGTAGAAGCAGTTGCTGACATTCTCGATACAGAGGTTGTGGCTGAAACAAGCCAAAGACCTTGACGAAATAGAGTCCCTCCAACAAGACTTCATGATTATGAAGTGACTGGTGATGATGAAGTCACATCAGATGGAGAATTAGTTCATTTTTCTTTGCTCGTAGGTGCTGAACCAATCAACCATAACGAAGCTTTAAAAATTCAACAGTGGAAGTTAGATATGGTCGAAGAGTTACAGGCAATCGAAAGAAACAACACATGGGAGTTAGTCGAATTGCCAGCACATACAAAAGCTATCGAAGTAAAGTGGGTGTTCAAGTTGAAACATAATGCTGATGGGTCGATAGCATGACATAAAGCAAGATTAGTAGCTTGAGGATTTCTTCAAAGAGAAGGACTTGACTACTCTGAAGTATTTGCTCCAGTAGCAAGACTGGAGACTGTTCGACTAGTGGTAGCATTGGCATGTAACCAAGGTTGGTCGACATTTCACTTAGATGTGAATTCAGCTTTTCTGAATGGTCCGTTAGACGAAGAGGTCTATGTCACACAACCTCCTGGGTTTGTGATTCAGAAGGAAGCAAGTAAAGTATATAAGTTGCACAAAGCGCTCTATGGCCTCAAGCAGACACCTAGGGCATGGAACAAGAAGATCGACTCATACTTAGTCAAATTGGGATTTGTAAAATGCAAGTCTGGGTATGGTGTTTATGTTCAGGTTGTAGCACAAGATATAACAATCATCTGCTTATATGTCAATGACTTGTTAGTAACTGGAAATAGCCTGAAGAACTTGTCGAAGTTCAAAGAGCTGATGAAGAAGGAATTTGAAATGTCGGATCTGGGAAAATTGTCTTATTTCCTAGGCATGGAATTTCATCTATCGAAGCAAGGTATGGGACTACATCAAAGGAAGTATGTCAAAGAGATACTCAAGAGATTCAGAATGGATGATTCGAATCCTGCATCCTCACCTGTCGAACCAAACTTGAAGTTGGAGAAGCATGGAGAGGAAGACAAAGTTGATGTAACTTTGTTCAAACAAATAGTTGAATCTCTGAGATATGTGTGCAATAGTCGACCTGATATAGGTTTCGCAGTCGGATTAGTGAGCAGATTCATGAGCGAACCAAGAGTGTCACACATGAAAGCTGCAAGAAGAATTCTAAGATACTTAAAAGGAACAACAGATTTTGGAATTATATTTCGACGAGATTCTGAAGGCAAATGAACAATAGTTAATTGCTTTTCAGATGTTGATTGGTGTGGAGATAAGGAAGATAGAAGAAGTAGAATTGGCTATTTCTTTCAAGTATTTGGTGCCCCAATCTCATGGTGTTCGAAGAAGCAACCTGTGGTGGCATTGTCATCGTGTGAAGCTGAATATATAGCAGGATCCTATGCTACATGTCAAGCAATTTAGATCAAATCAATACTTGAAGAAATGGAGGTCGAAGTGAAGAAACCTCTTGTGTTGCAAATCGACAACAAGTCGGCTATAAATCTGGCGAAGAATCCAGTTCTGCATGGAAGGAGTAAGCATATCAAAGCCAGATTTCACTTCTTGAGGGAAAAGGTAAATCGAGGTGAAATTGAAGTTAGGCATTGCTCAAGTGAAGCACAGTTGGCCGACATTTTCACCAAAGGATTAAAGATCGACAGATTCCTGAATTTGAGAAAGAAATTAGGAATAGTTCAGATCGACTATGACTAGCGTAGGTTCGACAACTTGGATTATGGGGGTGTGTTGAAATATTAAATTCGATTTAATTTGATATGATATGATTTGATTAGATTTAATATTTAGATATAATTCAAGTTGTGTTAGCCCAAACCCAATTAGGGTTGTATATAAATAAACCTATCTTGTATCATTATTTACACAATTCAATAATACAAATCCTTATTCTCTCTTTCTCTCCTCACTAAAAGTGCCTCACGCACTAACACATCTAAGGAAAAGATGAAAAAAAAATATTATTTAATAATATTATTTCTTTTGCAACACAACATCAACCTAGCTAATTTCGGAGTATTTGAATCTTTTTATTCAATCAATCATTATGGCTTATGTTTAAGCTCTTTTTCCCCTCTTCATTTTTTTTAAGCAAGATATATATTGAAATGAGAACTAAGGGTTCTCAAACCTTGATACAAAGGAAACGAGTTACAAGGTCACAACGAGAACTCGACCCAAAAAAAAAATTGGGAACCAATTGAGTTACGATAAATAATACAAAGGATTTTTGCAAAAATCGTAATAGATGCAAAAATCGTAAAAGAATTTTTCCCCTCTTCATGATTGCCACCTTAAGAATGCATTATCTTTATTAACTTTATGTGTGATTTCTTTTTAAAATATAGGATTCATATAAGTTTTAGTAAATAATTGAATTAGTATTAGAAATGTTTATAACATTTGTAATGGAAATACTACATTGAATTTCACCATTTATAAAGTATTGATATTACTAAATTATTATGAACTAAAATTTAACAATATATTATAAAACTATTAAATTTATCAAAATATCTTTCAATAAAAATATAGATAAATACTATATTTTATTATAAAAATTTAATAGTGTATAAATTTATTTTAGAATCAATATTTAAATATTTAATTATAAATAATAAATCTCATCTACAATTTATATAAAAAAGTGAAATAAAATTAAAAGAATTATTATGAATAGATAGACAAAAAAAATTTTAGCCCATAATGACTTTTAATTGCTTATTAATATAAGAATCATTTGAATATGAAGAAATTTGATTGGTAAATTATAAAGAATCCATGAGTTTTCGTTGGGTATGGTACTTTAATTTGGATTAAATATTTAATTTTTTAAAAATAAAATAAAATATAAAGTTGATATAGTATTGACTACCATTATTTGATTAAATAAGAGTATCGATGCCCAATTAAATTTAAAGGTATTAGAGTGTTGACCAATTAGATTTGTACATCTTTTATTATAGTTTGGTTGACACAACGTTGACACTAAAAAAAATTAACTTTGATTGTGTCGTACCCTAAATTTTGACTAATAATTTGCAGTCATCAGGTCCTCCCAATGACGTACAAAGTCAAAGCGGAACAATTTTGACCTTTTTACCTTAGTTAGTTTTTTAGGGTATTACCTGTCTTTTAGAGTCTCAAATACTCATCATTTGTGGGTTTTGGGAATAATGACATTTTAGGCTCATTTTAAAATTTAGTCAAGTTTAGTATTAGTCATTTAGGATTGATATTACTAAATTATTATGAACTAAAATTTAACAATATATTATAAAACTATTAAATTTATCAAAATATCTTTCAATAAAAATATAGATAAATACTATGTTTTATTATAAAAATTTAATAGTGTATAAATTTATTTTAAAATCAATATTTAAATATTTAATTATAAATAATAAATATCATCTACAATTTATATAAAAAAGTGAAATAAAATTAAAAGAATTATTATGAATAGATAGACAAATTTTTTTTAACCCATAATGACTTTTAATTACTTATTAATATAAGAATCATTTGAATATGAAGAAATTTGATTGGTAAATTTTAAAGTATCCATGAGTTTTTGTTGGGTATGGTACTTTAATTTGGATTAAATATTTAATTTTTTAAAAATAAAATAAAAAATTAAGTTGATATGGTATTGACTACCATTATTTGATTAGATAAGGGTATCGATACCCAATTTAATTTAAAGGTATTTGAGTGTTGACCAATTAGATTTGCACATCTTTTATTATAGTTTGGTTGACACAACGTTGACACTAAAAAAATTAACTTTGATTGTGTCGAAATTTTGACTAATAATTTGCAGTCATTTGGTCCTCTCAATGACGTACAAAGTCAAAGCGGAACAATTTTGACCTTTTTACCTTAGTTAGTTTTTTAGGGTATTACCTGTCTTTTAGAGTCTTAAATACTCATCATTTGTGGGTTTTGGGAATAATGACATTTTAGGCTCATTTTAAAATTTAGTCAAGTTTAGTATTAGTCATTTAGGATTGATATTACTAAATTATTATGAACTAAAATTTAACAATATATTATAAAACTATTAAATTTATCAAAATATCTTTCAATAAAAATATAGATAAATACTATGTTTTATTATAAAAATTTAATAGTGTATAAATTTATTTTAAAATCAATATTTAAATATTTAATTATAAATAATAAATATCATCTACAATTTATATAAAAAAGTGAAATAAAATTAAAAGAATTATTATGAATAGATAGACAAATTTTTTTTTAACCCATAATGACTTTTAATTACTTATTAATATAAGAATCATTTGAATATGAAGAAATTTGATTGGTAAATTTTAAAGTATCCATGAGTTTTTGTTGGGTATGGTACTTTAATTTGGATTAAATATTTAATTTTTTAAAAATAAAATAAAAAATTAAGTTGATATTGTATTGACTACCATTATTTGATTAGATAAGGGTATCGATACCCAATTTAATTTAAAGGTATTTGAGTGTTGACCAATTAGATTTGCACATCTTTTATTATAGTTTGGTTGACACAACGTTGACACTAAAAAAATTAACTTTGAGTGTGTCGTACTCTAAATTTTGACTAATAATTTGCAGTCATCTGGTCCTCCCAATGACGTACAAAGTCAAAGCGGGACAATTTTGACCTTTTTACCTTAGTTAGTTTTTTAGGGTATTACCTGTCTTTTAGAAACTCAAATACTCATCATTTGTGGGTTTTGGGAATAATGACATTTTAGGCTCATTTTAAAATTTAGTCAAGTTTAGTATTAGTCATTTAGGATTAATATTACTAAATTATTATGAACTAAAATTTAACAATATATTATAAAACTATTAAATTTATCAAAATATCTTTCAATAAAAATATAGATAAATACTATATTTTATTATAAAAATTTAATAGTGTATAAATTTATTTTAAAATCATTATTTAAATATTTAATTATAAATAATAAATATCATCTACAATTTATATAAAAAAGTGAAATAAAATTAAAAGAATTATTATGAATAGATAGACAAAATTTTTTTTTAGCCCATAATGACTTTTAATTACTTATTAATATAAGAATCATTTGAATATGAAGAAATTTGATTGGTAAATTTTAAAGTATCCATGAGTTTTTGTTGGGTATGGTACTTTAATTTGGATTAAATATTTAATTTTTTAAAAATAAAATAAAAGATTAAGTTGATATGGTATTGACTACCATTATTTGATTAGATAAGGGTATCGATACCCAAATTAAATTAAAGGTATTAGAGTGTTGACCAATTAGATTTGCACATCTTTTATTATAGTTTGGTTGACACAACGTTAACACTAAAAAAATTAACTTTGATTGTGTCGTACCCTAAATTTTGACTAATAATTTGCAGTCATCTGGTCCTCCCAATGACCTACAAAGTCAAAGCGGGACAATTTTGACCTTTTTACCTTAGTTAGTTTTTTAGGGTATTACCTGTCTTTTAGAGTCTCAAATACTCATCATTTGTGGGTTTTGGGAATAATGACATTTTAGGCTCATTTTAAAATTTAGTCAAGTTTATTATTAGTCATTTAGGATTGTAAATTTTATTTAAAACTGTCTATTTTTGTAATTCTGTTTACCCCACAGAATTACAGTTTGGTTGACACAACGTTAACACTAAAAAAATTAACTTTGATTGTGTCGTACCCTAAATTTTGACTAATAATTTGTAGTCATCTGGTCCGCCCAATGACCTACAAAGTTAAAGCGGGACAATTTTGACCTTTTTACCTTAGTTAGTTTTTTAGGGTATTACCTGTCTTTTAGAGTCTCAAATACTCATCATTTGTGGGTTTTGGGAATAATGACATTTTAGACTCATTTTAAAATTTAGTCAAGTTTATTATTAGTCATTTAGGATTGTAAATTTTATTTAAAACTGTCTATTTTTGTAATTTTGTTTACCCCCCCCCCCCCCCCCCCCCCAATTTACTGTTTTCTTTATATTGCACAAATTTGTCTTGCTCAAACACAGTCCTTGTGGATTTGATCATAATTATTACTTCGAAACTATCGGTACACTTACCGAGAAGTCGTCATGTTTTTGGCGCCGTTGTCGGGGACTGTTGATATTTTAACAAGGCGACGCTTGTGCAACGTTTAATTTGTTTTTTCAATTGTAAATATTTTTTTGGTAATTAGTTATTTTTGTTCCTTCTTAAATTTTATTTCCTACTCTTTCTCTTTTTAGTTTTATTTTTGTTTAATTTTTTTTATCTAGTACAGTGCTACTAAGGTATTCTTCTTTTTGTTTTGTATGCCATGTCAAGAAAATCATGCAAGATGACATCTATGCTACCTTTGCAATGTTTGAAGCTTATGCAAAGGAACTTGCGGCAAAAGCGCTCATTCTAGAAAATGCTAGAAATTAGTCAAAACCAGAACTTACACTGATCATTCATGCGAGGAGGATTCGTCATTTCAACTTGAAGAAACCTTGACTCAGTTTATATAGATGACTCAACTCAATTTCGTTAAAATCAACAAGCATCAAAAAACCTTGTGAAGTAACATGGAAACATTCTTCGAGAATTTAGAGATGTAACTTTGTCAAGTATCTAGCCAATTAGCATTAAAACTGAAATCTAGTGTGTATTTCTATGAAAATATGCTAGATAGTCCTAGAAATAAGGAAATTGAAAGAGAAGTCAAACAAGAATGTGAGGTATTCGATGATGGAGGAGTTGAAAAAGAGAAAGAAGACGAAAAATGTTGTATACAGCTCATAAAGAAGCAATCGATCTTAATTATTACTTCGACGTTATTGAGACATTAGCCGAGAAGTCATCACTATGTTAACCATGTGCTTAGATTATTATTTTATTTTTGGCTATTGCAATGAGTAGTATGTAAGTATGTTAACCATGTGCTTAGATACTTATAATTCATGCATATCGTGTTTTCTCCTTCCATTGGTTTTGTGCTTTTAAGACTATAGAGGAATGATGATTTAACATAAATGAAATTAAAAAAAAAAAACATAATGTAAATTAATTTTCATAACTATGATTTTAGATTGTTCTTATATCAACATCATGTTATTTTTTAAAAAAAAACCCTTAACTTTCTTGATTTTTTAATGCAGCATGACAAAACCTGCATGTAATGTGGAATTTTTTTAAATATAACTTAGTTTTTCAAAAAAATTCTCAAAAAAAACACACATTTAAGCATATTTACCAAAATGGCTATGTTTGAGAATGATGTATAAGGGTGGCGCCATATGGCATGACGCCTCAGTGAAAAGGCAAAAGCCATACCATATGGAGCATCAGGCCAAATGGGTATGCCCTAAAAGTTTTTTATGCTGGACAGGGATGGCGCCTCAGTTCAATTATTTTTTTTTTATATTTTGTTTAATTTGTGAAATGAAAAATGTATTTGCAAAAAATATATATTCTTGGCGTGGGAGTGTGGTCTTGTCATGCAGATCACATCATTTATTTTCTCAATCTTCCCATGAGTAATAATACCAATAAAAATAATAACAATAATGATAAAGCATTCAAAACAGTAAACCAGTCTGAAGCAATTAAACTCCCATAAAATAATAGTGCAGAGGCATGCTAAAGTATAGTGGAAGGCATGTGTATGCATGCAGAGTTGTGTGGTCTTGTCAATGCTAGTCTGGCCATGCAGAGTGTAGGCATGCAGAGGCATGCTAAAGAATAGTGGAATGGTAAACTATTCTGAAGAAATTAAACTACCAAGAGACGTAACTTATATCAACTATACGCCTATTAATACTCATGAAAGATACAACTTATCATCACATACTTGCAACAACTAAAGTTTGTAAACCATTTCTTCCAAACTTTAAAGTTTATAAACCATTTCTTCCAAACACAATTTAGTTATGGCCCAAAGACCACAATACCTGATAAGTGCACATCTCAATGGTGAGATATTTGAATGTCCAAACACGGGTTTCAATTTTAGGGATACAGAAGTGACTAGGTTTTTAATTGATAGAAGAACAAATTTTTATCATTTGAAAGTCCGGTTAGAAAAGAAATTGCAGTACGGTCCAGTTGGGCAAATTGTATACAAAAACCCTATTTTTTTTACGGGCAAGACCGATGCAAATTTTTTCAGATGAAGATTCGGGACGACGATGACGTTGAGTTATATATTACGTTACAATATCAACCATTGTCGCAACAACTAGAAGTTTCATAATTTTTAACGATTCTAACAACGAACAAGCTGAGGTGGATGTCGTTGACGAGGAAGAAGAAGAAGCGGAGGACATTGTCGATGAAATGGTAAACAACGACGAGATAGATGAATTACCAGGGAGTCATGTCTATTGCCCACCTCAACACATGACAACACTCAATTTAGGCGACGACGAACCATCAACGGATATTTTTACGACCCATACATGCAGACAGGGGGAGTATTAAAAGTTGGAGATAATTTTCGTACGAAAGAAGATTGCGTCCAAGCAATAAAACAATACCACATGAACTTATCTACAGATTATAGAGTCGATCGAACAAACCCGACTCTATACAAGATCTATTACCGTAACGAGGCGTGCCCGTTTAGATTAACAACATCTTTTCGGAAGCGAAGTGATTCCTGGAAGATAGGGTCAATGGGTCCGGAGCACACTTGCATAATCACGAATCCAAGTCAGGATCATCGCAAGCTCAGCTCTCAGTTGATATGCAACAAAATTTTATCAGTCATTAGCGACAATCTTTCTGTGAAAGTGAGTACAATAATAGCTCATATGGTTCAAAGATACAACTACACTCCATCGTACATGAAGGAGTGGATTGCTAGGACGAAGGCAGTTGAAAAGGTTTTCGGAAATTGGGAGGACTCTTACAAAGAACTCCCAAGATACCTCGTGGCACTAAAACACTATGCTCCAGGGACTGTAGCATTGTTGGAGAATTGTTGGAGACGTTGCTGGCATATACGCCAGACGGGAATTGTGTCAGGGGAAATGGCATTTTCCACAGACTCTTCTGGGCGTTTGAACCATGCATCAAAGGATTTGCATACTGTAAACCTATAATTCAAATTGATGGAACATGGTTGTACGGAAAGTATAAGGGCACGCTACTAATGGTCGTGGCACAGGATGGCAACCAAGTCCGGGTGACTCCGTTTGGCCCAGGCTTCTCAACCAACCTCTCAATCTTCCTGATATTTTCACCTGCCTGAAATTCTCCTTCTAGCCAGCGCTTAAGTTCCCTATGCAAATGCTCCAGCGTCTGTGTGTTCCAAAGTAGCATCTTCATCGGAGGCTTGACAGCTGAGTATACAACTAGGGCATCTTTTTTCATCAGTGGAAATTCTGGAAACGGTTCCTCCGGTGCTGATGATGATGACGACGGACGGCGATTTAACCACTCAGACATGGTGTTGAGAAGGGGAGAGTTTGGGATATTGGTGAGGGAAGGGAGGAAATTAGGGTTTTGGTGAGAAGTGTAGTGCAATAACAAATGAGGGTGGACCCTTATTTATAGGCACATGATACCCTATAAAATAATATAATTAATTATATATAAATCATAAAATTTAAATAAATAAAAAAAGAGCATTGGCCTGAGGCGCCATACCCCATGGCGCCTCCCCCTAAGAATTAGGGCACCCTCAATTGCACTAATACGCCATCCCATATGACTTTTAGTATTTTTCAGAATTTTTTTTGCCTGAGTCGCCATATGGGATGGCGCCTCAGGTCTTTACTTTTCCCAAACCATGTTATTTTGGTACTTTATTTGAAAAGTTTGCTTTTTTGGTATTTTCTTTGAAAAAATAGGTTATATTAAAAAAAAATTTGTAATGTGTCTATGGCATTTGACAGTGACACTAATAGGGAAGAAAATTTTTGTGTGGAATGGTTCCAAAGTGAAGCGTTTTAGTAATGCAGGAAACGAGAATATTATGATGGCATATGAAACTTTTAAACTTCCTCGCCCTTATGTTGGAGCTCTTACTACTAGTTTTTAATCGATGTATCTAGTTATTTGTGTTGCTCTTTCTATGAAGAAGTTGATTTTACTATTATCGTTTTTAAATATACCGAAGATCTGAACATACTTGTGAATTTGATTTGGAAAAATACAATCATAGATATTACAATGAGTTCAAAGATAATTACCATAAAGCTCAAAATCTCATACTCAACATTTAGGTGTCTATGTTGTCTCAACAAGGATTATTATTCTTTGAGTAATGTTGATCACCTGCATTGTGAGACTATGAAAAAAATTGCTAAATACCATGCCCTTGAAATGTATATTGACTTCAAACTTTGTGAAGAAAATATTTTTTTCCCATTAAGATTTTATATAAGTATGAAAGTAAAACCTTGATAAATAAAAGTTTGTGTTGTTTGTCATGGCTCATCTTTGGTACTCAATTTTGTTAAATAGATGAATGGAGATGACAATGTGTAATAGAAAATAGGGTTAATACATACTTTAGCCCCTGTCATTTAGGGCAAATTCGAAAAAGGATCCTATAAAAAAAAAACTTAGATTTCGTCTCTGCCATTTGAAAATTCTTTTATTTTAGTCCCTCACTGCACACAGTCAGCAGAATCTATGACGTGACACTGCTTTGTTGGTTTTTTTTTATTTTTTTATTATTTTAATAAGACATGTCAGGTTAGTTGGATTTTTTTTATTTATTTTCTTTTTATTTTTATTACGCGTGGCTTTTTAATTATTATTTTATTATTTGTATGTTAAAATGTTAAAAGAACAAAACTTAAAATTTTGTCTTCCATTAGTGTTAAACTCATGACCTTTTGGTTGCAAAGGGACACCTCTTCCCCTAGACTAGCATGTTTTTCTTGTTTACATGTTTGCTTCAAATGAATATATTACAACATGTGTAATAAGTATGCAATATATTTATTTGTTTGCTTTAATTTAAATTTTATATTTATAACATATAAAATATTTAAAAAATATTTAATTAATAACGTTAAAAAGTATTTAAAAAATAATGTTAAAAAATATTTATATTCAATTGAAATTAACTAAAATAAATAAAAAATATTAATTAACATTAAAAAAAATAAAAAAGTATATATTTAAATATATTAAACTGATATTAAATATATTAAACTGAAATTAAATATTATTAACATGTTAAATTGAATTATATAATATTTAAATTTATATTAAACTGAAATTAAATATATTAAACTGAAATAAAATATATATTTCAATATATTAAACTGAAATAAAATATAAAATATTATTAAAAACTACTATTAATTTTAATTTTTTTATTAATAATTAAAATATTAATGGACTTATTAATTAAAATATTTATTTTAACATACTTATATAAAAATATTAATGGACTTTTAATTAAAATAAAAGTTTTTAATATTAATAATTAATAATAAATTGAAAATAAAAATACTTTTAAACAAAATAGTAGTTTTAATATTAGTAGTTTAATTATAAACTGAAAATAAAAATATTTTTAAATAAAATAGCAGTTTTTATTACTAATAATTAAAAATAAACTAAAAATAAAAATACTTTTAATTAAAATATTATTTTTAATATTAGTAATTAATAATAAACTGAAAATAAAAATACTTTTAATAAAAATAGCAGTTTTTAATATTAATAATTAATAATAAATTGAAAATAAAAATACTTTTAAATAAAATAGTAGTTTTAATATTACTAGATTAATTATAAACTGAGAATAATTCTTTTTTTAAAATAAAATAGTTGTTTTTAATACTAATTTTTTTTAATAAAATAGCATTTTTTAATATTAATTTAGTTTATATTAAATATTAAATATTAAATAATATAAATAGAAAGTATTAAATATTAAATATTAATTATGTATATTAAATAAAAATACTGAAAGTATTAAATATTACATTTAGTATTAAATATTTAAATATTAAATAATAAATAAACTGAAAATATTAAATCTTAAATATAAATTTTATTTTTTTAATTATTTAACGTATTTAATATATTTTAACATTTTTGGAAGAATTTATTTTAAATATATTAAATATTAAATAAATATTGAACTAATATTAAATATTAAATAAATACACTAATATTAAATGCTGAAGTTATTTTGGAAGAATTTATTTAATGTTTTTAATATATTTTAGCATTTTTGAACGAATTTATTTAACATATTAAATATTCATTAGATGTTATGTAATATATATATTTGAAGCAAAACAATTAACATGAATGGAATGCTAGCCTAGTGAAAGAGGCATCTCATTGCAAACAAAAGGTTATGGGTTCAACACTAGTGGGGGACAAAATTTTAAGTTTGGTTATTTTAACATTTTAACAATAAAATAACAAAAAAAGCCACGCGTATAAATAAAATAAAAAGAAAATAAATACAAAAATCCAACTAAAAAGACACGTCACATTAAAATAATAAAAAATAAAAAAAATCCAACAAAGTAACGTCACGTCACAGATTCTGTCACAGATTCTGCTGACTGTGTGCACTCTTCAAATGACAGGAATGAAATTAAATTTTTTTTTTGACAGGGTCTTTTTTCGAATTTGTCTCAAATGACAGGGGCTAAAATATGTATTAACTCTAGAAAATACTATCTTGTTGCTTTAAGGTTTACGTATGTAACTCTTTTTTGGATAAAGTTATCTTGCATAATTGATTTAAGAGTTGCAACATATGTTAAATTAGTTTATAAGACTATATAAAACGACTTATTAGTTTAATTGATTTAATCTTCTATAAAGTAACTTTGGTCATATTTATCTAATATTTCACTAATAGTAGATGTAGAGACATAAATGTAAAGATACAAGAACATTTAAAGTTGTGGATACATTAACATATAAATATAAGAAGTTTTTTTTTTTTTTTTAATTTTATGTATAAATTCAAATATAAAAGTAGGAGCATGTTCCATTTTAAGTATCTCTGAACTCTTTCAATGACATGTTAATGCTCTATTTTATTTTAATGGGTAAACTTGCACAACAATTATATGACATTGACAATGTTGATTCTAGTACTATCAGTTGCATACTTGCGGAGGCCAATAATGCTCACATATTCAAATTGTCTTACGTTCTTCAAGAGTTAAACAGTTGAATCATAAGGCTCACATTTCGCAAAGACCTTTTTAACGTAGTTAAAATTATCCAAAGAAATTCTTATTCTAACTTAGTAATTAATACAAAGGATTGTGCTCATTTCTCCAAGATCTTCCATATTAAAGTTGTTTCACAACAAAAATTCCAAGTTATGCGAGACATGAATTTTCGAACTAGATATGTTAAACTCATCAACTAACGTCAAAACAAGATATGCAAATCAAACTCATATTCATTACAAGATTCAAGCAAACATGCATAGAGTAAATAGAATAGATTACTCTTGCAAGATAAAACATAGATAATAAGGTACATAGCCATATATTTTATTTTTGAAATTAAGAATCTAGGAAATTCAAACCTAGTTGGATATAAATACATATGAAACAATTTTATTTAAATAGAGAGATCATGCATGGAAGGTTTTTGTTGTACATATTAAGTGGAAACTGCTGAGGGCATCTTCAACAAGTTTGAGAATTCAGAGCTAAGGGAATTCTTGAATGAGTCTTCTGCATGAGAGGGGGAATCAAAACACCACCCATATTTAATATCAGAATTTGGATAGAAAGCGCAGAAGCTACCAGTTGCCTTTTTTGTGCAGTCTGCATGAGACTCACAAAGGTAAGGATGTTCTACCAGCATTTTACTAATAGATAATTTTCTAATACAAAACTTTTGATATTCTTTCGGAAAAAAAGAGTCTATTATACATCGACAACTTCCACTACAATCTGACTCAGGGTAACAACTTAATTTATTACAAGCACCTGCTTCTACCTTTTTCATCGGGAAAACACCTGCTTCTGCCTTCTTCATCGAAAACATCAAAACTGCAAATGATTATGATAAAGTTAATATATACGCAACGTAACAAACACATGTTTGCATACATATACAAATAAAGTAAGTCCATTAACATTTAAAATCAATTTTGGTACCAGCTTGTTATCTTTGAACCGGGCGAAAACCATTTCTTTTAATCAATTGAACTCAAGCACCAAAAGTCAAATATACATGGTAAAGACCAATGTAGTATTTTAATTATAAGTGTTAAAAATATTTTTTTTCAACATTTTTTTTACAGTAATAATCTTATTTGTGAAACGGATCATAAACTTTAAAATAAGTCAGCGATAAAGTAATAAAGATAGAAGACATACGTAATGTGGCAAGCAAGAAGAAAGGCAAAAGAGAGAGCTTGACATAAGCCATAATGCTTTAATGAATAGAGATCTAGCTAGGTTGTTGTTATGGTGTGTTGTGTTGCATTAGTTCATTCATACATGTAGTAATTTATAGAAAAAACTTTTGTATATCTTATCTGTAGTGCCACATTTTCCACCACACTTCACTTTTTCAAATATTAATAAGGGGATAATTTTTCTACCCACCACAAAAAATTAGATAGTATACCTTCAATCAATCAATATCATATTATTTTATTATATTTAATTATTTATTTAATAGTTTAAATTTTGTAGCTTTCCAATGCAATTTATTTTAATTTATTCTATGAGTAACTCTACCCAATTTTTTGAGGTGGGTAGATAAGAATTCCCCTATTAATAAATTATTATCTTCTTTAAATGTGCGGATAATAATGATGCACCCATTTTTTGTGGCATTGGATAGATATCTCTAGCTATAAAATTAAGTTTACCGACATGTTTCATAAACTTTTTACATGCAAGTTAAAACTAGAATTCAATAAAATATGTGCTAATTAATTGTTATATGAGAGTATATTTGAATTCACATTTGAGACACCCAAATTAATTTTAGATATGTAAAATTAATTTTGACGTATTTGATTATTCTCAAATTTAATTAATTATTCTTTTTAGAACTGATCATATTTGAAATTTTTATTAGTAAATTTTGAGTCAAAACATGATTTTGAAGGATGATTTTCGATATGTATTTTAAAGATGTTTTGTTAATTGCCAACTGATATAAGATATAATTATATATATTTTGAATGATGATTAACATTTACTATTAGGTTTACAGAGAAAACTGGTTTATAAAATAAAATGATTGCACATTTTATTAAAAAAATAACTATTTATTTCAACAGTTATAATTAATTGTTGTAGAGTCATTCTCTTCAAATTCGATGCATCAGATTTATAGTACAAATATTTCAAGCCACTCAATAATTCACACGTGATTTCTAATATATTTTGATTCACTATAAGAAAATTTAAAAATAAAATATTTTTTTTACGTATAACTTTTATCTTTTCCATTTTTTTTTTAAAACGAAAAATTCACCTTCAACAAATTTATATATTTTAATATTAGCCATAAAAGTTAATTAGATAAGAAGTCTAAATATCCTAAAAAATAAAAATCTCAAATTTCTAATATTCAACCAGTTCTTCATCCCAAAATTAAAAATACATCAATCAAAATTTAAAAATTCAACTACCCCAACATCTAATTGCCTAGCATCTAATATGCCTAGCAATGCATTATTGTCCACAAAATATAATTACCGACAGATCTATGAAGTCAGTAGGCCAACCATGTACCATCATATTATCTGTACTCAGCATCTAAGGAAGAGATGCAAAAAATAGATTATTTAATGATATTATTTCTTTTGCAACACAACATCAACCTAGCTAATTTCGGAGTATTTGAATCTTTTTATTCAATCAATCATTATGGCTTATGTTTAAGCTCTTTTTTCCCCTCTTCATGATTGCCACCTTAAGAATGCATTATCTTTATTAACTTTAATGTGTGATTTATTTTTAAAATATAGGATTCATATAAGTTTTACTAAATAATTGAATTAGTATTAGAAATGTTTATAACATTTGTAATGGAAACACTACATTGAATTTCACCATTTATAAAATATTGATATTACTAAATTATTATGAACTAAAATTTAACAATATATTATAAAACTATTAAATTTATCAAAATGTCTTTCAATAAAAATATAGATAAATACTATATTTTATTATAAAAATTTAATAGTGTATAAATTTATTTTAAAATCAATATTTAAATATTTAATTATAAATAATAAATATCATCTACAATTTATATAAAAAAGTGAAATAAAATTAAAAGAATTATTATGAATAGATAGACAAAAAAAACTTTTAGCCCATAATGACTTTTAATTGCTTATTAATATAAGAATGATTTGAATATGAAGAAAATTGATTGGTAAATTTTAAAGTATCCATGAGTTTTTGTTGGGTATGGTACTTTAATTTGGATTAAATATTTAATTTTTTAAAAATAAAATAAAATATAAAGTTGATATGGCATTGACTACCATTATTTGATTAGATAAGGGTATTACCCAATTAAATTTAAAGGTATTAGAGTGTGACCAATTAGATTTGCACATCTTTTATTATAGTTTGGTTGACACTAAAAAAATTAACTTTGATTGTGTCGTACTCTAAATTTTGACTAATAATTTGCAGTCATATGGTCCTTCCAATGACCTACAAAGTCAAAGCGGGATAATTTTGACTTTTTTACCTTAGTTAGTTTTTTAGGGTATTACCTGTCTTTTAGGGTCTCAAATACTCATCATTTGTGGGTTTTGGGAATAATGACATTTTAGGCTCATTTTAAATTTTAGTCAAGTTTAAACTGTCTGTTTTCGTAATTCTGTTTACCCACCCCCCCCCCCCCCCCCCCCCCCAATTTATTGTTTTCTTTACATTGCACAAATTTATTTTGCTCAAACACAGCCCCTGTGGATTTGATCATAATTATTATTTCGAAACTATCGGTACACTTACCGAGAAGTCGTCATGTTTTTGGCGCCGTTGTCGGAGACTGTTGATATTTTAACAAGGCGGCGCTTGTGCAACGTTTAATTTATTTTTCAATTGTAAATATTTTTTTGGTAATTAGTTATTTTTGTTTCTTCTTAAATTTTCTTTCCTACTCTTTCTCTTTTTAGTTTTATTTTTGTTTAATTTTTTTTATCTAGTACATTGCTACTAAGGTATTCTTCTTTCTGTTTTATATGCAATGTCAAGAAAATCATGCAAGATGACATCTATGCTACCTTTGCAATGTTTGAAGCTTATGCAAAGGAACTTGCAGCAAAAGCGCTCATTCTAGAAAATGCTAGAAATTATTCAAAACCAGAACCTTACACTGAACATTCATGCGAGGAGGATTCGTCATTTCAACTTGAAGAAACCTTGACTCAGTTTATAAAGATGACTCAACTCAATTTCGATAAAATCAACAAGCATCAAGAAACCTTGCGAAGTAACATGGAAACATTCTTCGAGAATTTAGAGATGTAACTTTGTCAAGTATCTAGCCGATTAGCATTAAAACTGAAATCTAGTGTGTACTTCTATGAAAATATGCTAGATGGTCCTAGAAATAAGGAAATTGAAAGAGAAGTCAAACAAGAATGTGAGGTATTCGATGATGAAGGAGTTGAAGAAGAGAAAGAAGACGAAAAATGTTTTATACACCTCATAAAGAAGCAATCGATCTTAATTATTACTTCGACGTTATTGATACATTTACCGACAAGTCATCACTATGTTAACCATGTGCTTAGATTATTATTTTAATTTTGGCTATTGCAATGAGTAGGGCTGGACAGAAAACCGCAACCCAGCCCAACCCGAAAAAAAAAACCGAAAAAATAGTGATTTGGACGGTTTAAAACAAGCTTTCGGTTTACCGGGCCTAATCAACGGTTTAAGGTGGGTACACATGGGCGGGTTCGGATTGTATTATAAGAACCGCAGGTATCCTAACCCGCCCAACTAAGATCAACAAAACAACATCGTTTTGCATATAAACGACCTCCCTTTCATTTTACTCTTATTCAATTTGACTCACCTCACCTCACAAACTCACCTCACCAACCCTAGCCATGTCGCCGCCGCTCCTTCACTTTCATCTACCTCCTTGAACCCACGCATCGTTACATGATTACATCCATCAACAACTATAACTTTAAACTGTATTCCTTTTCTATCTTCTTCAACTTGTTCTACCACTCACAAGGACAAGACATGAACCTCCTCCATCCATGTTCTTCAAATTTTTACTTTCTTCTTCTTCTTCTTGTTTTCAAGGTAAGTTTTGTAATTTTTCTTTTTTGATTTAAGATTTTTCCACTTGAGGGTTTTATTTTCGATTTTGATTTATGAACTATTATTATGTATTTGTCTCAGATCTCGTAGAATCACCACTTGCATGGAAGGAAAAGGTTCAAGACCTCTTAGGTTATATGCAATAGAATGTATAGATGAATAAAGGTATCTTTAAAAGGATAGTTATTCATAACATGTTTCCTCTTCTAATAGCATAGTTTTGTTATTTATATTCTAACATCGATTTTTCATTTTATGCAACCATATCATTTGATGATATTACTAACATTTTTCTCGGCTAAATCTAATGGGTCTATTTGCATGTTTTAGACTGCTTCAGTAAATTAGTTGAGTCTAATTTTTATTTGATTGAGGTTGATGGTTGTGTCTTCCTGGCATTTGATACAATAATGAATCTTTTACAGTAGGTGATATTCTCATTATAATAGTCATCTTGTGAAACTATATTAGTTATGCAAAATTCTGACTCAAGTTACACTTTTTTTAATGTAGAAAAACAAAATGTAGTTTATGCTAGACGAATTGGCTTTTATTTATCTTCTTAAAGCATTGGCCTTTGTTTCTGAAAACACCCTCAAGGTAATATGATGGAGTGTTTTTCATTTATTCTAGAATTTTAGGATTTCGGATTGACCTATTTGAAACTTATTTTGTTCTACCCTATACAATTATTGAGTAAAGATGTTGGTTTGATTGCACCTCATACTTCTGTTGTTGTTTCACTATTTCAATTAATCATAATATCACTTATGCACTGCCTTTCATTTTGCATGACTATATGCTAAACCATTGTATCTGTGGTGTGCATAATTTGTTCATATTCACCTCTTCAGGACCAGTCAAGATTAATGCTAAAACATTATGATTGTATAATTTGTTTTCAAAATGTTCATAATTGTAAGATACTAAGATGATATGGCTGCTTAATTTATTTATTTTTTAAAATATGTTTTAATAGCGTAATTCTGAACATTAATAAAGGAAATATTGAATGTCAATTATAATTTATTGTGCAATTTATATTTCATTTAATTTTCTTTAATTTATATTTATTTATAATTCTTGTAGATTGCAGTGGAGGCTTTGATCTAGAAATGAAGAGTTCAATTGTTATTAATTATTTTTCAATTTTAATTTATTTATATTAGTTTTTAATATGTATTGGCCAATTAATATTATGTTTAAATTTGGCACGTTTGTGTTATGCTTGGATGTATTAAATAACCATTTAAAACTAATTCATTGGCATTTATTGGAATTAATTTTAAAATTTCAATAAAATAATAAATGGAAAAAGTATTGAAATTTTGTGTAAAAAACTAACATATTATTTGGCCTATAAATATGACTTTTAATAACCCAAATAACCCATCCGATCTTGCCCGCAACCCGTATAAACCCAACCCGATAAAACCGACTTTAATTTTGGGCGAAAATGGGCCTTATTTACCAAACCGCGGTTTGGGCTGGGTGTCCAATTTGGGCCCGAACCCGCCCAACCCGGCCCGTTGTCCACCCCTACAACACAGCACTGAAACACGCCAAGGTCACCTCTCCAAAGCCATATCAACATCCACATTTTGCCTAAAACTCCTCCAAATTTTGCTGCAAAGCCTGCTACCTTTATCTCCTTCGTACCACTGCCGCAACATAATTCAGAAATTTTTCTGCCCTGCCATTCTTTTCAAATATAATTTCTAAATTGCCCTAGTTTTCAAGCAAAATCCCAAAATGTCATCTTTTCAAAAAAAAAAAAATTTTCTGCAAGGTGTGCCGCCCAATGAAAGGGCGGAAGAGTATAAAAAATTAGGGTGCCGCCCATCCAAAGGGCGGTAGTGTAGGACACGATTTTTTTTTATTTTTTTATTTTAGTTTTTATATTTTTTCTGTTTTATTAATTTGAATAAATAATAATTAAATAATTATATTAATTAAATAATTTGGATAATTATATTAAAATTTAAAAATGTTTTTATTGTTATTATTTTATTAATTTGGATAATAAATATTAATTCAATAATTATATTAATTGAATAATTATATTAATTAAATGAAGGTAGAATAATAATTATATTGTTTTATTAATTAGGGTAGAATAATAATAATAAAACAAAACGAAAAATTATTAAAATAATTATATATTTAATTAAAAAAGTACATGAACCCCTAACTAGTCCCGATTTGGACCCGGTCGACGTAAGCGTTGGTGGGTTCCACAGGTAGGTGCCTGTACATTTCTTGTGGACCGTCTACGATCAACATCAACATTTTGGGGCTGAGTAGAAGGTCCTGCATCATTGGTAGGATTCATGAATTCTTCAACCATGTCATCATTGAAGTCACCCACATCTGGTATTGTCGCCGCACTGCCATAACTTAGTCTTGTTCCCTCATTACTCCAACTTGGTAGGTTGGTAGGTGGCAATGTGTTAGTCATGAAGGGGGTGTAGGGGTGTTGGTCTTGAGAGGTATTAAGGTTATAAGATTGTGAGGGGTAGAAGGGGACTTGTGTTTGGGGTGTTTGGTAGATGTTATCTTGTTGGGTAGGTTGGGAGAATGAAAATTGGTTATATTGGGTGTATGAAGAAGTTGGGTTTTGTTGTTGGGTGTTGAATGAAGTTGGGTTTTGTAGTTGGGTGTTGAAGAGGGTTGGGTTAAAAGGTAGGTATGGCTGTTGGTAGTGTTGGCTGGGGGTATAAGGTTGTTGTGTTGGGTTGAAAGGTTGTTGTGTGTTAGATGCTTGTGTTTGGGTGTTAAATATTTGTTGTGGGGTGTTAAAAATTTGTGGTGGGGTGTTAAAAATTTGTTGAGGGGTGTTAAATGTTTGGGGTTGGGTGTTACAAGGTTGTCTGGGTTGTTGGAAGTTTGAAGATGTGGGTTGGTTACGAGGGTCCCATAAGTATCTATTTTGTGATAGATACAAAATTGTCACAGATCTATACCAATTCATGTATTCCCTACTAGTTTTACATTCGAATTCCATGACATTTCCTTGTAGGACAGTTTGGCGACAATTTATCCATTGTTGTTGTTCTTCTCTGTTATGGTCTCTCCAATCAGGGAATTTCCACGCATCGTTTATGATACTAGTGTGGTACCTCTCCATGGACGTGGGTGGACTAGGAATGTCTTGGTGAATCCCAAATTGAAGTTTCACCCTGTCTGAATGATGCATTTCGACATAAGTGAAACAAAAAATGAATGTTTTTGAACTCCACATGTCTTGTTCAGTTGGATCTGGATCATGAAGGTCAAGATATGGCCTCCATACAAACTGTAATGTAGTTCAAAAAAGGATTAGAATTTAAAAAATATAGAATAATTTTAATGGAAGTAATGTATGCGTTAGAGATAATACGTCGTCTTTCTCGAAATGATCGAAGAAAGTTCGATATCCGGGAGCACAATGATGAGGTGTTTTTTCATAATTCATCCCATATGCGGACCACCTATAAAATAAAAAAGTATTTAGTAAAATTTGTAGGAAAAAAATATATAGAAAGAAAAGTATTTACGTATACTTACTTGGTCGCATATGGAAAGTGGTATGGATTGGGGTTTATTGGTGCCAATCTTGGCATTCTAGACCATCCCCAAGCTTGAATCAAAACGCCACAACCAGAAAAATTATGCACATTTTTTCTTGCGCATCTACACAAATTTCTGTACAGATGCGCTAAGGTAGCAGCGCCCCAACTATAACTACTTATTTGGTCAAAATCTTCTAGTAATGGTAAAAATTGAAGATGGATACTATTACCATTAGTATCAGGGAATAAAAAGCATGCGAAAAGCAATAAAATATAAAGTCTAGATTTATAAATTTTCAGATACTCGGGAGAATCCTCGGTCAATGCCAAACGATGGTAAATTGATCTTAGCCATGAAATTCTAATGTTTTGGCCCTTCCTATTAACACCTTCTTCCAAGGACACCCCCAATAGTTCTTCAATTAACGAGTACCTTACGTTTGTGTTACCAACGACCGTTAAACCATCCACACGCAGACCCAACAACATATGGACATCCTCCAAAGTGATTGTGCATTCACCTGTGGGGAAGTGAAATGTGTGGGTTTCAGGTCGCCATCTTTCGCATAAGGCTAGTAGAAATTTTCGATCAATTCCATATGAAGTTATGTTGATCACGTGACCGAAACCCGCTCGTTCCAAATACGGAATAATAATATCATCGGGTGCCATGTATTTGTGTGAGCGTGGTTTGAACAATTTTTCATCCTATAAAAAAAATAGTTAATAGCATTATAACAATTTTTATAACAATATTAAATGTATAACAATTTATAATAAATATATAACAATAATTATAGATATTATACACTTACATATGAAGCAATATTGGCAAGAGTTCCTCGATGATCCTCTCCAAGTGTTAGCAATGCCATGTTATATAAATAAAAATAGAGAAATTTATGAGCTGAATGGTAGAGAGAATTAGGTAAAATGTGATATGGTAGAAATTTATGAGTGATATATTGAGATAAATTTGATGTATTTATAGGAGGAGGATAAAAATTATTAGGTAAAAATTAAATGTTGAAATGTGAATTGGTTGCATGCATTTATTCGTACGTGCTCCCCATGCATGCAGCATGCATTTATGCTTTGTTCACTTCCGCCCTTCCAATGGGCGGCACACATGCAACGTGTCAGGGTGCCGGTACCTGATTGGGCGGCACTGTCTGCCAGATTCCTGACTGCCGGTACCTGATTGGGCGGCACTGTTTAATAATTATGTCACTTCCGCCCTTTCAATGGGCGGCACTGGGTAGACGACTTTGACCAAATAATTCACGTACTTGCATGCACCGTGTTCTCTCTCATATCCAATTTTCTTTATAACTTGTATGCTTTCTACATTCAAACCCTCATCAAATATACCTTCATCAATTCTACATTCTAGCACTCATTCATCAATTCTACACATATTCTTATAAGCATGTCTAACAATTCCAAATATATTGTTAATGCCCATTACAATGGTAGTGTAATTGTATCTGATGAAGTGGGTTTGATCTTTGAAAATACTGAAATTTGTCGTTTCAGTATTAATAGAAGGTCGTCTTTCCAACAATTTAAAAAAAGGGTAGACACGAAGGTTCAAGCAGGATCGGTGATACAAATTAATTACAGAAATGCTATTCATTTTGGGAACAATCAATTTAAATTTGTTCCATTGAAGATCCGCGACGACGAGGATGTTGAAACGATGTTCTCGAACCATGAATCCTCTGGGTTTCCGTACATTGAGTTATACATAACATTTGAACAATGTCCACAAACCCAGAATTCTCAGGTCATCAATGCATCCGTAGAAGAAACGGCTGCCATAATTCCATACGAAGATGTCGAAGAAGAAAACCTCGAAGAAGAAAATGAGGAACAGGTTGATGATTTATATACTACTTTGTTTGAGGAAGGAACCAGTGTTAACGAAGTCAACAATGATGAACAACACATTCCAGTTGGGAATGTTTTCTGCCCACCTGCCCATATGACAACCCTGCCCCTGAATGTAGACGGGACATCATTTGAATGGGGAGTGAACCCTCATATTCCAATTGAGGGTGACATAGAAGTCGGTAACCAATTTAAAAATAAAGTCGACTGTGTGCGTGCCATAAAGCAATATCACATGAAACACTGCGTGGATTTTAAGGTGATGGATTCCGACAAGAAGAGATACATAATTTGTTGCAAAAACGATTCCTGCAAGTTTCGTTTACTGGCGTCTTACAGAAAAAGAAGTGACTTGTGGGAGATAGGAATTATAAAGCCACCACATAGTTGTTCAACAACTATGTTTAACCAGGATCATCGACAACTAAGCTCCCAATTAATGTCTCAACTATTAATGCCATTTGTAGAAAAGGATCCTTCTGTCAAGGTGAGTATATGCATCAGTAAAATTGTTTCTGAATACAATTTTACTCCGTCTTACAGAAGGGCATGGATTGCAAGGAACAAAGCAATCGAACAGGTATATGGTAACTGGGAGAACTCATATAATGAACTTCCACATTTTCTGTTAGCACTTAAAAAATTTGTTCCGGGGACGGTGCTGGAAATAGAAACACTACCCATGTATACAGATGACGGAACAATTGTTGAAGGGAAACACATCTTCCACCGACTATTCTGGGCATTCCAACCATGCATCAGAGGTTTTGCATATTGCAAGCCTATTCCTCAAATTGATGGAACCTGGTTATACGGTAAGTACAAGGGCACCCTGCTTATGGCGGTGGCACAAGATGGCAATAGAAATATTTTCCCAGTTGCATTTGCCATTGTGGAAGGTGAGACGGCTGAAGGTTGGGGGTTTTTTCTACGCAACTTGAGGAGGCATGTTGCGCCACAACCAGACCTATGCTTGATTTCAGACCGACATGCATCGATTGACAGTGCATACAAAAATCCAGAAAATGGTTGGCATAATCCCCCATCGGTGCATGTTTATTGTATCCGACACATTTCGCAAAATTTTATGAGGGAAATCAAGGGCAGGAGACTACGGGAGAAAGTCATTAACATGGGTAAGTATATTTGATAACATTAAGCCTTCGTCAATAACATATATTATATCTTGGTCAATAAGTATATTTTATACAATTTTCTTACAGGGTATGCATTAAACCAACCAACATTTCATTAATACCGGTCTGAAATTGGCATGGCGAATGCTGATGCTTTAAAGTGGCTAGACAATATTCCGGTCGAAAAATGGACAAGGGCATTTGACGGGGGTCGACGTTGGGGTCACATGACTACCAATCTTGTTGAGTCGTTGAATGCTGTCTTTAAAGGCACCCGTAATTTGCCCATTACAACATTGGTAAGTGCAACATATTATAGATTGGGATCATTATTTGCTGAAAGGGGAGCAAAGTGGAGTGCTGTGTTGAGTTCTGGACAGACATTTACAGAAAACTGCCTTAAGGTGATGAAAGAAGAAACAACAAAATCCGGCACACATCATGTCAGAGTATTTGACTACACTAACAATCTTTTTAGTGTGAAGGAAACAAAGGACCATGGTGAGGGAAAGCCTATGGGACATTATAAGGTCAACCTACTAAATCGTTGGTGTGACTGCGGAAAGTTTCAGGCATTCCGTGTCCCTTGCTCACATGTAATCGCTGCATGTTCTTATGTGCGCCACGACGCTTACGCTCTTTTGTCAGACGTTTACAGGGTTTCAACCCTTTTTGGGGTTTACAACACAAGCTTTCCAGTGTTGCCTTACGATGAATATTGGCCCGTTTATTAGGGAGGTCAAATTTGCCATAACCCAAGAATGCGGAGGAACAAGAAAGGTCGCCCAGTGAGCACACGTATTAGAACGGAAATGGATAACTTTGATAAGCTTGAGAGAAAATGTTCCGTGTGTCGTCAAACTGGTCACAACCGAACCAAGTGTCCCAATGTGGGGACAAGTAATCGTTAGTGTTTTATTTAATCAATAGCAACATTTCAGATATCACATCCAAACAACATTGTGCTTCATTAGATTATTTACTTAATAGCAACATTTCAGATATCACAACCAAACAACATTGTTCTTCATTAACTAACACACCACATACATGAATAACACAACATAAACAAAGTTCAAAATACTAACAAGAAACATTTAACATAACATTTGGTACAACTTCTCTAACTACTGATTACAACTAGCAGTTTGATTTCGTTCCGGCCAAACATCATTTCTCTGGCTTCCTTATCAGACTTGATTCGCACCCACCCACGCCAAGCATCAAACCTCTCAATACTTTTGATTTTTTCCCCTTCTGGTATATCTCATTCTAACCAACGCTTCAACTCCCTGTGTAGTTGTTCTAAACTACGGATGTTCCAGAAAAGCATGTCCATTGCCGGCTTGTCTCTCGAAAAAATTACTTTCCCCCAGCGGCGAGGATACATCTTCAAAGTACTAAAACGAATTTCAAATGGATGTGAAAAATTGATCACACCAACCTCTATTTATATCAGTACCGACACTGTGCAAAAATATTTAAATATTAAAGGGTGCCGTCCATTGCAGTACCGACACTGTACAGAAATAATAAAATATTCAAAAGTGCCGCCCATTGCAGTACCGGCCCTGTACCGGCCCTGTACAGAAATAATAAAATATTAAAAAGTGCCGCCCATTGCAGTGCCGGCCCTGTACAGAAATAATAAAATATTAAAAAGTGTCACCCATTGCAGTGCCGGCACTGCACAAAAATATTAATATTATTTAATATTAATTTATTTTATAAATATTATTATTATTAGAATTGGAAACTCTAATATATACAATTTAATATTAACTAATATTATAATTATTATTTAGTATTAACTAATATTATAATTATTATTTTATATTAACTAATATTATTATTATTATGTAATATTAACTAATAATATTGTTATTATTTAATATTAACTAATATTATTATTATTATTTAATATTAATTAATATTATTATTATTATTTAATAATAACTAATATTATTGTAATTATTTAATATTAATTAATATTATTATTATTATTATTAATATCATTAATATTAATAAAACGAAAGAAAAAAAAAACAAAATGGACAGTGCCGCCCTTTCAATGGGCGGCTATGTGGAGAATTTTTGTGGGCCGCATATCCAATGGGCGGCACTGCCCTTCTGATGCATTTTTTTGTTTGAAAGTGTGACATTTTGGGATATTAAGTGAAAAGTGTGGCATTGTGGAATATTACTTCTAAAAGTGTGGCAGGAGGGAAAAAAATTCCATAATTCCAGCAAAACTGTACCAAAAACTACAACAAGACCACACCCTGCTATTACCCTGCAAACCAACAATTGCTGCAATTTCCTACACAAAGAGTTCACGCAACATCAACCTTTCAAGACTGGTTTTCTGACAGTACACCAAGATAATTTAGAAAAGAGAGGCAAGTTAAATGGTATAAGGAAGAGGGAACAGAAAAGAGGAGACACTCATATGTAGCTTGGATATCTTCAACATCCCTCACAATCACCAAAAGAAAATCAGTGAATAAAAAAACGCACATCAAAATGAGAAAGAAAAAACCTGTGGGCCTTCGCTTGTGAATCATGTTTCTGAACTCCCTCCGCATCTAACCACTGCAACACAATACCCCATTCAACTCTCTTCTCATACACACAACCCAACCTATTTCATTGAACTTTCACCATTTTTCTTTGAACAACAACAACAACTTCAAATCTCCACAAAAACCAGGAAAAGAACAATAAAAGAACCTTCACTCAGCAATTTCGCAAAGGATTCCTCCCTCCATCATCTTCAATAACCCTTCTCCAAAATCATACACAAACTCAGCCGCTCCAGTTATCACCTCAACCTCTTCATCTCTTTGAACCAAAACTCCCTTCCACAGCAACAAAACCTTAAAACCAGAATCATCTTCAAACTTCGTCAATCTTAATTAAATCCAACACACTCCCTCCATTTCGTCTTTGAAGCAAGACAGAGCAACCACCACAACCACTTGAAACAGCCGCTCATCCAATCTTCCTCTCCCATTAACACGAAATCACGACCTGCATAAAACCATACGGACAACCAACAACAATAAACATCCATCTCACATCACAAACTCGAACTCTGCGACACAAACAAAATAGCACGAAACTTCAATTCACCTTCAAAACCCAGCAACCGGAAACGAGAAGACGAAGTGAGAAAGCGCCACCGCGAGAGAAAAGAGAGACTGAGACAAAGCAAAAGCAATAGCAGGGTTTGTTTTTTTTTTCGTTGAACATACGTAGAGGGTAAGAAGAGAATCGAACCGTGTGAGAAGAGACATCAGTTTTCAATCGCTTTATTCTCAGCCATTTCTGGTGTTTGTGTAGTAGGGTAAGACTTTTGAGAGGAAAACCGGGTCAGAACCAACCCGTTTGGGGGATCCAACGCCCCAATCCTTTTTTCTCCTTTTCATCTTTTTTTATGGTTGTTGATGGGCTTACAGGCCCATGTGCCTTATTCTTCTTTTACTCAATTATTTTATACACACCCTTGTAAGTTAGTCTGTTTAAGTTGGATTTAAGAATTTAATTATTTAGTTATTTTAAAACTTAATTAGTTAGTTGTTTAATTAGATTTTAGAATTTAGTTAAATAGTTATATTAATTAGAAATTAGTCTAATTTAGTTATTTAGTTTTAATTAGATTTTAACTTAATTAGTTAATTAGATTTTTAGTTAGAATTAGTTAATTAGCTTTTTTAGTTAGAATTAGTTAATTAGTTTTTAAATTAGAATTTAGTTAGTTATAATTTAGTCAATAATTTTTTATTAAATTTTAGTTAAATTCTTTAGAATGTGGTTAATTGAGTTTTCTTTTTAGTTAACTCATAAATTAATCTTGACTATTCGCGTTAGTTCTTGAGGATTAAGGTGGAATTCAATTTTTGATGCACTTAGCTGTGATCAAGCCCCAATTTTTGATGCCTATTCCCTCATAGCTTTTGGATCTGTTACGTTTTGCCCGTCTGTTTCATTTCAAAGGAAAGTTACATTTTTTACTTTTAAGTCATCTTCTAAGTTCAGTTTAGACTTTTCCCTCCTCATTTCCATGACCTCTTTAGGATCATCACCCTTGGCCTATTTAGAGTCTTTCTTCTCTTTTTGACCTAGTTTTAGGTTAGGGCTTTTGAACCCTATGTGAGTAATATCTTCATAGATACTTACTTTTCCTTCTTGGCCTTATTAGAGCCATTCACCTTTTTAACTTAGAATTTAGTTTAGAGTTCTTAAAACCTTTGTGAGAACCATCATGATGCGTACTCACTTCCCCTTTTGACTTTGTTTAAAGTCAACCTTTAGGTTAGTCTTATAACTTAGATTTAGAGAGTTCTTTAACTCTATGTGAGTATCATGATCATGAATACTCATTCCCTCTTGGAACCTTGATCATTATCAAGAGTTCCTCACCCTTAGTTAGGTGAACTACGGAGGCTCTGATTCCTCATTCCTATTCAGGATATGTAGGCATAAGATGCGATATCTTGTCGAGCCAATTCTTCCTTTTATACTTAGATTTAGAGAGTTCTTTAACTCTATGTGAGTATCATGATCATGAATACTCATTCCCTCTTGGAACCTTGATCATTATCAAGAGTTCCTCACCCTTAGTTAGGTGAACTACGAATGCTCTGATTCTATTCCTTATTAGGATACAAAGGCACGAGATGCGACGTCTTGGCGAGCATACTTAGTGTATATACCCTTAGGTCTTTACCTTTACCCTTTGTATAGATTCCCTAGCAAGCAAACTTTAGCATAACACAAATACAAACAAGAGGTTCCTGTAGAGTACTACAAATATCTAGGATTCTAACACCTTCCCTAGGTATAATCAACCCCTGAACTTTAGATCTCTTAGTTGTGTCTTTACATAGCGCAATTAAGGTTTTCTTCGATCTTTATCCTTTTCCTTTGGATAAATCAAAGCTCGGTGGTGAACTTCATGATTTGTGATTCAAGTTAATTGATAGCTAGATATTCGATTCTCACCGCAGCAAACACTACTGATGGTGTCGACATAGGGGTTAATGAAGACGCCGACGAAGGAATCAATGAGGCTTCCCAGTGGATGATGGTAACCAAAGAAACCGCCGACGGTTTCGTTCAGATTGACAAGGCTACTGAGGGAATTTAGATGGAGTTGTGTAAGCTTGATATCACTGAGGATGTCAAAATAGAAATCAACATGTTGGAGATTTCTCAAGAGACACCCATGGAGGTTGATGATGAACGTCGACAGGAAGAATACAACAAGTTGGCCTTCCTAAAATAGGAAGAAAACCTGATTGAATTTATACACAGGTGTCAAAAGAAGAGGTTTGAAGTCATGTTGTGTCCCAGATGTAGCCCTGTATTTGACAAGAAGGCAGCGCAAAATCTCAAAGGAGTTCGAAAGGCCAAACAAAGGCGCGAGGAGAAAGCCCGTCATGGCCAGCGGGGTTTCGACCCAAGGAAGTCTACTTCGAAGCAAGAACAGGCGAAGACTAGAGTTCCAGGGGAAATGCCCACTACTTTTAAACTATTTGCAGAACTTTCCAACGGCAAGGGGGTGAAACCGAATGAGAATAAGGAAAAAAGTCAACAGAAGTGACAGAGTTTTAATGTAGAAAGAGGCGCTTCAATGGCCTCAAAGAAACCAGCTTACATCTCAGAGAACTACAAAGGGAAAAACCCCATGTCTAGGTCCCAGTGGAGGAGGGAACAAAGACGAAGGAAAACCCAGAGAGAAGCTGAGGCGAAAGCAGAATCCAACACCAACGTACCAGTCAACAAGAAAAAGCCCAAACCCATCTAAAAAGCACCTGCCGCTACACCAGAACAAGCAGGCAAGGAAGAGCATGATCGAAAGGTTGTTGAGGATGAATTGCTCACTGATAATTTTGATTCATGGTCAGAGCAGTCTCTTGACATTTTGGTCAACGTGGTATCTATTCTGCCAAGGGAGTTTGACCAGGTATGTGAGGCCGAAGAAATGGCGGATAACATTGATGTAAAAATGGCCACACATAGGCCAGTTTTCTATTATGTAATGAATAATGGGTGTGTCGAAGAGTAAAATGCATTCTTCGAAAGGCCCAGTTGTCGCTCCCAAGGATTTGCATCCATGGTACAAACGCGAAAGTGGCGCGGAAAACAAAGTCGCCAGCAATGTGTATTTATCCCAAGAGAGGGAAAGGAAACACTGCGTAAACCTGAGGGAAGAGAAAGAGCAATGGTCTCACGACCAAGAGAAATGGGTAAGGGAGTCGATTACGCGAAGGGAAGGTGTTAGCACCCCACGCGTCCATCGTACTCGATGGGATTCACGCTTGTTGTCTCAATCAAAGGGTGTCGTCAACTGGAGCTCCACTGCTACTGGAAAGGAGAAGAAATGGAAACGGAAAATAACGAAGAAATGAAGGAGAAAAGGAAAAAAAAGAAGTGACTTGATAGGACATCGGCGTCCTACGCCTACGTATTCCCTCGTGCAATGGGAAAGTCAGAGTCAACGTAGTTCGGACACGAACTAAGGGGGAAGGTTGCTCGCCAAGACATTGCCGTCTTGTGCCTACATATCCTCAATCGGACTAGAGAGAGGAAATCAGAGCAGTCGTAGTTCGACCTAACAAGGTCGGTTAGTGTTTTTTATGAACGGCGTTAGATTCGCGTCTGGCAGTTAGGGTCGATGTCTGTTTGCGACGAGACGGAAGTAACGTGCTCTTTTCTGAAAATGATTTGAACTTAACGATTCCGAAGGATGAAAAAGGTTTGAGTTTGTTTTTGTGTGTTTTTTAGACAGGAGGGGATTGAAGTTAGTTCGTAACTTACATTGCACTAAAGTCTACCATGCGGGAACGAGTGAATCGCATGGTCGCCCCCAAATGGGACGTATGCTAAACACTCTAGAAGAGGAGGGGAGACCCCTCGTTCTTCATTTCCTACACTTAAGGCTCGAGCGCAATATTTGTTATATTTATTAAGTGTTTTAGAAGTGTTATGAGATTAGAAGAGAAGACTCAAAGAAAAATAAAACACTAAGGGGAAACTAATTGCTCCTAATGTTGTCATGCAAAGGTGGCCCTATAGTTGAGTTTGAAAGTGGAAACATCTACCTAAGTTAGCATGCAAAGGGAATCCTAATGCTAATCCTACTCCAAGCTTAATCGGAAATTAAGTTGGACTAGGTAGCTCTAAGGGAGTGAATCCAAGACTTAAACAAGTCTTGAGACTCAAGGGAAGAGAAAGAGTGAAAGAGATGAAGAAGAAAGGGAGGTAGAAGATGAGAAATAAGATGGGGCAGCAAGCACATCATACACATCATATCCAATTCATATCATTAATCATGCTTCAAAAGATCACACAAGAAAGCTCAAGTAAGCAAGTAAAAGCAGACAAGAAATGAATGAAATGAATGAGGTAAGATGAAAATGAATCCAAGTCAGAACTTAAGTCATGCCAAAGTTAACCAATTCAAGCATTGGAAAATGATCTCAAGAGTACCAAGTATGCATCTCAATAACACTCAAACAATTAGCAACAATTAACTCATGCACAACATAACTTCAAGTGATCAAACAAAGTGAAATCAAGGCATGAAAGCAAATGGGCAGCAAGGTGAACATGTATCTCAATTCAAACATCAACCCATGAATAGCAAGAAGAAGCAACAAGAATCACATTCAAAACATGCTCCACAATTATGCAAACATCCACTTCAAACATCTATGCAAGCAACACATGATAAAGTGAAACAAGAAGCAAGATATGATCACACAATGGACCCAAGATCAAGAGGATCAGAACCTTAAACATGTCATTCGAATTAAACAAAAGTCCTCAAGTATTGATTAGATCAAACAAGGAAGCATCTCACAAGATTAGGTCAAGCACACCAAAGGATTCAAGTCAAGACATTGTCAACTTATAAAATCAAGAACAAATAGGAAAATGGACAAATGAGGATGAATCCAAAGCCAAAAATAAGCTAAGACACTACATGATCATACCAAATAATCATTTCAAGCATCATTCAATCACAAGTAAACAAAAGCATTCAAACTAGATCAAGTATCTAAGCATGCTTCAATCAAACTCAAACCACAAGTAGGCCTCAACCAAAAATAGTAAAGTGGTCCAATAAATTCCCAAAAAATAATCAAAGAAAATTTTAAACATCCAATTAACACGTGCAAAAGGATTGGAACAGAACTAGTTCAAGAGCATGTTCAAAAGTGGTCCACAAGTCAAGATATGCACATAATCGAGCAAGGATCGAGGGTCTACAAAAGATGAATGGAAAGTCACCTTAAGCAACTCAAACCATCCCTAAACTAGCAACAAAATGCCTTCATATGATCCCCCACAAGTATCCAAAAGATTGGTCTCAAATGATGAGTAAAAGTTAAGAAACATCCTAACCCTAGATGAAAGGTATCATTGGAAACTCATCACCAAATTAATTCAAAATAAAATAGGAAAAAGAAATTAAAAATAAAATAAAAATATAGAAAAATAACATAAGACACTAAGTATTCAGAAAAGTATTTTTTGAATTTTTATAATGTGTTTAACAATTAAAACAAAAAAAATAAAATGGAAACTAAATATGAAAATAAAAAGGAAAATAAAGAGAAGAACAAAGGGGTGCATCAGTAAAAGCAACAACAAAGTTCATGTTTAAAGGCGCATGGGCCCAAAATCAAGGGGGTGCGAAAATCAAGACAAACCAAAGCCCAGTCCAAGATCTCATGATGCAATCAGTCTTTTTTTAAAACAAAATACAAAAAAAGGAAAAAAAGAAAACGCATGTAGCGAATGTATGTGAACTTTTCATCAATCGGTCACCCAATTTTAAAACACAAGAGGACAAAAAAAACAGAAACCAATCACATGGCTCCACGTAATCATCTTCCCCATGATAAACCCTAGAAACCAGTTCATGCATCGTGTTTCATCTTTTCAAAAGCGCATCACACTAAACCAACTTCTACACCACATTAATCCGTAGAAACTCAATCAAAAACGACAAAATAAAATATGAAACTGAAGCTCGCGGATCACAGAATATCATGGTGTTTCTCATTCCTTAAAACACATGCTCTAACATAGATAAAAATAAGGGAGAAGAATGGGTACTACCACATGCTCAGGATTTCAAACAAAAACATCATGCTCGTATTCAAACGGGTACCGTTGCACACACAATGCCTACCATAAGTAGGACTTCAGACATGCACAAATTGATCAAAGCTTCATAGATCTAATAATGGAAGTGTGAGAAAGTTACCTAGTGGAGTTATGTCCACTGCACCTTGATCCCTTGTCAAAACCCTGAGGAAAACTTCAACCAACTCAGCTCAATACCCTCCAATAATGGTGAATCAAGTGCTATAATGGACCCAAAATCCTTTGACCAAAGATTTTCGTGGCTGAGGAAAATGAAGAACAAGTGAGTTTTTTTTTAGATCTGGAAATGTGCAGCGAGTGAGGCTGGTTCTTGAGCATTTTAGTTTATATATGTGAGAGTTTTAGGGTAAGGAAGAGGTTAGGGAATGAAGCTGAGGTTTGGAAGTTGGTTGAGAAATTTTGCACATGTTATGGTGTAGTTTCGGATGACTTAGATTTTGCTTTGGAGAGTGCTTTTCCTGGGTTGGACTAAATGGTTCTCTTGCGTGTATACATGGGCTGAAATCACGTTCCAAACTTGTGAAATAATCTGACCCAATTCATACCTTCCAACTTTGACACATTTTTCAAATTCTCTCTCTCATGGCAGGTGAGATGTTGGTCTTTTGTTGGCAAAAACACAACACGATGCGTGGCCCATAATATGAAGGAGGTGTGTAGCATGATTAATTCAGGTTATGTACAAAAAAAGCATCTTGCAAATACATTCAAAATTTAACCATATGTGCCACTTTGAACCCTCATAAACCATTGAATCCTTTGTCAAATAATGAGGTCTTGGGCTTGACAAAAACTAGGGATGATATGGAGCAAAAATCATGAAGAAAAATTCTTGAAATAATGCTTGCAACCTTGTGAAAATAATCCGCGAATATATGCCCTCAAAAGCTGTCCAAACACTTAGAAGAAAAACTGATTTTCTTGACAATTTAGACATTTGAAACCAGGATATTTGGGACACCATAACTTGAGCTACAATAGTTCAAATGAGGCAATTTTTGATTCATTAGAAAGCTTGAAGAATGCTCTAAAACTTTTATGTGAAAAATATTTTCAAATGGAGCTTGCATCATAGTGTAAAATGGCCATGAATGTTGGTTCTCAAAACTGTCCAAAGTAACTTGGAAAAATTTCTAAGTTTTTTGAACTAGGTGAGGTGAAAATGTCCAACTTTAGTGCACCATAACTCATCCAATAACAACTCAAATGCCATGGTTCTTGTGCCCATTTTGAAGGGAACACTTCAAACTACAATTTTCATGTGGAAAATATTTTGAAATGAGGCCTTGAACATAGTGAAAAATGGCTTAGAAAGTGATTAAAAACTTACTAAGAATAGTAAGTTTCTAAAAACCTAATTTTCCAAATTTAGTAACTTTTTCCCATTTTTGATTTTTCATGAACCCTTGAGCATCCCTCGACCAAATCGTGTCCATGGACCATATTTGACTTGAAAATCATGACGTTAACCTCAAAAAGTCAGGAGTTGACTTTTTCAACGCACAGTGGACTTTATTCCAAATTCTCCTGATTTTCAATCTTTTGAACAATTGAAACCTTTCTAAACCAAATTGGTGGACAATTCTCCATTCCTATATACTTAGGGACATGAGGAAAACCATGGAATCAAGTCTTGCCCAAAAATCAGAAAGAAACTGATTTTATGGCAAACCCTAGTTTTGGTCCCTTAAGTCTAGGAGGAATCAACACATCCTCCAAATTCAAATTCCTCTGAGTATGATGTGTATCCTCTCAAACAATGATGAGATGTGCCATTTGATGATGATAACAACTCAAAGAACATGCCCATTGGAGGGTTAGACCCAAGAATCTCCAAAACTACTTTGAGAAGTCAGGCTAGGAGAGTGTGATTCACTTGAAATTTCTTGTCAAGCTTGATCATATGATGAGGTGATGGACCAATTGGGATGCTCTGAGGCTCAAAGCTCCCTTGTGGCTCAATTATTGGTAGTATCAAGAACCATCTCTCCTCTTAGCCCCTTGGACAATACACATGAACTTTTGCTGAAACCCTGGAAAACATCTTCTTGTTGTGAATGAGGTTAGATACCTTGATCCCATGCTAAGAACCAATGATATGCAAAGATGATAATGCGAGAATGAAATGAAACATAAGCCAATTAGTGCCAAAAGTAAGAGGGCAAATTTTGAGGTGTTACAACTGCCCCTAACCAAACTTTCTAGATCCGAGGGTATGTAAGCAACGACTTTCAGACAATCGGGATACACGGAGATTGAATACCAAAAGAATCCTGAAATTTGTAACCTGTGGGGATAGTGAAAATAGAATGAAAACGAGAACGGCCAAAGGCGAACTCGGGAGGATAGACCGACCGAAGGCGGATCCATTGGGGATATAAGAACAAACGAGTACGACCGAAAGCGGACTCGAAAAGAAAGACCGGCCGAAGACGGAATTTCAACAACAAACAAGTACGACCGAAAGCGGACTCGAAAAGAATAAACGAGTACGACTGAAATCGAACTCGAAAAGAAAGACCGGCCGAAAACGCTCTTTCAACAGTAAACGAGTACGACCGAAAGCGGACTTGAAGAGGAAAAACGAGTATGACCAAAAGCGGGCTCGAAAAGAACAAACGAGTACGACCGAAAGCGGACTCGAAAAGAAAAACCAGCTGAAAACGGACTTTCAACAACGAACGAGTACGACCGAAAGCGGACTCGAAAAGAAAGACCGACCGAAAACGCTCTTCCAACAGCAAACGAATACGACTGAAAGCGGACTCGAGAAGAATAAACGAGTACGACCGAAAGCGAACTCGAAAAGAAAGACCAGCCGAAGACAGAATTTCAACAAGCAAATGAGTACGACCGAAAGCAGACTCGAAGGGAAATAAACGAGTACGACCGAAAGCGGACTCGAAAAGAATAAACGAGTACGACTGAAAGCGGAATCGAAAAGAAAGACCGGCCGAAAACGCTCTTCCAACAACAAACGAGTACGGCCGAAAGCGGACTCGAAGAGAAATAAACGAGCACGACCGAAAGCGGACTCGAAAAGAAACAAACGAGTACGGCCGAAAGCGGACTCAAAGAGAACAAACGAGTACGACTGAAAGCGGACTCGAAAAGAACAAACGAGTACGACCAAAAGCGGACTCGAAAAGAAAGACCGACCAAAAATGGTCTTCCAACAGCAAACGAGTACGACCGAAAGCGGACTCGAAGAGAAATAAACGAGTATGACCGAAAGCGGACTCGAAAAGAAACAAACGAGTACGACCTAAGGCGGACTCGAAGAGAACAAACGAGTACGACTAAAAGCGAACTCGAAAAGAACAAACGAGTACAACCGAAAGCGAACTCAAAAAGAAAGACCGGCCGAAAACGCTCTTCCAACAGCAAACAAGTACGACCGAAAGCGGACTCGAAGAGAAATAAACGAATACGACCGAAAGCGGAATAGAAGAGAACAAACGAGTACGACCAAAAACGGACTCGAAAAGAACAAATGAGTACGACCGAATGCGGACTCGAAAAGAAAGATTGGCCGAAAACTCTCTTCCAACAGCAAACGAGTACGACCGAAAGCGGACTCGAAGAGAAATAAACGAGTACGACCAAAAGCGGACTCGAAAAGAAAGACCGCCCGAAAACGGACTTTCAACAAGGGTTATACCATATAGGATAACTCTACTGGGGATAACGAAATAACAAATAGCGCGAGGACGACCGAAAGCAAACTCGAAAAGAAAGACCCAACCGAGGATGGACTTTCCAACCCAAGAAAAGTAGAATCAACGGATCTACAAAGATGACTCCGTTGGGGAAGAGAGAAATATAAACAGACAACTCTGTGAGGAAGTATAGGAAGGACCAACAAGAAGGACGAACCCACTTGTTGCGGTGTAATGTTAAACAACATCTCCTAAATCATGTTACTTTCTGCTGGGGAAAGAAGCTGGTAAAGGATATCAAACCTGGCTTACGCTTCGAATGCATATGTTTGAATTTTTCTATGGCGTAATGCTCCATACGAAATGGAAATGCTACGCGTTTGGGAGGATGCCATGCAAGAATGCTTATGCAATGCAAAAGAAACGTCTCAGCAAAATAAATGCTGAAGACGAAAGCTGCTCCACCGGGGATGACAAACTAAATTGTCCTCTGAAATAAGAGACCCTGCTGAGAAAGACTCCACTCTACTGAGAACGAACTTGATTACACACTCTGCTTGAGATGAAAACTCTGAGAGAAGATCCACTCTGTTGGAGATGGATTAAAACGAATATTGAAGATGGAACCCAAAGAGAACTTCTCTCCACTGGGGATTACCAATGACTTCCATCGAAGACAGAACTCGACACCTAGATTTGAAATATGCCAATAACAATTGGACTTAAGACCTGCTGGGGATTTCAACTGCTGTTGAACAAACCACTGAGAGGATCACCACCAAACTCTGCTTGGGGAAACAAGTCAATAACTCTGAACCTGCTTGAGGATATTACCGAACTCAACCTGCTAGGAGATGCTCTTACCTTTACCCTGCTGGGGAATATCAGTCAATACCTGCAAATCTGCTTGGGGAACGGTAGATGATGACATCAACTTTGCTAGAGGATAACATCAAGCTTACCCATCTGAGGGGATTAACTCATACCGTTGCTGGTGAGAAAAACATTTCTTGACTAGCTGAGTGCTCAGACCCTGTGGGGAAAATAACATCTTTACCCAAAGAAGATATCCCATAAGTCTCCTGCTGGGGATGCATCAACATCAACTTCTGATTGTTTGCTGAGAAAGTGATGAATCTATCACAACTCTAGCTGGAGAATTAATCTTCTGTATTCTGCTGAGGAAAATAATTCTCGACACTCTGGTTGGGGAAAGTAACAACCTGCTGAGGAGGATGAGCTTTTCAATGTCGAGGAGAGTAGCTCTACTGGGGAAGAACAAACATGTTATCCTGCAAAAATCAACAGAAAGTTCTATGCGCAAAATAACTACTTCAATTACCATCACAACGACCGCTGCCTAAGCAATTTCTACTATTTTTCGGTATGCTTCGCAAGGCCTAACATTTTCGCATGCAATGCTTTATCAAAATATCGGACGTTTTCACAAACAAAACAGTAAAAGTAAAAACACAAATGGAAAGTTTTTTTGAGTAAAATGAAGATTTTATTGAATGAATTGGCCTGTAAATAGGCATTTACATTCGGAAGCAATTCCTGAAAAGAGGTAATTGCACAAAAGAAATAAAAGGAAATACACATGTCGGCAATGTGGGGAACAGATATCCACCATGATTCAATTCAGCTATGACCCAATATGCCTTGCTTATCCGCAGATGCTTTGGCCTTCGAAAAGACTGACTGAACTAATTCCTTTCCTTCGAAATTTCCATGTATCAAAGAATGCTCACAGATCGAACGCAGATCATAGCCTTTGGCTTTTAAATCCCTAACTTTTGCCTGGATCGCCTTTTTCGGGTTTTCAATCCACCGAGATACCCCTTTTTGCCAAAGTTGCCTTTTCAGGTTTTCAACCTTGCGGGTTTATTCTTTTTTTTAGTTTTTTATCCCTAATTTTTGCCCGAACCCTTTCTTTTTATGGTTCACCAGGATGCCCCTTTTTTGCCTGGACTTTCTTTTTGTGTCCAGCGGGTCTCTTTTATGCAAAGTATTTTTTGACTACGTCTGCGTTCACAGGGGACGTAAAATCTTCGCCATCCATAGTTGAGAGTAATAAGGCTCCACCAGAGAAAACCTGTCTTACTACATATGGCCCTTCGTAGTTTGGAGTCCATTTGCCCCTGTGATCTGTTTGAGGAGGAAGGATCCTTTTCAAAACCAATTCACCTGCCTAAAAACACCGAGGACGCACTTTCTGATCAAAGGCTTTCTTCATCCTGCTCTGATACAACTGACCATGTGCAATGGTTGCCAATCTCTTCTCTTCAATAAGGTTCAGCTGATTCAGTCTGGAGCGCACGCACTCAGCTTCATCAAGCTTCACGTCTGCCAGAATTCTTAAAGAAGGAATCTCAACCTCTAATGGTAGAACTGCTTCCATACCATATACCATTGAGAAAGGAGTTGCCCTAGTCGATGTGCGTACCGAAGTACGATAACCATGTAAAGCATAAGGCAACATCTCATGCCAGTCTTTATACGTCACTACCATTTTCTGCACAATCTTCTTGATGTTCTTTGAAGCCCCATTCATCTTCGGGTGATAGGGAGAAGAATTGTGATGTTCAATCTTAAAGCTCTGACATAGCTCCTTCATCATCTTGTTATTCAAATTTGAACCATTATCAGTAATGATTCTCTTCGGGACTCCATACCGGCAGATGATGTCCTTCTTGATAAACTGAGCTACCACTTGTCTGGTGACGTTGGCATACGAGGCTGCTTCCACCCATTTCGTGAAATAATCAATGGCAACCAAAATGAAACGATGCCCATTGGAAGCAGTCAGCTCAATCTTTCCAATCATATTAATGCCCCACATAGCAAAAGGCCAAGGTGATGACATTACATTCAGAGGAGTAGGCGGTACATGCACCTTATCAGCATATATCTAGCATTTATAACATTTCCGGGTATATTTGAAACAATCAGATTCCATAGTCATCCAATAATACCCCGCTCTCAACAGTTTTCTAGCCATAACATGCCCATTGGCACGGGTACCGAAAGATCCTTCATGAACTTCTTCCATTAACAGGTTTGCCTCGGATCATCAACACAACGCAGCAAGACCATGTCAAAGTTTCTCTTGTATAACACATCATCTTTCGTTAGAAAGAAATTCCCCGCCAGCCTCCTCAAAGTTTTCTTGTCTTTGGAAGATGCACCCTCTGGATACTCTTGACTCTTCAGAAAAACCTTAATATCATGATACCAGGGTTTTCCATCTGAGACATCTTCAATTGCAAACACAAAAGCTGGCCTATCCAAACACATGATTCTGATCGAAGGAGTTTCATTCCAACGATTCACCTAATACATCGAAGACAATGTTGCCAACGCATCTGCCATCTGATTTTCCAACCGGGGTATATGATGGAAGTCAATTCTGTCAAAGAAAGGTAACAACCTTCTGGCATAGTTGTTATAAGGCACCAAGTTCGCTTGACGAGTCTCCCATTCACCTGTAATCTGATTAACCACCAACGCGGAATCACCATAAACATCGAGGTTCTTGATTCTCAAATCAATTGCTTCTTCTAACCCCATAATGCATGCTTCATACTCCGCCTCGTTGTTGGTACATATGAACGCTAATCGGGCAGTGAAAGGTATATGAGAACCTTTCGGAGTTGTAATGACTGCCCCAATTCTATTGCCGTATGAATTAACAGCCCCATCAAAAACCAGCTTCCATTGGGATCCAATTTCTGGCCCTTCATCAGGTAGAGGCTCTTCACAGTCTTTCATCTTCAGATACATAATGTGCTCATCAGGAAATTCGAACTTCATCATTTGATAATCCTCAATTGGTTGTTCAGCGAGATATTCTGACAAAACACTTCCCTTAATGGATTTTTGGGAAACATATTGAATATTGTATTCTGTTAGAACCATCTGCCAACGGGCTATTTTACCCGAAAGCGCCTGCTTTTCAAATACATACTTGATCGGATCCATCTTCGAAATCAAGAGGGTTGTGTGGGTTAACGTGTACTGCCTCAAACGTTTAGCTGCCCAAGCTAGTGCACAACATGTTTTCTCCAACATCGAGTACCTTGACTCACAATCAGTAAACTTTTTACTCAGGTAGTAGATGGCATGCTCTTTTCTACCTGACTCGTTGTGTTGACCGAGCACACACCCCATTGAGTTCTCAAGAACCGTAAGATACATAATCAATGGCCTTCCTGGCACTGGCGGCATAAGGACCGGAGGTTCCTGCAAATATTCTTTTATTTTTTCAAACGCTTTTTGACAATCTTCGTTCCACCTAACCGCCTTATCTTTTCTTAACAACTTGAATATTGGTTCATACGTGGCTGTAAGATGAGAAATGAATCTAGCAATGTAGTTCAACCTCCCTAGGAAACCACGAACCTCTCTTTCTGTTCTTGGCTCAGGCATTTCTTGAATGGCTTTTACTTTAGCAGGGTCAACCTCAATACCTTTTTCATTGACAATAAAACCCAGTAACTTTCCAGATCTCACCCCAAAGGTGCACTTGTTCGGATTCAACCTCAGTCTGAACTTTCTCAACCTTTCAAACAATTTTTGAAGATTCACCAGATGCTCTTCCTCCGTCTTTGACTTCGCAATCATGTCATCAACATAGACCTCAATCTCTTTGTGAATCATATCATGAAAGAGAGTCACCATCGCCCGCTGATATGTTGCCCCAACATTTTTCAATCCAAAGGGCATCACTTTGTAACAGAATGTTCCCAACGGTGTTATGAACGTCGTTTTCTCCATGTCCTCTGGGGCCATCTTGATTTGGTTATACTCAGAGAAGCCATCCATGAAGGAAAACACAGAATACTGAGTGGTGTTGTCCACTAACACGTCAATGTGAGGAAGCGGGAAGTCATCTTTTGGGCTTGCTCTATTCATATCTCTGTAATCAACGCACATTCTGACCTTTCCATCCTTCTTAGGTACAGGTACAATATTAGCAACCCATGGAGGATAATTCGTTACAGCAAGAAACCCAGCATCTAACTATTTTTGAACCTCTTCTTTAATCTTGACAGACATTTCCGATTTCGTCCTTCTCAGCTTCTACTTAACCGAAGCACATCCTTCTTTGAGCGGCAGTCGGTGTACCACGATGTCAGTGTCGAGCCCATGCATGTCTTGGTAAGACCAGGCGAAGATATCCACATACTCTCGGAGCATTTCAATCAATCTTCCCTTGACAGTGTCTTCCAAAGCAGCCCCAATCCGTACCTCTTTCTTTGCGTCCTCGGTTCCCAAGTTAACAACCTCGATTTCCTCCTGATGAGGCCGAATGACCTTTTCCTCCTGTTTTAATAGCCTGGCCAATTCCTCTGGTAAGGCACAATCTTCATCAGTCTCTTCTTCGGCCTGATAAATAGGATTGTCGAAGTCGTATCGGGCCATAGGTGAATCATGAGGGGTGGAATCTGAACAAGGAAACCTGCCTGATTGATGATTTACGTTTATTATGGATGCATCAAACAAAAACACACTGCCATTTTGATGTGGTTTTAATGCAAAAAATAAAAAACAGAAAGACAATGATCAAAACATTTGAATGCGAAAACGTCCTTTATTAATGATAAAGAAAAGCATACAAAAACAATCAAGCCCTACAAACAGGAATCACTACGTCTTGGGCAGAACGTAGGATTAACATAGATGACAAACAGGAGCAATTACTCTGGTCCGGTCACTTGTATGGCTCTCTCTGATGACCAGTTGCGAAGACTTTGACCTGGGATACAGGGGCGGATCCAACTATCCATATCACAATCACTATCCCCATCCTCATCAATAGCTTTAATTCTATCAAAGAACACACCGACACTGGTGAAACGAACTGGACCATAGAACTTAGGAGGTTCTTAAGGACGCTTAGGTGGCTTATAACCCAGTCCATGAGTATTCCGCTTTTCCTGGACATCAATAATCTGACCCCACTTTTGTGAACTGCCGGCTTCAACCACGGCCCGAGCATCCTTGAAGGAAGACATAGAAATCTCTGGCCGATGTACCACTGTAGGCTGCTCTACCACTTCAGGTTGGCTGACTTCCTTGAGAGATTCCTCAGGGATCTTTACTGCTTCAAAAGCCTGACATAGAGTTTCGTGTATTTCGCCATCTACCTCCACATACTTCAAAGTAGACAGCTGGCTTATCATGATATCCTATTCTCCACAAACTGTCACCACATGTCCGTCTACCATGTACTTTAACTTCTGATGCAATGTAGACGTCACAGCCCCAGCACTGTGAATCCATGGACGACCCAACAGACAGCTGTAAGCGGGTTGGATGTCCATGATATAGAAGGTAGCATCGAAAACCTCTGGCCCAACCTTAATTGGTAGCACAATCTCCCCGAAAACAGACCTCTTCGAGCCGTCGAAAGCGCGCACCACCAAATCACTTAGTGTGCATATCAACCCCCGAGTGTCCCACTTCATCAAGGCTTTCTTAGGAAGAACATTTAAAGAGGATCCAGTATCCACAAGCACATGAGACATCAACGATCCACGACACTCAACAGAAATATGCAAGGCATTATTATGGTTTCTCCCAGCTGGAGTGAAGTCAACATCAGTAAAACCCAAACCATTGCCTGCATTAACATGGGCCACTACCCCCTCCAACTGATTAACTGAGATCTCCTGGGGTACGTAAGCAGTATTCAGTACTTTCAGCAGTGCGTTTCGGTGTGCCTCGAAACACAATAACAGGGACAAGATAGAAATCTTGGATGGAGTCTGATGCAATTGATTAACAATTTTATAATCACTTTTTCGAATCAGTCTCATGAACTCTTCTACATTCTCGGAGAAGGAATTATCAATCGGCCCTGCCGTGGAGTCATTCACTACTAGTGTTCGCACAGAATTATCTACAACCTGCTTCCCTTTGTCTTGTCTGGAACTACCAGCTTGATCATCTGAAGGGATAAAGACTCTACCACTTCTCGTGATAGCCCCTGCTTCATCATCATTCTCAACACGAGAGCTCACCACAGAAGTTCCCACCAGCTCTTGTTTCTGTCCATTAACAAACACTTCGGCCTCATAGTTCCAAGGAATGGCCTTGGTGCTCTCATATGGCACGGGTCTGGGAGCTGTAATAATAACCGATGCTGGTCTTATTGGCCCTGAAATAGTGATTGTTTTGAAAGGGATAGTAATGGTAGCAACCTCATTTTTTCTGCTAACAACTTCTTTCTGTTGGTCACACCGGTCAAACTGCAATCGACCTTCATCTATCAGCTTTTGAATTCCTGACTTCAACAAACCACACCCATTCATTTGCGACATACAATCTGAACAATTCTCATCACATCCGGGGGACACCCCACCCTTCAATAACCTCTCCTTTACCACCATCAAAGGAGTCTTTAATTCATTAACATCCATAACCAAATTCAAAGATTCATTCTCCTCTAACACAACATTAACCCTCGGCCCGCCATGGTTCGGCATTGGGTTTTGGACGACATTTGGCACATCATTTGAAAAGTTAATGGCCTTTGAATCCGCCAAGTCTTGGACTACATGCTTAAAAGCTTTACAGTCCTCAATATAGTGTCCGGGTGCCCTAGAATGAAAGTCACAGTGGGCGTTAGGATTATAACCCGGAGGTGGATTACCAGTGGGAGGAGCTAGAGCCGTTTTCTGGATTAACTACAACTGTAGCAAATGCTGAAATAACTGTGAATATGGCAAAGGTGGAGTATCAAAATGTCGGTTCTATTTAGGCATAAATTGTTGCTGGCGTGGAGCACGATTCTGTTGCTGTTGTGGAGGTGCTGCCAGAATTGTCACCGAAGCTACTTGCTGGTTTTAACTCTGATGCTGCTTCCCTTTACCTCGGTAAGACGACACAGAATTTGCTTCTTCGTTTTTCTTGTAATTAACATAGGGTTTCTTCCCCTGACTAGAAGATGACCCATCATTACCTGACACTTTCCCAACTTTGATTCCACTCTCTAACATCTCCCCATCCATGATCAAATCAGCAAACTTGCCTGACATACAAGGTAACAATTTCTCATAATTACGTCCTGGCAAAGTATCCATAAACAGGTTCAACATCTCCTTCTCCAACAAGGGTGGTTGCACCCTTGCCGCTAGTTCACGCCATCTCTGCATGTATTCCTTAAAGCCTTCGTTACTCTTCTGAGACATATTCTATAGCTGGGTCCTGTTGGGAGCCATATCAGTGTTATATTGGTAGTGCTTGATAAAGGCCTCGACCAACTCTCTCCAATTACGGACATGACATCTATCTAATTACATATACCATTCCAAGGATGCCCCAGACAGGCTGTCCTGGAAGAAATGAATCAGCAATTTCTCATCTTTAGAATACGCAGCCATCTTTCGTGCATATGCCCTGACATGCGTCTTGGGACAAGTGGTACCATTGTATTTCTCAAAAGTGGGCACCTGAAATTTATGCGGAATTATAACACCGGGAACCAGCCCTAAATCCTCCAGATCCATACCCACAGAATTTTGATTCACAACCCCCCTTAGTTTTTCTTCAATCAGTCTGAACCTTTGATCATTGTCGACTTGAGGAGTAGCATCAACACCTTGCATAGAAAAAATGTCGTCCTGTTGGTCATCATAGCGACGGCCATGAACAGCGCAAACACTATTTCCTCCTCCGACAACAGAGAGAATCACCACCTGCTCTCCTCCTCCCGAAGGTATCACAACACCAGGAATGGGGATCTCTACACCCACAGGACCTCCCTGAGCACTGTTACCAACAACGCCATTATGAACTCCGCCATGAAGAACCCCGTCTTCATCCACTCTTGCCACTAAGGGTTGAACCAGAGTCCTTAGCTGCTCTTACCCTTGGGCAACACCTTGCATCAATTCCATGAACTGGGCCATGCGAGCTTACATAGCGGCCATCTCTGCTTGCATTTGCTCCATAATTCTCCTCTGATTTGATCTAGTAGAATACCCGTGAATTGGCTGGTTATCAATCCTACCTGCAACCAAATAAAGGTTAGAAAAACCCGGGACGAGCACCTGCTATGCAAAAATGATTATAATTATACAAATGCAAATGAACATGTTTGAATATTTGCAGGGCAATCCAACCCTTGATTCCAGTTTAAAGACAAGATAAAATGAAACTTCTACTCAATATACCAGAGGAAATCACTGTCAGAGATTACAACCCAAGATAACATAATAAGTATGAAACAAAAGAAGCAAAGATCCCAGCCAACAATTCTGGTGGTGACCCAAAATACAAAGAAAAAAAAACTATAGAGTATCATCAATGCGCGAATTCTCTTCAACCATCATGATCTTGCACCCTTTGAGGACCACTGCCTGACCTAGAGCCTTCACCCCTAGACCTCTTCACCTCAACTCATATCTTCAGCTCTTCTATGGTTGCTATGGCTTCATTGAGTCGTTCCTCGACTGCATGTCTTTGGAACGTCCTTGATAAGATCTCCTCGTCTTTCTTCCTGAGCTTCAACTTCAGACTCTCAATCTGCTCCAAATACTTATCCTCCTTCTGCTTGTTGGCTGTGATTGCATTATCTCGGTAAGCGTTGAACTTGCGAATTTTTGACCAAGCCTTAGCTAGGTCTTCCTTCTTGGATTTGAGAATCCTGCTAACATCTTTTAGAGCTTGCCCTACCTTTTGTCTGGCTGTGACCTCTTCAGCTAGCTCTTTTTCTTTCTTAGCGAGAAGCTCTGTCTTCAACTTGGCGACATGAACAGCTTCACCTCGCTCATGTTTCAACTGGTAGATTTCTCTTTGCAGCTCACCGTTCTCCTCTCAAAGCTTCTCCTTTTCAGCCCACAGTTTATTATACTTCTTTATCTCAATTGTGGTCGGAGATTCAATCAGCAGGGGGTAAGATGGAGGTTCTCTGTATAACGGTAGAAGTACACTCTCTACTCTCCTCTTAATCCAATCCTCGTATGCAGGGAAGGCTTTGTTGTTACACTTTCCAAAAGATGTCTTTCCTTTCTTGTGGCGATCTCTCCAAGCATTTGTAGCTTCTTTTAACACTTCCAGATTGGCTTCCTCACTCACAAATAGAGACTCTTGAACATCTTGGTCCTTTGGTGGCTCTTTCAAAGCATACCCGGATTACCTAATAGCAAGAACAGGGTTGTAATTAATTCCCCCTTTTCTTCCTATTAAATGTACGTTTGGGTAACCTCCACAACTAATTAGGATCTTCTGGCCCAGCAAATCACGGTTAACCCAAATCAAATTGTCAGCCCTTAATCCCATCAATCTCCTTGACCAATCCAACGTTTCTTTGGTGTCTACAAATGCCCCAGATTTGGGAAGGCGATCAGCAAACCACTTGTAGAAAATTGGAGCACAAAAGTAAAGAGGTCCTCCTATCCTCTTCTCATTCTTATAGTGCATTGAATAATACAGATCCCCAAGCAAGGTAGGTACCAGATTCTTCGTGGTGAATATCCGGACAGCGTGCACGTCTACAAAATCCTTCACATTAGGGAACAACGCCGTTCCATAAACACACATAGCCAGAATCGCATTGAACACTGACCAAGACTTAGCCTTAGCACAAATAGCAGCCTGCTCGATCAAAAACTTCTTGTGAAAGCCTTTATAACCTTCTTTACTAGCAACATTTCTCTTCAACAAAGACTGATCCAAACATAAAGCAGCAGAAACCTTTTCCAGATCGGGGAATTCCTTAGAAGGATAGAAGGGAGCTTCTTCTTTGACAGAAACATCCAAAACGAGAGCATACTCTTCCAACGTCGGAGCTAAAAGATAATCCGCAAACAGAAAACACCGCAGGTGAGGGTCATAGAACCGCACCAGAGTGTGCAGAGCCCTGAATACATAGTTGGTAACACCTCGGGCGAAACTCAGAATCCTCCCATATTCTCCTCTAAAGTCTGCCAATACCCTGGGTTTTGCCATAGGCAAGATCTTGTGCACAACATCTAAATAAAGCTCCGGGAACTTGTACGGGATGATGTTCTTTCTCTCTCTAGTGCTAGTATTCATCATGGATAGTCTTCGGACAACCAGAATCAAAGTTAGGATGCAACCCTACAAATGAACAAACATGTTAGAATGCAAAATGATGATGCAAATGCAAACATGGGATCAAGGTATCCATGATGCTCAAAACTGCTGTTGTTCTACTGACTGAATAAGACCCCAAATATCAGAAACCCAGAAATCCAGAATAACGGCCCATTCAAACTGCCAGAATATCGGGATGATAACAGTACACTAATTATAAATCCAGAAAACTAGGTAGGTTGAAGGTCAAAGTCACCTGCAAACCTGCAAACACTCATCCCCTCTCACATGTGGGTTCTAGAAAACCGAGGTTCCTCAATATCACGGGCTCTCAAGTCGAGAAATGATGATATGTTCACCACTTCTGGTTTGGCATCATCATCAATCGAGGAGGCCTCAACTGATTCCCCTCAAAAAGGATATCCTATACTAAGTTCCCAGCATTGGGTCCTCGGATAGACAAGTGTAATGGGTTTGCCATTTCTGGTATGCCATTATCACATGTCGGGAGGAGAGGCGTTGCTGAGTCCTCGGGAGACGGTCGCCAGAGTCGACAGTTTTCCAGGTTATATTCCATCATCTGCCCCAAATGAGCAGGATAGAATATTACCAAGGAAACCTCGTCTGGATGTGGAGTTTTCATGTATACTAGGTCTGGCCAAATGCCACACAAGTCACACTACTTTCCACGCTAATCATAGGTGTATGCTCAAGCCTGGGTATTGGGCTTTTCTCTCATGAGTCCAACCCACCCTACAAACAAAAAATCCAGCAGCAGAACAGTACAACATAATAATGAAATGCAATGCAATAAATGCGATAAATACAGTAAAACAGGTAAAACAGTAATACAATAATACAGTAATATACAACAAAATAAAGCACCATAATAAACACCCAATGAAATAAAAACAGACAAGCACTAGGATTGACTCGCAAAAGGGGATGAACCAGCAAGAGGTCAACCAGTCCCCAGCAGAGTCGCCAGCTGTTGCTACCGAGGATTTACATCCATGGTACAAACGCGAAAGTGGCACAGAAAACAGAGTCGCTAGCAATGTGTATTTATCCCGAGAGAGGGAAAGGAAACACTGCGTAAACCTGAGGGAAGAGAAAGAGCAATGGTCTCACGACCAAGAGAAACGGGTAAGGGAGTCGGTTATGTGAAGGGAAGGTGTTAGCACCCCACGTGTCCATCGTACTCGATGGGATCCATGCTTGTTGTCTCGATCAAAGGGTGTCATCAACTGGAGCTCTGCTGCTACTGGAAAGGAGAAGAAACGGGAACAGAAAAGAACGAAGAAACGAAGGAGAAAAGGAAAAAAAAAGAAGTGACTCGATAGGACATCGACGTCCTACTGTCATACCCCAAATTTTGACCACTAAGATTTCCCATCATTGTGCAAATCATCATCATAATATGGGTGTATCATTATGCTTCATCAGTCTCCCCAAAGATGGGTGAGCATTCACTACTATCAAATTAGGGTTTCAAGCCCACTCAGAGTTTTTAGACAAAGGATCAATCAAGGAATGACATGATCTTCAACTTGTATAGCCTCTCAAACATCCACAATGGATCAAGAGGACTCCCACATCAAGGATTAAGCACAAGGTTGCTCCATTCTAGGTGGATCAAGCTTCAAGATCGCCAGTGTCACCAAATTAGGGTTTTGGTCGACCAGGGCCTCCAGTTGGAAATCTTCCTCTGGGCATGAGCCAATGCTTCATAGCATATCCTAATATACTCCATGGAACCTCATGGACCCAATCATCAAGTCAATTTGAACTCAAGGGATGCATACATAAAAAATCAGGAATTAGGGTTTCTTGACCTAATTCACCCCTAAGTTGACTTTTGGGGCAAATCATGAACCAAGACCTCAAGACATGATTTGAGGGTATCTAATATACCATATTGATCCATTTCAACAATGGATTGATCCAAGAAGCTTGAGCAACAAGTTTCAATTTCATTTGAACCATAGTTAGGGTTTTGCGAGAAAAGTCAACTGTAACTTTGACTTTTGACTAGGACATGCTCCCAAACCCTAAGACATGATTCAATATACCCTATAACACCCATGGAACATGTCTATCAAGTTTGATTTAGGTCAAGGACATGATTTCTTAATGGATTGCACAGTTTGGAATTCATCAGATAAAAAGTCAACTGTGCACAAAAGTCAACTTTGACTTTTTGAGATTTTTCACAAAATTGGATTTTTAACCCTAAAATGATGTTAATGTATGATTTGAATCATCATTCATCAAGAAAAATCAAAGAAAGTGGGATAACTTGTAAAAGGGGTAACCATAAAAACTTAGAAAATTTTCTAAGTTATGAAATAAAGTGACAAAGGTACCAACTTTGGAGGATCATAACTCCTAAACCACAAAGCCATTTTTTACCATCCAAAGCTTGATTTGTAGATCTCATTGCCCTCTACAAAAGCTTCATACTGACCTATGTCCAAATTCCTCATGGATTTTGAGTTATGGAGTGATCAAAATCAAGAAAAGTCACTTTGTTCCAACACTTAGTGAAAATTTCACTAAGTCAGAATTTGCCTTATTTTTTTCCAAATGTAGGGGGATTTTTCACTTGGATCCAAAAGGTATCAAAACCAAATATGACCAGACAGTTGTTGTATCATATAAGGGCTTTCCAATATGGCCAAGAACATCACCAAATTCAATTTGGGCCATGAGATATGACATTGACAAGTTGCCTTGCTGAAGTCTGCCAAGGCAAGGCAGAATCTTGCACTTTTGCTCGATTTGCCAAAATCAACCAATTCCAAGCCTTGTCATCACTTTGGACATATCTGAGGATTGAATCTAAAGGGGACAATTACTGAGCCAAGTCTTCAAAGTCCTTGGAACAAGAAATAGCATGCTAAACCTAGAATTGCCCAAAATAGGGACAAGACTCCAATTTTGGATTGGAGCATTCAATGGAAGCACCATGGTGGCATGGACTGAGCTATTAGCAACTGAATTCAGTTAAGACTTATCCAAGACCAAGGGGACAAGCAGCCTGTGCCCTAACCTCTAGTCAATGGCTAGAGGAGACTTGGATTTTCATTTGCCAACATTGGCCAACCCTACTCAGCAGTTGCCATTCACTATTCCTTGCAAAAAAAACTTGCTCTACTATAAATAGAGCTCAATTGTGATCAGTTTAAGTACACCAAAGGCCTACAACACTTGCCTTTCTCAAAATCCACTTCTCACTCTAAAAAATGCCTTTCTTAACAAGTCACTATCGGGTTTTTCATTAGAGAGCAATTCCACTCAAACCAATCACACACACACCTCATATACATCATATGTGAGCTGATCAAACACTTAAACAACATCTGGAACACTGATTTCTCAGAATCACCAGTCAATTGCTCAAGGTTTTAACCAAGTTGCAGTTAAGATGCCATGAAGTGATCCAGCCAATTTCCATCGAGTCCAAGCATTCAAACACACTCCATAAGGTGTAGGGAAGCTGTTCAGATCATCACAATTCATCTGTAACACCTCCAACTCAGAAATCAATTTGCTCTTGCTGTCACGACCTAGAGGTAAGCCTAAACTTGGTCATCTCTCAATCTATGCATATTTCCTCGCACAATACTTTTGCCAAATGTTCATAATCATGCATGGAATGTTTCCCCTCAAGTAATTGCTTTGTTTGAATCGTGTATCAAAAATCCCAGCCTTCATGCAAAATTTAGGGTTCTTGAGGATTTATCGTGATTTCTTGTTTTATGCTTAATTTAAATGAAATTAATTGTCATAAACATGATCGTGAGGTGAAAACGAGCAGATTGATATGTGGATTGCATGATATAATCAAGTATTCAGTGAGATTGGATAGAAAATGCACATCTGGGCAAAGCTGAAAAACGCGCGTGTTCTTCAGCTGTTCTTGGCGCCATTTCTCTCAAATTCAAATATTTGAATTTTGTGATTTTATTTAATTGATTCAAAAACTAATTTCTCTCTGAGTTTTAATGATTTTGAGTTGATTCTTTGTCTAATAATTCACAAAAATGTTAAAATATTTTATTTTATGAAAAAATCCCAAAAATAGTATTTATTTCATATAATTGATATTTTTGCAAAGAATTAATGTTTTAATTGTTTTTGACATTTAAAATATTATTTTCCTTCTTGATTTTTCAGATTTTTATGACTTCTAATCATTTTGTAGGGCAAAACTTGATTTATGAAGCATTAATCCAAGATCACAATTTGTGTTCCACATGTTAAACAATTTTGATCATTTTAATTGAATATTTTATTTAATTAAAACACATTTTGAAAACAAATTAGGGTTTTTGATTAATTCAACCCTCATAAATCATTTTTAAAACACTTTTGGGCCTCTAATAGAGTGTAAAACCCAACCGTTTGTAAATACAACCTATTTTGGGCCCCACTTATGGTATAAGTCCCGTTGTATTTCAAAAATTTCGATGCGATCATCATCCGTTGAAAAACAAACCTTGGTCCTACCCTCGAGTAGTAAGACCCATTTCTTTTCTTTAAAACTCATTGGACCTCTTAATAGAGTGTAAGACAAAAACCCCCTTGTACAAACCATTTTGGGCCTCACTTATTGTATAAGTCCCTCTGTACAAGTGAACGGCGCGATCGTCGCCTTTTAAAAAATCAATTGGGCCTCTCCTCGAGCTATAAGACCCATTCAAAACTTTTGGGCCTCTAATAGAGTGTAAGACCTAATCATCTTTTAACCAAAACAACTTTGGGCCTCAGATATTGTATAAGCCCCTTCGCGTTAAAAGAAAATCTCGGCGCGATCGCCATTTTAAACGAAAATCATCTAGGCCTACCCTCGTGTTATAAGCCCCACTCTTTTTCTTTAAACCTTTTGGGCCTCTTGAGAGAGTATAAGACTCAAATCCCTTTGTACAGCAAAACATTTTTTGGGCCTCAGACACTTGTATAAGTCCCTCTGTACAAAACAACAGTGCAATCACTGGTAAAACCCTGGGCCTCTCCTTGAGCTGTAAGCCCCAAATCTTTATTTTTCAAAGCACTTTCTCCTTTGATTTTGAAATATACTATTGTTTTCAATCTTTCTTTCTTGAACAACTAACCAAACAGCATGGAAGCTCTACAACCGAGTAAGTGTTTATATGCTTTCATATATATATATATATATATATATATATATATATATATATATATATATATATATATAACTGTATTGTGGGGCTGTTTCGCTGTAAGTCTTCTTTCATAAACTCATATCAACTGTGTAATAATAGTATAGATATTTAGAGTTTCCCCGGTGTCGCTCCCGAAAGATTCGCATCCAACGGTACAAACGCGAGAGTAGCGCAAAAGACACAGAGTCGCCAGCAAAGTGTATTTATCCCAAGAGAGGGAAAGGAAACACTGCGTAAACCTGAAAGAAGGAAAGAGCATGGTCTCACGACCAAGAGAACGGGTACGGGAGTCGGTTACGCGAAGGGAAGGTGTTAGCACCCAACACGTCCATCGTACTCGATGGGATCCACGCTTGTTGTCTGCATCAAAGGGTGTCGTCATCTGGAGCTCCACTGCTACTGGATCGGCGAAGAAACGAGAACGGAAAGAACGGAGAAACGAAGAAGAAAAAGAAGTGACTCGATAGGACAGTAATGTTGTCCTAGGCCTACGTACTCCCTCAGTGCAATGGGAAAGTCAGAGTCAACGTAGTTCGGATGGGAACTGTGGGGGAAGGTTGCTCGCCAAGACAATCGCTGTCTTGTGCCTACGTATCCTCAATCGGACGAGAGAGAGGAATCAGAGCTGACGTAGTTCGTGGGTACGACCACGGGTAGGTAAGTGTTTTTTACGTGAGCGACGAGCTCTTTTCTGAAAAAAAGAAGTTTGAAACCCAATAATCCCGGAGGATAAAAAGATTTGAATTGGTTTGGTGTTTTTTAGACAGAAGTGTTTTGAGTTAGTTCGTAACTTACATTGCACCAAAGTCTACCATGCGGGAACGAGTGAGTCGCATGATCGCCCCCGAATGAGACGTATGCTAAACACCCTAGAAGAAGAGAGGAGACCCCTCGTTCTTCACTTCCTACACTTAAGGCTCGAGCGCAATATACGTTATATTTTATTAAGTGTGTTCAAGAAGTTTGAGATGAGAAGAGAAGCGACACAAAAGGAAACTCTACAGGGAAACTAAGAGTCCTAATGTTATCATGCATGGATGTCCTATGGTTAGTGAGGTTTAGGAGAGACGACTGCCTAACCTAATGTTAATCCTACTCCAAGCTTAATCGAAAATTAAGTTGGACTAGGTAGCTCTAAAGGGAGAGAATCCAAGACTTAAACAAGTCTTGCGACTTGAGGGATGAAAAGAGTGGAAGAGAAGGAGGAGAAAGAGAAGTGAAACACAAGTGGCCTAAGCTCACTTCAAACACAAGTATGAAAGTTAAAAGGTAAAGGAAGAAAGTAAAATGTGGAAGCATATCCACATTCAAACAACTTACCATTTGCCCCTGAAAATGTTAGAAGTATTCACATATGACAAAATGAAACTCAAACAAGCATAAGGCCATAAAGAAACAAGTTCTAAAGTAAATCAAACATCAAGTTCATAACCTAATGGTCCTACTGACCTCTACTATTAATCATGCACAATTAGTCAAAAAGAAAAGGGAGAAGTCACTCAAGTACCATTCAAGTCATTAAAGAAGGAGTGAGATGAAAAGAAGTGATCATATAAAGCAACCAAGTCAAAATTTCACAAAGTAAACCAAGTCCAGAAGTGACACAATCCTAAATATGTGCCTAAACATGATCTTCAAACAACATTCAAGTCACACAAACACTTTCACAATCAATTAGGAAGAAAAGAAGAAGTGAAGTGAAGTGAAGTGAAACATGATTCATACTTGTGAAACAAATGACTTAAAGTGAAAGGCAAACATCAAACATGCAAAGATGAGATTCAAATATCACAACCAGAAGTCAATTAACATGCTATCAATCCTCAAACAAGACCTAAAATTGTGGCACAAGTGCCTTCATGATCAAGCAAACCAAACATGAAGCATATATTCACAAATTGGACAAGTTAAAGCTCATGCTTCAAAGAAATAACAAACATGCCTAAAAAATTATGTCATTCAGTATTCAAGCATCTCAAACATGTATAATTGACATATCAAATCCACAAGCAATGAATCAGAACCAAAGTCAATCAACAATTAGGTCAAAGCATCAATAGGATTTCATACATTCATGCTCAAAGCAACACATCAAAAGTCATCCAAAAAGGACCTAAAAATCATACCAAAAATATCAAACATACTTCAACATGTTATGAACACAACCCAAAAAGAATCAGGATCAAATCACTTTCCAAATGAGAGAAATAAAAAATGCAACATGAAGTATGCAATATGAAGTGTAAATGAGACAAATTAATTTGGAAAATTAATATTTAATGCAAAAATAATAAAATAAAATGTGAAAAATTAATTTTAATAATGAGAAGGGATGATGAATTTTTTTAGAATTTTTTAGCACATGCAAGTATTTTTAACAATTAATTATGAAATGGTATGAAAATAGAAAATAAAAAGAAAATGAAATGAAGGTAGGGGTGCAAAGAGAAATCCAAACGCGTGCAAAAGATCATGGGCTCAGAAACGGGGGTGTAAACAGCAGAAAAGGCCCAAATGCCTTCCAACATTCAGAATCAGCGAACGGCTCAGATTAAGTCAAACATAAAAAGTCTCCAGATCCACAGGCTCATGCTCTCAGTCAAACAAGGTAAAGTCAACAATCCAATGGTCCACATTCAAATGCACTAATTAAATGAAATCAAACGGTCATGAATTAATCAGATCCACTAAACCCTAATCAATTTAATTAACAACACATAACCAAGATCCAACGCACGTGAATTAAACTGGAAAATTAATCACAATCCAACGCATGAGATTCAAACTGGAAAACCACAAACCCTAATTAAACCCTCACCGGCCGGAGAAGCGCCGGTCATCTTCTCCGGCCACTCTCCGGTCACCAAACTTCAAACCATAACCAAAAACAACAAATTATACATCAAAATGTTCAGCAACTCACGTAGATCACAAATATGCCACTCAAAATCATTTAGCATGCGTATATTTCAAGAATCGAACGAAACAAGTTTGGATCTGAAAATTTCAGATCTAAATTTCAGCCATGATTCACGTTGAAAATCAAAACCAAACACATATATGAGCTCAGCACATCAAGATGAACATTAAACACACAACAAAAATCAATTCTAGATCTATGAATTTGAAGCTCACCTGAGATTTGCAGAAATGGAAATACGTCAAGAAACTCCAAGATAAGCTGCAGATCAACTCTTTCAACCGTCTAATTGCAAAATAAATGCAATTAGACCTTCAAACTAGCATGAATCCTTGAATCCGAAAGTTGAAGCTCTGAACTCAACTTGATGAATTCCTTGCTTAAACCTCAAAACAGTGGTGGATTTCTCTTCCTTGTACTTCACTGATCCTAAACCAACCAAGAAAAATGGAGGAACCTTGAAGGATTGGGAGAATCGAAGGAGAGAAACTTGAGAGCAAAACTTTGACAAGTGATGAAAATGAATAGTAGCTGCTGAGAAATTCGTGTGAGTTAGCTTATATAGTGTGCAAATGCTACTGTTTAGGGTTTTAATCTTCAAGGACTTGAGAGCAATGAGTTTTGGGCTGTTTTGCAAATTTGCAAGTTTGTGCACATGAGGTATTTGGCTCGTGCATTCTTCATGAAAAGTGCATGATTGTTTTCCTTTTGATACAAGGACCACCTTTGGATTGATCTTGGGGCTGGAGAGTAACTGAATTATGAATTCCAAGTGAACTTGCAAAATTGCATAATGATGAATTATGACTATGTAATCCATGAATTCATTCAATTCTTAGCTCAAAATGATGCTAAGTGAGGTACAATGGAGTGTGGTGAGGTGAACTGAACAATTAGAAGCCATATTGGTGAGTTAAAATGCATCTTGCAAGTTATGTCAAAATGGTATGCATGGTGGAACACCAAATGCCCTCTAACTTCAAATGCCCATAACTCTTGATCCAAAAATGATATGATCATGATCCACCCCTCTTTGGAAAGAGGAGAAAGAGATCTACAACTTTGGTGTTGGGCAAAAATTCGTTTGAAGCATTTTTGATCATGAAAAGTTTGGTTAAAGTTGGTTGAAAATATGCCAAAAATAGTAACTTGAAATTACAAGTCACTTTCCCAATTTAGCAACTTTTTACCAAAGCTTGATTCTTGCAAATTGTGATCATGAAAGCCTTCCATAGACCAAATAAAGGTCTCTTGACTTGATTACCATGATGAGGACCTCTCAAAACCTTAGTTTGACTTTTCAGTTGACCAGTTTGACTGATTACTTCATCTGTAAGCTACTGAATCATCTGAGGTCTTCAATGGTGAATTTTTGGCTCAAAATCCCTCCGTAGACTTGTTTTGACATATGGAGAACCTTGGTGAAAGGTTTGAATCAACTCCTTGAGCTTAGGACCCTTAACCATAAAACCCTAGTTTTGGTCATCAGTGTAAGGACACCAACCCTTGATATAACCACTTGGAGAATCCCTCATTGAAATACCCTTGGGCCACCATATAAGGATGTGAGAAGCTTATGGAGCTCATAAGAAGCTTTTACCCTTGAGTTGAACCAAATACCTCGATCCCATGCTAAGAACCAAATGCTATGCACAATGCAAATGCAAGAAATGAAAAGAAACCTAAGCCAGTTATCTAAAAACAACAAGGCAAATTTTGAGGTGTTACAGCTGCCCCTATTCAATCAACTTGATCCTGAAGGTATGATAGTGACAGCTATCATGCGTTCCAAGGATTCACAGAGATTGAATACCAAAAGAAACCTAAAATTTGCAATCCTCAAGGGAGGGACGACTCCATTGGGGAACAAACAAAAAAATGTTGCACTGTCACGACACGTACGAGTGTTGGAAACCAAAACTGTAATGAAAAGTCCTAAAATAAACACAAACGAGTGTTAGCTATGCTGGGGATGAACACGGACGGGTGTCAAGGAATCCAGGATGTCAAATACGGACGGGTATTGAGAAGATACACGGACGGGTGTAAAAGATTTCAATGCGGATGGGTATTGAAAAAGGTACACGGACGGGTGTAAAAGGAGGTTCAAGATGACCTCTCTGGGGATTGAGAATGCACACGGACGGGTGTCGAACATTCAATACGGACGAGTACTGAAAAGGGTACACGGACGGGTGTAAAAGATTTCAATACGGACGGGTATTGAAAAGGGTACACGGACGGGTGTAAAAGATTTCAATACAGACGGGTATTGAAAAAGGTACACGGACGGGTGTAAAAGATTTCAATACGGACGGGTACTGAAAAGGTTGTAAAGCAACTTTATCGGGAATTAATCTCGCTGGGGAATGGAAGGCAACATGGACGAGTGTCATCAAAAGGTCAATACGGACGGATATTGAAATCAACGGTTCACACACGGGCGGGTGCTGAAGGAAACACAGACGAGTGTCAAATGTCAATGCGGACGGGCATTGAAACAAAAGAGTCAAACACGGACGGGTGCTGAAAGAACACAGACGAGTGTCAAATGGTAAAATTTTGAGGGAATAAACCAAAGGACCTCCCGGACGGAGGGGTACAAATAGAATCAAGGATAAACAATCCTGGCAAAACGCCCTGTCGGGGAATTGTCAAATATTGCTTAACCCACCACCTGTGGAGTAGAGATATCTTTTCGAAATTCGGCTTTTCCTGACGAAGGAAAACTCAAACCTGGCTTACGCTTCGGATGCATATGTTTGAATTTTGCCGTAATGCCCCACATGAAGTGGGAATGCTACGCATTTGGGAGGATGCCATGCAAAACAAATGCTTATGCAATGCAAGAGAAAAGTCTCAGCAAAATAAATGCTGAAGACCAGAAGCAACTCCGCTGGAGATGGCAAACTAAATTGCCACCAAACCAAAGAAATCCTGTTGAGAAAAACTTCTCCCTGCTAGGGAAGATCATAATCACCAATTCTGCCGGAGATGGACGAATCTCCGAGAGAATACCTACTCTGTTGAGGAATATCAAGATCAACAACTCTGCTGGAGATGGACGAAGCTCCGAGAGGATACCCACTTAGCTAGGGAGGGATATGAATACTGAAGATGGAAATTCCACCGTTGGGACGACCAACTATTTCAGAACTTGGCTTCGGTGCCTGCCAAAAACGATTGGCCTTAGGACCTGCTGGGGATACCACTCACCACCAGACTCTGATTGGGGAAATGAGCTTAATCTGCTGCTAGGGAAGTAACTTTACCCTTACCCTACCGGGTACTAGATCAAACCATTGTCGACGAAACTATACTTTCTGACTAACCGAGGAAAGTAGACATCAGGACCCTGTGGGGATAATAATATCTTCGTCCACAAACTTCCTGTTGGAGGTATGGCAACATTCACCTCAAAGCAATCAACTTCTGAGTACTTGCTGGGGAATAACAATCCAAACATGACTCCGACTGGGTATACAATCCTCTGTACTTTCCTGAGGAAGACGATCCTCAACGACTCCGCTCGGGGGGGAAAGTATTTGTCAACATTCACCTGCTAGGGGATAACACAAGCTTCCTGACTAGCTGGGGAACAAATAACTGCCCCCTGCTCCGTGGGGAGACATCACTTACTGGAGAAAGATGTGCCAAGTCACAACTCTGGCCTGGGAAAAAAAACCTCTTATATCCTGCTAAGGAGGACGATCCTTAACGATTCCGCTTAGGGAATTACTCCTTTATACTCTGATGGGGAAGAGTAATAACCTGCTGAGGACGATCAGACTTCAAAGTTGAGGAGAGCTCTACTCTACTGGGGAAAGTACACCTGTCATCCTGCAAAACCAACAAAAGTCTACGTGCAAGAATGAATACATTGATTATCCACATGGTGACTGTCGCCTAAGCAATTGCCACTGTTTTTCATCTTGTGTCATAAAGCTCAACGTTTTAGCATGTAATGTTTTTATCAAAAATATCGGACATTTTCACAAACAAAACAGGTAAAACAGAAAACAAAAGCTCTTTAACTGAAATGCAAACTTTATTGAATGAATTGGCCTGTAAATAGGCATTTACATCTGGAAGCAATTCCTGGAAAGAGGTAATTGCACAAAAAGCAAAAGAAAATACAAATGTCGGCAATGTGGGGAACAGACATCCACCATGACTCAACTCAGCTATAACCCATATGACTTGTTCATCCGCAGATACTTTGGCCTTCGAAGACGACTAACTGGACTGATTCCTTTCCTCCGAGTTTTCCAAGTGCGAACAGTGATCACAGATCAAACGCGGATCGTAGTCTTTGCCTTAAAAATCCCTAACTTTTGCCTGGATCGCCCTTCTCGGGTTTTCAATCCACCGGGATACCCATTTTTTCCAAGGTTGCCTTTTCAGGTTTTCAACCTTGCGGGTTTATTCTTTTTCTTTTTATCCCTAATTTTTGCCCGAACCTTTTCTTTTTATGGTTCGCCAGGATGCCCCATTTTTGCCTGAACCTTCTTTTTATGCTCAGCGGGTCTCTTTTATGCAAAGTATTTTTTGACTACATCCGCGTTCACAGGGGACGTAAAATCTTCGCCATCCATAGTTGAGAGTAATAAGGCTCCACCAGAGAAAACCTGTCTTACTATATATGGCCCTTCGTAATTCGGAGTCCACTTGCCCCTGTGATCTGTTTGAGGAGGAGTGATCCTTTTCAGAACTAATTCACCAGCTTGAAAACACCGAGGACGCACCTTCTGATCAAAGGCTTTCTTCATCTTGCTCTGATACAACCGGCCATGCGCAATGGCTTTCAATCTCTTCTCTTCAATGAGGTTCAATTCATTCAGCCGGGAACGCACCCATTCAGCTTCATCCAGCTTCACATCTGTCAGAATTCTCAAAGAAGGAATCTCAACTTCCAATGGCAAGACTGCTTCCATGCCATACACTAGTGAGAAAGGAGTTGCCCCAGTCGAGGTGCGTACCGAAGTACGATACCCATGCAAAGCGTAAGGCAACATCTCATGCCAGTCTTTGTATGTCACTACCATCTTCTGCACGATCTTCTTTATGTTCTTATTAGCCGCTTCAACAGCCCCATTCATCTTCGGACGATAGGGAGAAGAATTGTGATGTTCAATTTTAAAGCTCTGGCATAGCTCCTTCATCATCTTGTTATTCAGATTTGAACCATTGTCAGTAATGATTCTCTCCGGGACTCCATACCGGCAGATGATGTCCTTCTTAATAAACTGGGCTACCACTTGTTTGGTGACGTTGGCATACGATGCTGCTTCCACCCACTTCGTGAAATAATCGATAGCCACCAGGATAAAACGATGTCCATTTGAAGCAGTCGGCTCGATCTTCCCAATCATGTCAATACCCCACATAGCAAAAGGCCAAGGTGACGACAAAACATTCAGAGGAGTAGGCGGTACGTGCACCTTGTCAGCATAAATCTGGCATTTATGACATTTCTGGGCGTATTTAAAATAGTCAGACTCCATAGTCATCCAATAATACCCCGCTCTCAACAATTTTCTGGCCATAGCATGCCCATTGGCATGAGTACCGAAGGAACCTTCGTGAACCTCTTCCATTAACAAGCCTGCCTCGTGTTCATCAACACAACGTAGCAAGACTATGTCAAAGTTTCTCTTGTACAACACATCATCCTTGTTCAAAAAGAAGTTTCCTGATAACCTCCTCAATGTCTTTTTATCTTTGGAAGATGCCCCAGCTGGGTATTCCTGACTCTTCAAGAAGACTTTAATGTCATGATACCAAGGCTGGCCATCTGATACCCCTTCAACTGCAAATACAAAAGCAGGTCTATCCAAGCGCATGATTCTGATTGAGGGAGCTTCATTCCAAAGATTCACTTTATACATTGATGACAACGTTGCCAACGCATCAGCCATCTGATTCTCTATCCGGGGAATGTGATGGAAGTCTACTCTGTCAAAGAAAGGTAACAATCTTCTGGCATAATTGTTATATGGAACGAGATTTATTTGACGAGTCTCCCATTCTCCTGTAATCTGATTCACCACCAACGCAGAATCACCATAAACATCGAGGTTCTTGATTCTCAAATCAATTGCTTCTTCTAACCCCATGATGCATGCTTCATACTCCGCCTCATTGTTGGTGCATATGAACGCTAATCGGGCAGTAAAGGGTATATGAGAACCCTGTGGAGTCGTAATGATTGCCCCGATTCCGTTGCCATATGAATTAACAGCCCCATCAAAAACCATCTTCCATTGAGATCCAATCTCAGGTCCTTCATCAGGCAAAGGCTCTTCGCAATCCTTCATCTTCAGATACATGATGTGCTCATCCGGAAACTCAAACTTCATTGGTTGATAATCCATAATTGGCTGTTCGGCAAGATACTCTGACAACACACTTCCCTTAATGGCCTTTTGGGAAACATACTGAATATCATATTCTGTCAGAACCATTTGCCAACGGGCTATTCTACCAGAAAGTGCTTGCTTCTCAAACACATACTTGATTGGATCCATCTTCGAAATCAAAAGGGTTGTATGGTTTAACATATACTGCCTCAAACACTTAGCGGCCCAAGCGAGTGTACAACATGTTTTCTCCAACATCGAGTATCTTGACTCGCAGTCAGTAAACTTCTTACTCAGGTAATAGATGGCGTGCTCTTTTTTACCCGACTCGTCTTGTTGACCGAGCACACAACCCATTGAATTCTCAAGAACCGTGAGATACATAATCAAAGGTCTTCCTGACACTGGCGGCATAAGGACCGGAGGTTCCTGCAAGTATTCTTTAATCTTTTCAAACGCCTTTTGACAATTTTCATTCCACCTGACCGCTTGATCTTTTCTTAGCAACTTGAAGATTGGTTCACACGTGGCTGTGAGATGCGAGATGAACCTAGCAATATAGTTCAATCTCCCCAAGAAACCACGAACCTCTTTTTCTGTTTTTGGCACAGGCATTTCTTGTATGGCTTTTACCTTAGCAGGATCAACCTCAATACCTTTTTCACTAACAATAAACCCCAGCAATTTTCCTGATCTCACCCGGAAGGTGCACTTGTTCGGATTCAACCTCAGTCTGAATTTCCTTAACCTTTCAAATAACTTCTGAAGATTCACCAGATGTTCTTCTTCCGTCTGTGACTTCGCAATCATGTCATCAACATAGACTTTAATCTCTTTGTGAATCATATCATGAAAGAGAGTCACCATCGCCCGCTGGTAAGTTGCCCCTGCATTTTTCAATCCAAAGGGCATCACTTTGTAGCAGAAAGTTCCCCACGGTGTTATGAATGTTGTTTTCTCCATGTCCTCTGGGGCCATTTTGATTTGGTTATACCCAGAGAAACCATCCATGAAGGAAAACACAGAATACTGAGCAGTATTGTCAACTAACACGTCAATGTGAGGGAGCGGGAAATCATCCTTTGGGCTTGCTCTATTCAAATCCCTGTAATCAACACACATCCTGACCTTCCCATCCTTCTTAGGTACAGGCACGATGTTAGCAACCCATGGAGGATAATTTGTTACGGCAAGAAATCCGGCGTCTAGCTGCTTCTGAACCTCTTCCTTGATCTTGACAGACATCTCCGGTTTAGTTCTTCTCAACTTTTGCTTGACCGGAGCACAACCTTCTTTGAGTGGTAGCCGGTGTACAACAATATCAGTATCCAGCCCGGGCATGTCTTGGTAAGACCAGACGAAGATGTCCACGTACTCACGGAGCATTTCAATCAATCTTCCCTTGACACTGTCTTCCAACGCAGCCCCTACTCTTACTTCCTTTCTAGCGTCCTCGGTTCCCAGATTCACAATCTCAATTTCCTCCTGATGAGGTTGGATGACTCTCTCCTCTTGCTTCAACAATCTGGCCAACTCTTCGGGCAGTTCACACTCTTCGTCAGCCTCTTCTTTAGCCTGATAAATTGGATTGTCAAAGTCATACCGAGCTATAGCTGAGTCATGATCGGTGTCATCTGAACAAAAAGACCTACAATGATTTATGAGGTATGTTTTATTATGATGCAACAAAAGAAACACATTGCCATTTTGATGTGGGTTTTTTAATGCATAAAAATAAAAACAGAAAGACAGAGATCAAAACATTTGAGTGTGAAAAGTCCTTTATTGATGATAAAGCAAAACATGCGACAGTTAAAAGCCCTACAAACAGAATCACTACGTCTTGGGCAGAACGTAGGATTAACAAAATAGGAAAACAAAGCAATTACTCGAAGCATGTCACTTGAATGACTTTCTCGGAAGACCAGTTGTGTAGACTTTCCCCTGGGACACAAGGACGGATCCAGCTATCCATGTCACAATCACTGTCTCCTTCTTCTTCAATAGCATTAACTCTGTCGAAGAAAACTCCAGCGCTAGTGAACCGGACAGGGCCATAGAATTTTGGGGGATCCTCATCTCTTCCGGATGGCTTATATCCCAATCCATAAGTATCTTTCTTTTTCTGGACTTCAACCACCTGGCCCCACCTCTGTGAGCTACCCGCTTCAACCACAACTTTGGCGTCTTTTAACGAAGACATGGAACCCTCAGGTTGATTGACCACTACAGGCTACACTATAGCTTCAGACTGAACAACTTCTTCAGAAACTTTCACCTTCTCAAATCCGTGGCACAACGTCTCATGGATTTCCCCATCTACTTCCACGTATTTGAAGGTTGACAGCTGACTGATCATTATGTCTTCTTCCCCACATACTGTCACTACGTGACCATCAACCATATACTTCAGCTTTTGATGTAGAGTGGAAGTTACAGCACCTGCCCCATGGATCCAAGGACGACCCAATAAACAGCTGTACGCTGGCTGAATATCCATAATGTAAAATGTTGCATTAAAGATTTCCGGCCCAACCTTGATTGGAAGCACAATCTCGCCAAAAACAGATCTCTTCGAGCCATCAAAAGCTCGCACCACCAAGTCGCTTGGTGTACAAATATGTCCTCGAGTATCCAACTTCATTAACGCTTTCTTGGGCAATACATTCAACGATGAACCAGTATCAACTAAGACATGTGACATCAGTGAGCCACGACATTCGATCGAAATATGCAGGGCATTGTTATGATTCCTGCCAGCAGAAGTCAAGTCAAGATCTGTAAAACCCAGGCCGTTACCCGCATTCACGTGCGCTACAACCCCTTCCAACTGATTAACAGAAATCTCTTGAGGAACGTATGCTGCATTCAAAACCTTCAAAAGAGCATTCCTGTGAGCCTCAGAACACAAGAGCAGAGACAGAATAGAGATCTTGGACGGGGTCTGATGTAACTGGTCCACGATCTTATAATCACTTTTTCAGATGAGCCTCATGAATTCCTCTACATTTTCTGAAAAAGCATCATCAACCGGTTTCACTGTAGATTCCACAATCACTGGGGTCTGAACGGAACCATCCATCGCTTGTTTTCCCCTATCTTGCCTAGAGGTACTGGGTTGATCGTTAACCGGAGGGAGCACTCTACCACTTCTGGTTATAGCATCAGTCTCAACTTTAACCCCTGAACTAGAACCCACTGGTGAAGTGTTCATTAGCTCTTGCTTTTGCCCATTGATAAACACCTCTGCACCATAATTCCACGGAATAGCCTTAGAACTCTCGTACGGAATGGGTCCAGCCCTTGTGATAATGACTGGAGGTGGCCTTGCTGGACCAGAAATAGTAATTGTTTTGAACGGAATAGTGATAGTGGCAACCTTTTCACTAACAACCTCCTCTAGCTGATTACCTCTGTCAAACTGTAAACAGCCCTCATCAATCAGATTCTGAATACCCCTCTTCAACGAATCACAACCATTAGCCTTTATCAAACAATCTGAGCAGTTCTCACCACAGCCCGGATAGACATCACCTTTCAATAACCTATTTTTAACCACCACCAATGGAGTCTTCAGTTCCTCCACATCCATGATCAAATTCGAAGTTTCACAGTCCTCAATTATAGCATTCACCCTTGGCCCATTGTGATTAGGCATCGGGTTTTGAATAACATTGGGTCCGTCATTCAAGAAATTGATGGCTTTAGAGTCCACAAGGTCCTGCACCTTGTGCTGAAATGCCCTGCACTTCTCCACCGTGTGCCCAGGAGCACCAGAATGAAAATCACAGTGTGCGTTAGCATCGTAGCCTCGTGGGAGTTCCCCTGTTGGTGGAGCCAGGGTACGAAGCTCAACTAGACGCAACTGTAGTAAATGTTGCAACAACTGTGCATATGACATTGGGGGTTGATCAAAATGCCTCTCTGCATTCCTCTGTCTGTTCTGATACTGACCCTACTGCCTATTCTGATTAGCATTACCCCTTTGCTGCTGTGGCGGTGGTAACGTTGCTGGAATGGTTACTGATGCTACCTGTTGATTGTTAAACTGGCGCTGTTTCCCTTTTCCCCTGTGGGATGATACAGCGTTGGTCTCTCCTTTCTTCTTATAATTATCAAACGGCTTTTTTCCCTGTCCGGAAGACGATCCATCACCGCTAGAAACCTTCCCAGCCTTAATTCCGACCTCTATCTTCTGCCCAATAGCAATCACATCTGCAAACTTGCCTAGAGAACAAGGCAAAAGCTTCTCATAGTAGTGCTTCGGCAGTGTGTCCATGAACATATCTAGCATCTCTTTCTCTTGCATTGGTGGCTGCACCCTAGCCGCTAATTCACGCCACCTTTGCGCGTATTCTTTGAAACTCTCATCATTCTTCTGGGACATGCTCAACAACTGAGTTCTGTTGGGAGCCATGTCCGTGTTGTACTGATAATGCTTGATGAAAGCTGCAGCTAGCTCTCTCCAGGTACGAACATCTCTGCTTTCTAGCCCCATGTACCATTCCAAAGACGCGCCAGACAGGCTGTCTTGGAAGAAGTGCATCATTAACTTTTCATCCTTAGCATGAGCAGCCATCTTCCTGGTATAGGCCTTCACATGAGTCCTTGGGCAGGTAGAACCATTGTACTTTTCTAGCGTAGGAATCTGAATCTTGTGTGGAATAACAACATCAGGGACCAACCCTAGGTCGTCCAAATCAATCCCCAAATCATCCTGTTTCACTACTCCTTTCAATTGAGCTTCGATTAAACGGATTCTTTCATCACTGACCACAGGAAGGGCAGCATCTAAACTCCTGACCGAGAACACATCGTCCTGTTGATCATCAAAATGATGGCCATGGATAGCCCGAACAGTACTTCCCTCACCAACCACTGTAGGAATTCTGCCCTATCCACCAGCACCAACTCCGCCCGGAGGGATATTACGGTTAATAAGACCACCATGTAGGATACCGTTTTCGTCGACCTGCGCCACTAACGGCTGAACCAGAGTTCTAAACTCGTTCTGACTTTGCACCACACCCTGCATCATTTCCATGAACTGGTCGATGCGAGCTTGCATAGCGGCCATATCTGCCTGAACTTTGTCCATCACTCTGTTTTGATTGAGCCGAGTAGAATAACGATGAGTTGGTTGATCAATCCTGACTAAAAGAAAGAGAGAGCATAAGAAAACCAGAGAAACCAAGATAACCTGCAATGCAAAAATGATTATGATTATGCAAATGCAAATGCAACCATGTTTGTATATTTGCAGGGTGATCCACCCCTTGATTCCAGTTTAAAGGTGAAATAGGATGAAACAGCTGCTCATATAAATCAGAGTGAATCACTGTCAGAAATTACAACCCAAGGTACCAAAAATAGCCTAAAAAAAAAATAAGCAGAGGTCCCAGCCAACAATTCTGGTGGTGACCCAAAATACAAAGAAAGAACAAAATACAAACTACTGAGTAAAGTTCCCTTCAAGGATCTTGCACCGTATGAGGGCCACTGCCTGAGTTAGAGCACTCCCATTTAGACCTCTTCACTCCTGCTTGTATTTTCAGCTCTTCCATGGTTGCTATGGCTTCTTTGAGCCATTCCTCAACTGCGTGTCTTCGGAACGTCCCTGACAAGATCTCCTCGTCCTTCTTCCTGAGCTTCAACTTCAGACTCTCAATCTGCTCCAAATGCTTATCTTCTTTCTGCTTGTTGGCCGTGATTGCAGTATCTTGGTAAGCATTGAACCTGCGAATCTTCGCCCAAGCCTTAGCTAAGTCATCCTTCTTGGATTTGAGAGTCTTGCAAACGCCTTTTAGAGCTTGTCCTACCCTTTTCCTAGCTGCTATCTCTTCAAACAGCTCCTTTTCTTTTTCAGCGAGACGTTCTGTCTTCAGCTTGGCGATATGAACAGCCTCACCTCGCTCATGTTTCAACTGGTAGATTTCCTTTTGCAACTCACGGTTCTCCTCTCGAATCTTCTCCTTTTCAGCCCATAATTAGTTATACTTCTCCATCTCAATTATGGTTGGGGGTTCAATCAGTAAAGGGTAAGAAGGAGGTTCCCTGCAGAATGGCAAAAGTACACTTTCTACTCTGCTCTGAACCCAGTCTTCATACGCACGAAAAGCTTTATTGTTACTCTTTCCAAAAGAAGTCTTTCCTTTCTTATGGCGATCTCTCCAAGCGTTTTCAGCTTCTTTCAACACTTCCAGATTGGCTTCCTCACCCAAAAACAGAGACTCTTGCACATCTTGGCCTTTTGGCGGTTCCTTTAAAGCATACCCAAATTGCCTAATAGCAAGAATGGGGTTGTAGTTAATTCCCCCCTTCCTTCCTATTAAAGGTACGTTTGGGTAACCTCCACAACTAACCAGGATCTCTCGGCCCAACAAATCACGATTGATCCAAACTAAGTTGTCGGCCCTTAACCCCATTAATCTCTTTGCCCAATCTAAAGTTCCTTTAGTGTCTTCGAATGCCCCAGATTTGGGAAGACGATCAGCAAACCACTTATAGAAAATTGAAGCACAACAATAAAGAGGTCCGCCTCTCCTTTTCTCATTCTTATAGTGCATCGAATAATAAAGATCCCCAAGCAAGGTAGGTACCAGATTCTTCGTGGTGAATATCCGGACAGCATGTGCATCTACAAAATCTTTCACATTAGGGAATAACGCTGTTCCATAAACACACATAGCCAGAATTGCATTGAACACTAACCAACACTTAGCCTTAGCACAAGTAGCAGCCTGTTCGATCAAAAACTTCGTGTGAAAACCTTGATAACCCCCTTTACTAGCAATATTTTTCTTCAACAGTGACTGATCCAAACGTAAAGTAGCAGCAACCCTTTCCAAATCAGGAAACTCCTTAGAAGGATAGAAGGGAGCTCCCTCTTTGACCGAAACATCCAAAATAAGAGTAAATTCTTCCAACGTTGGAGCCAAAAGATAATCAGCAAATAGAAAACACCGGAGTTGAGGGTCATAGAACTGTGCCAGAGTGTGCAGGGCCCTGAACTCATAATTGGTAACATTTCGGGCGAAACTCAGAATCCTCCCATATTCTCCTCTGAAATCTGCCAATGCCTCAGGTTTTGCCATAGCCGAGATCTTGTGCACAACATCTAGGTGGAGCTCTGGGAACTTGTACGGGATGATGTTCTTTCTTTCTTCAGTGCTAATACTCATCATGGACAGTCTTTAGACAACCGGAATCAAAGTTAGGATGCAACCCTACAAATGAACAAACATGTCAGAATGCAAAAAGATGATGCAAAATGCAGGCATGGGATCAAGGTATCCAAAATGCTCAAACTGCTGCTGTTCTGCTGACTGAATAAGACCCAGAATACCAGAAACCCAAAAATCCAGAATAACAGCCCAATCAAACTGCCAGAATGCCAGGATAATAATAGTGCACTGGTGAGAAACCCAGAAACCAGGTAGGTTGAAGGTCTCGGTTACCTGCAAACCTGCAAACACCCCTCCCCTCTCACATGTGGGTACTAGGATGTTCAGTATCCCGGGCTCTCAGGTCTAGAAATGATGATACGTTCACCATTTCTGGTTTGGCATCATCATCAAAAGAGGAGGCCTCAACCGATTCTCCAAAACAAAGATCCTCAGCTTCAGAGGTTTGAGAAGCAATAGCACATTCAGCCCGAAGGATACAATGCTATCGCCAATCAAAGAGGTCGTCCGTTGATTCACTACAAAAGGGAAATCCTATAGCAAGTTCCCAGCATTGGGTCCTCGGATCGAGAATATGCAATGGGTTTGCCACAGAAAGTGGGCTGCCACTGTCACATCTCGGGAGGAGTGCCGCAACTGAGTCCTCGGGAATGGTCGCCAGAGTCGACAGTTTTCCAGATCATATGCCATCATCTGCCCCAAATGGACAGGACAGAATATTACCAAGAAAACCTCGTCTGGATGTGGAGTTTTCATGTATACTTCGTCTGGCCAAATGCCAAACAAGTCACACTACTTTCCACGCTAATCATATGTGTATGCTCAAGCCTTGGTATTGGGCTTTTCTCTCATGAATCCAACCCACCCTGCAAACAGAAAATCCAGCAGCAGAACAGCACAACAATATCCAGTATGACAGTAATAAATGAAATGCAATGCAATGCCATAAAGAGCTGTAAGTACAGTAAAGTAAATAAGACAATAAATACAGTAATATACAACAAAGCAAAGCACCATAAAAACAAACACCCAGAGAAAACAGACAAGCGCTAGGATTGACTCGCTAAAGGGGATGGACCAGCAAGAGGTCAACCAGAGTCCCCAGCAGAGTCGCCAGTTGTCGCTCCCGAAAGATTCGCATCCAACGGTACAAACGCGAGAGTGGCGCAAAAGACACAGAGTCGCCAGCAAAGTGTATTTATCCCAAGAGAGGGAAAGGAAACACTGCGTAAACCTGAAAGAAGGAAAGAGCATGGTCTCACGACCAAGAGAACGGGTACGGGAGTCGGTTACGCGAAGGGAAGGTGTTAGCACCCAACACGTCCATCGTACTCGATGGGATCCACGCTTGTTGTCTGCATCAAAGGGTGTCGTCATCTGGAGCTCCACTGCTACTGGATCGGTGAAGAAACGAGAACGGAAAGAACGGAGAAACGAAGAAGAAAAAGAAGTGACTCGATAGGACAGTAACGTTGTCCTAGGCCTACGTACTCCCTCAGTGCAATGGGAAAGTCAGAGTCAACGTAGTTCGGACGGGAACTGTGGGGGAAGGTTGCTCGCCAAGACAATCGCTGTCTTGTGCCTACGTATCCTCAATCGGACGAGAGAGAGGAATCAGAGCTGACGTAGTTCGTGGGTACGACCACGGGTAGGTAAGTGTTTTTTACGTGAGCGACGAGCTCTTTTCTGAAAAAAAGAAGTTTGAAACCCAACAATCCCGGAGGATAAAAAGATTTGAATTGGTTTGGTGTTTTTTAGACAGAAGTGTTTTGAGTTAGTTCGTAACTTACATTGCACCAAAGTCTACCATGCGGGAACGAGTGAGTCGCATGATCGCCCCCGAATGAGACGTATGCTAAACACCCTAGAAGAAGAGAGGAGACCCCTCGTTCTTCACTTCCTACACTTAAGGCTCGAGCGCAATATACGTTATATTTTATTAAGTGTGTTCAAGAAGTTTGAGATGAGAAGAGAAGCGACACAAAAGGAAACTCTACAGGGAAACTAAGAGTCCTAATGTTATCATGCATGGATGTCCTATGGTTAGTGAGGTTTAGGAGAGACGACTGCCTAACCTAATGCTAATCCTACTCCAAGCTTAATCGAAAATTAAGTTGGACTAGGTAGCTCTAAAGGGAGAGAATCCAAGACTTAAACAAGTCTTGCGACTCGAGGGATGAAAAGAGTGGAAGAGAAGGAGGAGAAAGAGAAGTGAAACACAAGTGGCCTAAGCTCACTTCAAACACAAGTATGAAAGTTAAAAGGTAAAGGAAGAAAGTAAAATGTGGAAGCATATCCACATTCAAACAACTTACCATTTGCCCCTGAAAATGTTAGAAGTATTCACATATGACAAAATGAAACTCAAACAAGCATAAGGCCATAAAGAAACAAGTTCTAAAGTAAATCAAACATCAAGTTCATAACCTAATGGTCCTACTGACCTCTACTATTAATCATGCACAATTAGTCAAAAAGAAAAGGGAGAAGTCACTCAAGTACCATTCAAGTCATTAAAGAAGGAGTGAGATGAAAAGAAGTGATCATATAAAGCAACCAAGTCAAAATTTCACAAAGTAAACCAAGTCCAGAAGTGACACAATCCTAAATATGTGCCTAAACATGATCTTCAAACAACATTCAAGTCACACAAACACTTTCACAATCAATTAGGAAGCAAAGAAGAAGTGAAGTGAAGTGAAGTGAAACATGATTCATACTTGTGAAACAAATGACTTAAAGTGAAAGGCAAACATCAAACATGCAAAGATGAGATTCAAATATCACAACCAGAAGTCAATTAACATGCTATCAATCCTCAAACAAGACCTAAAATTGTGGCACAAGTGCCTTCATGATCAAGCAAACCAAACATGAAGCATATATTCACAAATTGGACAAGTTAAAGCTCATGCTTCAAAGAAATAACAAACATGCCTAAAAAATTATGTCATTCAGTATTCAAGCATCTCAAACATGTATAATTGACATATCAAATCCACAAGCAATGAATCAGAACCAAAGTCAATCAACAATTAGGTCAAAGCATCAATAGGATTTCATACATTCATGCTCAAAGCAACACATCAAAAGTCATCCAAAAAGGACCTAAAAATCATACCAAAAATATCAAACATACTTCAACATGTTATGAACACAACCCAAAAAGAATCAGGATCAAATCACTTTCCAAATGAGAGAAATAAAAAATGCAACATGAAGTATGCAATATGAAGTGTAAATGAGACAAATTAATTTGGAAAATTAATATTTAATGCAAAAATAATAAAATAAAATGTGAAAAATTAATTTTAATAATGAGAAGGGATGATGAATTTTTTTGGAATTTTTTAGCACATGCAAGTATTTTTAACAATTAATTATGAAATGGTATGAAAATAGAAAATAAAAAGAAAATGAAATGAAGGTAGGGGTGCAAAGAGAAATCCAAACGCGTGCAAAAGATCATGGGCTCAGAAACGGGGGTGTAAACAGCAGAAAAGGCCCAAATGCCTTCCAACATTCAGAATCAGCGAACGGCTCAGATTAAGTCAAACATAAAAAGTCTCCAGATCCACAGGCTCATGCTCTCAGTCAAACAAGGTAAAGTCAACAATCCAATGGTCCACATTCAAATGCACTAATTAAATGAAATCAAACGGTCATGAATTAATCAGATCCACTAAACCCTAATCAATTTAATTAACAACACATAACCAAGATCCAACGCACGTGAATTAAACTGGAAAATTAATCACAATCCAACGCATGAGATTCAAACTGGAAAACCACAAACCCTAATTAAACCCTCACCGGCCGGAGAAGCGCCGATCATCTTCTCCGGCCACTCTCCGGTCACCAAACTTCAAACCATAACCAAAAACAACAAATTATACATCAAAATGTTCAGCAACTCACGTAGATCACAAATATGCCACTCAAAATCATTTAGCATGCGTATATTTCAAGAATCGAACGAAACAAGTTTGGATCTGAAAATTTCAGATCTAAATTTCAGCCATGATTCACGTTGAAAATCAAAACCAAACACATATATGAGCTCAGCACATCAAGATGAACATTAAACACACAACAAAAATCAATTCTAGATCTATGAATTTGAAGCTCACCTGAGATTTGCAGAAATGGAAATACGTCAAGAAACTCCAAGATAAGCTGCAGATCAACTCTTTCAACCGTCTAATTGCAAAATAAATGCAATTAGACCTTCAAACTAGCCTGAATCCTTGAATCCGAAAGTTGAAGCTCTGAACTCAACTTGATGAATTCCTTGCTTAAACCTCAAAACAGTGGTGGATTTCTCTTCCTTGTGCTTCACTGATCCTAAACCAACCAAGAAAAATGGAGGAACCTTGAAGGATTGGGAGAATCGAAGGAGAGAAACTTGAGAGAAAAACTTTGACAAGTGATGAAAATGAATAGTAGCTGCTGAGAAATTCGTGTGAGTTAGCTTATATAGTGTGCCAATGCTACTGTTTAGGGTTTTAATCTTCAAGGACTTGAGAGCAATGAGTTTTGGGCTGTTTTGCAAATTTGCAAGTTTGTGCACATGAGGTATTTGGCTCGTGCATTCTTCATGAAAAGTGCATGATTGTTTTCCTTTTGATACAAGGACCACCTTTGGATTGATCTTGGGGCTGGAGAGTAACTGAATTATGAATTCCAAGTGAACTTGCAAAATTGCATAATGATGAATTATGACTATGTAATCCACGGATTCATTCAATTCTTAGCTCAAAATGATGCTAAGTGAGGTGTAATGGAGTGTGGTGAGGTGAACTGAACAATTAGAAGCCATATTGGTGAGTTAAAATGCATCTTGCAAGTTATGTCAAAATGGTATGCATGGTGGAACACCAAATGCCCTCTAACTTCAAATGCCCATAACTCTTGATCCAAAAATGATATGATCATGATCCACCCCTCTTTGGAAAGAGGAGAAAGAGATCTACAACTTTGGTGTTGGGCAAAAATTCGTTTGAAGCATTTTTGATCATGAAAAGTTTGGTTAAAGTTGGTTGAAAATATGCCAAAAATAGTAACTTGAAATTACAAGTCACTTTCCCAATTTAGCAACTTTTTACCAAAGCTTGATTCTTGCAAATTGTGATCATGAAAGCCTTCCATAAACCAAATAAAGGTCTCTTGACTTGATTACCATGATGAGGACCTCTCAAAACCTTAGTTTGACTTTTCAGTTGACCAGTTTGACTGATTACTTCATCTGTAAGCTACTGAATCATCTGAGGTCTTCAATGGTGAATTTTTGGCTCAAAATCCCTCCTTAGACTTGTTTTGACATATGGAGAACCTTGGTGAAAGGTTTGAATCAACTCCTTGAGCTTAGGACCCTTAACCATAAAACCCTAGTTTTGGTCATAAGTGTAAGGACACCAACCCTTGATATAACCACTTGGAGAATCCCTCATTGAAATACCCTTGGGCCACCATATAAGGATGTGAGAAGCTTATGGAGCTCATAAGAAGCTTTTTCCCTTGATTTGAACCAAATACCTCGATCCCATGCTAAGAACCAAATGCTATGCACAATGCAAATGCAAGAAATGAAAAGAAACCTAAGCCAGTTATCTAAAAACAACAAGGCAAATTTTGAGGTGTTACACCCGGCAACTACGTCTAGCATTAAGCCCGTTGATCACTCTTAAATAGTCAAAACTAGATCCCCATAGGATCACCAGACACAGTCTTCCCTCCTCTTGGGGTTAAATAATATGGAGATGTGAAAGGCAGATTTTTTTGAACCCTTTCTCAGACTGTCACTCGTAGAAGTTGTCAAAGAAAATCTACTCCCAAGAGATGATCTCTTCTCCGTGAATTGCATCTCTTGAGTTTCTTCCAAATTCTAGAACTTTCCTGGCTTGATCTATTCTTTGTGAATAGCCTGTCTTGAACTTCTCGGGGTTTGGGGACCCACAGTCTTCCTAAAAGCATCCCCGCCTCCTCTTGGGCGTTGTACAAGGACCCATCGGCTTCTTAGAAGTATTCACAGCCTCCTCTTAGGCTTCGTATAAATGATTTCTTCCTCCGGGAATGATAGCCTCCTCCTGGGCTTAGTACAAATTGTCCCTCGGCTTCTTAAAAGTTTCCAGCCTCCTCTTGGGTTTCGTACAAATTGTCCCGACGACCTCCTAAAGGTATAGGAACAAAAACCAGTCATCTTAATAGAACAGTCTTTCCAAGAGTCTACTACTGTTTCTCAAAGCATAGTACAAAAGATGAAACTCTAGACTTGGACAGTCTAATTTCCTTGAGTCTCAAAGACATTCTCAAGCACCCTTCAAGAATAGGAAGGAACCTCGTAGACTTGGACAGTCTCAATATCCTTTGGATATCCCATTTCCTCAAAGAAAAGGAAATATCCCTGATCCTCGAATCAAAATCCCTGAGTGCAAACATTACTCATATAAGAACTGATTTTCTCTTTGAACCAATATACTGGACCTGTCACTTAACTGAAACAACACCATAGCCTCTCTCTTGGGCTTTATACAATGATTCTCCCCAACAGAGTCAAACACCTTTTAGCCTCCGTCTTGGGCTTTGTACAAGACACAAATCACTCTCTTGTTGAGTATAAAACCCTTGACCTCTATCTCGGGCTTCGTACGAGATACCATAGAGGACTCTCTTGTCGAGTCACTTCCTTTTTAGCCTCTATCTCGGGCTTTGTCTGAGACAGATCAAAAACACCCTCTTGTCGGGCCAATATCCTCCTCTTAGGCTTTGTATAAGAAAACCACTGGTTGATCCAATCAACCTTTTAGCATCAAAGTTGTGCCTCGTTCACAGTACACAAACATCAACAACTCCTTCCCCTTCATCTAATCGCTGTAAGCGGCAAGCCTCTGAATCATCTACATCCATGCCACTGTCCCTCTTTTAGCATGAGAAATTCCTAAGGAAATATAGAATTGCTCTACACTGAGTTAAAGTTTTCTCCTTCAGGTTGGAAACTCCCTATAAAGGAAATTATGGCATTGCCTGATTCATAAATCCCGGTTAAAGTAATTCTCCTTTATAAATAGTTGTGATATACAAACCCCTCTTTAGAGATGACAAATTCTCTCTAAAGTCAAACCTCTTCAGCTTCACATCTTGGGCTTTGAACAAGATACAAACTACCTTTCGCTTCACATCTTGGGCTTTGAACAAGACACCAAAACACAGTTTCCTCCCATAGAATAGGAGGAACTACGATCGCTCTGATTTCCCTATTTCGGTAAACGGGAATACGTAGGCATAAGATTGAAAGAAAAATCTTAGCGAGCACACTAATCCAAAACCCAAAATCCCATACCTCCACATATCAATCGAAAAGCATCAGTCTTAACCTCCCACCAATCGACCAGACACTATTTTTAACAAAATAAACCTAAAAGAGACCCACAATCTTTGTAGCATCTGTAAACCAACAGTCATCTGTTCAAACTCAGTTTGTAAGCAGGGTTAATTGGAGACATCTATTTCCCTTCCTTCATCAACTTTAATAGGATAAAAAATGAATCGAGCTGTAGATACCAAAGAGTGGTAGTGCTTCGCAACCACATCCAAAATCGCTCGCTACAGAAAAATGGCGACTTCACTGGGGACGACGAGATCTTGTTCTCTTCCCATCTATTAGGTGGAAACCTTAAAAAAAATGGCGCCCACCGTGGGGCCGGTCTTTCTTTCTGGGATAGGACTCTTTGTTGACCTCACTAGGATCTTAGGTCAAAAAACCCTTTAAGTGGGGAAGGAACCACAGAATGGCGTCTCCGCCGGGGAACCATTTTCTGTCAGGAACATAAGATTCGTAGCTTTAAAAAAAAAAGGTCTAGGACATTAGGACAAATATATATACTGCTTTTCTTAATTGATATCTGTGTTTATTTTTCTCCTAATGGGAATGCGTGTGATGCCGCATGTGGAAAGATTGAGTATACACTTAAGATAAGTGATGGCGACGAGGTCGACCATCAACCTCAGTGGAGGCTTCCCAATGCAACCCATTCCCTCTCATAGGCAATGGGCCGATTGTGACGTCTGAGAAGCTGAGGAGCCAACCCTTTCCTAGTGCGGAAACTATCGAAAATAGTTGTCACGCGATACTACCCTCATTTGAGGCTGATGATATATTCTCGGTGAATAGCATTTACTCTAAGATTTCATACAGCTCACTGGCAATCCGCTTGCTGTTTGTTATCCTGGGAGGAGCTGATGATTTTGAGTACAGGTACAAAAATCACCCTAGTATAAACCTTTGGGGATGGGTAGAGCCTTGACTCCATGACAACGACCCTTAGACCCCATGTTTTTTCTATGTTTTTGTGTGTTGCATTCATGCATTCATTTAAAAAAAAAACATTAAAACATTCAAAAAATTTCTCTTCTAGTCTCTCTGCTTTTTTCAAAATAAACTAAGACTGTGATTGCAAATATCAGAGAAAAGGATTACACTAATGGATTTCGGTAGAAGGAGAAATCATAAGTACACCTTCAGGATTCCAAGACTAGAGGATTTAAGAGGTTTGGCGAGGATGATCACAAACCAAGAGTCTTTTAGAGCCAAGTACGGAGGTTTGCTATCTCTGCTAAGAGTCCATGTGATTGAGGGAATCATGGATGCCCTCATTTAGTTCTACGATCCGGTCTATCATTATTTCACATTCCCGGATTACCAGCTAGCACCAACGCTGGAGGAATATTCTCATCTGATTGATCTACACATTACAGATCAAGCTCCATTTTTTGGACTGGAAGAAATTCCAAAGAATCAGACCATTGCAAGAGCAATTCATTTGGACGAGTCTGAGGTCAGGACTCACATGACCACTAAGGGTGGCATACAAGGTTTGCCGGCCCAGTTCTTGACAAAGAAAGCCCTGTACTTCGCCAGTATCGGGAACGTGACTGCTTTTGAAAGCATCTTTGTTTTACTCACCTACGGGTTATTTTTGTTTCCTAACATCAATAACTTCGTCGATATCAACTCCATTAAGGTTTTTCTCATTGGAAACCCTGTGCCGACTTTGCTCGCAGATGCGTATCATTCTGTACACTTGGGAAATTTGTACAGCGGAGGGGAGATCACATGCTGCGTACCTCTGCTTTATAAATGGTTTATCTCGCACTTGCCTAAGTCTGCTGCTTTTTGGGATCACAAGAGTGCCTTACGTTGGTCGCAGAAAATCATGTCCCTCACCAACTCTGACATAGATTGGTGTAATAGGATTTATGACGGGATCAGGATCATTGACCGTTATGGAAACTTCCCCAACGTATCCCTTATAGGAACTAAGGGAGGAATCAATTACCATCTAGTTCTTGTTCGTCGTCAATTTGGATACCCGATGAGGCACATCCCACGGAGTGTTCATCTGGAAGGTCTTTTCTTCAAGGAAGGAGAAAGTGACCGAGCACTAAAGACAGAAATAGTGCACGCTTGGAAACATGTTCATAAGAAAGGACGGGAGCCTCTAGGAAAACCTGACTGTGTCTCAGTGGAGCCTTACCTCCACTGGGTGCAAACTAGAGCTCTTAAGCTAAAGATGCCTTATCCTCGTCATGGAGTTCTTCCACCGAGGGAGTCTGTCATGTACTTCATGACTGAGACTGAAAAGCTCCAAGTTACTCTCAACAAAGTTCAACGGGAGAAGAGGTCTTGGAAGAACAAGTATCGCACCCTCAATGTGGAGTGCATCAAAATACAGCAACTACTGAAAGATAAGGACGCTCTAATTGAAATTTTGGAGCAACATGCTGTAGAGAATCAAGATGACCAAAGGAATTTGCTCGCTCCTTTCACCTGACAAAGGAATGACAACCTGACAACGGCCCAAGAGCCCCGGTCAAAGTAAAGGAAAGTACCAGAATCAGCACCCGATTTCTCCTCAGAGAGGACTCTGGGCCCATTAGCTTAGGATTCTGTTTCTGCGCCTTGTAATCTACTGTATTTCCATTTCTGTTATCCTTTGAATTCAATAAAAAGGGGTTTCCCCACTGTTTGATATTTGCAATCTAATTGTCGAAGTTTATTTTGATTAAACCAAAAAACAATTAATATAATCATTGTATTCATCATTCTCACGTCGCGTATTCTTCTTACCTACGAATCTCACGTTTGTGTGTCGGTTCTAGAGTCAAACTGTCTCATTCGTACAATACTCGGGCCAATCGTCAGAAAAAGATGGATGATCTCGAGGAAGAGAACAGAGAGTTCAAAGAAGAGATCGACGCTCTGAGAGAGGATATGAGAAAGCTTCGTAATGACATGCAAGCCATGGCAGAAGCTCAGCTACAAAGGACTGTGATCTCAGAGATCACCTTAACGCCTAGAGTGGAGAAGTATGATCCTAGGTATCAAATGCCGAAAGATCGTCCTTGGGGCATGCCTGTTAACTATATCCCGGAAGGATATATTCCGCTGATCACTGAAGGGCAGGGAATCATAATAGAAGCCGCTGGGCCTGAAGGTCACAAACTTTGGGAAAGCGAAGATGCCAGGGGCATACTGAAGATTCCTGAAGGTTACAAACTTTGGGAAACGCCAAGATTCACTGTCGTAGTCCCGGTACCACCCCCTGTGGTGCACACTGTCCCGGAAGGACAGATTCCGCCGATACCTTCTGGTAAGAAGGAAACTATGTTCAATAGAATGGATGAATTCCAGGAACAGTTCTTGGAAATGCAAAAGGAACTACAAGCCATCCGCGGTCAGGATTTATTTAGAAAGGATGCCGCAGACCTTTGTCTGGTCCTCAATGTGAAAGTTCCGCACAAATTTCAAGTGCCTGACTTTGAAAAATACAAGGGTAACTCTTGCCCTCAGAGCCATCTGGTGATGTACGCTCGGCGAATGTCAGCTCAGATGGAGAATCAGGACCTACTGATTCACTATTTTCAGGATAGTTTAACGGGTGCCTTCGTCCAACAATACAAATACAATTTGGACATGGCACCGGACAGAGATCAACTCAGATCAATGTCACAAAAGGACAAGGAAACCTTTAAGGAGTACGCTCAGAGATGGCATGAAATTGCCGCTCAAATTTGTCCACCTCTTGAGGAAAAAGAGATGACAAAGATCTTCTTAAAGACCTTGAGCTCATTTTACTATGACAGAATGGTTGCCAGTGCACCCAGTGATTTCACCGAGAAGGTTGGCATGGGAGTTCGTCTTGAGGAAGCCGTCCGAGAAGGACGTTTGGTAAAAAAATGCTGGGTCATCAAGTAGTACAAAACAATACGGTAGTGCTCTCCCTAAGAAAAAAGAGCAAGATATTGGGAATATCTCTCTCGGAAAGCAAAGGCGACGTTATCAACTGGTAGCAGCTGTAACTCCTGTTATCAGCCCTGCGCCTATTCCTACGTATCAACCTCAGGTTGCGCAAAGCCAACCTAATCAGCAAAGGACACAATAACCTCTTCAGCAGGCTCGTCCTCCATACAATAACAACCGTACAACGCGGTCACCAAGGTTTGATCCTATACCCATGTTGTACGCAGAACTATTTCAATTACTACTGGCTAAGGGGCACATCCAGACTAAGTCTCCTCTTACAGTACCAGAAAATCTGCCTTTTTGGTTTAAGGTGGATCAGATATGCCCTTATCATCAAGGAGGATCAGGGCATAACATAGAAAACGGTCTCAATTTTAAATCTGACGTTCAAAAGCTTGTTAGGAGCGGGCTCTTATCTTTCAAAGATACGAATCCCAATGTTCTCACAAACCCGCTGCCTCAACATGAGAAAGATGCAGTCAACCTAATTGAGAAAGAATTTAGCAATATCTATCAAATTCACGATGTACTCTTGTTGAGGACCAATCTGGTTAAGATGCATTTTAGACAGAGTGGGTACGACCATGTGCTACCTTATAATTATCACCAGTGTAATGTCTGCTTTAAAAACAATCAAGGATGTTCTGTGGTGCAAGCAGCTCTACGGGAACAGATGGATCTCGGATGGATCCAAGAGCACCGAGTTCATGGAGTTAACATGGTTTACACGAATTCCAACGTCATTCAGAACCACGACATCCGTGCGATGAATGTCAACCTGGTGGCAATGCATTTAAGGCAAAGCCAGTATCATAATCTTCTGCAGCACGATTATAGTTCTTGTCTGACTTGCTCGGTAAACAAACAGGGATGCTCTTTCATACAGGAGGCCCTCCAGCGTCAGATGGATCCAGGACTACCATGATAGGAATCCCTATCAGATCAATATGGTTCAAATCTTCGACATTCGCTTGATGAATACCAACTTGGTAGAGTTGCATGCTGAGTAGGTCCGACTCGGATTCCTGATATCACATAATTATCATAGTTGTAAAGCAGGTTGCGAAAACGATCAGGGATGTGCCCTTGTCCAAGAAGCACTTCAGAACTTGTTAAATCATTGGTGGATGCCAATCTACATCGATGAAGATACTCAGCAAATTAGTATCAATAACAGAAACCCCACTCGGCGTCAAAGTCAGGATGTCCAACTCGTGGAAGCTAACCTAGTGAGGTTACATTGTATTCAAAGTGGGCGTGGCCAGGTGCCACCACACAATTATGAACGTTGTGGAGTCTGTTCAGAAAGTAACCAAGGGTGCTACCTTGTGCAAGCAGCTCTCCAGGGGCAGGTGGATCATGGAGAGGTCGCCGAACTACCTTGCCAGTCAAATTGAGGACGTTGTCGTCATCTCTGATCATCAGAGGACCAGGAATGTTTTTACCATTATCCCTCTGCTTCACGAATCAAGAATTCCCAACGGGGAACGGATCGAAATTACGTACGATGGTCAGAAAACCAGAAGGTTCCCATAGTCATCTATCTGCTGGGACCACTACCGTATGAATCAGCTAAGGCAATCCCTTACAAATACGGTGCAACGATAATTGAAAATGGAAAGGAAATTCCATTACCCTCCGTCGTGAATATTCCAGACATCAGTCGTGTAACACAGAGTGGTAGAATCTTCAACAGAGGAGTTGGAGAGTCTAACAAAGAAAAGGAACTTCAGACAGAAGCTCTCGATCCACCAGTCGGTCAATTCAGTAATCCCGACCTTTCGAAAAATGATGATGAGATACTGAAGCTCATCCAAAGGAGTGAATACAACATTGTTGATCAGCTATTACAGACTCCTTCAAAGATCTCAGTATTATCACTGTTACTCAGTTCAGAAGCGCACAGGGAGCCTCTACAGAAAATCTTGGAGCAAGCCTTTATGGAACAGGATGTAACCATCAGACAGTTCGATAGTATTGTCTCTAACATCACTTCTTGCAATAACTTGGGATTTAGTGATGAGGAATTACCTGAAGAGGGTCGCCGTCATAACATGGCGCTCAATATCATAGGCAACTGCCAGGACGATGCTTTAGCCAACGTACTGGTAGATACAGGGTCAGCCCTGAATGTTATGCCGAAGTCCACTTTGATTCAATTATCATACAAAGGCCCTCCGATGAGAACCAGTGAGGTCGTCGTCAAAGCGTTCGACGGATCCACAAAAACGATTATCGATGAAGTTGACCTTCCCATAACTATTGGTCCTCACACTTTCCAAGTCACCTTCCAGGTCATGGACATCCGGGCAACGCACAGTTGTTTATTAGGAAGACCTTGGATACATCAGGCTGGAGGGGTCACTTCAACCCTCCACCAAAAGCTAAAGTTCGTCTAGAACGGCCAACTCATCACAGTCTATGGGGAACAGGCCTTGCTCGTCAGCAATTTATCGTCATCCACTTATGTGGAACCATAAGGGATAATCGGAACCCAGTTCCAAGCGCTTTTGCTACACAAGGACGAACAACCCGGAGGAGGAACTTCGATTTCCTCATACAAAGATGCTATTAAAGCAGTCGGGAGTACCGACACAATAGGATGGGGACATCTTGTCATTCCTACTAGCAATACAACAAAGAAGGGTCTTGGTTTTTCTGCAACCTATACCCGGAAAGCTGCTAATGATGAAAGTATTCATCCCATTCAGAACTTCTTCGACAGTGGAGGGTTCCTTCACCCAGTGCCTCAGGCAATCCATGCTATCAATGAGGAGGATCTCTCCGACACATATGAGAATGGAAGTCCTATCTTTACAAGGACGGTTATATGTCTCAGGAAGTGGTGCCTACGACATTTTTCTATCCCGCACAGAGTCCAAGATTTATACCATGGTCAGATGTCGAAATGATGTACGGAGGTTGTGAAATTCTGGTACATGTGCAGAATTCAGATGTCTTATAACATGCCATTCGACATCTGGTCTGACATAAACACACATGGCAAGGTATATAGCAATAAGCTTGGTACTGAAAAGATAAAAACATAACACACAGAATTGTTAACCCAGTTCGATTTAACACACCTACTCTGGGGGCTACCAAGCCAGGGATGAAGTCCACTATCAGCAGTATCAATTCAAAGCTAAACTCTCCGTTTACAGCTTATCACTTAATCACTACCCAATGACCCTTCTACCTAGATCCTCTCTAGCTATGAGAAACTCTTCTCACTCCCAATCATCGCAATGATGTCTAGCAGTCAACACTCAGCCACTGCATCAACGGCTCTTTACCTATACAACAATTCAACAAAGAAGACACACTTCCAAGACACAACTTAGAGTTACTTAAAAGCTTCCTCCAAGAATAATACTCCTCTTACTTAACAGCTTCGAGGATCACACTAACAAACTGTCCAACTCACATGTCGAGTGGTACAGGAACCAACCCTAATACTAGAACTTTTACATCTTTGGTTGAGTTACAATTCTAGGTTACACTGCATCTATATATAACCTATTTCCAACTGGATTTGGGCCTTCAAAAACACAACACATAAGCATCTATAAATCAGCAGAAACTTCTGCTACATAATAGGACTTCAATCTTTAACTTCCTAAAATATCTCCATATTTAGAAAGTGTATATTTTCCAATATTCTTCTCAATTTGAATCTTTAGACCTTTTAATTCAGCGCCACATAAATATTATTCCCTGAATATTCTGCATCTGTTTATACATAACAGAATCTTTAATTCACTTCAGTTCTGGCACGATGTCGAATGGACCTGCATGGGACATCTTAGTACGACATGTTGTTCCAGATGTTGAAACCACTTCAACTCAACATGTTCCATTTCACAATAGGACTTCTTGCTCAACCTGTTCTTCTTTAGCAAGATAAAATATCCTATCTAACATATTGCTGCTATTATTTGTTTTACAAAATTAATGCCAACTCTAAAACTTAAAGAACTAACAGGTTGTGATCCGGAATGATGTCGTGCTCCGCCAAATTCATTAGAGGAGGACACTGTGATGAAAGACATCTTTGACCACAATTACTATGGCCCGATGGATGGCCTGCCAATATGGCAGCCTTACCCAGGACACTTGGGGCCTGAAAGTCAGCCGAGTAATGAAACTCAGCTGAGTCTCATTGAACAGAATACCTGTGTCCCCACCATGTCATGGGATCAATACTCAGGTCATTCAAAAACTACTCAACATGACGATGAATTTGCAATGTTTGCAGGACTTGAATTCATCAACTATGCTTTTCCTGAGGTCAACGTCATCGAGAGGGATGACTCCTCCATTTCCAAATAAGTGTGGAACACCTTAGGATGACCGAGTGGAAAATACGACTTCATGGTCAAGTACACCGCTCCCGAAAGCTCTCGTATCAGGCTCGAAGACATCCAGCCAACTGGATGGGGAGATACAGCTAAGAGCACAAATGCTATGCAAAATGCAACTGAGGAATCCTCCTACGACAACTCTGCCTGGGAGACAGATTCCAATGATCCTGCTCCACCAGAAATCAGTGTCATTTCTGAAGACAAATCAAGGAAGGTACCAGACTTTGTGACTCACCGAGGAGTTCGCCGCCAATGGGTTGCTGTCGATGTTCCGAAGGTCGTTCGCCAATCAAAGTAATTGCCATCTTTAACCTTTCGCCCTGCCCGGGTGAAACGGATGCTTTAATAGGGCTCGCTTTCTGTAAATTTCCCTCTTCGCTTCGCCCAAAGTGATGGAGTTTTGTTTTATAGGGCTGTAGTTTCGAGAATCGACTTGTTCATTAATAAAATAACGTCGTTCTGTAATTTTCGCATTTATTGCTGTTTTCTCTTTTTGCTTTTCTCAGAAAATGGTAATCCTAAAAAACAATTCAAATAAAAACAAGCAGTAATAAAAAAATACACTGCACACACTTTTGCATTCTTTCTATCTCTTCTAAACACGAATCATAACGTCATGCAGATTGCTTGTTTTAAACCCCGTTGAAACATATGATCCGATGCCTTCTCCCAACTTTGAGTTCCCGGTATTTGGGGCTGAAGAAGAAATTGACAACGAAATTCCAGAAGAGATCTCCCGATTACTCAGACAAGAGGAAAGGTCTTTTGAACCTCACAAAGAGCCATTGGAAACGGTAAACTTGAGTTCAGAAAAAGAGAGAAAAGAAATCAGGGTTGGGGCACTGCTCAGTCCAACTGCCAAAGAGAGTTTGACAAAGCTTCTCAAAGAATTCCCCAATGTATTCGCTTGGTCCTATCAGGACATGCCAGGGTTGGATACCAGCGTCGTGGAACATCACTTACCGTTAAGATCAGAATGTCTGCCAGTAAAGCAGAAATTGAGACGCACTCACCCAGACATGGCCATCAAAATCAAAGAGGAGGTACATAAATAGATTGACGCGGGTTTTCTTGCTACGTCAGAATATCCTCAATGGTTAGCCAACATCGTACCTGTTCCAAAAAAGGACAAAAAAGTCAGAATGTGTGTTGATTACAGAGATCTGAATAAGGCTAGTCCAAAGGACGACTTTCCTTTACCACACATTGACATGCTGGTTGGCAGTACAACAAAGTTCAAAGTTTTCTCCTTCATGGATGGATTCTCGGGCTATAACCAGATCAAAATGGCGCCGAAAGACATGGAGAAAACTTCGTTCATTACCCCATGGGGTACCTTTTATTACAAGGTAATGCCGTTCGGTTTGAAGAACGCTGGGGCAACCTATCAAAGGGCCATGACTACTCTGTTTCATGACATGATACATAAGGAAATCGAGGTATATGTCGATGATATGATTGCAAAATCTAAGACAGAGGAGGAGCATGTGACCCACCTGTCAAAACTTTTCGAGCATCTGAGAAAATACAAACGCCGCTTGAATCCCAACAAGTGCACCTTCGGTGTCCGTTCAGGGAAACTCTTAGGGTTCATCGTCAGCCAGAAAGGAATTGAGGTTGATCCTGACAAGGTCAAGGCCATTCAAGAAATGCCTTCTCCGAAAACTGAAAAACAAGTAAGAGGATTCCTAGGACGTTTGAACTACATCTCCAGATTTATATTCCTCATGACCGCCACTTGTGCGCCAATTTTCAAATTACTAAAAAAGAACCAGGACTGCGTTTGGACAGAAGATTGCCAAACCGCCTTCGACAGTATTAAGGAATATCTGTTGAATCCTCCGATTCTATCACCTCCAGTGGAAGGAAGACCACTGATCATCTACCTCACAGTCTTGGAAGACTCAATGGGGTGTGTACTTGGCCAATAATATGAAACCAAACGGAAAGAGTCTGTCATTTACTATCTAAGCAAGAAGTTCATCGACTGTGAAACTCGGTACACTATGCTTGAGAAAACTTGTTGTGCTTTGGCTTGGGCAGCCAAACGTCTTCGCCAGTACATGATTCATCACACTACTTGGTTGGTCTCCGAAATGGATCCAATCAAGTATGTATTTGAAAAGACTGCTCTCACGGGAAGGATTGCCCGTTGGCAGATGTTGCTATCAGAGTATGACATAGAGTACCATGCTCAAAAAGCCGTTAAGGGAAGTATTTTAGCCGATCATTTGGCTCATCAACCAATTGACGATCAAGAATCAATTGGGTTTGACTTCCCAGACGAAGATGTCATGTATTTAAAAGTGAAAGACTGCGACGAACTGCTACCCAGTGAAGGGCCAGAACCAGATTCCCAATGGGGACTTATCTTTGACGGAGCAGTTAATCATTATGGAAACGGAATTGGGGCAATAATTGTTACCCCTCAGGGTACCCACATTCCTTTCACCGCTCGACTGACGTTTAAATGTACAAACAACGAGGCCGAATACGAAGCTTGTATTATGGGTCTCGAGGAAGCGATTGATTTGAGGATCAAAAACTTGGACGTATATGGCGACTCAGCCCTGGTTATCAATCAGATAAAAGGAGATTGGAACACATACCAATCAGGATTGATTCCTTACAAAGACTATGCAAGAAGGTTGTTACCTTTCTTCAACAGAATCGAGTTTCATCACATCCCTCGTGATGAGAATCACATGGCTGATGCATTAGCCACTATGTCTTCCATGATTAGTGTAGGTCAATGGAATGACATACCTAAGATCGACATAATGCGCCTTGAACGGCCTGCTTACATCTTCACGATTGAAGCAATCATAGACGACAAACCTTGGTATCACGATATCAAATGCTTCCTTCAAAAACAAGAGTACCCACCTGGGGCACTAAGAAAGGACAGAAAAACCCTCAGAAGAATAGCAAGCAGCTTCTTCCTGAGCGGTGATACTCTCTATAAGAGGAACTTTGACATGGTCTTGCTTCGATGCGTCGACAGACCAGAGGCAGACATGCTGATAAAAGAAATTCACAAAGAGTCCTTTGGCACTCATGCCAATAGACACACAATGGCGAGAAAAATTCTAAGAGCAGGGTGCTATTGGTTGACAATGGAATCCGACTGCTACAAGTACATGAGGAGGTGTCACAAGTGTCAGATATACTCTGACAAAATTCATGTACCGCCAACGCATCTGAAGGTTCTTTCTTCCCCATGGCCTTTTTCCATATGGGGAATCGATATGATCGGCATGATCGAACCTAAAGCTTCGAATGGACATCCGTTCATCCTGGTAGCCATTGACTATTTCACCAAGCGGGTTGAAGCAGCGTTATACGCTAGTGTAACCCGACAAGTGGTGGTCCGATTTGTCAAAAACAATATCATCTGCCGTTATGGTGTTCCAAGCCAGATCATTACTGATAATGGATCTAACTTGAACAATAAGATGATGAAAGAGTTGTGCGCAGAGTTCAAGATCGAACACCATAACTCATCTCCCTACCGACCAAAGATGAACGGAGCGGTAGAAGCGGCTAACAAGAACATTAAGAAGATTGTTCAAAAGATGGCCGTAACCTACAAAGACTGGCACGAGATGCTACCCTTTGCTCTTCACGGTTATCGCCCATCTGTCCGTACTTCAACAGGGGCAACCCCTTTCTCTCTAGTATATGGCATGGAGGCAGTGCTCCCCGTAGAAGTAGAGATCCCATCAATCCGGGTATTGATGGAAGCTAAGCTTACAGAAGATGATTGGCGTCAAAGTCGACACGACGAACTGAATCTGATCGAAGAAAAACGAATCACGACACTATGCCACAGTCAGTTGTATCAGCAGAGAATGAAGAAGGCATTCGACAAAAAGGTCCGACCTCGCGTCTTCAGGAAAGGAGACCTTGTGCTCAAGAAGATACAATCATTTCTCACTGATTCTCGGGGCAAATGGACTCCGAACTATGACGGCCCCTATGTAGTCAAGAAAGCATTCTCAGGCGGCGCCTTGAGACTTGCAACCATGGACGGAGAAGAATTTTCCTACCCCACAAATGTTGATGTAGTCAAGAAATACTTTGCCTAAAAAAAAACGTCTCGGTGGATTGAAAACCCGAAAGGGCGGTCCAGGCAAAAGTTAGAGACATAAATAAAAAAAAATCATCCCGGTGGATTGGAAACATCACAGTACAGTCCAGGCAAAAGTTAGGGATAATGGCAAGTAACTATGTTCGACAAAGAGGCAAGTCCCTCAGCAGCAGTTACACCATCCATCGGAGGAAAACTCCAGTCAGGTCATCTTCGACAGAAGCTCAGGATGTCCCGAATTCAAAGTTGGTAGAAGGATAGCGGTCGTTATGTTTCAACGTAACCCTTTTCCCTGTAAATTACCATTTTCTAACTTTGTAAATACTCTTTGGAATCACGCGTTTGGCTGATCTCCATCTTATCAAAAAAATTTGAGCCCTTGTGCTTTTGTTTGTAATTCTCATTTGTTTTAGCTTTACAGAACGACATTTTAATATGATTAACGATTCTTGAAATAAAACAAAAATGAATTTACTTATAAAACTTTTTCTGCTTTAAAATAAAGATGGCAATTTCTTTTGACTGTTGAACATTAAAAGAACATCAACCGCTTCTCCAGAAGTAAGCGAACTTCAAAGTGCAGAATCAAAGTACTTCTTCTAACCCAGTATGCTTGAATGAAGGGATCAACTGTGTCAGAGACCTTGTTTCGTCTGACACGCCTCGACCGAGTTCTCATCTCCTAAGCCCGACCAACATAGTTCCCCGCGAGGACTACTTCTCCTAAGCAAGGTAGAATTGCTACTTTTGGACCAACGGTATTTCTTCGCCCCACGATGGCCGAGTATCCAGTTGTGTTCATCTATTAGTTTGTATGTCGCATCAGTTTTGTCAGCATATACATACATACAACATGCATTATTGATTTGCATTCACATTTCATATTGCATCACTCTGGTCGGTCTTGTCCCCTAGTGATAACAATTTTCTCAATCGAGTTGTCAGCCTTGACCTCGTCAGGAAAAGTCGTGTCTAAACAATCTCTCCTCCGGTTTATTTCTGGATTAGAATTGGCCTTTGACCACTTTGATAACTCGAACCTCTGAAAAACCAGAGAACCTTCAGTCAACATCACTCTTCGCCATTGAAGATGATATCCTTGCTTTCCCGGATTAAGGAAAATCCCGAGAGAAAGCCTCCTAATCAGAGATTCGGTGGTACAACAGTTTCTCCGAAAGAACCACCGATGAAAAGGTCATCGGCACCTCAAATTGGATCCCATCATATGGCATTTCTCCGGGAAGATCCCGAGAAAAATATGATGTAAGACCCTAAATGAAGGCAGTCTTTCACGAGACTCGTCTTCCCCAGTAGAAACAAATGGCGTCTCCAACAGAGAAGTTTGTGCACCTCTACAACTCAGACGACTGGATTCCCTAGCAAGTCTGACGTCAACTTTTTCCGTCAAATGGCATCTCCCCAGGAAGATTCAGCGAGAAGTTTGAGGAAAACCGCTACGAATAGCGTCCCTTGTCAATAAAGTTTATTGACAAAAGAAACTAAGACCAGTTCCTTGGTAGGAAACCAGGATCGAGGGGAAGTTTAAATCAGAAACTAAGACCAGTTCCTTGGTAGGAAACCAGGATCGAGGGGAAGTTTAAATCAGAAACTAAGACCAGTTCCTTGGCAGGAAACCAGGATCGAGGGGAAGTTTAAATCAGAAACTAAGACCAGTTCCTTGGTAGGAAACCAGGATCGAGGGGAAGTTTAAATCAGAAACTAAGAATAGTTCCTTGGTAGGAAACCAGGATCGAGGGGAAGTTTACCTTTTCTAAGCATCATTGCTTAGCAAAAGAAGATGAATGCGATCTGCCATTCATAACCACCATCAAAATTTCGGGTATTCCGATATTTAGTCCTCTTGCACCCCGAATGCCCGAATACCTTCGTCATTCACACCTTCGTGTCCAAGAAGATTAAATAGGGGCATCTGTCATACCCCAAATTTTGACCACTAATATTTCCCATCATTGTGCAAATCATCATCACAATATGGGTGTATCATTATGCTTCATCAGTCTCCCCAAAGATGGGTGAGCATTCACTACCATAAAATTAGGGTTTCAAGCCCTCTCAGAGTTTTTAGACAAAGGATCAATTAAGGAATGACATGATCTTCAACTTTTCTAGCCTATCAAACATCCACAATGGATCAAGAGGACTCCCACATCAAGGATTAAGTACAAGGTTGCTCCCTTCTAGGAGGATCAAGCTTCAAGATCGCCAGTGTCACCAAATTAGGGTTTTGGTCGACCAGGGCCTCCAGTTGGAAATTTTCCTCTGGGCATGAGCCAATGCTTCAAAGCATATCCTAATATACTCCATGGAACCTCATGGACCCAATCATCAAGTCAATTTGAACTCAAGGGATGCATACATCAAAAATCAGGAATTAGGGTTTCTTGACCTAATTCACCCCTAAATTGACTTTTGGGACAAATCATGAACCAAGACCTTAAGACATGATTTGAAGGTCTCTAATATACCATATTAATCCATTTCAACAATGGATTGATCCAAGAAGCTTGAGCAACAAGTTTCAATTTCATCTGAACCACAGTTAGGGTTTTGCGAGAAAAGTCAACTTTAACTTTGACTTTTGACTAGGACATGCTCCCAAACCCTAAGACATGATTCAATATACCCTATAACACCTATGGAACATGTCTATCAAGTTTGATTTAGGTCAAGGACATGATTTCTTAAAGGATTGCATAGTTTGGAATTCATCAGATAAAAAGTCAACTGTGCACAAAAGTCAACTTTGACTTTTTGAGATTTTTCACAAAAATGGATTTTTAACCCTAAAATGATGTTAATGTATGATTTGAATCATCATTCATCAAGAAAAATCAAAGAAAGTGGGATAACTTGTAAAAGGGGTAACCATAAAAACTTAGAAAATTTTCTAAGTTATGAAATAAAGTGACAAAGGTACCAACTTTGGAGGATCATAACTCCTAAACCACAAAGCCAATTTTTACCATCCAAAGCTTAATTTGTAGATCTCATTGCCCTCTACAAAAGCTTCATACTGACCTATGTCCAAATTCCTCATGGATTTTGAGTTATGGAGTGATCAAAATCAAGAAAAGTCACTTTGTTCCAACACTTAGTGAAAATTTCACTAAGTCAGAATTTGCCTTATTTTTTTCCAAATGTAGGGGGATTTTTCACTTGGATCCAAAAGGTATCAAAACCAAATATGACTAGACAGTTGTTGTATCATATAAGGGCTTTCCAAAATGGCCAAGAACATCACCAAATTCAATTTGGGCCATGAGATATGACATTGGCAAGTTGCCTTGCTGAAGTCTGCCAAGGCAAGGAAGAATCTTGCACTTTTGCTTGATTTGCCAAAATCAGCCAATTCCAAGCCTTGTCATCACTTTGGACACATCTGAGGATTGAATCTAAAGGGGACAATCACTGAGCCAAGCCTCCAAAGTCCTTGGAACAAGAAATAGCATGCTAAACCTAGAATTGCCCAAAATAGGGACAAGACTCCAATTTTGGATTGGAGCATTCAATGGAAGCACCAAGGTGGCATGGACTGAGCTATTAGCAACCGAATTCAGTCAAGACTTATCCAAGACCAAGGGGACCAGCAGCCTGTGCCCTAACCTCTAGTCAATGGCTAGAGGAGACTTGGATTTTCATTTGCCAACATTGGCCAACCCTACTCAGCAGTTGCCATTCACTATTCCTTACAAAACAAACTTGCTCTACTATAAATAGAGCTTAATTGTGATCAGTTTAAGTACACCAAAGGCCTACACCACTTGCCTTTCTCAAAATCCACTTCTCACTCTCAAAAATGCCTTTCTTAGCAAGTCACTATCGGGTTTTTCATTAGAGAGCAATTCCACTCAAACCAATCACACATACCTCATATACATCATATGTGAGCTGATCAAACACTTAAACAACATCTGGAATACTGATTTCTCAGAATCACCAGTCAATTGCTCAAGGTTTTAACCAAGTTGCAGCTGAGATGCCATGAAGTGATCCAACCAATTTCCATCGAGTCCAAGCATTCAATCACACTCTATAAGGTGTAGGGAAGCTGTTCAGATCATCATAATTCATCTGTAACACCTCCAACTCAGAAATCAATTTGCTCTTGCTGTCACGACCTAGAGGTAAGCCTAAACTTGGTCATCTCTCAATCTATGCATATTTCCTCGCACAATACTTTTGCCAAATGTTCATAATCATGCATGGAATGTTTCCCCTAAAGTAATTACTTTGTTTGAATAGTGTATCAAAAATCTCAGCCTTCATGCAAAATTTAGGGTTCTTGAGGATTTATCGTGATTTCTTGTTTTATGCTTAATTTAAATGAAATTAATTGTCATAAACATGATCGTGAGGTGAAAACGAGCAGATTGATATGTGGATTGCATGATATAATCAAGTATTCAGTGAGATTGGATAGAAAATACAAATCTGGGCAAAGCTGAAAAACGCGCGTGTTCTTCAACTGTTCTTGGCGCCATTTCTCTCAAATTCAAATATTTGATTTTGCGATTTATTTAATTGATTCAAAAATTAATTTCTCTCTGAGTTTTAATGATTTTGAGTTGATTCTTTTTTTAATAATTCACAAAAATGTTAAAATATTTTATTTTATGAAAAAATCCCAAAAATATTATTTATTTCATATAATTGATATTTTTGCAAAGAATTAATGTTTTAATTGTTTTTGACATTTAAAATATTATTTTCCTTCTTGATTTTTCAGATTTTTATGACTTCTAATCATTTTGTAGTGCAAAACTTGATTATGAAGCATTAATCCAAGATCACAATTTGTCTTCCACATGTTAAACAATTTTGATCATTTTAATTGAATATTTTATTCAATTAAAACACATTTTGAAAACAAATTAGGGTTTTTGATTAATTCAACCCGCATAAATCATTTTCAAAACACTTTTGGGCCTCTAATAGAGTGTAAGACTCAACCCTTTGTAAATACAACCTATTTTGGGCCCCACTTATGGTATAAGTCTCATTGTATTTCAAAAAGTTCGACGCGATCATCATCCGTTGAAAAACAAACCTTGGGCCTACCCTCAAATAGTAAGACCCATTTCTTTTCTTTAAAACTCATTGGGCCTCTTAATAGAGTGTAAGACCCAACCCCCCTTGTACAAACCATTTTGGGCCTCACTTATTGTATAAGTCCCTCTGTACAAGTGAACGGCGCGATCGTCGCCTTTTAAAAAATCAATTAGGCCTCTCCTCGAGCTATAAGACCCATTCAAAACTTTTGGGCCTGTAATAGAGTGTAAGACCCAATCCCCTTTTAACCAAAACAACTTTGGGCCTCAGATATTGTATAAGCCCCTTTGCGTTAAAAGAAAATCTCAGCGCGATCGCCATTTTAAACGAAAATCATCTGGGCCTACCCTCGTGTTATAAGCCCCACTCTTTTTCTTTAAACCTTTTGGGCCTCTTGAGAGAGTATAAGACCCAAATCCCTTTATACGGAAAAACATTTTTTGGGCCTCAGTCACTTGTATAAGTCCCTCTGTACAAAACAACAGTGCAATCACTAGTAAAACCCTGGGCCTCTCCTTGAGCTGTAAGCCCCAAATCTTTCTTTTTCAAAGCACTTTCTCCTTTGATTTTGAAATATACTGTTGTTTTCAATCTTTCTTTGTTGAACAACTAACCAAACAACATGGAAGCTCTACAACCGAGTAAGTGTTTATATGCTTTCATTTACCGCTTTCATATATATAACTGTATTATGGGGCTGTTTCGCTGTAAGTCTTCTTTCATAAACTCATATCAACTGTGTAATAATAGTATAGATATTTAGAGTTTCCCCGACAACTACGTCTAGCATTAAGCCCGTTGATCACTCTTAAATAGTCAAAACTAGATCCCCATAGGATCACCAGACACAGTCTTCCCTCCTCTTGGGGTTAAACAATATGGAGATGTGAAAGAAAGATTCTTTTTTAACCCTTTCTCAGACTGTCACTTGTAGAAGTTGTCAAAGAAACTCTACTCCCCAGAGATGATCTCTTCTCCGTGAATTGCATCTCTTGAGTTTCTTCCAAATTCTCGAACTTTCCTGGCTTGATCTATTCTTTGTGAATAGCCTGTCTTGAACTTCTCGTGGTTTAGGGACCCACCGGCTTCTTAAAAGAACCCTTAGGAATTGTCAAGAAACTCTATTCTCCAGAGATGATCTCTTCTCCGTGAATTGCATCTCTGGAGTTTCTTCCAAATTCTCGAACTTTCCTGGCTTGATCTATTCTTTGTGAATAGCCTGTCTTGAACTTCTCGGGGTTTGGGGACCCACAGGCTTCCTAAAAGCATCCCCGCCTCCTCTTGGGCGTTGTACAAGGACCTATCGGCTTCTTAGAAGTATTCACAGCCTCCTCTTAGGCTTCGTATAAATGATTTCTTCCTCCGGGAATGATAGCCTCCTCTTGGGCTTAGTACAAATTGTCCCTCGACTTCTTAAAAGTTTCCAGCCTCCTCTTGGGCTTCGTACAAATTGTCCCGATGACCTCCTAAAGGTATAGGAACAGAAACCAGTCATCTTAATAGAACAGTCTTTCCAAGAGTCTACTACTGTTTCTCAAAGCATAGTATAAAAGATGAAACTCTAGACTTGGGTAGTCTAATTTCCTTGAGTCTCAAAGACATTCTCAAGCACCCTTCAAGAATAGGAAGGAACCCCGTAGACTCGAACAGTCTCAATATCCTTTGGATTTCCCATTTCCTCAAAGAAAAGGAAATATCCCTGATCCTCGAATCAAAATCCTTGAGAGCAAACATTACTCATATAAGAACTGATTTTCTCTTTGAACCAATATACTGGACCTGTCACTTAACTGAAACAACACCATAGCCTCTCTCTTGGGCTTTATACAATGATTCTCCCCAGCGGAGTCAAACACCTTTTAGCCTCCGTCTTGGGCTTTGTACAAGACACAAATCACTCTCTTGTTGAGTATAAAACCCTTGGCCTCCATCTCGGGCTTTGTACGAGATACCATAGAGGACTCTCTTGTCGAGTCACTTCCCTTTTAGCCTCTATCTCGGGCTTTGTACGAGACAGATCAAAAACACCCTCTTGTTGGTCCAATAGCCTCCTCTTAGGCTTTGTATAAGAAAACCACTGGTTGATCCAATCAACCTTTTAGCATCAAAGTTGTGCCTCGTTCACAGTACACAAAAATCAACAACTCCTTCCCCTTCATCTAATCGCTGTAAGCGGAAAGCCTCTGGATCATCTACATCCATGCCACTGTCCTTCTTTTAGCATGAGAAATTCCTAAGGAAAGATAGCATTGCTCTACACTGAGTTAAAGTCTTATCCTTCAGGTTGGAAATCCCCTATAAAGGAAATTATGGCATTGCCGGATTCACAAATCCCGGTTAAAGTAATTCTCCTTTATAAACAGTTGTGATATACAAACCCCTCTTTAGAGATGACAAATTCTCTCTAAAGTCAAACCTCTTCAGCTTCACATCTTGGGCTTTGAATAAGACACAAACTACCTTTCGCTTTACGTCTTGGGCTTTGAACAAGACACCAAAACACCGTTTCCTCCCATAGAATAGGAGGAACTACGATCGCTCTGATTTCCCTGTTTCGATAAACGGGAATACGTAGGCATAAGATTGAAAGAAAAATCTTAGCGAGCACACTAATCCAAAACCCAAAATCCCATACCTCCACATATCAATCAAAAAGCATCAGTCTTAACCTCCCACCAATCGACCGGACACTATTTTTAACAAAATAAACCTAAAAGAGACCCACAATCTTTGTAGCATCTGTAAACCAACAGTCATCTGTTCAAACTCAGTTTGCAAGCAGGGTTAATTGGAGACATCTATTTCCCTTCCTTCATCAGCTTTAATAGGATAAAAAATGAATCGAGCTGTAGATACCAAAGAGCGGTAGTGCTTCGCAACCACATCCAAAATCGCTCGCTACACCTACGCCTACGTATTCCCTCGTGCAATGGGAAAGTCAGAGTCAATGTAGTTCGGACACGAACTAAGGGGGAAGGTTGCTCGCCAAGACATTGCCGTCTTGTGCCTACGTATCCTCAATCGGACTAGAGAGAGGAAATCAGAGCTGTCGTAGTTCGACCTAACAAGGTCGGTTAGTGTTTTTTTATGAGCGACGTTAGATTCGCGTCCGGCAGTTAGGGTCGATGCCTGTTTGCGACGAGACGGAAGTAACGTGCTCTTTTCTGAAAATGATTTGAACTTAACGATCCTAAAGGATGAAAAAGGTTTGAGTTTGTTTTTGTGTGTTTTTTAGACAGAAGTGGATTGAAGTTAGTTCGTAACTTACATTGCACTAAAGTCTACCATGCGGGAACGAGTGAATCGCATGGTCGCCCCCAAATGGGACGTATGCTAAACACTCTAGAAGAGGAGGGGAGACCCCTCGTTCTTCATTTCCTACACTTAAGGCTTGAGCGCAATATTCATTATATTTATTAAGTGTTTTAGAAGTGTTATGAAATGAGAAGAGAAGACTCAAAGAAAAATAAAACACTAAGGGGAAACTAATTGCTCCTAATGTTGTCATGCAAAGGTGGCCCTATAGTTGAGTTTGAAAGGGGAAACATCTACCTAAGTTAGAATGCAAAGGGAATCCTAATGCTAATCCTACTCCAAGCTTAATCGGAAATTAAGTTGGACTAGGTAGCTCTAAGGGAGTGAATCCAAGACTTAAACAAGTCTTGAGACTCAAGGGAAGAGAAAGAGTGAAAGAGATGAAGAAGAAAGGGAGGTAGAAGATGAGAAATAAGATGGGGCAGCAAGCACATCATACACATCATATCCAATTCATATCATTAATCATGCTTCAAAATATCACACAAGAAAGCTCAAGTAAGCAAGTAAAATCAAACAAGAAAGGATGCAAGCAAACTTGCATAAGAAGCACAATTAAACATCATTAAGACTCACACAAAGATGAAATGAATGAGGTAAGATGAAAATGAATCCAAGTCAGAACTTAAATCATGCCAAAGTTAACCAATTCAAGCATTGGAAAATGATCTCAAGAGTACCAAGTATGCATCTCAACAACACTCAAACAATTAGCAACAATTAACTCATGCACAGCATAACTTCAAGTGATCAAACAAAGTGAAATCAAGGCATGAAAGCAAATGGGCAGCAAGGTGAACATGTATCTCAATTAAAACATCAACCCATGAATAGCAAGAAGAAGCAACAAGAATCACAATCAAAACATGCTCCACAATTATGCAAACATCCACTTCAAACAACTATGCAAGCAACACATGATAAAGTGAAACAAGAAGCAAGATATGATCACTAAATTAATTCAAAATAAAATAGGAAAAAGAAATTAAAAATAAAATAAAAATATTGAAAAATAACATAAGACACTAAGTATTCAGAAAAGTATTTTTTTGGATTTTTATAATGTGTTTAACAATTAAAATAAAAAAATAAAATGGAAACTAAATATGAAAATAAAAAGGAAAATAAAGAGAAGAACAAAGGGGTGCATCAGCAAAAGCAACAACAAAGTTCATGTTTAAAGGCGCATGGGCCCAAAATCAAGGGGGTGCGAAAATCAAGACAAACCAAAGCCCAGTCCAAGATCTCATGATGCAATCAGTCTTTTTTTTAAAACAAAATACAAAAAAAAGAAAAAAAGAAAACGCATGTAGCGAATTTATGTGAACTTTTCATCAATCGGTCACCCAATTTTAAAACACAAGAGGAAAAAAAAACAGAAACCAAACACATGGCTCCACGTAATCATCTTACCTATGATAAACCCTAGAAACTAGTTCATGCATCGTGTTTCATCTTTTCAAAAGCGCATCACACTAAACCAACTTCTACACCACATTAATCCGTAGAAACTAAATCCAAAACGACAAAATAAAATATGAAACTGAAGCTCGCGGATCACAAAATATCATGGTGCTTCTCATTCCTTAAAACACATGCTCTAACATAAAGAAAAATAAGGGAGAAGAACGAGTACTACCACATGCTCAGGATTTCAAACAAAAACATCATGCTCGGATTCAAACGGGTACCATTGCACACATAATGCCTACCATAAGTAGGACTTCAGACATGCACAAAATGATCAAAGCTTCATAGATCTAACAATGGAAGTGTGAGAAAGTTACCTAGTGGAGTTATGTCCACTTCACCTTGATCCCTTGTCAAAACCCTGAGGAAAACTTCAACCAACTCAGCTCAATACCCTCCAATAATGGTGAATCAAGTGCTATAATGGACCCAAAATCCTTTGACCAAAGATTTTCGTGGATGAGGAAAATGAAGAACAAGTGAGTTTTTTTTTTAGATCTGGAAATGTGCAGCGAGTGAGGCTGGTTCTTGAGCATTTCAGTTTATATATGTGAGAGTTTTAGGGTAAGGAAGAGGTTAGGGAATGAAGCTGAGGTTTGGAAGTTGGTTGAGAAATTTTGCACATGTTATGGTGTAGGTTCGGATGGCTTAGTTTTTTCTTTGGAGAGTGCTTTTCCTGGGTTGGACTAAATGGTTCTCTTGCGTGTATACATGGGCTGAAATCACGTTCCAAACTTATGAAATAATCTGACCCAATAAATACCTTCCAACTTTGACACATTTTGCAAATTCTCTCTCTCATGGCAGGTGAGATGTTGGTCTTTTTTTGGCAAAAACACAACACGATGCGTGGCCCATAATATGAAGGAGGTGTGTAGCATGATTAATTCAGGTTATGTACAAAAAATAGCAACTTGCAAATACATTCAAAATTCAACCATATGTGCCACTTTGGACCCTCACAAACCATTGAATCCTTTGTCAAATAATGAGGTCTTGGGCTTGACAAAAACTAGGGATGTGTAGCGAGCGATTTTGGACGCGGTTCTTAAGCGCTGGTCGCTCTCTGCGGTTGAGCTTACTACAGGTCGATTCATTTTTTATCCTATTAAAGCTGATGAAGGAAGGGAAATAGATGTCTCCAATTAACCCTGCTTTGCATACTGAGTTTAAACATCGGTCTGTTAGGTTACAAATGCTATCAATGTGGGGGGGCCTTTGTACTGGTTATTTGTATTTTCGCCAATACTGTTTTCTTTCTTTTTATTTTGACAGAATGTTTCTGGAGGGGAACAAGGATTTAAATGTTAGGACTGATGCTTTTGATATATACATGAGAGTATGGGATTTTGGGTTTTTGTTTAGTGTGCTCGCTAAGATTTTTCTTTCAAACTTATGCCTACGTATTCCCGTTTACCGAAACAGGGAAATCAGAGCGTTCATAGTTCCTCCTATTCTATGGGAGGAAACGGTGTTTTGGTGTCTTGTTCAAAGCACAAGACGTGAAGCGAAAGGTAGTTTGTATCTTGTTCAAAGCCCAAGATATGAAGCTAAAAAGGGTGTTGTCTTTAGAGAGAATTTGTCATCTCTAAAGAGGGGGTTGTATGTCACAACTGTTTATAAAGGAGAATTACTTTAACCGGGATTTGTGAATCAGGCAATGCCATAATTTCCTTTATAGGGGATTTTAACCTGAAGGAGAAGACTTTAACTCAGTGTAGAGCAATGCTATCTTTCCTTAGGAATTTCTCATGATAAAAGAGGGACAGTGGCGTGGATGTAGATGATCCAGCGGCTTGCTGCTTACAGCGATTAGATGAAGGGGAAAGAGTTGTTAATGTTTGTGCACTGTGAACGAGGCACAATTTTGATGCTAAAAGGTTAATTGGATTAACCAGTGGTTTTCTTATACAAAGCCTAAGAGGAGGCGAATATGTGTCTCGTACAAAGCCCGAGAGAGAGGCTAAAAAGGTTTGACTCAACGATGAAGTCTTTTGGTATCTCGTATAAAGCCCGAGATGGAGGCTATTTGACTCAACAAGAGAGTTTTTTTTGTATCTCGTACGGAGGCCGAGATGGAGGCTAAAATTTGTTTAGCTCAATAAGAACCTTTTTGTATCTCGTATAAAGCCCGAGATGGAGGCTAAACGTTGTTTGACTCCGCTGGGGAGGATCATCATACAAAGCCCAAGAGAAGGCTATGGTGTCTGTTTCAGTTGAGTGACAGGTCCAGTATACTGATTTTGAAAGAGAAAATCAGTTCTTATATGAGCAACACTGTACTCAAGGATTTGATTCGAGGATCTGGGTTATTCCTGTTCTTTAAGGAAGTGGGAAATCCGAAGGGTATTGAGACTGTCCGAGTCTACGGGTTTCCTTCCTATTTAACGAAGGGGTCACTTGAGAATGTCTTTGAGACTCAAGGATATTAGACTGTCAAATTCTAGAGTTTTATCTTTTGTACTATGCTTTGAGAACAGTGGTAGACTCTATGACAGGACTGTTCTATGCAGATGACTAATTTCTGTTCCTATACCTCTAGGAGGTCGTCGGGACAATTTGTACGAAGCCCAAGAGGAGGCTGGAAACTTTTAAGAAGCCGACGGGTCCTTGTACAAAGCCCAAGAGGAGGCTATCATTCCCGGAGGAAGAGATCATTATACGAAGCCTAAGAGGAGGCTGTGAATACTTCTAAGAAGCCGTAGGGTCCTTGTAGTAAGCCCAAGAGGAGGCGGGGTTGCTTTTAGGAAGCCTGTGGGTCCTTGTACGAGGCCCAAGAGGAGGGCGATGCTTTTAAGAACCCGTGGGTCCCCAAACCCCAAGAAATTCAAGGCAAGCTATTCACAAGGAATAGATTAAGTCAGGAAAGTTTGAGAATTTGCAAGAAACTCAAAGATGCCATTCACAGAGAATACATTCATCTCTGGGAGTAGAGTTTCTTGACAGTTCCTAATGAGGACAGCTGAAGAGAAGACTGTATCTGGTGATCCTATTGGGGATCTAGTTGTCTATTTCTACGAATAAACGAAACGGCGTGACCTAGTTCTAGACGTAGTTGTCGGGGAAACTCTAAATATCTATACTATTATTACACAGTTGATATGAGTTTATGAAAGAAGACTTACAGTGAAATAGCCCCACAATACAATTATATATATATATATGAAGGTGGCAAATAAAAGCAATAACCGCTTACTCGGTTGTAGAGCTTCCATGCTGTTTGGTTAGTTGTTCAACAAAGAAAGATTGAAAAATAATAGTATATTCAAAATCAAAGGAGAAAGTGCTTTGAAAAAGAAAGATCTAGGGCTTACAGCTCGAGGAGAGGCCCAGGGTTTTATCAGTGAGCGCACTGTTTGAATTTGTACAGAGGGACTTATACAAGCGACTGTGGCCCAAAAGTTGTCTTCTGTACAAAGGGATGGGTCTTACACTCTCTCAAGAGGCCCAAAAGGTTTAAAGAAAAAGAGTGGGGCTTATAACACGAGGGTAGGCCCAATTGATTTTTCGTTAAAAATGGCGATCGCGCCGAGGTTTTCTTTTAACGCAGAGAGACTTATACAATAAGTGAGGCCCAAAATGTTTTGGTTAAAAGGGGGTTGGGTCTTACACTCTATTAGAGGCCCAAAAGTCTTAAATGGGTCTTATAGCTCAAGGAGAGGCCCAAAAGGTTTTTTTTCAAAAGGCGACGATCGCGCCATTTGTTTTTGACGGTATTGGGACTTATACAATTCACTGAGGCCCAAAAATGAGTTGGTCAAAAAAAGATTGGGTCTTACACTCTATTAGAGGCCCAATGTGTTTTGAAAATGATTTATGAGGGTTGAATTAATCCAAAAACCCTAATTTGTTTTCAAAAATGTATTTAATTGAATAAAAATTCAATTAAAATGATCAAAATTGTTTAACATATGAAAAACAAATTGTGATCTTGGATTAATGCTTCAAAAATTAAGTATTGACCTACAAAATAATTAGAAAGCATTAAAAGTTGCAAAATCAAGGTGGAAAAAATATTTAAAATGTCAAAAATAATTAAAATATTAATTCTTTACAAAAATATGAATTATATGAAATAAATAATATTTTTAGGATTTTTTGATAAAATAAAATATTTTAACATTTTTGTGAATTATTAAAAAAAGAATCAACTCAAAATCATTAAAACTCAGAGAGAAATTAATTTTTGAATCAATTAAATAAAATCACAAAATTCAAATATTTGAATTTGAAAGAAATGGCGCCAAGAACAAGCTGAAGAACACGCGCGTGTTCTGAGATTCCCAGATTTGCATTTTCACTCCAATCTCACTGAATACTTGATTATATCATGCAATCCACATATCATTATGCTCGTCTCAACCTCACGATCATGTCTATGTCCATTAATTTCATTTAGATTAAATATATAATAAGAAATCACGAAAAATCCTCAAGAACCCTAATTTCTGCATGAAGGCTGGGATTTTTGATACACGATTCAAACAAAGCAATTACTTTAGGGGAAACATTCCATGCAGGATTATGAACATATGGCCAAATTATTGTGCAGCAAAAATTGCATGGATCATAGAGTTAGAAGAGCTCATGCTTACCACTTGCAGCTGGTGATCGTGATTTGTGTTGGAGGTGTTACAGCTAGGTTCCAATGATCTAGACAGCTTCCCTAGGTGCCATGGAGTGTGTATGTATGCTTGGAATGGATTGAAATGGTTTGGAGCTGAAGATGGTACCTCAACTGCAAAACTGTCAAGAACTTGAGCAGTTGGCTGGTGATTTTGTGAAATCTGTGTTCCAAATGTTATGTGAGTGTTTGGATCACTTCTATATGATGTATGTGAGGTGTGTGAGTGATTGGTTTGATTGGAAAAGCTCTCAAACTCAAAACCCGATAGTGACTTGCCTTAGAAGGCAAAATTGGAGTGAAAGAAGAGATTTTAAGGAAAGCATCTGTTTGATGGCTTTGGTGTACTCAAACTGATCACAATTGAGCTCTATTTATAGTAGAGCAAGTTTGTTTTGCAAGGAATAGTGAATGGCAACTGCTAAGTAGGTTTGGCCAATGTTGGCAAATGAAAATCCAAGTCTCCTCTAGCCATTGACTAGAGGTTAGGGCACAGAGCTTTGGTTCCCTTGGTCTTGGATAAGTCTTTACTGATTTCAGATGAGAATGGCTCAGTCCATGCCACCTTGATGCTTCCATTGAATGCTTCAATCCAAATTTGGAGTCTTGTCCCTATTTCGGCCATTCTAGGTTCAACATGTTATATCTTGTTCCATGGACTTTGGAGGCTTGGCTCAGTGATTGTCCCCTTTAGATTCAATCCTCAGATGTGTCCAAGTGGATAGGAGCATTTGAATTTGGCTGATTTTGGAAAATCGAGCAAAGTTGCAAATTCTGCCTAGCCTTTGACAGATTTCAGCAAGGCAACTTGCCAATGTCATATCTCATGGTGTAAGTTGAATTTGGTAATGTTCTTGACCGTTTTGGAAAGCCCTTACATGATACAACAACTGTTTGAACATATTTGGTTTTGATCTCTTTGGAATCCAAGTGAAAAATCCCCCTACATTTAGCAAAAAGTAAGGCAAAATCTGACTTAGTGAAATTTTCACTAAGTGTTGGAACAAAGTGTTTTCTCTTGATTTTGATCACTCCATAACTCAAAATCCATGAGGAATTTGGACATAGGTCAGTATGAAGCTTTTGTAGAGGGCAATGAGATCTAAAAATCAAGCTTTGAATGGGGCACAATGGCCTTGTGGTTTAGGAGTTATGGTCCTCCAAAGTTGGTGCATTAGTGGCACTTTTTCATGACTTAGAAAAATTTCTAAGTTTTATGGTTACCCCTTTTACAAGTTATCCAACTTTTCTTGATTTTTCTTGATGAATGATGATTCAAATCATACATTAACATCATTTTAGGGTTAAAAATCCATTTTGGTGAAAAATCTCAAAAAGTCAAAGTTGACTTTTATGCACAGTTGACTTTTTATCAGATGAATTCCAAACTGTGCAATTCTTCAGGAAATCATGTCCTTGACCTAAATCAAACTTGATGGACATGTTCCATGGGTGTTATAGGGTATATTGGTGCATGTCATAGAGTTTGGGAGCATGTCCTGGTCAAAAGTCAAAGTTACAGTTGACTTTTCTCATAAAACCCTAATTGTGGTCCAGATGAAATTGAGACTTGTTGCTCAAGCTTCTTAGATCAATCCATTGTACCAAATGGATCAATGTGACATATTGGAGATCCTCAAATCCTTTCTTGAGGTCTTGGCTCATGGTTTGTCCTAAAAGTCAACTTAGGGGTGAATTAGGTCAAGAAACCCTAAATCCTGATTTTTGATGAATGCAACCCCTGAGGCAAAATTGACTTGATGATTGGGTCCATGCGGTTCCATGGAGTATATTAGGTTAGGTTTTGGATCATTGGCTTGTGCCCAGATGAAAAATTTCCATCTGGAGGCCCTAGTCGACCAAAACCTTAATTTGGTGGCACTGTCAATCTTGAGACTTGATCCACCTAGAAGGGAGCAGCCTTGTGCTTAATCCTTGAAGTGGGAGTCCTTTTGATCCATTGTGGATGTTTGAGAGGTTAGACAAGTTGAAAATTATGTCATTCTTTGATTGATCCTTTGTCTAAGCACTCAGAGAGGGCTTGAAACCCTAATTTTGATTGTAGTGGATGCTCACCCATCTTTGGGGAGACTGAAGAAGTATGATGGTTCCTCCATATTGTGATGATGATTTGCACAATGATGGGAAATCTTAGTGGTCAAAATTTGGGGTATGACAGATGCCCCTATTTAATCTTCTTGGACACGAAGGTGTGAATGACGAAGGTATTCGGGCATTCGGGGTGCAAGAGGATTAAATATCGGAATACCCGAAATTTTGATGGTGGTTATGAATGATAGCTTACGCATTCATCTTCTTTTGCTAAGCAATGATGCTTAGAAAAGGTAAAACTTCCCCTCGATCCTGGTCTTCAGCCAAGGAACTGGTCTCAGTTTTCTTTTGAAATGAACTTCCCCTCGATCCTGGTTTCCTACCAAGGAACTGGTCTTAGTTTCTGATTTAAACTTCCCCTCGATCCTGGTTTCCTACCAAGGAACTGGTCTTAGTTTCTGATGTAAACTTCCCCTCGATCCTGGTTTCCTACCAAGGAACTGGTCTTAGTTTCTGATTTAAACTTCCCCTCGATCCTGGTTTCCTACCAAGGAACTGGTCTTAGTTTCTGATTTAAACTTCCCCTCGATCCTGGTTTCCTACCAAGGAACTGGTCTTAGTTTCTGATGTAAACTTCCCCTCGATCCTGGTTTCCTACCGGGGAACTGGTCTTAGTTTCTTTTGTCAATAAACTTAATTGACAAGGGACGCTATGCGTAGCGGTTTTCCTCAAACTTCTCGCCGAATTTTCCTGGGGAGATGCCATTTGATAGAAAAACTTTGATGTCAGACTCGCTGGGGAACCCAGTCGTCTGAATTGTAGAGGTGTACAAACTTCTCTGTTTGGAGATGCCATTTGTTGACTCTACCCGGGGAATGCGAGTCCCTTGAGAGACTACATTCGTTTGGGGTCTTTACATCATACTTTTCTCGGAGATCTTCTTGGAGAAATGCCATATGATGTGATCCAATTTTGAGGTGCCGATGACCTTTTCATCAGTGGTTTTTTCGGAGAAAAACTGCCGTACTGCCGAATCTCCGATTAGGAGGCTTTCTCTGTGGATTTTCCTTAATCCGGGAAAGCAAGAATATCATCTTCAATGGCGAAGAGTGATGTTAACTGAGGGCTTCTCTGGTTTTTGAGAGGTTCAAGTTATCAAAGTGGTCGAGGACCCAACTTCAATCCAGCAATAAAACTGGAGGAGAGAGAATGTTTGGACGCAGCGTTTCCTGACGAGGCAAGAACTGACGACTCGATTGAGAGAACTTCTATCACTAGGGGACAAGACCGACTAGAGTGATAGTGGTGCAATATGAAATGTGAATGCAAATCAATAATGCATGATATGTGTATGTTTATGCTGACAAAACTTGACGCGACATACAAACTGACAGGTGAACACGACTGGATACTCGGCCATCGCGGGGCGAAGAAGTACTGTTGGTTCAGAATAGCAATTCCACCCTGCTTAGGAGAGATAGTCCCTGCGGGGAATACCGTTGATCGGGCTTAGGAGATAAGAACTCGGCCGAGGCGTGTCAGACAAAACACGGTCTCTGACACAGTTGATCCCTTCATTCAGGCGTACTGAGTTAGAAGGAGCACTTTGATTCTGCACTTTGAAGTTCGCTTACCTCTGAAGAAGCGGTTGATGTTCCTTTGATGTTCAACAGTCAAAAGAAATTGACGACTTTATTTTAAAAGCAGAAAAAGTTTTAACAAGTAAATTCATTTTTGTTTTATTTCAAGAATCGTTAATCATGTTAACAACGTCGTTCTGTAAAGCTAAAACAAATAAGAATTACAAACAAAAGCACAAGGGCTCAAATTTTATTGATAAGACGGAGATCAGCCAAACGCGTGATTCCAAAGAGTATATACAAAGTTAGAAAATGGTAATTTACAGGGAAAAAGGCTACGTTGAAACATAACGACCATTATCCTTCCACCAACTTTGAATTCAGGGCATCCTGAGCTTCTGTCGAAGATGACCTTGACTGGAGTTTTCCTCCGATGATGTAACTGCTGCTGAGGGACCTGCCTCTGTTGAACATAGTTACTTGCCATTATCCCTAATTCTTTCCTGGATTGTACTATGATGTTTCCAATCCATCGGGATGATTTTTTTTCATGTCTCTAACTTTTGCCTGGACTGCCCTTTCGAGTTTTCAATCCACCGAGACGTTTTTTCTTATTTTTTTTTAGGCGAAGTATTTCTTGACTACATCAACATTCGTGGGGTAGGAAAATTCCTCTCTGTCCATGGTTGCAAGTCTCAAGGCGCCGCCTGAGAAAGCTTTCGTGACCAAATATGGGCCATCATAATTCAGAGTCCACTTGCCTCGCGAATCAGTGAGAAATGATTGTATCTTTTTGAGTACAAGGTCTCCTTTTCTGAAAACATGAGGTCGGACCTTTTTGTCGAACGCCCTCTTCATTCTCTGTTGAAATAACTGACCGTGGCATAGTGCCGTGATTCTCTTTTCTTCGATCAGATTCAGTTCGTCGTGTCGACTTTGACACCATTCAGCTTCGGTGAGCTTAGCTTCCATCAGTACTCGGATTGATGGGATCTCTACTTCTATGGGGAGCACTGCTTCCATGCCATATACTAGAGAGAAAGGGGTAGCCCCTGTTGAAGTGCGGACAGATGTGCGATAACCGTGAAGAGCAAAGGGTAGCATTTCGTGCCAATCTTTGTAGGTTACAACCATCTTCTGAACAATCCTCTTGATGTTCTTGTTAGCCGCTTCTACTGCCCCGTTCATCTTGGGTCGGTTGGGAGATGAGTTATGATGTTCGATCTTGAACTCTGCACACAACTCTTTCATCATCTTGTTGTTCAAGTTAGATCCATTATCAGTAATGATCTGGCTAGGAACACCATAACGACAGATGATATTGTTTTTGATAAATCGGACCACCACTTGTCGGGTTATATTAGCGTACGATGCTGCTTTGACCCACTTGGTGAAGTAGTCAATGGCTACTAGGATGAACCGATGTCCGTTTAAAGCCTTAGGCTCAATCATGCCAATCATGTCGATTCCCCATATGGAAAATGGCCATGGGGATGAGAGAACTTTGAGATGTGATGGCAGTACATGAATTTTGTCGGAGTATATCTGACACTTATGACACCTCCTCATGTACTTGTAGCAGTCGGATTCCATGGTCAACCAGTAGTACCCGGCCCTTAGAATTTTTCTCGCCATTGTATGTCCGTTGGCATGAGTGCCAAAGGATCCTTCATGATTTTCTTTCATCAGCATTTCTGCTTCTGGTCTGTTGACCCATCGGAGCAAGATCATGTCAAAATTCCTTTTATAGAGAGTGTCACCGCTCAGGAAGAAGTTTCCAGCCAATCTTCTGAGGGTTTTCCTATCTTTCCTGGATGCCCCAGGTGGGTACTCTTATTCCTGAAGGAAGCATTTGATATCGTGATACCAAGGTTTATTGTCTATGACTGCTTCAATCGTGAAGATGTAAGCGGGTCGTTCAAGGCGCATTATGTCGATCTTAGGTAGGTCGTTCCATTGACCTACACTAATCATGGAAGAGATAGTGGCTAATGCATCAGCCGTGTGATTCTCCTCACGAGGGATATGATGAAAATAAACTCTGTCGAAGAAAGGTAGCAACCTTCTTGCATAATCTTTGTAAGGGATCAATCCTGATTGGTATGTGTTCCAATCTCCTTTTATCTGATTGATAACCAAGGCTGAGTCGCCGTATACGTCCAAGTTTTTGATCCTTAAATCAATTGCTTCCTCGAGACCCATAATACAAGCTTCGTATTCGGTCTCGTTGTTCATACATTTGAACGTAAGTCTGGCAGTGAAAGGAATGTGGGTACCCTGAGGGGTAACAATTATTGCCCCAATTCCATTTCCATAATGATTAACTGCTCCGTCAAAGATTAGTCCCCATTGGGAACCTGGTTCTGGCCCTTCACTGGGTAACGGTTCATCGCAATCTTTCACTTTTAGATACATGACATCTTCGTTTGGGAAGTCAAACCCGATTGGTTCTTGATCGTCGATCGGTTGATGAGCCAAATGATCGACTAAAATACTTCCCTTAACGGCTTTTTGAGCGTGGTACTCTATGTCATATTCCGATAACAGCATCTGCCAACGGGCAATCCTTCCCGTAAGAGCATGTTTTTCAAAAACGTACTTGATTGGATCCATTTCGAAGACCAACCAAGTAGTATGACGAATCATGTACTGGCGAAGACGTTTGGCTGCCCAAGCCAAAGGACATCAAGTTTTCTCGAGCATCGTGTACCGAGTTTCGCAGTCGGTGAATTTCTTGCTCAAATAGTAGATGGTAGACTCTTTCTGTTTGGTTTCGTCTTGTTGGCCAAGTACACATCCCATTGAGTCTTCCAAGACTGTGAGGTAAATGATCAGTGGTCTTCCTTCCACTAGAGGTGATAGAATCGGAGGATTCAACAGATATTCCTTGATACTGTCGAAGGCGGTTTGGCAATCTTCTGTCCAAACGCAGTCCTGGTTCTTTTTGAGTAATTTGAAAATCGGCGCACACGTGGCGGTCATGAGGAATATGAATTTGGAGATGTAGTTCAAACGTCCCAAGAATCCTCTGACTTGTTTTTCAGTTTTCAGAGAAGGCATTTCTTGAATGGCCTTGACCTTGTCAGGATCAACCTCAATTCCTTTCTGGCTGACGATGGACCCTAGTAATTTCCCTGAACGGACACCGATGGTGCACTTGTTGGGATTCAAGAGGAGCTTGAATTTTCTTAGACGTTCGAATAATTTTGATAGATGTTCAACATACTCACTCTCTGTTTTAGATTTTGCAATCATATCATCGACATATACCTCGATTTCTTTGTGTATCATGTCATGAAACAGAGTAGTCATGGCCCTTTGATAGGTTGCCCCGACGTTCTTCAAACCGAACGGCATTACCTTGTAACAAAAGGTGCCCCATGGGGTAATGAACGAAGTTTTCTCCATGTCTTTCGGCGCCATTTTGATTTGATTATAGCCTGAGAATCCATATATGAAGGAGAATACTTTGAACTTTGCTGTGCTGTCTACCAGCATGTCAATGTATGGTAAAGGAAAGTCGTCCTTTGGACTAGCCTTATTTAGATCCCTGTAATCGACACACATTCTGACTTTTCCGTCCTTTTTGGGAACGAGTACGATGTTGGCTAACCATTGAGGATATTCAGATGTAGCGAGGAAACCCGCGTCAATCTGTTTCTGTACTTCCTCTTTGATTTTGATGGCCATGTCCGGGTGAGTCCGTCTCAACCTTTGCTTTACTGGCGGACATTCTGATCTCAACGGTAAGTGATGTTCCACGATGCTGGTATCCAACCCTGGCATATCCTGATAGGACCAAGCGAATACATCGGGGAATTCTTTGAGAAGCTTTATCAAACCCTCTCTGGCAGTTGGACTGAGAAGTGCCCCAATCCTGATTTCTTTTCTCTCTTGTTCTGAACCCAAGTTTACCGTTTCCAACGGTTCTTTGTGAGGTTCAATGGACCTTTCCTCTTGTCTGAGTAGTCGAGAGATCTCTTCTGGAATTTGGTCGTCATTTTCTTCTTCAGCCTCGAATACCGGGAACTCAAAGTTGGGAGAAGGCATCGGATCATATGTTTCAACGGGGTTTAAAACAAGCAATCTGCATGACGTGATGATTCGTGTTTAGAAGAGATAGAGAAAATGCAAGTGTGTGCAGTGTTTTATTTTACTGCTTGTTTTTATTTGAATTGTTTTTTAGGATTACCATTTTCTGAAAAAGCAAAAAGAGAAAACAGCAATTAATGCGGAAATTACAGAACGACATTTTTTATTTATGAACAAGTCGAATCTTGAAACTACAACCCTATAAAACAAAACTCTATCGCTTCGGGCAAAGCGAAAAGGGAAAATTTACAGAAAGCGAGCCCTATCAAAACATCCATTTCACCTGGGCAGGGTGAAAGGTTAAAGATGGCAATTACTTTGACTGATGAACGATCTTCGGCACCTCGACGGCAACCCATTGGCGGTGAACTCCTCGGTGAATCACAAAGTCTGGCACCTTACTTGATTTGTCTTCAGAAATGACGTTGATTTCTGGTGGAGTAGGATCGTTGGAATCTGTCTCCCAGGCAGAATTGTCGTAGGAGAATTCCTCAGTTACATTTTGCATAGTATTTGTGCTCTCAGCTGTATCTCCCCATCCAGTAGGCTGGATATCTTCGAGCCTGATACGAGAGCTTTCGGGAGCGGTGTACTTGACCATATAGTCGTATTTTCCACTCGGTTGTCCCAAGGTGTCCCACACTTCTTTCGAACTGGAAGAGTCATCTCTCTCGATGACGTTGACCTCGGGAAAAGCATAGTTGATGAATTTAAGTCAGGAAAACGTTGAAAATTCATCTTCATCTTGAGTAGTTTATGAATGACCTGAGTGTTGATCCTATGACATGGTGGGGACACAAGTATTCTGTTCAATGACGGTCAGCTGATTTTCATTATTCGGCTGACTCTCTTGCCCCAAGTTTTCTGGGTAAGGTTGCCACATTGGCAGACCATCCATTGGGCCATAGTAACTGTGGTTGAAGTTGTCTTTCATCAGAGTGTCCTCCTCTAATGAATTTGGCGGAGCATGTCACCCTTCCGGATCACAATCTCCGTAGATCATTTCGACGTCTGACCTTGGTATAAATCTCGGACTCTATGCGGGATAGCAAAGTGGCGTAGGCACCTCTTCCTGAGACATATAACCGTCCTCATTAAGATAGGACTTCCATTATTCATCCGTGTCAGAGGGATCTTCCTCATTGATAACATGTACTGCTTGAGACACCGGGTGAAGAAAACCTCCACTGTGGAAGAAGTTTTGAAGGGGATGAAGACTTTCATCGTTGGCAGTTATCCGGGTACAGGTTGCAGAAAAACCAAGACCCTTCTTTGTTTTATTGTCAGTAGGAATGACAAGCTGTCCCCATCCGGTTGTATCGGTACTCTCGACCGCTTTGATAACATCTTTGTATGAGGAAATCGAGGTTCCTCCTTTGAACTGATTGTCCTTGCCCACCGACAGTACTTGGAACTGAGTTCCAATAACCTCCTCGGGTTCTATACCAGCAGATGATGACAAGTTGCTTACAAGCAAGGCTTGTTCCCCATAAACCGTGACAAGTTGATCGTTCTTGATGAACTTTAGCTTTTGGTGGAGGGTCGAAGTGACCGCTCCAGCCTGATGTATCCAAGGTCTTCCTAATAAACAACTGTACATTTCCCGGATGTCCATGACCTGGAAAGTGACTTGGAAAGTGTGAGGACCAATAGTTATGGGAAGATCAACTTCGCCGATAATTTTTTTTTTGGATCCGTCGAACGCTTTGACAACGACCTCGCTGATTCTCATCGGAGGGCCTTTGAATGATAATTGCATCAAAGTAGACTTCGGCATAACATTCAGGGCTGACCCTGTGTCTACCAGTACGCTGGCTAAAGCATCGTCTTGGCAGTTAACTGTGATATTGAGCGCCATGTTATGACGGCGACCCTCTTCAGGTAATTCCTCATCACTAAATCCCAAATTATTGCAGGAAGTGATGTTAGAGACAATGTTATCGAACTGTCTGATCGTTACATCCTGTTCCACAAAGGCTTGCTCCAAGACTTTCTGTAGAGCCTCCCTATGCGCTTCTGAACTGAGTAACAGTAATAATACCGAGATCTTTGAAGGAGTCTATAACAGTTGATCAACAATGTTGTATTCACTCCTTTGGATGAGCTTCAGCATCTCATCATTATTTTTCGAAGGGTCGGGATTACTGGATTGACCGACTGGTGGATCAGGAGCTTCCGTCTGAAGTTCCTTTTCTTTGGTAGGTTCTCCAACTCCTCGGTTGAAGATTCTACCACTCTGTGTCACACGGCTGATGTCTGTAATGTTCACGACGGAGGGTAATGGAATTTCCTTTCCATTTTCAATTGTCGTTGCACCGTATTTGTAAGGGATAGCCTTAGTTGATTCATACGGTAGTGGTCCCGGCAGATAGATGACTATGGGAACTTTCTGATTTTTCTGACCATCATAAGTAATCTTGATCCGTTCCCGGTTGGGAACTTTAGATTCATCAAGTAGAGGGATAATGGCAAAAACATCCCTGGTCTGGTGATGACCAGAGATCGTGACAACATCCTCGACTTGATTGGCAAGGTAGTTCGGCATCCAGTTGATGGGTCCAGAACCTGGATATGGACGAATCTCTCCATAATCCACTTGACCCTGAAGAGCTGCTTGCACAAGGTAGCACCCTTGGTTACTTTCTGAACAGACGCTACAACTGTCAGAGTTGTGTGGTGGCGCCTGACCACGCCCACTTTGAATACAATGTAACCTCACTAGGTTAGCTTCCACAGATCGGACATCCTGACTTTGACGTCGAGTAGGATTCCTGTTACTGATATTAATCTGCTGAGTATCTTCATCCATATAGATTGGCATCCACCAGTGATTTAACAAGTGCTGAAGTGCCTCCTAGACAAGGGTACAACCTCGATCGTTCTCGCAACCCGCTTTACAACCTTGATAGTCGTGTGATATTCAGAATCCGAGTCGGACCTGCTCAGCATGTAACTCTACCAGGTTGGTATTCATCACGCGAATATCGAAGATCCGAACCATGTTGATTTGATAGGAATTCCTATCATGGTAGTCTTGGATCCATCCAAGATCCATCTGACGCTGGAGGGCTTCTTGTACAAAAGAGCATCCCTGTTTCTTTACCGAGCAAATCAGACAGGAACTGTAATCGTGCCGCGGCAGATTATGATATTAGCTTTGCCTTGAGTGCATCGCCACCAAGTTGACATTCATTGCACGGATGTCGTGGTTCTGAATGACGTTGGAATTCGTGTAAGTCATGTTAACTCCACGAACTCGATGCTATTGGATCCATCCGAGATCCATCTATTCTTGTAGAGCTGCTTGCACCACAGAACATCCCTGATTGTCTTTAGAGCAGATATCACACTGATGATAGTTATGAGGTGGCACATGGCCATATCTGCTCTGTCTACAATGCATCTTAACTAGATTGGTCTTTAACAAGAGTACATCGTGAATTTGATAGACATTGTTAGTCTCTCCTTCTATCAAATTGACTGCAGCCTTCTCGTGTTGAGGCAGCGGGTTCGTGAGAACATTAGGATTTGTATCCTTGAAGGATAAGACCCCACTCCTAATAAGCTTTTGTACGTCGGACTTGAAATTGAGACAAGTCTCTATGTTATGCCCTGGACCTCCTTGATGATAAGGGCAAGTTTGATCCACCTTAAACCAAAAAGGCGGATTTTCTGGCACTGTAAGAGGAGATTTAGTCTGAATGTGCCCCTTAGCCAGTAGTAACAGAAATAACTCTGCGTATGTTATGGGTATAGGATCAAATCCTGGTGGCCGTGTTGTACGGTTGTTGTTGTATGGAGGACGAGCCTGCTGAAGAGGCTGTTGTGTCCTTTGCTGATCAGGTTGGCTCTGCGCAACCTGAGGTTGATATGTAGGAATAGACGCAGGGTTGATAGCAGGAGTCACAGCTGCTACCGGTTGATAACGTCGCCTTTGCTTTCCGAGAGAGATATTCCTAATATCTTGCTCTTTTTTCTTTGGGAGAGCACTACCGTATTTTTTAGTACCGCTCGTCGATCCAGTGTCTTTTACCAAACGTCCTTCTCGGACGGCTTCCTCAAGACGTATGCCCATGCCAACCATTTCGGTGAAATCACTGGGCGCACTGGCAACCATTCGGTCATAGTAAAATGAGCTTAAGGTCTTTAAGAAGATCTTTGTCATCTCTTTTTCCTCAAGAGGTGGACAAATTTGAGCGGCGATTTCACGCCACCTTTGAGCATACTCCTTAAAGGTTTCCTTGTCCTTTTGCGACATCGATATGAGTTGATCTCTGTCGGGTGCCATGTCCAAATTGTATTTGTATTGTTGGACGAAGGTAGTACCAAGATCTCTGAATGTACTGATCGTTGTACGGTTTAAACCCATGTACCATTTGAGTGCGGCACCGGTTAAACTATCCTGAAAGTAGTGAATTAGTAGGTCCTGATTCTCCGTCTGAGCAGACATCCGCCGAGCGTACATCACTAGATGGCTTTGAGGGCAAGAGTTACCCTTGTATTTTTCAAAGTCGGGCACTTGAAATTTATGCGGGACTTTCACATTCGGGACCAAGCAGAGATCTGTGGCATCCTTTCCAAATAGATCCTGACCGCGAATGGCTTGCAGTTCCTTCTGCATTTCCAAGAACTGCTCCTGGAATTCCTCCATTCTGTCAAACATAGTTTCCTTCTTACCAGAAGGTGTCTATGGAATCTGTCCTTCCGGGACAGTGTGCACCACAGGGGGTGGTACCGTGACTATGGTAGTGAGTCTTGGCATTTCCCGAAGTTTGTAACCTTCAGGAGTCTTCAGTATGCCCCTGGTATCTTAGCTTTCCCGAAGTTTGTAACCTTCAGGCCCAGCAGCTTCTGTTATGATTCCCGGATCTTCGGTGATCGGCGAAACATATCCTTCCGGGATATAGTTTGCAGGCATGCCCCAGGGACGATCTTTCGGCATCTGATACCTAGGATCATACTTCTCCACAATGGGCGTTGAGGTGATCTCTGAGATCACAGTTCTTAGTAGTTGAGCTTCTGCCATGGCTTGCATGTCATTACGAAGCTTTCTCATATCCTCTCTCAGAGCGTCAATCTGTTCTTTCAACTCTATGTTTTCTTCCTCAAGATCATCCATCCTTTTCTGACAATTGGCCCAAGTATTATACGAATGAGACAGTTTGACTCTAGAACCGAGACACAAACGTGAGATTCGTAGGTAAGAAGAATACGCGATGTGAGAATGATGAATGCAATGATTATATTAATTGTTTTTTGGTTTAATGAAAATAAACTTCGACAATTAGATTGCAAATATCAAACAGTGGGGAAACCCCTTTTTATTGAATTCAAAGGATTACAGGAATGGAAATACAGTAGATTATAAGGTGCAGAAACAGAAACCTAAACTAATGCGTCCAGAGTCCTCTCTGAGGAGAACTCGGGTGCTGATTCTGGTATCTTCCTTTTCTTTGACCGGGGCTCTTGGGCCGCTGTTGGGTTGTCATTCCTTTGCCAGGTGAAAGGAGCGAGCAAATTCCTTTGGTCATCCTGATTCTCTACTGCATGTTGCTCTAAAATTTCAATTAGAGCATCTTTCTCTTTCAGTAATTGCTGTATTTTGATGCACTCTATGTCGAGGGTGCGGTACTTGTTCTTCCAAGACCTTCTCTACCGTTGAACTTTGTTGAGAGTAACCTGAAGCTTTTCAGTCTCAGTCATGAAGTACATGACAGATTCCCTTGGCGGAAGAATTCCATAACGAGGATAAGGCATTTTTAGCTTGAGAGCTCTAGTTTGTACCCAGTGGAGATAAGGCTCCACCGAGACACAGTCCAGTTTTCCCAGAGACTCTCGTCCTTTCTTATGAACATGCTTCCAAGCGTGCACTATTTCCATCTTTAGTACTCTGTCACTTTCTCCTTCTTTGAAGAAAAGACCTTCTAGATGAGCATTCCGCGGGACATGCCTCATCGGGTATCTAAATTGACGATAAACGAGAACTGGATGGTTGTTGATTCCTCCCTTAGTTCCTATAAGGGGTACGTTGGGGAAGTTTCCACAACGATCAATGATCCTGATTCCATCATAGATCCTATTACACCAATCTATATCAGAGTTGGTAAGAGACATGATCTTCTGCGACCAACGTAAGGCACTCTTGCAATCCCAAAAAGCAGCAGACTTGGGCAAGTGAGAGATAAACCATTTGTAAAGCAAAGGTACACAGCATGTGATCTCCCCTCCACTGTACAAATTTCCCAAGTGTACAGAATGATATGCATCTGCGAGCAAAGTCGACACAGGGTTTCCAATGAGAAAAACCTTAATGGAGTTAATGTCGACGAAGTTTTTAATGTTGGGAAACAAAAATAACCCGTAGGTGAGCAAGACAAAGATGCTTTCAAAAGCAGTGACGTTTCCTATATTGGCAAAATACAGGGCCTTCTTTGTTAGAACTGGGCTGGAAAACCTTGGATGCCACCCTTGGTAATTAGGTGAGTCCTGACCTCAGACTCATCCAAATGAATTGCTCTTGCAATGGTCTGACTCTTTGGAATTTCTTCCAGTCCAGAAAATGGAGCTCGATCAGTGATATGTAAATCGATCAGATGAGAATACTCCTCCAGCGTTGGTGCTAGCTGGTAATCCGGGAATGTGAAACAGTGATAAACTGGATCATAAAACTGAATGAGCGCATCCATGATTCCCTCAATCACATGGACTCTTAACAGTGGTAGCAAACCTCCATGTTTGGCTCGGAAAGCCTCTGGGTTAGTGATCATCCTTGCTAACCTTCTCAAATCCTCTAACTTTGGAACCTTGAAGGTATACGTATGAGTTCTCCTTCTATCGAAATCCATTAGTGCAATCCTTTTCTCTGATATTTGCAATCACAGTCTTAGTTTAATTTGAAAAACAGAGAGACTAGAAGAGAAATTTTTTGAATGTTTTAATGTTTTATTAAATGAATGCATGAATGCAGCACACAAAAACATAGAAAAAACATGGGGTCAAAGGGTCATTGTCATGAAGTCAAGGCTCTACCCATCCCCAAAGGTTTATACTAAGGTGATTTTTGTACCTGTACTCATTATCATCAGCTCCTCCCAGGAAAGTAAAACAATAAGCGGATCGCCAGCGAGTTGTAGAGCAATATTAGAGTAAGTACCATTCACCGAGAATAGATCACCAGCCTCAAATAAGGGTAGTATCGCGTAACAACTATTCCTGATAGTTTTTGCACTACGAAAGGGTTTGGCTCCTCAGCTTCTCAGACTTAACAATCGGCTCCTTGTCTAGGTGAGAGAATGGGTTGCATTGGTCAGCTCCACTGAGGTTGATGGTCGACCTCGTCGCCATCACTTATCTTAAGTGTATACTCAATCTTTCCACATGCGGCATCACACGCATTCCCATTAGCAGAAAAATAAACACGTATAGCAATTAGGAAAAGCAGTATATATATTTGTCCTAAACATCCTAGACCTTTAAAGCTATGAATCCTAAGTTCCTGACAGAAATGGGTTCCCCGGCGGAAGCCCCAATCTGTGGCATTCACACAAGAAGTGAAAAGGAAGAAGAAAAACAGAGACGGGCCCCACGGTGGGCGCCATTTTTCTGTTGGCAGCCACCGCCATGAAAATGACTTACCCAAGGTTTAAATTGTAAGAAAGAAAAAACCGGCCCCACGGTGGGCGCCATTTTTCTGTAGCGAGCGATTTTGGACGCGGTTCTTAAGCGCTGGTCGCTCTCTGCGGTTGAGCTTACTACAGGTCGATTCATTTTTTATCCTATTAAAGCTGATGAAGGAAGGGAAATAGATGTCTCCAATTAACCCTGCTTTGCATACTGAGTTTAAACAGCAGTCTGTTAGGTTACGAATGCTATCAATGTGGGGGGGCCTTTGTACTGGTTATTTGTATTTTCGCCAATACTGTTTTCTTTCTTTTTATTTTGACAGAATGTTTCTGGCGGGGAACAAGGATTTAGATGTTAGGACTGATGCTTTTGATATATACATGAGAGTATGGGATTTTGGGTCTTTTTTAGTGTGCTCGCTAAGATTTTTCTTTCAATCTTATGCCTACGTATTCCCATTTACCGAAACAGGGAAATCAGAGCGTTCGTAGTTCCTCCCATATAAACGGTGTTTTGGTGTCTTGTTCAAAGCCCAAGACGTGAAGCGAAAGGTAGTTTGTATCTTGTTCAAAGCTCAAGATATGAAGCTAAAAAGGGTGTTGTCTTTAGAGAGAATTTGTCATCTCTAAAGAGGGGGTTGTATGTCACAACTGTTTATAAAGGAGAATTACTTTAACTGGGATTTGTGAATCCGGCAATGCCATAATTTCCTTTATAGGGGATTTTAACCTGAAGGAGAAGACTTTAACTCAGTGTAGAGCAATGCTATCTTTCCTTAGGAATTTCTCATGCTAAAAGAGGGACAGTGGCGTGGATGTAGATGATCCAGCGGCTTGCCGCTTACAGCGATTAGATGAAGGGGAAAGAGTTGTTGATGTTTGTGTATTGTGAACGAGGCACAATTTTGATGCTAAAAGGTTAATTGGATTAACCAGTGGTTTTCTTATACAAGCCTAAGAGGAGGCGAATATGTGTCTCGTACAAAGCCCGAGAGAGAGGCTAAAAAGGTTTGACTCAACGATGAAGTCTTTTGGTATCTCGTATAAAGCCCGAGATGGAGGCTATTTGACTCAACAAGAGAGTTTTTTTTTGTATCTCGTACGGAGCCCGAGATGGAGGCTAAAATTTGTTTGGCTCAATAAGAACCTTTTTGTATCTCGTATAAAGCCCGGGATGGAGGCTAAACATTGTTTGACTCCGCTGGGGAGGATCATTGTACAAAGCCCAAGAGGAGGCTATGGTGTCTGTTTCAATTGAGTGACAGGTCCAGTATACTGATTTTGAAAGAGAAAATCAGTTCTTATATGAGCAAGACTGTACTCAAGGATTTGATTCGAGGATCCGGGTTATTCCTGTTCTTTAAGGAAGTGGGAAATCCAAAGGGTATTGAGACTGTCCGAGTCTACGGGTTTCCTTCCTATTTAACGAAGGGGTCACTTGAGAATGTCTTTGAGACTCAAGGATATTAGACTGTCCAAGTCTAGAGTTTTATCTTTTGTACTATGCTTTGAGAAATAGTAGTAGATTCTATGACATGACTGTTCTATGTAGATGACTAATTTCTGTTCCTATACCTCTAGGAGGTCGTCGGGACAATTTGTACGAAGCCCAAGAGGAGGCTGGAAACTTTTAAGAAGCCGACGGGTCCTTGTACAAAGCCCAAGAGGAGGCTATCATTCCCGGAGGAAGAGATCATTATACGAAGCCTAAGAGGAGGCTATGAATACTTCTAAGAAGCCGTAGGGTCCTTGTACTAAGCCCAAGAGGAGGCGGGGTTGCTTTTAGGAAGCCTGTGGGTCCTTGTACGAGGCCCAAGAAGAGGTCGATGCTTTTAAGAAGCCCGTGGGTCCCCAAACCCCGAGAAATTCAAGGCAAGCTATTCACAAGGAATAGATCAAGTCAGGAAAGTTCGAGAATTTGGAAGAAGCTCAAAGATGCCATTCACGAAGAATACATTCATCTCTGGGAGTAGAGTTTCTTGACAATTCATAATGAGGACAGCCGAAGAGAAGACTGTATCTGGTGATCCTATTGGGGATCTAGTTGTTTATTTCTACGAATAAACGAAACGGTGTCACCTAGTTCTAGACGTAGTTGCCGGGGAAACTCTAAATATCTCTACTATTATTACACAGTTGATATGAGTTTATGAAAAAAGACTTACAGTGAAACAGTCCCATAATACAGTTATATGTATATGAAAGCGGTAAATGATAGCAATAACCACTTACTCGGTTGTAGAGCTTCCATGATGTTTGGTTAGTTGTTCAACAAAGAAAGATTGAAAAATAATAGTATATTCAAAATCAAAGGAGAAAGTGCTTTGAAAAAGAAAGATCTGGGGCTTACAGCTCGAGGAGAGGCCCAGGGTTTTATCAGTGAGCGCACTATTTGAATTTGTACAGAGGGACTTATACAAGCGACTGTGGCCCAAAAATTGTTTTCTGTACAAAGGGATGGGTCTTACACTCTCTCAAGAGGCCCAAAAGGTTTAAAGAAAAAGAGTGAGGCTTATAACACGAGGGTAGGCCCAATTGATTTTTAGTTAAAAATTGCGATCGCGCCGAGGTTTTCTTTTAACGCAGAGGGACTTATACAATAAGTGAGGCCCAAAATGTTTTTTTTAAAAGGGAGTTGGGTCTTACACTCTATTAGAGGCCCAAAAGTCTTGAATGGGTCTTATAGCTCAAGGAGAGGCCCAAAAGGTTTTTTTTCAAAAGGCGACGATCGCGTCGTTTGTTTTTGACGGTATTGGGACTTATACAATGGACTGAGGCCCAAAAATGAGTTGGTCAAAAAAAGATTAGGTCTTACACTCTATTAGAGGCCCAAAGTGTTTTGAAAATGATTTATGAGGGTTGAATTAATCCAAAAACCCTAATTTGTTTTCAAAAATTTATTTAATTGAATAAAAATTCAATTAAAATGATCAAAATTGTTTAACATATGAAAAACAAATTGTGATCTTGGATTAATGCTTCAAAAATTAAGTATTGACCTACAAAATAATTAGAAAGCATTAAAAGTTGCAAAATCAAGGTGGAAAAATATTTAAAATGTCAAAAACAATTAAAATATTAATTCTTTACAAAAATATGAATTATATGAAATAAATAATATTTTTAGGATTTTTTGATAAAATAAAATATTTTAACATTTTTGTGAATTATTAAAAAAAGAATCAACTCAAAATCATTAAAACTCAGAGAGAAATTAATTTTTGAATCAATTAAATAAAATCACAAAATTCAAATATTTGAATTTGAAAGAAATGGCGCCAAGAACAAGCTGAAGAACACGCGCGTGTTCTGCGATTCCCATATTTGCATTTTCACTCCAATCTCACTGAATACTTGATTATATCATGCAATCCACATATCATTATGCTCGTCTCAACCTCACGATCATGTCTATGTCCATTAATTTCATTTAATTTAAACATATAACAAGAAATCACGAAAAATCCTCAAGAACCCTAATTTCTGCATGAAGGCTAGGATTTTTGATACACGATTCAAACAAAGCAATTACTTGAGGGGAAACATTCCATGTATGATTATGGACATATGGCCAAATTATTGTGCAGCAAAAATTACATGGATCATAGAGTTAGAAGAGCTCATGCTTACCACTTGCAGCTGGTGATCGTGATTTGTGTTGGAGGTGTTACAGCTAGGTTCCAATGATCTGGACAGCTTCCCTAGGTGCCATGGAGTGTGTATGTATGCTTGGAATGGATTGAAATGGTTTGGAGCTGAAGATGGTACCTCAACTGCAAAACTGTCAAGAACTTGAGCAGTTGGCTGGTGATTTTGTGAAATCTGTGTTCCAGATGTTATGTGAGTGTTTGGATCACTTCTATATGATGTATGTGAGGTGTGTGAGTGATTGGTTTGATTGGAAAAGCTCTCAAACTCAAAACCCGATATAGACTTGCCTTAGAAGGCAAAATTGGAGTGAAAGAAGAGATTTTGAGGAAAGCATCTGTTTGATGGCTTTGGTGTACTCAAACTGATCACAATTGAGCTCTATTTATAGTAGAGCAAGTTTGTTTTACAAGGAATAGTGAATGGCAACTGCTAAGTAGGTTTGGCCAATGTTGGCAAATGAAAATCCAAGTCTCCTCTAGCCATTGACTAGATGTTAGGGCACAGAGCTTTGGTTCCCTTGGTCTTGGATAAGTTTTGACTGATTTCAGATGAGAATGGCTCGGTCCATGCCACCTTGATGCTTCCATTGAATGCTTCAATCCAAATTTGGAGTCTTGTCCCTATTTTGGCCATTCTAGGTTCAACATGTTATTTCTTGTTCCATGGACTTTGGAGGCTTGGCTCAGTGATTGTCCCCTTTAGATTCAATCCTCAGATGTGTCCAAGTGGATAGGAGCATTTAAATTTGGCTGATTTTGGAAAATCGAGCAAAGTTGCAAATTCTGCCTAGCCTTTGACAGATTTCAGCAAGGCAACTTGCCAATGTCATATCTCATGGTGTAAGTTGAATTTAGTAATGTTCTTGACCATTTTGGAAAGCCCCTACATGATACAACAACTATTTGAACATATTTGGTTTTGATCTCTTTGGAATCCAAGTGAAAAATCCCCCTACATTTAGCAAAAAGTAAGGCAAAATCTGACTTAGTGAAATTTTCACTAAGTGTTGGAACAAAGTGTTTTCTCTTGATATTGATCACTCCATAACTCAAAATCCATGAGGAATTTGGACATAGGTCAGTATGAAGCTTTTGTAGAGGGCAATGAGATCTACAAATCAAGCTTTGAATGGGGCACAATGGCCTTGTGGTTTAGGAGTTATGGTCCTCCAAAGTTGGTGCATTAGTGGCACTTTTTCATGACTTAGAAAAATTTCTAAGTTTTATGGTTACCCCTTTTACAAGTTATCCAACTTTTCTTGATTTTTCTTGATGAATGATGATTCAAATCATACATTAACATCATTTTAGGGTTAAAAATCCATTTTGGTGAAAAATCTCAAAAAGTCAAAGTTGACTTTTATGCACAGTTGACTTTTTATCAGATGAATTCCAAATTGTGCAATTCTTCAGGAAATCATGTCCTTGACCTAAATAAAACTTGATGGACATGTTCCATGGGTGTTATAGGGTATATTGGTGCATGTCATAAGGTTTGGGAGTATGTCCTGGTCAAAAGTCAAAGTTACAATTGACTTTTCTCATAAAACCCTAATTGTGGTCCAGATGAAATTGAGACTTGTTGCTCAAGCTTCTTAGATCAATCCATTGTCCCAAATGGATCAATGTGACATATTGGAGATCCTCAAATCCTTTCTTGAGGTCTTGGCTCATGGTTTGTCCTAAAAGTCAACTTAGGGGTGAATTAGGTCAAGAAACCCTAAATCCTGATTTTTAATGAATGCAACCCTTGAGGCAAAATTGACTTGATGATTGGGTCCATGAGGTTCCATGGAGTATATTAGGTTAGGTTTTGGATCATTGGCTTGTGCCCAGATGAAAATTTTCCATCTGGAGGCCCTGGTCGACCAAAACCCTAATTTGGTGACACTGTCAATCTTGAGACTTGATCCACCTAGAAGGGAGCAACCTTGTGCTTAATCCTTGAAGGGGGAGTCCTTTTGATCCATTGTGGATGTTTGAGAGGTTAGACAAGTTGAAAATCATGTCATTCTTTGATTGATCCTTTGTCTAAGCACTCAGAGAGGGCTTGAAACCCTAATTTTGATTGTAGTGGATGCTCACCCATCTTTGGGGAGACTGATGAAGTATGATGGTTCCTCCATATTGTGATGATGATTTGCACAATGATGGGAAATCTTAGTGGTCAAAATTTGGGGTATGACAGGATGATATGGAGCAAAAATCATGAAGAAAAATTCTTGAAATAATGCTTGCAACCTTGTGAAAATAATCCGCGAATATATGCCCTCAAAAGCTGTCCAAACACTTAGAAGAAAAACTGATTTTTTTGACAATTTAGACATTTGGAACCTGGATATTTGGGACACCATAACTTGAGCTACTATAGTTCAAATGAGGCAATTTTTTATTCCTTAGAAAGCTTGAAGAATGCTCTTAAACTTTTATGTGAAAAAGATTTTCAAATGGAGCTTGCATCATAGTGTAAAATGGCCATGAATGTTAGTTCTCAAAACTGCCCAAAGTAACTTAGAAAAATTTCTAAGTTTTTTGAACTAGGTGAGGTGAAAATGTACAACATTAGTGCACCATAATTCATCCAATAACAACTCAAATGCCATGGTTCTTGTGCCCATTTTGAAGGGAAAACTTCAAACTACAATTTTCATGTGGAAAATATTTTGAAATGAGGCCTTGAACATAGTGAAAAATGGCTTAGAAAGTGATTAAAAACTTACTAAAAATAGTAAGTTTCTAAAAACCTAATTTTCCAAATTTAGTAACTTTTTCCCGTTTTTGATTTTTCATGAACCTTGAGCATTCCTTGACCAAACCTTGTCCATGGACCATATTTGACTTGATTAGTATCAAGAACCATCTCTCCTCTTAGCCCCTTGGACAATACACATGAACTTTTGCTGAAACCCTGGAAAACATCTTCTTCTTGTGAGTGAGGTTAGATACCTTGATCCCATGCTAAGAACCAATGATATTAAAAGATGATAATGCGAGAATGAAATGAAACATAAGCCAGTTAGTGCCAAAAGTAAGAGGGCAAATTTTGAGGTGTTACACCAGTGAAGCTATGAAGATCCATCTGAAACCTCTCTTCATCACTGGGAAGATTGAAGACGTACCAATTAACAAAATTCTGGTGGATTGCGGAGCTATCGTAAAATTGATGCCGCACTTCATATTGAGGAGGATAGGAAAATTTGATACTGACACTAAACCCCACAACATGGTGCTATCCAATTACGAAGGGAAGGTTGGTAACATGTTGGGGGTAATCCAAGTAGACCTGACGGTAGGGACAATCACAAGGTCAATCATGTTTATGGTTGTAGAGACAAAGGCCAACTACAACCTATTATTGGGATGAGAATGGATCCACGGAATAGGAGTCGTGCCATCTTTGATGCACCAAAGAATCACCATCTGGCGAATTGATGGTATTGTCGAGAACATTGAGACCGACCAAAGCTATTTCTTGGCTTCGGCTAACCATGTCGATAGTTGAAACTTCGATAGGAATTTGGCTAACATCGCTCCATGTAACCCAACCGATTTTGCATTCACTCCAGACGACAACGCATATTGTTCACTGTACCTACATCCAACAAATGGGTTCCAGTGGGATCAGGAAGTTGTAGGAGAAGATGACTTCGCTTATGAAGGACATCCAGAGTTGACCCCATAGGTTGAGGAAGTGAATTCGACGATGATGCCTGAGCTTGAGGCGCTCGAAAGGATTTCGGCTTACGTAGCCGAAAATAAACTACAAGCGGCTTTGGAGGCCGAAGTTAAACATATGGCTGATGAAGCCAACAAAGAAGCAAATCAAGAAGGTCCTGGTAAGGAGTTCGATCCAGAACCACCTGATAAGGTTCAGGATGAAATGCAAGGCCAGAGGCTTGATGCAATTTATGATGACGAGCCTTTGGGTTTCGAGAAGGATCCGTTGGCAGCTAATATCTAAATGCTAGCGCAAGATCCTTTGGAAGAAATCGACTTGGGAGAGGGGGAAATGAAAAGACCAACATATATCAGTGCAAATATCAGACCACAACTAAAAATCGAAGTGATCCAGTTGTTAAAGGAGTTCAGAGACAGCTTTGCATGGGATTACGACGAGATGCCTGGTTTGAGCAGAGAACTGGTCGAACTAAAGCTGACAATTAAACCTGGAAAGAAGCCGATCAAGAAAAATCCAAGGCGGTTTGCACCAGAAATTCTCTCGAAGATCAAGGAGGAAGTCAAAAGGCTTCTTCGTTGCGGGTTTATTCGAACGGCCAGGTATGTCAAATGGCTTGCAAACATTGTGCCTGTTATAAAAAAGAATGGTACTTTGAGGGTTTGCATAGACTTTAGAGATCTAAATGCTGCGACCCCAAAGGACGAATATTTGATGCCTGTGGCGGAAATGCTAGTCAACTGTGTCGCACGCCAGGAATACCTTAGCATGGTCGAATGGTATTCTGGGTATAACCAAATATTCATTGCTGAAGATAATGTCCCTAAAACGGCATTTTGATGCCCTGGTCCTTAGGCACTTACAAATGGGTAGTTATGCCTTTTGTCCTAAAGAATGCTGGGGCAACATATCAAAGAGCAATGAATACAATCTTCCATGATTACATAGAGACTTTTATGCAAATTAACATTGACGACATTGTTGTAAAGTCTATATCAGGGAAGAATCATATTGACCATCTTCGATAATTATTCGAAAGGATGCGAAGACATGGTCTTAAAATGAATCCTCTCAAATGTGCTTTTTGTGTGCAGACGGGAGATTTCTTAGGCTTTGTGGTCCATAAGAAGGGAATCGAAATAAATCAGAATAAGACCAAGGCAATTATGGAGGCGAAAGCGCCATCAACAAAGAAGGAACTGCAGGCACTGTTTGGAAAGATCAATTTCTTAAGAAGATTTATCTCGAATCTCAGTGGGAAAACTCAAGCCTTCTCTCCTCTACTCCGACTAAACAAGGAGGGATTCGAATGAGGGCAAACTCAATAGGAAGCTTTCGATAAAATCAAAGAGTATTTGAGCCATCCTCCAATTCTAGCACCACCTTGTAGAAGTAGGAGCACGAGACTGTACATATCTACGTTGGACAAAACCTTAGGGAGCATGTTGGCTCAAGAGGATGAAAATGGCGTCGAAAGAGCCATTTACTACCTTAGTAGGGTTTTGAGCGATGCAGAAACTAGGTATAGAATAGTTGAAAAATTATGTTTATGCTTGTATTTTTCTTGTACAAAGTTAAAGCATTATATAAAACCAGTTGATGTTTATGTTTCATCTCATTTCGATATCATTAAACACATGTTGTCTAAGCCAGTTTTGCATAGTCAAATTAGTAAATAGGCATTGGCTTTAACTGAGTATTCCTTGACGTATACACCTTTAAAGGTTGTTAAGGGACAAGTGGTAGCTGACTTTATTGTCGACCACTCTATAAAAGAAAACGTGTCGAACTATCTTGAGCTTGAACCTTGGAAATTATGTTTCGAATCATTTCTCCTAATAGAATTCCAACAAAATTCAAGTATAGAGTCGAAGGGATCTGTTCGAATAATGAGGTTGAATATGAATCCTTAATTGCCAGACTTGAAATATTGTTGGAATTGGGGGAAAATCAAGTCGAAATAATGGGAGACTCAGAGTTAGTCATAAAACAGATTACAAGGGAGTACAAATGTGTTAAAGAGAATCTCATTATGTACTTAGTAATAGCCAATCGATTACTGAAAAAGTTCAAAGTAGTGAGTATTCGGCACATACCTCGATTGGAAAATCAAGTGGCAAATGACCTGGCTCAGATTGCTTCTTGATATAAGGCGTCGAAGGAAAGATTAGAAGAGGCAATCGAAGTCAGAGAAAGAGTTGTATCAACCAGATTATCCCCATCAGACTTGGAAATAACGAAGCTTGGATACGCTGATGAAGAGAACTTGGAAATATTAGCAGTGGATAGCTTAATGGACGAAGACTGGAGAAAACCAATAGTCGAGTATCTGCAGAATCCAACGACGTCTGCTGATCAAAAAATCATGTATCGAGTTTTAAGTTATGTTCTTTTGGGCAACGAGTTATTTAAAAAGACTCCTTAAGGAGTATTACTTAAATGCCTTAGTGAGTCAAAAGCATATTTAGCCCTTTTGACTATTCATAGTGGGGCATGTGGGGCTCATCAGGTAGGCCACAAAATGAAATGGCTTTTATTTCGACAAGGCATGTAATGGCCTACTATGTTGAAAGATTACATCGAATTTGCTAAGAGATGTCAAGAGTGTCAAATGCATGCAGGTATACAACATGATCCCGCAAGAGAACTACACTTCATAGTCAAACCATGGCCTTTTAGAGGTTGGGCTTTGGATTTGGTTGGTGAGATTCGACCAGCGTCATCTAAAAATCAAAGGTACATTTTGGTAGGCATTGACTATTTTACGAAATGGATTGAAGCTGTGCCATTACCAAATGTTGACCAAGAAGATGTGATCTAGTTTATTAAAAAGCACATTATTTATAGGTTTGGAATCCCAGAAACCATTACGACAAATCAAGGATCAGTGTTTACTGGTCGGAAATTACAATAGTTTGCTAAAGAAATGGGTTTCAAACTTTTAACCTCTACACCTTATTACGCTCAGGCTAATGGTCAGGTCGAAGCAGCAAATAAAGTGGTGATTAGCCTAATTAAGAAGCATGTGGGAAAGAAGCCTAGAAATTGGCACAAAACATTGGACCAAGTTCTTTGGGCATGTCGAACTTCCCCCAAAGAGGCAACTAATTCCACACCTTTTCGATTGACCTTTGGCCACGATGCAGTATTACCACTTGAAATCTATCTTCAGTTGGTAAGAATCCAAAGGCATCATGAGATCCCATCTGGGTCGTATGGGAATATGATGTTAGAAGAATTGGTTGACTTAGATGAGGAAAGACTTAATGCTTTAGAATTGTTGAAAAGGCAGAAGAAGAGAGTATAACAGTCTTATAATAAGAAAGTTAAAGTTAAGTCTTTTTCGCCTGAAGAATTGGTTTGGAAAGTGATTTTGCCTATGGATTAAAAGGATAGATCTTTAGGGAAATGGTCTCTTAAGTGGGAAGGTTCTTTTCAAATCATACAAGTTTTTTCGAATGATGCTTATGAGATAGAAGAATTAGATCAAGATAAGAGAATATTGAGGGTAAATGGGAAGTACTTAAAGAAGTACAAGCCTGCTTTTCGAGAAGTAAAAATAGACAGAGAATAATCATAAATGTAAATGATCGAAGCTAATATGGCAAAATAAAACATGGTGCCAAAATGGCTAAGTTTGTTACATCAAAAAGCGAATAAGCATTACAGAATCCAAGGAACAATGATGAAGCATAAAAAAGAAATAAAAAGTCTTTGGAATTAGAACGGTAGGTTGTCTTTCATAGTGGAGTACTTTTCCTTCAAAAGTTCTAGCCGCCTCTCACAGAGGGATTGGTTCGACCCCATAGTCTCCAATGCTGCTTCTAGTTTCTGAGCTTTGTTAGCAAAATCCAGACCTACGTTAAGCTCTTTCGCCATTTGAGAGTTGTCAAACTTTTCAAGCTCAGCGTTCTGCTTCTTGCCGTTCAAAATCTTTGTTTGCATCTCTTAAATCTGTGCCTCCCAGGAGTTGATACTTTGGTTATTGGCCTCAATTTGAGTCTTGTTCTGTTCTTGGATTTGCTCCAAATTAGCCAGTTGATTGGTAGATTCTGTAGCAGCATCCCATGCAGCCGCGACTGAACCAGTTTGATTTTCAATGTCTTTCAAGATTTGTTTGATTTTGGCAAGGTCCGCATCAATTGGATCAATCATTGAGGTCAGCTCCAAGATGATATTGGCAATTTCTGGAGAAGTAGTTAGAATATCAACCTCTTTGAGGATATTCTTCAAAGCAATTGGAGAAGTTGTACAACAATGGTGATATGAAAATGTAAATTCTAGTTATGGATGGTTTGGTGATGTTTATAGTGTTTCAGATGCTTGAATAAGTTGTATGAGGTGTGTTTGAAGTGTTGGAATGAAGGTTTAGTGATTGGTTTGTGAAATTCAAGTTTTCACTTTGATGGATTTTGAAAATTTGCAAGAATATACAATTCTGGTGTGGAGAGGTTTTGGGGTCTTATTGTGTGTTTCAAATGATCATAAATAACCTCGATTTATAGAAAAACAAGTTAGTTTTTTGGAGGAATAGTTTTGAATTGGAATGCATCCTATTATCTAATGTATCATGACATGTTTCAAAACTTGAATGCCAAGGTACAAGTAGCTTCCTTTCTAGGCATGATTAAATCTTGACAATTTGGACCATCATTATTCAAATTGAAACTTAGTCTTGATGCTTTAACCAAAGTCTTGACTTGGTGGATAATTTTCTTGATTATTTTGGCATTTCACTTAATGCATCAAAACAAAACTTAAGTTCATGCCTTGGGATGAGGTTTTCTACTATCCAAAGGGATAGAACATCAGCAAATTTGGTACTATCTTGAAGATATCATGGGATACTACAAGATTCATGTTGATCTTGTGTAGATATAAGGTTGGGAAAGTGATCAAAAGTGTGTCCAAAATCAGGTGCTATAAGAAATCTGTCTTAAATTTCAGCTTCATCAACGCCTCTTGCAAAAATCATAACTTATAGCTCAAGTAAGATAAATATTTGTTCTTGGACTCTTTAGAAAGTGTAGCGTGCGATTTATGTCAGTGACGCGGCCACCTTATCGCCATTTGGTTTTTCCTCACCGCAATGGTAGGGATTGGGTGCTACTTTCTAATTTCTTATTTATCCTTTGAAGCTGGAAAGGAAAGGGAAGCTATCTAAAACTAACCTTGCACGCAAATGTTTAACTGAACAAATGCTTAAGAGATTGGGGGGCTGAGGTCAGGTTATACAATAGGTAGTTGTCAATTACCCATCCTATATGTGGTTATCCACAGGTTGTTAGCAAGTTTCCTTACTGCTTTTTACTTACTGGTGTTTATCTGTTGTGGGTTGGGAAAGTTTCTCCTTTGGGAGTATTTGAGAGAGAGTGTGAGTTTTTGATGATTTTGGTGAGGTACCGGACCTAAGGTTTTGGTTTGTGTGAAGGTACTGGACCTAAAGTTTTTGATTGGATTGCTCGCTAAGATTTCAAAATCTTATGCCTACGTATTCCCGTTAAAGAAAACAGGGAAATCAGAGCAATCGTAGTTCCTCCTATTCTATGGGAGGAAAGATATTTGGTGTCTTGTTCAAAGCCCAAGATTGAAGCTAAAGAGTATTTGTGTCTTGTTCAAAGCCCAAGATTGAAGCTAAAAGGTTTGACGGAGAGAGAATTTGTCATCTCTAAAGGGAGACATCTCGTTTGTTTATCACAACTGTTGGGTGACTGATTATAAAGGAGAATTACTTTAACTGGGATATGTGAATCCAGCAATGCCATAATTTCCTTTATAGGGGATTTGTCCTGAAGGAGGATACTTTAACTCAGTATAGAGTAATGCCTTTTTTCCTTAGGAATCTTTCTTGCTAAGAAAGGGACAGTGGCATGGATGTAAATAATCCAGAGGCTTGCTGCTTACAGCAATTAGATGAAAGAGAGGATTTTCCAGGATAAAAGATGGACGACAGCTTGGATTTCTAAATCAACAAGTGTGCAACTTATAGCAGTTATCTGGGATTAAGGTTTATTTTGATTTTCTGTTTTGGATGTATGATATACAGAGAAATGTCTTCCTACAGAGAGATTTTGATTTCCTCTAAGGGGATTTTGTTTTTTGTATGTGCCTTGATCAAAGTCCAAGGTTGAAGCTAAGAGATTGATTGACTTCACTGGTGAGGTCCTTATACAAAGCCTAAGAGGAGGCTGGAAAAGGCTGACTCAACAAGAGAGTGTTTATCTGTCTTGTACAAAGCCCAGGATTGAGGCTAAAAAAGAGATTTACTCTTTTTGAGGAATATCATTATATAAAGCCTAAGAGGAGGCTGAAAGTTGACTTTCCCGGGGAAATATTTTGTCTGTCTTGTACAAAGCCCAAGATTGAGGCTAAAAAAGAGTTTTTTTTACTCCATTGGGGAATATTTGTATGTGTCTTGTACAAAGCCCAAGAATGAGGCTAAAATGGGAAACTGACTCTACTGGTGAGAGGTTTTATCTGTCTTGTACAAAGCCAAAGATTGAGGCTAAAAAAGAAGATTAACTCTGCTGGAGAGTATTTGTATGTGTCTTGTACAAAGCCCAAGATCGAGGCTAAAAAAGAGAGATTGACTCTGCTTAGGGAGATTAATTCCCAAAGCCTAAAAGAAGGCTGGGAGGAATTGACTCCGCTGGCAAGATATTTATCCAGAGCTTAAGAGAAGTTTTAGAAGATTTTGACTTTGCTGGAGAAAATTTATATATGTCTTGTGCAAAGCCCAAGGTTGAGGGTAAAAGGGAATGACTCAGCTAAGGATATTTCAGGTGTCTTGTACAAAGCCCAATATTGAGGCAGAAATGACTGATTGACTCAACAAGAAAGTGTTTTTATTTATTTGACTCAACAAGAGAGTGTTGAAAAGGTGATTGACTCAACAAGTGAATGCTTTTGTTTGTCTTGTACAAAGGCCAAGATTGAGGCTGAAAAAGGTTAACTCAACAAAAGAGTGCTTTAAGAAAGAAGATTGACTCAACAAGAGAGTCCTGAAAAGGTGATTGACTCAATAAGAGAGTGCTTTTAAGAAAGAAGATTGACTCAACAAGTGAGTGCTGAAAAGGTGATTGACTCGACAAGAGAGTGCTTTTGAGGCTAACTCTGTTGAGGAAAATCCTTATACAAAGCCTAAGAGGAGGCTAACTTCTGCTGAGGATTATTGAGATTCAGAGGCAGGTCCAAAGTGGCGAATCAACTCTTGCTGAGGATTACAGAAGAGTTGAGGTATCAGATGCCTTGAGGTTCTGATTTGGGATAATGTTATACTGATAATAAGTAGACCCTAGCTGGGGAAATTTAGAATAAAGATTGAGTTTTAGAACCTATGAGGGTTTTAACTCTACTGGAGATTGATTAAATGATCAGGATTTCTCCTGTGTTTGTAGGGAGCTTGAGAATGTCTTTGAGATCCAAGAGGAGATTAGACTGTCCAAGTCTACTGGTATGGAAGAGTTTATCTTTGTATGATGCCTAAGAGGAGGCTGGTGTTTTAAGGGATGAGAATCAACCCTAAATTGTCCAAGGTTTTGACTCTTTCGAAAGATTGCTCTAACAAAGGATGACTAAGTTCTGCCCTCTACCTTTAAGAGGTCTTCAGGGTTCTTGTATTAAGCCCAAGAGAAGGCATAAGAACTTCTAAGGAGCATGAGGGTCCTTGTACAAAGCCCAAGAGGAGGCGGGGATGCTTTTAGGAAGCCTGTGGGTCCAAACTTAAGAAAAGTTCAAGAAATGTTTCATCGGGAATTAATCCTTTCTTTAGTGAACAGTTCTAGGGTTTGAAGAAATTCAAGAGAGATTTCACCGGGAATTAATCCTCTCTGGGGGAAATGAATTTCTTGGACAATTTTCTAATAGTGACAGTCTGAGAAAAGTTTCACCACGAATAATGCCTTTCTCTTTGTTCCATATTGTATAAGCCCAAAAGGAGGCAAGACTGTATCTGGAAATTCCTATCGGGAACTAGTTTTGACTGTGTTGAAAGAGTGACCACTGGCTTTATCTAATCCTAGACCTAATTGCCGGGGAAAACTCTAAGCAGATAATATACAGGCATATACATACAGATGAAATATATACTGTATGTAAAAGAGGGTATGACGACTTACAGGTGAGCAAGCTTCCATTATAACAGTTGTATGGTTAGTTGTTCAAGAAATTAAAGAAAGTTTTGATAACAACTATAAATTTGAAACTAAATCAAAATGGAAAGTTGTTTTGAAAAGATTGGGGCTTATACTCATGGAGAGGCCCAAAGAATTGTCTATTTATAAAAAGGGTTGGGACTTACAACTCAAAGAGAGGCCCAAATAAAAGACGGCAATCGTACCGTTGATCTGAAAATTGTATCGGGACTTATACAACGACTAAGGCCCAAAAAAAGTTTTATGTACAAAGAGATGGGTCTTACAACTCAAGGAGAGGCCAAAAGTGTTTGAAAAAGAAAATAAATGGGACTTACAACAAAAGGGCAGGGCCAATTTATTTTTGTTTAAAAACGGTGTCGCACCGAGATTTTTGAAATCGTATCGGGACTTATACAATGACTGAGGCCCAAAATGGTTTGTATGTGATAAGTGTTGGGTCTTACACTCTATTAGAGGCCCAAGAGTGTTTAAAATTTAAAATCAAGAGGAAGCCCTAATTATAAATTAAAATATCATTTTTCAAAAGGAAATTTAAATAATAAATGATATAAAAATATCAAATATATTCAAAAACACATTGTATACCTTGAAAAATATTTTGAAAAATCATGTTTAATGACATGAAAGTTTGAAATTCAATTGGTTTTGAAAAATCAAAGTGGGAATTTCATTTTTTAAATGTTTAAAAACAAAAATGAAATGAATTACAAAAATTCTAACTATATTAAATAAATAATATAAATTGGACTTTTTTTATAAAATAAAATATTTAAACATTTTTGTGAATTTTGAGAAAAAGAATCAATTCAAAAACACAAATATTCAGAGAGAAATTAATTTTTGAATCAATTAAACAAAATAACAAAAATTCAAATATTTAAAAATTTTAAAAAGAGCGCCAACGGTCAAATGAAGAACACGTGCAACCCTGTTTTCTGCAGATTTTCGTTTTCTCACTTTTCTCCATGATTACTCAATGGTTTTGCACGATTCAAGTACCAATCTTGTTCGTTTTTGAACAAGGATTACAACCATATAGATTAATTGCATTTATATTAAGTATGGAGGAAGAAATCAATGGAAAACCTTAAGAACCCTGATTTCAGCATGAACACAATGAAATTTTATACAAGATTGATTCATGGCAATTGATTGAGGGTTATCACTCTATATACATGCATAAACAAGATGGTAACTCAAAAATTCATTCATGATGCATGGATCATAGAGTTTGAAGGGTTCAGGCTTACCTCTTATAGCTGGTCATCGAGTTTAATGATGGAGGTGTTACAGATAGGTTCCAATGATCTGGACAGCTTCCTTAGGTGCCAAGGAGTGTGTTTGAATGCTTAGAGTGGATTGAAATGAGCTGGAACTGGTTGTGGTACCTCAACTGCAACTCTGTCAAGAACTTGAGCAATTGGCTTGTGATTTAAGGAATTTGATGTTCCAGATGTTGTGTTAGTGTTTAGATTACTCACATATGATGTTTATGAGGTGTGTGTGTGATTGGTTTGGTTGGAATCACTCTCAATCTCAAAACTCAATAGTGACTTGAGTTAGAAGGTAAAATTGGAGTGAAAGGGAGATTTTGAGTAAAGCATCAGTTTGGGTGCTTTGGTGTACTCAAACTGATCACAAATGAGCTCTATTTATAGTAGAGCAAGTTTGTTTTGGCTGCAATAGTGAATCGCAACTGCAGCAGGTCTGTGGCAAATGTTGATCCAGTGGGACCTCAAGTCTCCTCTAGCCATTGACTTGAGGTTAAAGCACAGGCTATGAGTTCTCTGATTCAGGGATAAGGCTTGATTGAACTTGGATAACATTGTCTTGATGAATGCCACCTCTATGCATCAGTTAAATGCTTGGAAACAAAATTGACCATTTGGAAGAATCTTGAATTTTAGGAGTGTCATGCCTAAACATAGATCGATGGACTTGTGAGGCTGGTGAATCAGTGTTTGTCCCTTGGTTGTTCCCCTTTGAGGTGTGCAGATGGATAACCATGCTTGTTTTTGCACAAATTAATCAATTCGAGCAACAATGCACAAATCTGCCTTAAAAAAATTAGTGAAAAATGCCATTTTCAATGGATCATATCTTCTTGCTCAGGTTGAGTTATGGGAGGCTCTTGTACTTTTTATAGAGCCCTCATATGGTACTATCCATGTATGATCATAGTTTGTCTTGAAACTATTTGGATCCAACTAAAAAAAACCCATGAACTTTGATGTTCAGGGCTGGTAACTTAGGCAGATTTTTACTAAGTGTTGGAAAAGTGTCATTTTCTTCATTTTTGTCATTTTGATCACCCCATAACTTAAAATCCATGAAGAATTGGAGTTTGATGTAGTTAAAGCTTTTATAGAATGTAGGAAGACCTACAAATCAGGCTTTGGATCACTCAGAATGGCTGCTTGGATCACAAGTTATGATCCTTGGAAGTTGGTACCAAAATCATTCAAAAATAGTAGTAACTTAGAAAAATTTTCATTTTTCAAGGTTACCCCTTTTACAAATTATCTTGGTTTCTTGATAAATTCTTGTTCTAATGACATTATAAGTAATATTTTATGAAAATATGAGTCATACGGAACATTTATGCCAAAAAAGTCATGTTATGACTTTTGGCTCTGGAGCGGTTCGGTGCGTAAAAACCCTAATTCCCGACTTTTGGGGAATGATTCCTTTGAGGGTAATTTAGCTTTGCAAATGGATTCTTAGGGTTATTTTGGGCATATTGAGTCACATGTTGAAGTCTTGTCTCACCCCCTTGTGAAAATCTCACTCTGGAGGTCCTAGTCGTCCAAAACCCTAATTTGGCGACATCCGGTGTTTCGAGGCTCAAACCACTTGGAATGTGGCAACTTTGTGCTTGATTCTTGATGTGGGAGTCCTCTTGATTCCTTATGGGTGTTTGAGAGGTTAGACAAGTTGAAGATCGTGTCATTTATGGATTGATCCTTTGCCTAAATGCTCTGAAAGGGCTTAAAACCCAAATTCTTGACTGTATTGGATGCTCGACAATCCTTCAGGAGATTGATGAGGCATGATGTAGCGCGAGTTTTATGTGTGGTTGCAAAGCACTATCGCTTTGGGGGTACTACAGTTTGATTCATTTGTTATCCTATTGAAGCTGATGAAGGAAGGGAAATAGATGTCTCCAATTAACCCTGCTTGTAAACTGAGTTAAAACAGATAACTGTTGGTTTACAGATGCTACAAAGATTGTGGGTCTCTCTTAGGTTATTTTGTTAAGAACACAGGGTTTAGACTATTGGTAGCATGTAGGACTGATGCTTTTCGATTCATGTTTGAAGATACGGGATTTTGGGTTTTTTATTAGTGTGCTCGCTAAGATTTTTCAATCTTATGCCTACGTATTCCCGTTTAATGAAACAGGGAAATCAGAGCGATCTTAGTTTCTCCTATTCTATGGGAGGAAATGGTGTTTTGGTGTCTTGTTCAAAGCCCAAGACATGAAGCTAAAGGTGGTTTGTATCTTGTTCAAAGCCCAAGATGTGAAGTTGAAGGGTTTATTTGTATCTTGTTCGAAGCCCAAGATGTGAAGCTAAAAGGATGTTGACTTTAGAGAGAATTTGTCATCTCTAAAGGGGAATATTTGGTTTGTTTGGCACAACTGTTGGGTGACTAATTATAAAGGAGAATTACTTTAACTGGGATATGCGAATCCAGCAATGCCATAATTTCCTTTATAGGGGATTTTTAGCCTGAAGGGGAAGACTTTAACTCAGTTTAGAGCAATGCCATCTTTCCTTAGGAATTTCTCATGCTAAAAGAGGGACAGTGGCGTGGATGTAAATAATCCAGAGGCTTGCCGCTTACAGCAATTAGACGAGGGAAAAGGAGTTGTTGATGTTTGTATGCTGTGACCAAAGCATGATTTGATGCTAAAAGGTTGATTGAATCAAACGGGGATTTCTTTATACAAAGCCTAAGAGGAGGCTATTGACCCAACAAGAGGATGCTTTTGTGTCACATACGAAGCCTGAGGTAGAGGCTAAAAGGGTTGACTCAAAAAGAGAGTGTTTTTATATGTGTTTTGTACGAAGCCCAAGACGGAGGATAAAAGGGTTTGACTCAACAAGAGAGTCTTTTATACTCACCAAGAGAGTGATTTGTATCTCGTACGAAGCCCGAGATAGAGGCTAAAGGAGGATTGACTCAACAAGAGAGTCTTTTTTATACTCAACAAGAGAGTGTTTTTGTATCTCGTACAAAGCCCGAGATGAAGGCTAAAAAATGTTTGACTCAACAAGAGAGTCTTTTATACTCAACAAGAGAGTGATTTGTATCTCGTACGAAGCTCGAGATAGAGGCTAAAGGAGGATCGACTTAACAAGAGAGTCTTGTTATACTCAACAAGAGAGTGATTTGTATCTCATACGAAGCCCGAGATAGAGGCTAAAAGGGGGTTGACTCAACAAGAGAGCCTTTTATACTCAACAAGAGAGTCATTTGGTATCTCGTACGAAGCCTGAGATGGAGGCTAAAAAGGTAGCTCCGCTGGGGAGAATCATTGTACAAAGCCCAAGAGGAGGCTATCTATGCTGGTGGCTGTTTCAGTTTAGTGACAGGTCTAGTATGTTGTATAAAAGAGAAAATCAGTTCTTATAAAGAGACTGATTCCAGGTGAGGTTTTAATTTGGTACTGATCAAAAGATCGGGGTTATTTCCTGTTCTTTAAGGAAATGGGAAATCCAAAGGGTATTGAGACTGTCCAAGTCTACTGGTGTTTTGGAGAAATCGATTCTCAAATAGTGAATGATCTTTGTATAATGCCCAAGAGAAGGCTGGGTTACTGCAGAGGATTAAATCCATAGGCAGGACAAAGGGTGAGGAACTCTCATGAGAGAGGTCGGCTTTTGGAGCGATCAGTGATTTTTTTCGATTTATGAAAGGAACTTGAGAATGCCTTTGAGACTCAAGGGGTTTTTAGACTGTCCAAGTCTAGAGTTTCATATTTTGTACAATGCCCAAGAGGAAGCACGTGCTTTAAGGGATGAGTATCAACCCTTAAATGGCCAGAGTTTTGACGCTGGAAAGACTGCTCTAGCAAAGGATTATTAAGTTCTGTCTTATACCTTTATGAGGTTGTCAGGGTCCTTATATTAAGCCCAAGAGAAGGCATGAGAACTTCTAAGAAGCCAAAGGGTCCTCGTACAACGCCCAAGAGGAGGCGGGGATACTTTTAAGAAGTCTGTGGGTCCCCAAACCCCGAGAAGTTCAAGACATACCATTCACAGAGAATAGATCAAGCCAGGAAAGTCTGAGAATTTGGAAGAAACTCAAGAGATGCCATTCACGGAGAAAAGATCATCTCTGGGGAGTTAGAGTTTCTTTGACAGTTTTTAAGGGTGTTTTTAAGAAGCCTGTGGGTCCCCAAACCCCGAGAAGTTCAAGACATGCCATTCACAGAGAATAGATCAAGCCAGGAAAGTCCGAGAATTTGGAAGAAACTCAAGAAATGCCATTCACGGAGAAAAGATCATCTCTGGGGAGTAGAGTCTCTTTGACAACTTCTAAGGGTGACAGTCTGAGAAAGGGTTCACCGAGAATGCTGCCTTTCACGTCTCCATATTGTTTAACCCAAAGAGGAGGGAAGACTGTGTCTGGTAATCCTATGGGGATCTAGTTTTGACTGTATCTAAGAGCGATCAACGGGGCTTTACCTAGTGCTTAGACGTAGTTGCCGGGGAAAACTTTAAATAACTATACTAGTATTACACAGTTGATATTTGACAAGTATATAAAAGTTTGTGAAAGTAGACTTACAGTGAGCAGCCCCACAATACAGTTATATATATATATATATGAAAGCGATAAATGAAAGCGGGTAAACATTTACTCGGTTGTAGAGCTTCTATGCTGTTTTGTTAGTTGTTCAACAAAGAAAGCTTTGAAAACAATATTATATTCTAAATCTGAGGAGAAAGTGCTTTGAAAAGATTGTTGGGGCTTACAGCTCAAGGAGATGCCCAAAGTTTTATCAGTGATTGCACTGTGGAATTTGTACAGGGACTTATACAAGTGACTGAGGCCCAAAAAGGTTTTCTGTACAAAGGGATGGGTCTTACACTCTCTCAAGAGGCCCAAAGGTTTATTTTTGTACAAGTGGTGGGGCTTACAGCTCAAGGAGAGGCCCAAAAAAAATGGTTTTTTGAACTGGCGATCGCGCCGAGATTTTCTTTTAACGCAGAGGGACTTATACAATATCTGAGGCCCAAAATAGTTTTGGTTAAAAGGGTTTGGGTCTTACACTCTAATAGAGGCCCAAAGGTGTTTAAAGAAAAAGAATGGGGCTTATAACGCGAGGGTAGGCCCAAGGGTTTGATTTGTTCGAAAGGCGACGACCGCGCCGAATTTTTTGACGGTATCGGGACTTTTACAATACACTGAGGCCTAAATTATTTTGGTTTTCTAAAAGGGTTGGGTCTTACACTCTACTAGAGGCCCAAAGGGTTTGAAAAAAGTTTGATGAGGGTTGAATTAATCAAAAACCCTAATTTGTTTCCAAAATGTATTTTAATTGAATAAAAATTTAATTTAAATGATCAAATTTGTTAAACATGTGGAAAACAAATTGTGATCTTGGATTAATGTTTCAAAAATCAAGTTTTGACCTACAAAATGATTAGAAGTCATTAAAATTTGCAAAACCAAAAGGAAAAAATATTTTAAATGTAAAAAACAATTAAAATATTAATTCTTTGCAAAAATATAAATTATATGAAATAAATAATATTTTTTGGGATTTTTTGGTAAAATAAAATATTTTAACATTTTTGTGAATTATTAAAAAAGGAATCAACTCAAAATCATTAAAACTCAGAGAGAAATTAATTTTTGAATCAATTAAATAAAATCACAAAATTCAAATATTCAAATATTTGAAAAAGGGCGCCAAGAACAAGGCAAGAACACGCGTCTTTCCTCTGTTTATGCAGATTTGCGTTTTCTATCCAATCTCACTGAATACTTGATTATATCATGCAATCTACATATCAATCTACTCGTTTCAACCTCACGATCATGTCTATGGTCTTTAATTTCATTTATTTTAAACATGGAATAAGAAATCAAAGAGAAACCTCAAGAACCCTAAAATTTGCATGAAGGTTCAAAAATTCCATACACGATTCAAACAATGCAATTGATTGAGGGAAAACACTCCATGCATGATTATGAACATATGGCCAAATTATTGTGCAGCAAAAATTGCATGGATCATAGAGTTAGAAGAGCTCATGCTTACCACTTGCATCTGGTGATCGTGTTTTGTGTTAGAGGTGTTACAGCTTGGTTCCAAGGTTATGAACAGCTTCCCTAGGTGCTATGGAGTGTGTCTGGATGCTTGGAGTGGATTGATTTGAGCTGGAACTTGATTTGGCACCTCAACTGCAAATCTATCAAAGGCTTGACCCGTTGGCTGGTGATTTTGTGATTTTGAAGTTCCAGATGTTATGTGAGTGTTTGGATCACTTCTATATGATGTTTATGAGGTGTGTGTGTGATTTGTTTGATTGGAATTGCTCTCAAACTCAAAACCCGATAGTGACTTGCTTTGGAAGGCAAAATTGGAGTGAAGAAGGAGATTTTGAGGAAAGCATCTGTTTGATGGCTTTGGTGTACTCAAACTGATCACAAATGAGCTATATTTATAGTAGAGCAAGTTTGTTTTGCAAGGAATAGTGAATGGCAACTGCTGCATAGGTTTGGCCAATGTTGAGCAATGAGAATCCAAGTCTCCTCTAGCCATTGACTAGAGGTTAGGGCACAGGCTGTTGGTTCCCTTAGCCTTGGATAAGTCTTGACTGAATTCAGTTTGCAATGGCTCAGTTCATGCCACCTTGGTGTATGCATTGAATGCTCCAATCCAAAATTGGAGTCTTGTCCCTCTTTTAGGCAATTCTAGGTTTGGCATGCTACTACTTGTTCCAAGGACTTTGGAGGCTTGGATCAGTGTTTGTCCCCTTTAGATTTGATCCTCAGATGTGTCCAAAGTGATGACAAGGCTTGGAATTATCTGATTTTTCCAAATTGAGCAAAAGTGCAAAATTATACCTAGCCTTGGCAGTTTTCAGCAAGGGATATTGTCATTGTCATATCTCATGGCTCAAGTGGAATTTGATGGAGTTCTTGGCCATTTTGGAAAGCCCTCATATGATACAACAACTGTTTGATCATATTTGGTTTTGATACTTTTTGGATCAAGTGAAAAATTCCCCTACATTTGGAAAAAAGTGAAGGCAGATTCTGACTTAGTGAAAATTTCACTAAGTGTTGGAAAAAAGTGACATTTTCACTTTTCTTGATTTTGATCATTCCATAACTTGAAATCTATGGGGAATTGGAATAAGTGGTAGTTGAAGCTTTTGTAGAGGGTAATGAGAGCTACAAATCCAGCTTTGGATGGGAAAAAATGGCCTTGTGGTTTAGGAGTTATGATCCTCCAAAGTTGGTACCCTAGGCACTTTGTTCCATAACTTATAAAATTTCTAAGTTTTTTATGGTTACCCCTTTTACAAGTTATCCAACTTTTCTTGATTTTTCTTGATGAATGATGATTCCAACCACACATTAACATCATTTTAGGGTTAAGGAACCATAATTGTGAAAAATCTCAAGAAGTCAAAGTTTGACTTTTGTGCACAGTTGACTTTTTGTCAGATGAATTCCAAACTGTGCGATCCTCTATGAAATCAAGTCCTTGACCTAAATCAAACTTGATGGATTGATTTCATAGGTGTTATAGGGTGTATTGAATCATGTCTTAGGGTTTGGGAGCATGTCCTGGTCAAAAGTCAAAGATACAGTTGACTTTTTCCGCGAAACCCTAACTGTGGTTCTGATGAAATTAAACTTGTTGCTCGAGCTTCTTGGCTCAATCCATTGTTACAAATGGACCAATGTGGTGTGTTAGGGACCCTAAAATTATCTCTTGAGGTCTTGGCTCATGCTTTGTCCCAAAAGTCAACTTAGGGGTGAATTAGGTCAAGAAACCTTAATTCCTGATTTTTGATGTATGCATCCCCTGAGGATAAATTGACTTGGTGATTGGGTTCATGATGTCCCATGGAGCATTTTAGGTTATTCTTTGAAGAATTAGCTCATGCCTAAAGGAAAATTTCCATCTGGAGGCCCAGGTCGACCAAACCCTAATTTGGTGACACTGGCGATCTTAAGGCTTGATCCACCTAGAAGGGAGCAGCCTTGTGCTTAACCCTTGAAGTGGGAGTCTTCTTAATCCTTTTAGAAAAGTTGAAAATCATGTCATTCCTTGATTGATCCTCTGTCTAAGAACTCTAAGAGGGCTTGAAACCCTAAGTTTGATTGTAGTGGATGCTTACCCATGTTTGGGGAGACTAATGGTTCATCCATATTATGATGATGATTTTCACAATGATGGGATATCTTAGTGGTCAAAATTTGGGGTATGACAGATGCCCCTATTTAATCTTCTTGGATCCGAAGGTGTGAATGGCGAAGGTATTCGGGCATTAGGGGTGCAAGAGGATTAAATATCGGAATGCCCGAAATTTTGATGGTGGTTAAGAATGGCGGTTCACACATCCTTCTTCTCTTGCTAAGCAATGATGCTTAGAAAAGGTAAACTTCCCCTCGATCCTGGTTTCCTACCAAGGAACTGGTCTTAGTTTCTAAAATAAACTTCCCCTCGATCCTGGTTTCCTACCAAGGAACTGGTCTCAGTTTCTGATTTAAACTTCCCCTCGATCCTGGTTTCCTACCAAGGAACTGGTCTTACTTTCTTTTGTCAATAAACTTTATTGACAAGGGAGCTATGAGTAGCAGTTTTCCTCAAATTTCTCGCTGAATTTTCCTGGGGAGATGCTATTTGATGGAAAAAAAATTTGATGTCAGACTTGCTGGGGAACCCATCTTTCTGAATTGTAGAGGTGTACAAACTTCTCTGTTGGAGACGCCATTTATCGACTCTACTGGGGAAAGCAGGTCTCTTGAGAGACTGCTGTCGCTTAGGGATGTTACATCATACTTTTCTTCAAGATCTTCTCGGGGAAATTCCATATGATGCGATCCAATTTTGAGGTGATGATGACTTCATTAACATCGACTCTCCAGAGAGCAAAATCAATGTGTTGTTGAAAGTCTTTAGTTGTGAGGCTTTCTCTGGGGATTTTCCTTAATCCGGGAAAGCGAAGACATCATCTTCAATGGTGAAGAATGATGCTGGCTGAGGGTTCTCTGGTTTTTCAGAGGTTCAAGTTATCAAAGTGGTCAAGGGCCGACTTCATCCCGAAAATAAACTGGAGGAGAGAGGTAGTGCAGACACAACATTTCCTGACGAGGAAAGAACCGACAACTCGATTGTGAAGACTTTTATCCCTAGGGGACTAGACCGACTAGAGTGATAGTGATGCAATATGAATGCGAATGTAAATTAATAATGCATGATGTATGTATGTGTATGCTAACAAAACTGACACGACATACAGACTAGTGGATGAACATGACTGGATACTCGGCCACTGCAGGGGACAAAAAGTATCGCTAGTTCAAGATAGCAATCCTGCCTTGCTTAGGAGAAGTAGTCCCTGCGGGGAACAACCGTTGGTCGGGCTTAGGAGGTAAGAACTCTGCCGAGGATGTCAGATGGAGCATTCGCATCTGACATAGTCGATCCTTCCTTCAAGCGCACTAGTTTAGAAGGAGTACTTTGATTCTGCACTTTGAAGCTCGCTTACTTCGGGAGAAGCGATCGATGTTCTTTCGATGTTCAACAGTAAAAAAAAATTGCCATCTTTATTTTAAAGCAGAAAAATTTTAACAAGTAAATTAATTTTGTTTCGTTTCAAGAATCGTTGATCATGTTAAAATGTCGTTCTATAAAGCTAAAACAAATAAGAATTGCAAACAAAAGCACAAGGGCTCAAATTGTATTGATAGGATAGAAACCAGCCAAACACGTGATTCCGTAGAGTATTTACAAAGTTTGAAAATGGTAATTTAAGGGAAAAGGGCTACATTGAAACATAACGACCGTTATCCTTCTACCAACTTTGAATTCTGGACATCCTGAGCTTCCGTCGAAGATGACCATGACTGGTGTTTTTTGATGGATGGCAGGACTGCCGCTAGGGAATTTGTCCCTGTTGGACGTTGTTACTTGCCATTATCCCTAATTTTTGCCTGGATTGTACTGTGATGTTTCCAATCCACCGGGATGATTTTTGATTATGTCTCTAATTTTTGCCTGGACTGCCCTTTCGGGTTTTCAATTCATCGAAACATTTTTTTTTAGTTTAGGCGAAGTATTTCTTGACTACAACATTTGTGGGGTAGGTAAATTCCTCTCCGTCCATGGTTGCAAGTCTCAAGGCGCCGCTTGAGAAAGCTTTCTTGACCACATAGGGACCATCATAATTCAGAGTCCATTTTCCCCGGGAATCAGCGAGAAATGATTGTATCTTCTTAAGCACAAGGTCTCTTTTTCTGAAGACACGAGGTCGAACCTTTTTGTCGAACGCCTTCTTCATTCCCTGCTGATACAACTGACCATGGCATAGTGTCGTGATTCACTTTTCTTCAATCAGATTTAGTTCGTCGTGCCGACTTTGGCACCATTCAGCTTCTGTAAGCTTAGCTTCCATCAATACCCGGATTGATGGAATCTCTACCTCTATGGGGAGAACTGCCTCCATGCCATAAACTAGATAGAAAGGGGTTGCCCCTGTTGAAGTGCGGACAGATATGCGATAACCGTGAAAAGCCAAGGGCAACATCTCGTGCCAATCTATGTAGGTTACAACCATCTTTTGAACGATCATTTTGATGTTCTTGTTAGCCGCTTCTACCGCTCCGTTCATCTTGGGTCGGTACGGAGATGAGTTATGGTGTTCGATTTTGAACTCAGCACACAACTCTTTCATCATCTTATTGTTCAAGTTGGATCCATTGTCAGCAATGATCTGGCTCGGAACACCATAACAACATACAAGACTGTTTTTAATAAATCGGACCACCACTTGTCGGGTTACATTGGCGTATGACGCTGCTTCGACCCACTTGGTGAAGTAATCAATGGCTACCAGGATGAACTGATGTCCGTTTGAAGCTTTGGGCTCAATCACGCAAATCATGTCGATTCCCCATATAGAAAAGGCCATGGGGAAGAAAGAACTTTGAGATACATTGGCGGTACATGGATTTTGTCGGAGTATATCTGACACTTGTGACACCTCCTCATGTACTTGTAGCAGTCGAATTCCATGGTCAACCAATAGTACCTGGCCCTAAGAATTTTTCTGGCCATTGTGTGTCCGTTGGCATGAGTGCCAAAGGATCCTTCGTGAATTTCTTTTATCAGCATTTCTGCTTCTGGTCTGTCTACGCATCGGAGCAAGACCATGTCAAAATTTCTCTTATAGAGAGTATCACCGCTCAGGAAGAAGCTGCCAGCCAGTCTTCTGAGGGTCTTTCTGTCCTTTCTTAGTGCCCCAAGTGGGTACTCTTGTTTCTGAAGGAAGCATTTGATATCGTGATACCAAGGCTTGTCACCTATGACTGCTTCAATCGTGAAGATGTAAGCGGGCCTTTCAAGGCGCATTATGTCGATCTTAGGTATGTCGTTCCATTGACCTACACTAATCATGGAAGAGAGAGTGGCTAATGCATCAGCCATGTGATTCTCTTCACGAGGGATATGATGAAACTCGATTCTGTTGAAGAATGGAAACAACCTTCTTGCATAGTCTTTGTAAGGAATCAATCCTGATTGGTATATGTTCCAATCTCCTTTGATCTGATTGATAACCAGGGTTGAGTCGCCATATACATCCAAGTTCTTGATCCTTAAGTCGATCGCTTCTTCGAGACCCATGATACAAGCTTCGTATTTGGCCTCGTTGTTTGTGCACTTGAACGTAAGTCTGGCGGTGAAAGGAATGTGGGTACCATGAGGGGTTATTATGATTGCCCCAATTCAATTTCCATAATAATTGATAGCTCCGTCAAAGATAAGTCCCCATTGGGAACCTGGTTCTGGCCCTTCACTTGGTAGCGGTTCATCGCAGTCTTTCATTTTCAAATACATGACATCTTCGTCTGGGAAGTCAAACCCGATTGATTCCTGGTCGTCAATTGGTTGATGAGCCAAATGATCATCTAAAATACTCCCTTTAACGACTTTTTGAGCGTGGTATTCGATGTCGTATTCTGACAGCAACATCTGCCAACGGGCAATCCTTCCCGTGAGAGCAGGTTTTTTAAATACATACTTGATTGGATCCATTTCGGAGACCAACCAAGTAGTGTGACGAATCATGTACTGGCAAAGACGTTTGGCTACCCAAGCCAAAGCACAGCAAGTTTTCTCAAGCATAGTGTACCGAGTCTCGCAGTCGATGAATTTCTTGCTCAAATAGTAGATGGCAAACTCTTTCCTTTTGGTTTTGTCTTGTTGGCCAAGTACACAACCCATGGAGTCCTCTAGGACAGTGAGCTAGATGATCAGTCGTCTTCCTTCCATTGGAGGTGATAGAATCGGTGGGTTCAACAGATATTCCTTAATACTGTTGAAAGCGGTTTGACAGTCTTCTATCCAAATGCAGTCCTGGTTCTTTTTGAGTAATTTGAAAATTGGCGCACATGTCGCGGTCATGAGGAATATGAATTTAGAGATGTAGTTCAAACGTCTCAGGAATCCTCTAACTTGTTTTTCAGTCTTTGGAGAAGGCATTTATTGAATGGCCTTGACCTTGTCGGGATCAACCTCAATTCCTTTCTGGCTGACGATGAACCCTAAGAGTTTCCCTGAACAGACACCGAAGGTGCACTTGTTGGGATTCAAGCGGAGTTTTTACTTTATCAACCACTCGAATAGTTTTGATAGGTGTGTCACATGCTCCTCCTCTGTTTTAGATTTTGCAATCATATCATCGACATACACTTCGATTTCTTTATGTATCATGTCATGAAACAGAGTAGTCATGGCCCTCTGATAGGTTGCCCCGGCGTTCTTCAAACCGAACGACATTACCTTGTAACAAAAGGTACCCCATGGGGTAATAAATGAAGTTTTCTCCATGTCTTTCTGTGCCATTTTGATTTGATTATAGCCCGAGAATCCATCCATGAAGGAGAAAACTTTGAACTTTGTTGTACTGTCTACCAGCATGTCAATGTGTGGTAAGGGAAAGTCGTCCTTTGGACTAGCCTTGTTTAGATCTTTGTAATCCACACACATTCTGACCTTTCCGTCCTTTTTCGGAACTGGTACGATGTTGGCTAACCATTGAGGATATTCGGACGTAGCGAGGAAACCCGCGTCAATCTATTTCTGTACCTCCTCTTTGATTTTGATGGCCATGTCCGGGTGAGTCCGTCTCAACCTCTGTTTTACTGGCGGACATTCCGATCTTAACGGTAGATAATATTCCACGATGGTGGTATCCAACCCTGGCATGTCCTGATAGGACCAAGCAAACATATTGGGAAATTCTCTGAGAAGCTTTGTCAAACATTCTTTGATAGTCGGACTGAGTAGTGCCCCAATCTTGACTTCTTTTCTCTCTTCTTCTGAACCCAAGTTGGTCGTTTCCAACGGCTCTTTGTGAGGTTCAATGGACATTTCCTCTTGTCGGAGTAATTGGGAGATCTCTTCTAGAATTTCGTCGTCAACTTCTTCTTCAGCCCCAAATATCGGGAACTCAAAGTCGGGAGAAGGCATCGGATCGTATGTTCCAACGGGGTTTAAACAAGCAATCTGCATGACGTGGTGATTTGTGTTTAGAAGAGGTAGAGAAAATGCAAGTGTGTGCAGTGTATTTCTTTTACTGCTTGTTTTTATTATTGAGTTATTTTTTAGGATTACCATTTTCTGAAAAACGAAAAGAGAAAACAAAAATTAATGCGAAAATTACAGAACGAAGTTATTTTATTAATGAACAAGTCGATTCTTGAAACTACAGCCCTATAAAACAAAACTCTGTCGCTTTGGGCAAGGCGAAGAGGGAAATTTACCGAAAGTGAGCCCTATCAAAACATCTGTTTCACCTGGGCAGGGTGAAAGGTTTAAAGATGGCAATTACTTTGACTTATGAACAATCTTCGGAACATCGACAGCAACCCATTGGCTGCGAACTCCTCGATGAGTCACAAAGTCTGGTACTTTCCTTGATTTGTCTTCAGAAACCACGCTGATTTTTGGTGAAGCAGGATCATTGGAATCTGTCTCCCAGGCAGAGTTGTCGTAGGAGGATTCTTCGTTTGTATTTTGCATAGTATTCATGCTCTCAGGTAAATCTCCCTATCCAGTTGGCTGGATGACTTCGAGCCTGATACGAGAGCTTTCAGGAGCGGTGTACTTGACCATGAAGTCAAATTTTCCACTTGGTTGTCCCAAGGTGTCCCACACTTCTTTGGAACTGGAGGAGTCATCCCTCTCGATGACGTTGACCTCGGGAAAGGCATAGTTGATGAATTCTAGTCCGGAAAGCTTTGCCAATTCATCGTCGTACGAGATATTTTCTAAATGACCTGAGTGTCGATCCCATGACATGGTGGGGACACAGGTATTCTGTTCAATGATGTTCAGCTGATTTTCATTGTTCAGTTGATTTTCTTGCCCCTAGTTTCCTGGGTACGGCTGCCAGATAGGCAGGCCATCCATCGGGCCATAATAGTCATGGTCAAAGTCGTCCTTCATCAGAGTGTCCTCCTCTAATGAGTTTGGTGGAGCACGGGATCCTTCCGGATCACAATCTCCATATATCATTTCGACGTCTGATCTGGGTATAAATCTCGGACTCTGTGCGGGATAGCAAAATGGCGTAGGCACCTCTTCCTGAGACATATAACCGTACTCGTTGAGATAGGACTTCCACTCCTCATCCGTATCGGAGGGATCCTCCTTGTTTATAGTATAGACTGTTTGAGGCACTGGGTGAAGGAAACCTCCACTATGGAAGAAGTCCTGAATGTGATGAAGACTTTCATCGTTAGCAGCTGTTTGGGTGCAGGTTGCAGAAAAACCAAGACCCTTCTTTGTGTTATTATTAGTAGGAATGACAAGTTGTCCCCATCCTTTTGCATTGTTATTCTCGATCACTTCGAGAGCATCTCTGTATGAGGAAATAGAGGTTCCTTTCTCTGATTGATTCTCATTGCTCACCGAAAGTTCTTGGAACTGAGTCCCAATAACCTCCTCGGGTTCTACACAAGTAGATAATGACAAGTTACTCACGAGCAAGGCTTGTTCTCCACAAACCGTGATGAGTTGATCGTTCTTGACGAACTTCAATTTCTGGTGTAGCGTTGAAGTGACTGCCCCAGCCTGGTGTATCCAAGGTCTTCCTAATAAACAACTATACGCTTCCCGGACGTCCATGACCTGGAAAGTGATTAGGAAAGTGTGAGGACCAATAGTTATGGGAAGGTCGACTTCGCCGATAACTGCTTTTCGAGACCCGTCAAATGCTTTGACGATAACCTCACTGCCCCTCATCGGAGATCCTTTGAATGATAGTCGCATTAAAGTAGGCTTCGGCATAACGTTAATGGCCGATCCTGTGTCTACTAGTACGCTGGCTAAAGCATCGTCCTGGAAGTTAACTGTGATATTAAGCGCCATGTTGTGGCTTTTGCCCCCCTCTGGCAAATCCTCATCACTGAATCCTAAGTTGTTGTAGGAAGTGATGTTAGAGATGATGCTGTCGAACTGTCGTATTGACACATCCTGTTCCAAAAAGGCCTGCTCTAAGACTTTCTGTAGAGCCTCTCTGTCAGCTTCGGAACTGAGTAAAAGTGATAGCACTGAGATCTTTAAAGGAGTTTGTAATAGTTGGCCAACAATGTTGTATTCACTCCTTTGGATGAGCTTCAACATCTCATCATTGTTTTTCGAAAGGTCGGATTTACTGGATTGACCGACTGGTGGATCGGGAGCTTCTGTCTGAAGTTCCTTTTCTTTGTTAGGTTCTCTAACTCCTCGGTTGAAGATTTGACCGCTCCGTGTTACTCGATTGATGTCTTCAATATTCACGACGGAGGGTAATGGAATTTCCTTTTCGTTTTCAATTATCGTTGCACCGTATTTGTAAGGGATCACTTTAGCTGATTCATACGGTAATGGTCCTGGAAGATAGATAACTACAGGAGCCTTCTGATTTTTATGACTGTCGTAATTAACCTCAATCAGTTCCTTGCTAAGAACTTTTGATTCGCCCAGTAGAGGGATGATGGTACAAACATCCTTGTTCCTCTCAGGGTCAGAGATTACAACCACGTCTCTGATCTGATCAGCGAAGTAGTCCGGCGTCCAGTCAACGGACCCTGAAGCTAGGTTTGGATGAATCTCTTTACGATCCAAATGACCTTGGAGAGCTGCTCGCACAAGGTAGCATCCTTGGTTATTCTCCGAGCAGACTTTACAACGTTCATAGTTCTGTGGTGGCACCTGGCCACGCCCGCTTTAAACACAATGTAACCTCACTAGATCTGTTTCCGTAGATCGGACATCCTGACTTTGATGCCGAGTAGGGTTCCCGTCAATCACACTGATTTGTTGCGTGTCTTCATCCATATAGATTGGAAGCCACCAGTGGTTTAACAAGTGTTGTAAAGTTCTTTGAACGAGAGCGCACCCTTGGTTACTCTCACAAAGTCCTTTACAGTTCTGATAATTATGCGAAATGAGAAAACCGAGTTGGACCTGCCTGGCATGTAATTCCACCAAGATGGTATTCATTAGACAAATATCAAATATTTGAATCATGTTGATTTGATAGGGATTCCTATCATGGTAGTCCTGGATCCATCCTAGATCCATCTGACGCTGGAGGGCCTCTTGTACAAAAGAGCATCCATGTTTGTTTACCGAGTAAGTAAGACAGGAATTGTAATCGTGTCGCAGCAGATTATTGTAATACCCCAAAATTTGCCCTCTCATTTTTCATATCATTTAGCATATGCTTTCATTGCATTACATTCAAGCATAGAAAAATAAAGCATTGCATTACATCTTGCATAAGGGCATGTGATCAGTGGATTGCAGGTGTTGATCATCCAAAGCAAGAGAACAAGAGCCAAGAGTCTTCAAGCAAACCTCAAGGGTCTCTTACATCATATATGATCTCAATTGATCCCACAAGTCATGGGAAGATGGGAATTCATCAAGAAGATTGGACAATGCATCACCTCCTATCAAAAACAGTCCAAATTAGGGTTTTGGGTCCAAGCATTCTCCTGATGAAATTTTGATTCAAACTTGATCTCAATGTTTTTATATGATATTAAGTGTCTAAGGATGGAAGATTGGCCATTGGTTCATTTCAGAAGAGGTTCAATTGGTCAGTTGCTTGAAAATCAAGAAATTGAGAAAAAAGTCAACTGTGCAGTGAAAAAAGTCAACTCCTGACTTTTTAAGGTCAAATTCATGAAATTCAAGTTACATATATTCATTGGATAAGATTTGATCAAGAAATGATGGAGGAATCATGAAAAATCAAGAAATGTACAAAGTTTCCATTTTTAGAAACTCAGGGTTTCCAAAAATGGCAAGTTTAGACCATTTTGCACCACACTTTGAGGCTTTCTTTCTCCATGATAAAAGCTCCAAACCTCAGGCCCAAGCTGAGCAAATTAAATTTCACATTCTAAGCTTCAAACCCATATAAAGAACTCTTCCATTGGATCAAAATTGAGGGAGTTATGATCAATCAAAGTTTGGTAAAATCAAGGCAAAAACCAAGTCATGACAAGGCAAGTTTAGGCCCATAGGCCATAATTTCATCAAACACATGGTGGGCAAAATGTCAAGCTACTTTTCTCAGTGATGGATGCTCCAAATGAAAAAATGTTGAACATCAAAGTTGTTCATCTCAATGTCCTCTCCAACTTTTATGTTGGATATTTTTTCATTTGAGCAAGTTATGATGGAGTTATAGTGGTCCAAAGTTGATGTGTTCATGCTGAAATTCACAAGCCATAGCCATGTATACCATGCAGGTCATGCGTGCCCATGATGCAGTCCCACATTCCTATGTCACAAGTCATTCTACACCATTTTACCAACCTCCATTTGATCTCATTTCCACATCAAATTTATTCTCCTTTCTCCACTCTTTCATTTGCCACCAAAATCGCACATTTCCATTCATTAATGTGAGAGATATCCCTCCCTAAAGTCCATCATTTGCATTCTGATCTTGCTAATCCAAAGGTGGGATTGTTGTGCATTGTTGTTGATGATTCACACCATCCACGCATATCCTTCTACATCAACCATTCTTTACTCCTTTTGAACCAACACTTCCTTACATACACATGTCATACATGCTTTGCCATACATAAAAAAGGAAAAGAATAAAACTTGTCTTGCAAGTTTCTACTGCAGCAAGGACACTATCATCACCATTCTTTCTCCATGATCCTCACCATTGGCCATGAACTCACCCACACCACATCAAAGCCTCACCAACTCGCCCTAACTAACTCAGTTAGTTAGGTTGGACTCACTTAACCTAGCTCCAACTCATCTAACCAACTCACTTAACCATGAGTTAAGCTTCTAATCTCAACATATATATTCAAAATTCACTCAGAATTGAACAACAACTTCATTTTTCATTCTCACTCCAAAACATTTCAAGATTTTTCTCTGAACTCTCTCTCTCCCTCTCACGAATTCTCTACTTCTCTTTGGTTCATCATCATCATCATCAACAGTGCATTACTGAAGCATGAACCAACATAATCAACACCAATTCTCCAAGTGTAGTTTCATCACATTTTCGCATCTCTCTCTGTTTCCAAGATTTCAAGATTCAACAGCATTTATTTTGCTCAACTTAAGCTCAAGATCAAGTGCATCTCTCTGGTTTTCTTTGGATCCAAGAGTTCTTCCATTTTTAGGTTCTAATCTCCTTAACTTTAGTGCTTCGAATCCATGTAATTTTAGCTTGTTTTTGCTGTTTGAAGCTTGCTAGAAGCAATGCAATATATCCGGCTAGTGATAGGCTCATTAGGAGCGTAGTGGTGTTTTTAGGGCAAAATGTTTGGACTCTGTTCTTGCTGTGTGTGCATGGTTTGATGGTTTCAATTGTGGATTCATGATCTCCTCAACTTTCTCGTCATTTTGATATGTGGTTTGGTAATTTCTGGAAGATTGGAAGGTTGCAGGTGGCGGCGTTTCGCCGGAGAAGATGACCGGAGGTCCTTCTCCGGCCGGTGAGGTGAGTGTTAGGGTTTTGATGCCAGATTATATCTGCCGCTCCCGGGATTTTCATCCTTGTACAAACGCGAAAGTGGCACGAAACAGAGTCGCCAACAATGTGTATTTATCCCAAGAGAGGGAAAGGAAACACTGCATAAACCTGAAGGGAAGTAAAAGCATGGTCTTGCGACCAAGAGAATTGGGTTCGGGAGTCGGTTACGCGAGACGAAGGTATTAGCACCCCCACACGTCCATCGTACCCGATGGGATCCACGCTTGTTTGTCTCGATCAAAGGGTGATAGAAAAGATACTGGAAAAAGGAACTGAAAGAAAGAAAGGAGAAAGAAAAGAAAAGGAACGAGATACTGGAAGAAGACCCTCACACTTAGTTCCAATTATCAAGGTTCAAACACACTAGCATACTTGTATTTATTAAGTGTTTTTTTGTTGATTAAGAAAAGAAGAAGTGTTTTTTATTTGTACCTTCAACAAGTATTGCATTTAAGTCCCTCATACAAGATCAAATGTTTAACACATTGACCCAAGATAGGCTATATGCTACACATTCTAAGATTATAAGAGAAGACCCCTTAAAATCTTTTCTTTATATGAAAGGCCTAAATGCAATAAATGCCTACCTTTATTACATTTTTTTAATTTTCTTTTGAGATGAGAAGAGAAGACTCAAGAGAGGATAAAGGTAAAATCTATGTGAACTAAGACTCAATCCTAATCAATTAATTAAGGGAGTGATCCTAAGGGTTTGTGAGGTTTAAACCTAAAGTCTAAAGAAAAATGAATTAAACAATTCACTTCTAAATTAGAAGATGAATTGTAATTCAAAAAGGGAAAGTGATGAGTTATTAAGAAAAAGCACATAAGTGCTTATCAAAACACAAGATGGAATTGTAAAAGAGAAAGGATAGAAGTTTGAATGTGGATTCCTTATCCACACTCAATTGCAACTTACCAAAGCCCCTACATGGTTAGTAAACATGTATAAAAAAGTATAAGAAGCAAAAGAACATTTAATGCACCATAAAGATAAAAAAGAATAAGATGAAAGATCAAATCCTATTAATCACAACCAAAATGTGCATCATATGGAAAACAAATGATTATCATCAAGCAAGTTCAAGTGAACAACCCACAATCATCATCCATGGCATTAGAACATGCTATCATAAGAAAAGGGAAATGAAAGATGAAAAGAAATGAAAGAAACATGCATAAATGAAACATGTAATTCAAGGATCAGAATTGAAATAAATGGAAAATGGCTTATACACATCTCAAATTGTTCATAGATCAAACATCAAGACATTCAAGAAGTTATACAAGGAAAAGAATTGAAACGGAAGTTCAAAAGAAAAGAAGTGCAAGCACAACATGTTAAAGGTACACAAGGTTCAAAAGGGAAATGAACATGCAATGATAACACATAATATGTTCCAATGACCTATAATGTCACAAGAATAGCTCATAGAAATAGGCAAATGATCATGTAAGTATGCACAAAAGAAAACATGTAAACATGCACAAATATTACAAGGATATGACATGTCATTATGCTTCAAATGTAATGCATCACACAAAAATTAAATGAACTCAAGGAAATTAAGCAAACATGTTTTAAAGATACACAAGTCAAAAGTGAATCATATACCAAAATAGCATGCAAGAAATCAAGGCAAAAAGGCTTTATACAATGCACTTAAGTCAAGTTGGATACACATGCAAAGTAATGCAAAGATGGACATCTAAACATGTCATGAAATGATCTAAAAAATAAAATGAAAATCATAGGACATACTTCAAGATGTTAATGACTTAATTCAAAAAGAAGAAAATCAAAACTATTTTTAATGATCAAGAACAAAAATACACAAAATCATGTACCACATTAAGAATGCACACAAAAGAAAATCAACGAAAATTGTGGAACAGGGGCAAAAATGTCATAAAATCAGAAATTAAAATCATGAAAAAATTTCTAAATGTCTTAATGATTTTCATGAATTTTTGTGGAATTTTATGATGATATTTGGTATTTTTAAAAATTAAAAAGCAAACATGTATGAAAATGAAGAAAATAAAAATGAAATGAAATGAGGACTGGGGGTGCATGCGTAGCAATTGGTTAGTTCAGATGATTTGGGCTTTAGAAATACAAGGTGCGAATAGCAATTCAACTTAAGTCCAATTACACGCAGAACACGATAACAAGCATGCACTTCAGTCAACAATAGTCAAAACACTACATGCCATTGGATTAAGTCAGGGTCAAACCAAAGTCAAAGTAAACAACATCAACGCGCACATGTGAATGTCCACACTCCCTATCGTGTACCATGCCACACAAAGCTTAAGTGAGTTCAAAAAATTGGCATGTGACTTGCACTTTTTTTTTAATGTGCTGGGACGTTTTCACGCGTTGGATCATGAAAAATTAAAGGTCATGATTAAAACACACAAAACCCTAGCATTAACAGTCCCGGCCGGAGATGACCTCCGGTCACCTTCTCCGGTCACACCGCCACCGTCTGCAACCTTAATTCTCACCAAAATGCACAAATGTGGTATCAAAATGAAGCTTACGCTATGCACATCATGAATCTAACATCATTTTTCACATAACAATCACACACAGAGAAAACAGAGGAGATTAAAGCAAGCCCTAAGTTGTGCACTATACCTCTAAAGGCCTATCAACTAGCCGGACAAGTTCTTGAGCTTATAAGAAGCTTCAAGAACCTGAAAACAACTTCACATTAGGTTTATAATGGTGGAGATTCGTACCTGAAGTTTTGAAACCTTGAAGTGTTCTTCAGAAAACCAGAGGTCTTGTCTCTTCTACAATCTTCACTTGGCCAAATAAAGGCTGAGATGTAGAACTTGATGATGATTCAATGGAGGTGAGTGAAATCCAAGCTTCAGAAACAGTTGCACGGTGGTGAATTTGAGAGAATAAAAGAAGATTTAGGAAGATGATGAACAATGTGAGCTCGAAGATTCCTTGCAATGGTGATGTTGAGAGTAGAGCAGAGAGAGTTTTTGGAGAGAATGTAGGAAAATGAAGCTGAATCTAAAATTAGAGAGTTTGATTTGGTTTTATAGTGTGAGCTAACCATGGTTTAATGAGTGAGTGAGAGTGAGTCACCATTGGGTTAAGTGAGTCATCCCTAACTAACTGAGTCAAGTTAGTTAGGGAGAGCTATAGTAAGGTGCAGCTGGCCCATGATATGTTATGGTGAGAGTAATGAGAAGGTGAATTGGCACGGTTTATGAAGCAGAAGATTGCTCAACAAGTTTCTCCTTCTATTCCCATGCAAGGCACGTGTTACTATGCATAGTGTAGGTAATATGTGCTTGGTCAAAAGAGGAAACTGAAGTGAAGAAGTGTTTGTCGTGTGTGTGAACCAAATTATACAGCATGCTATCAATGTGTCAGTGCCAACATAGGGCTGTTTATGGAAGTTTTTCTCTCTACTCAATGATTGAATTAGTGAGTTTATGGGCTCATTAAAAAGAGGACACATTGGAGAACAATGTTGATGTGCAAATTGAAGTGAAATGGCGCCTCAAACATGTCTAAAAATAACCATAAACAGATGGAAAAGGAACTGGTGCATATGCGTACAGACTTGTGGCATGGCATGGCAAGCTGGCCTGTGGATTTTCAGCATTATCACCTTGACTTTGGACCAAAATATCTCCACCATAACTTGATCAAATGGGATTTTGTCCAACATGAACATTGAAGGTGACATTGTAATGAACAACTTTCATGTTGAAAACTTTTCCATTTGAAGCTTTTATCTTGATGAAAAGTGAATGAACATTTGGCCCACCAACTGTTTGAGGAAATGATGTGCGCGTGACCTGAAAATTCTTGGTCATGACATGGTTTTTGCCCTACTTTCCTCCAACTTTGATCCATCATATCTCCCTCAATTTTTATCCAATGGAGATGTTCTACACATGGATTTGAAGCTCAAAGCAAGATCTTTTGTTGTGGCCGAGTGGAATTTCCATTTGAGGCCTCAATTTTGAATGGCCTTGGTTCAAACTCTGATGTATAATGATCCAAAATTACTATTTTTGGAAACCCTTCTTCATCCAAAAATGGCAACTTTCCACATCTTGATTTTTTCATGATTCCTTTGGAGTTTCTTGATCAAATTTTGTACATTGGTCACATATAACATGAATTTCATGAATTTGGCCTCAAAAAGTCAAGAGTTGACTTTTCCCCCTGATTATTTGACTTGGCCCCAAATTTCCTGATTTTTTATCTTTCTTCCAATTGAACCACTTCTAAAACCAATTAAGAGGCGATTTTCCACATCCATACACTTAAGGACATATAGAATACCCTGACATCAAGTTTTGACAAAAAAATCAGAGATTCCCTGATTTAATTGGAAACCCTAATTTTGGTACCCTCCTCCTAGGAGAAAAATGTGCAGTCTCTAATTTCAAATTCCTCATAGCATGTTGTATATCCTCTTAAAGGGTGATGAGATATGACATTTGAGAGTGATTTTGGATCAATGAGCCATCTTTTTTGAGGGCTTTCCTTCAATTTTTAGATCTCTTGCATAGTGAAGTATGTAGTGCTTCAATCTCCCATTGGATCTCACCTCCTTGAGATTGTGGATGATTAATTGAGATAGTGTGAGCCATGAGAGACCTCTTGACTTGCCTTGAGGCAACTTGATTGACCTTTTGTGCTTTGAATGATCCTTTGATTGTCCACATTCCACCTGATCACATGCCTTGATGGTAAGAGGGATGCTATGCTTCATTTTTCTATGTTAAATGCAATGCAATGCTAATGAGGTGGATATGATATGATAAATGATAATGCTATGCTAAGATGACAAAAAGGGAGAGCAAATTTTGGGGTATTACAGCTGCCCCTATTCAAACGCTGTAGACCTGAATGCCTGAAAGCGATTGCTTTCAGACTTTCAAGGTATATAGTGATTGAATACCAAATATAACCAAAAATTTGCTCTGGATGATGAAGAAGAAAAGGGATATAAACCCAACGATACTGCTGGATTGAATCTTCAAATGAACTTCGTCGAAGAAATTTGTCTTTTGAACGACGCCAAGCGACTAATGGCTTGCCATACTATCGATGGACTTTCAACAATGTCTTTTGAACGACGCCAGACGACTACTGGCTTGCCATACCGTTGATGGACTAAAAAAATGTCTTTTTGAATGACGCCAGACGACTACTGGCTTGCCATACTGTTGATGGACTTTAGCTGCTCTGCCATTCTAAACAATGGACTTTTACCAGTTCGTGCTGGATTTTTGCCAATCTGTCGTTGGACTTCAATGATTACCAAACAGGCTTTAGAATCTCAAAATTCCCATCCTCAGATGGACTTTTTGCAGCTTTGCCAAATTAAACTTGGACTTTGATGCTTACCAAATCGGCTTTGGAAGCTTTGCCAAATGATCATCCCACCTGCTGGAACAACCACCTGCAATATTACCCCACCTGCTGGAATAATATGAACAAGCTGTATATAATGATCATCCCACTGGCTGGAACAACCATCCGCCATATTATTCCACCGGCTGGAATAATATGAATAAACTGTTCATAATGATCATCCCACTGGCTGGAACAACCATCTGCCATACTATCCCACCTGCTGGAATAATATGAATAAACTGTTCATAATGATCATCCCACTTGCTGGAATAACCATCTGCCATAATATCCCACCTGCTGGAATAATATGAACAATTGTATATAATGATCATCCCACTGGCTAGAACAACCATCTGCCATACTATCCCACATGCTGGAATAATATGAACAAATTGTATATAATGATCATCCCACTGGCTGGAACAACCATCTGCCATACTATCCCACATGCTGGAATAATATGAACAAACTGTATGCATGCCAAAAATAAATTGGACTTTGGATTGTACATGAGCAATGCTGAGAATTACACCACCTGCTGAGTAATATCATATGCTGACACTTTGCTGAAGAAGAGATTCTGCCGATCTCTTTAGACCTTGCTGGGGAAATTACTGCGACTCGGCAGGGGAGTATAACAGACAAGATTCAATGCTGAACTCTGTGGGGGTACTATTACCAGAGATACAATTTTGCTAGGGATCAGGGCTGCTCTGCCGGGACATGCAAATCTTGGTTGAAAGACAATCCGCTGCAACACGCTGAGAAAGAGTCCCTATAAATCTGTTAGGGAAGCCCAAAGCAATTCCACGGTAATCTGCTGAGGGAGAAAACTGTCGATCTTAGGATAAATGTCACAGTGCCCCATGTTGGGCGAATTTTCCCTTCGACGACTCCGCTGGGGATAATGAGTTTACAACACACTCTGCTAGAGAAAACTGCTTTAAAGCATCTCGTGCTGGGGAATGCCCTTTGAGAGGATTTTACAGAAGACCAAGCGTCTTCAAACTCTACTGGGGATAATAGATTGGGAGTATCCTTTCCTGGGGAGATAACATGCCCCATGTTTAGGATGGTCAATAACTCCGCTGGGGATTATTCTTTGATAAATTTCGCATGCTGAAACCTGCGGGAGATATAATACTACCACTTGCTGGAACATTCTGCCAAGAGTAAACCCCACAAGGGATGTTAGTACTAAAAGTTTAGTCTCTTAAGAGGATTTTATAGAAAACCACGCGTTTTCAAACTCTTATACGAACACTCTGCCTTGAACCACCCTTCACATCGTCTGCAAGGTACCGGAGAGTTGGCACTTGTTATTGACCTGGAGTGTTCACTGCATTAATAACCGTTATCAACACAGAAGAATTCCCTCTTCGACCGCCGTTGCCGTCACAAAATCGGTGGGAACTCTTGAATGGAAGAATCGACTTAATAAGATACAACAGTATCAAGTCAAAGTAAATATCTGTCAATCGTGCTGAGAGATAACTTTCGTGCTGCTTGGGTCGATCGTACTCATTTCCTGCAACAGAAAAAGAATATGCGCATGCCCCAGGATGTTGCGTGGTCTTTGGAGTCCACCATCCAAGGTTGTCCAACAAGGAAAGTAATTTTAATTGTCTTTGTGCATGTTTTTGCAAGGCAAAGATATTTTCAAAGTAATGTTTTATTATCAAAAATTGGACGTTTTTGCAAACAAAACAGTAAAATGAAAGTAAAAGCCCGTGACTGAATATTCAATTTTATTGACGAAATGCCAAAATTGGCGGCTTTACAATCGGAAGCAAAACCCCTGAAAGAGGCGATTGCCATAAAATTGAGAAAAGAAATCTATCCTAATGATAATGCGGAAATTGGATTCCAACTGATTTCTGATTCCGTTATAGCCAGTATGTATCCCAACTCTCTTGATTATCTTCGCCTTCGGAAGCTCGTGGTCGGACCAATTCCTCCTTTGGAATTTTGCCAGTTCGTTGAAGAGTAGAAAACGTACAGATTAATTTAGACTGCAGTCATTCGCTTTAATCCCTCTTTTGCGTGAATCGCCTTTTCAGGTTTTCAATCCACCGGGATACCCTTTTTTGCCTAAGTTGCCCTTTCGGGTTTTCAACTTACCGGGTGTACAATTCTTTTCAATTATATCCCTAATTTTTGCCCGAACCTTTATTCTGTTTTTGGTTCGCCGGGATGCCCTTTTTTGCCTGGATTCTTTTTTTCTTTTATCCAGCGGGTCTCTTTATACGAAGTATTTTTTAACTGCATCTGAATTAACAGGGGATGAAAAGTCTTCACCATCCATGGTTGTCAGTAATAAGGCTCCACCTGAGAAAACCTTTTTAACCACGAATGGACCTTCATAGTTAGGAGTCCATTTGCCCCTATGATCTGTACTCGGGGGAAGTATTATCTTGATTACCACATCTCCACCTTGTAAACTTGAGGTCGAACTTTTTGATCGAATGCCCTCTTCATTCTGCGCTGGTATAGCTGGCCATGACATACCGCTGCTAGTCGTTTCTCCTCAATAAGGCTCAGCTGATCAAATCTGGCTCGTACCCATTACAGCTTCATCTAATTTTACATCCATCAATACTCAGAGAGAAGGGATCTCAACTTCGACCGGTAGAACTGCCTCCATACCGTATACAAGTGAGTAGGGTGTTGCCCCAGTGGACGTGCGGACTGATGTTCGATACCCATGCAAAGCCAATGGTAACATCTCATGCTAATCTTTGTACGTGACAACCATCTTCTGCACAATCTTCTTGATATTTTTGTTGGCCGCTTCGACCGCGCCATTCATCTTCGGGCGGTACGGAGAAGAATTGTGATGTTCGATTTTGAAGTCCCGGCATAGCTCAGCCATAATCTTATTATTCAAATTAGAACCATTATCAGTAATGATTCTTTCGGGAACTCCATATCGACAAATGATATCTCGTTTCAAGAAACGAGCCACTACTTGCTTAGTGACATTGGCATAGGACGCTGCTTCAACCCATTTAGTGAAGTAATCAATGGCGACCAAGATGAAACGATGGCCGTTTGAAGCAGTAGGCTCAATTTTCCCGATCATATCAATGCCCCACATCGTAAATGGCCACAGCGAAGACATGATGCTCAACGGATTGGGAGGCACGTGCACTTTATCTGCATAGATATGGCATTTGTGACACTTGTGAGCATACTTGCAGCAATCTGACTCCATGGTCAGCCAATAATACCCCAATCTCAACAATTTCTTAGCCATCGCATGTCCTCCGACATGGGTACCGAAAGAGCCTTCGTGCACTTCAATCATCAACAGGTCTACCTCGTGTCTATCCACACATCTGAGCAGGACCGTGTCAAAATTTCTTTTATACAGCACGCCATCTTTGTTCAAGAAGAAACTACCAGCCAGCCTTCTTAATGTCCTCTTGTCATTGGAAGATGCCCCAGGCGGGTATTCTTGATTTTTCAAGAAGCATTTGATGTCATGGTACCAAGGCTTATCCTCAGACACTGCATCAACATCAAACACAAAAGCAGGCCTATCAAGACGAGATACATCAATCCTGGGTACAAAGTTCCAACCATGCACTTTGATCATCGAAGATATAGTGGCCAAGGCGTCTGCAAACTTATTTTCATCTCTAGGAACATGGTACAACTTGACAGTTGTAAAGAATGTCAGCAGTCTCCTCGTATAATCTCTATACAGAATCAAATTCTGCTAATGTGTGTGCCAAGTTCCCTTTACTTGATTGATTACCAGTGTTGAATCACCAAAGATATCGAGGGTCTTGATTCATAAATCAATAACTTCCTCGATCCCTAGTATGCAAGCTTCATATTCTGCTTCATTGTTGGTACACCCGAAAGTTACTCGGGCAGTGAAAGGCAGGTGAACACCTTCTGGGGTAATGAGGACTGCACCAACTCCGCACCCATTCATATTAACCGCCCCATCAAACATCAAACTCCATTTGGATTCAGGGTCAGGCCCCTCCTCCAGAAGTGGTTCCTCGCAGTCTTTCGCTTTGAGAAACATGATGTCCTCATCAGGGAAATCAAATCTCATGGGATGGTAATCATCAAGAGGCTGTTGCGCCAGATAATCCGATAGTATACTTCCTTTGATTGCTTTTTGCGAAGTAAATTGAATGTCGTACTCTGTCAGTACCATCTGCCACCTTGCAACTCTGCCTGTAAGTGCTGGTTTCTCAAAAATATACTTGACCGGATCCATTTTTGAGATCAACAAGGTTGTATGTGTGAGCATGTATTGTCTCAATCGCTTGGCGGCCCATGCGAGTGCACAGCATGTCTTCTCAAGCATTGAATAACGTGATTCACAATCTGTAAATTTCTTGCTCAGGTAGTAGATAGCGTTTTCTTTCTTACCCGTCTCGTCGTGTTGACCGAGAACACAACCCATGGATCCTTCGAGCACTGTCAAGTACATAATCAGCGGTCTCCCTTGAACTGGAGGTATCAAAATCGGAGGTTCCTGCAAATATCTTTTTATCTTATCGAATGCATTTTGACAATCATCGTTCCACCTGACCGTTTGATCTTTTTTTAGCATTTTGAAAATTGGTTCGCAGGTAGCAGTTAGGTGAGATATGAACCTTGAAATGTAGTTCAATCTCCCTAGGAAGCCGCGAACTTCTTTCTCAGTTCTCGGTATCGGCATATCTTGTATAGCTTTCACTTTAGCAGGATCAACCTCTATTCCCTTTTCACTGACAATGAAACCAAGTAATTTTTCGGATCGCACGCCGAAAGTACATTTGTTAGGATTCAGTCTCAACCTGAATTTCCTTAACCTCTCAAACAACTTCTTCAAGTTGATCAGATGTTCCTCTTCTGTCTTTGATTTAGCAATCATGTCATCCACATAGCATTCGATCTCTTTATGAATTAGATCGTGGAATAACGTCACCATTGCTCTTTGATAAGTTGCCCCTGCGTTCTTCAACCCAAAAGGCATTACTTTGTAACAGAAGGTACCCCACGGGGTAATGAATGTCGTCTTCTCCATGTCTTCAGGCGCCATCTTTATCTGATTGTACCAGGAGAATCCATCCATAAATGAGAACACTGAAAACTGAGCAGTATTGTCAACCAGCACATCAATATGAGGAAGTGGAAAGTCATCTTTAGGGCTCGCCCTGTTGAGATCTCTGTAATCCACACACATTCTGACCTTGCCATCTTTCTTCGGCACCGGTACTATATTGGTCACCCAAGGAGGATAGTCGGTTACTGCCAGAAAACCTGCATTCAACTGTTTCTGTACCTCTTCCTTGATCTTCAAAGCCATTTCTGGTTTTGTTCTGCGTAGCTTTTGCTTGACCGGTGGACAGTCCTCTTTCAATGGTAGTCTATGCACAACTATGTCTGTATCTAAACCTGGCATATCTTGATATGACCAAGCAAAGATGTCAACGTATTCACGTAGCATGACTATCAGCTTTTGCTTTACATCAGCCCGCAGACTCGCACCAATCTTGATCTCTTTCTTGCTTTCCTCTGACCCAATATTGATAACCTCAAGAGTTTCTTGATGAGGCTGAATGGTCTTTTCTTCCTGTTTCAACAACCTAGCCAATTCTTCAGGGAGTTCATAGTCTTCATCACTTTCCTCCTCAGCTTGATAAATCAGATTGTCGAAATCATACGTGGGCATAACATAATCATTTTCAGAGGAATTCACAAAATCAAGTCTGCATGATTGGATTTATGCTTTATTTTAGATTATTTTTGCTTGAAAACAAAAAAAAAAGAAAGTGCATTATCATTTTTTTAATTTTCTTTGTGCAAAAATAAAAATAAGGAAGGAATAAAGGAACACAAATTTGTAAACAAAAACGTCCTTTTTATTGATGTTTGAACATTATATGAGAAAATATGGCGGCCCTACAAATGAATCCTCACACCTTGGGCAGAGTGCGGGACTTTATGCAGTATGAAAGACAAGAATTATTACTCTGAATGGTGTACAACATGAACGATGTCTTCGCTAGACCAGTTCTGTAATACTTCGCCTGGAGTCAGTGCATACACCCATCTGTCCAAGTAAGCTGAGCTCTCAACGTCATCTTCTATTGCTGAGCAGGATTGATTGGGATTGATAACTCCTCCACTGTTGAAATTGATTGGCCCACGGAATCGGGGAACTGGCGTTCGGCCTGGCTGGTATCCAATACCAAACTTATCTTCTTTCACAAACACATCAATAGCTTTACCCCAACCCTGGGCATTCCCGCTTTCGACCACTTCTCTGGCCTGCTTGTATGACGCAATTGATGCACTCGGCCCACCTGGCCCATTCGACACCACTGCTGCTGAAGTAGACTCTGGTAAGTTATTGATATTCAGGGCTTCAAAAGATTGGTACAAAGTTTCATGAATTTCTCCATCCATCTCCACATATATGAAAGTGGATAGATGACTCACAAATATATCTTCCTCACCGCAAACAGTGACCACTTGACCCTCAAACACATACTTGAGCTTCTGATGAAGCGTGGAGGTAACTGCACCCGCTGCGTGAATCCATGGTCGGCCCAACAAACAGCTATAAGCAGGCTGAATGTCCATAACATGAAAGATCGTCTTGAATATCTGTGGACCAACTTGTATTGGTAGTTCAACCTCCCCAAACACCGATCTTTGGGATCCATCGAAAGCTCTCACAATCAGATCGCTGGGTCTCAGAACCAATCCATCTACTTCAATTTTCATCAGGGCCTTTTTGGGTAACACATTTAAGGAAGAACCTGTGTCAACCAGCACATGCGACAAAACAGCTCCTTTACATTCAAGTGTGATGTGCAGCGCTTTGTTGTGATTACGTCCATCTGGTGTCAAATCCCTGTTCGTAAACCCCAACCCGTGGCTCACATTCACATTAGAAATTACTCCCTCCAACTGATTCACCGTAATCTCTTGGGGAACGTATGCCATGTTCAGAACCTTCAACAAAGCAGCCCGGTGTGCATCTGAGCTCATCAACAGGGATAATATCGAGATTTTAGAGGGCGTCTGATTAAGCTGGTCAATTATCTTGTAGTCACTCTTTTTGATAACCCTCATAAATTCTTCAACATCATTATCAAAATTGATTTTAGGGTCCTCTTCCTGAGCAGGCACCTTGTCATCAACAACCTGTTTTCCTTTGGCTCTTGCAGCGACTTCAGCCTCTTTATCATTCCTTAGAGTCTGGGGAGCAAACAGTCGACCGCTTCTAGTGAAACCACTCGGTCCACTGACATTCTCAACACTGGTACCAACAGCAGCTTCTGCCCTCTGTTGACTTCCTCCTTGATGAGTATCGGTTCCATATTGCCACGGAACTGCCCTATTAGACACATAAGAAGCCGATTCAGGAACCATAATTGTAACTGGTCTCGGCCTCTCGGGCACGATGATAGCAACAGGCTCCTCAACAGGCACCTGTATCTCAACTAGATTATAGTAAATAGTAACAGCAGAAACATCCTTTTCCTTCTCTACTATATCAAACTGAAGACTTCCTTCGTCCAAAAGATCCTGCAGCCCAACTTTCAACTTACGACAGCCATTAACCTGTCTCGAACAATCCTCGCAATCAGAGGTACATCCAGGAAATACATTTCCTTTTAACAAACGTTCTTTTACAATCAACAGCGGAGTCTTTACCAAATTAACATCAGTAATCAAATTCAACTTCTCGCCATCAAAGATAGCATTCGTGCCTGCACCTCCATGATGAGGCATTGGATTGTCACGAACATTCGGCGGCCTAGAGAAGTTAATAGCTTTTGCGTCGATCAGATCTTGAACCTTATGTTGAAAGGCCCACCACTTTTCTATTGAATGACCTGGCGCACCAGAATGAAATTCACATCGAACATTAGCATCGTAACCTTGAGGCAATTTTCCGGAATCTAGTGGCTTCATAGTCCTAAGTTCGACCAACTTCTCTTTGAGCAGTTGGTAACAAAGCAGCATATGTCATAGGCAAGGGATCAAACTTACGGTCCCTTTGTCTATTAGTCTGGAATCGGGGTCTAGCTTGCTGATTTGGAGCTTGCTGTACTGCTGGAACCGGAATGGTTACAGCATCCACCTGATGGTAAGATTGAGTCCTGCCTCGGCCCTTTCCTCTATACATAGCGCTGGACTCCCCTTCCCTTTTCCTTGGTCCATTGGCAAAGGGTTTCTTCGAACTTGAAGCAACATCTTGAATCTTACCCAATTTCAGCAGACTTTCTATTCGTTCCCCAGCAACGACGATATCGGCAAACCCCATGGAAGGACATGCAGCAAGTCTATCCAAATACGTCCCTTGAAGTGTGCTCATGAACATATCAACCATCTCACGATCACCCAAAGGTGGTTGAACTCGAGCAGCCAATTCTCTCCATCTCTGTGCGTACTGCTTAAAGCCCTCCTTGCTATCCTGAGTCATACTCTGCAATTGAGTACGATTAGGTGCCATGTCCAGATTATATTGATACTGCTTTAGAAACGCAGCGCACAAATCTTTCCAACTCCTTATATGAACCCTGTCCAGCTTGATGTACCATTCCAGGGAAGCACCTGACAGGTTATCCTGGAAAAAATACATCCAGAGCTTTTGGTCCTCGGTGTAAGCAGCAATCTTGCGATTGTAAGCTTGTAAATGTGTTTTGGGACATGTACTGCCATTGTACTTATCCAGTGTAGGAAGCTTGAACTTGGGAGGAATCCTCACACCCTGCACGAGACCCATGTCTTCCACGTCAATCCCCGGAGGATTTTGGCTCTCAATAGCCTTGAGTCTTTCATCCAGCCCTTCATACTTCCGGTCATCATTGTAGAAACCCATGTCATTGTTGAATGCGGTGAACTGGTCTTCCTGACCATCCTCATTGTTATCAAATCCCAGATGCACCCCACCAGCAGGGATTGTGCCAACAGGAGGAGTGCGCACGTTGCGATTTGGGATTTCAGTTTCCAGCCTCTGGATAGTGGTTCTCATAGCTTCTTGTCCAATCCTCATGTTTTCTTGACCAGTCCTCAGCTCCTGCTGTCCTTGAGCAATCCCCTGCATAAGGTTCATGAACTGTTCCATCCTTCCCCTCAAGTCAGCTAACTCAGTCTGAACTTGCTCCATTACTCTGGCTTGATTGCGTCGGGTAGAATATCGGTGAACCGGGGTATCAGCTATCGTGCCTGAAAACCAAATAAAGGTTAGCAGGCGCCTACAAAAAAGAAAACCTGCAATGCAAAAAATGATATGCCATGCAAATTCAAATGCCATGTTTATCATTTCCGAGGTGGCTCACACCCTGATTCCAATCTTAACCACGGAAATCTGAAGACCAGAAATCGTGATATAAAGAGACGTGTCGTGGTCATGTGCTTGTGTACAGATATCTGATAAGGACTAATTCTGAATAAAACTGCTCATCCCCATTCAACAAAGTGTTCAAATACATTCAAAAGAGATTCATCAATAACTGATGTACAAAGGAAAGATGGATCCATCAACAAGCCTGATGGTAACCATTAATAACAAAATACAAGAAAACAAAGAACATCAATCTGACAATTCCACGTTCTTCAGCTTATCACTTGTGCATTTGATTTCCTCAAAGAGTATGCGAGTACGCTGGTGATTCGGGTTTTCAATCATCTCTCTGATCAAAACGTCCCTTTTCTCGAGAGCCTCTGTTAAGGAACCCATATGCAGCATCAAAGCTTCGTCATCACACACTCCTTTGTGTCTTTTTATGCCAGCTTGCGTCTTGAGTATCTCCCTTTCTATCATGACTTCTTCAAGCTCTTTCTTGGTATTCTTCAGCTCTCTTCTGGCTTCTCCTAACTGTTCTTGACTTTTACCGAGACTTTCCCGATACCTTCTCCTCTGCTCATGTGCCTTCTTAAGCTCTTCGTCTTTAATCTGCAACTGTTCCCGTAACTCAACATTCTCGAGCCTGACCTCATCCCAAGCTTGCTGAAACTTAGATAACTTCTCTTTATTCTACGCTAAGGCCTGTTTGGTTTGCTTATGGGCTTGAGTGGCATCATCAGCACCTCTGCTAATTTTCTGAAAATGTTGCGCTCTTTCGGCAAAATCCCTTTCTTTTGCTGCTAGGACTCTTTCAGCATCTTGGGCCTTCTGTTCCAGATCTTTGTTGGCATGTAGAGCATTCTGAAGACAGCTACTCAACTCGGAATTCTCTCCTTGAAGCTTTTTCACCAAGGCTTGCAACTTGTCAACTTCTTCCACAGTAGCAGTGCTTCTTGCTTTCTCATTCTCCGGATACAAAAGGGGTGCCTTACCAAAAGGCAAGAGAAAATCTTCAACTCTTTTCTTCACCCACTCTTCATATGCTGGATAAACCCAGTTGTTAGGCTTGCCTAGAGCAACTTTCCCCTTTTTCAGTATGCTACCCCAGCTTTCAGAAGCTTTCTGTGCTGCTTCCCAACCGTCTGATGTATGAAAATAAAGGGACTCCTCTACATCTCTCTTAATAGGCGGACCCATCAGGGCATACCCAAACTGCCGAATGGCCAAAGAAGGATTGTAGTTAATTCCACCCATTCTTCCTATCAGTGGAACATTAGGGAACCTACCACAGTTGTGGATAATATTCTTGCCAATCAGCCCATGATCTACCCATACGATGTCCTTGGCCACTAATCCCATTAAACGCTGTTTCCACTCTAGAGAATCTTTGGAATCCACAAAAGCCCCTGATTGTTGTAAGCGGCCTGCAAACCACTTATAGAATAAAGGTGCACAGCAACGAATTATCCCTCCTCTTTTCTTTTCATTTCGGTTGTACAAAGAGTAGTGAAGATCTCCCAGTAGTGTTGGCACCGGATTCTTCATCATGAATATCTATATGGCGTCCGTATCAATGAAATCCGGCTCGTTGGGAAACAACACTATGCCGTATATACAAAGGGCTAGCAAAGCATTAAAAACAACCCAATTCTCGCCTTTAGATGCTTCCTGGGCCTTCTTAATCAGATATTCTAGCTTGTAACCACGAATCTTTCCTTTGTTGGAGACGTTGGCGTCTAACTCTGATTTGCTCAAATAAAGAGCACCAGCCACCTTTCCAAAGTCAAGATCTCCCACCGATCCAAAGAAAGGGGGTTCCTCCTTGATAGCAATCCCCAACATGTTGGAATACTCCTCCAAGGTAGGAACCAACACATAGTCTGGAAATACAAAACACCTCAGAGGCGGATCATAGAACTGCATCAACGTATGGAGACCTCTGGCTTCATAATCACTGACATTACAAACCACAGATAAAATCCACCTATATTTCTCTTCAAAAGCTTCTCGTACTGCAGGGCTCGCCATTCCCTTCAGCATAATAATAGGGCCCAAAGTAGGCGTAAGGAACTTGTAGCTGATGATGTTCTTCCTCTCTTTAGTGTTCATCTTTGCGGGGACCTGATGATTGGAATCAAGGGTAAAATATGCACCTGGAAATGAATAAACATGTATGTTAGGATATGATAATGCAATGCAAAGGGCAATGTGATCAGGTAATCAGGTGTATGTGCTGGACCGTGCGCGGTGTCAGTGTAGCTCTGAGAACAATATAGAACCATAGATAAAAACCATCTGAATACAATAGGATGAAACTTCCTTGTGTGCAACGATGATAGAAAACTGGGTATGTATGAGGTTATGGTTTCCTGCAAACCTGTAAACAACCCGCCCTTCTCACATGTGGGTACTAGGATGTTCAGTATCCCGGGCTCTCAGGTCGAGAAATGATGATACGTTCACCATTTCTGGTTTGGCATCATCATCAATCGAGGAGGCCTCAACTGATTCTCCAAAACGAAAGGTCCTCAACTTCTGGCACTGAGGTCGAGAAGCAATAGTACATTCATCCCTCGGGGTACAGTACCATCGCCAATCGAGGAGTGCCTCCACTGATTCTCTCTCACAAAAGGAACACCTATAGCAAGTTCCCAGCATTGGGTCCTTGGATCGAGAATGTGCAATGGGTTTGCCACATAATGTGGTCTGCCACTGTCACATCTCGGGAGGAGTGCCGCAACTGAGTCCTCGGGAATGGTCGCCAAAGTCGACAGTTCCTCAAGAGAATAACTACTGGCCTGCATAACATGCAGTAGCAGAAAGCTCCTGATAGAACCTCGTCTGGTTGTGGGTCTCATAAACAACAATACATGGTCACCACCACGCAAGCGTCATGACTATCCACTCTAATACCTATGTGTGTACTCAAGCCTGGGTAGTGGGCTTATCTCTCAGAACACCCATCCCGCCAAATAGAAAACAGCAGCACAGTCCAGCACAATAATGATATGTAATGCAGAAAATGCGATAAATACAGTAAAGTACAGTAAAGCAGCAATACAATGAATAGCAATACAGTACAATAGTAAATACAGCAAAAAAAGTAAACACCCAATGAAAGAAAAACAGACAAGCGCTAGGATTGACTCGCTTAGGATGGACCAGCAATAGGTCAATCTGTCCCCAGCAGAGTCGCCAGCTGTCGCTCCCGGGATTTTCATCCTAGTACAAACGCGAAAGTGGCACGAAACAGAGTCGCCAACAATGTGTATTTATCCCAAGAGAGGGAAAGGAAACACTGCATAAACCTGAAGGGAAGGAAAAGCATGGTCTTACGACCAAGAGAATTGGGTTCGGGAGTCGGTTACGCGAGAGGAGGGTATTAGCACCCCCACGCGTCCATCGTACCTGATGGGATCCACGCTTGTTTGTCTCGATCAAAGGGTGATAGAAAAGATACTGGAAAAAGGAACTGAAAGAAAGAAAGGAGAAAGAAAAGAAAAGGAACGAGAAACAAATGTAGGGAAAATAAAAGAAGTGCTCGCATGGGCCCTACCCCACTGCCTACGTATCTCATCGGGAGCATGAGAATCAGAGCGACGTAGTTCCCCTCACTAGGGATGAATTGTTTGTGTTTTTTAGGAACGGCTAACGTTCTAGCTCAGGTGTTGCAGGCTCGCTGGTCCGAGTGCGTTACCATCTTGCAAAAGAATGAGTAGAAGCGCGTTCGTACGCTGAGAGTGAATGGGATGAGAAAAGAATTCCCGAAGGAAAGACGTTATTGTTTGTTTTTGTCTTTTAAAAGTTTTCTCATTTGTTTGCATATGATAGTGTATCTAAATCTTAGTCATTGGAATGTGTACATTCTCACATTCCAAGATGGAATGGATAAGAAAGCACACTAAGAGTGAAGAAGACCCTCACACTTAGTTCCAATTATCAAGGTTCAAACACACTAGCATACTTGTATTTATTAAGTGTTTTTTTGTTGATTAAGAAAAGAAGAAGTGTTTTTTATTTGTACCTTCAACAAGTATTGCATTTAAGTCCCTCATACAAGATCAAATGTTTAACACATTGACCCAAGATAGGCTATATGCTACACATTCTAAGATTATAAGAGAAGACCCCTTAAAATCTTTTCTTTATATGAAAGGCCTAAATGCAATAAATGCCTACCTTTATTACATTTTTTTAATTTTCTTTTGAGATGAGAAGAGAAGACTCAAGAGAGGATAAAGGTAAAATCTATGTGAACTAAGACTCAATCCTAATCAATTAATTAAGGGAGTGATCCTAAGGGTTTGTGAGGTTTAAACCTAAAGTCTAAAGAAAGAATGAATTAAACAATTCACTTCTAAATTAGAAGATGAATTGTAATTCAAAAAGGGAAAGTGATGAGTTATTAAGAAAAAGCACATAAGTGCTTATCAAAACACAAGATGGAATTGTAAAAGAGAAAGGATAGAAGTTTGAATGTGGATTCCTTATCCACACTCAATTGCAACTTACCAAAGCCCCTACATGGTTAGTAAACATGTATAAAAAAGTATAAGAAGCAAAAGAACATTTAATGCACCATAAAGATCAAAAAGAATAAGATGAAAGATCAAATCCTATTAATCACAACCAGAATGTGCATCATATGGAAAACAAATGATTATCATCAAGCAAGTTCAAGTGAACAACCCACAATCATCATCCATGGCATTAGAACATGCTATCATAAGAAAAGGGAAATGAAAGATGAAAAGAAATGAAAGAAACATGCATAAATGAAACATGTAATTCAAGGATCAGAATTGAACTAAATGGAAAATGGCTTATACACATCTCAAATTGTTCATAGATCAAACATCAAGACATTCAAGAAGTTATACAAGGAAAAGAATTGAAACGGAAGTTCAAAAGAAAAGAAGTGCAAGCACAACATGTTAAAGGTACACAAGGTTCAAAAGGGAAATGAACATGCAATGATAACACATAATATGTTCCAATGACCTATAATGTCACAAGAATAGCTCATAGAAATAGGCAAATGATCATGTAAGTATGCACAAAAGAAAACATGTAAACATGCACAAATATTACAAGGATATGACATGTCATTATGCTTCAAATGTAATGCATCACACAAAAATTAAATGAACTCAAGGAAATTAAGCAAACATGTTTTAAAGATACACAAGTCAAAAGTGAATCATATACCAAAATAGCATGCAAGAAATCAAGGCAAAAAGGCTTTATACAATGCACTTAAGTCAAGTTGGATACACATGCAAAGTAATGCAAAGATGGACATCTAAACATGTCATGAAATGATCTAAAAAATAAAATGAAAATCATAGGACATACTTCAAGATGTTAATGACTTAATGAAAAAAGAAGAAAATCAAAACTATTTTTAATGATCAAGAACAAAAATACACAAAATCATGTACCACATTAAGAATGCACACAAAATAAAATCAAAGAAAATTGTAGAACAGGGGCAAAAATGTCATAAAATCAGAAAATAAAATCATGAAAAATTTTCTAAATGTCTTAATGATGTTCATGAATTTTTGTGGAATTTTATGATGATATTTGGTATTTTTAAAAATTAAAAAGCAATCGTGTATGAAAATGAAGAAAATAAAAATGAAATGAAATGAGGACTGGGGGTGCATGCGTAGCAATTGTTTAGTTCAGATGATTTGGGCTTTAGAAATACAAGGTGAGAATAGCAATTCAACTTAAGTCCAATTACACGCAGAACACGATAACAAGCATGCACTTCAGTCAACAATAGTCAAAACACTACATGCCATTGGATTAAGTCAGGGTCAAACCAAAGTCAAAGTAAACAACATCAACGCGCACATGTGAATGTCCACACTCCCTATCGTGTACCATGCCACACAAAGCTTAAGTGAGTTCAGAAAATTGACATGTGACTTGCACGTTTTTTTTTAATGTGCTGACACGTTTTCACGCGTTGGATCATGAAAAATTAAAGGTCATGATTAAAACACACAAAACCCTAGCATTAACAGTCCCGGCCGGAAATGACCTCCGGTCACCTTCTCCGGTCACACCGCCACCGTCTGCAACCTCAATTCTCACCAAAATGCACAAATGTGGTATCAAAATGAAGCTTACGCTATGCACATCATGAATCTAACATCATTTTTCACATAACAATCACACACAGAGAAAACAGAGGAGATTAAAGCAAGCCCTAAGTTGTGCACTATACCTCTAAAGGCCTATCAACTAGCTGGACAAGTTCTTGAGCTTATAAGAAGCTTCAAGAACCTAAAAACAACTTCACATTAGGTCTATAATGGTGGAGATTCGTACCTGAAGTTTTGAAACCTTGAAGTGTTCTTCAGAAAACCAGAGGTCTTGTCTCTTCTACAATCTTCACTTGGCCAAATAAAGGCTGAGATGTAGAACTTGATGATGATTCAATGGAGGTGAGTGAAATCCAAGCTTCAGAAACAGTTGCACGGTGGTGAATTTGAGAGAATAAAAGAAGATTTAGGAAGATGATGAACAATGTGAGCTCGAAGATTCCTTGCAATGGTGATGTTGAGAGTAGAGCAGAGAGAGTTTTTGGAGAGAATGTAGGAAAATGAAGCTGAATCTGAAATTAGAGAGTTTGATTTGGTTTTATAGTGCGAGCTAAACATGGTTTAATGAGTGAGTTAGAGTGAGTCACCATTGGGTTAAGTGAGTCATCCCTAACTAACTGAGTCAAGTTAGTTAGGGAGAGCTATAGTAAGGTGCAGCTGGCCCATGATATGTTATGGTGAGAGTAATGAGAAGGTGAATTGGCACGGTTTATGCAGCAGAAGCTTGCTCAACAAGTTTCTCCTTCTATTCCCATGCAAGGCACGTGTTACTATGCATAGTGTAGGTAATATGTGCTTGGTCAAAAGAGGAAACTGAAGTGAAGAAGTGTTTGTCGTGTGTGTGAACCAAATTATGCAGCATGCTATCAATGTGTCAGTGCCAACATAGGGCTGTTTATGGAAGTTTTTCTCTCTACTCAATGATTGAATTAGTGAGTTTATGGGCTCATTAAAAAGAGGACACATTGGAGAATAATGTTGATGTGCAAATTGAAGTGAAATGGTGCCTCAAACATGTCTAAAAATAACCATAAATAGATGGAAAAGGAACTGGTGCATATGCGTGCAGACTTGTGGCATGGCATGGCAAGCTGGCCTGTGGATTTTCAGCATTATCACCTTGACTTTGGACCAAAATATCTCCACCATAACTTGATCAAATGGGATTTTGTCCAACATGAACATTGAAGGTGACATTGCAATGAACAACTTTCATGTTGAAAACTTTTCCATTTGAAGCTTTTATCTTGATGAAAAGTGAATGAAAATTTGGCCCACCAACTGTTTGAGGAAATGATGTGCGCGTGACCTGAAAATTCTTGGTCATGACATGGTTTTTGCCCTACTTTCCTCCAACTTTGATCCATCATATCTCCCTCAATTTTTATCCAATGGAGATGTTCTACACATGGATTTGAAGCTCAAAGCAAGATCTTTTGTTGTGGCCGAGTGGAATTTCCATTTGTGGCTTCAATTTTCAATGGCCTTGGTTCAAACTCTGATTTATAATGATCCAAAATTACTATTTTTGGAAACCCTTCTTCATCAAAAAATGGCAACTTTCCACATCTTGATTTTTTCATGATTCCTTTGGATTTTCTTGATCGAATTTTGTACATTGGTCACATATAACATGAATTTCATGAATTTGGCCTCAAAAAGTCAAGAGTTGACTTTTCCCCCTGATTATTTGACTTGGCCCCAAATTTCTTGATTTTTTATCTTTCTTCCAATTGAACCACTTCTAAAACCAATTAAGAGGCGATTTTCCACATCCATACACTTAAGGACATATAGAATACCCTGACATCAAGTTTTGACCAAAAAATCAGAGATTCCCTGATTTAATTGGAAACCCTAATTTTGGTACCCTCGTCCTAGGAGAAAAATGTGCAGTCTCTAATTTCAAATTCCTCAGAGCATGTTGTATATCCTCTTAAAGGGTGATGAGATATGCCATTTGAGAGTGATTTTGGATCAATGAGCCATCTTTTTTGAGGGCTTTCCTTTAATTTTTAGATCTCTTGCATAGTGAAGTATGTAGTGCTTCAATCTCCCATTGGATCTCACCTCCTTGAGATTGTGGATGATCAATTGAGATAGTGTGAGCCATGAGAGACCTCTTGGCTTGCCTTGAGGCAACTTGATTGACCTTTTGTGCTTTGAATGATCCTTTGATTATCCACATTCCACCTGATCACATGCCTTGATGGTAAGAGGGATGCTATGCTTCATTTTTCTATGTTAAATGCAATGCAATGCTAATGAGGTGGATATGATATGATAAATGATAATGCTATGCTAAGATGACAAAAAGGGAGAGCAAATTTTGGGGTATTACAATATCACAACCGTGCAATCTTGTTAATCCAATGATTGAGAAAGTGCCAGTGCATTAATGTCATACCCTCCCTCTCACGTGCATTATTTTGTGACCTGAATGTTTGTGTGTGTGTGCATCATGCTTGCTATTGTGTGCCTAACATTTGATCCACTCATCTTGCATGCTTAATCATCATGAAATTAATCCAACGCTTGATAATGCGCCACCACATTAATGAACTCACTCTCCCTCACGTGATCTTCTCTCTCTCAGATTGTTGACTTTGATTGTTAGCATGTGAGTGCGTGGGTATTAGTTATTATGTGCTTGCCTTGTGGACCATTGGATTGGGTGACTTTGTTGACTGATTGTGATTAACATGATTGTGTGGCTCTGATTGCATCTACATTTGACTGCACGTACACCATTCCACAAACAAATGCACGGATATTTGGACTGGGTTGATATTTATTAGTTGCACCCCACATGTTAAGCCCAATGCCACTTTTCAACTGAAAATTACTCACGCTACACCCCCAATATTATTTTCTTTTCTTTTTTTTATTTCTTTTTACATTGTTTTGATTTTCCATTATTTAAAAATACCAAAACGCATTGAAAAATTTTAAATAAATTCATGTGACATTTTTACACATTTAATTAATTTTCTACAATTTTTAATTCTGGTTTTATTAATTTTTGAGCATATTTCCACAATTTCTTTTCAATTGAACATTTCTTTGACACTTGAACTTGTGCATTTTATTTCGCCCATCTCATACAACATTTTTTATTCATTCTTTTTGTATTGGTTAGACAACACATTAAAGTATATAAATAAATTTTCTTTTGATTTTTAAAGTCATTTTATCATGTGTTTAGGAGTTCTTATTTGAGCATTTTTGTGGTGTGTTTCAATGTGTTTTCATGAGGCCTTTTGATGCATTTTTCTTTTGATTTTTGCCATGAGTTTTTTATACATGTTTGTGCTTCTGACTTAGATTGTTTAGGCCCTATTTTTACAATTTCCTCATGTACTTTGATATTTGTTTGATGCCTTGCATTTGAAGTAACATGTATGCACATTCTTCTACTTCATTCTCATATGATTTTGATGAGGCACTTGTGCCACCTCTTGTGTTTACTTTGTATGATGTTATAGCTCATTTGTATGATATTATAGGTCATATTAAACCATGATTATAGGTCATTTGCTTTCACTTCTTGCCACTTAAATATGCTTGTTGCAATTTGTTCCATTACATGAACTTGATTGAATTAAACTTGCATCTTATCTCTTCTTAAGCTCTACATGTTTTATGTGTGCATTTTTGTATGCCATTTTATACCTTCTATTTGCATCTCATTAATAGTATGCCACTGCCCATATGCATTCATTAATCATTCCATATGATACCCATCCTTAACATGCAAATTTGTGCATATAATTGAACTTGTTTCTTCTCCTTATCTCTTCTTCATCTTACTTCTTCTACTTGTATCATTGTATCGATGATTTGTATGATGATTCATATGTATTAGAAGACATTTATAAATGGTATATGGTTCTGACCTTTATCTTTTGTGAGGCATTATTGCATGATCACTTTGCATGTCTACTCATTCTTCATCTATTCCTTTCATGTTGCACTTCTTTGATGTTTAAGGCATTATGTATGCAAGTTTAGTTCATGTTTAATATCTTAACATTAGAGAACATCCTTAGAGTATAGGTTCTGACCTTGATTGATTTTCATCTCTTAGGATCTTTATTATTTGATTCTTATTTTGTTGATCATTATTTGGTATTCTTTCCTTATTTCACTACTCGTAAATGGTTTTTGAACTAACCTTTTCATGTAGGTGCTAAGGGTAAGTAAGTGTGTAGACATGCTTCCACATACACTTCTTTCTTTTATTTTCTCTTATCTCTTTTAATCATTCTACTTGTGATCATGATGAGCATTTATATGTTTTCCTTGAATAACTTCTTTCTTCCCCCTTTTGAGTTACAACTCATCTTCTACTTTAGAAGTGAGTTGTTTAATTCATTCTTCTTCTCCTTTCTCTTAGGATTAGGTTTCTTAAACCACATTTACCATAGGAACATCCATGTATGATAACTTTAGGGTTTGAGTATTAGTCTCCCTCATTAGATTTCACCTTTCTCAACCATTTGAGTCTCTCTTCTTCTCACCTTATAACAAAATCAAAAAAACTTAATAAAAGGCATAGCATGCATTGTATTTGAGCCTTTCATGTGGGAATAAGGAGGTGAGGGGTCTTCTCTCATTTTCTTAGAATGTTTAGTGTACGTCCCATCTTGGGTCGATATGCGAGGCATTCGATCCTACCTGAAGGACTTAAATACAATACATGTTACAAAACAAAAATAATCAAAACACTTCTTCCTTAAAAGACAAAAACAAACAAATAACTCTCTTCTCATCTCCTTCATTCTATTCCTTAAGGATTCGTTATGTCCGTTCTACCGCAAACAGGTAACGCCTAAGTCTCCCTACAGCGAGCTGCAACACCTAACTGCTGGAACGCGCACTCTGACGTTTCCACTAAAAAACACAAACAAAGCGACCCTCGTTGAGGGGAACTACGTCGCTCTAATTCTCATGTTCCCGATGAGATACGTAGGCAGTGGGGTAGGGCCCATTCGAGCACTTCTTTTATTTTCCTTACATTTGCTTCTTGTTCTCTCTCCTTTCTTTTTTCCCCTTTCCTCAGTTCTTAGCAGCGGAGCTCCAGTCGACGACACCCTTTGATCGAGACAAGCAAGCGTGGATACCATCGGGTACGATGGACGCGTGGGGGTGCTAATACCTTCCCTTCGCGTAACCGACTCCTGAACCCAGTTCTCTTGGTCGCAAAACCATGCTCTTTCCTTTCCCTTCAGGTTTATGCAGTGTTTCCTTTCCCCCTCTTGGGATAAATGCACATTGTTGGCGACTCTATTTCCGTGCAACTTTCACGTTTGTACTTGGATGAAAATCCCGGGAGCGACAGCTGGCGACTCTGCTGGGGACAGGTTGACCTCTTGCTGGTCCATCCCCATTTGCGAGTCAATCCCAGCGCTTGTGTGTTTTCTTTCTTTGGGTGTTTACTATGGTGTTGTACTTTGTTGTATTTGCTGTTTACTGTATTACTGCTTTACCGCATTTTAGCATTTTCATTTCATATACTGTATTATACTGGACTGTGTTGTTTCTGTTTGGTGGGATGGGGAATCTGAGAGATAGGCCCAGTACACAGGCCCGAGTGCACTTATGTTTAGTGTGTTTCATATCCTCTCACGCTCCATTTCGGTGCGAGGAGGGAATATGAAACACAATCTGGATGTGGTTCTCTCTAGAGAATTATGCGTTGTGGGTCTGCCACAATGGTAGAGCTATCTGGAAGAGCTGTTAAGTCTGGATGACCTTTAGGATGACCCCTCTTTATTTTGAGGTAAATCAGAGGACGATCTTTTTGTATGGCGGTAGCATTCTATCCTTCGGGCTGAATGTGCTATTACCTCTCATTCTGAGATCTGAATTTGAGAATCCTCACTTTCTAGAACATGCATGTGAGATTGGGGGATTATTTACAGGTTTGCAGGTAACCTTAAACATCATCCTACCTGGTATTCTGGTTCTCTTATCAGTGTAAACTTATCAGCTTGGTATTCTGGGATTCTGATTATGCCGATATTTTGGTATTCCGGTATTCTGATTATTCCGGCACCCTGGCATTCTGATATTCTGATTATGTGGATATGCTGGTTATTCTGGTATTCTGGTTATTCAGATATTCTGGTATTCTGGTATTCTCTTCAAGAGCAGGCCTTTAAACTTATCCATCCAGCAGCCCAACAGTACAGAGCCATGTGGAAGCTTTGATCCCATGTCTATTGCATCTGCATCATCATATTCGCATACATGTTCTTGTATTTCCAAGGGATATTAACTTTGAGATTTGCTACTGAGCATTTCCATCTATTTCTTGTGGTCAGTGTAAGGAAAAGATTTTGAATCAAAGCATAATGATTTCTTGGAAATATTCGAACATGGCATTCTGCATTGCATTCTCATACTCATTTGCATAACAGGTGTTCCAGAGCAGATTTCTCATTCTAACTTGGTGTTATCTTCAGGACGGCCAACATGACTTCTTCCAACAACTCGATTCACCACGATCAGGGTTCAGATATGGAACAAATCCGAGCAGAAGTGACTAAGATGAAGGTCCAACTAGGGCATTTTATGGTGGACATTCAGGCGTTGTCCCGAGGTCAAGAACTGCTAAGAGAAGAAGTCAACCAGATGAAGACTCATATGGGCCAGGTTATGGAAGTTCTGAATGCAGTGTTAAGAAGGCAGGCCAAAGGGTAAGGAACTCTCATGAGAGAGGCCGGCTTTTGGAGCGATCAGTGTTTTTTTTCGATTTGTGAAAGGAACTTGAGAATGCCTTTGAGACTCAAGGGGTTTTTAGATTGTCCAAGTCTAGAGTTTCATCTTTTGTACAATGCCCAAGAGGAGGCACGGGCTTTAAGGGATGAGTATCAACCCTTAAATGGCAGAAGTTTTGATGCTGGAAAGACTGCTCTAGCAAAGGATGATTAAGTTTTGTCTTATACCTTTAAGAGGTTGTCAGGGTCCTTGTATTAAGCCCAAGAGAAGGCATGAGAACTTCTAAGAAGCCGAAGGGTCCTTGTACAATGGCCAAGAGGAGGCGGGGATACTTTTAAGAAGCCTTTGGGTCCCCAAACCCCGAGAAGTTCAAGACATGCCATTCACCGAGAATAGATCAAGCCAGGAAAGTTCGAGAATTTGGAAGAAACTCAAGAGACGCCATTCACGAAGAAAATATCATCTCTGGGGAGTTAGAGTTTCTTTGACAATTTTTAAAGGTGCTTTTAAGAAGCCCGTGGGTCCCCAAACCCCGAGAAGTTCAAGACATGCCATTCACAGAGAATAGATCAAGCCAGGAAAGTCCGAGAATTTGGAAGAAACTCAAGAGATGCCATTCACGGAGAAAAGATCATCTCTGGGGAGTAGAGTCTTTTTGACAACTTCTAAGGGTGACAGTCTGAGAAAGGGTTCACCGAGAATGCTGCCTTTCACGTCTCCATATTGTTTAACCCCAAGAGGAGGGAAGACTGTGTCTGGTAATCCTATGGGGATCTAGTTTTAACTGTATCTAAGAGCGATCAACGGGGCTTTACCTAGTGCTTAGATGTAGTTGCGGAGGAAAACTTTAAATAACTATACTAGTATTACACAGTTGATATTTGACAAGTATATAAAAGTTTGTGAAAGTAGACTTACAGTGAGCATCCCCACAATACAGTTATATATATATATATATATATATATATATATATATGAAAGCGATAAATGAAAGCGGGTAAACACTTACTCGGTTGTAGAGCTTCCACGCTGTTTTGTTAGTTGTTCAACAAATAAAGCTTTGATAATAATATTATATTCTAAATCAAAGGAGAAAGTGCTTTGAAAAGATTGTTGGGGCTTACAGCTCAAGGAGAGGCCCAAAGTTTTATCAGTGATTGCACTGTGGAATTTGTACAGGGACTTATACAAGTGACTGAGGCCCAAAAAGATTTTCATTACAAAGGGATGGGTCTTACACTCTCTCAAGAGGCCCAAAGGTTTATTTTTGAACAAGTGGTGAGGCTTACAGCTCAAGGAGAGGCCCCAAAAAAATGGTTTTTTGAACTGGCGATCGCGCCGAGATTTTCTTTTAACGCAGAGGGACTTATACAATATCTGAGGCCCAAAATAGTTTTGGTTAAAAAGGTTTGGGTCTTACACTCTAATAGAGGCCCAAAGGTGTTTAAAGAAAAAGAATGGCGCTTATAACACGAGGGTAGGCCCAAGGGTTTGATTTGTTAGAAAGGCGACGACCGAACCGAATTTTTTTACGGTATCGGGACTTATACAATACACTGAGGCCCAAATTATTTTGGTTTTCTAAACGGGTTGGGTCTTACACTCTACTAGAGGCCCAAAGGGTTTGAAAAAAGTTTGATGAGGGTTGAATTAATTAAAAACCCTAATTTGTTTCCAAAATGTATTTTAATTGAATAAAAATTCAATTAAAATGATCAAAATTGTTAAACATGTGGAAAACAAATTGTGATCTTGGATTAATGTTTCAAATATCAAGTTTTGACCTACAAAATGATTAGAAGTCATTAAAATTTGCAAAACCAAGAAGGACAAAATATTTTAAATGTCAAAAACAATTAAAATATTAATTCTTTGCAAAAATATCAATTATATGAAATAAATAATATTTTTTGGGATTTTTTGGTAAAATAAAATATTTTAACATTTTTGTGAATTATTAAAAAAGGAATCAACTCAAAATCATTAAAACTCAGAGAGAAATTAATTTTTGAATCAATTAAATAAAATCACAAAATTCAAATATTCAAATATTTGAAAAAGGGCTCCAAGAACAAGGCAAGAACACACGCCCTTCCTCTATTTCTGCAGATTTGCATTTACTATCCAATCTCACTGAATACTTGATTATATCATGCAATCTATATATCAATCTACTCGTTTCAACCTCACGATCATGTCTATGATCTTTAATTTCATTTATTTTAAACATGGAATAAGAAATCAAAGAGAAACCTCAAGAACCCTAAAATTTGCATGAAGGTTCAGAAATTCCATACACGATTCAAACAATGCAATTGATTAAGGGAAAACACTCCATGCATGATTATGAACATATGGCCAAATTATTGTGCAGCAAAAATTGCATGGATCATAGAGTTAGAAGAGCTCATGCTTACCACTTGCAGCTGGTGATCGTGTTTTGTGTTAGAGGTGTTACAGCTTGGTTCCAAGGTTATGGACAGCTTCCCTAGGTGCTATGGAGTGTGTCTGGATGCTTGGAGTGGATTGATTTGAGCTGGAACTTGATTTGGCACCTCAACTGCAAATCTGTCAAAGGCTTGAGCAGTTGGCTGGTGATTTTGTGATTTTGGTGTTCCAGATGTTATGTGAGTGTTTGGATCACTTCTATATGATGTTTATGAGGTGTGTGTGTGTGTGTGATTGGTTTGATTGGAATTGCTCTCAAACTCAAAACTCGATAGTGGCTTGCTTTGGAAGGAAAAATTGGAGTGAAGAAGGAGATTTTGAGGAAAGCATCTGTTTGATGGCTTTGGTGTACTCAAAATGATCACAAATAAGCTCTATTTATAGTAGAGCAAGTTTGTTTTGTAAGGAATAGTGAATGGCAACTGCTGCATAGGTTTGGCCAATGTTGAGCAATGAGAATCCAAGTCTCCTCTAGCCATTGACTGGAGGTTAGGGCACAGGTTATTGGTTCCCTTGGTCTTGGATAAGTCTTGACTGAATTCAGTTGGCAATGGCTCAGTGCATGCCACCTTGGTGTATGCATTGAATGCTCCAATCCAAAATTGGAGTCTTGGCCCTCTTTTAGGCAATTCTAGGTTTGGCATGCTACTTCTTGTTCCAAGGACTATGGAGGCTTTGATCAGTGTTTGTCCCCTTTAGATTTGATCCTCAGATGTGTCCAAAGTGATGACAAGGCTTGGAATTATCTAATTTTGCCAAATCGAGCAAAAGTGCAAAATTTTTCCTAGCCTTGGCAGTTTTCAGCAAGGCATATTGCCATTGTAATATCTCATGGCTCAAGTGGAATTTGATGGAATTCTTGGCCATTTTGGAAAGCCCTCATATGATACAACAACTGTTTGATCATATTTGGTTTTGAAACTTTTTGGATCCAAGTGAAAAATGCCCCTACATTTGGAAAAAAGTGAAGGCAGATTCTGACTTAGTGAAAATTTCACTAAGTGTTGGAAAAAAGTGAGATTTTCACTTTTCTTGATTTTGATCATTCCATAACTTGAAATCCATGGGGAATTGGAATGAGTGGTAGTTGAAGCTTTTGTTGAGGGTAATGGGAGATACAAATCCAGCTTTGGATGGGAAAAAATGGCCTTGTGGTTTAAGAATTATGATCCTCCAAAGTTGGTACCCTAGCCACTTTATTCCATAACTTAGAAAATTTCTAAGTTTTTTATGGGTACCCCTTTTACAAGTTATCCCAGTTTTCTTGATTTTTCTTGATGAATGATGATTCCAACCACACATTACCATCATTTTAGGGTTAAGGAACCATAATTGTGAAAAATCACAAAAAGTCAAAGTTTGACTTTTGTGCACAATTCACTTTTTGTCAGATGAATTCCAAACTGTGCGATCCTCTATGAAATCAAGTCCTTGACCTAAATCAAACTTGATGGATTGATTTCATAGGTGTTATAGGGTGTATTGAATCATGTCTTAGGGTTTGGGAGCATGTCCTGGTCAAAAGTCAAAGATACTGTTGACTTTTTCCGCGAAACCCTAACAGTGGTTCTGATAAAATTGAAACTTGTTGCTCAAGCTTCTTGGCTCAATCCATTGTTACAAATGGACCAATGTGGTGTGTTAGGGACCCTCAAATCATCTCTTGAGGTCTTGGCTCATGCTTTGTCCCAAAAGTCAACTTAGGGGTGAATTAGGTCAAGAAACCCTAATTCCTGATTTTTGATGTATGCATCCCCTGAGGCTAAATTGATTTGGTGATTGGGTTCATGATGTCCCATGGATAATTTTAGGTTATGCTTTGAAGCATTGGCTCATGCCCAAAGAAAAATTTCCATCTGGAGGCCCTGGTCAACCAAACCCTAATTTGGTGACACTGGCGATCTTAAGCCTTGATCCACCTAGAAGGGAGCAGCCTTGTGCTTAACCCTTGAAGTGGGAGTCCTCTTAATCCTTTTAGACAAGTTGAAAATCATGTCATTCCTTGATTGATCCTCTGTCTAAGAACTCTGAGAGGGCTTGAAACCCTAAGTTTAATTGCAGTGGATGCTCACCCATCTTTGGGGAGACTAATGGTTCATCCATATTGTGATGATGATTTGCACAATGATGGGAAATCTTAGTGGTTAAAATTTGGGGTATGACACATGATGGCATATCTATATTGTGGAAATGATTTGCACAATGATGGGGAATCTTGGTGGTCAAAATTTAGGGTATGAGAGATGCCCCTATTTAATCTTTTTGGACCCGAACGTGTGAATGGCGAAGGTATTCCGGCGTTCGAGGTGCAAGAAGATTAAATATCGAAATACCCAAAATTTTGACTGTGGTTATGAATGGCTGTTTGCAATCCATATTCTTTTGCTAAACCATGATGCTTAAAAAATGGTGAAACTTCCCCTCGATCCTAGTCTTCAGCCACGAAACTGGGCTCAGTTTCTGAAATAAACTTCCACTCGATCCTGGTCTTCAGCCCCGGAACTGGTCTCAGTTTCTGAAATAAACTTCCCCTCGATCCTGGCATTCATCCAAGGAATTGGTCTCAGTTTCTTCTTGTCAAGTTCCTTCCTTGACAAGGGATGCTATTTGTATCGGTTTTCATCAAACTTCTCACCGAGTTTTCTACTGAGGGAGACGCCATTTGATGGAAAATATTTGAGGTCAGACTTGCTGGAGACACCCATTCGTCCGAGCTTTAGAGGTGTACAAACTTCTCTGTTGGAGACGCCATTTGTTGACTCTACTGGGGAAAAACGAATCTCTTGAGAGACTGTTTTTCGCTTGGGGATATTACATCATACTTTTCTTCGAGATCTTCTCGGAGAAATGCCATGTGATGTAATCCAATTTTGAGGTGCTGATGACTTCATTACCATTGACTTTCTTGGGAGAAAAACTGATGTATTGCCGAGAGTCTTCGGTTGAGAGGCTTTCTCTGGGGATTTTCCTTAATCCGGGAAAGCGAAAATATCATCTCTAATGGTGAAGAGTGGCGTTTGTCGAATGTCTCCTTGCCTTTTAGAGATTCAAGTTATCAAAGTGGTCGAGGACCGTCCCCAATCCAGAAATAAACAGGGGGAGAGATTGTTCAGACGATACATTTCTTGACGAGGAAAGAACTGACAACTTGATTAACAAGAGAACTTTATCACTTGGAAATGAGACTGACCAGAGTGATAGTAATGCAATATGAATATGAATATGAATCAATAATGCATGATGTATGTATGTTTATGCTGACAAAACTGACGCGACATACAGACTGGTGAATGAACACGAAGGGATACTCGTCCACTGCGGGGGATGAAAAGTATCACTGGTTCAAAATAGAAATCCTGTCCTGCTTAGGAGAGGTAGACCCTGTGGGGAGGAAGAATTGTCAATCGGTATTAAGAGGTAGGAACTCTACCAGGAATATCAGATAAAACATGGCATCTGAAACTATTGATCCTTCGCTCAGGTGTACTGGTTTAGAAGGAGTACTTTGACTCTGCGCTTTGAAATTTAATCACTTCCAGAGAAGCCATCGATGTTCTTTTTGCGTTCAGCAGAAAAAGAAATGCCATCTTTCTTTTAAAAGCAGAAGAAAATTTGACAAGTAAATTCATTTTTGTTTTATTTCAAGAATTGTTAATCATGTTAAAAATGTCATTCTGTAAAGCTAAAACAAATGAGAATTTCTAACAAAAGCACTAGAGCTCAAATTTTATTGATAGGATGGAAATCAGCCAAACGCGTGATCCCATGGAGCATTAACAAAGTTTAGAAAATGGTAATTTAAAGGAAAAAGGGGCTACATTGAAACATAACAACTGTTATCCTTCTACCAACTTTGAATTCTGGACATCTTGAGCTTCTGTCGAAGATGACCTTGACTGGATGTTTTTTCGACAAATAGTGTTACCGCTGGGGGATTTCACCTTGTCGGACGTAGTTACTTGCCATTAATCCCTAACTTTTGCCTAGATTGTACTTTGAGATTTCCTATCCATCGGGATGATTTTTTATTATGTCTCTAATTTTTTCCTGGACCGCCCTTTCGGGTTGTCAATCCACCGAGATGTTTTATTTTAATTTTAGGCGAAGTATTTCTTGACTACGTCAACATTTGTGGGGTAGGTGAATTCCTCTCCATCCATGGTTACGAGTCTCAAGGCGCCGCCTGAGAAGGCTTTCTTGACCACATAGGGGCCGTCATAGTTCGGAGTCCATTTACCCCGGGAATTAGTGAGGAATGATTGTATCTTCTTGAACACGAGGTCTCTTTTTCTGAAGACACGGGGTCGGACCTTTTTGTCAAACACCTGCTTCATTCTTTGCTGATACAACTGACCGTGGCATAGAGTCGTTATTCGCTTTTCTTCGATTAGGTTCAGTTCATCGTGCTTGCTTTGACACCATTTAGCTTCTGTTAGCTTAGCTTCCATTAATACCCGGATCGATGGGATCTCTACTTCTATCGCGAGCACTGCCTCTATGTCATATACTAGAGAGAAAGGGGTTGCCCTTGTTGAAGTGCAGACAGATGTGCGATAACCGTGAAGAGAAAAGGGTAGCATTTCATGGCAGTCTTTGTAGGTTACAACCATCTTCTAAACAATCTTCTTGATGTTCTTGTTAGCCGCTTTTACCGCCCCGTTCATCTTAGTTCGGTAGGGAGATGAGTTATGGTGTTCGATCTTGAACTCAGCACACAACTCTTTCATTATCTTATTGTTCAAGTTAGATCCATTATGTGTAATGATCTGGCTTGGAACACCATAATGGCAGATGAGATTGTTTTTGATGAATCGGACCACCACTTGTCGGGTTACATTGGTGTATGATGCTTCTTTGACCCACTTGGTGAAGTAGTCAATGGCTACCAAGATAAACCGATGTCCGTTTGAAGCCTTGGGTTCGATCATGCCAATCATGTCGATTCCCCATATGGAAAAAGGCCATGGGGAAGAGAGAACTCTGAGATGTCTTGGTGTTACAGGGATTTTGTATGAGTATATCTGACACATGTGACACTTCCTCATGTACTTGTAGCAATAGGATTCCAGGGTCAACCAATAGTATCTTGCTCTCAGGATTTACTTGGCCATTGTGTGTCCGTTGGCATGAGTGCCAAAGGATCCTTCGTGAATTTATTTCATTAGCATGTTTGCCTTTGGCCTGTCTACGCATCGGAGCAAGACCATGTCAAAGTTTCTCTTATAGAGTGTATCACCGCTCAGGAAGAAGTTTCCTGCCAGTCTTGTGATGGTTTTCCTGTCTTTTCTTGATGCCCCAGATGGGTACTCTTGTTTTTGAAGGAAGCATTTGATATCGTGATGCCATGGTTTGTCGTCTACGACTGCTTCGATCGTGAAGATGTAAGCAGGCCTCTCAAGGAGCATTATGTTAATCTTAGGTATGTCATTCCATTGACCTACACTAATCATGGAGGAGAGAGTGGCTAATGCATCAGCCATGTGATTCTCTTCACGAGGGATATGGTGAAACTCGATTTTCTTGAAGAATGGCAACAACCTTCTCGCGTAATCTTTTTAAGGAATCAATCCTGATTGGTATGTGTTCCATTCTCCTTTGATCTGACTGATAACCAGGGCTGAGTCTCCATACACATCCAAATTCTTAATCCTCAAATCAATTGCTTCTTCGAGACCCATAATACAAGCTTCGTATTCGGCCTCATTATTTGTGCACTTGAATGTCAGCCAGGCAGTAAAAGGAATGTGGGTACCCTGAGGTGTTACGATGATTGCCCCAATTCTGTTTCCGTAAATGTTGACAGTCCTGTCAAAAATTAGTCCCCATTGGGAACCTGGTTATGGCCCTTCACTGGGTAGTGGTTCATCGCAATCTTTCATTTTCAAGTACATAACATCTTCGTCTGGGAAGTCAAATCCGACTGATTCTTGATCGTCAATCGGTTGATGAGCCAAATGATCGGCTAAAATATTTCCTTTGACGGCTTTCTGAGCATGGTACTCGATGTCGTATTCTGATAAAAACATCTGCCAACGGACGTACTTGATCGGATCCATTTCGGAGATTAACCAAGTAGTGTGACAAATCATGTACTGGCGAAGACGTTTGGCTACCCAAGCCAGAGCGCAACAAGTTTTCTCGAGCATAGTGTACCGAGTTTCACAGTCTGTGAATTTCTTCCTCAAATAGAAGATGGCAGACTCTTTTCTTTTTGTTTCGTCTTGTTGGCCAAGTACACAGCCCATAGAGTCTTCCAAGATGGTTAGGTAGATGATCAGTGGTCTTCCCTCTACCGGAGGCGACAAAATCGGTGGATCCAATAGATACTCTTTGATACTGTCAAAGGCTTTTTGGCAGTCTTCTGTCCATACGCAGCTTTGATTCTTTTTGAGTAGTTTGAAGATTGGCGCGCATGTCGCGGTCATGAGGGATATAAACCTTGAGATGTAATTCAGATGTCCCCAAAATCCTCTGACCTGATTCTCAGTCTTCGGTGAAGACATTTCTTGAATGGTCTTGACCTTGTCAGGATCAACCTCAATTCCTTTTTGGCTGACGATGAACCCTAAAAGCTTTCCTGAGCGAACACCGAACGTGCATTTGTTAGGATTCAAGCGGAGTTTGTACTTTCTCGGACGCTCGAATAATTTTAACAAGTGGGTCACATGTTTCTCTTCTGTTTTAGATTTGGCAATCATATCATCGACATACACTTCGATTTCTTTGTGCATCATGTCATGAAACTGAGTAGTCATGGCCATTTGATAGGTTGCCCCGACGTTCTTCAAACCGAACGGCATTACCTTGAAACAAAAAGTGCCCCATGGGGTGATGAATGAAGTTTTCTCCATGTCTTCCGGCGCCATTTTGATTTGATTATAGCCCAAGAATCCATCCATGAAGGAGAAGACTTTGAACTTTGTTATACTGTCTACCAGCATGTCTATGTGCGGTAAGGGAAAGTCATCCTTTGGACTGGCTTTGTTCAGATCCCTGTAGTCCACGCACATTTTGACTTTTCCATCCTTTTTCGGAATTGGCACTATGTTGGCTAGCCATTGAGGATATTCTGAGGTGGTAAGGAAACCTGTGTCAATCTGTTTTTGCACTTCCTCCTTGATTTTAATAGCCATATTCAGGTGAGTCCGTCTCAGCCTTTGTTTTACCGGCGGACATTCTGATCTTAACGGTAAATGATGCTCCACGATGCTGGTATCCAACCCTGGCATGTCCTGATAGGAAAAAGCAAAGACATCTGGATATTCTTTGAGAAGTTCTATCAAGTCTTCTCTGACAGTTGGATTGAGCATTGCCCCAATCTTGACTTCTTTCCTCTCTTCTTCTGAATCCAAGTTGACCATTTCCAACGGCTCTTTGTGAGGTTCAATGGACCTTTCCTCTTGCTTGAGCAGTCGTGAGATCTCTTCTGGAATTTCTGTGTCCTCTTCTTCTTCAGCCTCAAATACTGGGAATTCAAAGTTGGGAGAAGGCATTGGATCGTATGTTTCAATGGGGTTTAAAACAAGCAATCTGCATGACATGGTGATTTATTTTTTAGAAGAGATAGAGAGAATGCAAGAGTGTGTGCAGTGTATTTTCTGAAAAATGCTTGTTTTTATTTATTTTTGGGTTGTTTTAGGATTACCATTTTCTGAAAAACAACAAGTGAAAACAGCAATATATGCGGAAATTACAGAACGACTTTATTTTATTTATGACTTTGTTGATTCTTGAGATACAGCCCTATAAAACAAAACTATGTCGCTTTTGGACGAAGCGAAGAGGGATATTTACCGAAAAGTGAGCCCTATAAAAACATTCGATTCACCTAAGCAGGGTGAAAGGTTAAAACAAAGACGACAATCACTTAGACTTATGGATGACTTTTGGGACATCGACAGCAACCCATTGGCGGCGAACTCCTCGGTGAATCACAAAGTCTGGCACCTTCTTTCTTGATTTGTCCTCAGAAATGACGTAGATTTCTGGCGGAGCAGGATCATTGGAGTCTTCCTCCCATGCAGAGTTGTCATAAACGAACTATTCTATTATATCTTCCATAGTATTCTCACTCTCAGGCAGATCTCCCCATCCAGTTGGCTAGATGTCTTCTAGCCTGATACGAGAGCTTTCAGGAGCGGTGGTGTCCCATACTTCGGTGGGACTGGAGGAACCGTCCTTCTAGATGACGTTGACCTCAAGAAAACCGTAGTTGATGAACTCTAGTCCTGCAATCTTTGCAGATTCATCGTTGTGCTGGATATCTTTGGAATGTCCTGAGTAATGATCCCAAGACTTGGTGGGGACGCTGGTATTCTTTTCAATATTGTTTAGCTGATATGCATCATTGGGCTGGATCTTTTGCCCCGAGTCTTTTGGGTACGGCTTCCAGATAGGCAAGTTATTCAATGGGTCATAATAGTCGTAGTCAAAGTTATCTTTCATCGGATCGTCTTCCCAAGAGTTAGGCGGAGCACGGCATTCTTCAGGATCACAATATCCGTATATCATCTTGACGTCTGATCTTGGTATATATCTCAGATTCTGTGTGGGAAAGAAAAATGGCATATGTGCCTCTCCCTGAGACATATAACTGTCCTCGTCGAGATAGGACTTCCACTCTTCATCTGTATCGGAGTAGTCACCCTCATTGATGGTGTGTACTTCTTGAGACACTGGGTGAAGGAAGCCTCCACTATGGAAGAAGTCCTGAATGTGATGAAAACTTTCATCTTTAGTAGTCTAGGTACAGGCTGAAGAAAAACCAAGACCTTTCTTTGTCTTGTTATCAGTAGGAATTATGAGCTGTCCCCATCCTTTTGTGTCGTTACTCTCGATTGCTTTGAGAGCATCTTTGTATGAGGAAATCGACGTCCCTTTTTCTGATCGATTCTCATTGCTCATTGATAGTGCTTGAAACTGGGTTCCAATGACCTCCTCGGGTTCCACACAGGATAATGATGATAAGTTGCTTACGATTAAGGCCTGCTCTCCACAGACTGTGACTAGCATGTCATTCTTGACAAAATTCAGCTTCTGGTGAAGTGTCGAAGTGACTACCCCAGCCTCGTGTATCCAAGGTCTTCCTAAGAAACAGCTGTATGCTGCACGGATGTCCATGACCTAGAAAGTGACTTGGAAAGTGTGAGGACCGATAGTTATGGGAAGATCGACTTTGCCGATAACTATTTTTCTGGACCCGTCAAAGGCTTTGAGGATGACCTCGTTGCCTCTCATCGAAGATCCTTGAAATGATAGTCGCATAAGAGTTGATTTTGACATAACATTCAGGGCTGATCTTGTATCTACCAGTACACTGGCTAGAGCATCCTCGTGGCAATTGACTGTAATGTTAAGCGCCATGTTGTGATTTTTACCTTCTTCCGGCAGTTCTTCATCACTGAATCCTAAATTGTTGCAGGAAGTGATGTTGGAAATGATGCTGTCAAACTGCCTTACCGTCACATCTTGTTCTACGAAAGCTTGGTCCAAGACTTTCTGCAAAGCTTCTCTGTGAACTTCGGAACTAAGTAGGAGAGATAGAATAGATATTTTCGAAGGAGTTTGCAACAGTTGGTCCACAATGTTATACTCACTTCTCTGGATGAGCTTCAGCATCTCATCGATGTTCTTTGTAAGTTCGGGATTACTGGATTGCCCGACTGGTTGATTTAGAACTTCCGTTTGAGGTTTCTTCTCTTTGGTAGGTTCTCCAACTCCTCTGTTGAAGATCCCGTCGCTCCATGTTACTTGACTGATGTCTGCAATGTTTACGACGGAGGGTAATGGAGTTTCCTTTCCATTTTCGATTGTTGTTGCACCGTATTTGTAAGGGATAGCCTTATCTGATTCATATGGTATTGGACCTGGCAAGTAGATAACCACGGGAGATTTTTTATTTCTCTGGTCGTTATAGGCCACCTTAATCAGTTCCTGATTAGGGATTTTTCTACTATTTAGAGGAATTCTTGATTCATCGAGTAGAGGGATTCTAGCATAAACATCTTTGGTCCTCCCATGATCAGAGATTATGACAATGTCCTTGCTTTGATAAAGAAAATATTTGGGTATCACGTTGATCGACTCAGAACTTGAACACGGTCGAATCTCTTTCCGGATCAACTGATTTTGAAGAGCTGACCGTACGAGATAGCTCCTTGGTTGTTCTCTGAACAAACTCTACAGCGCTCGTAGTTTTGAAGTGGCACCCGACCACGCCCGCTTTGTATGCAGTGCATCTTTACTAGATCTGTTTCCATCGAGCGGACATCGTGACTTTAATATCTAGTAGGAATCCCGTCAGTCATACTTATCTGCTGTGTAGCTTCAACTAAGTAGATTGGAAGCCACCAGTGGTCTAACAAGTGTTGAAGTGTTCTTTGGAAAAATGCACACCCTTGACTGTTCTTACGACACTCTTTACAGTCTTGATAATCATGTGAAATCAGAAAGCCAAGCCTGACCTGCATAGCGTGTAATTCTACCAGACTGGTATTCATCAAGCGTATGTCAAAAATCTGAATCATATTGACTTGATGGTTATTTCTTTCACGATAGTCTTGGATCCATCTGAGATCCATCTGACGTTGGAGGACCTCTTGTACAAAAGAGCATCCCTGATTGCTTGTTGAGCAGATCAGACAGGTATTGTAATCATGCTGCGGCAGATTATGGTATTGACTTTACCTCGAGTGCATTGCCACCAAGTTGACGTTCATCGCCAGAATATTGTGGTTCTTGACAATGTTGGGATTTGCGTGAGCTATATTGACTTCACGGATTCGGTGATCTTGGATCCATTCGAGATCCATTTGTTCTTGTAGAGCTGATTGCGCTACGGAACATCCTTGATTATTCTTTGAGCAGATATCACACTGGTGATAGTTGTGAGGCGGTACATGACCGTACCCGCTCTGTCTACAATGCATCCTGACCAGATTGGTTTCTAATAGGAGTACATCGTGAATTTGATAACTGCGGCCAACCTCTGCCTCTATCAAATTTACTGCAGTCTTTTCATGTTGAGGCAACAGGTTCGTCTGAACGTTCGGATTAGTATCCTTGAAGGATAAGACCCCGTTCCTAACAAGTTTCCGTACATCAGACTTGAAGCTGATACATTTCTCGATGTTATGCCCCGGTCCTCCTTGATGGTAAGGGCAAGAATGATCTGCTTTGAACCAAAAAGGCAGATTTTATGATACTGTAAGAGGAGACCTGGTTTGGGCATACCCCTTGACCAGTAGTAGTGGAAATAGTTTGGCGTACAACATTGGTATAGGGTCGAATCCTGATGGTCGTGTCATATGATTGTTGTTATTGTATTGGGGACGATCCTGCTGAAGAGACTGTTGTGCCCTTTGCTGATACTGTTGTTGACTTGGTTGGCTCTGAGCAACCTGAGGTTGATAAGTCGGAGCCGACGTTGGGTTGATAGTAGGAGTTACTGCTGCTACTGGTTAATACCTTCGCCTTTGCTTTTTGAGAGAGATATTTTCGATATCTTGCTCTTTTTTCTTTGGGAAAGCACCACCGTATCTTTTGGTACTGCTCGATGATTCTGTGTTTTTGACCAAACGTCCCTCTCTGACTACTTCCTCAAGGGGCACCCCCATGTTCACCATTTCAGTGAAGCCATTGGCCGCACTGGCAACCATTCGGTCGTAATAGAATGAGCTCAATGTTTTCAAAAAGATCTTTGTCGTCTCTTTTTCCTCAAGAGGGGGACAGATCTGGGCAGGAATTTCATGCCATCTCTGAGCATACTCCTTGAAAGTTTCCTTGTCCTTCTGCAACATTGCTCTTAGTTGATCTCTGTCTGGTGCCATGTCCAGGTTATACTTGTAATGTTGAACAAAAGTTGTGCCAAGATCTCTGAAAGTGTTGATCTTGGTGCGGTTTAAACCCATGTACCATCTGAGTGCGGCACCGGTTAAACTGTCTTGGAAGTAATGGATCAGTAGCTGTTGATTTTCTGTGTGTACATCACCAAATGACTTTGAGGGCAAGAGTTTCCCTTGTATTTTTCAAAGTCGGGCACCCTGAATTTGTGCGGGATTTTCACATTAGGGACTAGACAAAGGTCTGCGGCGTCCTTTCCAAATAAATCCTGACCGCGAATGGCATGCAGTTCCTTCGGCATTTCTAGGAATTATTCCTGGAACTCATTCATTTTTTCGTACATGTCTTCATTTCCACCAGAGATTACTTGTGGAATCTGTCCTTCTGGGATAGTATGTACCATTGGTTGTGGTATAGTCATTATGGCGGTGACTCTTGGTGCTTCTATGCCCCGAAGTTTGTAACCTTCAGGAGCTGCTGTCATAACTCTTGTGTCTTCGCTTTCCCGAAGTTTGTAACCTTCAGGCCCAGCGGTTCCTGCTGCAGTTTCTGGATTTTTCGTGACCGGCGGGATGTATCCTTCAGGGACAAAGTTCTTAGACATGCCCCAGGGGCGATCTTTAGGTATGTTGTACCGAGGATCATATGTCTCCACTATGGGCATAGATGTTATCTCTGAGATCACAGTCCTTTGTTGTTGCCTTTGAGCTGTTGCCAGGGATTGCATGTCACTGTGAAGTTTTTTCAGATCTTCCTTCAGAGCGTTAATTTCTTCTCTCAGCTCTCTGTTCTCTTCCTCGATATCGTCCTTTTTCTTTTGTCGATTGGCCCGAGTATTGTATAAGTGAGACAATTTGATTCTAGAATCGTGACGTATATGTGATATTCGAAGATAAGAAGAATTCGTTATGTGAGAATGATGAATGAAATGATATATTTTTTTTTGTTTTTTGCTTTAATAAGAACAACTTCAACAAATAAATTGCAAATATCATACAGTAAAGGGTGGAGACCCTATTTTATTGAATTTGAAAGATTGCATAAATGGAAAATACAGTATTTTACAAAGTGCTGTAAAAGGAAACGTCTAAGCTTATGGATCCTGAATCCTCTCTGAAGAGAGCTCAGAAGCTGGTTCTGGTATTTTCCTTTTCTTTGACCGGGGCTCTTTAGCCGTTGTCGGGTTATTAGTCCTTTGCCAAGTGAAAGGAACGAGCAAATTTCTTCGGTCTTCTTGATTCTCCACAACATGTTGCTCTAGTATCTTAATCAGAGCATTCTTTTCCTTTAACAGTTCCTGAATCTTGGTATATTCCACATTGAGGATTCGGTACTTGTTTTTCCAAGAGCTCTTCTCACGTTGAACTTTATTAAGAGCTACCAAGAGTTTTTCCGCGTCAAACATGAAATAAAGGACATACTCCTTTAAAGGAAAAACTTCTTGACGAGGGTAAGGCATCCTCAGCTTGAGAGCTCTGGTTTGCACCCAGTGGAGATAAGGTTCCATGGAGGTATAGTTTGGTCTTCCTAGAGACTCTCTTCCTTTCTTGTGAACATGTTGCCAGGCGTGCACTATTTCTTTCTTTAGTGCCCTGTCATTTTCCGCTTCCATGAAGAAAAGACCTTCTAGATGAGCATTATGCGGGATATGTCTCATCGGGTATTCGAGTTGACGGGGAACTAAAATTGGATGATTATTGATTCCTCCTTTAGTTCCTATGAGGGGTACATTAAGGAAATTTCCCCAACTCTTGATGATCTATGTTCCCTCATAAATCCTATCATACCAATCTATGTCAGAGTTGGTAAGGGACATAATCCTTTGTGACCAACATAGAGTACTCTTGTGATCCCAAAAAGCATCAGACTTGGGCAAATGGGAAATGAAGCAAAGGTACACAGCATGTGATCATTCCTCCACTGTAAAGATTCCTTAAGTGTACAGAGTGATAAGCATCTGCGAGCAAAGTTGGTACGGGGTTTCCAATCAGAAATATCTTAACAGCGTTGGTATCAATGAAGTTGTCTATGTTGGGAAAAAGGAACAACACGTATGTGAGTAGGACAAAGATATCCTCGAAAGCAGTAACATTTCCTATACTGGCAAAGTACAAGGCTTTCTCTACCAAAAACTTGGCTGGTAAACCTTGGATTCCTCCCTTAGTGGTCATGTGAGTCCTGACTTCTGACTCGTCTGAACAAATGGCTCTTGCGATGACCTGATCCTTTGGAATTTCTTTCAGTCTAGAAAAGGGAGTTTGATCAGTGATAGGTAGATCAGTCAGATGAGAGTACTCTTCTAACGTTGGCGCCAGTTGATAATTCGGGAACGTGAAGCAGTGATAAACCGGATCATAAAATTGAATTAACGTAGACAGGATTCCTTCAACTACATGGACCCTATACAAAGACAACAACCCTCCGTGCTTAGCTCTGAAAGCATCAGGGTTGGTGATCATCCTTGCCAACCTCCTTAAATTCTCTAGTTTTGGAGCCTTGAAGGTGTACTTGTGCGTCTTTCTTCTACCGAAATCCATACCGTAATCTTTCTCTCTGATAAATTGAAAAAAGAAGGGAGGAGAAAAGAGAAGAAATTTTTCTTTGTTTAAGAGTTTTTTAAATGAATGCATGAATGCAGTACACAAAAACATTGAGAAAACATGGGTTCAAGGGTTCAACGTCACGAGCATGGAGTCATGGCTCTACCCATTCCCAAAGGTTGTATTCTGGTCAATTTTTGTACCTGTAGAACGGATCCAAAGGTTCCCAAAATCATTGACCCCCCTAGGGATAACAACAGCAAGCTGGTTCACCTGAGCGAGCTGTAGCATCCTAGGGTAATCTCATTTGAGTTTAGTATCGCGTATCAACTATTTCTGATAGTCACCGCACTACCAAGTGGTCATAAGGTTAATGCCTACTAAATCCTCAGGTTCACAGGTGCCGCATTAGGAAAACTCTGCTTTCACAACGATTGTGTTCAGCAGGCTGAATCCTACGGGCCCTCACCTGATTTGGTGGTCTACCAGGTTCGCTTATTCGGGATTCACTCCCTACAAGTTTCCCCGTCTATGTCACCCCTTATCTTAGGTTTCTCTCAAACTTTCCAGATGCGTATCAATCGCATTCCCATTGACAGAAAAAATAAACACGGATATCAAGTAGGAAAAGCAATATATATATATATATATATATATATATATATATATATATATATATATATATATATATATATATATATATATATATATATATAGTATAGTATGATTGCTAACAACCTAGACCTCTTAGGAATTCTAATCCTAGTTCTAGACAGACGATCCCCAGTAGAGTCACCATTTTTCTGTAGCGTGCGAATTATGTCGGTGACGCGGCCACCTTATCGCCATTCACCGCAATGGTAGCGATTGGGTGCTACTTTCTGATTTCTTATTTATCCTGTGAAGCTGGAAAGGAAAGGGAAGCTATCTAAAACAAACCTTGCACGCAAATGTTTAACTGAACAAATGCTTAAGAGATTGGGGGATCCGGTGTCAGGTTATACAATAGGGAGTTATCAATTACCCATCCTATATGTGGTTATCCACAGGTTGTTAGCAATTTTCCTTACTGCTTTCTATTTACTGGTGTTTATCTGTTGTGGGTTGGGAAAGTTTCTCCTTTGGGAGTATTTGAGAGAGAGTGAGTTTTTGATGATTTTGGTGAGGTACTGGACCTAAGGTTTTGGTTTGTGTGAAGGTACTGGACCTAAAGTTTTTGATTGGTGTGCTCGCTAAGATTTCTCAATCTTATGCCTACGTATTCCCGTTAAAGAAAACAGGGAAATCAGAGCAATTATAGTTCTTCCTATTCTATGGGAGGAAAGATATTTGGTGTCTTGCTCAAAGCCCAAGATTGAAGCTAAAGAGTATTTATGTCTTGTTCAAAGCCCAAGATTGAAGCTAAAAGGTTTGACGGAGAGAGAATTTGTCATCTCTAAAGAGAGACATCTCGTTTGTTTATCACAATTGTTGGGTGACTGATTATAAAGGAGAATTACTTTAACTGGGATATGTGAATCCAGCAATGTTATAATTTCCTTTATAGGGGATTTGTCCTGAAGGAGGAAACTTTAACTCAGTATAGAGTAATGTCGTTTTTCCTTAGGAATCTTTCTTGCTAAGAGAGGGACAGTGGCATGGATGTAAATAATCCAGAGGCTTGATGCTTACAACAATTAGATGAAAGAGAGGATTTGCCAGGATAAAAGATGGACGACAGTTTGGATTTCTCAATCAATAAGTGTGCCACTTATAGCAGTTATCTGGGATTAATGTTTATTTTGATTTTCTATTTTGGATGTGTGATATACAGAGAAATGTGTTCCTACAGAGAGATTTTGATTTCCTCTGAGGGGATTTTGTTTTTTGTATGTGCCTTGATCAAAGCCCAAGGTTGAAGCTAAGAGATTGATTGATTTCACTGGGGAGGTCCTTATACAAAGCCTAAGAGGAGGCTGGAAAAGGCTGACTCAACAAGAGTGTTTATTTGTCTTGTACAAAGCCCTAAATTGAGGCTAAAAAAGAGATTGACTCTTTTTGGGGAATATCATTATATAAAGCCTAAGAGGAGGCTGAAAGTTGACTTTTCCGGGGAAATATTTTTTCTGTCTTGTACAAAGCCCAAGATTGAGGCTAAAAAAGGGTTTTTTTTTACTCCACTGGAGAATATTTGTATGTGTCTTGTACAAAGCCCAGGATTGAGGCTAAAATGGGAAACTGACTCTACTGGTGGGAGGTTTTATCTGTCTTGTACAAAGCCCAAGATTAAGGCTAAAAAAGAAGATTAACTCTGCTGGAGAGTATTTGTATGTGTCTTGTACAAAGCCCAAGATTGAGGCTAAAAAAGAGAGATTGACTCTGCTTAGGGAGATTAATTCCCAAAGCCTAAAAGAAGGCTGAGAGGAATTGACTCCGTTGGGAAGATATTTATCCAGAGCTTAAGAGAAGTTTTATAAGATTTTGACTTTGCTGGAAAAATTTTATATATGTCTTGTACAAAGCCCAAGATTGAGGATAAAAGGGAATGACTCAGCTGAGGATATTTGAGGTGTCTTGTACAAAGCTCAAGATTGAGGCTGAAAGGACTGATTGACTCAACAAGAGAGTGTGTTTTTTTATTTGACTCAACAAGAGAGTGCTAAAAAGGTGATTGACTCAACAAGAGAGTGCTTTTGTTTGTCTTGTACAAAGCCCAAAATTGAGGCTGAAAAAGGTTAACTAAACACATGAGTGCTTTAAGAAAGAAGATTGACTCAACAAGAGAGTGCTGAAAAGGTGATTGACTCAACAAGAGAGTGCTTTTGAGAAAGAAGATTGACTCAACAAGAGAGTGATGAAAAGGTGATTGACTCAATAAGAGAGTGCTTTTGAGGCTAACTCTGCTGAGGAAAATCCTTATACAAAGCCTAAGAGGAGGCTAACTTCTGCTGAGGATTATTAAGATCCAGAGGTAGGTCCAAAGTGGGGAATCAACTCTTGCCGAGGATTACAGAAGAGTTGAGGTATCATATGCCTTGAGGTTTTGATTTAGGATAATGTTATACTGATAATAAGCTAACCCTAGCTGGGGAAATTTAGGATAAAGATTGAGTTTTAGAACCTATGAGGGTTTTAAATCTAATGGAGATTGATTAAATGATCAGGGTTTCTCATGTGTTTGTAGGGAGCTTGAGAATGTCTTTGAGATCCAAGAGGAGATTAGACTGTCCAAGTCTACTGGTATGGAAGAGTTTATCTTTGTATGATGCCCAAGAGGAGGCTGGTGTTTTAAGGGATGAGAATCAACCCTAAATTTTCCAAGGTTTTGACTCTTTGGAAAGACTGCTCTAACAAAGGATGACTAAGTTCTGTCCTCTACCTTTAAGAGGTCTTCAGGGTCCTTGTATTAAGCCCAAGAGAAGGCATGAGAACTTCTAAGAAGCCTGAGGGTCCATGTACAAAGCCCAAGAAAGGTTTCACCGGGAATTAATCCTTTCTTTAGTGAACAGTTCTAGGGTTTGAAGAAATTCAAGAGAGGTTTCACCAGGAATTAATCCTCTCTGGGGGAAATGAATTTCTTGGACAATTTTCTAATAGTGACAGTCTGAGAAAAGTTTCACTGGGAATAATGCCTTTCTCTTTGTTCCATATTGTATAAGCCCAAGAAGAGGCAAGACTGTATCTGGAAATTCCTATGGGGAACTAGTTTTGACTGTGTTGAAAGAGTGACCACTGGCTTTATCTAATCCTAGACCTAATTGCCGGGGAAAACTCTAAGTAGATAATATACAGGCATATATATACAGATGAAATATATACTGTATGTAAAAGAGGGTATGAGGACTTACAGGTGAGCAAGCTTCCAGCATATATATATATATATATATATATATATATATATATATATATATGTGTGTGTGTGTGTGTGTGTGTGTGCAAGTATGTAAAAGAAAGATGTTTAAAACTTACAGGCGAGCAAGCTTCCATTGTAACAGCTGTATGGTTAGTTGTTCAAGAAATTAAAGAAAGTTTTGATAACAACTATGAATTTGAACCTAAATCAAAAGGGATTGTTTTGAAAAGATTGGGGCTTATACTCAAGGAGAGGCCCGAATAATTGTCTATTTATAAAAAGGGTTGGGACTTACAACTCAAAGAGAGGCCCAAATAAAAAACAGTAATCGTATTGTTGATCTGAAAATTGTATCGGGACTTATATAATGACTGAGGCCCAAAAAAAGTTTTATGTACAAAGAGATGGGTCTTACAACTCAAGGAGAGGCCCAAAGTGTTTGAAAACGAAAATAAATGGGACTTATAACACAAGGGTAGGCCCAAGTTTGTTTTGTTTAAAAACGGCGATCGCGCCGAGATTTTTGAAATCATATCGGAACTTATACAATGACTGAGGCCCAAAATGGTTTGTATGTGATAAGTGTTGGGTCTTACACTCTATTAGAGGCCCAAGAGTGTTTAAAATTTAAAATCAAGAGGAAGCCCTAATTTTAAATTAAAATATCATTTTTCAAAAGGAAATTTAAATAATAAATGATATAAAAATATCAAATATATTCAAAAACAAATTGTATGCCTTGAAAAATATTTTGAAAAATCATGTTTAAAGACATGAAAGTTTGAAATGCAATTGGTTTTGAAAAATCAAAGTGGGAATTTCATTTTTTAAATGTTTAAAAATAATAAAAAAGAAATTAATTACAAAAATTCTAACTATATTAAATAAGTAATATAAATTGGATTTTTTTGTAAAATAAAATATTTAAACATTTTTGTGAATTTTGAGAAAATGAATCAATTCAAAAACACAAATATTCAGAGAGAAATTAATTTTTGAATCAATTAAACAAAATAACAAAAATTCAAATATTTAAAAATTTGAAAAAGCACCAACAGTCAAATGAAGAACACGTGTGACCCTGTTTTCCCCGGATTTGCGTTTTCTCACTTTTCTCCATGATTACTCAATGGTTTTGCACGATTCAAGTACTAATCTTGTTCGTTTTTGAACAAGGATTACAACCATGTAGATTTATTGCATTTATATTAAGTATGGAGGAAGAAATCAATGGAAAATCTCACGAACCCTAATTTCAGCATGAACACAATGAAATTCTATACACAATTGATTCATGGCAATTGATTGAGGGTTATCACTCTACATACATGCATAAACAAGATGGTAACTCAAAAATTCATTCATGATGCATGGATCATAGAGTTTGAAGGGTTCAGGCTTACCTCTTACAGCTGGTGATCGAGTTTGATGATGGAGGTGTTGTAGATAGGTTCCAATGATCTGGACAGCTTCCTTAGGTGCCAAGAAGTGTGTTTGAATGCTTAGAGTGGATTGAAATGAGCTGGAACTGGTTGTGGTACCTCAACTGCAACTCTGTTAAGAACTTGAATAATTGGCTGGTGATTTGAGGAATTTGATGTTTCAGATGTTGTGTTAGTGTTTAGATCACTCACATATGATGTTTATGAGGTGTGTGTGTGTGTGTGATTGGTTTGGTTGGAATCACTCTCAATCTCAAAACCCGATAGTGACTTGAGTTAGAAGGCAAAATTGGAGTGAAAGGGAGATTTTGAGTAAAGCATCAGTTTGGGTGCTTTGGTGTACTCAAACTGATCACAAATGAGCTCTATTTATAGTAGAGCAAGTTTGTTTTGGCTGCAATAGTGAATGGCAACAGCAGCATGTCTGTGGAAAATGTTGATCCAATGGAACCTCAAGTCTCCTCTAGCCATTGATTTGAGGTTAGAGCACAGGCTATGAGTTCTCTTATTCAGGGATAAGGCTTGACTGAACTTGGATAACATTGTCTAGATGAATGCCACCTCTATGCATCAATTAATGCTTGGAAACAAAATTGACCATTTGGAAGAATCTTGAATTTTAGGAGTGTCATGCTAAAACATAGATCCATGGACTTGTGACGCTGGTGGATCAGTGTTTGTCTCTTGGTTGTTCCCCCTTGAGGTGTGCAGATGGATAACCATGCTTGTTTTTGCACAAATTGATCAATTCGAGCAATAATGCACAAATCTGCCTTGCAAAAATCAGTGAAAATGTCATTTTCAATGGATCATATCTTCTTGCTCAGGCTGAATTATTGGAGGCTCTTGTACTTTTTAAAGATCCCTCATATGGTACTATCCATGTGATCGTGAAGGCTGGATCAGATCCTGTAGAATCAGGTCGCCAAGTGCGTCAGGGATGCTGGTCGTATGGAGATGAGGGGGTGTACCTGCAAGGTACTCTGACGCTCAAGTAAGAAAGGGTCAGAGAAAAGGGGCAAGTACAAAGTATGAATAATTAGGGTGAATATTGGATACCTGACCCTCTCAAGTGAGAGGGTTTATATAGAGCCTCCAGCGCGTGGCCAACGGTCCTATTTTCGGGGCGAAATAACCGTTTTCCCCAAAGAATATGTAACTACCCAAACTAACCGTTATGTCGGGCAGGGCGTCCAAAACTAGCCGTTATGTCGGGCATAGGCATAGTTCCGGGCACCTGCCCACAGCTGTTCGGGGAGTAATGAAGTCGTGCGTAACGGGCAGTAATTCCGGGGAGGAACGTTGTATTTCTTGCCCGGTTTGAGGGGTAGAAAGGTAACTTTTAACTGATCGTGAAGGCTGGATCAGATCCTATAGAATCAGGCCGCCAAGTATGTCAGGGATGCTGGTTGTATGGAGAGGAGGGGGTGTACCTGCAAGGTACTCCGACGCTCAAGTAAGAAAGGGTCAGAGAAAAGGGGCAAGTACAAAGTATGAATTCTTAGGGTGAATATTGGATACCTGACCCTCTCAAGCGAGAGGGTTTATATAGAGCCTCCAGCGCGTGGCCAATGGTCCCATTTTCGGGGCGAAATAACCGTTTCCCCCAAAGAATAGGTAACTACCCAAACTAGTCGTTATGTCGGGCATAGGCATAGTTCCGGGCACTTGCCCACAGCTGTTCGGGGAGTAATGAAACCGTGCGTAACAGGAAGCAATTCCAGGGAGGAACGTTGTATTCCTTGCCCGGTGGGAGGGGCAGAAAGGTAACTTTTGCCCCTCTGTGGATTGGACTTAGGAAATTTGGGCCGCTCTGGAGCAGAGGCGGATTGGGTCATGTCTAGCCATCGGTCCAGTCTAGAACACCATGTATGATCATAGTTTGTCTTGAAACTATTTGGATCCAACTGAAAAAACCCCATGAACTTTGATGTTCAGGGCTGGTAACTTAGGCAGATTTTTACTAAGTGTTGAAAAAGTGTCATTTTCTTCATTTTGTCATTTTGATCACTCCATAACTTAAAATCCATGAAGAATTGGAGTTTGATGTAGTTGAAGCTTTTGTAGAATGTAGGAAGACCTACAAATCAGGTTTTGGATCACTCTAATGGCTGCTTGGATCACAAGTTATAATCCTTGGAATTTGGTACCAAAATCATTCAAATTTAGTAACTTAGAAAAATTTTCAATTTTTCAAGGTTACCCCTCTTACAAGTTATCTTGGTTTCTTGATCAATTCTTGTTCAAATGACATTATAATTCATATTTTTTGAAAATATGAGTCATAAGGATCATTTTTGCCAAAAAAGTCATGTTTTGACTTTTGGCTCCGGAGCGGTTCCGCGCGTAAAAACCCTAATTCTCGACTTTTGGGGAATGCATCCTTTAAGGGTAATTTAGCTTTGTAAATGGATTCTTAGGTTTATTTTGGGCATGTTGAGTCACATGTTGAAGTATTGGCTCATCCCCTTGTGAAAATATCACTCTGGAGGTCCCAGTCGTCCAAAACCTTAATATGGCGACATCGGGTGTTTCGAGGCTCAAACCACTTGGAATGTGGCAACTTTGTGCTTGATTCTTGATGTGGGAGTCCTCTTGATCCCTTATGGGTGTTTGAGAGGTTAGGCAAGTTGAATATCATGTCATTTCTTGATTGATCTTTTGTCTAAGTGCTCTGAGAGGGCTTAAAACCCTAATTCTTGATTGTAGTGGATGCTCGACAATCCTTGAGAAGATTGATGAGGCATGATGGCACATCCATATTATGGAAATGATTTGCACAATGATGGTGAATCTTGGTGGTCAAATTTTAGGGTATGACAGAAAGCTTGAAACATTCTCTACAACTTTCATGTAGATAACTTTCCTTGATTCAATTGGGATCATGATGAAAAATGCTTGCAAAGTTAGCTTCATGACATAGCCAGATTTGGTTGAAAAATTTTCCAAGTGTTTTTGTTCCAAAAGTAGTGAACCCTCTACTTCATGACCTTATATCTCTTTATCCATGCATTTTTTGTAAATCATCCCCTATGACAAAGTTGTAATATAGAACAAGATCTTCAATTTGGTCATTGGAGCAAAGAAAATGGTTACTTGAGGAGGAAGTTATGGACTTGGAAAGTATGGCAAAAATCATAGGGATTCATAACTTAGTGAAATTTCCCAAAACCCTAATTTTGCGATTTTGATATTTTCTTTGATTTTCTTGATTGATCATGATCAAATGCATTCAACAATCATATTTTCATGATATTTGACTTGAGGAAATCATGTTTGACCCAAAGATGCCAAAAATCAGGCTTTGACTTGATCAATTATTTCACTTTGTATCAGATGAAGTCAACTTTGTAATTGCCGATGAATCCAGTTTCTTGGGCAATTTGAATCTTGTGAATGGTCTTCAAAGATGTATTTGAGGTCCTTGAATCATGTTTTGAAGTATAGAATCATCCTCAGATGAAAAAGTCAAAGGTAAGCCTCACTCAGTCAAAACCCTAATTTGGGTGCATCTGATGAATCTTAAAGCTTGATGAATTTGAAATGATGCAATATTGTATTTGATAGTTGATGAAGAGAAACTCTTGATATTTATGAATTAATGAGAGATTTGAGATGTTGAAGATCACACAAATCCCTGGCTAATCATCAGCTTGAACATCTTGAGGCACAACCTAACTTGTAAAGCAAATAAGCACACATTTCTTGTATTTGTAATGGGTTAGTAATGCATAAAGACACTCACACACACACACACACACACACACACACACACACACACATACACACACACACACACACACACACACACATGTAATGATAAATGTCATGCAAATGATGTGAATGAGGTGGAATCTTAGGGGGTAAAAGTTAGGGTATGACAGTATATTGTTGTGAAAGAAATAGTCCAGGAGAAACAAATTTTGATAGACCATATATGGACAAACCTAATGCTAGCTGATCCACTAACCAAAGGTTTATCAACTAAGGCTTTTCATGGGCGTGTTTCTCATATGGGTCTTGGTTTTCAGATTACCTTAGATTAATGGGAGGCTTTTCCTTATTTTTTTCTATGTTCTATGCTTTAGTTTTATTTTGGTACAAACTTTATGTTATGTTTGATTTTTTGCATAAATAAAAACCTATGAGGTACTATTGTTATAACAATATCAAGTTTTTTTGTTGTGTGCAACGATTTTATTCCTGAATTGCACATGAGGAACTTCAGTTTGATCTCAATAAAGACTTCAGTTGGACCAGTTGGAAATATGCATGTTTAGAGATCACATTGCATGAAATATCCATGCCACATCCATATCGATCTATGTCATCAAGTACATTGAACTGGTGATCGTCGGGGTTCTGTCACATTATATGACAGTGACAACAGACGCGGTGGTTTCATTATTGATGTATGAGATGGACCAGATTATAAAGTTGATATCTAAATTAAATAGCATTTGGATGCCTCTCTAAAGAACTATGATATAATTATTAAGATGTATCGCCCAAGTGGGAGAATGTTGGAATATTTCATAATTAAGTATTATTTTAATATTTTAATAATTATTATATGGATATATATTTTTTTAATTATATTAGCTATTTTATCAAATTAAGTGCCTTAAATAAATAAGTGATCAAATTAAGTTGAAAGGCTAATTATATTTCATTTAATAATTAATTAAATAAATAATTGGCTATGGACTCAAATATGAGTGGATGTCAGGATGACCCATTTGAGAATATTGAAAACCCTAATTGGCCATCACATTATATATATAGGCTATGGTCTCCAATATACCATACATAAGCAAATTATCTCTTCTTCCTATCTGAAGAGAATTCGAGGCATAAGGTACCGATTGAGGAAGAACCACAAAAGACATCAACTTATGGGTTTTAAGATTACCGCCAACATGAACTTTTTCAATGAATCTAGGTATTCCTAAAACCATCAATATGTCTTTTAATTTTATTTATAAATGTATGATTACTTGACTTCAACATTTTATTAAGCATGTATATTCAAATGACTTAATATTTTAGTGCCTTTTAATTATTATCTTTGGACCAAACAACCTACGGATTTTTTGTAATGGGATTATTGCTTGTTTGGGGTAATATGTTTTGATTTTGCCTCTTTTTTTGGTGTTGTAATTTTGGTTGGAATACTTCATGTATTCTTACTATATGAGTTTGCTTATAAAAAAATATTTTAATTCTAACAACTTCTACATATAAAAAAGAACAGAAGTAATGGAAAACTGTTGTGGGATATTTTTATTCTAGGGAGTATTGAACATTGTGAGACTTTATTTCTAGAGCAACAGACCTTTGTGAGAGACACACACATATTCACCCAAAACTATAAGGTGATAAATGTGTGGGTTCTTCCACTTATAAATGCTCAAGTTTCCACATTTCTAGTCAATGTGGGACTATTATACATACTACTCACATTTATTATACTTAACACTCTCCCTCAAGTGTGAGTCTATCAACAATGCTTCTCTTTAAGTGGAAGCTTCATCCACAAAAACTTGTACCACTGTTGACACTCTTCAACGGGACACTGAACCCACCGCCTGTGGGGATACTTTCGATACAAGTGAGCTGGTTCTTCCCTCGAACCAAAGGCTCATGATACCGTTGTTAGGGAAAATTTTTCACTAGGGAGCATTGAACATTGTGGGACTTTCTTTCAGGAGCAACACACCCTTGTGAGCGACACACCACATATTCATCCAAAATCTTAAGATGATAGGTGTGTGAGTTCTTCCACTTATAAATACTCAAGTTTCTACGTTTTTAACCAATGTGTGCCTATTATACATACTACTCACACTTGTTATACTTAACAAAAACTACTTAGACACGAAACAAGTAAATTTAGAGACAATATATTGTTACAAATTATGCAGGAAAAAAATGCTTTAGTTTTTTACAATTTAAAATGATAAAATTATAACTTTAATTCAGATCCATTGACAAGATGTAAATCAAATTTTATAATAATTTTAGTATTTTTTTCCTTAAAAATAAGCTATTAAAAAAAAGATCATATAATTTTTTAATTTTTTAATTTTATTTAATATGATTATTTAATTTATTTTTATTAACGATTAAGATTTAATAAAGATGACAATCGATATATATATATATATATATATATAAAATTTGATTTTAGACCCCCACAAAATTTTTTGAACTTGAAGATAAGATAAGTTAACATTATTTAATAATATCATATGTCGGCATAAGTGTCCGAAAATTATTAAAAACAGTATCTATGGTTTAATGCAAGTTTTTATAGACTTTCCCCTCTATTTGTCCATTGCCATGTTGAACATCTATTTTTTAACATCTTATCACGCACTGTATGCCATTTAAATGCAACGGAGAACTTGCACCTTATCTCAATGTTCTTTTATAAGTGTTATTTTTTAAAGTTTTTATACATACAAGAAAGTTAATAAAAATAATTACTTTTTAAACAGTATTTTTTTTCTATTTTTATTTTTAACTTTTTATTAATTTATTTATTTGACCTTTTTTCTCTCTCTTTATTAAATAACTAAGAATAATTTTAACAAAATAACAATTAATATTACTTTAAATTTTGAAATGACACTTATAAAGAACCACATTTTTTTTAGTGACAGTTAAAAGAAATGGAGGGAGTATATATTAACATAGCCGATCCAACACATTCGGAGGTATGATGCAAAAATAATAAAATCTAGTCTTTTTAAAAAATTAATAAAATGTATATTTTATATATGGATTCAGAATGACTATCTAATAGACACTAAAACTCACAATAACCACTAAACTAAATATTATTTCTTTAAATTTCTATAAAGCCTAAAATAAAATTAGGATCTCAAATTATTTGAGGCTTGATGCTATGGTTCTTTCTGTACATGCACAGGGCCGATTATATATATATATATATATATATATATATATATATATATATATATATATATATATATATATATATATATATATATATATATATATATATATATATATATATGTGTGTGTGTGTGTGTGTGTGTGTGATGTAGTGTTTTAGTTTAGATGTCCATAAATTATGATTGATTTTTCCCTGTTCAATTTTGGATAGGTCGAACGGAATAACGCTTGAAGATGTAGTCATAGATAAATCTGAGAAAGAGTTTGTAATTCGAACGTAGGGTTTTGTACACAACTTTGATAGAGCCACCTACATAGATAAGAAGATTACACTATGCCATAAAAGCATTTAGACAGCGCTTTTTTTGGCATTACACAGCGCTTAAAAGCGCTGTCTAAACTGGCGCTGCTAAAAGATTAGACAGCGCTTTGGTTAATGTAAAAAGCGCTGTCTATAGGGGTGCTTTGACTGAAAAAGCGTTGTCTAAAGCACCATTTAGACAGCGTTTTAACAATAAACAGCGCTTTTACTTATATTTTAAACAGCGCTTTTATTTTAAAAGCGCTGTCTAAATGGTGCTTTAGACAACGCTTTTTGTTTTTTAGACTAACATTAGACAGCGCTTTTTGCCTTCTTTTTAGTATACCTTAGACAGCGCTTTTGCTTTTTTTGGTATACCTTAGACAGCGTTTTTTCTTTTTTTGGTATACCTTAGACAGCGCTTTTTGGACTAAGCGCTGTCTAAACCCTACTTTATCGCTTTTTATTCAAATTACTGAAAAAAAAAGCGCTGTTTGTTTTATACAATTTATATGCACCTGTTTTTGAACCACAATTTGCACCAGGTTTTCAACCACAATTTGCACCTGTTTTTCAACCACATTTTTGCACCAAAATATCATAAATTGGAGCTTCAAACCAATATATACTCACAAATTTTGCCTATTTATATATACAATTTTCATTCAACAAAACATTTTGCTTCAAATCTACATATTACTTATAGAAATGCTAAGCAAAAAGCAATGCACATCAAGATAACTCTATTTTCTACTTTGCACATATAACCTGAAACAACACAAAAAGATTGTAATTCAATTAAAACAATAATAAACAATGTCTATAGTTACAAAGTTATACATACTCAAAATTCTCATCAATAAGTAAGAGTACAATATACCTTATAAAACTCCGAGCTCAATAATGAATTGACATCAATCCTCTTTAATTTCATCCAAATGATCTCTTGAGTAATACGCACACTTGAATTCATCAAAGTACTACATAATAATATAACATAGTTTGATTTAGTTTCAACTATTTAATTATATGAGAAATATGTGTTAAATATTAAAATAACTCATAAGTTAGAAATACATACATCGGATGGAATCTCTATTCGATCCAAAAAAAGAGTTTCTCTCATAAACCTCAACATGAAATAACCGCAATCTATACCGTTACGTTGCCGAGGACACTACACATGAAAAGAAAATATGGATAAATCCTTAGTTTTATCAAGTATCATCACTAATATAATCAAAAATGTGATAATTAATATACCTTCACTCCAATCCATGTAATGTTGTTGGCTCTCCTCTTTGTTACTTGGATATCTCTTTGTGCTCGAAAAGCTTGTATAATGCTAATAAAATATAAATGAATATTTAGAACAATTCACATAAATAAATAAATAAATAAATAAATAGACACATGAATATTTAGAACAATCTAACTTACGTATCAATCATTTTCTTCATATCCGGGTATGTTGTCCAATCATTTCCTAACGAATCCAGATAATACACAACTTCTCTGATAGGATTAATCGCGATCAACAACCAATGTCCACTGTAAGATTAAACAAATGTTAGATGGAAACTTTCTACACGACGTCAAAATACAAAAAAAATTATAATAGATGAATTTAGAATGAAAATCTAACCCAGTATTAAACGGTAAAAAGAACAACTTTTCTGTATCTTTGTCGGCCATAAAGCGGTTGAGTACATACACCATGACAACAAACGACCATGCAACCGACAACCTATTGCTAATAAGGCCTGACGCTAATGGGGCCTGACGGCCATGCAACAAACGAACCTATTGCATCTCCCACCAATGTTGTATCCGAAACATCGTCAGGATATGGTAATAATGCATCCCATTCTTTTTGTGAAATCAAAGCTCCATATTTAGATGGAAGCTCTGCATCAACAAAATTACCTTCTGCATCCCTAAGAAACTTGGTTGATAAAAATGTTCTAAACCCTCATAGTAGTTTTTCGGCCAATTTAAGACAAAAAGGTCTTCTATCATCATCAATGTTGAAACACCTCTAAGAAAAACATACACATTGTGCGTTAGTACAAGTAATTTAAAAGACAGAATTAGTTGGCATAATTAAAGACATAATTATGGCACCTTTATCTCACTCCAAATTTTTTCTTTGGCTTCCTTCAACTCTTTATTTCTCCAATCATCACAAGTAATTGGAACCTCATTCCTTACAAGTGCACCAATAAAACTTGTCAACGTATAACCGTTAGGCTCAATAAGAAGGCCTTGTGGGCTCCAATGCACATCTAATATGATGCCTCGATCTCTATCACGAATCACTTTCTTCATAACTGTTATTCCTCTTTTAATTTCCTCTTCCGCATTAGCTACGTTCTTACCTCCATCATGAATAGAATCATCATGTGGGTGATCCTCATTAGTAGCCATCTAACTTGTAATAAAGAAAACAAGGATTAACAACATTATGAAATCGAATTGAAAACTAAATGTGATAAATAGAAAACCAAAACAGATCTGCAACCGACAATTGGAATTATTCACACAACAAAATGAACTGATACATAGTGATCAAAAGACGCATTCAATGGAGTAATTCGCACAACGCACAACTTAAATTGACAGGTTACTGAAACCGCAAACAAAGCAACAAATTGCAAAATCTCAGCAAGATAGTATTTACGTAATAGAATTTGTGACATGAATTGCAACAGCAACATCACATATTTATACTATTTATAAATATCAAATTGATTACAAGTATCAAACCAAACCAAAATAGATGTACAAATTGGGAGCAGTAGTAACAATGTATCCATATCAGTACAAGACCATTACCAGTTTCTGAAAAATGAACATATCAATTCAAATATTTCCAATTTCCAAACAAAATTATCCTTTGCTCAACATACAGAAACAAACCATAAAACCAACACATCAGTACCAAGCTACATTCATGAGTAGAACCACTATTTATCATCTCTAACGTTAACCATAACAGAAAAGAAGAAAACATACCTAAACGGTGGAGAACAGTGGAGTACATTGGAGGACGGTGGAGGACAATGGAGGAAGGAAGACGGCGAGACTGTAACCGAGACGGTGGAGGAGGGTGGACGACGGTAGCGAGAGCTGTTCTTCGTTCGTTCTCGTCGTTTGCAGTTCGCAGCAGAGAGGGAAAGAATAGAGATATGAAAAATAGAATACTGATACTATTCCATTTTTTATTTTAATTAATAAGACCTTAGACAGCGCTTTTGAGAAAAAACGCTGGCTAATATAGGCCTTTAGTAGCGCTTTTGAAAAGCGCTGGCTAATGTGGGCCTTTAGCAGCGCTTTTGAGATTATTTTTTTTTAAAATTTATATGACTTTAGAAAGCGCTTTTTAGAAAAGCGCTGGCTAATATAGGCCTTTAGAAGCGCTTCCCAGAAGCGCTGGCTAATGTTGTCCTTTACCAGCGCTTTACAAAATGCATTGTCTAAGGTAGGCCTTTTAGTAGCACTTTAACTCTTTTTCGTGTACAGTTTCCGTGTTTTATTTTTTATTTAACTTATAGCAGCGCTTTTTCATAAAAGCGCTGTCTAAGGTGCGCTAGTAAAAGTCATTTTTGGCGTAGTGTTAAGAAAATCAAGATTAAGGATTGATATTGTTGGAATTCAACCACAACCTATGGTAATTCCTCTTTCAATCTTGATCTCAAGATTGTTCACAAACCCACAAACACGCAATGGCAATGATAAAGATGAAGAACAAATAGCAAGAAAGAAACGAGAGAAGATAAATATTTGGAGAAAAATGTTACCCACAAACTGTGGGATTTCTGATTATTATTGATCACTTACAAATCTGCAACTGTGAATACAAGCACTGTGATTCTTCACTACTTGTTATGATTCAACATATTGCAAAGTACAAGGGATACTCCCTATTTGTAGACTTAGATTTACAAGGGCCCAAAACTATAAAAGCCCGAAATATCTATTTGAACTAAATCAAACCTAATCTAAATCATATCAAATCTTAAAAAAAAAAATCTGTATGAAACAACCGTTTCGACACACTAACATAAGCTTTGACACATCGACTTCGACACTTCAACACTTCCTTGCTTCGACACTTCGACACAAGGAATTACAATTTAACACACCACCTAATTCATTGTGTCTAAGCTGTCTACATTCATTATGGCTCTTAGTCTTCTGAAGGCTTCTACCTGCACTCCCTTCGTCATGATATTTGCAATCTGATTCTTAGTTCTGCAGTGTTCCAAATTCATCTTCCCTTCTGCTACCTACTCTCGAAGATAATGGAACCTCATTTCTATGTGCTTGCTTCGACCGTGAACTATTCGATTCTTCACCAATGCTGTTTATCTTCATGGTAATTGCTCCATGACTCTTCCCTGTATTCTCTCGACCAAGTTCACAATCCAAGTTGATTGACATGCACAAAGAGAAGCAGCTATGTATTCTGCTTCGCATGATGACAATGCCACTACTGGCTCCTTTCTCGAACTCCAAGCAACCGATGCACCACCTAACATAAACACATATCCAGCTATGGATTTTCTATCCTCATCATCACTACACCAACTAGAGTCGGTGTATCCCACTAAATTGCATTCTTTCCCTTCATCAACTGCATGAAACAAAATGTCGTAGTCGAGAGTCCCTTTCAAATACCTTAGTATCCTCTTCGTCGCTGTTAGGTGTGATACTTTTGGCTTCTGCATGAATCTACTTACCATACCCACATTGTATGCTAAGTTAGGCCTTTTATGACAAAGGTATCTGAGTGACCCAATAAGTCTTCTGTATTGGGTTGGGTCGACATCATCTTCATCTGGATCCTTCGATAGTTACAGTCTGGTCTCAACTGGAGTCGAAATTGGGTTACAATCTTGCATCTCAAATCTCTTGAGTATTTCGTCTGCATATCTTCTTTGGTGCATCATTAAACCTCTACTAGTCTTGTAGAATTCGATGCCAAAGAAATATGAGAGATTTCCCAAGTATGACATTTCAAACTCCTCACTCACGTCATGTTTGAAATCTTCGATCTCCTTCTTGCAACTCCCTGTTATCAACAAATCATCGACATAAAGGCATAGTATAAGCAATTCATTATTGCTTTTCCTTACATACACTCCATGCTCAGTCGTACACTTCACAAATTTCTTCTCCCTTAAGAAGCTGTCGATTTTCTTATTCCAAGCTCTTGGAGCTTGCTTAAGTCCATAAAGGGCTTTATGCATCCTGTACACATTTCCTTCTTCGCCTCGTTTCACATACCCAGTTGGTTATGCAACATAAACTTCTTCATCTAAGGATCCATTAAAGAACGCACACTTCACGTCCATCTGAAATGTGTGCCAATTGTGTGACAACCAACCTGATTATTTCGATCCTAGCAACAGGTGCGAGCACTTCATCGAAGTCGATTCCTTCCATCTGTAGAAATCCTTTCGCCACAAGTCTCGCCTTGTGTCGAGTTACTTCTCCTCTAGAATTCACCTTCACCTTGTAAACCCACTTCACATCAATTGCCTTCTTGCCTTGAGGTAATTCGACAAGTGACCAGGTGTTGTTGACTTCGATGGACTCTAACTCTTCATTCATTGCTTTCACCCACTTCGAATCTTTCAATGCCTCAGCTGCATTGACTGGTTCGACATCTGCGTAGAAAGTATAATGTACCAGCTCACCCTCTCCATCGACCACATCATCTGATGTAATTACACATTCTTGCAACCTTGCAGGCATGTGTCTTGTTCGTCGAGGTCTGCTTGAACCTGCTTCATCTGCGACTGGTTCCTGTCGAACTTCTCTTTCGACTTCAGTGGCTGGTTCTTCACAAGAGATTCTCACTGAATCCTTCTTGGCTTTCTCAGTCCAATCCCATTCTTTAAGCTCATCTATGATCACGTCCCTGCTGATCACTACCTGCTTATTCACTGGGTCGAACAACTTGTAACCTCCAGTCGAATGATATCCTATCAAGATCATCTGATTCGACTTGTCATCAAGTTTCCTTCTCAACTGATCTGGCACATGTCTATGTGCTATAGATCCAAACACCTCCAAGTGACTGAGGCTAGGCTTGACACCAGACCAACATTCTTCTGGTGTGATCCTTCAAGCTTTTTCGTCGAACATCTGTTCAAAATATTTGTTGCTGTCGAAACTGTTTCTCTCCGTAATTATTTCAGTAGATGCTTTCCATTCAACATACTTCTCACCATATTCATGATGGTTCTATTCTTTCGTTCTGCAACTCCATTTTGCCATGGAGTATAGGGTGGCACCACCTCATGCATAATCCCTTTTTTCACATAATGCATCGAACTCTTTCGACACATACTCTCCACCACCATCCGTCCTCAAAATTTTCAACTTTCGGCCACTCTGTCTTTCGACCATGGATTTGAATATGGAAAATACCTCAATCATATCACTTTTCTTCTTGATGAGGTAAGTCCATAACTTTCGACTGAAATCATCTATAAACGTGACAAAATATCTGTTGCCACCAATCGAATCCACCTGGATTGGACCACATACATCAGAGTATATGACTTCAAGAATTGCCTTCAACTTCCTTCCTGCATCCTTGCTGAATCTATTCTTGTGTTGTTTCGACTGAACACACTCTTCACAAACTTCACTTGGAATGTCGATTTCTGGTAATCCTGAAACCATATTTCTTCTCTTTAGCTCTCTGATGTCATTGAAGTTGAGATGGCCTAGTCGAAAATGCCATAACCACTAATCTCTGCTGGCTGCAGTTGCTAGACACTTGTGCTCCATCACCTTGAGTTCAATCTTAAAGGTCCTATTCTGAGACATTGGAGCCTTCAAGATCAGCCTACCACCTGCATCGAGAACTCTCATCATCTTGTCTTCGACAACTACCTTATAGTTCTTTTCGACAAGCTTCCCTATACTGAGCAAATTGATCTTCATGCCTGGTATGTACAACACATTGGAAATTGTTGATCTTTTGCCGTCTTTCCTCATAATCAGAACATCACTAACGCCTTCAGCTGCTAGAGTGTTGTCATTTGCAAACTTCACCATGTTCTTCGACGAGGGCTTCATGTTGACAAACCAATCTTTCCTTCCAGTCATGTGTGATGAGCATCCTGAGTCCAAGTACCACTTATCTTGGAATCTTTCTTCATCTCTTTTTGTGACCATCAGCAACGTCTCTTCTTCTTCATGTTTCGCCAGCTTTGCATCAGTTTCTTGATTTCTCTTATTTTCTGGACAATCACTAATATAGTGACCATACTTCTGACAATTGAAACATTGAATGTGACTTTTGTTTGGTTTTTGACCACCACCTCTTCCTTTACCTACAGCACCACCTCTTTGGTTGCCTTGGTTCTAGGGTTTCTTCTGAGTCGAATTGTTGTAGCCTCCTCTTCCTTTGTTGTCATTCACGTTTCCTTTGCCTTTCCTTTCTTTTTCTGACTGCGCCTGTAAAGCCATACCACTTTTCGACTTTCCTGCAGCTATTTCAGCCATCCTTTGTTCATGAGACTCAAGCGTCCCTTGAAGCTCTTCCTTCGTCAATACTGACAAGTCTTTCGACTCTTCTATGGCCACAGCCATGTGGTCGAAATTTGGAGCCAATGACCTCAAGATCTTTGCAACAACTGATCTTGATGTCAACACCTATCCACATACCTTGATTTGATTCACCAGCTTTGTAACTCTGGTGAAGAAATCTGTAATACTTTCATTGTCTTCCATCTGAAGCAACTCATAGGTTCTCTTGTGAGTTTGTAACCTCACCTCTTTCACCTTCTCTGCGCCTCCAAATGACTTTTCAAGAATCTCCCATGCTTCCTTCGCTGACTCTACATCACTAACTTTTTCAAAATTATCTGGATTAACAAACTGATGGATTATAAAGAGGTCTTTATAATCTTTCTTCTCCAATTCTTTGCGTGCAGCCTTTTCTTGATCTGTCGCGTTCTCCGCAAGCAGTGTTACTCCTTCCTTCACAAGATCCCAAAGATCTTGATAACAGAAAACCATCTTGATCTGCTTGCACCAATTCTCATAATTGTCTTTCTTGAGAATCGAAAGACTCGCCGGAAAATGCCTGTTTGGATGGTTCATCGCCGTCACGATTTTCCTTCCTTGAATCGCAACCGGAGCTCTAGATACCAGATGTTGGAATTCAACCACAACCTATGGTAATTCCTCTTTCAATCTTGATCTCAAGATTGTTCACAAACCTGCAAACACGCAATGACAATGATAAAGATGAAGAACAAACAACAAGAAAGAAACGAGAGAAGAGAAATATTTGGAGAAAAATTTTACCCACGAACTGTGAGATTTCTGATTATTATTGATCACTTGCAAATCTGCAACTGTGAATACAAGCACTGTGATTCTTCACTACTTGTTATGATTCTGCATATTGCAAAGTACAAGGGATACTCCCTATTTATAGACTTAGATTTACAAGGGCCCAAAACTATAAAAGCCCAAAATATCTATTTGAACTAAATCAAATCAAATCTAAATCATATCAAATCTTAAAAAACAAATCTGTGTGAAACAACCGTTTCGACACACTAACATAAGCTTCGACACATCGACTTCGACACTTCCTTGCTTCGACACTTTGACACAAGAAATTACAATTTAACAGATATATTGATACTTGAGCGTTATCGTATGTGCACTATAACAAAAAAGAGTTTAGACAACAATCGAAAACTGTGGCCAGATATTATAAAACCGTAGTCTAAGTCTTTAGGCGACGGATTTCCAGGCGTGGAATATGCGGCCGTTGCCTATTCTATTAGGCTACGGTTTTTTCACTTTTGCCCACAAAATGTAAAAACCGTCGCCTAACATTATAAATAGGCTACGGTTTTCTTTTGCAAAATAGACAACGGTTGTTTTGTAGCCATGCTATTAAACCGTTCCTTATCGTTATGGACTTTTTTTTTTAATTAATTCAATTAACCACTTTTAAATTTATTTTAATCAAATATTAAATTTTAATAAACTTGTTGCGTATTCCAAAGTTATTTGTATATAGTTAAATAGTAATTTGTTTAATTTCTAAATTTACTTTTTCATTTAATTATGAATAGTTAATTATTATTGATGAATTTATTGTTTCACAATGGTATTCCAAAGTTCCATGTATACATCTAAATAATAATTTTTTTAACTTTTGAAATTACTTTTTAATTTAATTCTGAATTGTTAATTATTATTGCAATTACTTTTTAATTTAATTCTGAATTGGTAATTATTATTGTTGATGAATAACAATATTTTATTGTTTCACAATTGTTCACCTTCAATCACTTGAATCTTGTATAATATGATCTTTCCCCGCTGCCATTACATGAGAAAACAATAGTTACATTACTAATTAATCATTTTAAACCCAATAAAACTAAAAACATCAGTTTAAGAAACTATTTTATTAAAATAAAAATTAATTTTTAAACTTAAAATAAAAATAGAAGAAAAAGATTACTCACAAAAATATATGAAGATGGTTGTAAGACGGTAAGAAGAAATTTGAGAGAGCAGCAACAAAAAGTAATTGTTCTTGGAGGAGATCAACAAAAAATAAACTATGAGGAAGTCAAAAAACATACCTTAACATATAAAAATTTGGTGTAGCTCTAGAATGAATAATCTATAGTTGACGTATTTTTCAAATACCTTATTTTTCAATTTTAATCACATAGAAGAAAAGAGAGTGGTGAGAAGAGATACAATCTGATCTTTATTTTTTCGATTGAGACCTAAAGTGGTTGAAAACAGAGAAATTATGAGTTCAAGAAGTATGGAAGTCTCTTCTTAAAAGAAAGAATGGAGGAGGCGCTAAACACCACTTGAGTAAGAAGTAGGGTTTCTGATTTGATTATAGCCCATAAAGTGTTGTAGTGTTTATTATTTAATTTTTTGTTTTTAAACTATTTTTCAATAATAATTAGTGTGCAAGTTACAACAAAATCTTTAACAATAACCTTTTTTTTTGCAATTTCTTTTAATTTAATAGCTATTTTTTTATTTTTTAAAAATAACCCTACTCGTTTGTCTCATATGTTGTCCATTAATAAAATAAATTTAATTTAAAATAAACTTATTTTAATAATGCTTATATCATTTTTAATTATATGTATTGATAATTATTTTAAGAAAAAACACACAAAAAAACGAACTTATAATATGAACATTAAATTTAAAATTAAGTATTTTTTAAAATTTTATTCAATATATTTATATAGCTTGACACACTTTTTCTACCTAATTATATAATTAAAATAAGTAACAAAATAATTTTACACATGACTTAATTTTTTGTTAGACTAATTAAAATATTATTAACTTTAATTCAATAGCATTAAAATTGTAAAATTTGAGATTAAATGAACTTTTAATCGTCATTGGTAAATTATTTTGTTACGTTTTACATTTTTTCTAAAACAAAATAAGAGTAATTTTTTAATAAAAAAATTATTACTTTTTTAAAATTAGTAATAAAAATACTTGGCTTTTTATATATAGGCTTTATTGTTAAAAAATAATATATTTCCATAATAAAAATATAATTTATTTTATTAAAGGAAACAAATCCCTATACATAAAACTATGTTTATAATATCAAGCTAAGATTTTTAATTTTATTTTCATTTTAAAAAATATTAATAATTTTGTTTTTATTAATCTTCAAAAAATAAATATTAATTAATCAAACAAGAAAGGAAAGAAAAATAAATACTCCTCTTAGCTGCAGATCTAAAACATGAACATGCAAAGAGCATGGTTTAAACATAAACAGTTAGAAACCGTAGGCTATAGTTAATAGGATACGATTACTCTGGGGCCACAATTTAAAACCGTAGCCTAAAGAGAATAGGCGACGGATTTCTACACTATTGCAATGTAATTCTAAAATTATGACAACATGTACAAAAGCGCTGTCTATTAATGTTTAGGCAACGAATTTCAAACAGTTGTCTATAATTTTGTTGCCCAAAGTCTAAAATGTTGTAGTTTATAATAATATAGAGTTTAGGGTTTAGAACGAAATATTATCAACTTTGTCGAAAAGTTAATGTTAAATGGCTTAAAGAGGGTACTGCTAATTCAGATTTTTTTTCAGCTTTAATTAAATGTTGGAACAAAAGAAAATTGATTTTAGCCCTTAAAGATGGAGATGTCTGGATTAAGGGAAAAGCTGACATTCGGCGCGAGGTGTTTAATTTTTTATCGGAGTTGTTTAAAGAATCGTCTATTGTAAGGCCTGGGCTTGAAGGGGTGACTTTCTGAACCTTATATATGGTGGAGAATCTGACCTTGGCATTTCCTTTCTTGCTTGAAGGGTTGGATAAGGTGGTTTCCTAGTTTGTTAATGATCATGACAGTTTTAAGTTTTTGTTTTTCAAAAGATTTTGAAGCATGTTGATGGATGATGTGAGAATCATGAATGATGAGTTCACTACTACGGAAAATGCATTTCATAACTGTTGGAAAAAGGACACCGTCACGGTTGACCACTAGTACAAAAATACCTTTTTAGTAGAGGTTGTTAAGTCAGTTCACCTGCCACCTGACTTAAGAAGCGACGCGGTGGCAATTTTGTAAATATTTGTAACTTTGTTAGGCCGGGTGCATTTAAAACTGACTTAACAAAAATTAAATAAAAATATATAATTTGTATTAAATTTCTTAAGTCGCTTGTTTTCACTAACTGACTTAAAAGGTTTATTTATTAAGTCAGGTGTCTCCCACCTGACCTAAAAAGTTTTATTTTTATCTAACAAATTAAATTCTATTGTGTAACATTAGGGAATCGAACTCGATACCCTATATTATCAAGTTAAATTTTTCCAAAATAAAATAAATAATAATAATAATAATAATAATATTATTATTATTATTATTATTATTATTATATACTACTCTAATATTATATATACTTTATTATTATTATTATATACTACTGTAATATTATATACTTTATTTTATTATTATACTATTATATTTTACACTCAGATCTCTCTCTTGGAACTACTCGATTCTTTCTTTCTCAGAAAAAAAAAACCTAAACCCTCTCAAACGATTTCTTTCACCCTCTCGCCTTCACTCTCTATCTCTCTCGCTTCATCCTTCGATCCAAACGGTGAAAACAAGTAACCCAGATCCCCGCGAAAACCCTAACCCTAATCCAATATGTTCATACGATTACAAATTACATGTTACAAATAAGGGCAAAAGAAGAAAAACGAAAGCAATGGAGCGAAAGGGAGAGGCTTGCAGCGATGGCGAGGTGAGGTGGACGTTGACGAGCGGCTTCTCACAGATAAGTTGAAAATTCCTCTCTCTCCTTTTTGCGTTGTGTGTGTGGTGAAGTCCTCTGATATGTATATGAATCTGTCTGGAAATGGTATGGATTGATGGTTTTGTGGCTCTGCTTGTGTATGGTTTGTGAATGTTTTTATGAATTTGGTCGAATTTCTGGTTGTGTATTGATTTGGTTTATGCTGGTTTTTTGAAATTTTGTATGTTTCTGAGAGAAGTCAGTGGGGTTTCAAATCTGAAAAAGTTCAAGTGTCCATAGCATGTAAGTTTTCTAGTGAATCCAGCATTGCGATAATTTGTTATGAAAAAATGATTGATGTCTCTTTCATTAGTATATTATGATTCGATGTTAGATTTAGGGATGTGAATTATATTATATAGATATAGATTTGCATTTATTATCTTAAGTTTTAGCCGCACTCAATGGGCAGCTGGTGTAATCATAGTCGTGATTTACCGTGTAGTGTGCAACATTGTGGTTGTGGGTTTAAATCACGATTTTAGCTTCTTGTAAATGTTTTAAGACAATCTATCTTTTTGTACACCGTCAATATACACTTGAGGGATGTGAGTAATTGTATGCCAACGCTCTCCTACCTCCTTTTTGTACTTCTCCTTAACTATCAGACATTCACTAATCTCTCTTGATGTTGACCTAAGTTCATTATATCGTCACTGTAATGGTTAGTAACATGCTGTTATATTTCGTTTTTAACTGCTTTGTAATGTGTGGGAACTGTTCAGGTTGAATGTTGTTTCTGCCACCATTCTGTGTGTCCCGGGGAAGAGCTGCTATGTTCTGTTCATGGATGTTGCTTAAACATGTTTGACACTATTTTAGAATAAACTTAATATTGTCATAACATGTTTGGGATATGTTGGATTTGGTCTGGTTGTTCACGTTTAATATCCTTTAGATGTAGGGACTTTTGTTTTGGATATTGCTCATTAATAGTTGTTGTAATAAATTCTTCAGTCAAGCCGTTAACAAAACTGGTGACTTTACTAGAAAGTGAAAGCTTCTCCTTGTAGCTGACAGAGTTCCGGTGCTGTTTGGCGGGAAAGAAAGAGACAAGATTTTGAAAATCATCAACTTCCTGAAGAACTGCTAAGGACGAACTTAATTATGCTGGCAAGGATCCATACTTGTTATAATTGTTTTATCTTTTCCCTCACGTAGGCTTTATGGTTTGATGATGTTAAATAAAACTTCTATGTACTCTTTTACTTGTCATGACTAATTTTCCCTGTTTTTAACTTAACAGTAGCCATCCAGGTGAAAAGTCAGCTTCGGACACAAGGATATAAACATTCATAGTACAAAAAGGTATATGGTTCTTGCACATTATAGTTAAGTGATGAACCACCAATGAAAAGGTTTTAGAAATTTGTTATTGAATGGTTGCTTCTGGTTGTCTCTGCAGGTACTAGATTGATGGTGTTGAGCAGGATCAACAAGAAGAAGGGTTGATGGCAGCTTTTTTTTCAAAATTTGATATTATCAAACCATATTCTAGGAAACATGATCATAGAATTTAATTTACAGCCTCGTAAGTCATGGATTAGTTATAGCTTCTTACACTTTGAGATAGTCTACGTATTATGATGTTGGTCCCAGAGGCATTGGGTTTTATTGCAGTGCTTCTGTTTAGGATATGCTTTTGTTTAGGATATGAAGTTCTTTTATATAACCAATAATTTTGTTGAGGCCAAATGTATTTTAGATCTCCATTAATAAAAAGTGTGAGTTCTCAGTTAAATATATATATATATATATGATAAACAATCCATGTCAAATTCCATCTCCAACGAGAAAGACCTTTGAATTCCTTCTGTTCATTTGCAGCTGAACTTGTGGAAAGAGTTGTCCTTCTTGGAGCACCCATTGCAATAAAGGATGTGAATTGGGAAGCTTCTAGAAAGGTAGAAAAGAATTCAAAATTTCTCTTGATAGTTAGTGCATTCTCAATCTCACATGTATGACAAAACTATATAGTTTTTATTAGTTTCAATGGTACCCTGTTCTTCTGTAGATGGTAGCAGGAAGATTTATAAATGCTTATTCAAGGACTGACTGGATGCTTGGAGTTGCTTTTCGTGCCAGGTACGTGAAAATGTAGTATAAAATTTGTGTTGGGCTGTGGATTCTTCCAATTGGTCCACAGTACATAGGTACAATTCTTGTAGGAACTCGGTACCAAACAATTTTTTTTGGAATGGCTTGAAGTTGTATTTAGGTCTCTCTACAAAATCTTATAGATCAGTATTTTATGCAATTATATGCATTAAGTTCCAAAATACGGGGCACTCTGATGCTGCAACAGTAAACGATATTTCATATTTTCATTGATAATGTTTCATGACTTTCATCTATTGATCTACCCAAAACCTTATATCATGACTTCAAATTTATAGTTTGCATTAGACCTTTTGTGTATGACCGCGACGCACCATCTCAACTAATCCATACGGAGAAAGGTTGAACTCACATCACATGACAGCTGCCACAGTTGTTTCTTTTACTGAATAAGTGCATGCTTAGGTGATTTGAATAGATTTTTCTATGAACATATTTTTCAAAAAAAAATAGGACTACTTGCACACTATTAGTAGACAGAAAGTAGAAACTAATCTACGAGTTTTGTGCAGCCTACTTTCTCAAGGTTTAGCTGGGATCCAGCCAATCGATATACCTGGGATCCAAAATATAAGTTTTTCCATCTTCTTTGCTACACAGTATTTATTACTATTGAATATTTTTCTAATAATATTATTGTGTACAATTGCAAGTTGCTATTTTAATTTGAATGATAAGTGCTAGAATTCATAATTTATTAGATTTGGAGATTTTGCTAAAATGGTTACTTGGATTTTCAGGTTGATGTGACCGATCACATTGAAGGACACTCTTCTTATTTGTGGGCTACACAGCATATCTTGGATGAACTTGAACTGGAAACGTATTATCCTGTTTATAACAGCATTCTTTCTAAAGAGTGTAAACACATTCCAATTTCACTTTTTTCTTTTCTGAATATAAGGAAGATAAATTTCTAGTGTCACTTTTAAGGGGATTTGAATTCCCTCATGCACGAGTTGTGTATTGTTGTCATATAACAGAGTCTCCTTCAAACATGTAATCATGGATTTGATATCTAATGAGTGTGTATATTAATGAGCATCGTTTGTGAGAGATTAATCTTTTGAATATATCATTTTCAACCATAAACCAAAGCTTAAGATGGCCCCATTAAGTTTGTCTATTACATTATTTGATAGAGAAAAAATTAATAGTAAATTTGGTGACTAGCACATAGCACATACTGTACATATCAAAAGATATATGGATCCGTGTCTGACGGAGAGGGAGAATCAGAAGGTGGCGTGGGTTAGAGAGCATGAGATGCATGCACGTAATTTTTTGAGGAAGCTGATGTGATCTGGGGTTGGAATATATATATATGCTAACCGGAAGGATTGTTATTATAAAAAAAAATCCAACTTGTTAGGTCAGTTAAATATATCTGATTTAAAAGAAACTTTTTAAGACGGGTCCAAATGGTGGTAGGGCTTTCTAAAAGCCAAAATTTGTTAAGTCGGGCGCTGATTAGCCGACTTAATAACAGTTTTTTAAGTCAGGTCTAAATCCGACTTAAGAAGTCAAAACTTCTTATGTCGGCAGTTCTTAGGTCTGGTTCGGAACCGTCTTAAGAAGTCGTTTTTAACCGACTTAACAAGTGTTTTTTCTACTAGTGGACCAACCGTTGTGAGGTAGGGTATGGTTGTATGTATGTTATTTTCCACTACAGGCGTGTGACCGTTGTGATAAACTAGGTAGTGCGCTATATATCACAATGGTTAGATTAACAATCGTTGTGCAAATATATATATATAATGGTCATGGATTCAAAACTCAGTGATTGTATGGTATTTAATTAATTGGCGCGCTATCTATTACAACTTTTATTGTAAATAACCGCGATGAAATACTTTTTTATATTTTATTTTATTTTTATATATATTACAAATATGTATTTTTTTTGTACATGTATTTTATACATATATTACCTAAGTACTTTTTTACAACAAAGCCAAAACTATTATTTACAAACAAATATGTATATACCATTGTCATATATTACAAACATCAAATTAAGACAAAATCATATATTAACAAACATCAAAGTCAGAGTCATACATTAGCACCCTTTTCAATTAGCGCATTGAAAATAAATGGCCAACGTTCATGGATGTCATTTAAGTCATCGAGAGAGAAAGATGTCATATCGTTAAAAATCTACAAAAAAAAAAGTACGAAGAAAATTGAATATCACATGATTTGTAATATAATAGCAAACTTAAGCTAAAAACATGTGTTATTGTAAACATTTGATGACATAATATATACCTGATTCCAATAATCCACAATGTCGGCAGACACGATGTTTAATAGGTGTCTCATTACATAATACTCATACTCGTATCCCTCTGATTGTCTCCTCATCTACAAATTTAAACATTTCATGAATATGTAACCACACATGCGTTTGTGTGTGTGTGTATATATAACCATTTACTTTGGGCTCATAAAATGAGAGTTTTTTTCTAGAAAAATTCATATAACAATGTCTTTCCACAACCCTGCATTAAAAATGATTTAAAAATATTACACGCTAAACTAATTACAAAATAAAAAAAAAATACTAAAAGTCTCATAAACACAAGGTTACTTAGTGATAATTTGTTTCATCTTAGGTTCAAGTAGATGGTGTAAGAAAAATAATGTAGTTACCATATTCATCCGAAAAGATATGATGATCAATTGAAAATTTTCACTGAATGAACACAAGCAAATATAATTAGTATTTGGTTAAACATGGAAACTAGCTATATATAATAAAGAAACCAAAATTTCAAAATTACTCATTTGGTGCTAAGTAAGATTCTTTTTCCCATCTAACTGTGATGTTATGTATTCTTCAATCTTTTTTGCAGAATTATTTGTAAATCAAATACAAATTGGATCCAAGAATCCATAAATATCTGGTTTATTTAATTCTATACAAACATGGTGAATGTACCTAAATGGTTAAACAAAATTCAAAAAATAAGTGAAGAATTAATTCTATGCATGACGATGAATATACCATATTGAGATATTTAGTTATATATACTTATGTGCACCAAACCTGTAATAAGTCTATGTCCAGCCACCGATTTCCAATTACCATATGATTTATATCTTTAGGATCGACATAGAAACAATCTAACTTTCAATCATGTTCTAGCTTCAGAGAAATTAGTTATGTCTTGTTAATAAGGGGACATAACATTCGTGTTTATGATTGTTCAGAAGGAGCCAATAACTTGTTATTGATCTCATTATCGGTAGAGGCGGCTGAACAACTTCCTTTTGTGATTGTACTACGTACAACAATTCTTTCAGGTAATTGATCATCATCATCTTCATGTGTATATGATGGGACGGTTCCACTGTTTCTCTATATTTCAAATATTAACATAATATATCATTTATTTTAGATATCAACACATGAAAGAGTAAAAAATAACAGGAACACAAAACAGAATCAACACAATATATATCATATATTTCAGATATCACAATATTCTCATATACCACATATAACTCTTCCATGTCTTTCCTGCGACTTTCCCGCTCCACTGCTAATGCATCTTCAAAATCTTTCTTTTGACTCTCCATATCATCTTTTTTCATATGTTCAGTGTTTTTTCTAGATGTACCAAACCACACTCTCAAGCTGATGTCATCTCCAACATCACGTACACTCCCACCATGATCATTTGTTTCGATTGCTTATACTAATATATCATGTGTGGGTCTGAAACAAAGGAACCTTCATGGGCCAACATAATCAACGAATCCTACACAACATGATAAGATATACATTGTTAATTACAAAAGAAATTTAAGTAACACATAACATACAAACAACAAATTCTACTAACAATTTTCTCAACGAATAATCTTGAGGTATCTGAAGTGTAGTCTCCATTTGATCTTTGTCGAGCACTCTTCCACTTCTCATGTCCTGATGGCGGAGATTGGTCACAATTACGACTCATGGAGTCCTCATCTCCTAGTTGTTGTCTTTTTTTCAACAATCATTATTTTCTCAAGTTTCTTATATCCCCCACGAGACAATCTATGGGGGTATTTGTTTTTTGCCTTGTTCTGCTTTCCTGCTTTACTTTTAACATGTTTAAAACATAGAAAAAAAATGATCTTACATGGTTGTATCTATAAAGCATAAGTATAAAATTATCAGAAAATACAATTAGTACTAACAAGGAACTCCTCAGAACTATGAGACTTCACAAACTTTTTCCAAACCTTCTTGCCAACAAAATTATATCTCATCCATAGAACCTCAAGATCAGGCTTAGGCTCCCTAATGTAGTCACGCGTGAGTTGTGACTTAAAGCCCCTCCAACACATACCAGTATAAGTGATCCACTTTTTATTCAACTTAGAAAAATTGGAAAACTCAAACGTCAACTACGCAGTTACATCAGTAGGTATGTATAAATAATTATATAAAGAAATAATATCGAATCGATGAAATTTAAAATTAATACCTTAATATATGTTCATATGCTCTCTTTCACCCCTGCTAGTGCATCTTTCTAATCATTTATCAATATATTGACACTGCTACGTCCAAAGAATGCAACATAACTCTTAAAAAGCGAAGAATGAGGACCATCAAGTATCGTATAAATGGCACTAAACTCTATCGAAAATTTTTCATCCGACTTGTAAACTTTTGCTAATTTATCGATCAAGTATCCTTTACCTAACAAGCAGGTTCGGGTGGTCCAAACGCGTTAAAGAAATTTCCTAAGAATGTTATCAAAGTAGTCTCAAAATGAGAAGATAGGGGATGGCTGCAGTTGCCATTCCACAACCAGGTGCGAAGGGACTGGATACTACTAGTTTAGATCCTAGAATGAAGGCAAAGGTTATAAGGCTCGGTCCCATAGATGATCTAAAAGAGGTACGGATTGGACCTTTAGATTTTCAAATCACAAAACTAGGAAGCTCTTTATCTAAAGTTGGAAATGAGTAATTAGTCACCTTATTAAGGAGGAATACAGACTTAATTGCGCGGGTGCCCACCGACATGCAAGGAATAGACGACAAGGTGGTCTATCATCATCTCACCATTAATTCCACGGTCGCTAATATCTCAGAGAAATCGCAAACTGGGCGTTGAGTAGAGGGCGACTATAAGTGAGAAGGTAAAGAAATTGAAGAGTGCGGGCATCATAACTAAGATTAAGTATTCAACCCGACGCATTATTGTGGTCTTTTTTGAAAATTATTGAACAAATGGTGCATGTGCATCGATTTCATTGACCTGGATGTCGTTTACTCTAAGGATCCATACCCATTACCTAATATTGATCGATTGATTGATAGGTCCTCCGGCTAAAAAAACCCCAAGTTTCATGAATGCTCACTCATGGAGCCTATTGACGCGCCTAAAACAAATTGATCCCAAAACCAAAAATAAAAGAAACCCAATACACGCGAATCGAGAAAACTGAACCCGAGCTCCGACGAAACAAACCACCCACTGAGCCCAAACCCATTGTAGAATCATTGCCACTGACTTCACCACCAGGTTGGTTTCTGATTTTTACAATCATAAAACATGTTTAATTTCTTTTCTTCACTTGAAATTTTATGACATACTGCAACATATATACTTTTTAATGAAACAAAATACATTCATCTGGAATAACAATAATAATCAACAACATTAACTTTTTCTTTTGACACACATCACCAACAAATATAACATAGATGTTACATAAATGGAATTCAAATGCAAATAAAAATAGAAGTAATATGAAAACGAGTTACAACATCTATATTGGAATTTTGGCAAGAAGGCAAAGATGATTCTTTTTGTGTTGAGAGAGCCCTGGGCTCCTTTCAGTATCAATATCTTCCTTTAGTAATCCATGTGGCAATTCCCAATCAAAGGAATATAGAAGATTAGCAAGGATGAGTTCCAACAATGCAACCCCCATGGAAATACCTGGACATATTCTACGACCAGCTCCAAAAGGAATTAGTTCAAAATCTTGTCCATAAAAATTTATAGAACTTTCTAAGAATCTTTCAGGATAAAATTCTTCTGGGTCTTTCCAAACATCGGCATCTCTATGGATAGCCCAAGCATTCACAAATACTATCGTCTTTGCAGGAATTTTATAGCCACCTATGATGCACTCTTCTCTTGATTCTCTTGGTACAAGCAGTGGGCCTGGTAGATACAATCTTAATGCCTCTTTTATCACTGCCTTCATGTAGGGGAAATTTTGTATATCTTCTTCATTCAAAATATCTTTTTCAAACTTTGAACTTCTAATCTCTTCTTGTAATTTTTTCAATACTCTTGGATTTTTTATTAGCGCGGTCATAGCCCAAACTGTCGTCGCTGATGTAGTATCCGTTGCAGCTACAAGCATGTCCTGTAATGGTTTTTAAGATAGTAAGCACCAATATAATAGTCCTTGGAATATAAAAAATTTACCAAATTAAAATACAATTTGAAAAATGGATCAATATAACATACCATGAGGACTGCTTTTATATGATCAAAAGTTAGATCAATAGAAAACATACGTTCTTTCTTCAATTGGAGCAAGACATCAACCATAACCTCTTCATCTCCATGTTTTCTATTTGGATCCAAATGTTCATCAATAACCTCTTGGTAAAACTCATCCATCTCCTTGAAGTTTCGTTCGAGACGCGCACAAAGTCCCGAAAGTTTATCAACCCAACCCATGAATGGAATATAATCAGAAACAAAGAAAGCTGTCATCATAGCCTCAAACTCATGCAGCATCCTATGGAATTTACTTCTCTCTATTCCTTCATCCTCATACCTCCTCCCAAAAGCAATCCTACAAATTATTGTACTTGTGAGAGAAGTCACCATCTCACTCAAATTTGTAACAGTTGAAGAAGCAGCATGATTAGAAATCTTTTGGATCATTTGTTTCACCTCAAACTTTCTTATAGAGCTATAAGATGACACACGCTTGGCACTAAGTATATGAATAACACAAAGTTTTCTTATATCTCTCCAAAAATCACTATATGGAGAAAATGCCATTTCTGACCCATTATAAGATAGTTTTTGTTGACCATATAATATAGGTCTATTAGAAAACACAAGATCATTATTTTTGAATATTTCTTTGGCAATTTCAGCTGAAGAAACAACAATAGCTGTTCTTAAACCAAGTTGAAGTGAAAATAATGGTCCATATATTTTTGAGAGTTTTGAAAATTGAAGATAGAGAATAGAATTGTCTAGCTGGTGAAGGTTCCCGAGTAATGGCAAGCCTCTAGGACCTGGTGGATGAGGGGCTTTAATGGTTCTTCTACGTTTCAGGAAGAGCAAAACTAATGGAAAAATTAGACACAGAATAAGGATATGTAGGGACAACATTGTCACCTTCTATGATGTGGAAAATATGGTTTAGTTTGTAACTTCAACTTAAAAGAATAAGCTTTATATATATATATATATATATATATATATATATATATATATATATATATATATATATATATATATATATAACTTTGGAGTTAGGCCGTCCTTATCTTTTGGTGCTTAGGGTTTTAGTTCCACACAATTACGTAGAAATAATTTGGAAAATATCTAGGCATGACATCAAGATATTTGTACGGTAATTACGTACTCGTAAAAGCATTTGGAAAATATCTAGGCATGATTTAAAAGAATTTTAGAGATTCACACAATTAGGTAGAAATGTATTTGGGAAATATCTTGGCATGATTTCAAAAAATTTATGTAGAAATGGATACGTAAAAATACATCATTGATAGCACCATTAGTGAAAATTAGTAAAGTTACGGTCAAATCCTCTTGTGAATTGTGTAAATATTGTTTTCTTCTTGTGCTCTTCAATTTATATAGTTGCCCGTCTTACATGAAAGTTCATCTAAAGACAATTTAAGGTGATTTCTTTTGATTTATATGACCTCTTAATTATGATTGGAAATCAGATTTGATTGTCCAAACTTCGAATCATGATATCCTTAGTAAGTCATAAAAGTGTTCTCCATCATATCTCAATCAGATATAGATCTATGCTAGACTTGGGCATGTATAACCTACATGGCTCATCAACTATTTCATCCCAGTCTTGCTCTTTTGGATTGGTTATTGATATGAGCCAACCCTGCTACAGTTGGGTTGAGTTCGGTTCATTCAAGAAACCTTTCCATGAAACTAGACAATTATACAACTATTCAAGCATGAGTCGTGTGAGGACGATATGCTTTCTTAAGGCATACCTAAAAAATAAACATGTACATATTACAATATACGTTTTCGATAATGATGGTTTGGGTTCAAGCCCTATTAGTGTTCTTAAAAAGAGGTAAACATAAATTTGTGTATAAGTGTTTTTGAGTTTTAGACGATGTTTAGATTTTTAAGAAGAACTGAGCATAATGGAAAGCAACATAGAAAAATTGAGTGAAACAAAAGAGTAGATTAAGTATTCCATTTCAATGTTTGGATATTTTTAGCTGGGTGAACTAAAGTTTATATTAATTCCAAATTGAAAGAGACCAAAAATTAATGGAACCGATGAAATAAGGCAAAATGCATTGCATCGTGTTCTGCTCAATTTCATCATCTTTTTGTCAATATAAACAATATAACAGTCTGTGGATCTATCTGCTAGCAGGTATAGTCAAGAAGTGGTCCAAAATGGTGAAGCTTATAGATAATAAAGATGCAAGAAAAATAGTAGCTGCTTAGTTTTAATGAGCACAACACTTAAAGTCAAGCAATTGTTGAAGATAGCTCAAGCAGTCAAAGATGCACAAAATGGTTAATCAAACTATCATACTGAATCAAGTTATTCTCTTAAAGATATTTTTAAATATCAATTCAACACTATAGTCAAACATATTTTAAGTGAAGACTTCGGCTTCAACGATCACCAATTGTTAAACCTCTCAATATTTCAAATGACGGTAATCAACATGAAGACATCTCAAGAGTCATCAAAAGACTCAAGGCTCTTGTGTGGTGATAAAATAAAAGATAATGATGCCAAGACTTGAAGTTTCAAAGTTGTGAAAGAGATGCAGTGTGAAAGCTTGCCTAGTCGTGTATGTCTGAGTGACTAATGTCTTGTAAAGGCACAAGGGTATTTCTAAAAATATTATGTCTAAATCATACTGACACATTAAAAACTCTTGAGAATCCTCTCCTATTTTAATTAAATCACCAATTTTTTTTTAGACCTACCGAGTTAATTAAGAGAATGTCGGATTGATTGAAGGAAATTTTCTAACTAAACAATCAATTAGATCATTCTTAGTTGATTCTAAAATGAATTGGGAAAATCTCATAATGATTCATAACCACTACATATAAAAACCCCATTTGTGGCCTTAACAATCAATTATTTAGGTTGTCTAATAGATTAGCCAAAAACCCCATTTGTGGCCTTAACAATCAATTATTTAGGTTGTCTAATAGATTAGCCAAATCGATTATAACATTTAACAGACATATGTATTCTTTCCAAATTTATACCACGTCATGCCCTATAAATAAAGACATTCCCTATCACTTTTTCACACCAAGAAAACAAGAAAAACTTCACTTTTCATTTCTCTCACCATCTCTCAAAATCTCTAATTTTTCTCACATATGTTATCCATAATACTTCGAGAGTGTTTTTGAGTCTAAGTGAGGATACTTTTTTCGGGTGAGGGTGAAGATGTAAAATGTCCAATAGTGTATTTCCTCTTTATTAAATAATTTTTCTATAGGAATTTGATAGTTTGGTTGTGAGCTAAAACTATTAAAGGCTCTTGTTTGTATTAGAAGATTGTCTTAGCAAGTTTCCATTTGGTTCGTGAGCTCTCTCTTGAAGAAAAAAGCTCTATTTGGGTTCTTAAAGGCCAGCTAGTGAAAATATCCACGGCGCTTCTTGAGCTTAGCCCAATTAAAAACTCTATTGGTTCGAGATCAGCCCTGTTAAAATCTATTTTGGTTTTTGGGTTTATACTGGTTTAAGAGCTGAGTAGGTTCGAGATCATTCCGATAAAAATATCGATTTGGTTCGTGGTTAACCTATGTAAAACTCCGATTTGGTTCGCAGGATAGCCAACTCAAAACTTCTTGGTTTGAGATTAACACAAGTAAAGTCTTTGTTTGCTTTGGAGACTAACCGTTTTAAGCCTTGTTTGTTGTATAAGAGGTTTGTGGGCACATTCTTATAAAAGATCTCAATTTTAGTAAATACTCTCAAGATTAATTCTTAGGAACATGAGTATGTCACCTTAAGGATACACCTGTATAATCCTTTGGTGTTCTTCTCTTCCCTTATCTCTATTATTTCTTAGTATTTTTCTTTCCTTTAATTTTCTACTGGACATTTATCCATTTGTCATACAAAATATTTTTAAAGTCTGATTTTTCAAATGAGATGTCGTATTGGCCCCGGCGGAAACAGTTTCGCTCAAAGCCTAGTCTGGCATATTCGAGATGTGGCTTGTGATCTTGGATCATATTTTTCTACACTCGTGTGGCCTTTGTGCCTGCGAATCTTCTCGGAACTCATTAACATGGGTTTTTCTATCGATATTATATGCACTATTTCTTTTTCGTTGGGATGTAGTGGGGATACCTGTTAATGCCCTCTCATTGGGAGTTGACTTAGTTTGATTTGATGTGACTAAGATCTGGTTATCGTAACTTAAACCCTTTAATGTTGGTTTTTACATATTAATTATCGATAAGATTTTTGGTCTATTGAATTTTGTTATGCGGCGAGTTATAGTGTGGGAATCTCCAAATAGTTGAAGGCTATTTTGGGTTATCCCTGTGTTTGTTTACTCTAGGAATTTAGTATGACGACTAAGAATATAGTTTGACTACAAATAGTTTAAGAATATGCCTTTATGTTTAATGGAATCTTACGAATAAGTCACACTTAATGCTTCATCAAATGAATTAGCTATTCGAAGAACTTTATTTCATAAAAAAACAGAATAAAAAGTATTATTATTATTATTATTATTAATAAATAATTCAGTACAAATACCAACTTTTAATAAAAATATTGGGCTTTAGAACTTACACCAACATAAAAATCTTGACAACCAAGTTTCTTTCAATGTCGGTAAAATTTCCACTTCACAGGAAATAAAAAAATGCCATTTGGCCATAAAAAACAAATAATCGGAGACACGAATTCTTACAAGAAAATAAAGGGTTATCTTGATTTTTTTTAGTGGATGAGTCCCTGAACGTCTCATATATTTCATGTTCCTTTCTCTCTCTCTCTTTTTTTTTTTTTTGCAGTGAAAAATGATGCTTTAGTGTTTTATGATTTGATACATAATAATTTGTCTCTTTCTACTACTAATTATATCTCATTATCCTTCTTTGTAAGTTGTACGACAAATGGAAAAATTCTTAGATGGATGATGGAGTGTGAAAATGGTTCTTTGTGTTGAGAAGTTCATGTGTGAGTAATGTAGAAAAATCTCACATTGGTTAGAAATATGGATAATAGAGCATTTATAAGTGGGAGAACCTACACACATATCACACTATTACAAAACACGCAAACAACAACGCCAGGTTTACAACAGATTCATCTAAACTGTTGTAATAGATTAAAATTTTTGCGTCCAGTAACTAGCCGTACGTATAAACAGAAATATAATGATGGTTGTTTGAAAAGACCGTAGTAATAAATATTATGCACCAAACTTCGATTCCCTACAGTTACACTTTTTCCATTTTTTAGAGTACATTAAGCGTTTGACACTTAAGTCCATTATTTATAAAATAAATTGTAAATGATTTTACAACGGTTTTTTTAACCAACCGTTGTTATAGAACTTAACTCCATTATTTTAAAAATAAATTGTAAAATAGTTTACAACGGTGAAGTAAAAAATCGTTGTAAGAGGTCTTCAATTCCACTACGGTTGTGTTTCCCAACCGTAATTAAAAGGTTCACTGATAAATTAAAACAAAACTTATTCTGTATTATTTCTTTCAAAAGATGCCCTAGTTGAACAAGCGAGCCACCAGAGACGACAGCGGCGGCATAAACTTTACCCTCTTCGTAGCTCAAATCTTCACACCCTCTTCGTTCATTTGATTCTTCAGCTTCGAAGTACGATATTCTTCAACATCTTCATTCCTTTTTTCTTTGTTTATATGCTCAAGTCAGTATGTTTATGTTGTTTATGCTCAAGTCAGTATTAGAGTAAATGTTTTATATGCTTTAGGTTTAGATTTGCAAATGCATTAAGTTTTTGGATTACATTTCGGTGTGTCATTCACATTATTATATGTGTATAAATTTCAGAAGTTGTTATGGATCGTAGTTGGATGAAAGCCTATAGATTAGGTCCGGTTTATGAGAAATGAGTTCCTGAATTTCTTGAATACGCTGATAAACATCTTCCCAAAAATAGTGGTATCTTTTATTGTCCTTGTGTTCTTTGCACGAATATCAAAAAGTGTAGAAAGGAAGAAATATTTCATCACCTTTGTTGTGATGGTATATGTCAAAATTATATAATATGGACATGGCATAGTGAAGTGGAGGAAAGTCATGCGTCACAAAGTCAAAGAGTCGATGAAGATGAATATATGGAAGATCAACTAGATGATATGTTATGTGATATTGGGCAATCTTCTTTTAAGAATGCTCATATTTATGATACTTTATGTAGTGATAAAGACACCCCTTTATATAAGGGGTGCACAGATTTTCCACGATTGTCGGCGGTGTTAAAGTTGTTTAATCTAAAGGCAAAAAATGGATGGTCGGATAAAAGTTTCAAGAAATTACTTGAACTGCTAAAGGAAATGTTACCAAAAGATAACAAATTGTCGGATCGTTGTTATGAGGCCAAGAAGATATTGTGTCCAATGGGTCTAGAGTATATAAAAAATACATGCTTGCCCTAATGATTTCATATTATACTGGAAAGAGTATGAAGACTTGTATCAATGTCCGAAATGTGGTGTGTCACGTTACAAGCTGAAGGCCAACAGTGGTGATGACATTATATGACTATGATAATGTTAGTAGGAAACATCCTCCTGCTAAAGTGTTATGGTACTTGCCAATAATTTCACGATTTAAGAGACTTTTTGCTAATTCGAATGAAGCAAAGAATCTTAGATGGCATGCAGATGAAAGGACTTGTGATGGAAACATTCGCCATGTTGCTGATTCGTTGCAATGGAAGAAAATTGATTCGTTGTTTTCAGATTTTGGAGTTGAGCCAAGAAACCTTAGGCTTGGACTTGCCACCGATGGAATGAACCCCTTTGGTAATCTGAGCACTAATCATACTTTGCGGCCTATTCTTCTCACTATTTACAACCTACCTCATTGGTTGAGTATGAAGTGCAAGTATATATTGTTAAGTATGATGATTTCTGGACCACGCCAACCTGGTAACGACATAGATGTTTATCTAAATCCATTAATTGATGATTTACGACTCTTGTGGGATGAAGGCGTTGAAGTTAATGATGCATATTCTGGGGAAAAGTTTAAGATGCATGCAATGTTATTTTGCACAATCAACGACTTTCCTGCTTATGGTAACTTGGTTGGATATAGTGTCAAAGTACATAGAGTGTGTCTTATATGTGAAGATGATACTTGTTATCACTAACTTGAGTTTGGAGAAAAGACTGTTTACCTTCGACATCAAAAATTTCTAAAACCCAATATCCTTATCGTAGATTTCGGAAGGCTTTTAATGGAGAGCGAGAGTTTGATGAGGCACTTGAACCTTTAACCGAGGAACAAGTTTATCAACGGCAGGAACACATTAATGTTGTCTTTGGGAAAAGAAAAAAAGAAAAAGGGGTAGTTACAAAAAATATTTGGAAAAAGAGGTCCATCTTCTTTGATCTTCCGTATTGGTCAAGTCTTGATGTTAGAAATTGTCTTGATGTGATGCACGTGGAGAAAAATGTGTGTGATAGTTTGACTGACACACTTCTAAACATTCCAGGCAAGACTAAAGATAGTAATACTTCCTGTCTTGATATGGAGAAAATGGGTATAAGAAAACAGTTGGCTCCAATAGAGAAAGGAAAAAGAACTTATCTGCTTCCAGCATGTCACACTCTATCTAAAAAGGAAAAGAAGATGTTCTGCGAGTTTTTGCAAGGTATTAAAGTTCCGCAAGGTTACTCATCAAACATCAAGAAACTTGTATCAATGAAAGATCTCAAGTTAATTGGTTTAAAATCTCATGATTGTCATGTATTGATGCAAAAACTTCTACCAGTGGCTATCCGTGGAATTCTACCAAAAAATGTGAGAGTAACTATAACGAGATTGTGCTTATTCTTTAATGCCATGTGTAATAAAGTTATGGATTTCAAAAAATTAGATGAATTAGAAGATGAGGCTGCCATAATCTTGTGTCAATTGGAGATGTATTTTCCTCCATCATTTTTTGAAATTATGGTTCACTTACTTGTTCATCTAGTAAGAGAAATCAGAATTTGTGGTCCTGTTTATTTAAGGTGGATGTATCCAATAGATCGATATATGAAGATCTTTAAAGGATATACGAAGAATCATCACCGACCAGAAGCTTCGATTTTTGAAAGATACATCACAAAAGAAGCTGTTGTGTTTTGTACAAACTATTTGTCGGACACAGTTTCTATAGGAATTCCAATTTCTCGTCATACTGACACAGACGGAAGAGTTATTCAAGGTCTAAATGTTAATTCAATGACTCGGGATGTAGTTATTCAAGCACATTTCTATATATTGAATAATATAGATGAAGTTCAACCTTTCATAGATACTCACAAAGGACTTTTGAGGAAAAAATATCCCTGAATGAGTGACAAGTTGTTGCTGATAGAGCATAACAAGAGATTCATAGAATGGTTTAATAAAAGTGTATCTAATGATCGTAGTGCATCCGAGATACATTATTGGTTGTCGTACGAGCCAAAAATTTGTGTCATTACTTGAACCCCATACGACATTGGTCATCACACCTTTTATACAAAATCAAAAGATGATCGTAGTACAATGCAAAATAGTGGGGTTATGGTTGAAGCTGAATCGATATATTTCTCTAGTTCGAAAGATAAGAATTATGTATTAGCAACTACAACGTTTTATGGTGTCATTGATGAGATTTGGGAGATCGATTATGTTATTTTCAAAGTGGCATTATTTAAATACAAATGGGTTCCCAATAATAGTAATGGTGTACACGTTGATGACTTAGGATTCACACGGGACAACCTTGGCAAGACATCTTTTATGACCGAACCATTCAGCATGGCTTCTCAAGCAAAACAAGTTTTCTATGTTACCGACCCATCAGGCATATCGGGGAAATGGTCAATCGTTCTCCAAGGAAAACACATTCCTCTTAGTGATGGAAGTTTTGATATTCCGTCCACACCTTCTTACACAACACAAGTCCCTACCTTATATGATGAAGTTGATAGAGATGTTGTGCACGTTGTTCGAATCGATCATGAAGAAGACATATGCGAAAATTAACAAGTATATAATTTACTCTTTATTCATAATATATTAATTTTATATTATAGTTTCTAAATATTTTTACTAACAAGTATAATTATTTGAAATCATAGGTCTTTAGAGTCAAGACACCAAGAGACAAGTAACCAAAACACCAAGTTACAATTATGTGATGTTATGTACTGTGTAAACTGCAGGTTGTTTGTTCTGATAAATTGTAAGATATTTGTTACAATTGAATATGATACAACTATGTGATGTTATGTAATGTGTAAACTGTAGGCTGTTTGTTCTGATAAATTGTAAGATATTTGTTACAATTTAATATGATACAATTATGTGATGTTATGTAATGTGTAAACTGCAGGTTGTTTGTTCTGATATATTGTAAGATATTTGTTACAATTGCATATGATACAGTTATGTGATATTATGAATATGATACAATTAACATTATTATGATTACTTTATCACAAATGTTAGTTGTATTTTCTGCTGTGATATGGTGAACAATAATACAGGTTAAAAAATGGATTAATTATAAAATCAGGAATCTTTTTCCTAATTCTGCAGAATATGTAACAACGGTTATACATGATAACCGTAATAATATCTTATGCTTTAACAAAGGTTATATTACACAACCGTTATAATATCTCGAGCGCTGTTTAGAAAAAAATAAATATCAAAACAGCTCAGGTGGAAATCGAACCTAGGACAATTGCTTTATCACAACGGTTGTTTCTATCAACCGTTGTGATAGGTAGCGCTCTTTCCAGTTTAATACAACGGTTACTGATCCGTGATTGTACGTATCATATATACAACGACACACTACGTAACAACGCCTGTGCACGCGTGGTTACATACCTTTCCGAACCGTTGTTAAATGAGTTTTTTGTAGTAGTGTCACCTTAAGATTTTGGGTGAATATGTGATGTGTCTCTCACAAAGGTGTGTTGCTGATAAAGAAAATCTCCTAAGCAAATAATGCTCACTCGTGTTGACCCCCGAATAGCCCCAACATTGGTATCATGAGCCTTTGGTCCGAGTGAAGAGACCGACTCACTTGTATCAAAAGTATCCTCACATGGATGTGTGTAAAGTGTCCCGTTGAAAAGTGTCAACGGTTATACAATTGTATGTGGATGAAAGAGCTTCCGCTTGAGGGAGTATTGTAGATAAACTCATAATTGAGGGGGAGTGTTGAGAATAACAAATGTGAGTAGTGTAGAGAAGTCTCACATTGGTTAAAAATATGCAGAATTGAGCATTTATAAGTGGGAGAACCCACACACCTATCATCTTAAAATTTCAAGTGAGTATGTGATATATTTCTTACAAATGTGTGTTGCTTATAAACAAAAGTCTCTAAAATAAAAAATATTTTCTCTGTGTTGACTCCCGAATAGTCCCAACACTTTGAGTTTTGGCCCAATTGCCACATGTCATGTACCTTCCCTTGATTCTCAAAAAAAAAACAAGGGGTAGGGTGGGGGATGTTCTCCACCTTCCAAATGATCTATGTTCGACATGCTCTGCTCTTGTGCGCTGACAAATGCCTTGACTCACGTCCTTCTAATGATGAAAATGATTATCTATTTCTTTCTTCATTTGTGACTCTCTTTTCTTCCGAACCAACGTAGATTTTAGTGTTGGTCCATGAGGTTAATGCAATATGGATTGTTGTTCTAGAGTCTCTTGCACAAAATCGATGACTTTAATTTGTCATTTCCTTACCGTTGATTAATGAATACAATTGGTCGCGTTGCATGTAGTTTTTTTTCTTTTTTTTTTAACGTGATTATAGCATTTTAAGTATCATAATATTTTGAATACATATTGAGATATTTATAAAAATATGGTTAACTAATTTGAGATGTGATTACTCTTGTAAAAGTATGATTTGTTTATTTGGTTTATTGCTAACAAATTTTACATACCGTTTAATAATACTTTCAAATTCCAAAACATTTATTTTTGAATTATTAAGAGAATGAACTACTCCTTTAAAGTCTAGTTCAAAGTCATCTGAACTCAATGAAGCTCTTCCACCCATTCTAATGCTACATAAAAACTCATGGCTCCACCGGCATCCATTTTCCATAGATTTGCATGCACAAAGTCTCCTTCATAATTTCGAATACAAACACCAAATGTTACATTTGTCCAACTTGACGAGAAAGAAACGTGTATGATGCCTATAAAAATATCTATACTAATAAAAGAGTCATATACGACACAACTACATAATTCCACAAGAAGCAAAGTCAAGGAAAAAGATCATGCAATTTCACTCACATTGTTTTCTACTTCAATTTAAATTAGCGCGTTATTTATGTGGTGTGCAATACTCAAATTTTCATCGGAATAAATATGAAGACTCCAAAAGCCGTAATTTCAATGAACACGTTAAAAACAAATAAGAGACGAAACCCTTTTTCGTCATTGATTTATTGGTAATAAAAATAAGGTAGACTTATCCGAACTGATGCCAAGATAAATTAACTCAAGTGATATTTGAAAAGATCAAACCAATTATTAAAAAAAAATTCTATTACATTTTAGAAAACAATTCTACATATATAAAATCAGTAAAAAAAAAACAAATATTTGCAAGATGATTTTCACATGAAAATCATGTCACAATACTCCCATTAAAATTATTATAAAAAAACACTGATTTGCTCGTTTTTTTTTTTAAGTTTAGTACAACATGATTTTCACGTTACAACATAACTTTTTTTTTAAAATTCAAATCTCCTTGAATGAGCAATGTCTAATGAATTTTTTTGATTTATTTGAAAAAAATTGTTGCGACGTGTTTAACATAAACGTAATATTTAAAAAAAAAAAATATTAAAACGTTTTTCTATAAAAAAATCTTATTTAATGATTAAAAAATAATTATGATGTGAAATTCATATCACAACTTTCTTCTTTTGCCACGTTAATTATATATCACAATCTCGTGACGCTGAATCGTTAGTTATATATCACAACCTCGTGACACAGAAAAAAAGTTTTTCTTTTAGTGAATGAAAATTGTCATTGTATATATTGGAATAATATAGTAAGTGGAAAAATAGTCTCATATTGAATATGAATGTGGTGACTTAAGTATTTATAAGTGAGAGAATTCACTCACCTATCACTTTAAGATTTTAGGTGGACAAATGTCTCTCACAAAGCGACTTACATGTATTAAAATGTCCAAGAACATGTGTTCCGTTGACTCACACTTGAGGAGGTTTATGTGATTTGAATACACCTCTTCCTTGAACGTTTCAATTTCAACGGGATAAGGGTAGGACCACATATTCCAAAAATATCAATATATCACCTATCATCTAAATCATGTGGGCACCGAAAGCTAACAATCCTCGTTACACCAATATTTCTATTATAATTATTGATTACAAGAAAGAAAATTTTACACCAATATTATTATTATTATTATTATTATTATTATTATTATTATTATTATTATTAATAATAATAATAAGAAAGAAAATAAAAGTCTGGAGAGGTTAAACTAAACTCATAACAGTAAAAATGAACCAAAGTAGTTTTATCGTGGGATAGAAGGTATTAAAATCTTTGTAAAGTAGCCAAGCATGAAAACTCGGGTCTTGCCCCACAACATGTTTTTAAATTATTTGCCTTCAATTTAAAAAAAAAAAAAATTTAAACATTAAAAACAATGAATCATTAGATTTTAAAATAAATGATGGAGATTATGTGTGATTATTATTTTTCTCCCTCCTCCATTATTAAAATAAATTATGGGGGAGAGAAAAAAAAAACTGACACATAATCTCCACGATTTATTTTAAAATGTAATAGTTCAGATTCATTCCCAGGTTCTTACATAAAAATGACATTTTCACATGATACATTTCCTATATATATATATATATATATATAACTGTGTGTTTTATAAAAATAGTGGTTGACTATTAAATTAGTTTATAGTTTATGGTTTATGACTGATGGCAGATGACTGATACCTTATACTTTATAGTTGATGGTTGTCGGTTGATGATTGATAAGCTAATTGAAGTGTTTGGTAATATTAACGGTTCAACTAACTTAAAAATATAAAATGACATAAAAGTCATTTAATATATATTTATTTTATTTTAAATTAAAAAAATATAAAGGATAAAAGAGGGTTTTTATTAAAATAATTAGGATAAAAATGGAAGAAAAGATCATTAGTTATCAGCTATAAGTTAAAAAGCTATTTGAAATAGAGTCTGAAAAATAAGCTATAAGCTAGTAAAATAAACTAAAAGTTCATGATGAAAAAACCGTTACCAAAAATATCTAAATTGTCATATGCGCTTACTAGCTATTAGTTGGAAAATGTGACTTATCAAAAAAAGCATATATATATATATATATATATATATATATATATATATATATATATATATATATATATATATATATATATATAATCATGCTAGACATAATTACAATATGATCAATATAGTAACAAATGAGCATACACACTAGGGGTGGCAAAATGGATGGATTTGATGGATATGGATTAGATTGTTAATCGATAGATCAAAGCAATCCATTAATCCATTAACAATCCACTAAACTCTCTTAATAAAAATCCAATCCATTCCATCCATTACACTGTTGCAAACTCCATTTTCTGGGATTTTGGAGGGGGTGTAATCGGTTACTAGAATTGGTGTAACCGGTTACACAGTGAAACAGTAGCGAGGCAGCGGCGTGGTTACGGGGTGTAACCGATTACTGCATTTGGTATAACCGGTTACACTAGGATAAAAATCTTAAAAACTTTGAAAAATCATATCTTGAGTTTCGGGTGTCCGATTCAGATGTTGTTCAAAGTGTTAGGAAGATGACGCGATGAACTTTATTTTAAATATAATTGCAGTACCTAGAATTGATTTAAATGTTGTGTGATGGCGTTAAATGGTATGAGGTGTTTATGTTGTGATGTGGATTATGCATGAATGCATTGTTGTTGCTTGATATATTATTCTGTTGTTGTTGCTGGAATGTTATAGCATGTGTTCGGTGTGTTGGTGGCCAGTGAAGCGGAGTACATTGATTAAGGTGAATGTCAATGTACTTGTTGTTGTTGTTGTTGCATGTCTATTATGTATCGTGCATCATGGTGTTTAACGGTGGTTCGTTTTTGGCGAGCCTTAATCCTATGGTGGGGATTGGGTGCGAGTAGCTAATTCCTATGGTGATGGAATTAGTGAAGCATTACCTATGGTGATGGTAACGATTTTTTTGTGCTCTGATCCTTGGTGGGGATTGGAGCGAGTGAACCTGAGAGTTCACAATTTGGTACCACATGCATTGGGTCGTGATAGAGCCTCATTGCATTTGCATATATGTTGCATTATTGTATTTGTTAATTGGTGTGAGATGTGAAATGTGGATTGGGTGACTTTATATGTAATATTGGTATGCTTACATATAACTATGAAATTCTTTATATGTTTGTATGACCAAGGCATCATTCAAACAGAAGGGGTGAGAAGCTGAATCGATATATTTCTCTAGTTCGAAAGATAAGAATTATGTATTAGCAACTACAACGTTTTATGGTGTCATTGATGAGATTTGGGAGATCGATTATGTTATTTTCAAAGTGGCATTATTTAAATACAAATGGGTTCCCAATAATAGTAATGGTGTACACGTTGATGACTTAGGATTCACACGGGACAACCTTGGCAAGACATCTTTTATGACCGAACCATTCAGCATGGCTTCTCAAGCAAAACAAGTTTTCTATGTTACCGACCCATCAGGCATATCGGGGAAATGGTCAATCGTTCTCCAAGGAAAACACATTCCTCTTAGTGATGGAAGTTTTGATATTCCGTCCACACCTTCTTACACAACACAAGTCCCTACCTTATATGATGAAGTTGATAGAGATGTTGTGCACGTTGTTCGAATCGATCATGAAGAAGACATATGCGAAAATTAACAAGTATATAATTTACTCTTTATTCATAATATATTAATTTTATATTATAGTTTCTAAATATTTTTACTAACAAGTATAATTATTTGAAATCATAGGTCTTTAGAGTCAAGACACCAAGAGACAAGTAACCAAAACACCAAGTTACAATTATGTGATGTTATGTACTGTGTAAACTGCAGGTTGTTTGTTCTGATAAATTGTAAGATATTTGTTACAATTGAATATGATACAACTATGTGATGTTATGTAATGTGTAAACTGTAGGCTGTTTGTTCTGATAAATTGTAAGATATTTGTTACAATTTAATATGATACAATTATGTGATGTTATGTAATGTGTAAACTGCAGGTTGTTTGTTCTGATATATTGTAAGATATTTGTTACAATTGCATATGATACAGTTATGTGATATTATGAATATGATACAATTAACATTATTATGATTACTTTATCACAAATGTTAGTTGTATTTTCTGCTGTGATATGGTGAACAATAATACAGGTTAAAAAATGGATTAATTATAAAATCAGGAATCTTTTTCCTAATTCTGCAGAATATGTAACAACGGTTATACATGATAACCGTAATAATATCTTATGCTTTAACAAAGGTTATATTACACAACCGTTATAATATCTCGCGCGCTGTTTAAAAAAAAATAAATATCAAAACAGCTCAGGTGGAAATCGAACCTAGGACAATTGCTTTATCACAACGGTTGTTTCTATCAACCGTTGTGATAGGTAGCGCTCTTTCCAGTTTAATACAACGGCTACTGATCCGTGATTGTACGTATCATATATACAACGACACACTACGTAACAACGCCTGTGCACGCGTGGTTACATACCTTTCCGAACCGTTGTTAAATGAGTTTTTTGTAGTAGTGTCACCTTAAGATTTTGGGTGAATATGTGATGTGTCTCTCACAAAGGTGTGTTGCTGATAAAGAAAATCTCCTAAGCAAATAATGCTCACTCGTGTTGACCCCCGAATAGCCCCAACATTGGTATCATGAGCCTTTGGTCCGAGTGAAGAGACCGACTCACTTGTATCAAAAGTATCCTCACATGGATGTGTGTAAAGTGTCCCGTTGAAAAGTGTCAACGGTTATACAATTGTATGTGGATGAAAGAGCTTCCGCTTGAGGGAGTATTGTAGATAAACTCATAATTGAGGGGGAGTGTTGAGAATAACAAATGTGAGTAGTGTAGAGAAGTCTCACATTGGTTAAAAATATGCAGAATTGAGCATTTATAAGTGGGAGAACCCACACACCTATCATCTTAAAATTTCAAGTGAGTATGTGATATATTTCTTACAAATGTGTGTTGCTTATAAACAAAAGTCTCTAAAATAAAAAATATTTTCTCTGTGTTGACTCCCGAATAGTCCCAACACTTTGAGTTTTGGCCCAATTGCCACATGTCATGTACCTTCCCTTGATTCTCAAAAAAAAAACAAGGGGTAGGGTGGGGGATGTTCTCCACCTTCCAAATGATCTATGTTCGACATGCTCTGCTCTTGTGCGCTGACAAATGCCTTGACTCACGTCCTTCTAATGATGAAAATGATTATCTATTTCTTTCTTCATTTGTGACTCTCTTTTCTTCCGAACCAACGTAGATTTTAGTGTTGGTCCATGAGGTTAATGCAATATGGATTGTTGTTCTAGAGTCTCTTGCACAAAATCGATGACTTTAATTTGTCATTTCCTTACCGTTGATTAATGAATACAATTGGTCGCGTTGCATGTAGTTTTTTTTCTTTTTTTTTTAACGTGATTATAGCATTTTAAGTATCATAATATTTTGAATACATATTGAGATATTTATAAAAATATGGTTAACTAATTTGAGATGTGATTACTCTTGTAAAAGTATGATTTGTTTATTTGGTTTATTGCTAACAAATTTTACATACCGTTTAATAATACTTTCAAATTCCAAAACATTTATTTTTGAATTATTAAGAGAATGAACTACTCCTTTAAAGTCTAGTTCAAAGTCATCTGAACTCAATGAAGCTCTTCCACCCATTCTAATGCTACATAAAAACTCATGGCTCCACCGGCATCCATTTTCCATAGATTTGCATGCACAAAGTCTCCTTCATAATTTCGAATACAAACACCAAATGTTACATTTGTCCAACTTGACGAGAAAGAAACGTGTATGATGCCTATAAAAATATCTATACTAATAAAAGAGTCATATACGACACAACTACATAATTCCACAAGAAGCAAAGTCAAGGAAAAAGATCATGCAATTTCACTCACATTGTTTTCTACTTCAATTTAAATTAGCGCGTTATTTATGTGGTGTGCAATACTCAAATTTTCATCGGAATAAATATGAAGACTCCAAAAGCCGTAATTTCAATGAACACGTTAAAAACAAATAAGAGACGAAACCCTTTTTCGTCATTGATTTATTGGTAATAAAAATAAGGTAGACTTATCCGAACTGATGCCAAGATAAATTAACTCAAGTGATATTTGAAAAGATCAAACCAATTATTAAAAAAAAATTCTATTACATTTTAGAAAACAATTCTACATATATAAAATCAGTAAAAAAAAAACAAATATTTGCAAGATGATTTTCACATGAAAATCATGTCACAATACTCCCATTAAAATTATTATAAAAAAACACTGATTTGCTCGTTTTTTTTTTTAAGTTTAGTACAACATGATTTTCACGTTACAACATAACTTTTTTTTTAAAATTCAAATCTCCTTGAATGAGCAATGTCTAATGAATTTTTTTGATTTATTTGAAAAAAATTGTTGCGACGTGTTTAACATAAACGTAATATTTAAAAAAAAAAAATATTAAAACGTTTTTCTATAAAAAAATCTTATTTAATGATTAAAAAATAATTATGATGTGAAATTCATATCACAACTTTCTTCTTTTGCCACGTTAATTATATATCACAATCTCGTGACGCTGAATCGTTAGTTATATATCACAACCTCGTGACACAGAAAAAAAGTTTTTCTTTTAGTGAATGAAAATTGTCATTGTATATATTGGAATAATATAGTAAGTGGAAAAATAGTCTCATATTGAATATGAATGTGGTGACTTAAGTATTTATAAGTGAGAGAATTCACTCACCTATCACTTTAAGATTTTAGGTGGACAAATGTCTCTCACAAAGCGACTTACATGTATTAAAATGTCCAAGAACATGTGTTCCGTTGACTCACACTTGAGGAGGTTTATGTGATTTGAATACACCTCTTCCTTGAACGTTTCAATTTCAACGGGATAAGGGTAGGACCACATATTTCAAAAATATCAATATATCACCTATCATCTAAATCATGTGGGCACCGAAAGCTAACAATCCTCGTTACACCAATATTTCTATTATAATTATTGATTACAAGAAAGAAAATTTTACACCAATATTATTATTATTATTATTATTATTATTATTATTATTATTATTATTATTATTAATAATAATAATAATAAGAAAGAAAATAAAAGTCTGGAGAGGTTAAACTAAACTCATAACAGTAAAAATGAACCAAAGTAGTTTTATCGTGGGATAGAAGGTATTAAAATCTTTGTAAAGTAGCCAAGCATGAAAACTCGGGTCTTGCCCCACAACATGTTTTTAAATTATTTGCCTTCAATTTAAAAAAAAAAAAAATTTAAACATTAAAAACAATGAATCATTAGATTTTAAAATAAATGATGGAGATTATGTGTGATTATTATTTTTCTCCCTCCTCCATTATTAAAATAAATTATGGGGGAGAGAAAAAAAAAACTGACACATAATCTCCACGATTTATTTTAAAATGTAATAGTTCAGATTCATTCCCAGGTTCTTACATAAAAATGACATTTTCACATGATACATTTCCTATATATATATATATATATATATAACTGTGTGTTTTATAAAAATAGTGGTTGACTATTAAATTAGTTTATAGTTTATGGTTTATGACTGATGGCAGATGACTGATACCTTATACTTTATAGTTGATGGTTGTCGGTTGATGATTGATAAGCTAATTGAAGTGTTTGGTAATATTAACGGTTCAACTAACTTAAAAATATAAAATGACATAAAAGTCATTTAATATATATTTATTTTATTTTAAATTAAAAAAATATAAAGGATAAAAGAGGGTTTTTATTAAAATAATTAGGATAAAAATGGAAGAAAAGATCATTAGTTATCAGCTATAAGTTAAAAAGCTATTTGAAATAGAGTCTGAAAAATAAGCTATAAGCTAGTAAAATAAACTAAAAGTTCATGATGAAAAAACCGTTACCAAAAATATCTAAATTGTCATATGCGCTTACAAGCTATTAGTTGGAAAATGTGACTTATCAAAAAAAGCATATATATATATATATATATATATATATATATATATATATATATATATATATATATATATATATATATATATATATATATATATAATCATGCTAGACATAATTACAATATGATCAATATAGTAACAAATGAGCATACACACTAGGGGTGGCAAAATGGATGGATTTGATGGATATGGATTAGATTGTTAATCGATAGATCAAAGCAATCCATTAATCCATTAACAATCCACTAAACTCTCTTAATAAAAATCCAATCCATTCCATCCATTACACTGTTGCAAACTCCATTTTCTGGGATTTTGGAGGGGGTGTAATCGGTTACTAGAATTGGTGTAACCGGTTACACAGTGAAACAGTAGCGAGGCAGCGGCGTGGTTACGGGGTGTAACCGATTACTGCATTTGGTATAACCGGTTACACTAGGATAAAAATCTTAAAAACTTTGAAAAATCATATCTTGAGTTTCGGGTGTCCGATTCGGATGTTGTTCAAAGTGTTAGGAAGATGACGCGATGAACTTTATTTTAAATATAATTGCAGTACCTAGAATTGATTTAAATGTTGTGTGATGGCGTTAAATGGTATGAGGTGTTTATGTTGTGATGTGGATTATGCATGAATGCATTGTTGTTGCTTGATATATTATTCTGTTGTTGTTGCTGGAATGTTATAGCATGTGTTCGGTGTGTTGGTGGCCAGTGAAGCGGAGTACATTGATTAAGGTGAATGTCAATGTACTTGTTGTTGTTGTTGTTGCATGTCTATTATGTATCGTGCATCATGGTGTTTAACGGTGGTTCGTTTTTGGCGAGCCTTAATCCTATGGTGGGGATTGGGTGCGAGTAGCTAATTCCTATGGTGATGGAATTAGTGAAGCATTACCTATGGTGATGGTAACGATTTTTTTGTGCTCTGATCCTTGGTGGGGATTGGAGCGAGTGAACCTGAGAGTTCACAATTTGGTACCACATGCATTGGGTCGTGATAGAGCCTCATTGCATTTGCATATATGTTGCATTATTGTATTTGTTAATTGGTGTGAGATGTGAAATGTGGATTGGGTGACTTTATATGTAATATTGGTATGCTTACATATAACTATGAAATTCTTTATATGTTTGTATGACCAAGGCATCATTCAAACAGAAGGGGTGAGAAGCTGAATCGATATATTTCTCTAGTTCGAAAGATAAGAATTATGTATTAGCAACTACAACGTTTTATGGTGTCATTGATGAGATTTGGGAGATCGATTATGTTATTTTCAAAGTGGCATTATTTAAATACAAATGGGTTCCCAATAATAGTAATGGTGTACACGTTGATGACTTAGGATTCACACGGGACAACCTTGGCAAGACATCTTTTATGACCGAACCATTCAGCATGGCTTCTCAAGCAAAACAAGTTTTCTATGTTACCGACCCATCAGGCATATCGGGGAAATGGTCAATCGTTCTCCAAGGAAAACACATTCCTCTTAGTGATGGAAGTTTTGATATTCCGTCCACACCTTCTTACACAACACAAGTCCCTACCTTATATGATGAAGTTGATAGAGATGTTGTGCACGTTGTTCGAATCGATCATGAAGAAGACATATGCGAAAATTAACAAGTATATAATTTACTCTTTATTCATAATATATTAATTTTATATTATAGTTTCTAAATATTTTTACTAACAAGTATAATTATTTGAAATCATAGGTCTTTAGAGTCAAGACACCAAGAGACAAGTAACCAAAACACCAAGTTACAATTATGTGATGTTATGTACTGTGTAAACTGCAGGTTGTTTGTTCTGATAAATTGTAAGATATTTGTTACAATTGAATATGATACAACTATGTGATGTTATGTAATGTGTAAACTGTAGGCTGTTTGTTCTGATAAATTGTAAGATATTTGTTACAATTTAATATGATACAATTATGTGATGTTATGTAATGTGTAAACTGCAGGTTGTTTGTTCTGATATATTGTAAGATATTTGTTACAATTGCATATGATACAGTTATGTGATATTATGAATATGATACAATTAACATTATTATGATTACTTTATCACAAATGTTAGTTGTATTTTCTGCTGTGATATGGTGAACAATAATACAGGTTAAAAAATGGATTAATTATAAAATCAGGAATCTTTTTCCTAATTCTGCAGAATATGTAACAACGGTTATACATGATAACCGTAATAATATCTTATGCTTTAACAAAGGTTATATTACACAACCGTTATAATATCTCGCGCGCTGTTTAAAAAAAAATAAATATCAAAACAGCTCAGGTGGAAATCGAACCTAGGACAATTGCTTTATCACAACGGTTGTTTCTATCAACCGTTGTGATAGGTAGCGCTCTTTCCAGTTTAATACAACGGTTACTGATCCGTGATTGTACGTATCATATATACAACGACACACTACGTAACAACGCCTGTGCACGCGTGGTTACATACCTTTCCGAACCGTTGTTAAATGAGTTTTTTGTAGTAGTGTCACCTTAAGATTTTGGGTGAATATGTGATGTGTCTCTCACAAAGGTGTGTTGCTGATAAAGAAAATCTCCTAAGCAAATAATGCTCACTCGTGTTGACCCCCGAATAGCCCCAACATTGGTATCATGAGCCTTTGGTCCGAGTGAAGAGACCGACTCACTTGTATCAAAAGTATCCTCACATGGATGTGTGTAAAGTGTCCCGTTGAAAAGTGTCAACGGTTATACAATTGTATGTGGATGAAAGAGCTTCCGCTTGAGGGAGTATTGTAGATAAACTCATAATTGAGGGGGAGTGTTGAGAATAACAAATGTGAGTAGTGTAGAGAAGTCTCACATTGGTTAAAAATATGCAGAATTGAGCATTTATAAGTGGGAGAACCCACACACCTATCATCTTAAAATTTCAAGTGAGTATGTGATATATTTCTTACAAATGTGTGTTGCTTATAAACAAAAGTCTCTAAAATAAAAAATATTTTCTCTGTGTTGACTCCCGAATAGTCCCAACACTTTGAGTTTTGGCCCAATTGCCACATGTCATGTACCTTCCCTTGATTCTCAAAAAAAAAACAAGGGGTAGGGTGGGGGATGTTCTCCACCTTCCAAATGATCTATGTTCGACATGCTCTGCTCTTGTGCGCTGACAAATGCCTTGACTCACGTCCTTCTAATGATGAAAATGATTATCTATTTCTTTCTTCATTTGTGACTCTCTTTTCTTCCGAACCAACGTAGATTTTAGTGTTGGTCCATGAGGTTAATGCAATATGGATTGTTGTTCTAGAGTCTCTTGCACAAAATCGATGACTTTAATTTGTCATTTCCTTACCGTTGATTAATGAATACAATTGGTCGCGTTGCATGTAGTTTTTTTTCTTTTTTTTTTAACGTGATTATAGCATTTTAAGTATCATAATATTTTGAATACATATTGAGATATTTATAAAAATATGGTTAACTAATTTGAGATGTGATTACTCTTGTAAAAGTATGATTTGTTTATTTGGTTTATTGCTAACAAATTTTACATACCGTTTAATAATACTTTCAAATTCCAAAACATTTATTTTTGAATTATTAAGAGAATGAACTACTCCTTTAAAGTCTAGTTCAAAGTCATCTGAACTCAATGAAGCTCTTCCACCCATTCTAATGCTACATAAAAACTCATGGCTCCACCGGCATCCATTTTCCATAGATTTGCATGCACAAAGTCTCCTTCATAATTTCGAATACAAACACCAAATGTTACATTTGTCCAACTTGACGAGAAAGAAACGTGTATGATGCCTATAAAAATATCTATACTAATAAAAGAGTCATATACGACACAACTACATAATTCCACAAGAAGCAAAGTCAAGGAAAAAGATCATGCAATTTCACTCACATTGTTTTCTACTTCAATTTAAATTAGCGCGTTATTTATGTGGTGTGCAATACTCAAATTTTCATCGGAATAAATATGAAGACTCCAAAAGCCGTAATTTCAATGAACACGTTAAAAACAAATAAGAGACGAAACCCTTTTTCGTCATTGATTTATTGGTAATAAAAATAAGGTAGACTTATCCGAACTGATGCCAAGATAAATTAACTCAAGTGATATTTGAAAAGATCAAACCAATTATTAAAAAAAAATTCTATTACATTTTAGAAAACAATTCTACATATATAAAATCAGTAAAAAAAAAACAAATATTTGCAAGATGATTTTCACATGAAAATCATGTCACAATACTCCCATTAAAATTATTATAAAAAAACACTGATTTGCTCGTTTTTTTTTTAAGTTTAGTACAACATGATTTTCACGTTACAACATAACTTTTTTTTTTAAATTCAAATCTCCTTGAATGAGCAATGTCTAATGAATTTTTTTGATTTATTTGAAAAAAATTGTTGCGACGTGTTTAACATAAACGTAATATTTAAAAAAAAAAAATATTAAAACGTTTTTCTATAAAAAAATCTTATTTAATGATTAAAAAATAATTATGATGTGAAATTCATATCACAACTTTCTTCTTTTGCCACGTTAATTATATATCACAATCTCGTGACGCTGAATCGTTAGTTATATATCACAACCTCGTGACACAGAAAAAAAGTTTTTCTTTTAGTGAATGAAAATTGTCATTGTATATATTGGAATAATATAGTAAGTGGAAAAATAGTCTCATATTGAATATGAATGTGGTGACTTAAGTATTTATAAGTGAGAGAATTCACTCACCTATCACTTTAAGATTTTAGGTGGACAAATGTCTCTCACAAAGCGACTTACATGTATTAAAATGTCCAAGAACATGTGTTCCGTTGACTCACACTTGAGGAGGTTTATGTGATTTGAATACACCTCTTCCTTGAACGTTTCAATTTCAACGGGATAAGGGTAGGACCACATATTCCAAAAATATCAATATATCACCTATCATCTAAATCATGTGGGCACCGAAAGCTAACAATCCTCGTTACACCAATATTTCTATTATAATTATTGATTACAAGAAAGAAAATTTTACACCAATATTATTATTATTATTATTATTATTATTATTATTATTATTATTATTAATAATAATAATAATAATAAGAAAGAAAATAAAAGTCTGGAGAGGTTAAACTAAACTCATAACAGTAAAAATGAACCAAAGTAGTTTTATCGTGGGATAGAAGGTATTAAAATCTTTGTAAAGTAGCCAAGCATGAAAACTCGGGTCTTGCCCCACAACATGTTTTTAAATTATTTGCCTTCAATTTAAAAAAAAAAAAAATTTAAACATTAAAAACAATGAATCATTAGATTTTAAAATAAATGATGGAGATTATGTGTGATTATTATTTTTCTCCCTCCTCCATTATTAAAATAAATTATGGGGGAGAGAAAAAAAAAACTGACACATAATCTCCACGATTTATTTTAAAATGTAATAGTTCAGATTCATTCCCAGGTTCTTACATAAAAATGACATTTTCACATGATACATTTCCTATATATATATATATATATATAACTGTGTGTTTTATAAAAATAGTGGTTGACTATTAAATTAGTTTATAGTTTATGGTTTATGACTGATGGCAGATGACTGATACCTTATACTTTATAGTTGATGGTTGTCGGTTGATGATTGATAAGCTAATTGAAGTGTTTGGTAATATTAACGGTTCAACTAACTTAAAAATATAAAATGACATAAAAGTCATTTAATATATATTTATTTTATTTTAAATTAAAAAAATATAAAGGATAAAAGAGGGTTTTTATTAAAATAATTAGGATAAAAATGGAAGAAAAGATCATTAGTTATCAGCTATAAGTTAAAAAGCTATTTGAAATAGAGTCTGAAAAATAAGCTATAAGCTAGTAAAATAAACTAAAAGTTCATGATGAAAAAACCGTTACCAAAAATATCTAAATTGTCATATGCGCTTACAAGCTATTAGTTGGAAAATGTGACTTATCAAAAAAAGCATATATATATATATATATATATATATATATATATATATATATATATATATAATCATGCTAGACATAATTACAATATGATCAATATAGTAACAAATGAGCATACACACTAGGGGTGGCAAAATGGATGGATTTGATGGATATGGATTAGATTGTTAATCGATAGATCAAAGCAATCCATTAATCCATTAACAATCCACTAAACTCTCTTAATAAAAATCCAATCCATTCCATCCATTACACTGTTGCAAACTCCATTTTCTGGGATTTTGGAGGGGGTGTAATCGGTTACTAGAATTGGTGTAACCGGTTACACAGTGAAACAGTAGCGAGGCAGCGGCGTGGTTACGGGGTGTAACCGATTACTGCATTTGGTATAACCGGTTACACTAGGATAAAAATCTTAAAAACTTTGAAAAATCATATCTTGAGTTTCGGGTGTCCGATTCGGATGTTGTTCAAAGTGTTAGGAAGATGACGCGATGAACTTTATTTTAAATATAATTGCAGTACCTAGAATTGATTTAAATGTTGTGTGATGGCGTTAAATGGTATGAGGTGTTTATGTTGTGATGTGGATTATGCATGAATGCATTGTTGTTGCTTGATATATTATTCTGTTGTTGTTGCTGGAATGTTATAGCATGTGTTCGGTGTGTTGGTGGCCAGTGAAGCGGAGTACATTGATTAAGGTGAATGTCAATGTACTTGTTGTTGTTGTTGTTGCATGTCTATTATGTATCGTGCATCATGGTGTTTAACGGTGGTTCGTTTTTGGCGAGCCTTAATCCTATGGTGGGGATTGGGTGCGAGTAGCTAATTCCTATGGTGATGGAATTAGTGAAGCATTACCTATGGTGATGGTAACGATTTTTTTGTGCTCTGATCCTTGGTGGGGATTGGAGCGAGTGAACCTGAGAGTTCACAATTTGGTACCACATGCATTGGGTCGTGATAGAGCCTCATTGCATTTGCATATATGTTGCATTATTGTATTTGTTAATTGGTGTGAGATGTGAAATGTGGATTGGGTGACTTTATATGTAATATTGGTATGCTTACATATAACTATGAAATTCTTTATATGTTTGTATGACCAAGGCATCATTCAAACAGAAGGGGTGAGAAGCTGAATCGATATATTTCTCTAGTTCGAAAGATAAGAATTATGTATTAGCAACTACAACGTTTTATGGTGTCATTGATGAGATTTGGGAGATCGATTATGTTATTTTCAAAGTGGCATTATTTAAATACAAATGGGTTCCCAATAATAGTAATGGTGTACACGTTGATGACTTAGGATTCACACAGGACAACCTTGGCAAGACATCTTTTATGACCGAACCATTCAGCATGGCTTCTCAAGCAAAACAAGTTTTCTATGTTACCGACCCATCAGGCATATCGGGGAAATGGTCAATCGTTCTCCAAGGAAAACACATTCCTCTTAGTGATGGAAGTTTTGATATTCCGTCCACACCTTCTTACACAACACAAGTCCCTACCTTATATGATGAAGTTGATAGAGATGTTGTGCACGTTGTTCGAATCGATCATGAAGAAGACATATGCGAAAATTAACAAGTATATAATTTACTCTTTATTCATAATATATTAATTTTATATTATAGTTTCTAAATATTTTTACTAACAAGTATAATTATTTGAAATCATAGGTCTTTAGAGTCAAGACACCAAGAGACAAGTAACCAAAACACCAAGTTACAATTATGTGATGTTATGTACTGTGTAAACTGCAGGTTGTTTGTTCTGATAAATTGTAAGATATTTGTTACAATTGAATATGATACAACTATGTGATGTTATGTAATGTGTAAACTGTAGGCTGTTTGTTCTGATAAATTGTAAGATATTTGTTACAATTTAATATGATACAATTATGTGATGTTATGTAATGTGTAAACTGCAGGTTGTTTGTTCTGATATATTGTAAGATATTTGTTACAATTGCATATGATACAGTTATGTGATATTATGAATATGATACAATTAACATTATTATGATTACTTTATCACAAATGTTAGTTGTATTTTCTGCTGTGATATGGTGAACAATAATACAGGTTAAAAAATGGATTAATTATAAAATCAGGAATCTTTTTCCTAATTCTGCAGAATATGTAACAACGGTTATACATGATAACCGTAATAATATCTTATGCTTTAACAAAGGTTATATTACACAACCGTTATAATATCTCGCGCGCTGTTTAAAAAAAAATAAATATCAAAACAGCTCAGGTGGAAATCGAACCTAGGACAATTGCTTTATCACAACGGTTGTTTCTATCAACCGTTGTGATAGGTAGCGCTCTTTCCAGTTTAATACAACGGTTACTGATCCGTGATTGTACGTATCATATATACAACGACACACTACGTAACAACGCCTGTGCACGCGTGGTTACATACCTTTCCGAACCGTTGTTAAATGAGTTTTTTGTAGTAGTGTCACCTTAAGATTTTGGGTGAATATGTGATGTGTCTCTCACAAAGGTGTGTTGCTGATAAAGAAAATCTCCTAAGCAAATAACGCTCACTCGTGTTGACCCCCGAATAGCCCCAACATTGGTATCATGAGCCTTTGGTCCGAGTGAAGAGACCGACTCACTTGTATCAAAAGTATCCTCACATGGATGTGTGTAAAGTGTCCCGTTGAAAAGTGTCAACGGTTATACAATTGTATGTGGATGAAAGAGCTTCCGCTTGAGGGAGTATTGTAGATAAACTCATAATTGAGGGGGAGTGTTGAGAATAACAAATGTGAGTAGTGTAGAGAAGTCTCACATTGGTTAAAAATATGCAGAATTGAGCATTTATAAGTGGGAGAACCCACACACCTATCATCTTAAAATTTCAAGTGAGTATGTGATATATTTCTTACAAATGTGTGTTGCTTATAAACAAAAGTCTCTAAAATAAAAAATATTTTCTCTGTGTTGACTCCCGAATAGTCCCAACACTTTGAGTTTTGGCCCAATTGCCACATGTCATGTACCTTCCCTTGATTCTCAAAAAAAAAACAAGGGGTAGGGTGGGGGATGTTCTCCACCTTCCAAATGATCTATGTTCGACATGCTCTGCTCTTGTGCGCTGACAAATGCCTTGACTCACGTCCTTCTAATGATGAAAATGATTATCTATTTCTTTCTTCATTTGTGACTCTCTTTTCTTCCGAACCAACGTAGATTTTAGTGTTGGTCCATGAGGTTAATGCAATATGGATTGTTGTTCTAGAGTCTCTTGCACAAAATCGATGACTTTAATTTGTCATTTCCTTACCGTTGATTAATGAATACAATTGGTCGCGTTGCATGTAGTTTTTTTTCTTTTTTTTTTAACGTGATTATAGCATTTTAAGTATCATAATATTTTGAATACATATTGAGATATTTATAAAAATATGGTTAACTAATTTGAGATGTGATTACTCTTGTAAAAGTATGATTTGTTTATTTGGTTTATTGCTAACAAATTTTACATACCGTTTAATAATACTTTCAAATTCCAAAACATTTATTTTTGAATTATTAAGAGAATGAACTACTCCTTTAAAGTCTAGTTCAAAGTCATCTGAACTCAATGAAGCTCTTCCACCCATTCTAATGCTACATAAAAACTCATGGCTCCACCGGCATCCATTTTCCATAGATTTGCATGCACAAAGTCTCCTTCATAATTTCGAATACAAACACCAAATGTTACATTTGTCCAACTTGACGAGAAAGAAACGTGTATGATGCCTATAAAAATATCTATACTAATAAAAGAGTCATATACGACACAACTACATAATTCCACAAGAAGCAAAGTCAAGGAAAAAGATCATGCAATTTCACTCACATTGTTTTCTACTTCAATTTAAATTAGCGCGTTATTTATGTGGTGTGCAATACTCAAATTTTCATCGGAATAAATATGAAGACTCCAAAAGCCGTAATTTCAATGAACACGTTAAAAACAAATAAGAGACGAAACCCTTTTTCGTCATTGATTTATTGGTAATAAAAATAAGGTAGACTTATCCGAACTGATGCCAAGATAAATTAACTCAAGTGATATTTGAAAAGATCAAACCAATTATTAAAAAAAAATTCTATTACATTTTAGAAAACAATTCTACATATATAAAATCAGTAAAAAAAAAACAAATATTTGCAAGATGATTTTCACATGAAAATCATGTCACAATACTCCCATTAAAATTATTATAAAAAAACACTGATTTGCTCGTTTTTTTTTTTAAGTTTAGTACAACATGATTTTCACGTTACAACATAACTTTTTTTTTAAAATTCAAATCTCCTTGAATGAGCAATGTCTAATGAATTTTTTTGATTTATTTGAAAAAAATTGTTGCGACGTGTTTAACATAAACGTAATATTTAAAAAAAAAAATATTAAAACGTTTTTCTATAAAAAAATCTTATTTAATGATTAAAAAATAATTATGATGTGAAATTCATATCACAACTTTCTTCTTTTGCCACGTTAATTATATATCACAATCTCGTGACGCTGAATCGTTAGTTATATATCACAACCTCGTGACACAGAAAAAAAGTTTTTCTTTTAGTGAATGAAAATTGTCATTGTATATATTGGAATAATATAGTAAGTGGAAAAATAGTCTCATATTGAATATGAATGTGGTGACTTAAGTATTTATAAGTGAGAGAATTCACTCACCTATCACTTTAAGATTTTAGGTGGACAAATGTCTCTCACAAAGCGACTTACATGTATTAAAATGTCCAAGAACATGTGTTCCGTTGACTCACACTTGAGGAGGTTTATGTGATTTGAATACACCTCTTCCTTGAACGTTTCAATTTCAACGGGATAAGGGTAGGACCACATATTCCAAAAATATCAATATATCACCTATCATCTAAATCATGTGGGCACCGAAAGCTAACAATCCTCGTTACACCAATATTTCTATTATAATTATTGATTACAAGAAAGAAAATTTTACACCAATATTATTATTATTATTATTATTATTATTATTATTATTATTATTAATAATAATAATAATAAGAAAGAAAATAAAAGTCTGGAGAGGTTAAACTAAACTCATAACAGTAAAAATGAACCAAAGTAGTTTTATCGTGGGATAGAAGGTATTAAAATCTTTGTAAAGTAGCCAAGCATGAAAACTCGGGTCTTGCCCCACAACATGTTTTTAAATTATTTGCCTTCAATTTAAAAAAAAAAAAATTTAAACATTAAAAACAATGAATCATTAGATTTTAAAATAAATGATGGAGATTATGTGTGATTATTATTTTTCTCCCTCCTCCATTATTAAAATAAATTATGGGGGAGAGAAAAAAAAACTGACACATAATCTCCACGATTTATTTTAAAATGTAATAGTTCAGATTCATTCCCAGGTTCTTACATAAAAATGACATTTTCACATGATACATTTCCTATATATATATATATATAACTGTGTGTTTTATAAAAATAGTGGTTGACTATTAAATTAGTTTATAGTTTATGGTTTATGACTGATGGCAGATGACTGATACCTTATACTTTATAGTTGATGGTTGTCGGTTGATGATTGATAAGCTAATTGAAGTGTTTGGTAATATTAACGGTTCAACTAACTTAAAAATATAAAATGACATAAAAGTCATTTAATATATATTTATTTTATTTTAAATTAAAAAAATATAAAGGATAAAAGAGGGTTTTTATTAAAATAATTAGGATAAAAATGGAAGAAAAGATCATTAGTTATCAGCTATAAGTTAAAAAGCTATTTGAAATAGAGTCTGAAAAATAAGCTATAAGCTAGTAAAATAAACTAAAAGTTCATGATGAAAAAACCGTTACCAAAAATATCTAAATTGTCATATGCGCTTACAAGCTATTAGTTGGAAAATGTGACTTATCAAAAAAAGCATATATATATATATATATATATATATATATATATATATATATATATATATATATATATATATATATATATATATATATATATATATATATATATATATATATATATATATATATCATGCTAGACATAATTACAATATGATCAATATAGTAACAAATGAGCATACACACTAGGGGTGGCAAAATGGATGGATTTGATGGATATGGATTAGATTGTTAATCGATAGATCAAAGCAATCCATTAATCCATTAACAATCCACTAAACTCTCTTAATAAAAATCCAATCCATTCCATCCATTACACTGTTGCAAACTCCATTTTATGGGATTTTGGAGGGGGTGTAATCGGTTACTAGAATTGGTGTAACCGGTTACACAGTGAAACAGTAGCGAGGCAGCGGCGTGGTTACGGGGTGTAACCGATTACTGCATTTGGTATAACCGGTTACACTAGGATAAAAATCTTAAAAACTTTGAAAAATCATATCTTGAGTTTCGGGTGTCCGATTCGGATGTTGTTCAAAGTGTTAGGAAGATGACGCGATGAACTTTATTTTAAATATAATTGCAGTACCTAGAATTGATTTAAATGTTGTGTGATGGCGTTAAATGGTATGAGGTGTTTATGTTGTGATGTGGATTATGCATGAATGCATTGTTGTTGCTTGATATATTATTCTGTTGTTGTTGCTGGAATGTTATAGCATGTGTTCGGTGTGTTGGTGGCCAGTGAAGCGGAGTACATTGATTAAGGTGAATGTCAATGTACTTGTTGTTGTTGTTGTTGCATGTCTATTATGTATCGTGCATCATGGTGTTTAACGGTGGTTCGTTTTTGGCGAGCCTTAATCCTATGGTGGGGATTGGGTGCGAGTAGCTAATTCCTATGGTGATGGAATTAGTGAAGCATTACCTATGGTGATGGTAACGATTTTTTTGTGCTCTGATCCTTGGTGGGGATTGGAGCGAGTGAACCTGAGAGTTCACAATTTGGTACCACATGCATTGGGTCGTGATAGAGCCTCATTGCATTTGCATATATGTTGCATTATTGTATTTGTTAATTGGTGTGAGATGTGAAATGTGGATTGGGTGACTTTATATGTAATATTGGTATGCTTACATATAACTATGAAATTCTTTATATGTTTGTGATTTCTCACCCCTTCTGTTTGAATGATTTCTCACCCCTTCTTTATAAGTAGTGCATATGACCAAGGTCTTTGAGAGAAAACACAATGTTGAGTTGTTTGACAAAAGCTTCCAAAAACTTTGTGTTATTTCCTATTACTATGATTTCATTTACACAAATGAGTAGGAAGGTGATGTGATAAGTACCTCTTAGAGTAAAAAGTGAGAAGTCACTCTTTGTATTATGGAATCCCTAACCGAGTAATGCATTTTTAGGCTTTCAAACCAGGCTCTTGGTGCCGGCTTTAGTCCATAGATGGCCTTAGATTGCTTGCAGACATGACCAGGTTTAGTTGAGTCCACAAAACCTTCACATTGGTGCATGAAGACAGTTTCCTCAAAATAGCCATTGAGGAATGCATTGTTTATGTCAAGCTACTTGACTTATCAGTTAAGGTGAACTATTATGGATAGTATAATTGTCACTGTGTTGGTTTTAACCACATGGCTAAATGTCTCTTCATAATCTAACCCAAGTGTTTGTTGAAAACCTTTGGCAACTAACATTGCTTTCCTTCTCTCAACTGTTCCATCAGCTTTGTACTTGATATTTAAGACCCATTTTAAGTTAATATTTTCTTGACCTTGGTATGGTACTAGCTTCTAGTTTTGGTTTGTCATAAGTGCCTGAAATTCATTTTGCATGGCTTCTTTCCACATTGATTTTGTGAGAGCATCCTTTGCACTTTGTGGCTCATTTTCTTATGTATAGGTGACAATCAAGGCAATATACGGAGCCTTTAGCTTGTAAATTCCACTATTACTCCTGTTATGAATTACTCTTAAGTTTTATTCAACAGGAATCATTGATGCAATTGGTTCATCAAGATCATCAGTTTCATCAAGAGCATTCTGTCCAGTGCTGTTTGTTGACTCATTTATGGCTTGTTCAGTGTTGTCTTCAAGTCTTGTAGATGAATTGGTTGGTTCTTGCTCAGTATCTAAGTGATTTCCAGTTGAAATTGGTGTGTTACTAGTTGAAATACCTGCAACATATAAAGGAAAAATGACAGATGAGTTTTCAGTCAATGTTTGTAAAGGAGCCTTTGTATTTAGGAAACCATCATGGAATAGAAAATGTTCTTCATTGAAGGCCACATGTCTTCAAATGGAGATTCTCCCATGAGAATTGAAACATTTTCACCCTTTATGAGGGTTGTTATAGTCAAGAAACACACATCTAGTTGTGTAAAATTGCAACTTGTGTTGATTGTATAGTTTAAGGCAGGGGTATCAGGCACATCCAAAGGGTTTTAGTGATGTGTAATCAGGTTCCTTTTTAAATAAAAGGGAGTAAGTGTAATATCCAAAATATACCCCGCGAAATATAAATAAAAATCAGAGTAAATTCAAATATTTCATATTTAGGATGTCACACAATTCAACATACAAAGATGCTCATATAGCAAGACATGTAACACATGCATCTTTTCACTAATTATTTATGTACATGGCAAATATATTTAGAGCCGAGTTGTATGGTCAGCCAAGGCTATATGTGAGTTCGGCTACGAAATCAAGAAGGGTCGAGTAGCACCAAGAGCTAGGCAAGAGGCATTTACAACTCGGGCTGGTTAGAGAGCCCAAATCCCATCGGTCGAATTTCTACGAGGCCGGGTTGTATACCCTATCAACCTGACACCGACACCGGTCATGAACTCAACAAGGAACACCAACAGTTGTAACAGTTGCGGCACATCAATGCGAACGTTACCTGGTCTTCAAAGAATGCATTCATGGAGAGGGGTTACGACAATGATGGCCATGCAATGTTAGAAGGTCAAGAGACTTCTCTTAATGGAATTTCTTAAATGAAGACTGATAAAGGCTATAAAAGGGGCTCCCACATGATGGTTAAGGAAGACACATTCATCTTGATACAATATACAACACTTGTATAGCTCTCAAATCCCCAAATATACTTAAACAATATAGACAACATAGTCTTCTCTGCCCTAAAGTAGAAGACTAGCACTTTTAGTGTATCTAAACATTTTTGGCTAAAACATTTGGCGCCAACCATGGGGCCTAGGTAAAACTCTCCCAGGCCACACCTTACACTAACGACATGTCCTCTGAAGGAGATCCTCCAGACATGGCTAAACTGCTAGCCATGATGGAGACCATGCGTCAGCAGAATGAGACACTGCAAGATAACATACAAGTGCTGCAACAACAAAGTCAGGCTGACGACGACTATGAGGAGGAGGTTCTCGAGCCACAACCTCTTTCTCAAGAGATATGGGACGACCACGTCCCAAAAAACTTCAAAGCACCATCACTAAATTCTTATGATAGGAAGACGGATCCTCAGGAGCATGTTATTGCCATTAACAATCAGATGGCCATAGGTGCCCATTCGGATTCACTGAAGTGCAAAATTATGGCCGACACCTTTAAGGATGTAGCTCTAACATTCTACATGAGCCTTCCTAGGCTCTCCATCGTAAGCTACCAAGACTTGACTAAGAAGTTAGTACAACACTTCTCGGCAAGCAAGCGTCGGAAGGTATCTACTACCACATTGTTCAGTGTCTGACAGAAATAGTCAGAGTCACTATGCAGGTACCTGGCTCAATTCAATGAGGAAACACTTAAAGTATCTCATCCAAACCATGAACTATTCGTGGGAGCTTTTCAACATGGACTATGAGCCAGAAAGTTTAATAAGTCGTTAGCTCAGAAGCCCTCTATCAGCATGGACAAGATTACTACTCGGGTTGAGTGTTACATCAAAGGAGAAGAAAGTAACCAAGAGAAAAGAGCCCGGGACAGCAGTGAAAAGACAAAGAGCAATGAAGAGGCGTCGAACAGGAGAAACGAGCATCCTCGGAGAGCTATGCGCGAGCGATATGCCACCAGGCCATATAAACAGTCATATGAGCCAGACACAGACCTCATCCCATTGAATGCAAGTGAATGAGATATCCTTAAAGAAGTCGGCCATATGAACCTGTTACCGGAGCTTCATCGTCCCAAAAGAGCCAACACTATCATGGGAAGGCAACCCGAGGCTTGGTGTAATTACCACCGTGTACGGGGACATCACACCGAGGACTGTCAACTCTAATCCAGAGAGGTCATCTCTTGGCATATGTGAAGGATTATTGAACACAAAGTAATAAGAAAAGTCCCCTCCGATCGACCCGGGATAAGAAAAGTGAGCCTGGAAGAAGAGTTCAGATGCCGAAGAGGGTCATGAAACAAAGACAGCTCGACACACGAAACATAGAAACCGGAAGGCAACTTAGATGTTGTAACATTCTCCAAACAAGGCGCCATAGGATTCTTAGATCATGAAAATGCTCCATGGTTATTAAAGTACAAATAAGAGACTGGAGCGTGAAAAGGGCATTGATAGACCCCGGAAGCTCAGACGACGTACTGTATTGGGATGCTTTCAGATGAATGGGGCTCGAAACGACCGAGTTACTACCATTCAAAGGCAGTCTAGTAGGATTCTTGGGAGAACATGTGCAGGTGCTCGGGCACCTAGCGTTGCTGACCACATTTGGCAAAATGGCTAATGCAAAGACCGTACGAGTGAGGTACCTGATAGTCAATGCTGCTTCACCATATAACATCATTATAGGTCGACCATCATTCAACACCCTAGAATCTTCACTTTCAACTCTGTATTTGACCATGAAATTCCCACTTGGATAATCAGATTAAGGCATTTCAATCGTATTTCCTCACATGTACAAGATTGATCAAGACTTTTTCTAGGAATTTTTCTCTTTTTTTTCTTCCATTTTTTCCCTCGCACATTGGCGTTTATTAATCCATTTTGGGGCGACAATTGAGACTCAACCGCCGTTAGGATAAGTAACAGGGTGAGGGTTATCCAACTTAGAGGGACAAGTTGTCTTTATCGCCATTATTCCCTTTTTCTCTTTTTAGTGCCTTAAGTCATTTTCTCAATCAACACTATACATGCAATTCTATTTAATCATGTCGGACTATCACTACGAACTAATCAGGGGCTACTTCTCAAATCCAAGTACTATGGCACAAATCTACGCATTGGACTCGTTTTCATACCAAAGTTTTCAAACTTTCCCGATGTCCCAAGTTCTAACTTCTCTTCCCTCGAGCTCTATATACTTTCTCAACTACCTTAAATTCACAGTATTCACATGAGAAATTTCTACGGTCCTAATTCAGGGAAGACTTCAAAGTGGTTTTAAACATAAAATTTTATTTTATTTTTTCAATAAAACAAATACACAAAACACACAAAAATACAAATAAAAGTAATAGAAAAGAAAAACTAAAAGCAGTAAAATCCTCCCCCAAACTTGAACTAAACATTGGCCTCAATGTTTTAGCACAAGTGAGAAAGAGGAGACTCATAGCGGTTCTTACTGAGGAGGCGGCGGAAAATGCAACATTAGTTGTTGCATAATCTTTTGCATGTTATTCATCATCACCCCTTGCCTTGCTTGTTCTTCTCCTTGTCTTGCTTGCTCTGCTCTAATCCCACCCAGATCAGATTGGATCCACTTCCACCTGTCTTGATTTATCAAAGAAGATCCGGTTGTTTGATGAGAAGGATGTCGGGTGGGGGTGCAACTTGCGGTTGGTCGGTTGCATCCTCTTCCATTGCATTACTTGAAACAAAATCAACATCTCGGCCGTCCTCATCATCTAGGGAGGCCTTTACATAGAGTCGGTTATCTTTTTCAGAGATACTTACTCTTGCTGGATCGGGCAGTTCAAGAATGAACTGGTTGCGGGACATCAACCAGTAGGCGTCGCCATGAACACTGATCATTCCTTGATTCATCAAGGATTCCATATCAATCTTATTTTTACCTACAACTAGAGAATCATTAAAAGTAGTAGGGTAATATCCGAAGTGCTTGGCAATTTGGGTAATTATACCCCCACGAAAATGCCTCTAGTGGGTGCTCCAGCAACTCAACACAAGTAGTTAGCCGCAAACGCAGCGGCATTCTCCATCTCATTTTCTGAAATCTCTTGCATAAAAAATAATTCTCTGAGTGGCGACACCAGTACTGTCACCCTAACCAAACAGAGTATAAGTAAGGCCTTTTTGCACATAACGGAAACAAGGGTTTTGAATCAAGGATGCCTTAGCACTGGCCAAATTGTAATCCCAACTATCAGTAAGGTCCTTCCAAAATTGAATTACCGGAAAAGTATTCGGAACATCGTCGGGCCTGTAAATGGGAAGCTAGAGGATACTACCTAGTTCCTCAATAGACAACTCGTGGGGCTGGTCATAGAGGCAAATTTTGAGAGTACCGTAGAAGTACCTCATATCGCCAACCCACTTTTTATGTAAATGAAATTCCAGCGTACTTAAAAATTCTAGAGTTGTACGCTCATAAGTTGGCGCCTAAAAAACATGAATTCTAACAACCTTATAGAGTGAAACATTCTATCAACTTCATCTTTTAAACCTAAGTTAGTAAGGGTTTATTTGCAGATATACCTTGTCGGCGTGATTTTTCGGAGAGCTAGTGCCGAGTACCTCATTGTTTGTTCCTCATCTTCAAAGACGATGTTGTGAGAGTTGGGTATTCTGACGCCTTTCTTGCGAGTTCGGGAAGTTTCAGCAGCTTGCTTCCCTTTAGCTATCTTTCGTGGGGGCATTTTTGTCCAAGCATAAAAAGTGACGAATTTGAAAGTTGGTGGTATGAAAAAACTGTAACCGAAATGATGATTAGTGTGGAAAATGGAGAAGTTTTGTGAAGTAAGTGTTTGGGTTGGAGTGAATATGAGGTTAACGGTGAGAGCTTTGGGTGTGTGTTAATGGAAGTTGGGGTCTTTGAGAGAGAGAGAGAGAGAGAGAGAGAGAGAGAGAGAGAGAGAGAGTTAGTGAAGAAGATGAAGAATAATGAGAAAAAGCTGGAAAGAGAAAAGAGATATTAGATTTTTAAAAGAATTTAATGAATGATGATTGAAAAATATTTGGAAAATTGGAGAATAATGAGATTTGATGGGGATTTGATTAGTGAATTAAGAGGTGGAGGATTTAGTGGGATGTAGGTGAGAGAAAGTGGGGAAGTTCAAAAAAAAATTGAAAACTTTTGAAGGGTTTTGCGTTGGGCCTGCTACGGGCCATAGCCCGTGCTACGGGCGGCTGTAGTAGGTTTCTGGAGTTGGTAATCTTTTTGGGTGTTTTTTTAAGGTGGTCGTGGAAGGGACTGCTATGGGAGGCCGTAACAGGTCTCTGGTCTAATGCTGGTTTTTATGATTTTGTGGTTTCTTGGGGAGGGTTAGTGCATTCCAGGTATCATTTCTGATATTGAAGCATCTTTCATGCATTTTTCAACTGTTTCGCATACTTTTGCTTCCACAAGTAACAATCTACATCTGACCTGACTAAAAAAAACAAAAAGAAAATGGATTAGTAATAAAAAGCGTGGGTTTCCTCCCACATAGCGCTTCGTTTAACGTCGCATGGCTCAACGGTCTATCTTACTATCCTCTGAGACAAGCATCCTCCACCAGGCCAATTTCTTGACTTTGGTAATATGGTTTCACTCTCTGCCTATTCACCTTAAAAGTGTCTCCGTTTGCCTGATTCTTCAATTCTATTGCACCATGAGGAAACACATTGTTTACGATAAACGGCCCCGACAATCTCGACTTGAGCTTTCTAGGAAATAACTTCAACCTAGAATTGAATAAAAGAACCAATTGTCCTTCCCAAAATTCCTTCCTTTGAATCTTTCGATCATGCCATTTTTTGTTTGTTCTTTGTACAGTTTGGCATTCTCGTACGCTTGATTCCTAAATTCTTCTAATTCATGGAGTTGAAGGATTCAGGAATCTCCCGCTTTTGAGAGATCATAATTCAAGAATTTTGAGGCCCACAATGCTTTGTGTTCCAACTCTAAAGGTAAGTGACAAGCTTTTCCATAAACTAACTGGTAAGGAGACCTACCTATTGGTGTTTTGAATGCGGTTCTATATGCCCACAATGCATCATCCAACTTGTTTGCCCAATCCTTTCGAGATGAGTTCACAATTTTCTCTAGGATTTACTTGAGTTACTGATAAGAAACTTCCACTTGGCCACTGGTCTGAGGATGGTAAGGAGTGTGGATTTTATGCTTCACATTGTGCTTCTTGAGCAACTTCTCCATGAGGAGATTTAGAAAATGTGCTCCTTCATCACTTATCAAAGCTCTCGGTACTCTAAATCTCACAAAGATGTTTGCTTTCAGAAACTTAACAAACACCTTAACATCATTAGTTGATAAGGCCATAGCTTCTACCCATTTAGATACATAATCCACTACCACTAAAATATAATTCTTTCCAAATAACAGTGGAAATGGGCCCATAAAATCTATGCCCCATACATCAAACAGCTCGACCTCCAACATGGCATTCTGTGGCATCTGGTTTCTCTTTGAGGTGTTACTTATTCTTTAACATCTGTCGCACTCATTGACTATGTCTTGGGCATATTTGAACAGTGTGGACCAGTATAACCTAGATTGGAGGACTTTTGCTGTTGTCTTATCCCCACTAAAGTGTCCTCCATATTCTGAGTCATGGCATGCTCTTAGGACGTCCCTCTGTTCTTCCTCAGGAACACATCTTCTAACCAGGATGTCTATTCCTTTCTTGTATAAGAATGGGTCATCCCACAAATAAAACCTACAATCATACAAAAACTTCTTCTTTTTATTGTAGTCAAAATCATCAGGGATTACACCACCTACCAAATAATTTGTATAGTCTGCGAACCATGGAACACTAGTAACAACTAGGATGTGTTCATTAGCAAACTCAACCTTGATTGTACGCTTCTCCTCTATTTCTTCGATTGGGGACATCCGAGATAGGTGATCAGCAACGCTATTTTCACATCCTCTTTTGTCCCAAATTTCCACATCAAACTCTTGAAGGAGTAAGATCCATCTCAGTAACCTCGACTTCGATTCCTGGTTTGCAAACAAATACTTCAAAGTAGCATGGTCAGTATAAACAACTACTTTAGATCCTAACAGATATTTCCTGAACTTGTCAAAAGCATAAACCACTGCCAGCAACTCATTTTCGGTAGTTGCATAGTTCATCTGAGCAGGATTTAAAACATGACTAGCACAATAAATTACATGTAACAGCTTCTCTCTATACAGTCCTAAAACTGCCCCCACTACAATATCATTGGCATCACACATAATCTCAAATGGGAGAGACCAATCTGGGGAAATCACAACACATGCCGACACTAATCTACTCTTTAATATCTCAAATGCTTCAGCACATTTTTTATCAAACACAAAAGGCTTGTCTTTACCCAATAAACTTGTTAGAGGTTTGGCTATCTTTGAGAAGTCTCTTATAAACCTACGGTAAAAACCTGCATGTCCCAAGAAACCTCTAATACCTTTCTCATTCACTGGAGGTGTAAGATTTGATATCACCTTGACTTTTGCTTGTTCCACTTCTATTCCCTTATGGGAAATTTTGTGACCCAAAACTAAACCTTCACGCTGCCATCTTTCTAAAACAAGAGACATGTTAGTAAAAAAATTATCAAAAGAAGAACCAAAAATAGAAAAATCGTCCATGAACACTACCATATGCTTTTCAAGCATGTCAGCGAAAATGGTTGTCATGCATCATTGAAATGTGGTTGGCGCATTGCACAACCCAAACGACATTCTTCTGTAAGCAAAGACACCATAGGGGCATGTTAATGTTGTCTTCTCTTGATCTTCAAGAGCAACTGCAATCTGATTATACCCTGAGTATCCATCAAGAAAACAATAATAATTGTGACCAACCAACCTTTCCAATATTTGATCAATAAATGGAAAAGGGAAATGGTCCTTTCTTGTTGTAATGTTCAACCTCTGGTAATCAATGCACACTCTCCAACCCGTAACCGTCCTTGTAGGAATCACCCCATTCTTCTCATTCATGAGGACTATGGTTCCCCCTTTCTTGGGTACCACATGCACTAGGCTAACCCAAGACCTATCAGATATAGGATAGATAAGGAATACATCTAACAACTTCAGTACTTCTTTTTGAACCACTTCTTTCATGGCGGGGTTAAGTCTCCTTTGTGGTTGGACGATCGACTTGTGATCATCCTCCATTAGTATCTTGTGCATGCAAACTGTAGGACTAATACCCTTCAAATCTTCCATGGCCCATCCAATAGGACCCTTGTATTTTTTTAGTACTTGAATGAGTCTTTCCTCTTGGACATTCTTTAGACTAGAATTTATTATAGCTGGGCACTTCCCTTCTGTGTCGAGGAAAGCATATTTGAGATTCTCAGGCAGCTGTTTCAACTCCGTCCCTTTTTTAGACTCTCGATTTTCTTCTGATGATTAAGGTTTCCTTAGATGTTCCCACCGGTGTGGTCGAGATCCCTTCCATGGAGGTTGTGCTTCCATCATGGATAACACTTCTGAATCTTTCTCATCCACTTCTTGATCACTTTCAAAAATCGACAAGCTCAACACTCGTTCCAAAGGTAACCGTGGTGCATTCAGCGGACTATCATGAGAAATCACTTGATCTATCACGTCTACTTTATGACTTGTACCAACATCATCTTTATACTTCATGGTGTTTTGAACATCAATTTTCAATTCCTCATCGTAGACTTTCAGAGTCATAGTACCTTCCTCTATGTCTGTCATACACGTTCCGGTCTCCAAAAATGGCCTGCCTAAAATGAGAGGAATCTCTTCCATTGGCAACACAAATTTATCTATCTTCACTAGAACATCTTCAACTACCCCATATGGTCTCTTTATCGAATGATCTGTAAACTGGAGTGTCATCCTGATATCTTGCATTGTTCCTATTCCCAATTTCCTGTAGATGGATAAGGGCATAAGACCCACACTAGCTCCCAAATCAATAAGTACCTTTTTGAATGACCTATCTCCAATGGTGCATGGAATGGTGACCGAACCTCTATCTTTTTTCTTCACCGAAATTTTCATACCCTGCAAAATAGCACTACAAGTTTCGGTTAGAATAATAAGATTAATGTCAATGATGCATTTCTTGGAGATGATATCCTTCACGATCTTGGCATAAGTAGGCATCTGCTCAAGTGCTTCCAAGAATGGAATATTAATTTCCAACTTCTCGAACATCTCTAAGAACTTCTCAAAGTTTTTCTTATGTTGCCCCTTTTTCTTGTTTCTTGTGGGGAAAGGAAGCTTTATGACGGGTTTTGGCTCAATAAGTTTCTCTTTCCCCACTTGTTTAGGTCCAACCACTTCCTCATTGATGATCTAATTTTCTTTGATTTCAAGATCTACTTTGAGTAATTGGTCTTCATTTTCAGATTTCTCCTCAGAAACTTCAAGAGATTTCCCACTTCTTATTGTCACAGCACTCACATTATTATGATCTCTTGGATTTGTCACAGTTGCACTTGGTAGAGCACTTTGTGCTTGACAATTTGCTAGTTGTTGTGCTATCTGACCCATCTACACTTCCAGATTTTTGATAGATGCAGTGGTGTTCCTCTGATTGTTTCTGGTATCTTCTTGGAATTGAGACCTTTGAGCAACCATCTTCTCAATGACAATTTATCAATCCGCCTTCTTGGGTGCTTATTGTTGATACTTTTGCTGTGGTTGTTGGTATTGTTGTTGGTATGATGGTTGTTGTTGTTGTTGTTGCTGAGGTTGATACTGTTGCTGCTGTGGCTGATTCTAATATTGAGTCGGTCCTTATTTTTAAACATTCCCTTGTTGATCTTTCCAATTGAAGTTGGGATGGTTCTTCCATCCTAGATTGTATGTGTTGGAATAAGGGTTGTTCTGCTTCGAAAAATTAATCGCTTCAATTTGTTGTGTAGTCGCAACACAATGCATAGCAAAATGAGGTCCACCACAAATCTCGCAAGAAACAGCTTGAACAGGTTGAACCTGGGCTACTGTTTGAGCACCAACACTCATTGCCTTAAGTCTTCTTTCCACTTCGGCAACAATTTGATCTTCCATCTTTATAACCTGATTAGGTAGCTTTAAGTCAATAATTCCTTCAGGCTTACTCACACTTCTGCCGTATAATTCCAAATGCTCATTTGCAGCAATGACTTCAATGATCTACTTAATACCAGTGGTTGTTGTAAAGTTGGATGAGCCACCAGAAGCCGTATCAATAAGTTACTTTGTCTTCATCCTTAGGTCATTCACAAACATGTGCATCTATTTAGTTTGATCCATATTGTGAGTAGGACATGCTACCAATAACCTCTTGAACCTCTTGTAAGAATCGCCAAGTGATTCTCCTTCCTTCTGCTTAAAATTCACAATGTCATATATTTTGCGAATATAAACAGAAGCAGGAAAATATTCATTCATAAAGGTTATCTCCATTTTTTTCCAAGTAGTGATACTTCCCACAGGTAAGGAGTAAAACCACTCTTTGGCATCTTCAGCTAGAGTGAATGGAAACATTATTAATTTATTTTCCTCTTCAGAGTGCCCCTTTATCTTCAAAGTGGTGCTCATCGTAAGAAACCTTTGCAAATTTTTATTTGCATCTTCATTTATCCTTCCCGTGAAAGGTATTTTTTCAAGCTGTCAATTCGTTGTTAGGTGCATCTAAAAATTTGCAACGTTCACCAGTTGATTCACTATGGTCAACCGACCTGCCGGAGTATTTTCTCCTCCATAGTCCCCAAGAAGTCTCTCTTGAGGTCCAACCATGATTGTTTTTGTAAGAACAAGTTTTGGTTCTGCATCTTGTCTCTATGTTTTGATGATAACAATGAAGTATTTGTGTGAGAATAATTTTGGTGCTCTAACGTTTGTTACTCTGATGGTTTTAACAAACAGGTTCTAACTCTGATAAAGACCATGTGCTACGTCACTCTGATATTCTCTAAGGTCACTTCTGTGTGAAGAAGCAAGAATTGGTTCTAATCTACTGTGCGTCAGAAAGATTCTGAGAAGACACTAGGTTGCTGTTGTAACGTCTCTTGGATCTAATCTCTGAGCATGACTCTGATGTTCTATTTTTGAAGCCTATAAGCTTCTAAGGTCGTTAACTTCTGAAGACTAAGTGCTGAAGATTCTGAAGACAAGGTTCTGTTAAACGAAGTTCTGAAGATTCTGAAGACTTAAGGATTCTCAAGATTAAAGGTTCTGAAGACTAAGTGTTGAAGATTCTGAAGACAAGGTTCTGCTGAACGAGGTTCTGAAGACTCTGAAGACTTAAGTATTCTGATAACCAAGGGTTCTGAACTAGACGTGCTGAAGACTCTGAAGACAAGGTTTGGCTGAACAAGTTCTGACGACTCTGAAGACTCAAGACTCCAAAGACCCAATGTTTCATTCTTCTGATTATGCTTCAATCAAATATACTCAGAAGCCTCTGATGAATAGAAGAAGATGAAACATTTGCGTGGGAAAATAGTACATGGTACAGATAAAGCACGTTCCTTTCCACTACCCTGATTTGCTGGTACAAAGGACAATTTCAGTGTACGGTTTTCAACCCAACATAACGACACTATTTCAAGTCACCAGTACTCTTATCATATTACCGATCTGCCCTTCAACGGATCTTTTTCTGGCTATATATAGACTTGATTATTCAACGAATCAGATGCACGCGTGTGGGCGTATTAGCATACAAGTGTAAATGCATGCGAAACTATGGAAGTCTAAAGTGAGCAATAAACAATGTAGTACTCAGTGTGAAAAAGAGAAATATCACAAACACTGATGCATATGAAGAAAGCGATTCCAGAAACAGAAGAATGTATGAGTGAACAGTAAAGCACCACAATACAAAGAAGAAAAATGTTTTTACTTTATAGTTTCGCTCTAAGTTAGATTGAGCTTAAAATGTATGTTTACCCTGCTTGTGTAGAAGCATTATTATTGTAAACAAACCCTTGTAGTAAACAGTTGTTTGCGTTCCCTAAAGGACCAGTTGGGTCAGAATTTTTATGGAGACTAAGACAGTGTGTCTTAGTGTTGTTACTCACTTGCAGTTGGATTGTGCGTTATATTCCTTAAGAGACCGGTTGGGTCAGAATTCTTAAGAAGTCTAGGACTAGTTTGTCTTAGAGGTTGTTAGTCACCTGCAGTTTGCTCGTGCATTTGTAATCAGTTTGGTTATAGTGGATTAAGTCCTTGTGTATAAGGCAAAATCACCTTGGCGGGTGCACTGGATTAGCTTGATAGTTTTCAAGTGAACCAGGATATATCGTGTGTCTTTCTCTATTGCTTGTCTATTTATGATCTTTGCTTGAGTTTCATAAAAAGCATTCAAAGTGGAAAACCCAATTCAAACCCCCAATTCTTGTGTTTTTATCACACCTTCAATTGGTATCAAAGCTCCGGTTCTGATTGTGATAAACATTTTATTAGCACTTAACAGTGTTTAGGGCTGTTTTCGGTCTGGTCCGGACCGGATACTCAGGGTCTCGAGAGTTGGACCGAAACCCTTATCGGGTAAATAGGAACCGGTCCAAAATAGTGATGGTTAAATTTTAGAACCGAAACCGATCCGGCACTTTCGGGTAATCTGAAACCGGACCGGATCTGACATGATTATAGATGGATATCCGAGACCGGACCGGTAATTTTCGGTTTGGGTACCTGGCCTACCCGATTTTAAGGCAAAAATACATTAAATTTTTTTCAAAAATACAATTAAATTCCAGAATTTCATTGGCATTTGATTTGACACTACATTTTAAATATCATTCACATTTCACATAAGTTTTTAACTTATGTTTTCAAAAAAAATACTTGTTCAGAAACATAAAACATGTTCAAACATAAGTTAGGAAACTTATGTTTTCAAAAAACCACAATAACATTACATTTGTTAATGATGCCTCAGAACCGTCTTATCATTAGCATTACAAAACAACAAAATAACATTAGCATTATAAAGTTGCTGTTGTCGAAGAAGCGACACCCGGATCCTCACCAAAATGATACGTTAAAGGCTCATCTTGTGGTTCTTCAAGCTACAAAATTAAAAACATAAGTTAAACAAGGCAACATAAATTTAAAAGCATAATTTCAACTAGTAGTGCATAAGATACTTACAATACTAGCAGTGCATCCCATTTTGATTCCATACTTCTCCTTCACCCAATCACCCCCACAAAGTACCATTTCAGCTGTCTTGGTTTTCATAGAAGATCGTTTCGGATCAATAACGCTTTTACCAGAACTAAAAGTTGCTTCTGAAGCAACAGTTGTAACTGGAACAGTTAGGATATCCTTTGCTAATTTACTAAGAACAGGATACTTGGCTTCATTCCCCATCCACCAAGTTAAAACATCAAACTTAGTGTTTGGGGGAACCTTAAAGGGAGACTCCTCAAGATATAATTCAAGATCAGATTTTGAATTAGAACTACCAACAACAGTTTCTAAAAACATCTCAAAACTCCTCCTTCCCAACCCAGAACTAGTTCCTATTTCAGGAGTTTCAGATACAGGGGCATCATTAACTCCATAGGTATCTTGATACATTTGGAATAGAGTTTTTAAGTTGGTTGCCAACTCTTGTTCATAGGCAGTGGCTTGAGTAGCATTTGGATACAAGAAGGGATATACCCATTTGATGAAGATCATTTTATACCTATTTGAACAAGAAGAGTTGTCAACCAACTAAAGTATTTTCAAGGTATTTTTAGCCTCAAAATCAGAGACAACTAATGTCACACAAAGAGGTAATATAATTGGACTCAGAGACAACAACTAATGTCACACAAAGAGGTAACAGAATGCAGACTCAGAGACAACTAATGTCACACAAAGAGGTAACATAATTGAAGTCAGAGACAACTAATGTCACACAAAGAGATAACATAATTGGACTCAGACAGAACTATAATAGTGATTCATCATAGGCTAAATATAAACCAGATACAATACAGGCCTCAAATTCATCATAGGCTGAGTATTATAAACTGAGGCAACAACAGGATGTCATCAAAATATAAACCAGATACAACTTACAAGCCTCAAATTCATCATAGGATGAGTATTATAAACTGAGGCAACAGCAGGATGTCATCAAAATATAAACCAGATACAACTTACAAGCCTCAAATTCATCATAGGATGAGTATTATCAACTAAGGCAACAACAGGATGTCCAAAATATAAACCAGACAAATACAACTTACAAGCCTCAAATTCATCATAGGCGGAATATTATCAACTGAGGCAACAACAGGATGTCATCAAAATATAAACCAGATACAATACAAGCCTCAAATTCATCATAGGCTGACTATTATCAACTGAGGCAACAGCAGGATGCACAAAATATAAACCAGACAGATACAACTTACAAGCCTTAAATTCATCATAGGCTGAATATTATCAACTGAGGCAACAACAAGCATCACAAAATATAAACCAGACAGATACAAGCCTCAAATTCATCATAGGCTGAATATCATTAATCACAAGGCAACACCAAGCAGAATAGTAGCTACCTAAAGTATAAACAATGGCAACTTATTTAACTATCAACTTGGAAGATGTACATACCTTGGATCAAGAACTGCACCAATAGAAATCAATGTATTAGACTCTGACTAATACTTGTCATACTTCAACTTCATTTCATTAGCAAGGGCCTGCAACTGAGGATTATTTAAGATGCTTGAGGGTTTATCAAGTAAAACCTTCACCCTGTAAAGCTCAGCCAAAAACAAATTAGCAGTAGGGTAAGATGTGCCACTAATAATTGATGTCACATCAGCAAAAACCTCCAAAAAATTTGCAAATATCATGACCATCTTCCCAATCATTTGCATCAGGAAAATAACTGAGAAATACTCCATTTTCTTCAGCATATCTAGGCCATACTTCTCTGTAATGGTAAGCAGTGGACAACATCAACCAAGTTGAGTTCCATCTTGTCTTAGTATCCAACACTTGCATCCTGCCTTCAAGTTGCAACTCATCAACGAATTTCTTGAATGCTTTGCACCTAGTTTCAGAATTCAGTAAATATTTGACACCGTTCCTAATTTTATCAACAATCACCTTAATTATATCAAGGTCATCCTGAACCAACAAATTTAAGATGTGTGCACAACATCTAACATGAAACAGTTTACCATCAAATGGTAGATTTCTCCTACCAGAATAATCTCTCTTCAATCTAGTAATGCAGTTATCATTGGCACTAGCATTGTCCACTGAAATAGAAACAACCTTATCCCTTATGCCCCAATAATCCATCACCTTAATCAATTCCCTACGCAAAACTTCACCAGAATGTGGTGGTGCCACATTCTTAAAAGATAAAACTCTTTTGTGAAACTACCATTTTGAATCAATGAAATGGCCAGTCACAGTCATATAACCAATTTTCTGTTCACCAGACCACCACAGGTCAGTTGTAAGACTGATCCTGTTAATCATAGACATAAACCTTTTCATCTTAACTCTCTCATCCTCATAAAATGTCTCACAATCCAACTCAACCTGTTGTCTACTAATATTTTTGTACCATGGATAAATTTCTTTAAGAAATTAATTAAAAATAACACCTTCCATAATAGAAAAAGGAAATTCATGACCTAGAATCATATGAGCTGCAACTTCTCTAACCCTAGCATGGTTATATGTCCAAGTTGCCAAACTAGGAGTACTATCCACACCTACATTTAACCTAGACTGTGCAACTTCTTTGTCAGTATTACCTCTCAACCTCAGCTTTCTTTGAATGCAATTACCTAAATGTTTTTTTACCATTAGAAGTACTTTTCCATTTCACATCATAAGTATAAAGCTTACCACACAATTTGCATTTCCATTTCTTGTTACCATCAGGCATTTCAATAACTACCATCTCAGTATGAACAACAAATTTCTTGGGACGAGGAGCTTTACCAAATGCATTTAACTGGGTCTATGAACTCTGAGCTGGGTTAATTGGAGGGGTTGCCTCATCATCAGCAGTAGTAGTGTTTTGAGTAGTAGTTGTGTTCTGAGTAGTGTTTTGGGTGGTGTTGTCAGTTGGAAGTTCCAAATCAATCATCTCACCAATCTCTATATTTCCTCCATCCATTGTCTTCTCTTCCCCATCAAGCAACATGTTATTATCAATAAGATCATCCATGGTTGGTGGAGTCAATGAAGAATCTTGAAAAAACATGACACTGAATTAAATATCAATCAAACAATAATGGAATACGAAACAAAAACAAAACTGAGTAACTTAATACAACCTCAGCAAGCAACACAACTTATTATTAGGCCAAAATAGAACCTAAGGATCTAAATGTACAAGATATAACCTCAAATCACAATTCTAGGCCGAACCCTAAGTAAGTAGAACCTCATCAAAACAATTTATTAATAGGCCAAAATCCAACCTCAGCAACAAAATTTACATAATAAAACCTCATATCAAAACCCTAGGTCAAAATTTTGTTCAAAATCTAAACATTTTAGGTCAAGAACGATTCCAAAATCAAAACATTTTAGGTCAAATTGATACAAAGTAGCAGACTAGTTGATACCTCAAACATGCATACAATGTACAAAATATCATAACAGAAATAAATAGTATAAAGTTTGGATACATTACACGAGCAAGATAGTTGTATTATAGCTTTCCACAGTTCACACTTTGACTTTAAAACAAATTATTCTACAAGAGAATCAAAGATCGAGATGATTGGGGATGAAGCCCTAGGAGAGGGAGACGAATGAAAGAGGAGAATATGCTGAGATGTTCATGTGAGTGAGAGACGAGAGAGAGTCAGAGAGAGTGTCTAAAAAAGGAGAGATGAAAAAATGAGAAAATCTACAAATTTTAGTATTTATATGCAAGCCCTACCCGTTACTCGTTGGATAAATGGTCCGGTTCTGCATGCTGGATACGGATACAAAAATTACCCATTACTATACTAAAAGCCATTTTGGCCTGTCCAATCAGTCGGCTCTCTCAGACCGGTTCTCGGGCCGGTTGCCAGTTTTTAAGACCCAATAACAGCCCTAACAGTGTTCAGTATCGATCCATTACTGAAGAGATAACATGGCTGTTCCTGCTAATACCACTACTCAAGAGAAAGAACAATACAGTATCAAACCACCAGTCTTTGATGGTGAAACGTTTGACCATTGGAAAGACAAAATAGAAAGTTCTCTTTCTTGGTTATGATTTAGATCTTTGGGATTTGGTAATCGATGGCTACAATCACCTAGTTGATGCTATATGTGCTAAAATATCCAGAAGTGATATAACCAACCAACAGAAGAAAGATTATAAGAATCATCATAAGGCAAGACTCAAAGTGCTAAATGCTATCTCTTATACTAGGTAAGAGAAGATGATGCAAAATCCATTTTTTTTATTCTCTTAGGATGATTCATGAAGGAAATGCTCAAGTTAAGGAGACAAAGGCGCTTGCCTTAATCCAAAACTATGAAGCATTCAGTATGGAGGATGATGAAACAGTTGAGACCATGAGTTTAAGGTTTCAAATGCTAGTCGCAGAACTCAAAGTTCTGGACAAAGGTTACTCAACTGCTAGACATATGAAAAGATCATCAGAAGTCCTCCTAAGAAATGGATACTTATGGTAACAGCTCTAAAGCTATCAAAAGATCTCAAAAACATAATTCTTGAAGAGTGTGTTAGTTCTTTGGGAATTCATGAGATAGAGCTAAAAGAAGAAGAAGAGTTAATCTATCGCTCTTAAGTCTAAACCTGGAAAGGCAAAGGCTTATCAAGCTGAAGAATCAGAAGATGACATCAGAAAAATCAACAAACTCTGGAAGCATAAGCAAGGCAACTTCAGAGGATCTATAAGAAACAAAGGCCACTCTGAGTCATCATCTGGACAGAAGAAGCAGAACTCTGGAAAGGAGGTTATCTGCTACGAGTATAATGAGCCAGGTCATTATAAGAACGAGCGTCCAAAGGTCAAGAAGGACAAAAAACCTAAGAAGAACTTCTCCAAAGCGAATAAAGGTCTAATGGCAACTTGGGACGACTCTGATTCTGAAGAAGATAAATCTGATGAAGAACAAGCAAATGTTGCGCTAGAAGCAACAACTAAAGATGAAATTTTTGGAGAACCAGAAGACTGAATATCATCAGAACCTGAATCAGACTCAAACTCAAACTTCTTCTTAGAAATATACTTAGAAGCCCAGTTGAAACACCAGTCATGGTAACGAAACAGTAGTTGCTCGTGACTCATGACGAGAAGAAGGCATATGTTTCAAAGTCTAGAACTTAAGCCTGGAGGCTTCGTCAGTTTCTGAGGAAACCAGAAAGAAGAAATCATTGGCTCTAGATTTGTTGGTCAAATTGTTTATTGTTAGGATATTCTGAATGCTCTAAAGGCTACAAAATCTATAACAAAGGAACATGAATTATGGAAGAATCAATTCATGTCAGAATCAATGATAAGCTTGACTCTAAAAAGTCAAAGCTAGTTGAAAAGCTTGCAAATCTAAAGATCATGTCATCATAATCTAAGAAGTAGAAGATTCAAGAGAAGCAGACAAAGATACAAATTCTCCAGATCCAGATTCAACCTTATCAGAAGCTGAGAAAAATTCATCTCATCAGGAGAAGAATAGATTAAAGACTTCTCATTCTGAAGAATTGATTCTGAGAGATAAAGCTGATCAAGTCAGAACTCGCTCATCCTTCAGATATTCTGAAGAAACTCTTCTGGGTCTAGTGACTCTGATAGAGTCGACAACAATTGATGTAGCTCTAAAGGAAAATGAGTGGATTCTGGCCATGCAAGAAGAACTGAATCAACTCACTAGAAATGACGTCTGGGATCTTGTTCAGAAACCCAAAGATGTCCACGTCATTGGAACTAAATGGGAGTTCAGAAACAAGCTAGATGAGAAAAGCCGAATTCGAAATGAGTCTGATGGAAGAACTTAAACTCTTTCTGGGAATTCAAATTGTTCAAAGATCAGAAGGAACGTACATTCATCAGAGCAAGTATGCAAAAGAACTTCTGAAGAAATTCAACATGATGGACTGTACCCCAGCTAAAACTCTGATGCATCCCACATGTATTCTGTAAAAGAAAGAGATTACGCAAGAGACAGATTGGAAAGAAGAAGCACCTCAGGAAGCTGTCAAGTTCTCTGAAAGATTGTGATCTCATGGTCAAGCAAGAGGCAATCAACAATTGCTCTCTCAACAACAGAAGCAGAGTACATATTCATGTCTCTACGCAGTACGCAGATGTTATGGATGGAGAATCAGCTAGAAGATCATCTGATAAATGAGAGTAACATTTCTATCCTTTATGATAATACTGTTGTTATATGTTTTAAGTAAGAATCTAATCTTAAGTTCTAGGACTAAGCACATAGAGATCATTTTATTAGAGACTATGTTCAGAAGGGAATTTTATGTTTAAAATTTATACAGACCATCAATGGGCTGATGTCTTTACAAAACCCTTGGCTGAAGATAGAATTCTATTTATTCTGAAGCCTCTGAAAATGGACTATTGTCTAGAGTAAGATTTCATTAGAATCAGATGTGTTTAGTCATAATCTGAAGATATCAAATTTACATTTAAATTCAGAAGCATTTGTTTTTAACCTCAATCATCAGAAGATGCTTTGTCAGAAGTGTCTCTGATCAGAAGGAAACCTTTTGGTTTTCCAAACTCCGAGGATATCAAAGCGTGTCCAAAAGTCACCTCGAGCGTTGTGATTTTGTGTGACTAGGTTTTTAGTAATTATTACCTATTACGCATTAATATCATGTTTAACATTTGATTTGAAAAGTTATTGATAAGTGTGTAAATCTTTACGTCTTCCTTCCTTCTTAGGCATTCATAAATATGTATTTAAGACAAAGATTTTTTTTGGAACTTAACACTTGTCTTCCCTCCTTTATTCTGTGTCACACTATGCCCTCTCATCTTTGAGTATACATTTATTTGTATTTATTGACTGATGTCATAATATGAATAATGTGTATTGATTCGTGATCTTTTCGAGACTGATACACTTCTTCATCATTCCATACTCTTGTCTGTATTCCTTGTATCAGAAATGATGAATTTCTCGTCTCAATTCATCCAATCCTTATTGCTATTTATGGTTATCACTCTTCGTTCTCTTTATATACCACATAACTAGTTCTCCGTTTCTAAACTTGTTTCTTTTTCCGCTCCTATCCTTTTTACTTTCAAGATGCCTTCTAAGACCATTAGAGGAGAAATCTCTGATTTGGATCTCTTGAGAGAATATGAAGGTGCGAGAAAGACACAAGAAAGGGGGGGGGGTTGAATTGTGTATTCACTCTTTAAAAAAATTTTGCTTCTTATCATTAAGGCGCTGATATAACATCAGAGTTCGTTGAGAGATTCTGACTCGCAAAGAAACATTCAGACGTTGCCATACATAAAGCATGAGAACCAACAAGAGTCTGAACGCAATATGCATCATTCAGAACTTGCAGTGTGGAAGCTTATCAGAGTTAATCTGCAAGGTTCTGACTTGCTTATGTAAGGTTCTAATACTCAATACAGAAATATAAACAATAACATAAAGCATAACAAGAGTACAGAACACACGATATATCCTGGTTCACCTGAGCAACTCTCAAGCTAATCCAGTCCACCCTCCTCAGGTGATTTCGCCTTGAACACATGGACTTAATCCACTATAATCAATCTCGGTTACAGATGCACGGGTTAACGCCGGTGACTAACAACCTACACAACCGCAGCTGTGACTAACACATAATGAACCGTTCAGGGATTCAACTTAATGAATATAAGGAACATTGACCTGCAGGTTCCATTCTCGCAAGATCTACTGGTAGGATTTCATAGCTAAACGTTCAGGGATTCATCGCAATGAATATAACGTTTACTTACCCTATTTCAGGCTTTTCCACAATGACACCCAACCATTGTCTTCTCGAGTCTCCAGTCACACTGACCACTCAAGGAATCCTAATTCTCCAAGAATTAGTTATACAGGAGATTACAAAGATGCTTCTTAACAAGAAGATTACTCCTAAGTTTAAGTACATAAGAACACATACGTGTTCAAGCAAAATGTGAGCAACAACTCCTTTCTATCTTAAGAAACTACAAAGATGTATATTGATTTGACAGTTGTTGACATCTTGTAGATCTTCTTCTTCTTCGTCTTCTTGGTTGAGCAAGCTTTGAGCAACAACTCTTTGCTTCAGATCTTCAGTGTAGCTCAGACGAGAAGGTGGTTAATGACTTGACTGATTTGCAATGTTGTCTTCTTCATCAACAACTTCTGTACCAATTAATTGTTGTGTTGATTTATTATCTTTGAGCTTCAACAACAATGGCCATGTGTAAATGGTGATAGCATTGGATGTTTAAGTGTTACAACGAGAACTCATCGTTGTGGCTATCTTCACCCAATGACTTGATCGATTCTGTAAATGATACATCCAATCGATACCTTCAGAAGCAATTACTCATTTCTTTTAGATAGCCCAGTAAAATATAGCCGTTTGAATTACTGTTGGCTGTTAGAAAAGAGACGTTGTGTAATGATACAACTATACTGACACATCTCTTTTTTACTGTGGAGGAAGTGACATGATATATCTTCTTGGGCACTGTGTACAGTCGTTCACAATGGTAACATTTGACTTCTAAACTTCAGAGGCTTTTGATGGTAATTTATTGAAGCATGAGTAGAGCCTTTATAACCGGGTATCTGAAACTTCAAGTCTTCAGTCTTCCAAAGTTGTCCATTAGGAATCTGCCTTCAGAACTTCAGCACTTATCTTGAAACCCGTTATTCTTTACTACTTCAAGTATTCTGAAACTTCAGAATTGTCCATTAGGAATCCGTCTTCAGAGTCTTCAGCACTTGACCTTTGGAACCATGATCCTCAGAACACATAAGTCTTCAGAGTCTTTCTGCACTTGGTCCTCAGAGCCTTCAGCCTTCAGCCTTCAGAACTTCAAGTCATTGGAATCTTCAGCACTTCGGTTCTCTATAACATTATCTCTTTAGAAGCTTCGCAATCTTCAGAATCATAACCATTCTCAGAGAGCATCCACAAGAGCATTGCAACAGGAATATCGGCATCCTTGGATCTGACTGATCATGATCAGATACAGAAGCATACTTGATTCTTGCGACTTATGTCACACATAGTAACTTCGCATATAATCATTTACGCACATTTGGCTAGTGCTTGTTGGATCTGATATCTTCTATGATTATGATCTGCACACAATACACGTTAGAACATAAAATGGTTCTTTCACAAATACCATTGTTATCATCAATACATAGAGACGACTTGTAGAGACAACTCTTGCTCTAACAATCTCCCCATTTTTGATGATGACAAAACCATGTATTTTGATTGAACATTTTATGCAAGGTAATCACCAAAACTAAACATATTCAGAGTCCGGAACAACAGCTCCCCCTGAATGTGTTAACCTCAAAATTTTATCTGTGATTATCTAGAATCTCATATGATCCAAAGACTCACAAAATAACAATTTGAGTTGCCAGAACATAGAATAGAAAAGGAATACTTCTCTATCTTGTCTTTAAGGAGACAAAAGTCTTCAGCGTCGGGACTAGTTCATCAGAACTTCCATCTTCAGACCTTTAGAACTTAGTTCCTTTGTACGTCATATCAGAGCTCATAATCTTTAGAGACGTCTGAAGCATTTCTACTTTTCAGCATAATCATTTTAGCACAAAACAGAACAGTTCTTATCTAATAACATAGCCTCGCTATTTATCAGAAACAGACACTGTCTTAAGAAACTCCCCCTGAGTTTCAGACTTGGTGAAGATTATAGATTTTAACATTTGAATCTTCTGGGTAGTCTCCCCCTAATTTCCATAAGTCAGATATTGGGATCTTCAGAATCGTAATTCAGGATTATAAATTTTTTATCACCAATATAGATCATGACTCTTTAGAGTTTGACTTTGAACACAGGCCTTCATCTCAGAATCTTGTTACTGTCACAACTCAGTGGTTCATCATAGCTTGATTCTTGATCAAATACCAAAAGAAGGTTAACTTAGTGATCAATCAATGCTTGATTCTGAATCTGGTACCAATGTGATCTTATTCTTAGTTTGATACCAAAGTGTGTTGAGTCTGATACCAACTGAAGGTATTCTTATACCAATTGAAAGGTATTTTCTTAGTGTGTTGATATTGATACCAATGAAGGTATATGAAAACATTTCACAGCTTAGCTCTGATTGATATCACTACAGACTGAGTCTGATACCAATCTTTATATACAGAGTCTGATTACCAATTATTGATTTAGTCTAATACCAAATCATTTTCTTTTTAATTGGTTCTTGGTTAAATTAGAGCTACTCTTTCTTGGATCTTCAATCCAGATCTTCAGACAGTCCTTGACTTCTGATTTGCACAGTTCTTCTGAAAATCATCTTGAGATGTAGACTTTACTTTGATTGCTGCTTTCAGAGCTTTCCTTCTTCTGATTCTTATGTTCTGAATATCATATTCTTAAACAGCTTACAGCTTATGAACCAAGTGAGATAGATATCACGATAACTTTGACTTTCAGAAAGTTCTCAACTTCTGAACAGTATTGGGTAGATCCGATTCTGAACACCTATTCACGAAGTGTACAACTTCGATCATATGAGCAGACAGTTTATGAGAACTTCTATCATATTTCTTCTTTCTTAACCTGTTCTAAGAATGCCTAGTGAACTTGTTCAGAGTTCCTCGGTTAAACATCAAACAACAAACGTTAGTAGAAAACGCATTTTATATGATTAATTCATTTGTTTGAGTTTGCATTCTTTTTAAGATTCTTCTTTTTAATCAAAATCATAATTTCTATTTCTCCCCCTTTTTGGCATCATCAAAAAGTTTAGAGCGTTTGAGCTTTTAAGCATTAAGCATAATTAGATCAATATGATAAAAAATAATTTAAGTGATAAAATATCTTTAGAGATCAAACAAATCATTTTCATTGATTAAAATGAGATAGAATCATCAACACAGAACAACACAAAATAATAATCAACAAAACCTAGCATCAATTTGAAATACATCGAGATTTAAAGCTTAATCAAAATCTTTAACACTGTCCACTCTTTCACATCTGGTTTCAACTGGTGAAGGTGATGGTCCAAGCCTGCTGATCAGTTCCCAGGCCTTTTCTTTCAATATTATTTCTGATAAAATCCTTCCATAAGGAACGTACGCGTGCCTCTGAGTCCTTGAGACTTTAATAGAGCGTCTCATGTGCTTAAAATGGTTTTGGGAAGGTTTATTGTGACATGATGTGTTAGGAGGAAAATAAAGATTCTGTCATCATGCGCCAAAGTGCTTCTAGCAGCTGCATGAGGACGAAAATTGGTTAAAGAGAATTTGAACCAGGTTTTAGGAGAAGGAAGAAGCTTCTCAGGGTTGTTAGGTTCATAAGGAACTGAGTCTTCAAACAAAACCTTGCACCTTTCCAGCATGCTTAAATCAGATTGATAGTCATCAATCGTGGCTCCGAAGGAGACACATTTAATGATTTTCTCTATCGAAGAGACAGAGATAGCGATGGGTTGAAAGTGGACTTCAGACCAGATAGTTTTTTCATCATTGCTGATTCTAGCGTAGTTCCAGAATTCCTTAATGAGGTCTGGAAAGATGGGACCGTTCAGTAGAGTGTAATAGTTATGCCAAGACTGAGCTTGCATGCTCCTTATTATTTCCAAACCATCGTTTCTGAGACGAGATAGATTAGGTCTTCTTTCAGGAATAACTTCTAAGTTTTCTTTTCTTCCTAAAAAGGTTGGACCAGTTCTTTGAGAAGTCATCATCTTTGTTGTAATAAGGTTTTTAGGGGAAGGAGAATTTAGGTTTGAGGATGAAATACGATTAAAGATAATCCTACTTTTTATAGGCGAGTGAGAGTGAAGAGTAATGACTGAATCAGTACAAAAGATTTGGGTTTACTATTTCCCAGGTAGGTCATGATTGCTTTAGGGTATACTAAAGGGTGTAACTGTGTGGGAAAGGAAAATGGAGCAGTTACCTAATTTAATGGGAAAATATTAATTGGTTATGGGAAATAACTACTCTTCTGTGAGTGGCAAACGTGGCTGATGTATTTTAATGATGGCGGATTCTTGAGCCTCTCAAAATCTTTCAAATGTCCTTCAAAAGATGCAACAAAATCAATTTATTTTTAATGCAGTCATATTTTGATTTGTTTATTTTCAATCGTGAGAACCACATATTATTAAGATAATGAATTAAATAAGAAAATAAGGATACGTCATTAATTAAGACAATTCACATACATAATTTGAGACATTTCTCAACCCTAAATAATTAAAAACAAACTGACATGAGTACAACAACTTAGAACAGATACGATTACATGCACACAGCAGACACAGTTGAAACATGGATAAGTCTAGTTTGCGTAGTTACTAAAGATTTCACATTTAGTCTTCAACAAGCAGTTCTCTGGAAGATTTTCAGGACCGTCTTCTTCAATTTTCTCTTTGATCATATTCACAATTCCTTCTCTAAAGAAAATCTCAGACAAAACTCTTGCATAAGGAATGTAAGACTTTGTGAGGTTTATGGACACAGAGATAGAGTTCCAGAGACAGTTGAAGATAGTGTGTGGTACGTTTATCTGAAAATCATTCATCAGTAAATTTATAAATTGGTGGTCATGAAATCTTAGTATGTCATGGTATTCTCCTCTGGGAAGGAAATTTGACAAAACTACTTTGTACCTTGCTTTGGGAATGGGTAGGAGATTTTCAGGATTGGATGGTTCATATCCGGATGAAAGGATATGAAGGAAGGCAAATCTCCTAGCAACGAAGAATTTTTTTAGGTTACAGTCAACAGAGATTTCTACATTTTCACATCCAGTTGCTAGAGTGACTGAGAAGGGAGTGATAGTGATGGGGACATCAAGAACAAAGGAGGTGATATATCTAGTTTCATAATCAAGGAAAGCATGCTTCCAAAAGTCTTTCACTAGATTTACATAAATGGGTTTTTTTAGCATAGTGCAATATCTAGTCCATTGTTGAGTATATAACACATCTGCTAGACTGCTAGCAATGTAACTCGAAAGAGGAGGGGTATTGATTACAAATTGTTTTTCAGGAATAATCTCAAGGAGATCTTTATTTCCAAGAAAGGTTAGTGGAGGCGTGATGGTATATTGGGAAATAGAACCTTGACACTTAAGGTTTTATGATAGAAGGATTTGAGTATGAAATCTTTTGATAGGGAGAAGTAATTTATATACATATAACTGGGTAAGATGAGTTGTGCCTATCCTAGGGAAAGCATAGATCAAGTACAATGAGGATTTAAAAAAAAATGTTGTCAGAGATATGTCATGATTACTTAAGATTCGTAATTATGATTAAGGTTACTTTGAGTGCATATACTATCAAAAGATATTCCTTGTAAGAAGAGAATATTTTAGATAATTTATTTCTATCTACCAGACTAAATTCTTGCAGTAGCATATAGCCATTTTAAGATAAGAAAGGTCATACCTTTAGATAATATTTATTGCCATACTTTATGTTCTGACTTTGAGCTTCTGAACATTAATTGTCAGCTCCTGCTTTCTTCTGAGTGATCTGTTACTGGTTTTCATGTTCTTCAAAGGATTCTCTTGTATTGTGACTTCTGAAGTGAATAATAATATTCTAAATTTTTTATTCTGGTTTGAGAGCTAGAATTAGTCTGATCTTCACAAGATCTTTTCCTTTATCCTTTTCAGAAATTTTCATCTGACTTCTAAAAATAATCAATAGAGACTCTGATTTTAAATATCAGAACAACTGTCTTTCAACAAGTTTCCTATTTCCAGAAGGTCAATAAAAGCTTAGCTTAATCATAAACTGCTGGGAGGTTATGAGCTAAAGAGAATTGATTGACATCTCATAACATCTTCTGACTATGTTTCTTCAAACATATAAAGAACATGTTCAGAACCAAAAATCATCAAATATGAGTGTAGCATTAAACATAGTTTGCAGGACACTCCTTGATATCGCAATGCTGATCTAGCTAGTTTAGAATTAGTTCATTATAGAATAAACAACATGTCTACTTCTGAAAAGAAAGTCAACTGAATTCTTCATTCTAAAAACATCAGCAACTTAAATCCTTTTGACTACAAGTAGATGACTTCAGTTATTTCATCTTAATTGAGCAACTTCTGATACAGTTCTGAGAAACTTATCAGATAGTGATCTGACCAATCACAAATGGATCAACTGAGATAGAATCTCAAGTTAGCAGAACTCAATCATCTGGGCTAATTAGGTCAAGACACAGGCTTCATTCTTAATCAAGATCTTGAAAAATCATTGGATTTCTTGTTCCTGAATATTCTTTCAATTTTCTGCAAAGCTTTTCAAGAAAACAATATTCAGTTCTTCAAAGATTCTTCTAACTGCTTGATCAGTTAAGATTCAGATGTTGAATCAATTTTAATGATTTGAATTCTTCAAATTTCTGACTTCAACAGACTTTATTCTGAAATTAAAAAACATAGAGAAACAATCTTTCTTCTTTGCATGAAGAAGTTCTAAATGAGTCTTAAACGAGAAAGTCAAGGGTGGACATAATCCATTTCTTGAAAACATCTCAAAAACTCATAAAGAATTAATCTTCAGCAAACAAGATTTCTTGTTTTCTAATGATTCAACTTTGAGCAAATACATGGTTCATTCACACGTATCTTCCAAGATAAGCATTCAACAGATACTACTACTTATCTGATGAATCTATCTTATCAGCCAATTCTTCAATATTTATCAAAACTTTAGTGAGGAAGATTTAGTTATTGACAACAGCAAAAGCTTCCAGAATCAGTGATTTGCTCAAGTAATCCTATTGATTACAATTTTGTACACAACCATCTTCTGAGTTGTTACAGAAATTGTAAGTGGATTGAAATCTCATCCAGAGTATTTCTACGCACCGTATCTGGATCTTTATCTGACACTGTTAAGTGTTTGATATCCATCGATAACAGAACCGAAGCTCTGATACCAACTGAAGGTGCGAGAAAGAAACAAGAAAATGGAGAGGGGTTTGAATTGTGTATTCACTCTTTAAAAACTTTTTGCTTCTTATCATTAAGGCGCTGAGATAACATCAGAGTTTGTTGAGAGATTCTGACTCACAAAGAAACATTCATACGTTGCCATACATAAAGCATGAGAACCAACAAGAGTCTGAACGCAATATGCATCATTCAGAACTTGCAGTGTGGAAGCTTATCAAAGTTAAGCTGCAAGGTTCTGACTTGCTTGTGTAAGGTTCTGATACTCAATACAGAAACATAAACAATAACATAAAGCATAACAAGAGTAAATAACACACGATATATCCTGGTTCACCTGAGCAACTCTCAAGTTAATCTAGTCCACCCTCCTCAGGTGATTTCGGCTTGAACACAAGGACTTAATACACTATAATCAATCTCGATTACAGATGCACGGGCTAATGCCGGTGACTAACAACCTGCACAACCGCAGTTGTGACTAACACACAATGAACCGTTCAAGGATTCAACTTAATGAATATAACGAACATTGACCTGCAGGTTCCAATCTCACAAGATCTACTGCTAGGATTTCACAGGTAAACGTTCAGGGATTCATCGCAATGAATATAACGTTTACTGACCTTATTTTAGGCTTTTCCACAATGACACCCAACCATTGTCTTCTCGAGTCTCCGGTCACACTGACCACTCAAGGAATCCTAATTCACCAAGAATTAGTTATACAGGAGATTACAAAGATGCTTCTTAACAAGCAGATTACTCCTAAGTTTAAGTACATAAGAACACACACGTGTTCAAGCAAGATATGAGCAACATCTCCTTGCTATCTTAAGAAACTACAAAGATGTATGTTGATTTTACAGTTGTTGACATCTTATAGATCTTCTTCTTCTTCGTCTTCTTGGTTGATCAAGCTTTGAGCAACAACTCCTTGCTTCAGATCTTCAATATAGCTCAGACGAGAAGGTGGTTGATGACTTGATTGATTTGCAATGTTGTCTTCTTCATCAACAACTTATGTACCAATTAATTGTTGTTGTGTTGATTTATGATCTTTGAGATTCAACAATAATGGCCATGTGTAAATGGTGATAGCATTGGATGTTTAAGTGTTACAATGAGAACTCATCGTTGTGGCTATCTTCACACAATGACTTGATCGATTCTGTAAATGATACAACCAATCAATACCTTTAGAAGCAATTACTCCTTTCTTTTAAATAACCTAGTAAAATATAGCCGTTTGAATTACTGTTGGATGTTAGAAAAGAGACGTTGTGTAATGATATAGCTGTACTAACACATCTCCTTTTTACTGTGGAGGAAGTGACATGATATATCTTCTTGGGCACTGTGTACAGTCATTCACAACGGTAACATTTGACTTCTAAACTTCAGAGGCTTCTGATGGTAATTTATTGAAGCACGAGTAGCTCCTTTATAACAGGGTATCTGAAACATCAAGTTTTCAGTTTTCTAAAGTTGTCCATTAGGAATCTGCCTTCAAAACTTTAGCACTTATCTTGAAACTCGTCATTCTTTACTACTTCAAGTCTTTCGAAACTTCAGAACTGTCCATTAGGAATCCGTCTTCAGAGTCTTTAGCACTTGACCTTTGGAACCATGATCCTCAGAACACATAAGTCTTCAGAGTCTTTCTGCACTTGGTCTTCAGAGCCTCCAGCCTTCAGAACTTCAAGTCATTGGAATCTTTAGCACTTCGGTTCTCTATAACATTATCTCTTCAGAAGCTTCACAATCTTCAGAATCATAACCATTCTCAAAGAGCATCCACAAGAGCATTGCAACAGCAATATCGGCATCCTTAGATCTGACTGATCATGATCAGATATAGAAGCATACTTGCTTCTTGCGACTCGTGTCACACATAGTAATTTCGCATATAATCATTTACGCACATTTGGCTGGTGCTTGTTGGATCTGATATCTTCTATGATTATGATCTGCACACAACACACGTTAGAACATAAAATGGTTCTTTCACAAATACCATTGTTATCATCAAAACATAGAGACGACTTGTAGAGACAACTATTGCTCTAACAGAATACTCTATTGATCTTAATGATCTTGTTAAAGAAGGTCATACAAACATTATCTCAGACATCATCTACCAAAACTGGGACAGATATCTTGAAATTTTCAACGGACCTATCTATCCAACTCTTGTAAAAGAATTCTGGGCTAATGCTCGCATCCTTTCTTATGAATCTGATGCGTGTTGCATCCTGTCTTCTGTATATGAATTTCCCATTATGATCAACTCCTCAATCATATCTCAGGCTATTAAATGCAAAGTAGATGGTGAATGTGTTAAATACTACAGAGGAAATAACTGCTTTTCTAAACATATCACATCATCTATCTCTTAGAAGGACCTACTGACAGTCCCTCTTCTCTAACTCTTGAGGCTATATGGTACCAAATTATGGGAACAAATCTTAGACCCAGGGAAAAAGGAACAGGACGACTCTTTGCTATGGATAAGCTTTTCATTTTCTTCTTAGTCTCTAAGATTAAGATTAATTTACCTCAATCCATTTTCAACTTCTTGAAAGGAGAAATTCTTTCGTCAAGAGCGGAGTTATCGTATCAGATTCCTTACGGTAGAGTTATTTCTCACATTCTTGATCTTCAAGGAGTTGTTGCTCACATAAGACAAATCGGAATGAATGAGAAACTTGATACTACATGGTGTTCTCCCATGAATTATTCTGAAACCATAATCAGGGAATGAGATAGCTAGTTGGAGTACGTTTGGTCTCTTGGTGCTGGTTGCTTGGTCATTCCTCTGTTTATCATTGCTTTTTCTATTAGTTGTTCTTGTTGTTGTCTGTCTTTCTGTTTTATTCGGTCTGTTCTGTTTCTGTCTGCACTTTGGCGTTTTGTTGTTTCGTTAATGAAGTATTCGAGCTTACTAATTCAAAATGACTCTCACTGTCTAAATCTTCTCATCATGTCTCTAGTCACTTTCCAAGGAGATGAGAACCTTCTTAAGGTCATATCAGAAGAACAAATTAATATTCTTCATCCTGGAAACAGAAAAATTGCTAGCAGTATCACCTCAATCATGCACTATCAAGAATGTGCAAAATACTTCATGATTCTGGATAAACCAGTCTACTTAAATCTTGTCAAAGATTTTTGGAAACATGCCTACATTAATGAATAAGGTCGCTCAATTTCTTCTTGTGTTTTTGGTGTCCCCATAAACATCACTCCCTTCACCATTGCTCTAGCAATTGGTTGTGAGAATATTGGCTTTACTGTTGAACATGTTAAGTCTAGGTATCTTATTTCTAAGGAACTAGCCTCTCTCCACAACACATCATCCAAATATGAACCGCTCAATCCTGAAAATCTTCTTCCCATTCCCAAAGCATGGTTTAAGCTTCTGTTGACCAATTTTCGTCCTCGAGAAGAAAACAAAAATATCCTGTTTCATGACGATCGAGTTTTCATTTTTCTCCTGATGGCTCAGATGAGAATTAATTTACCTCCTACTATCTTCAACTCTCTGCAAAAATTTATTACTGATTCCAAAAATGGCAATTTCATCAAGCCCTACATACCTTTTGGAAGAGTTCTATCTGAAATCTTCTTTAAAGAAGGAATTGTTGAACTTGTCCAGTCAGAAGGTCTAGAAAATGGTCTGTTGAAGAAACATTGTGAAGTATTTGATAGTTAATCTGTAGCATGTCGTATCTTGTGTTGTCTGTCTTGTTTCTAGATTGCTCTATGTTCAAGCTATGTCAATGTAATTCAATCCATTGTTAATGACAGTGTCTTTGTTTTGAGTGCTATGTTCTATCTTACAAATTTCTTTCTCACATATTTTTCATAATATTGCACTGTTTATTGCATTATCTTTTTGATTATGACAAAATGGGGGAGAAAGTAAAATGATTTTGATAGTACTTATTCTCAAAATCTTGAACTCAAACATTACATAATGCTATGCTTTTGAAACTAACCATTTGTTTGATGTTTCAATTAAGGAACTCTGAAAAAGTTCACTTAGCATTTCAGACAGGTTGAAAATAAAGATCCTACTCTATGAAGATGGAAAATCTTATGGATAATTGCAACTCTGATAATTCATGGTTTAGAAGTTGTACACTTTGAGAATATATCGTTAGTCAAACAGATGTTACAATACTGTTCAAAAGTTGTGAACTTTCTGAAAGTCCAGAAATCTTGTTTATTCAAACAGATGTTCCAATACTTTTCAGAAGTTATGAACTTTCTGAAAGTCAAGAAATCTGGTTTGATTAAAACGTCAGACGGATAAATCTCTTTTAAAGCAAGTCAAGTCAATTCTCTGATTCAGAAGATACGCTCTACAATGGATGATATTCTGATTAAATCAATCAGGCTCTGAATCTGATAAGATTGGTGAATCCAAGGAAAGATTTACAAAAGAGAAATCACTTAAGAAGTTGCGATTCTTCATAAAGATCTGATAAGAAGTTCTGATACAAGATGCGCAACATCCTCCAATCAGACTCAAAATTATGTTTTGATTGTTCATCAAAGTTCTAATAGTAACTAGGTTCTGAGATGAAGACCTAGTGTTCTAGTCAGACTCTGATGAATTGTTGTAGGGAAGTATTCCTTCTCTATTGTTATGTTCTGAAGGACTCAAATTTTATTTTGTGAGTCTTGGGATCAGGGGGAGACTCTGAACAAGCATAAGTGAAATTTTGAGATTGACAGATTTAGGGGGAGCTGAGAGCTTAAAACTCTGAATTTGTTGGTTATGGTGATTACCCTGTATAAATTGTTCTATCAAAATACATGATTTTGTCATCATCAAAAAGGGGGAGTTTGTAAGAACAAGTTTTGGTTCTGCATCTAGTCTCTATGTTTTGATGATAACAATGAAGTATTGGTGTGAGAACAATTTTGGTGCTCTAACGTTTGTTACTCTGATGGTTTTAACAAATAGGTTCTAACTCTGATAAAGACCATGTGCTACGTCAATCTGATATTCTCTATGGTCACTTCTGTGTGAAGAAGAAAGAATTGGTTATAATCTACTGTGCGTCAGAAAGATTCTGAGAAGACACTATGTTGTTGTTGTAACGTCTCTTGGATCTAATCTCTGAGCATGACTCTGATGTTCTATTTCTGAAGCCTGTATACCTTCTGAGGTCGTTAACTTCTGAAGACTAAGTGCTGAAGATTCTGAAGATAAGGTTCTGTTGAATGAAGTTCTGAAGATTCTGAAGACTAAAGGATTATGAAGATTAAAGGTTCTGAAGACTAAGTGCTGAAGATTATGAAGACAAGGTTCTGCTGAACGAGGTTCTGAAGACTCTGAAGACTTAAGTATTCTGATAACCAAGGGTTCTGAACTAGAAGTGCTGAAGACTCTGAAGACAAGGTTTTACGGAACAAGTTTTGAAGACTCTGAAGACTCATGGCTCCAAAGACCCAATGATTCATTCTTCTGATCATGCTTCAATCAAATCTACTCAGAAGCCTCTGATGAATAGAAGAAGATGAAACGTTTGCGTGGGAAAATAATAAATAGTACAGATAAAGCACATTCCTTTCCACTACCCTGATTTGGTGGTACAAAGGACAATTTCAGTGTACGATTTTTAACCCAGCATAACGAAACTATTTCAAGTAACCAGTACTCTTATCATATTACCGATCTGCCTTTCAACGGATCTTTTTCTGGCTATATATAGACTTGATTATTCAATAAATCAGATGCGCGCACGAGGGTGTATGAGCATAAAAGTGTAAATGCATGCGAAAGCATGGAAGTCTGAAGTGAGCAATAAATGATGTAGTACTCAGTGTGAAAAAGAGAAATATCACAAACAGTGATGCATATGAAGAAAGCGATTCCAGAAACAGAAGAATGTATGAGTGAACAGTAAAGCATCACAATACAAAGGAGAAATTTTGTTTTACTGTATAGTTTCGCTGTAAGTTAGATTGAGCTTAAAATGTATGTTTACCCTGCTTGTGTAGAAGCATTATTATTGTAAACAAACCCTTGTAGCAAACAGTTGTTTGCGTTCCCTAAAGGACCAGTTGGGTCAGAATTTTTAGGGAGACTAAGACAGTGTGTCTTACTGTTGTTACTCACTTGCAGTTGGCTTGTGCGTTGTATTCCTTAAGAGACCAGTTGGGTCAGAATTCTTAAGAAGTCTAGGACTAGTGTGTCTTAGAGGTTGTTAGTCACCAGCAGTTTGCTCGTGCATTTGTAATCAGTTTGGTTATAGTGGATTAAGTCCTTGTGTATAAGGAAAAATCACCTTGGCGGGTGTACTGGATTAGTTTGATAGTTTTCAAGTGAACCAGGATATATCGTGTGTCTTTCTCTATTGCTTGTCTATTTATGATCTTTGTTTGAGTTTCATTAAAAGCATTCAAAGTGGAAAACCCAATTCAAACCCCCCTTTCTTGTGTTTTTCTCACACCTTCAGTTTCTCTGTCTGACTCTGTATCAGAATGATCAAAAACTTCTTCCTCTCTTTCGGGTTTTGAAACTAAAGTTTCTGCTTCTAAAGCTGCCCGTCTTGCTTGTTTAGCTTGTCTAAGCCTAGCATGCAAAGATCATTTCGGTTCTACGTCAAAAGTAAATTCAGCTGAGGTCTTTCCTCGCATCGAAGATTAGACAGAGATTAGTAATAAAAAATATAAAAATAAGTAGAAAATAAACTTTTAGTCGCAGAGCAACAAAATTTTTATTGAACTCAAATCAAACTCTATATTTTGGCAGTCTCTAACAACGACGCCACAAACTTGATTGGAAAAATAGTAAGTGTACTATTTTTCTCAATGTAGTAATAATAAGGGAAATTTCCAATATCGATCTCGAGGACTACGTATAAATATCGAGTTCAAACTACCGTTCAATTAAACAAAACATTATGGGAGTTTTAAAATTGTTTTAGTGGAATTAACATGCGATTGCAAGAAACGTAAATAATATACGTTGCAATTAAAACAGATAATGAAAATATGCTAGGGAAGGTGTATAACCTGTTCCTGTAACACTTCTGACTCAATATTGCAAAAATGTGTTTTATATTGTTAATACCAATTCTTAAGATTATTTTCTCTTAATACCTTAGAAGGAAAATCTTTAATCATTACCCCTAATCTCTATGTCCGTAGAAATTCGCCGGTAAAATTACGCATTATAATATCAAGAATAATTTGGTTCATACAGGGTAACCCTAGTCCTAGGAATTATCTACTGTACTATATTCACATGAAAGCATTATGAACAGTGGTCAATCCTAACTCATAATCATACAACAATCTCAATTTTTCTGAAAGAGAAAGCATTAAGAACATCAAGCGAATAATTAACAATGAAAAACAACTTGTTATTGCAATATGGAAATCATACGTGTTCACATATACAAATTAGGGACACCCCTTAGCATTGAAGGGTTTAGCTACTCATAGAAAGAAAATAAAACATAGACAAGAGTATGAACATTACAGGAAAGAGGGTGAACTTCGATCTTCAATCGCTATTGATCATGAAAATCTCCGTCTTCTCCTAAACTCTTTAATTTCATTCTTTCAATATTTTTAGCTTAAAGCAGAAGAAGTCAAAACTTAGCCAAACACTTCCTAATACATAAAAAGATCCCCTCTGAAAGTTGTCAATATCCCATTCAAGTCCAAATCTCCTCCCAAAAAGGAAAGAAAAAAATCTTCTGCTCGCCTTCCTGTACGGGCTGTAGCCCGACCTACGGGTGGCCGTAGCAGGCCACTGGATCTCAGCTTGCAAATAAAACATGGGCGTGGTTGATGCTACGACCCATAGTGTGTGCTACAGGTGGCCGTAGCAACTCACTGCCTCTTGGCCCCTGAAACTTTTAAATCTTGGGAAATTGATGTCATCTTGCTACGGCCCGTAGCAGGTGCTACGGGTGACCATAGCAGGCCACTGGTACGAGGAGAATTCTTCCGATTTTCAGTCGTTCTTTCCGGTTCTTGCTACGTTACTTCTGTGCACCTGAAAAACAGTAAAACAACACTTCCACGCATAACATACGGTAAACTGAAATAAAATACGAATAAAAACATGAAACAATTATTTAAAAGTACAATTAAAGAAAGCATAAAAACTACCGATTATTGCTTCTTGCATTTCCCTTCACATTACCTTAGAGTTGTATCTGCAGTCTGCCTTCTGCTTAGCAGCAAACTTTGAGATGTAGGAGACATCGCTTATTTTTTCAATTAGATCGGCATCACACCTTATCCCTTCTTCGTTCACTTTTGGGTTAAATTGAGAATATGCTCTAAGGGTGTATCGATTTCTACGGGTAACATCACATCTGCTCCGTATACCATGGTGAAGGGAGTCTCCTTGGTAGTTAAATGAGGGGTAGTATGATACGACCATAATATTTCATAGAGTAATCCAGCCCATGGTTTTTTGGTGTCATCTAAATTTTTTCTTGATCCCTTTTAAGATCACCTTATTTTCCGTCACTTCTTGTTTGTTTACCTATGGATGAACAACTGAGACGAATATTGTTTGCATTCCTAGTTCGCGACTGAATTCAATAATTGTGGTACTTGAAAACTAGGCTCCATTGTGTGATATGATGGCTCCTAGTAGTCCAAACCTACAGATGATCTTTTGCTAATAGAAATGGTGAATCCTTTCTTTTGTAATTTTGGCGACATCATCTGCTTCTATTCATTTTGTGAAGTAGTCTTGTCAGAGTTGTCTCATACTTTTGAGAGGCTCAGTGTAAGAAGTTAAAGTTAGTTGCAGTTCAATCTTAAATAAATCATAAATAAACCATGGAATATGGTTATGGAGGCCTTTTTTTCATAGTGTAATCACGAAAAAGTGGGAGGCCTTGTGTTAGAGGATGCCCTCAGTAGTTTGTAGGGGAGGGCCTGTCTACCAATGTGGCTATCACAAACTCCATTAAGAACCTCAACAAGGACCAACGCAGTTTTGTGCTCTCTAGGCATCGTATCACAGGGGAGGCCTTTCCCAGCTTGTAGAGTTTTCCTGCCAAAAGGGTTTATTTAGTAGCTCGCCTTCGAACCTTCTTTGCTTCCATATCATCCAAGGGAAGCTCATCTTCCTCCAAGTAACATAGTATGAGTGACATCAAACTTGAGTTTGGAATGACTGCTAAGGCATATTTCTCTTCTGCCTTACTTACTGCTAGGGGCAGCAAGAGTCTGTTGTGTTAATTTTTTATTATACCTTGTTCTCTCCATGCTTGCGAGTTTGGACAAGAGGTTTGCCCTGAAGTTTTGTTCCCTGGATATGTACTTCACTTCAAAGGACTTGAAGTGTGTTGATAATTCCTGTATTTTGTGCAGTTATTTATTGATTTGATGTTCCTTCACTTGATACTCCCTGAAAACTTGATTGGCTCCCATTTGAGAATCACAGTTAGCCTTTAATCTTGAAACCCTCATTTTCAGGGCGAGGATGATACAGGCTATGAGGGCTTCATTCTCATTCTAGAGTTGGTTTTGATGGTTTTGATGAAGTATCCAATACACATGGCTTTGATTTATCCCCTGAAGCACGTGCTCAAGCGAATCTTGAAGTTCACTTATGTCATTACATGTCAAATTTATGGTAAGCAAAAAGAGGAGTAAAAGCCTGAAGCTGTTGATATTACTTTACATATGCAAAGGTCAGTTCATTAATTTTATTGTGTAACTTATTTGCCTTAGTTATATTTTTATTTGATTTATCTAATTTTTCAATTATTTGTGCTTTTAGAAATGAACTTCTTCATGTAGATTTCATTGATGTAGTGTAAACTTTAAGAGATGGAAAAGTTAACACAAAATACTACTCAAAGCTTTGTTTATTGAATACCGGAGATCACATGTTTCAGTTAAATAAGTTCATATATTACATATCTTATCTAGTTTTGAGTCATGAATTTGATATAATTTTTTTGATAAGTTGTGTTTGAGCTTGAGAAATGTCTTTCTCTATGTAAATTCAATACTAGAGAGATCACATGTTTCATCAAAATGAGTTCATCAACCATCTTTTTTGAACTCTTCATACTTTTTCATTCTATTTTAACTATTACTGCAATATGATGTGGGTGTAACTCTAGGTTTCTAAATATGACACAAATGATGATACATTGACAGTTTAGAATTTGAATATGATGTGATAAAAAATAACATTGTTACTTCCCTTGGTAAAATGCAGTAATTTACTACATGTCTCTAGTTATGTCACAATTTTACACGTATGTCACATATTATGATCTTGTTTTACAATGAGGTGTATGTGGTCACAGTAAGCTTGTCTGTAGGAGGTGTATGTTGGCATGTTTTATTTCAATGTATTGATGATTCACATGAACATATATGATAGATCATTAGATCTATGTGCTTCAAGAGGCTAAATTTAAAAAGCATGCTTAAACAATTGGCCTAAGTTTGAACATATATGATAGATCTATGCAGCAACCTATTTTTTAAGCTCACCCTAGAGAAAAAACTATTTTCACCATCAATCTGCTCGTTGCTATGATGGACACCTCATCATCGATTTCATAGCAATACTTGCTTGCTTACGTGTCACTTTCTATTACGCCGTTAACAATTGTTTCCATTTGCAGCTGAGTTATTGAGTTTTGTGGTTATAGGAGCAACAATGTTAATCGTTAGATTCTTTGAAGAAACGCATCCATAAGGAGAAGCAGTAATGTTGATTTCATGTCCATCATGATTTTGTCAAACTTGCACTTTTGCTGTAATGAAAATGAGATCATAGTCACACGGTTCGCAATTCGTTTCGGTTCGTGGTACGAATTCGGGTACGCGGTTCGCAACTCTCAAAGAATTCGGTACGTAGGGGGTATGCATAGTTGGTACGTTATTTGGGTTCGTGGTACGTTATATGAATTCGTGATCCATTCAAATATAATAATCCATATATTATAATTAAAAAAATTAAGATAAATGAACTAAATAATAAAAAAAATCCTTTTAAATTATTAAAGTTTATCAGTTTGGCATATAACGATGTCCCACATTGGATGCATATCTAGTAAGAAAAGTAGAACTACTTTATATATAGAAGAATGCAGACATGTTATCAAGCAAAGCAAAGAGTGGGCTCTGTGTGGGGCCCTGCATAGCTTGCTAGTAATTAAATATTAAAATACCTATCAAACAATTTAGCTGGCAACAAGAAGCAACGCATACCATACAGTTTTAGTATTTAAATAGTTCAAACTTTTCAACTTTTTAAAATGGTTAACTGGTTCGTTAAAGTGTCTGAATTCTATGAGAATTTGCACGAACCGGTTCGCAAAAGTACCGCGAACTGGTACTCACGAACCAATTCGCGGTTCCCTAGAGATACCAGCGAATTATGTGACTATGAATGAGATAATAATTGATATTGTTCATATGGGATATATGTTAATTTTAATTGATAGTAGAATTTTCTTTGATATGAATTTGAAAAATTATTCTAGTAGTGAATAATTGGATGCTTTATGCATTTTGTTAATTAACAGGGTTGCGGAAAAAGGTTTGCCTACTGAAGGGTTTTTGAGGACCGCAGGTACAAAAATTTCTTGCTCCTTGGATAAAAACGTCATTTCTTGCCCTTTGGTTTTGGGGACCACTCGAAAAAGCTAATCTCCCCAAAGGAAATTAAATTCAGAAAATTACATGGGCCAGGTGGGTTATTGGGAGGTATAAACAGCAGTAGGTCCAAGGGAAGAAAACAAAAGTTAAAGAAACCCTTTGAAGCTTTCAGGGATTTATTAGGGGATACGCCCCTTCCTTGTTCTAAGTTTCCTACTGGCATGAAATATATTGTTGTTCCGTCACCACCCGTGTTTCATGGTGATCACTCAGTAGGCTCTGATATTCCCAGGTGCAACACTAGGCTTTGGGACAATCTTGAAGCTAATGTAGGAAGAAAACTTTGGGAGGCGATTTCTAGGTTGGGTATCGTGGCTCCAGATTCGAAGAAAGATTACAAAAGGAGAATTGAGGAATTGGAAAGAGATGATGCAGACAGAAGGAGGGACAGGAAGGAGACCCTAAAACGTTGAGATGATCATTGGATCTTTAAACATCAGAGGGGGTGGTAGATGTTTCAAGAGGAAGAGAATCAGTCAAATTATCAAAAAAGGTAAAGCTGATTTGTTTTTAGTTCAGGAATCTAAACTTCATTCTGTTTCCAATTCTTTAGCTAAGAGCTTTTGGGATAAGGTGGAAATAGGATGGATCTATGCTGGTTCTTCTGGTACTGCAGGTGGTTTAATCATTCTTTGAAAGGCTGATAGTATGGAGGTGTTATGCAGTTTCGCAGGGGAGGGTTATGTGGGGATCAAGGTCAGATGGAGGGATAATTTCTTTTATGTAGTAAACGTGTATTCGTCTTGTGATTTGGGTAAAAAGAGAATTCAGTGGAGTAAAATCTTGGATTTAAAATCTAAATTCGTAGACGGAGATTGGTGTATTGGTGGGGATTTCAACGATATCGCAAATTCTTCGGAGAGAAAGGGTAGTGCGTCGGGATTTCGTAAAGCGGAGATGAGGGAGTTTTCTGAGTTTATTGCGGATAGCTTGTTGATTGACGTTCCTTGCAAAGGGAAGAGTTTTACTTGGTTAAATGGAGATGGTGGCTCGATGAGTAGAATCGATCAGTTTTCAGTTTCTGAAGGAGCAATCTCAAAATGGGGAGTGATGGGTCAATATATTGGTTTGAGGGACATATCGGATCATTGCCCGATATGGTTGGTGGTCGACTCTTCCGATTGGGGTCCTAAACTGTTCAAAGTCAATAACAAATGGTTCAATAACAGTAACTTTCTACCGTTTGTTGAGAAGGAATGGAAAAGGCTTTCAGTTAGGGGGAGAAGTGATTATGTTCTAAAGGAGAAACTAAGGTTACTTAAGGGTAGTCTTAGAAGATGGAATATTGAAGTTTTCGGTAAATACGATTTAGAGATGGAAGAGGGAATAAGGGGGATGAATGAAGGGGATGAAGCTTTGATTTTGGCTAATGATTCGGAGGTGGAGGACATTATCCTTAATCGTAAGAATGCTTCTAGTCGCTTTTGGTTGAATTTAAAAATTAAGGAGAACATGTTCTTTCAAAAATCTAAATTAAGGTGGCTCAATGAGGGAGATAACAATAGTAGATACTTCCATAGGGTGATGAAAGAGAGACGAAGGCGTAATTACATTGGGTCTCTAAATTCGGATAGAGGGGTGTTAGTGTTGGTTGACGAGGTTAAAGAGGAAGTCTTGAAGCATTTCCCCTGTAAGTTCCGTGAACCCGATTTGAATAGACCTCTTTTGGAAGAAGTCTCTCTCAATTCTCTTAGCCATTCTCAAAGGGATTCTCTAGAAATACCTTTTACGGAGGAGGAGATAAAATTATCGGTTTGGAGTTGTGATGGTGCGAAAAGTCCGGGACCGGATGGGTACTCTTTCTTGTTTATTAAGAAGTGCTGGTCTTTCCTTAAGGATGATTTCTTTCGATTACTCAAGGATTTCCACTCGGGGGTTGTTCTTTCTAAGGCAATCGTATCCTCTTTTTTGTCTTTAATCCCTAAAAAAGATAACCCTTTGAGTTTAGACGACTATAGACCGATTTGCCTCATCGGTTGTATCTACAAGGTTTTGTCCAAGATTTTGGCTAATCGATTGAAGGGGATCTTGAATTCTCTTATCTCTCATTGTCAGAGTGCTTTCATTCCTGGTAGACAACTCCTTGACGGAGTGTTGGTTGCTAATAAAGTCGTGGATTTTGCGTGCAAAGAGAAAATACCTTGTACCCTTTTTAAGGTTAATTTTGAGAAGGCGTACGACAAAGTGAATTGGAATTTCCTTAGATTTATGATGAGGAAGATGGGATTTGGGGATCTTTGGATGAGATAGATGGAAGCCACTATTTTCTCTAGTAAAATGTCCGTCTTGGTCAAAGGTAGCCCAACCAAAGAATTTATTGTCGAGAGGGGCCTTAGGCAAGGCGATCCTCTCTCTCCGTTCTTATTTGTTTTAGCGGCGGAAGGCTTATCGGGGCTGGTTAGGAACTCTGTTAACCTCAGAGAATTTGCGGGCATCAATGTGAAAGGTTCTTGTCATATTGACATTCTTCAATTTGCGAACGATACTCTTTTGGTCGAAGATGGTGGGTGGAAGCATTTATGGGCTATTAAGGCGGTTCTTAGAGCTTTCAAAATGGGTTCGGGTCTCGGCATCAATTTTCACAAGAGTAAACTTATTGGTATATATGTCAATCCCAAATTTCTTGACGCCGCTTCGTTCTTTTTATCTTGTAGGACGGAAGACAAAGATTTTGTTTTCCTTGGAATTCCTATTGGTTCCAATCCTAGAAGAATCTCAACTTGGAATCCCCTTATTGCTAAGTTGAAGAAAAGGCTTTCTTGTTGGCATGGTCGATTTCTTAGTTTTGGAGGCCGTGTGACTCTTCTAAAGTCGGTGTTGAACAATCTCTCCATTTTCCAACTTTCCTTCTACAAAGCTCCGGGCAAGGTTCGGAAGGAAACTATTAAGCTTCAAAGTGGGTTCCTTTGGGGAAGATCGGAATCGAAAAGAAGGACTCATTGGATCAAATGGGCACTCTATGCCTCCCTTTTGAAAATGGTGGGCGATTGGTGATTTCAACTTAGCTCTACTGCACAAATGGAGGTGGAGAATTTTGGAAGGCCATGATAATCTTTGGTTCAGGGTTTTGAAGGCGCGCTACGGTGACATCAAGTTACATCTTATCGTTATCCAAATGTTATTCTGCTGACCTTTTGATTCCTAATTGTCGTTTCCAGCTTGGTAATGGTTATGGAATTTCTTTTTGGGACTCTGTGTGGTGTGGTTCTGTTTGTTTCAGGGACAAATTTTTGGCACTGTTTTCGCTTTCTAAGCTGTAGAATGTGTCGGTGGCGGCGATGGGGGGTTGGAGTGATGGAGTGTGGAGGTGGGGGGATTTCGAAATTTCGGTGGAAAGGGAGGTTTTCGTGAATGCAATGTTCAGACATGCTGCTGCTGCAACCCCGAATGCGGTGTCCAATTATGCTGATGCTGCTGTTCCGCAAACGCCTGCTGCTTCTGGTCGTGGTTATGTTCCTGTTGCAATTTCTGGTGCAGCCATTGTGTCTTTTGCGGACATTGCAGTGGGTACTCGTTCCATCACGACAACTATTTCTTCTTTTGTTTCTGTCTCTGCAGGTTTTCATTGGTCTCTTTTAGAAGGCGAGACCCCCTCTTCTTCTTCTTCGGACAGTCTTCTTAGCCAGCTCCTCCAGGTGGTTAACGTTGAGGCTCCTTCGAACAATGTCAGCGACATTGTTACTTGGTTACCGGTAGATAACGGGGTTTTTTTCGGTTAAATCCTTTTATCGCTTGTCTTCTCGTTTTGTAACATAGTTTGGTCCTGTCAATAGGAATGATAATGCTATGTCTTTAGTTTGGAAAGTTGACGTTCCTTATAACATTAGAGCTTTTGGTTGGCGTAGTATTTCTAATAGATTACCGACGAGGAACCTCTTGTTGTCGAGAGCGATTATCTCCTCTTCGTGTGATCCGTTGTGTCCTTATTGTAAAGCTGTTCCGGAAAACCTTCCTTACATCCTTTTGTCTTGTCGAGTGGCTATTTTGGTTTGGAAAGATATTGTCGAATGGATCGAGTTCTATGAGTATCGTGAGAACGACATTAAGGGTAGTTTCCTTGATTGGATTGCTTTCGGAAAGTCCAAGAAGCTGAAGAAAGGGAAAGAAAGTAGCATTTGGTTAGCTGTATGTTGGGTTCTATGGACGGTTAAAAATGACATACTTTTTAGGAACGATGCTTGGAATATCGTCGACATCGTTTGGAAGGTGAAATTTATGATTTGGAGATGGTCTTTGATTGGGGAAATTACTTATCCCAACTGTAATTTGTATGACTTTAACAAGGATCCTATCTTGTTTTTGTCCTAGTTTCAATTTGGTTTGTAATCTCTTCGGATTTTATCGATCGTTTGTATTGGTTGAGTACTTTTTGTACTCCTATTAATATATTCCTTGATTTTTAAAAAAAATAAAAATAAAAAAATAAATATAAAGCATCACAATGATTGTAAATGTGCTTTAAAACCTTTGTTGATAAAGAGAAAGAAAACATATTTTGAAGATTGCATTTACCGCGAAAAATCGAAAGTTTTAGAAAGTCAGACGAAAAGTCGAAAAAAAAAATCGGTCGGCAAATAGTGTTGCCCCGAACGGATGAATAGTGATATCCGTACAGATGAATAGTGACGTCCGTACGATGAATAGTGTTTTCGAGCTTTTTCGATTCAGTCTATGGATCCATGTGATTTTGGGCTTTGTTTGTTGGGTATTTGCTATTATAAATATGTATCTCTTATATGTTTGGTGTGTGACAATCTTAGAGTTTACACTAGCAAGGGAGAGCAAGGGTTTAAAGGCATAACATAGGGTTATAGCTATTCACAAGGAAAACCTTTGTAAGTTCTTGTAATTGGCTGAAATTTTGTTAAAACAATGCTGATGTGATGGTTAATGTTGCAACATGAGCTTCTAGCATTATTGATATGCTTAGGTAACATTCAGGTCTGTTAAAGATATAAGGGTTGTAGCTGTGTGCTGATGTTACACTCGATGTCGTAACATCAGTAGTGAACATCAGGTCTGAGATGTTTAGGGCTACACGTGGTTTGGTTGAATGAAACATTCCGCTGAAGAAAATCAGAGATTGCATGTGAATATCATGGGAGATATATTCTGTTACAATCATGTGTGAAGAAGATTAGTTTGTTGCAAATTTAATGCATAAATATATGGAGAATATTTAGAGTTAATTATTGAAGATTTAATTGAAGATCTATTTAGGAGCAGAATCTTTTGCAGATTTGGTACAGAAGATTTGATGATTTGATATGATTTGAAGGCCCAAATCCAGTTGGGAAAATGTTATAAATAGAATGCTTGTAATCTAGAAGAGGTACGGGTCCAAGATGTAGATCATTAGGGCTTAGTCTAACTGAACCACTCGGGTTGTGAGATGGTCACTGTGGTATTACTCATAAACATGTAGGTAATGAGTATTGTATTGTTCTTGGAGGAAGCTTTGAAGCAACTCAAATGTGTGTCATGGAAGTGTGTCTTTTACTTTTCTGTGGTTGAAAAGCTGTTGGTAATCAAGCTGTTGATGCAGTGGCGGATATGTTGACTGCTAGACATCATTGCGATGATTGGGAGTGAGATGGAGTCTCTTATCTAGGGAGGACTTAGATAGAAGGGTCATTGGGTAGTGATTGAATTAGGTAGATTGTCAACTGGTCTGTTGAGTCTGTAATTTGATACTATTAATAGTGGACTTCCTTCCTGGCTTGGTATGCCCCTATATGTAGGTTGTTGGACCGAACTGGGTGAACAATCCTTGTGTTGATGTACTGTTACTATTATTGCCTTGTTCATACAGCAGATTGCGATGTTGTGACATTGCACTTGACATCACACATCTGTACCAGAATTTCAATTGGTATCAGAGCAGTCATCCTGTCTGTTTCTGGATGAGATCTTGGGAAGATACTTTCTGGTTCATGAGCAAGGAAGAGAGTTGTTTGGATGACCCCTTGGAGTGAAGATTGGACTATTCAGGATAAATATTTGTTAGCACGTGGTTTGCAAGGATCTTTGAGTAGTGCCTATAGGTTATTGAGGAGTTGGTATGTGTTCCGCTGCATGGTATCTGATGTAACCCTGATTGGTCCCTGTTTCTCTGGTGGTGAGATAGTCTCTAGGAAAGACATTAGGGTTTGGTCTCCTCAGCAGGATATTCTATGAACATTATCTCATATCCTTGTTTGGAGAGAAGTGTTCATAAGGTGAATGGATCTTCTAAAGACTGGTTGACATGGATGGATTAGAAGAAGAATATATTTCAAGTCAGACGTTGAAGACCAATCTGTTCAGAACAGTGATTCCTTCTAGATGATGAAAGAAGAGGGTAGAGCCAAAGGAAAAGAGTATCACTATCAAATCTTTCATGCGGGAGTGAAGATCTTGATAAGTTATCTCTTAAGCCTAGGAGAAGGAAGTTTCATCAAGAAAGAAGCTGAGCTTGATTTGCCCTCATGTGTTCCCTACAAGAGATATGTGTGGATGTAATCTCCAAAGCCATAGCAGTTGTTTAATGTGATGTCGGAACTGATGTTGAAACATCATTTCAGTTCTTTGCTTTCTCAGCCATAGAAAGTTAGGTGTGCTCATGATGAAGTATCAGGTCAAGCCACTTGCCTAATCTGGAGTAGCAAAAGAAGGATCAACTAGATCCTCAAGTATGCAGGAAAAGGATGTCAGACCAGATCAAATGTTGTATTTTGTGACAATAGTTTAGTATTTGTCTGCTTTTGATTATGTTGTGCATTCAACTAATGACAATATACATTGACGGGAGACTATGTATATGTCTGAGGTAAAAGTGCAGGACTGCAGAAGTGTTGAGAATTTACCTTTCTCTATGTGGCTGTTTTGGAAGTGTTTTCAAGGGTTAAGCGCTTTGGAGTTGAATCAACTGGTGGGGTTGATTGGTTACTATGGAGTATCATCCAAATAGTCCGGGATGTGTTTGGATTATGAGAGGCAGATTGATTATGGAATGTTGATGACATCCAACATCTCAAGTCAGACAAGTTGTTGATTTTAAGGCTGAGAGATATGAAGACATCACATCTTGATGGTTACAGCTTGGATCAGGTTGGAGAATGGTGTTTGCTCTGGTTGTGAAGGTCGAGGATAAGTGGCAGTTATCTCTGGCTTTCTACTGACGGCTCTACTAAGGGAAGTGATTCTCTTTAGTATTGCTATGGGGTAGTCTTGAACTACTTACTTTCTGAAGATTCAGATGTGGTAGGTCTGAAGTCATTGGAGTTTCTAAGCAGGATGGAGGTTGTCTACTCAAACTTGATTGTTGATTCAAGTCTATGAGAGCATGGAAATCTGTTTCTGCAAAGGGAGGAGGTTCTTCTGAGTGGCAGAAGGTAGAGCTGAATTCAACAGTTGGATGTTCTGACATCTAGCTTAACATCAGGAGTCTCAGCTGGTGATATGGCACATCAGCTAATGATAGGGTGTTCTACAAGAATGAACAAAAGGTTGCTTCAAAAAGATCGTTCTCATGACAGTTTGCGGGAGCTGCAGGAAGGAGAAGATGTTACATGACCATGGCTTAGGGAGTCTGAGTGTGTTTGCTTTTGAGCAAGTGGAACATGTGACTTGAAGATCAAGTTTCCTTGGTGGATCAAGATATCCTTGTGAGAGTTCTGACAAACGTGAAAAAGGTCAAAATGTGGCATATGACTGTTTTCATATGAGGATTCATGTGTGAGGTGATCAAACTGTGGCATTTGGTTGATCTCAGAAGTGGATTCGAAGAATCAAGATAATCAGAGTGTGGCAGCTGGTTATTATTGAGGAATAAGTTACTCTTGGGCAGAAGGGTGATGAATTGAAGGCTCAAGGAGATTATTCTTCTTGAAGGTGGATGAGATTTTTATTCTCTAGTTCCTTGGATTACTATGCAATAGTAAGTCCAGTTGGTGGAGCATATCAAGAATCATGGTGATGATTTCTTGGGGTGTGGCAGATGTTCTAACTTGTGTTGGGACTTGGGACATTATCAGATTGGATATCCTTGATGAAGGATGATTATGCTCTGATTCAGGAGCTTGGTGCCTACATTATGCCTAAGGAGCGTCTACATAGTCATACGGGAGAATGATGAAGTAGAAGGTCTGCCTTGGATGGTGAATGTAGAGAAGACTGAAGTAGATCAGGTATTGATTGATTGGAAGTCTGAAGATGAAGAGCATGATAAGGAATGACTGCCTTTGGAGAAAGGGACAATGGTTCCAAAATGCATGTGCTCAGCAAGTGTGCTCAAATGTTCTAGAGCATTAGTTAAACATAATTGAGGGAGTACTTGTCTATGGATTTTGCTGCAAAGGTACATATATTGTGAAGATTGCATGCTGATCAAGATTGTGAAGTTTGGTTGAATCTTGTGAGGACATAATGTCAGATAACATGTTATGACATTAGGCTGTTGAATGACATGTTGGTGTGGACATGAATAATTCTAGCCATGTGAAGCTAATTGTTTGATTCATATGCACACATGCTTCTGAGGAGGAGTCTGAAGGGCAGCTTTGCTTGTGTATGGGAGAATGTGCTTTTCTCTATAATTTCTGGAAGAACTCAGTAGGGGTTTTTGTTGATGGGAGATGTCACACTTGTCTAGGTGTGTGTTTTTAATTCAAAGTAAGAGGACTCGACTTAAAGTGTAGTGGAAGGCAGTGTATTTGTGCCTCAGAACTTGTGGAGGCTTGTGTGAAGCATTCCTGACTGGATGAATGAAGTCTATGTCTGGATTTTCCAAATGTTATGATCAAGAAGTTCATTCCTGAGAGAAGTTGATCAGATGTGAGTTTTGGAGCATGAGAAGATAACCAACCAAGAGGAAATCATGTGATTTTTGGTATTTGGATTGTTTGAGGATTGAGCATTAAGTGAATGCGTTCAGCAGGTGAGTTGAACAGAGGGTGCGCTCTTGAAGACATGAAGATGAGTCTTATGTTTTCCATTCATTTAAGGTGTTCTTCTTGCAAAGGGGCACTGGTTATCTTAGATAGGGGGAGTTGATCTGTTTGTTGAAGGAGTTGTTTTTCTCTGCTGTTCTGAAGGAATCTAGAAGGGATTGTGTGTTGTGTGCAAAATATTATGAGGAGTCTTGGGTTGTTAATTTTGTAAGCCAGTAGACAATGTCTGATAAGATGTCAGAACATGGTATAGGACATGTTTTTTTTAGCCAAACAAGAAAGTATTTTGGACGGTGGTGTAAGGATAAGGCGAAACACGTGGCTTCGACTGTGCATGGAACTGTTTTGGCACAATTTATGGTAAAAATCAGTTAGGAAACAGTAAAAGTGGTCAAGACTGTTTTGGATGATAGACATTGAATTTGGATGGAGTTTTTAGTTCCTAAAATAGCGTTTCTATAACCAAGAACCTTGACTATTCAAAGCTCGTTAATTCCTAAGTAACTGATCAGCTATTTATAGGGGTTATTCTGTTCTCCTTCAGTCAGTGAGTGTTCTTGTTTCATAAGTCTTATGGCGTTTATTCGTGTTTGGGTGAGCACTACTTGGGTCTGGTTCTGTGAGGGCTTCCTTTGCCAATTTGTGGCTAAAAAGGGGGAGAAAGGAAAGTGTTTGGCTAAATGGTTTGCGCAGATGTTATGTCTGGAGTCTGCAGTTCCAGATGTTGCAGAGGATATCCTATCCTGCTGTTGGTGATTGAGTCTTTGTGACTTGTGTCCTGAGTTATGAACACAGTTGTGACTTGTGTTCTGAGTTACCTGGGTTGGCAGAACGACACTTCTTAAGTTTCATCTTATGCTACGGATTAAACCCAGTGTTTGATCAATGAAGGTGTGCAGAATTATCTTATGCCACCATTGGTCTGTGATGTATAGACAAACATTTCTTTTCTGGAGGAGTCTTCTACATTTGTTCTGGGTCTGTCCTGGAAGGAAAAAGAAATGTGTTGTGTTGAGGGCGAGTGTCAGATATCTTCTTCCTCATGAGCACCAAGTGACTTCAGGACTGTCTACTACCTAGGTCCTGAAGTGCTGCCAGAAGGTACTGTGGTGATGTTATGTCAAGCATGATGTTCTAACATCATTCAAAAATAGCCAAGAAGATGATTCTTCATGGATGCAGTACACAGTAGCTTTTCCTGACTACTGATGATTACTGATGATAATTGTTCAGATCAGATGACTTGTAACAGTAGTATAGGGTTGTTATTGTTGCTGTAATTTGAGCTGTAATGTTTATATATATGTGTTTTAGCCAAAATTAGCCAAAGGGGGAGATTGTAAGTTCTTGTAATTGGCTGAAATTTTGTTAAAATAATGCTGATGTCATGGTTGATGTTGCAACATGAGCTTCTAGCATTATTGATATGCTTAGGTAACATTCAGGTCTGTTAAAGATATAAGGGTTGCAGCTGTGTACTGATGTTATACTCCATGTCGTAACATCAGTAGTGAACATCAGGTCTGAGATGCTTAGGGCTACACGTGGTTTGGTTGAATGAAACATTCTGCTAAAGAAAATCAGAGATTGCAGGCGAATATCATGGGAGATATATTCTGTTGCAATCATGTGTGAAGAAGATTAGTTTGTTGCGAATTTAATGCATAAATATATGGAGAATATTTTGAGTTAATTATTGAAGATTTAATTGAAGATCTATTTAGGAGCAGAATCTTTTGCAGATTTGGTACAGAAGATTTGATGATTTGATATGATTTGAAGGCCCAAATCCAGTTGGGAAAAGGTTATAAATAGAATGCTTGTAATCTAGAAGAGGTACGGGTCCAAGATGTAGATCATTAGGGCATAGTCTAAGTGAACCACTCGGGTTGTGAAATGGTCACTGTGGTATTACTCAGAAACCTGTAGGTAATGAGTATTGTATTGTTCTTGGAGGAAGCTTTGAAGCAACTCAAATGTGTGTCATGGAAGTGTGTGTTTTACTTTTCTGTGGTTGAAAAGCTGTTGGTAATCAAGCTATTGATGCAGTGGCAGATATGTTGACTGCTAGACATCATTGCGATGATTGAGAGTGAGATGGAGTCTCTTATCTAGGGAGGACTTAGATAGAAGGGTCATTGGGTAGTGATTGAATTAGGTAGATTGTCAACTGGTCTGTTGAGTCTGTAATTTGATACTACTAATAGTGGACTTCCTTCCTGGCTTGGTATGCCCCCAGATATAGGTTGTTGGACCGAACTGGGTGAACAATCCTTGTGTTGATGTACTATTACTATTATTGCCTTGTTCATACATCAGATTGCGATGTTGTGACATTGCACTTGACATCACACATCTGTACCAGAATTTCAACCTTAGAAAAACAAAGGTTTAAGGAAACCTTTGGAGTTGTTTAAGGTTATTGTGAAACACTGTTACACCTTGGGTTTGAGTGATTCATATATTGAGAGATGAAGAGGTTCGGAAACACTTGGGTAGAAAATAGGGTTGTTCTTGGGAACCTGAAGGCGAAGGATATTTTCTTGTAACTCATCTGTAATCTCTTGTAACAACTTTTTGAGTATAGTAAATTGGAGAGATGCTCTCTCCCCCAGAGTAGATCGTTTGATCGAACTGGGTAAACAAACCTTCTGTTTTTCCTTGTCCTATTCTGTTATATTATATGTGTACGGATTATTATTGCTGAAGACCATTTATTTTGGTTGCTATTGTTCTTTATCTCACAAATTAATATTGAATTTTGTCGTAATTCACAACAAGATTCACAACAAGTGGTGCGGTGAGCGTGGAGCAAAGAGATATTATTGACAAGTGAGCACCATGGTTAGTAGATGGCAGATCGAGAAATTTTCCTGTAACAACGACTTCGGGTTGTGGAAAATTAAGATGCAAGCAATTTTAATTCAAGAGAAGTGTATCGATGCTTTGAAGAGTGAAGCATTGATGCCTGCAGGACTTACACATGTACAGAAGACCGAGATGGTAGATAAGGTCAGGAGTGCCATTATCTTGTGCCTCGGGGATAAAGTTATAAGAGAAGTCGTTAGGGAGCAAACTGCGGTTGCTATGTGGGCAAAACTTGAATCATTTTATATGAAAAAGTCTTTGGCTCACATGTTGTATCTGAAACAACAACTATATTCATTCCGAATGGTGGAGAACAAATCCATAGTTGAGCAGCTCACAGAATTTCACAAGATTATCGATGATCATGAGAATATTTAAGTGAAGATTGATGATGAGGACAAGGCTTTGCTCCTGTTGAGTTCATTACCCAGATCCTTTGAGCACTTTAAGGATGCCTTTCTTTATGGTAAGGAAGGTACTATTACTTTGAATGAAGTCCAGACAGCGCTGAAATCCAAAGAATTTTCAAAGTCGAAAGATTTGAAGATTGAAGATAGTGGTGAAGGCTTAAATGTGTCAAGAGGAGGAGGTGAGCGTAAAGGGTTGTCTAAATCAAAGAGGTCTGACAAGTCAAAGGTAAAATGTTTTAATTGTCAGAAAATCGGTCACTTTAAATGGGATTCTCCTGAAAGAAAGGTCAATGAAGATTCTGTTCAAGCTGTAGTTGCATTGGGTGAGGAAAGTTATGAGGATACCGAAGCACTAGTAGTATCAAGTTTGGAAACTGAAGATAGTTGGGTCATTGACTCAGGTTGCTCTTATCACATGTGTCCAATAATAGAATACTTTGAAAATTTGAAGATGGTGCGAGGTGGAGTAGTTCGCCTTGGTAATAATAAGGCATGCAAGGTTCATGGTATTGGTACGATCAGATTTAAAGTGTTTAATGATCGTGAACTTCTTATTCACAATGTGAGGTATGTTCCAGAACTCAAGCGAAATTTGTTATCTATAAGTATGTTTGATGATCTAGGCTATTGTATTAGAGTTGAACAAGGAGCGTTGAAGATTTCGCGTGATGAATTGATTATTTCTAAAGGGTCTAAAATATGTGGTCTATATATTTAGATGGTTCAAATGTTATTATTCATTCATCGTTAACTAGTGGAGGCTTTCATGACAAGGAAGAGCTATGGGATTTGATATTAAGGCGTTATGAATGCCTTGAGAAAGTCTCAAAGGAGTACAATGAATTTTGCAGAAATCAAGGGTTAAAAATGCATGTTACCGCTAAGTTGTAATTGAATTTTTGGGGAAAAGTTGGGGTTAAAACAGCTTACTTGGTTGGTAGAGAATTTCTTCATAAGAAGAATAGTGAAAACCAAGGGAGAAACCTGAGAGAAACTATAACGGAGAAAACTCAGTTTGAGGTGGAGTTTCCTACTATGGATGCTAGCAGTAGTGAGGGAACGATTACAGAGATCTCTGATTATCATTTGACTCATGATAAGGTAACGAGGGTTATTGTAGCATCTCAAAGGGACGATTATGATAGCCTTGGATATTATGTTTTTAATGTGGCTAAAGGACTGTAAAATAAAAGAAGAAAAACTTTCAGGGAGGCATTTGAAAACTGGTGGAGTCAAGGGTGGTTGAAAAATCATACTTGTAGGCTTGATAAATTACCTAGGCAGAAAAGGGTAATTGAGAACAAGTTAATGCAAGTTACGAGATCAAGATTCAAGGGTTGCTTGAATTTGATCAAAGTTATTGATTAAAGTTTCAACTTGGTATAGAGCAACAATGTTGTTGATTGTTAAATTGGTATCAACACGGTTTAAAGTCAAGGTGGAGATTGTTGTAAATGTGCCTTAAAACCTTTGTTGATGAAGAGAAAGAAAACATATTTTGGAGATTGCATTTACCGCGAAAATCGGAAGTTTTAGAAAGTCGGACGAAAAGTCGGGAAAAAAAACCGGTCGGTGAATAGTGTCGCACCCGTACGGATGAATAGTCTTATCCGTACGGATGAATAGTGTTATCTGTACGTATGAATAGTGACATCCGTCTGGTGAATATTGTTTTTGAGTTTTCAGGCTTTTTCGATTCGGTTCATGGATCCATGTGATTTTGGGCTTTATTTGTTGGGTATTTGCTATTATAAATATGTATCTCTTATATGTTTGGTGTGTGACAATCTTAGAGTTTACACCAATAAGGGAGAGAAAGGGTTTAAAGGCATAGCATAGGGTTTTAGCTATTCACAATGAAAACCTTAGAAAAGCAAAGGTTTAGGGAAACCTTTGGAGTTGTTTAAGGTTATTGTGAAACACTGTTACACTTTGGGTTTGATTCATATATTGAGAGTTGGAGAGGTTGGGAAACACTTGTGTAGAAAATAGGGATGTTCTTGGGAACTTGAAGGCGAATGCTATTTTCTTGTAACTCATATGTAATCTCTTGTAACAACTTTCTGAGTATAGTGAATTGGAGAGCTGCTCTTTCCCCCAGAGTAGATCGTTTGATCGAACTGGGTAAACAAACCTTTTGTTTTTCCTTGCCTTATTCTGTTATATTATCTGTGTATGGATTATTATTGCTGAAGACCATTTATTTTGGTTGCTATTGTTCTTTGTCTCACAAATTGATATTGAATTTTGTCGTAATTCACAACAAGATTCACAACAACTGTGTTAGACATCATTAATTATTGTATAGTTACATCATATTTTTTAATTTTTTTTTCAAAATTAATTAATTTAGCAGGGTGGTTTGTATTAAAACTGCCACAATCAACAAGAAAAATGAAACACAAAAATAGAAGGTGAACACTCCGGTACCCTGAGATTTAGTTGGGTACCGATACCCTAATCCAATCAAAGAATCACATTCAATGCCATGTCATTTCTTACATATAATTTTTTTTAAAATAAATTAATTTTTTTTTATTCAATTTCCACTAAAGATACATGTACCCAACTACTTATCATGGGTACCTAAAAATTTGCCAAAATAAAATTCACAACAGTTTCAAACAGTTGCAAATAAATATTTGAGGTTGTTTATTAACCATCGTATATAGTAACGATGGTTTTTGTGGTGGTTTTCTAAACCGTTGCAAATTATATTGACACAACATACTTTTGTTGCATAATAAAAATCGTTGCAGCCCAGAAAATGTGGCGGTTTGAACAGTTGTAACTCTAAAAAAAACTCGTCGTAACAAGGTTTTATTCTTGTAGTGATATATCATTACAACTTTTAATATTAGCTATATATTGACCAATAAATTTATTTTTCTTTTTGAAAAATTCAATATATTCTTTAAATTAAAAAGAAAAACCACTTTTTTAATTTATCACTCTCTTTACTACGCTTATTACTTAACTTAAACATTTGTTTATAGGTTATATTTGTGACCTCAGTATCGACGTCTTTTAAGTAGCTTTGAAGCATACATGTTCTTCTTCGTAAGATTCACTTTATTGAGAGGATACTTCATGAGAACCTTCTCGTGTGTTGTTAGGGAAATTGTTAAAGACGTGTCTACAAGAATTTCTTTAGGTTATATCCTCTTCATGTGATGAATCTTTGAATGTTCTTTCTGATCTTTCAAAGATTCTACTGAATGAAACTTCTTTAAATCTTCTACATGATGAAGTTTCTTCAAATCATCTTCTCGATGAAGCGTCTTTAAATATTCTACTTGATGAAGCTTCTTCATCATTTTCATTGGTGGGTGATTCTTCGGATGATCAGTTCATGTATCATGATTGTTATTTCAAAACACACCTCTAGTGTTGATACTTCATTTATGATACCTCCCACGTTCTCTCTCTTTGGGCGAGTAATACGGGCTGTGGGCGGCGTCTGTGGCATGCAAACAATATCATCATGTCACCTCTTGTGGATCTTTACAAATACACTACAAGAAAAAAAATGAAATTTACGATACATGAATTGCGACAGTTCTAAAAAACTACCCTTTATTCTTGATTATGACACTTGTCATGATAGGTAGGACTAATGTCGCCGTTTACTTAGCAAAGGAAAAATGACTCCTCAACCGTGACTCTCTCGCTATCATTGTATCGCTCTTGCAAAATCCGAAGTTCTAAGGTATTTCCATAATCTTTCTACCCCTTATGTGTTTGTTCTATTAATTTGGATTATTTTGATAGTGTTCCTTTCATTATATGGATTGATGAGGAAAAAAGATTTGATTTTTGTTTAACTATCTTTTGTTCTAGGTTATATAAATTTCGAGTTTGGGCTATCACCATTCACGTATTGTTCTCATCGAATCCGTAGTTCCAAGGTAAACATGGTTAAACTAATTTTTGTTCTGCATGTATGCAGATTTTGTTTTTGGAACTATTATGTTCTGACTTTGTTTTATTGTTTGTTTGTTCTAGATGTTTAACTTTCATGTAATGAAGTGATAGGTTCCAAACTAGTATGCAAGGTGATTTCGTAAAACAATTAGGTGTTTGCACTTGAATTTATATTGGACAGGTCTTTTTCTTAGTCCTCCTTAAAGACATCAATAACCACCATGCACAGGAGGCCCTTTGTCATTCTAAGTTTAAGTTCCACGGTCGTCAAAGGATCATGGCCGCAGTGGCGGATCTAGTGGGGGGCCGGCAGGAGCCGCTGCACCCCTCACTTTTATAAAGTTATTTTTTCATAAAGTAAAACGACATGTTTTGTATAATAAAAGAAAAAAATAAATTGATACAGCTCCCTCCAATTTTAATTTTTCAAACAAATCCTTCTTTAACTTTCACAGTTTTTCTGATGACTGAAGCACTACTTTTATATATATTGAGTTGTTCTATTCTTGGATAAAAAGATATAATCTTGGCCCCTTTATATAGGCACAAGTTTTCTACTATTCCAATAAACAATAAATACTAATAATAATCCACTAACTCTTGATATTCCACTAACTCTAGATTTCTCCACTAACTAAATAATAAAGACCCAGAACATTAAGTTTATTCAACAAAACTCCCCTGTAAACTTAAATGTTTCTACCATCCATCAAGCCTAACATCTTCTTGCCTCTGTCGAAAAACTCTTTCGACAATGGTTTTGTAAGGATATCTGCTGCTTGGTCTTTGCTTGCCACATGCTTCAATTCGACATTTCCTTCCTTCACATGTTCTCGAATAAAATGGAATCGAACATCAATGTGTTTGCTTATTTCATGATTCACCGGATTCTTTTCTAACTCAATTGCTGATTTGTTGTCCACTTGTATTACTGTTGCACCTTCCTGCTTTAGCTCCATCTTCTTCAACAATCTTCTAAGCCATATTGCATGACAAACGCACCAAGATGCTGCCACATATTCAACTTCACACGTCGAAAGTGTTACTATTGGTTGCTTCTTGGAGAGCCATGTAAAAGCATTATTTCCAATAAAGAACACATATCCTGAAGTACTTTTTCGATCGTCTATATCTCCGCACCAATCACTGTCAGAATAACCAATCAACTTGTATTCTTCAGCTTTTGAATAAAACATTCCAAGTGACACAGTTCCTTGAATGTATCGAAGGATTCTTTTCAATGCCTTCCAATGTGAATATACTGGCTCCTCCATGAATCGACTTATAATGCCGACACTTAATGAAATGGCTGGCCTTGTACATGTGAGATAGCGAAGACTTCCTACCAAGATTCGAAATTTACTCACTTCGACACGATCTCCCCCATCAAATTTTGACAGCTTGGAACTTGGTTCCATTGGCATCGAGATCGGATTACAGCTTTCCATCTTGTATTTCTTCAAGATTTCTTTTGCATATTTTTCTTGTGAAATAAAGATTCCTGTTTCTTCTTGTCGAACCTCCAGACCAAGAAAGAATCTCATCAGACCTAAGTCTGTCATCTCAAATTCTCGTGTCATCGTACCCTTGAATTCTTCTATCATCTGATTATTGCTACCCATAAAGATGAGATCATCGACATAGAGAGCAACAAGTAACATATTACCTTCATTCTTCTTTACATAAAGGGCATGCTCATAGGGACATTGTTTGAATCCATTCTCCTTAAAGTATGTGTCGATGCGTGTATTCCATGCTCGTGGTGCTTGCTTCAGCCCATAAAGCGCTTTCTTCAATTTCAACACTTTCTTCTCTTCTCCAGCTTTCATATAACCTGGTGGCTGTTCGACATAAACTTCTTCTTCAAGCACACAATTCAAAAATGCTGACTTCACATCCATCTGAAATATTTGCCATTTGAATTGAGCAGCTTGTGAAATAAGTAGTCGAATTGTCTCCATTCTTGCAATGGGAGCAAAATTTTTGTCATAGTTGATTCCTGCCTTTTGCTTGTATCCCTTCGCAAAAAGTCTCGCCTTGTATCATTCCACTTCGCCTTCGACATTCATCTTTTTCTTGAATACCCACTTCACACCAATGGGTTGACTACCTTTTGGTAATTCGACCAGCTCCCATGTGTCGTTGTGATTAATCGCCTTAATTTCTTCATCCATGGCAGTTTTCCACTTCTTGTCTCGCAGCGCCTCTTCAAAATTAATATTTTCAGCATCTGCCAAAAGACATACAAGATGTACCTCACTTGTCGAATCATACAAATCTTGTAGACTTCGCATTCTGGGTTGTAGAGGTTCATCTTCATTTTCAGAATCTTCAGGTTCTGTCAAAATGCTTGTTGGTACAGTGACTGGTGATTCTCCAACTTCGACGATAACTTCTGTCGAATTTTCCCAGTCCCACTTGCTCGCTTATTTTATTCGAACATCCCTACTCACTATCACCTTCTTGTTTATGGGATCGAATAACATGTACCCTTTCGTCTTCTCATCATAGCCAATGAATATGTACTTCTGAATTTTATCTTCAAGCTTCGTTCTTCGTTGATCTGGTACGTGTGCATAAGCCACACTACCAAATACTCTGAGATGAGAAACTATTGGCTTCTGTCCGCTCCATACTTCTTGTGGTGTTTGATCTTCTAACTTCGAATGTGGACATCGATTCTGAACATAAATGGCACATTGTACAGCTTCTGCCCAGAATTCCTTCGACATGTTCTTGCTCTTAAGCATTGATCGAACCATGTCGAGAACTCGTCGATTCTTCCTTTCAGCCACACCGTTTTGTTGAGGTGAATATGGTGCAGTTAGAAATCTCCTTATGCCCTGCTCTTCACAATACTTCATAAAGGCTGACGAAGTATACTCACCACCTCTGTCAGATCGAACTGCTTTGATGTGTCTGTCAGTTGTCTTCTCCACCATCACTTTGAACCTTTTGAACACCTCGAATGCTTCAGATTTTTCTCTCAAGAAATAAACCCAGGTTTTTCATGAGAAATCTTCGATAAAAGAAATGAAATACCTTTTTCCACTGAAAGATTCTGGAGTGCTTGGCCCACAAATATCAGTATGAATCAATTCAAGAATATCTTTAGCTTGATATTCTGCCTTCTTTTGAAATGAGGTTCTTGTTTGTTTGCTAAGCACACAATTTTCACAAAACTTTCCTTCATAGTCCATATCTGGTAGCCCGTGTACCATGTTCCTCTTCGCTAACCTTCTCAGACCAGCATGATGTAAATGACCAAAGCGTTGATGCCACAACGACACTTTGTCTTCGACATTGACTTGCAAACATTTTCCTTGAACACTCCTCAAGTTCAGCTTGTACATTCGATTTCTCCCCTTTTCGACTTGAGCAATCAAATGCCCTAACTTGTCCTTCAAGTGTAATATTCGATCTTTCATGAATATCGAATAACCTTTTTCTGTGATTTGTCCCAGACTCAAAATATTTGTCTTGAGATCTGGTACATAATAAACATCTTGGATTGACCCAGTCAAGTCATCCTTCTGCAAGTAACAGATCGTGCCTTTTCCTTCGACCTTCACTTTCGATGCATCTCCAAAAGACACATGACCATCTTCAATCTTTTGCATTTCTTTAAACAGGTGTTTGTAACCACACATATGATTACTTGCTCTAGAGTCGAGATACCACATAGTGTCATTCTCCGCGTCTTCTTCCTTCTGAGTCATCAACAAAAAACCATCATTCGCTTTGACTTCCAAAGCTAGATTGGTTGTTTCTTCTACTCTCTTTCCGACTCGAAAATCTTTTGCAAGATGTCCCACTTTACCACAGTTATAGCATTTGAAAGAGTTACAATCCTTCGCATAATGACCCTGCTTGTTACATTTGTAACATTCGACATTGGAGTAGTTCGACCAACCACCTCTTTGACCACGTCCTCTGCCGAGCCAATTTTGTTGGCTCGAGTGTCCTCTGTCAAAGTTGCTTCCTTGACCACCTCGACCACTGTCACGACCTCCATGGCCACGTCCTCTTCCTCAAAAGTTTTGAGAATAGAGTACCTTTTCGTCTTTGACTGACTCCTTCGTTTGATTTGCTTCTTCGACTGCTTCCTCCTTCTTCTTCATCTTTCGTTGTTCGTGTGCCTCGAGAGAACTAGCGAGCTCTTCGACTGAGAGCGTCGAAATGTCCTTCGACTCTTCTATCGCGCACACAATATTTTCAAATTTATCTATCAAAGATCTCAGAATCTTCTCAACAACTCATGCATCAGTCACTGCTTCGCCATTTCTAGTGAGTTGGTTCACCACCGTTTGTACACGCGTGATGTAGTCAGATACAGTTTCTGACTCCTTCATATGCATCCTCTCCAATTCTCCACGAAGAGTTTGAAGTCGAACTTGCTTCACTCGATCTGCTCCTCTGAACACTTTTTCTAACGTGTCCCAAGCCTCCTTTGACGTAGTAGAACCGACAATTTTCTCAAAACCTGATTCGTCAACTGCTCGGAACAGCATATACAATACCGTCTTATCCTTCGAGCGCGTCTCTTTCAACGCCTTTTGTTGAGCCTCCGTATACTCCGTGGTGTCTGCTGGTTCTGCAAAACCATCCCTGGTCACCTCCCACGCATCTAGAGATCCAAGAAGAGCTTTCATCTGGATACTCCAGTTTTCGTAATTTGCCTTTGTTAAACGCGGAAACGGCATTTGACTCATCGTATTTGCCATTAGCTCTGATGCCAATTTGATGACTGAAGCACTACTTTTATATATATTGAGTTGTTCTATTCTTGGATACGAAGATATAATCTTGGTCCCTTTATATAGGCACAAGTTTTCTACTATTCCATTAAACAATAAATACTAATAATAACCGACTAACTCTTGATATTTCACTAACTCTAGATTTCTCCACTAACTAAATAATAAAGACCCAGAACATTAAGTTTATTCAACATTTTCATCTTCCAATTTTCAAAACAAATTCTTCGTACACCCTCACAGCTTTTTATCTTCTTCCAATTTTCCAAATAAATGTTTCGTTCCCTCTCACAACACATCAAACTTTTCAACCGCAACAACGACATTGTTCATGATTTCGACGATGACGACATTCTTGTTTACGATTTCGACAACGAATTCAACAACGGTTTTGACGGTGAGCTTTTTTACGATTTTGATGGCGACTTTGTTTACCGTTTTAACGACAACTTTGGTCACGATTTTGACAAAGAATTTGACAATGGTTTTGACGACGATTTTGTTTACATTTTCGAAACTATTTAGCTCAATATTTTGACTACGACAACTACATAAACATAGATCAAAAGGTATGCAAATTTTAAATGTATTTGGTTGGGTGAAAAATTGCTCTGCTCTATTTGATGCAACTACTTGCAAGTTATAAAAACCCATGTTGTCAGTTAAGTTTATTTTTGTTTGCTGCAAACTTGCAAGATATCAAAATACATGTAGTGAGTTAAATTTATTTTTGTTTGCTGTGACTTATAAGAACACATTATCTATTGTGAGTTAAGTCTATTTCTATTTGCTTAATGTTTTTCTATTATGTTATTGACAGCCACAATTGAAAATTCATTTACTAAAGTAGTAATTGTTAAGATATTATATGTCATTGCTTTATTACTAGTAATTGCTTTAGTAGAAATTATTTTCCATTGCTTGCGCTAATGTTTTGATGTGATTTTGAATATTTGATAAAATTGTATTTGAATTTTATAAATTTTAAAAATAATATTTTAGTTAATATTTGTCGCTCCCCCTAATATTTAAGGCAAGATCCGGCTAGTAGAAAGTGATTAGTATTTTGATAAGAAAGTTAGTAAGCCCATTAGAGAAAAGAGAGAGCCCACTTGGCTTAAGGACTATTATCATTAATAATAGGAGGTTTCTTTAGTAATATGTCTTGTTATTTTCACTTGTGAGTGGTTGTGTTGGCCCATGGCCTATTAGGAGGTTTTCTAAACCCTAGCTATTTATATGTAAGTCTTAAAGTTATTGAGAATTATTGAAAGTTCTGAAATTTTATCTTGTGTTCTTTTCTTCCTATGCAACTTAGATTTAAATTTAACCTAGCTTAACCCTAACATTGGTGCTTTCATCTTGCACTCATGGCTCCCCCTAAACCTCAAAATGCATCCTCTAGAGAAATTATAGAGGAAGCTGTTCAAACAGCCCATATACATCTGGATAATGCAATGAATCAAACCCAACAACAGCTTGATGAAAGATTTGATAAAGCTACAGCAGATCTGCAACAACATGTTGGACAGATTCATACAAGGTTAGACAATGAAAAACAAGTGGTTGATTCTCGCTATGAATCGATTATGACTCTTTTAAGAAAGGTGGCAGCACAAAAGGAACCACAACATTCTGCAACTGTTACTACAGCTGCTAGCTCATCAGGTATAACTCAAAACCCTAGTTCTACACCCATGAATACACTCCCAATTTCCCATGTTATTACCCCTAACAATACCCCCACAAGACACTCTACCATTTTTTCTCATACACCCATCATCCCTACTGCAATTAGACACACAATAACACCACCTTTCCCACCATATATTCAAAACCAATAAGCTTTTACAGCAAATCCAAACTACACCCTTCCGTTTTTCCCTAAACCCCATATGCTCCCATTCCTCCCATTCCCCCTTTACCACCCTTTAGAACCCCAAAGTTGGAACTTGCTTTATTTGATGGTTATTTGATGGAACTTGCTTTATCAATTACCACCGAAAAATCATTTACCATTGATTTCCTTTTACATTAAAGGCGATGCTTTGGGTTGGTTTAAGTGGATGCACCAAAGCCAACTTTTGACAGATTGGAGTTCTTTTATGAAAGCTTTAGAATTGCCTTTTGGTCCATCAACTTATGATAATCATCAAGCAGAATTATTTAAGTTAACTCAAGATGGGTCTGTCATGGAATATCAAACTAAGTTTGAGCAATTGGGAAACCAAGTTGTTGGGTTACCACCCGATGTTATCCTAAATTGCTTCATTTCTGGCCTATCTTAGTGGATACTGGCAGTACCCACAATATCATGAACCTCGAATTGCGCAACACCTTAATCTTAAGGCAACCCTAATTCCTCAATTCTCGGTTATGGTTGGAAATGGTTCCCACTTACAATGTGAAGGTATTTGCAACAATGTTCGCATTACGCTCAAGGACAAACCTTTTGACCTTCCATTTTACTTACTTTCGATAGAAGGAGCCGATGTTGTTCTCGGCATGGCATGGTTGCGCACACTAGGTCCGATACAAGCTGATTTTTCAATTCCCTCAATCACCTTTTCCCATAAAGACACTACTCTGACTTTGAAGGGAGACCCTACATCTCACCCAACTCATACAACTTTCCACCAACTCAAACACCTAATCCACACACACTCAATTTCTTCCTTCCACTTGATGATTTTTGAACAAGCCAAACTACCAAACTCCATCAATTTAGATGATTTACACCCAAATATTCACCCTCATCTTTCAAAACTCTTACATAAATACACATCCATTTTTCAACCCCAAAGTGGACTCCTCCCTCCTAGACTACATGACCACCACATTACTCTTCTCCCAAACACCCCACCGATCAATGTAAAGCCCTACCGTTACCCTCACTCACAAAAGGAGGCCATGACAACAATCATTGAGGATATGCTGAAAGAGGGTACAATTGTCCCTAGTCATAGCCCTTTTTCATCACCAGTTCTTTTGGTTAAAAAGAAGGACGGAACATGGCGATTCTGTGTGGATTACAGCGCCCTAAATGCTGTTACTATAAAAGACAGATTCCCAATTCCTACAATAGATGAGTTGTTAGATGAATTGGGCTCAACCAAAGTTTTTACCAAGTTAGATTTACGCTCTGGTTATCACCAAATCCGAGTTGCTTCAGAAGAGACACACAAGACAGCTTTTCAGACTTTCGATGGTCACTACGAGTTTCTCGTAATGCCGTTTGGATTAATGAACGCACCATCCACTTTTCAGTCTGCAATGAATGACCTTTTCAGACCTTACTTGAGAAAATTTGTTTTAGTTTTTTTTGATGACATTCTAATTTATAGTGCTAATTTCAATGAACACCTTATACATTTGCAGGTTGTTTTTGATTTATTAATGTCCAATGTTTATGTTGTCAAGTTATCAAAGTGTGTTTTTGCTGTTGATAAGGTTCATTATTTGGGACATGTTATTTCGATGGGCACTGTCGCACCGGATCCAGAAAAAGTTAAGGCCATTTTGGAATGGCCTCAACCGCGTTCACTCTCGGCACTCCGTGGATTTTTGGCACTTACTAGTTTGTATCGTCGCTTTGTTCGACATTATGCCTCACTCGCCGCTCCTCTCACCGATTCATTACGTTCCACTAAGTTTGTATAGGGTACAGCAGAGGCCGCAGCCTTTACAGAATTACAAAGAAAAATGACCGACATGCCGGTCTTAACACTGCCTAATTTTGAAAAGAAATTCATTGTTGAAACTGATGCTTCAGGAGTAGCTATTGGCGCAGTCTTGTCCCAGGACGGTCACCCCATCGCCTTTTTTAGCAAAAAGATGTGTCCAAGAATGCAAGTTGCATCTGTCTATGTCCGAGAAATGTTCGCTGTAACAGAAGCAGTTAAGAAATGGCATCAATATTTCATAGGGCAACAATTTCATATCTATACAGATCAAAAGAGTCTACGCAATCTATTGCTGCAGAAAATCCAGACTCCAGAACAACAAAAATGGGCAGCTAAATTGCAAGGATTTAACTTTGAAATTTTTTACAAACCTGGACGTTCTAATCAAGTCGCTGATGCACTGAGTCGGCAATACACTTATGATGATCCAGTCTTGTTTGCCCTTTCTTCCCCAATCCCAGATCTCCTGACCACATTGCGAGAGTTTTATGCAAAAGACATTGCAGTACAACAATTAGTTACTCAGCTCATAAACAGCAACATTAATCAAAGGTCTTACAAGTTCTCAAATGGACTGTTACTCTACAAAGAACGCCTCTTCATACCTGATGTTTCAGATCTGCGCAAAAATTTTCTTCATGAGTTCCACGCCATTCCGATCGCAGGTCATTCAGGGGTCAAAGCCACCCTTGATAGGCTTTCTGCTTCATTTTCTTGGCCTGGTATCTACAAAGATGTCAAACAGATGGTCAAACAATGTGATGTTTGTCAACACAACAAATATGACACACAGAAAAAAAAAAGGACTACTCCAACCTCTGCCTGTTCCAAATCAAGTTTGGGAAGATATCACAATGGATTTTATAACAAACTTACCCAACTCCTTTGGTCACACTGTCGTTTGGGTCATCTGCGTTCGCCTCACAAAATTCGTCCATTTTATCGCTTTACCAACTAAGTTCACCGCTAAGGAACTTGCTTCTCGTTTCTCGGTTGAGATTACGCGTCTTCACGGGCTACCAAAATCCATTATTTCCGACCGTGACCCCTTGTTCCTTAGCAACTTCTGGAAGGAATTCTTCAAAAAACAAGGTACAACATTAAAATATAGCACAACATACCATCCATAAACGGATGGTCAAACAGAGGTCGTGAACAGATCAGTAGAGACATACCTTCGCTGTTTTGCAAACACACAACCTCGTCAGTGGTATAACTTCTTGCACCTTGCAGAGTTCTGGTATAATACTTCTTTTCACTCCGCCATCCAGATGACACCGTTTCGTGCTCTATATGGCCGTGATCCACCAAGCATTCATGATTATTTGGCCGGATCTGTGGAAGACAAAACTCTTGAAGAGGTCCTGCAACAAAAGCACGCCATTATTCTCCAGTTAAAAGACAGATTGAAGAAGATTAGAATCCATATGGAGAAACAAGCAAATCGAAAGAGATTAGAGTTTACCTTTAAACAGGGAGATCTCGTCCTCTTGAAGTTACAACCTGACCGACAACAAACTCTTAGCAGAAGAGTTTTGCAAAAACTTGCAAATCAGTTTTATGGTCCTTTCCGAATCATCAAACGTATTGGTGCGGTTGCTTACATGCTGGATCTTCCCTCCTTTTCGCGAATACACCCAGTTTTTCACGTCTCCCTCTTAAAACCGTATTTTGGAAAACCCTTGCATGCTGATGTTCGTACGTCCCTCCCTCCGAATAGTTCCCATTTTTGTGAGGAACTGAATGACACACACGACACAGAGGGATCTCACGAGTTGGTTTAAGACAATAGTTGGAAGAAGGAGTTAGAAGAAAATACAGAAAAGGGTTTGACTCACAAAGTTTGGTTTAAGACAACAAAGCAAGCTGGAAGTTCACAAGAGAAAGAGAGAGAGAGAAATAATTCTGAGATGAGAAACGCCGAAGTTGAACGGCTAAAGGGTCTTAATGAGAATCTCAAATTATTTAAAGCCACAAAACTAAGCGCAGCATCCCAAAAAGAGCTGTTTCCCACTACTCATCTGTGTGAAAATGGGACCCATGCTTCACATGCACTTTCAAACTTTTCTGCCCCCAAACAGTACTTCCCACCCACTTTTACTAACCCTCTCACTTCACACACGGCTCAAGGCAATGCTTTTTCTGATTTACCCAAAACCAACACGCCTTCCATCATTTCCAATGGCCACTTGCCCCACCAGACCTACTCTCCCTTGGCCACGTGGCGCGCATGCCCCACTCCCACTTTTCCCTCACCTGACAGCACTAGATTTTCTCTAGATTTTTTCAAACCGTGTGAAAATTCCCCACCCAATAAGCCATTTCAATATTCAACTATTCAGAACCGACCCATACTACTCCTGCGGCCCAACCAAACTTTCATCCGTTCCCAACCCTTCAAGCCAAATTTTGGAAGATTCCCCATATCCTTTCATCACCAAGACTGTTTCAGATTTGAACCTTGAGGACAAGGTTCTTAATGGGCCAATGAGTATTGATAAGAAAGTTAGTAAGCCCATTAGAGAAAAGAGAGAGCCCACTTAGCTTAAGGACTATTATTATTAATAATAGGAGGTTTCTTTAGTAATATGTCTTGTTATTTTCACTTGTGAGTGTTTGTCTTGGCCCATGGCCCATTAGGAGGTTTTCTAAACCCTGGCTATTTATATGTAAGTCTTGAAGTTATTGAGAATTATTGAAAGTTCTGAAATTTTATCTTGTGTTCTTTTCTTCCTATGCAACTTAGATTTAATTTTAACCTAGCTTAACCCTAACATATTTATTCTATTGGAAGCTACTTATACACCTTTATGGATTTACCGTAAAAAAATACTATTTGATTCAACTTTAATTATTTTTGTTTTTAGATTCCCGGCCTACATGTATATAAAATAAAGTTATGTTTGAATTATATGTGTATATATATTGATGTGTGTATATATTCTAAAATTGAGTTTTCTGAAAAGTGCCATTAAATCAATAATACCTTATCACTTTGTCGATTCCAAAATTGTGTTTTTTCATTTATTTCTTAAATATTATATACTAGTTCTTGTTTAATTTTAGAATGGCCTTTATCTGCAAATTACAGTTTAGAACTAAAGGTTATTATGATTGATCGTTGCTAATTTATCATGAGTCAACCTTGTCTTGGATTCCCTTAAAGAAGAACACATAAACATTATTGAAGTACATAGCAATTTATGAAAGAAACTTTTAAGAAAGTTAACGGTTCAATTCTATGGTTTCTTTTATTCAATATTTGATTGAATTATTGGTGAAATTTGAACATTCCCTTATTTTGTGAATCATGACAGTTTTTCAGTGCATAACGTTGTCAAGTAACTTCATACTTTGTCAAATACTCCCACGTGACTTTCTAGAGAGAAGGCAGACCTTCTCTCTCCTAAGTCTTATCGTGTTCCACACCCTCTCTCCATTATCAAGTTTGTGGTGGCTTTTCACATCTAGCTTTCTGGATATTTTCAACCCACATTTGGTTGGGTTTCGCAAATCAGATTCCAGTTAATCTTTCAAGTCAAGCAAAGATGGAGAAATGGAAGTCCATTGCTCTTTCGAAGGAAGAAGAAGAATGAGTGGTAGCGGATGAAGACGAGATTTGCGTAGATGCGTCTTTCCAAAGAACACTGGCGGGAAAACTGTGGACGGAGAGTAATTTCAATTCCAAAGCGTTCAAGACAACAATGGTTAATGCTTGGAAACTAAAACATTCGGTGGAGATACAAGACCTCAGCAAAAACCTTTTTCTGTTCAAATTCAATTCAAAGCGTGATTTAGAATTTGTCCTTAAATCATGTTCGTGGAGTTTCGATAGAGCATTACTAGTTCTAAATCGCATCTCCGGAGAAGAACAACTGTCGGATTTGAACATATACTTCAGCTCGGATTTATGAATTACCCCTTAATCTCAAATTTGAAGCAATGGAGAAGAATCTAGGTAATATCATAGGGAAGTGATCGTACCTGATCAGAAAGGAACTAGTGGCCAGCAGCTTCGTGAGCTCCTCAACTCCGGTGGTGATGAAACGGCCGGGGGGGTGTACGTGCAAGGTACTCCGATGCCAAAGTCAGGAAAAGGAAGTAAGCAAGTACAGAAAGCAAAGAGTGAGTTAGAAAGTATTGCGTAACCTGACTCTCTCAAGCGAGAGGGTATTTATAGGCTGCCCCCAGCACGGGGCCAACGGTCGCTTGCACTGGGTTGGGTTGCAAGGCACAATCCAGGTGACTGGCAGGGCTTACGTAGCGTAAGGAAGACTAGCACGTGGTCTTCGCCCTTGGGCAACGATCCCGAGATCTCCAGAAAAAGGGCAGACCGACTCTTTCGGAGGTGGGAGGTTACATGGTGATGTGTCCTCGCGAGGAGGACCACGTGAAGACCGTGGGGAAAGGTGTGGCCTCTCCTCAGTGCATGCAGCCTCTGCTCGACATAGTCTGCCAGCATTCCTCGACAGCGAGGAGGTTTAAGCGTGCCCGGTACTGAGTGGACTTGGGTCTTAGTGGGCCACGCCAGTATTGGGCTGGGCCTGCCCGACAGATGGGTAGGAGCCCTCTAAGTCGTTGCTCCGAAGTGTCGGAATAATGACTTAAGGGTCAGCCCGGATGTCGAGGACATTCGTCACATGGGGCAGCATTCCCGTAATAACGATCTAGTGACACTATCAAGAACAAGGGATGCTCGATGGGCAGGAATCTCAGAGATGAAAGTCTGCCCGAGTTTCCAACGTCGTTGGTGGGCGACGAAACAGGGAGGCGAGGAGATGTGGATTCTGTAGCGTGCGATTTTTGTCGGTGACGTGACCACCTTATCGCCATGGGTTTCTCCTCACCGCAATGGTAGGAGTGGGGTGCTACTTTCTGATTTCTTATTTATCCCGTGAAGCTGGAAGGGAAATGGAAGCTATCTAAAACTAACCTTGCACGCGAATGTTTAACTGAACAAACGCGTAAGAGATTGGGGAGTTCGGGGTCAGGTTATACGATGGGGAGTTGTCAATTACCCATCCTATATGTGGTTATCCACATGTTGTTAGCAATTTCTACAATGTTTTCTACTTACTGGTGTTTGTCTATTGTGGGTTGGGAAAGTTCCTCCTTTGGGAGGTTTTTTTTAGAGAGAGTTTTTTTTTTTATTTCGGGTTTTTCGAGGTTTTTTTATGAGTGAAGGTACTGGACCTAAAGTTTTTTATTGGTGTGAAGGTACTGGACCTAGAGTTTTTTATTGGTGTGCTCGCTAAGATTTCACAATCTTATGCCTACGTATTCCCGTTAAATATAAACAGGGAAATCAGAGCAATCGTAGTTCCTCCTATTCTATGGGACGAAAAGATGATGTTTTAGTGTCTTGTTCAAAGTCCAAGATTGAAGCTAAAGATTATTTGTGTCTTGTTCAAAGCCCAAGATTGAAGCTAAAGGTTTGACTGAGAGAATTTGTCATCTCTAGAGGGAAACATCTCGTCTGTTTATCACAACTGTTGGGTGACTGTTTATAAAGGAAAATTACTTTAACTGGGATATGAGAATCCAGCAATGCCATAATTTCCTTTATGAGGGATTTTTTTTGAAGGAGAAAACTTTAACTCGGTGTTGAGCAATGCCATTTTTCCTTAGGGATTTTCCATGCTAAGAGAAGGACAGTGGCGTGGATGTAAATAATACAGAGGCTTGCCGCTTACAGCAATTAGATGAAAGAGAGGATTTTTACCAGGATAAGAGATGGATGACAGCTTGGATTTTTGAATCAACAAGTGTGCCACTTACAGCAGTTATTTGGGATTAGGGTTTGTTTGATTTATTTGTTTTGATGTGTGATAACAAAGAGAAATGTCTTCCTACAAAGAGATTTTGATTTCCTCTGAGGGGATGTTAATTTTTGTGTGCCTTGATCAAAACCCAAGGTTGAAGCTAAGAGATTGATTGACTCCACTGGGGAAGTCCTTATACAAAGCCTAAGAGGAGGCTGAAAAGGCTGACTCAACAAGAGAGTGTTTATCTGTCTTGTACAAAACTCAAGACTGAGGCTAAAAAGAGACTGACTCTTTGGGGGATATCATTATACAAAGCCTAAGAGGAGGCTAAAAGTTAACTTTTCTGGGGAAATATTTTGTCTGTCTTGTACAAAGCCCAAGATTGAGGCTAAAAGGGGAAACTAACTCTACAGGTGAGAGGTTTTATCTATCTTGTACAAAGCCCAAGATTGAGGCTAAAAGGGGAAACTGACTCTACAGGTGAGAGGTTTTATCTGTCTTGTACAAAGCCCAAGATTAAGGCTAAAAGAAGATTGACTCTGCTGGAGAGATTTATACGGTGTCTTGTACAAAGCCCAAGATTGAGGCTGAACGATGTTGACTCTACTAGTGAGAGGATATTTATGGCAGTCTTGTACAAAGCCCAAGATTGAGGCTGAAAAGAGAATTGACTCTGCTTAGGGATAATAATTCCCAAAGTCTAAAATAAGGATGGGAGGAATTGACTTCGCTGGGGAAGATATTTATCCAGAGCTTAAGAGAAGGTTATGAAGAATTTGACTTTGTTGGAGAAAGTTTATATATGTCTTGCACAAAGCCGAAGATTGAGGCTAAAAAGATGACTGACTCAACTGAGGATTTTTTAGGTGTCTTGTACAAAGCCCAAGATTGAGGCTGAAAAGGTTGGCTCAACAAGAGAGTTTTAATGGTTAACTCTAGTGAGGAAAATCATTATACAAATCCTAAGAGGAGGCTGAAAAGGGTTGACTCAACAAGAGAGTCCTTTTAGGAGATTGACTCAATAAGAAAGTGCTGAAAAGGTGATTGACTCAATAAGAGAGTGCTTAAAAAGGTGATTGACTCAACAAGAGAGTGCTTTTATTTTTTACCATTGACTCAACAAAAGAGTGTGGAAAGGTTATTGACTCAACAAGAGAGTACTTCGTTTGTCTTGTACAAAGCCCAAGATTGAGGCTGATAAAGATTAACTCAATAAGAGAGTGTTTTAAGAAAGAATATGGACTCAACAAAAGGGTACTTTTGAGGCTAAATCTGCTAAGAAAATCATTATACAAAGCCTAAGAGGAGGCTGACTTCTGCTGAGGATTATTGAAATCCAGAGGCAGGTCCAAGTCGGGGGATCAACTCTTGCTGAAGGTTATAGAAGAGTTGAGGTATTTGATGCCATGAGGTTCTGATTTAGGATAGTGTTATACTGATGATAAGCTGACACTGGCTGGGGAAATTTAAAGTGAGAGTTTAAAGATTGAGTTTTGAAAGCCTATAAAGGTTTCAACTCTACTGGAGATTGGTTTAAATGACCAGGATTTTTCCTGTGTTTATAGGGAACTTGAGAATGTCTTTAAGATCCAAGAGGAGATTAGACTGTCCAAGTCTACTGGTATGGAAGAGTTTATCTTTGTATGATGCCCAAGAGGAGGCAGGTGTCTTAAGGGATGAGAATCAACCCTAAACTGTCCAAGGTTTTGACTCTTTAGAAAAACTGCTCTAACAAAGGATGACTAAGTTCTGTCTTATACCTTTAAGAGGTCTTCAGGTTCCTTGTATTAAGTCCAAGAGAAGGCATGAGAACTTTTAAGAAGCCGGAGGGTCCTTGTACAAAGCCCAAGAGGAGGCGGGGATGCTTTTAGGAAGCCTATGGGTCCAAACCCAAGAAGAGTTCAAGAAAAGTTTCACCGGGATTAATCTTTTCTTTAGTGAATAGTCCTAGGGTTTGGAGAAATTCAAGAGAGGTTTCACTGGGAATTAATCCTCTATGGGGAAATGAACTTCTTTGATCATTTTTCTAATAGTGACAGTCTGAGAAAAGTTTCACCGGGAATAATGCCTTTCTCTTTGTTCCATATTGTATAAGCCCAAGTGAAGGCAAGACTGTATCTGGAATTCTTAAGGGGAATTAGTTTTGACTGTTGAAAGAGTGACCACTAGCTCTATCTAATTCTAGACTTAATTGTCGGGGAAAACTCTAAGCAGATAATATACAGCCATATATATACAGATGAAATATATACTGTATGTAAAATAGGGTAGAAGGACTTACAGGTGAGCATGCTTCCATCACAAACAAATATATATATTTATATATATATATATATATATATATATATATGTGTGTGTGTGTGTGTGTGTGTGTGTGTATGTGTGTGCAATTCACCCTATAACACCTATGAAATCAATCCATCAAGTTTGATTTAGGTCAAGGACTTGATTTCATAGGGGATCGCACAGTTTGGAATTCATCTGATAAAAAGTCAATTGTGCCCAAAAGTCAAAGTTTGACTGTTTGATTTTTTGATCAATAATGGTTCCCTAACATTAAAATGATGTTAATGTGTGATTGGAATCATCATTCATCAAGAAAGATCAAGAAAAGTGGGATAACTTGTAAAAGGGGTAACCATAAAAAACTTAGAAATTTTCTAAGTTATGGAACAAAGTGGCTAGGGTACCAACTTCCAAGGATCATAACTTGTGATCCAAGCAACCATTTTGGCTGATCCAAAGATTGATTTGTAGCTCTCATGGCATACTTTAAAAGTGTCAACTACACCTCATTCCAATTCCTCATAGATTTTAAGTTATGGAATGACCAAAATGACAAAAACATGAAAATGCCACTTTTTCCAACACTTAGTGAAATTTTCACTAAGTCAGAATCTGTTTCACTTTTTTCAAAATGTAAGGGCATTTTTCACTTAGATCCCAAAAGTGTCAAGACAAACTATGATCACATATGTGATGTATCATATGAGAGCTTTCCAAAATGGCCAAGAACTCCATCAAATCCCATTTGAGCTAAGAGTTATGACAATGGCAATATGCCTTGCTGCAACTGTCATGGCAAGGCAGATTTGTGCATTTTGCTCGATTTGAGCAATTTGTGCAAATGACAAACAAGTTTATCCATCTGAACACCTCAGGGGGAGACCAAGGAGGGACAAACACTGATCCATAAGCCTCCCAAGTCTTTGGAACTAAAAATAGCATGCCAAACCTAAAAAACTCTAAAGAGGGGACAATACTCCAATTTTGTTTTGGAGCATTCAATGGATGCACCAAGGTGGCATGAACTGAGCCATTTCCAACTGAATGAGTCAAGGATGATCTCTGAACTAGGGAACTAAAGGTCTGTGCTCTAACCTCTAGTCAATGCTAGAGGATACTTGAGATTCCAAAATGATCCAATTGGACAATGATCTGCTGCAGTTGCCATTCACTATTGCTTGCAAAACAAACTTGCTCTACTATAAATAGAGCTCATTTGTGCTCAGTTTAAGTACACCAAAGCCATCAAACTGATGCTTTCCTCAAAATCTCTTCTTCAATTCCAAAATTGTCTTCCAAAGCAAGTCACTATCGGGTTTTGAGTTTGAGAGCCATTCCAACCAAACCAATCACACACACACCTCATAAACATCATATAGAAGTGATCCAAACACTTAAACCACATCTGGAACATTGATTTCTTAGAATCACTAGCCAGTTGCTCATGTTTTCAACCAAGTTGCAGTTGAGATGCCATGAAGTGATCCAGCCATTTCCAATCAAGTTCAGACATTCAGACACACTCCATATGGTGTAGGGAAGCTGTTCACATCATCACAACTCATCTGTAACACCTCCAACTCAAAAATCACTTTGATCTTGCTGTCACGACCTTCAAGTAAGCCAAAACTTGGTCATCTCTTAATCTATGCATATTTCCTCGCACAATACTTTTGCCAAATGTTCATAATCATGCATAGAATGTTTCCCCTCAATTAATTGCTTTGTTTGAATCGTGTATCAAAATTCTCAGCCTTCATGCAAATTTTAGGGTTCTTGAGGTTTTGTCTTGATTTCTTATTCCATGCTTAAAATAAATGAAATTAAAGACCATAGACATGTGTAATACCCTAATTTTTACCCCTAAGATCCCACATGTCATTTGCATTTTTTTATACCACAAACAAGATCACATATTGGTTCCCTCTTTGATAGGTTTGTGCCTTGCAGGGATCTTTAAGTTTGTGTGCGTTTGATTTGTTTAATTTGTTTATATTTTACTAACCATTAGATAAAAGCCAAAAAATATTTTGTTTTCTTTCACTAACATATTCAGAGGAAGAACAGGTTAAAAATGCCAAAATAACAGTCCCACAGCTCGAATGAATTTTATCTGAGAAAAGTCAAAGTTGATCTCCAATTAATTCAAAAATTATCTGATTTAGAGTTACCAAGATTTAATGGATTATTATTCAAGATACTCCAAGGTTCATGTGTTTATTTCCATGCCTTCTTTGACGAGCAAAAGAATCGAGCCGAACCACAGCAGTGTACTAAAAAGGCATTTTTTTTTCAAAATTTACACTAAGTAACCGGTTACATTGTGGTGAGTAACCAGTTACCCTCGTGAAAATTTGAAAAATGGTGGCAAATTCAAATTTAGCAATTGGCACCAATCTCAGCCCCTGATCACATTTGGAATATTCTAGATCACCTCATTTTAATTCCCCTACATCACTTTGATCATTCCCCACCATGTACCATCACTAATCACCACTCTTTTGTGATTTCCCTCCAAATTTGAATTCTAATCCTAATTTTGATCATCCAAGCCTAATTCCAAACCACCAAATTTCCAAGCCTAAACTCTATAAATAGATCCTTCATTTCATTCATTCTACAAGCTTTTGATAGCCAACAAACCCCTTGCAATTTCTCTCCCCAAACCACAAATTCACCAAAGCTCTTCTTCCTTCTTTTGAAAGTTAGTAAGAATTTACATTGATTCTTGCTTAACTTTGAGCTAAACCTTCATCATTTCTTATTTTGTTCATCAATCACAGTAGATCAAGGTTTTGGAGTGTAGATCTTGCTGCAATTCAAAGGAATTTTCTGATTTGGAGTGGTAATTCATCTTCCACCATTGTTAAAGCTTCATCTTCATCTTCCATAATGTAGATCTTTGGTGATCTTTGTTACTTGATCCTTTGTATCTTGTAATTGTGTTTATTTTCTATTTTTCACTGTTATTTTACTTTAAATTTTGTGCAATTTCAGTTCCATGATCATAAGGTGTTTGTACAAAGTTTTGAAAATGAATCATGCTGAATTTTGCACAATTTTCTGCATTCTGGTGTAGAGTAACCGGTTAACGTCTGGTGAATAACCGGTTACTCTATGTTAATTTTGAAAAATTGCGCTTATTTTGAACTAAGTAACCGGTTAACACCTGGTGAGTAACCAGTTACTTCAAAACATAATGCATATTTTGCCTTGTTTTTGGGGATGTTTTGGTTCCTTTTCCATTTCCTTCCCCTTCCTTTTGTTCTTAGCCTTAGATCACATAATTGTGTGGTTTAATTTGGCTTTCTTTTCATCTATTTATTTTTTCTTTAGATTGATGAAAGTCTAAAGGATCTTGGAATTCCGTTGTCGAATTTCGATCAAGACTAGATCGTTACCACATTTCTTTTCATGCGGTATTGCTTTCGGATGACAATCTATATATCGTTCATCTAGCATACTTTAGCACAAAGAGCTACTGACCGGCCTCATTGTAGGGTAATTACTCCGTAAATTACTCGGTGATTGCTTAACATAGCGCAATATTTGTTCCGTATCGGAAAACTATCAAGAATGGTTGATTATTTGTCTTATGGTTCAAAACTGATGAAACTTGTTGTTAGGAGCCTTTGGTCTTATCAATCCTCTAATGAGTTTCATCAACCTTGACCTAAGTGCAATTATTCAATTGTTATTGATCACTAACACTAACAACTAATCACTAACTTACTAACAATATTTTGTATTAATTTTGTTTATGTTTCCTGTCTCTTTTATTTTTATGCTTCATTTCATATCATGATTATGCTTCCGCAATTTTTCCTTTGTCCGTTGGACACATGTTTATGCTTATGCCTTTTTTCTTTGTCCATTTGGACTCAAAAACATTAATACAGGCTTAAACCATAAAAAACTTAATTCTCCTCATCTTGGACTATTGGTTACTATCCTATGCTTTGGAGTGATCTCTTTATGGACCTCTTTTGAGGTAAAATTGGACTTATGGACCTAGAATTAGGACTTCTTATCCCTTTGCTTAGAGTATTGATTGAACACTTGCCTTTATTGGCCAATTTGCTTAAGGATGGAATTCTTTTAATGTTGCTTTGAAGTGGCTCCATTTTGGTTAGATCCTTCTTTTCCCTAGCTTTTATTTTATGCACTAGGATAGTTACTTCTTCTCCTCCCCATTCTTAAATTTTCAAAATCCTCTCCCTTTTTCAAAACCTTCTTGTTTTAAACTTAAAACCGCTTTCATAATAAAACCTTGACTTTTGTCAAGCGACTTTTAAAACTTTCTTTTCTTTAATAAATGTCAATCTATCTTAATCATATTTTGACCATTTCATGAAAACATAAAAAATATGAAACTCACTCAAATCTTTTGTGCTTTTATGCACTTTTTTTTTTCTTTTAAACTCTTTTTCATGAGTTTAGACATGATTCATTTCTTTAAGTGGAATTATTCGCTTAGAAATGACGACTTGTCTTTACACTTAAAAATAAACCACAACAAATAATTTTTGTTCCTTGTACCACGAACTACGGGGTTTTGATCCTACATTGCACATCGTGAGTACGTAGGCATGATGCGATAAGTCTCTCCAAACACAAAAATCTTAAAAAATAATTCTCCTCTCATCTCCTCAATCTCTTTACAAGCAAACCATTTTCAAACCAAAAAGCGGTAGATATTTCAAAGGGCTCCTATAGAGTACTATAGACGTTTTGGGTGCTAACACCTTCCCATTGCGTAACCAACCCCCCTTACCCATTCTCTATTTGTTCTTGTTGTTTTAGAACTCTTTAGGTTTTGTTCGCTCTTTTTCCTTTCCCTTTGTGGATAAAATAAAAGTGCGGTGGCGACTCTTGTTTCATTTTGAGTTAAGTTAATCAATAGCTTACACTCACAAATTTCCCCGCTACAACATGATCGTGAGGTGAAAATGAGTAGATTGATATGTGGATTGTGTGATTTCATCACGTATTCAGTCAGATTGGTGAGAAAATGCAAATCTACAGAAACAGAGGGGTGGCGCGTGTTCTTGGCGCCAGTTTTTGAATATTTGAATTTTTGAATTTTGTGATTTTATTTAATTGATTCAAAAATTAATTTCTCACCGAGTTTTAATGATTTTAAGTTGATTCTTTTTTTAATAATTCACAAAAATGTTAAAATATTTTATTTTGCCCAAAATTCCCAAAAATATTATTTATTTCATATACTTGATATTTTTGCAAAGAATTAATCTTTTATTTGTTTTTTAACATTTAAAATATTTTTTCTTCCTTGATTTTCCAAATTTAATTGGTTTCCAATAATTTTATGGATATAAACATGATTTTTCAAACATTAATCCAAGCCCACAACTTATTTTTCACACATGTTTGATAATTTTGATCATTTTAATTAAATTTTTGTTTAATTAAAATACATTTTGAAATTAATTTAGGATTTTGATCTTAATCACCCTAAACAAATCATTTTCAAAACTCTTTGGGCCTCTTGAGAGAGTGTAAGTCCCAACCCCTTTTTGTAAATAAACATTTTTGGGCCTCACACATTGTATAAGTCCCTCTGTATATTTTCAAACGTTCGGCGCGATCGTCACCTTTTCAAAATCATCTGGGCATCTCCTTGAGCTGTAAGCCCCATCTTTTATTTCAAAATAATTCTTTGGGCCTCTAATAGAGTGTAAGACCTAACCCCTTTGTAAATAAAACAATTTTAGGCCTCAGTGCATTGTATAAGTCCCGATACCGTCAAAAAGTTCGGCGCGATCGTCGCCTTTTTAACAAAAATATTTGGGCTTCTCCTTGAGCTATAAGACCCATCTCTATTCAATTTCAAACAATTTTGGGCCTCTAATAGAGTGTAAGGCCCAATCCCCTTTTAACCAAAACAATTTTGGGCCTCAGATATTGTCTGCGGTAAAAGAAAAAAATATCGGCGAGATCGCCAATTTAAAACAAAAACCCTGGGCTTCTCCTTGAGTTGTAAGTCCCATCTCTTGTACAAAAATAAATCTTTGGGCCTCTAATAGAGTGTAAGACCCATTCCCTTGTACATAAAAACTTTTTGGGCCTCACATATTATATAAGTCCCTCAGTACAGTTTTCAAAACAACGGTGCGATCATCGTTAAAACTTGGGCCTCTCCTTGAGCTGTAAGCCCCAACTATCTTTTCAAAACACTTTCTCCTTTGATTTTGAATCCAAATATATAGTTATTGTCAAAACTTTCTTCTTTGTTGAACAACTAACAAAATAGCATGGAAGCTCTACAACGGGTAAGTGTTTATCCGCTTTCCTTTACCGCTTTCATATGTATATAATTGTATTGTGGGGTTGTTTCACTGTAAGTCTTCTTTCACATCCTTTTATATACTTGTCACATATCCCATGTGTAATACTAGTATAGTTATTTAGAGTTTTCCCGGCAACTACATCTAGAACTAGGTAAAGCCTGTTGGTCACTCTTAAACAAACAAAACTAGATCCCCCATAGGATTCCAGATACAATCTTCCCTTCTCTTGGGGTTAAACAATATGGTACAAAGAGAAAGGCAGTATTCTCGGTGAACCTTTTCTCAGACTGTCACCCTTAGAAATTGTCAAAGGAACTCTAACTCCCCAGAGATGATCTTTTCTCCGTGAATGGCATCTCTTGAGTTTCTTCCAAATTCTCGGACTTTCCTGGAATGATCTCTTCTCTGTGAATTGCATTTCTTGAACTTCTCTTGGTTTGGGGACCCACAGGCTTTCTAAAAGCATCCCCGCCTCCTCTTGGGCGTTGTATAAGGACCCTTCTGCTTCTTAGATGTTCTCATGCCTTCTCTTAGGCTTAATACAAGGACCCTGACGACCTCTTAAAGGTATAAGACAGAACTTAGTCATCCTTTGCTAGAGCAGTCTTTCCAGCATCAAAACTCTGGCCGTTTTAGGGTTGATACTCATCCCTTAATGCCCGTGCCTCCTCTTGGGCATTGTACAAAAGATAAAACTCTAGACTTGGACAATCTAAGCCTCTTGAGTCTCAAAGACATTCTCAAGTTACTTTCAAACATAGGTAAAAACACCGATCACTTGGGATCAATCTCTAGCTGAAACCCGATCTCTCTCATGAGAGTTCCCCACCCTTGGGCCTGCCTATGGATCTGATCCTCAGCAGTAAGAGAGCATCCTCTTGGGCTTTGTACAAATGATTCTCCCTAGCGGAGCTAACATTTTCAGACTCTCTTGTTGAGTCAAACTCTTTTAGCCTTCGTCTTGGGCTTTGTACAAGACATATAAAAAACCACTCTCTTGTTGAGTATAAAAGATTCTCTTGTTGAGTCAACTTTTAGCCTCCGTCTTGGGCTTTGTACAGGACAGATAAAACACTCTCTTGTTGAGTATAAAAGGCTCTCTTGTTGAGTCAATCTCCTTTTAACCTTCTTCTTGGGCTTTGTACAAGACAGATAAAACACTATCTTGTTGAGTATAAAAAACTCTCTTGTTGAGTCAATCTCCTTTTAGCCCTAATCTCGGGCTTCGTACGAGACAACAAATCACTCTCTTGTTAAGTATAAAAGGCTCTCTTGTTGAGTCAGTCAACCTTCAGACTCTCTTGTTGATCCAATCACCTGTTCAAGACTCTCTTGTTGAGTCAACTCTTTTAGCCTCCGTCTTGGGCTTTGTACAAGACACATACAAGCGCTCTCTTGTTGAGTCAAACTCAGTTCAGCCTCCATCTTGGGCTTTATACGAGATACATTCTCCCCTACGGAGTCAAAAATCCCTTTTAGCCTCAATCTTGGGATTTGTACAAGACAGAAAGAACATTTTCCCCGGAAAAGTCAAACTTCTAGCCTCCTCTTAGGCTTTGTATAAAGAAATCCCCGGTTGAGTTAATCAACCTTTTAGCATCAAATTTGTGCTTTGCTCACATCATATAAACATCAACAGTTCCTCTTTAGAGATGACAAATTCTCTCTCAGTCAAAACCATTTAGCTTCACATCTTGGGCTTTGAACAAGATACAAACCACCTTTAGCTTCATGTCTTGGGCTTTGAACAAGACACCAAAACACCTTTTTCCTCCCGTAGAATAGGAGGAACTACGATCGCTCTAATTTCCTTGTTTCGTCAAACGGGAATACGTAGGCATAAGACTGCGAAGTCTTAGCGAGCATACTAATCAAAAACCCAAAGTCCAGTACCTCAATACATCAATCAAAGAAAATCAGGTCTAGTATCCTAACCAAAAGCCTCCTGTACAGTTAAGACACTCCGTTCTTTTAAGAAAATAACTAAAGACATACCCCCCTTTTGATAGCATCTGTAAACCAACAGTTTTGACTGTTTAACCTCAGTATGCAAGCAGGGTTAATTGGAGACATCTATTTCCCTTCCTTTATTAGCTTCACACGATAAAAAATGAATCGAACTGTAGTACCAAAGCGATAGTGATTCAAAACCACAAAAGTCGCGCTACGGAAAAATGGCGACCACGGTGGGAGGTATTTTTCTCTTGCAGTCTTACAGTGGGAGGCATTCTTTCTTACAATCTTAAGTAGAATGCCTTAAATTTGCGAAGTGTCACAGAAATGGCGACTCTGCTGGGGAATCATTGTCTGTATAGGATCATAGGACTAGAGGTCTAGGATGTTAGGACAAATATATATACTGGTTTTCCTAATTGATATTCGTGTTTATTTTTCTGCTAATGGGAATGCGTGTGATGCCGCATCTAGAAAGATTGAGTATACACCTAAGATAAGTGATGGCACTATACAGGTAATATTATGGGGAGTGAATCCCAGATAAGAGGTCCCGGTCGACCATCGAATCAGTGGAGATGCCCTTTGCGGATTCAATGCCTATACGACTTCGGTTGTTGAAAGCAGATTGTTCCATTGTGTTATCTGAGAAGCTGAGGATTTTAGTAGACTGAAACCATTTTGTAGTGCGGAAGCTATCGAAAATAGTTGTCACGCGATACTACCCTCATTTGAGACTACTCCAATATAAACCAGCTTGCTTGGTGATCCGTTTACTGCCGTCATCCCAAGAGGGGTCCGTGATTTCGAGAGACAGGTACAAAAAATCACCAGTATAAACCTTTGGGGATGAGTAGAGCCTTGACTTCATGACACCGACCCTTTGACCCCATGTTTATTCTATGTTTTTGTGTGCTGCATTCATACATTTATTTAAAAAAACATTTAAACAAAGAAAATCTTCTATTCTAGTCTCTCTTTTTCAAAATAAACTAAGACAATGATTGTAAATGTCAGATAAAGAGATTTCTAATGGATTTCGGTAGAAGGAAGACTCACAAGTACACCTTCAAGGTTCCAAAACTAGAGGATTTAAGAGGTCTGGCGAGGATGATCACCAACCCTGAGGCTTTTAGAGCCAAGTATGGAGGACTGCTGTCTCTGTTAAGGGTCCATGTAATTGAAGGAATCCTGTCCATGCTAATCCAGTTCTACGATCTGGTCTATCACTGTTTCACATTGCCGGATTATCAGCTAGCACCAATACTTGAGGAGTACTCTCACCTGACTGATTTACATATTACTGATCAAGCTCCCTTTTCTGGACTGGAAGAAATTCCAAAGGATCAAACCATTGCAAGAGCAATCTATTTGGACGAGTCAGAAGTCAGGAATCACATGACCACTAAGGGTGGAATCCAAGGTTTTCCAGCCCAGTTTTTGATAAAGAAAGCTCTGTACTTTGATATTATAGGGAACGTGGTTGCTTTCGAAAGCATCTTTGTTTTGCTTACCTACGGGTTGTTTTTGTTTCCCAACATCGATAACTTTGTAGATATCAACGCCATTAAGATTTTTCTGATTGGAAATTCGGTACTGACCTTGCTTGTAGATGCTTATCATTCAGTACACTTAAGGAATTTGTATAGCGGAGGAATGATCACCTGCTGTGTACCCCTGCTGTACAAATGGTTCATTTCCCATTTTCCAAAGTCTGCTGCATTTTGGGATCAAAAAAGTACTTTACGTTGGTCGCAGAGAATCATGTCTCTTACCAACTCTGACATCGATTGGTACAATCGAATCTATGACGGGATCAGGATCATTGACCGTTGTGGAAATTTCCCAAATGTACTCCTTATAGGAACTAAAGGAGGAATTAACTATCATCCAGTGTTAGTTCGTCGTCAACTCGGATACCCGATGAGGCATGTCCCGCAAAATGCTCATCTGGAAGGTCTTTTCTTCAAGGAAGGAGAAAATGACAGAGCACTAAAGACAAAAATAGTGCATGCCTGGAAACATGCTCATAGGAAAGGAAGAGAGTCTCTAGGAAAACCAGATTGTGTCTCGGTGGAACCTTATCTCCACTGGGTACAAACTAGAGCTCTCAAGCTGAGGATACCTTACACTCGTCAAGAAGTTCTTCCATTAAGGGACCCCATCCTTTATTTTATGGCTGATATAGAAAAACTTCAGGTGAATCTCAACAAAGTTCAACAGGAGAGAAGGTCTTGGAGGAACAAGTACCGTATTCTCAATGTGGAGTGCAAGAAAATACATCAGCTGTTAAGAGAAAGAGATGCTCTGATTGAGATTTTAGAGCAACATGCTATAGAGAATCAGGATGACCAAAGGAATTTGCTCGCTCCTTTCACATGGGAAAGGAATGACAACCCGACAACGGCTCAAGAGCCCCGGTCAAAGAAAAGGAAAGTACCAGAACCAACACCTGAGCTCCCCTCAGAGAGGACTCGGGACCCATAAGTTTAGATTTCCTTTTACAGCACTATGTAAATTTCTGTATTTCCATTCCGCAATCTTTGAATTCAATAAAACGGGGTTTCCCCACTGTTTGATATTTGCAATCCAATTGTTGAAGTTTATCTTGATTAAACAAAAAAATATTAATTAAATATAATCATTTGCATATCATTCATCATTCTCACAAAACGCATTCTTCTTCCTACAAATCTTATGTTTGTGTCTCGATTCTAGAGTCAAACTGTCTCATTCGTACAATACTCGGGCCAATCGAAAGAAAAAGATGGATGATCTCGAGGAAGAGAACAGAGAGTTGAGAGAAGAGATCGACACTCTGAAAGAGGATCTGAGAAAACTTCACAACGACATGCAAGCTCTGGCAGAAGCTCAGATGCAACAACAAAGGACTGTGATCTCAGAGATCACATCAACGCCCATAGTGGAGAAGTATGATCCTAGGTATAAAATGCCGAAAGATCGTCCCTGGGGCATGCCACTCAACTATATCCTGGAAGGATATATTCCGTCGATCACTGAAGATCCAGAAACTGCAGTAGGAACCGCTGGGCCCGGAGGTTACAAACTTCGGGAAAGCGAAGATGCCAGGGGCATGACAGCAACTCATGAAGGTTACAAACTTCGGGAAGCACCACGAGTCTCGGCCGTAATAACTATACCACCACCCGTGGTACACACTGTCCCGGATGGACAGATTCCAATGATACCTTCTGGTGGAAACGAAAGTATGTTCGACAGAATGAATGAGTTCTAGGAACAATTCCTGGAGATACAAAAAGAACTGCAAGCCCTTCGAGATCAGGATTTATTTGGAAAGGACGTCGCAGACCTTTGTTTGGTCCCCAATGTGAAAGTTCCGCACAAATTCAAGGGGCCCGAATTTGAAAAGTACAAGGGTAACTCTTTCCCTCAAAGCCATTTGGTGATGTACGCTCGGCGAATGTCAACTTAGACAAAGAACCAAGAGCTACTGATCCACTATTTCCAAGATAGTTTAACCGGTGCCGCACTAAAATGGTACATGGGGTTAAACCGCACTAAGATCGGCACTTTTAGAGATATTGGCGCTGCTTTTGTTCAATAATATAAGTATAACCTGGACATGGAACCGGACCGAGATCAACTCAGATCGATGTCACAAAAGGACAAGGAAACCTTTAAGGAATATGCTCAGAGATGGCATGAAATTACCGCTCAAATTTATCCACCTCTTGAGGAAAAAGAGATGACAAAGATCTTCTTGAAAACCTTGAGCTCATTTACTACGACAGAATGGTCGCCAGTGCGCCCAGTGATTTCACCGAGATGGTGGGCATGGGAGTTCGTCTTGAGGAAGTAGTCTGAGAAGGACGTTTAGTTAAAGACGCTGGATCATCAAGTAGTACAAAACGATACAGTAGTGCTCTCCCTAAGAAAAAAGAGCAGGATATTGGGAATATCTCTCTCGGAAAGCAAAGGCGACGATACCAACCAGTAGCAGCTGTAACTCCTGCTATCAACCCTATGCCTGTTCCTACGTATCAACCTCAGGTTGCGCAAAGCCAACCGAATTAACAGTAATATCAGGAAAGGACACAACAGCCTCTTCAGCAGGCTCGTCCTCCATATAACAACAACCGTACAACTCGGCCTCCAGGGTTTGATCCTATACCAATGTTATACACAGAACTGTTTCCATTACTCTGGTCAAGGGGCATGTCCAAACCAGGGCTCTTCTTAAAGTACCGGAGAATCTGCCTTTTTGGTTTAAAGCGGATCAGACTTGCCCTTACCATCAAGGAGGACCAGGGCATAACATAGAAAACTGTCTCAGTTTCAAATTCGATGTGAAAAAGCTTGTTAGGAGCGGGGTCTTATCTTTCAAAGATACAAATCTGAATGTTCTCACGAACCCGTTGCCTCAACACGAGAAAGCTGCGGTAAATTTGATAGAAGGAGAGTCTAACAACATCTATCAAATTCATGATGTATTCTTGTTGAGGACCAATCTAGTCAAGTTGCATCGCAGACATAGCAGATACAGGCATGTACCATCTCACAATTATCACCAGTGTGATATCTGCTCTAAAAACAATCAAGGATGTTCTGTGATGCAATCAGCTCTACAGGAATAGTTGGATCTCGGGTGGATCCAGGAGCATCACGTTAGTGGAGTTAACAAGACTCATGCAAGTTCCAACATCATTCAGAACCACTACATCCGTGCAATAAATGTCAACTTGGTGGCAATGCACTCAAGGCAAAGCCAGTATCATAATCTGCCACAGCACGATTACAATTCCTGTCTGATTTGCTCGATAAACAAACAAGGATGCTCTTTTGTATAAGAGATCCTCCAGCGTCAGATGGATCTTGGGTGGATCCAGGACTACCATGATAGAAATCCTTATCAAGTTAACATGATTCAAATCTTCGATATTCGTTTAATGATTACCAGCTTGGTGGAGTTACACGCCAAGCAAGTACAACTCGGTTTTCTCACTTCATATGATTATCTGAGCTGTAAAGTATGTTGTAAGAGTAACCAAGGATGCTCTCTTATTCAAAGAACTTTGCAAAACTTGTTAAACCACTGGTGGCTTCCGATCTATCTAGACGAAGACACGTAACAAATCAGTGTGACAAACGGGAACCCTACTAGGCATCAAAGTCAGGATGTCCGATCTATGGAAATATACCTAGTAAGGTTACACTGCATTCAAAGCGGACGTGGCCAGGTGCCACCACATAACTATGAGCACTGTAGAGTCTGCTCGGAGAATAACCATGGATGCTACCTCGTGTGAGCAGCTCTTCAAAGTCAGTTGGACTGCAAGGAGATTCAACCGTGTCCGAGTTCTAGATCAATCAACTGAACGCCAGACTACTTCACTGATCAGATCACAGATGTTGTTGTAATTTCTGATCCTGAGGGGACTAAAGATGTTTGTACCATCATCCCTCTACTTGACGAATCAAAAGTTCCAGGAACTGATTGAAGTTACTTACGGCAGTCAGAGAAATCAGAAGGCTCCTATAGTTATCTATCTGCCAGGACCAGTGTCATACAAGTCTAATAAAGCTATCCCTTACAAATACGGTGCAACAACAGTTGAGAATGGAAAGGAAAATCCATTACCCTTCATCGTGAATATTGTAGACATCAGTCGAGTAACACGGAGCAGTCGAATCTTCAACCGAGGAGTTGGAGAACCTAGCAGAGAAAAGGAACTTCAGATAGAAGCTCCCAATCCACCATTCGGTCAATCCTGCGATCCCGACCTTTCAAAGAACATAACAATGATGAGATGCTGAAGCTCATCCAAAGGAGTGAATACAACATTGTTGATCAGCTGTTATAAACTCCTTCAAAGATCTCTGTGTTATCTCTTTTACTCAGTTCCAAAGCCCACGACAAGGCTCTACAGAAAGTCTTAGAACAGGCCTTTGTGGAACAGGATGTGTCGATAAGGCAATTCGACAGTATCGTCTCCAACATCACTTCCTGCAACAACTTGGGGTTTAGTAATGAGGAATTGCCAGAAGAAGGCAAAAGTCACGACATGGCGCTCAATATTACAGTCAACTGCCAGGACGATGCTTTAGCCAGCGTACTGGTAGATACCAGATCGGCTCTCAATGTTATGCCGAAGTCCACTCTAATGTGACTATCGTTCAAAGGATCTCCGTTGAGAGGCAGTGAGGTCGTCGTTAAAGCATTTGACGGATCCCTAAAAACAGTTATCGGCGAAGTCGACTTTCCCATAACTATCGGTCCTCACACTTTCCAAGTCACTTTCCAGGTCATGGACATCCGAGCAACATATAGCTGTTTGTTGGGAATACCTTGGATACACCAGGTTGGGGCAGTCACTTCAACACTTCACCAGAAGCCGAAGTTTGTCAAGAATGACCAACTCGTCACAGTTTGTGGAGAACAAGCCTTGATCGTGAGTAACCTATCATTGTCCACTTGTGTAGAACCCGAGGAGGTTGTTGGAACTCAGTTCCAGGCACTTTCAGTGAGCAATGAGAATCAATCAGAGAAGGGAACATCAATATCCTCGTACAAAGATGCTCTCGAGGTGATCAAAAGTAACAATGCAAAGGGATGGGGACAACTTGTCATTCCTACTAACAATAAAGCGAAGAAGGGTCTTGGTTTTTCTATAACCTGTACCCGGACGGCTGCTAACGATGAAAGTTTTTATCCCATTCTGGACTTCTTCCACAGTGGAGGTTTCCTTCACCCAATGACTCAAGAAGTACATATCATCAACGAAGGAGACTCCTCCGATACAGATGAAGAGTGGAAGTCCTATCTTAACGAGGACGGTTGTATGTCTCAGGACGAAACGCTTACGCCATTTTGCTATCCCGAACAGAATCCGAGATTTATACCAAGGTCAGATGTCGAAATGATATACGGAGATTGTGATCCAGAAGGATGTTGTGCTCCACCAAACTCGTTAGAGGAAGACGCTCTGATGAAAAATAACTTTGACCACGACTATTATGGCCCGATGGATGGTCTGTCTCTCTGGCAGCCGTACCCGGAGACTTGGGGCAAGAAAATCATCCGGACAATGAAAATCAGCTGAGCATCATTGAAAGGATTACCCGCATCCCCACCATGTCTTAGGATCAACACTCAGGGCATTCGAAAAATATCTAGCACGACGATGAATTTGCAAAGTTTGCAAGACTAGAATTTATTAACTATGCTTTTCTCGAGGTCAACGTCATTGAAAGGGATGACTCCTCCAGTTCCAAAGAAATATGGGACACCTTAGGACAACCGAGTGACAAGTACGATTTCATGGTCAAGTATACCGCTCCTGAAAGCTCTCGTATCAGGCTCGAAGACATCCAGCCAACTGGATGGAGAGATATACTTGAGGCACAAATACTATGCAAAATACAACTGAGGAATCCTCCTACGACAACTCTGCCTGGGAGACAGATTCCAATGATCCTGCTCTACCAGAAATCAGTGTTATTTCTAAAGACAAGCCGAGAAGGAAGGTACCAAACTTTGTGATTCACCGAGGAGTTCGCCGCCAATGGGTTGCAGTCGATGTTCCGAAGATCGTTCATAAGTCAAAGTAATTGCAGTCTTTATCTTAACCTTTCACCTTGCCCAGGTGAAACGGGTGTTTTGATAGGGCTCACTTTCTATAAATATCCCTCTTCGCTTCGCCCAAAGCAACAGAGTTTTGTTTTATAGGGTTGTAGTTTCAAGAATCGACAAGTTCATAAATAAAATAACGTCATTCTGTAATTTCCGCATTAATTGCTGTTTTCTCTTTTCGCTTTTTCAGAAAATGGTAATCCTAAAAAACAACAAATAATAAAAACAAGCAGTTTTTAGAAAAACACTGCACACACTCTTGCATTCTCTCTATCTCTTCTAAAAATCAATCATAACGTCGTGCAGATTGCTTGTTTTAAACCCCATTGAAACATACGATCTGATGCCTTCTCCCAACTTTGAATTCTCGGTATTTGAGGCTGAAGAAGAAGATGACGAAGAAATTCCAAAGGAGATCTCCCGATTACTCAGACAAGAGGAAAGGTCCATTAAACCTCACAAAGAGCCATTGGAAACGGTCAACTTCGGTTCAGAAGAAGAGAGAAAAGAAGTCAAGATTGGGGCACTGCTCAGTCCATCTGTCAAACAAAGTTTGACAAAGCTTCTCAAAGAGTTTCCCGATGTATTCGCTTGGTCCTATCAGGACATGCCAGGGTTGGATACCAGCATCGTGGAACATCATCTACCATTAAGATCAGAATGTCCGCCGGTGAAACAAAGACTGAGACGGACTCATCCAGACATGGCTATCAAAATCAAAGAGGAAGTATAGAAACAGATTGACGCGGGTTTCCTCGCCACATCAGAATATCCTCAATGGTTAGCCAAAATCGTACCATTTCCGAAAAAGGACGGAAAGGTCAGAATGTGTGTGGATTACAGAGATCTAAACAAGGCTAGTCCAAAGGACGACTTTCCTTTACCACACATTGACATGCTGGTAGACAGTACAACAAAGTTCGAAGTCTTCTCCTTCATGGATGGATTCTCGGGCTATAATCAGATAAAAATGGTGCCGAAAGATATGGAGAAAACTTCGTTTATCACCCTATGGGGCACCTTTTGTTACAAGGTAGTGCCGTTCGGTTTGAAGAATGCCGGGGCAACCTATCAAAGGGCCATGACTACTCTGTTCCATGACATGATACACAAAGAAATAGAAGTATATGTCGATGATATGATTGCCAAATCTAAAACAGAGGAGGAGCATGTGACCCACCTGTCAAAACTATTCGAGGAGTTGCGAAAATACAAACTCCGCTTAAATCCCAATAAGTGCACAATCGGTGTCCGTTCAGGGAAACTTTTAGGGTTCATCGTCAGCAAGAAAGGAATTGAGGTTGATCCTGAGAAAGTCAAGGCCATTCAAGAAATGCCTTGTCCAAAGACTGAAAAATAAGTTAGGGGGTTTTTGGGACTTTTGAACTACATCTCCAGATTCATATTCCTCATGACCGCGACGTGTGCGCCGATTTTCAAATTACTTAAAAAGAATCAGGATTGCGTTTAGACAGAATACTGTGAAACCGCCTTTGACAGTATCAAGGAATACCTGTCGAACCCACCGATTCTATCACCTCTAGTGGAAGGAAGACCACTGATCATTTATTTAACAGTCTTGAAGGACTCAATGGGTTGTGCACTTGGCCAACAAGACGAAACAAAAAGGAAAGAGTCTACCATTTACTATTTGAGCAAGAAATTCACCGACTGCGAGACTCGGTACACTATGCTTGAGAAAACTTGTTGTGCTCTAGCTTAGGCAGCCAAACGTCTTTGCCAGTATATGATTCGTCACACTACTTGGTTAATCCCTGAAATGGATCCAATCAAGTATGTCTTTGAAAAGCCTGCTCTCACGGGAAGGATAACCCGTTGGCAGATGTTGTTATCGGAATATGACACTGAGTTCCACGCTCAGAAAGCCGTAAAAGGAATTGTTTTAGTCGATCATTTGGCTCATCAACCGATTGACGATCAAGAATCAGTCTGGTTTGACTTCTCAGAGGAAGATGGCATGTACTTGAAAATGAAATATTGCGATGAACCGTTACCCAGTGAAGGGCCAAAACCAGGTTCCCAATGGGGACTAATTTTTGACAGAGCTGTCAACAATTATGGAAATGGAATTGGGGCAATCATCATAACACCTCAGGGTACCCACATTCCTTTCACTGCCAGACTGACATTCAAGTGTACAAACAACGAGGCCGAATAAGAAGCTTGTATTATGGGTCTCGAAGAAGCGATCGACTTAAGGATCAAGTACTTGGATGTATATGGAGACTCAGCCCTGGTTATCAATCAGATTAAAGGAGATTGGAACACATACCAATCAGGATTGATTCCTTACAAGGATTAGGCAAGAAGGTTGTTACCATTCTTCAACAGAATCGAGTTTCATCATATCCCTCGTGAAGAGAATCACATGGCTGATGCATTAGCCACTCTCTCTTTCATGATTAGTGTAGGTTAATGGAACGACATACCTAAGATCGACATAATGCGCCTTGAAAGGCCTGCTTACATCTTTACGATTGAAGAAGTTACAGACGGCAAACCTTGGTATTACGATATCAAATGCTTCCTTTAGAAACAAGAGTATCCACCTGGGGCATCCAGAAAGGACAGAAAGACCCTCAGAAGATTGGCAAGCAGCTTTTTCCTAAGCGGTGATACACTCTATAAGAGAAACTTTGACATGGTCTTGCTTCGATGCATAGACAGACCCGAAGCAAACATGTTAAAGAAATAAATTCATGAAGGATCCTTTGGCACTCATGCCAACAGACACACAATGGCGAGAAAAATTCTAAGAGCAGGGTACCACTGGTTGACCATGGAATCCGATTGCTACAAGTACATAAGGAGATGTCACAAGTGTCAGATATACTCATACAAGATCCATGTACCGCCAACACATCTCAAAGTTCTCTCTTCCCCATAGCCTTTTACCATATGGGGAATTGACATGATTGGCATGATTGAACCCAAGTGTCATACCCCAAATTTTGACCACTTAGATTTCCCATCATTGGGCAAATCATCACCATAATATGGATGAACCATTATGCCTCATTAGTCTCCCCAAAGATGCGTGAGCATTCACTACAATCAAACTAGGGTTTCAAACCCTCTCAGAGTTCTTAGACAAAAGATCAATCATGGAATGACATGATCTTCTACTTGTCTAAACTCTCAAATATCCACAATGAATCAAAAGGACTCCCACATTAAGAATCAAGCACAAGGTTGCAGTTTTCTAAGTGGATTAAGCCTCAAGATCGCTAGTGTCACCAAATTAGGGTTTTGGTCGACCAAGGCCTCCAGATGGAAATTTTTCTCTGGGCATGAGCCAATGCTTCAAAGCATAACCTAAGATGCTCCAAGGGACATCATAAACCCAAGCATCAAGTCAATTTAGCCTCAGGGGATGCATTCATAAAAAATCAGGAATTAGGGTTTCTTGACCTAATTCACCCCTAAGTTGACTTTTGGGACAAATCATGAGCCAAGACCTCAAGAGAGCATTTGAGGGTCTCTAGTACACCACATTGATCCATTTGGAACAATGGATTGATCCAAGAAGCTTGATCTATAAGTTTCAAGTTCATCAGAACCACAGTTAGGGTTTCGCGGTAAAAGTCAACTGTACCTTTGACTTTTGACCAGGACATGCTCCCAAACCCTAAGGCATGAATCAATATACCCTATAAGACCCATGGAACATGTCCATCAAGTTTGATTTAGGTCAAGGACATGATTTCCTAAAAAATTGCACAATTTGGAATTCATTTGATAAAAAGTCAACTGTGCACAAAAGTCAAACTTTGACTTTTTGAGATTTTTCATAAAATAGGTTTTTTAACCCTAAAAGGATGTTAATGTGTGATTGGAATCATCATTCATCAAGAAAAATAAAAGAAAATGGGATAACTTGTAAAAGGGGTAACCATAAAAACTTAGAAAATTTTCTAAGTTATGAAATAAAGTGGCAAGGGTACCAACTTTGGAGGATCATAACTCCTAAACCATAAAGCCATTTTTCCCCATCCAACGTTTGATTTGTAGATCTCATTACCCTCTGCAAAAGCTTAGAACTGACCTCCCTCCAAATTCCTCATGGATTTTGAGTTAGGGAATGATCAAAATCAAGAAAAGTGAAAATGTCACTTTTTTCCAACACTTAGTGAAATTTTCACTAAGTCAGAATCTTCCTTCAGTTTTTTCCAAATGTAGGGGGATTTTTCACTTGGATCCAAAAGGTATCAAAACCAAATATGATCAAACAGCTGTTGTATCATATGAGGGCTCTCCAAAATGACCAAGAACATCACCAAATCCCACTTGAGCCATGAGATATGACAAGGGCAATATGCCTTGCTGAAAACTGCCAAGGCTAGGCAGAATTTTGCATTTTTGCTCGATTTGGGAAATTAAGCTAATTCCAAGCTTTGTCATCATCTTGAACACATCTGAGGATCAAATCCAAAGGGGACAAACACTGAGCCAAGCCTCCAAAGTCCTTGGAACAAGAAGTAGCATGCCAAACCTAGAAATCCCTAAAAGAGGGACAAGACTCCAATTTTGGATTGGAGCATTTAATGGATGCTTAGAGGTGGCATGGACTGAGCTATTTGCTACTGAATTTAGTCAAGAATGATCCAACAACTAGGGAACCAAAGGCCTGTGCTCTAACCTCTAGTCAATGGCTAGAGGAGACTTGGATTCTCATTTGCCAACATTGGCCAAACCTCTGTTGTGGTGGCCATTCACTATTGATCCCAAAACAAACTTGCTCTACTATAAATAGAGCTCATTTGTGCTCAGTTTGAGTACACCAAAGCCATCAAATATAGGCTTTCCTCAAAATCCCTCTCTTTAGGCCAAAATGTCTTCTTTAGCAAGGTAACTCTGAGTTTTTGAGTTTGAGAGCAATTCCAACCAAACCAATCACACACACACCTCATATATGTCATGTATAAGCTGTCCAAACTCTCACAAGTGACCTGTAATCCTTAAATCACAAAGTCATCTCTCAAAACCTCAAAATAGGCCTTTTGTGCATTTTTCAAGCCATGTCTTGATTCAATCACTTTCCAAACCAGATAAAACCTCAAACACACTCCAAATATCATCCTTGAACTGTCCCAAATGGGTCCCCCCATCTGGAACACCATTTGAGAGAGTTGTTATTTTGGCCATTTTAACCCCTTTTGCAAGAAAGGGCCAGTTTGTGTTTTTGCAGGTTCCAGTTGATTCCAATCATCCTAAAAGCTTCTAAGGGATCATTTGAGAGTGTCCAAAGCATCAAACCACTTCTGGAGCAAGAGGCTTAACAGATTGCACAAAAACTCCAAAAAGCTCAAACGGAGGTAAGCCTCATGACTTGAACTTTCCAAAATATGCATTGTTTTGAGGTCCACTGATCATGCATCTCTTATACATGTCATATATGTCGTGTTTGAACTAATTCATCATGTAATTCATGCCTGTACCAAAGTGTAGCATAGAAAATGCAATTATAGGCCTTTTTCAAAACCACTATCGGATTTTGAGGAGGGAGTATGATCTGGAAAAAATACCACCACCATTGGATTCCTTATGAAATTCTAGGCCAGATGCATATAAATTTTGTCTCAAACCATGGAGAAATGAGAAAGTTATGACCTTCACGTTTTTGAACAAAAACTTGCCTTGCCTTGCCTTGCCTTGAGCTAGGCCAAAACACAAGGCAAGCCTTGTATATTTGTGGTTTCACTTCAAGCAATGGATGTATCACCACCCCAGTGGTAAGGCACGCGCCCTATAACCTTGAGGTCGTGGGTTCAAACCCCACCCATGCCATTTTGTGTTTTCTCACATTTTTGCTATTTTTCCAATATTTTCATGTTTTATTAATTAATTGGAAAATTAATAACTCCTTCAATTTTAATTATTTTTGATTGGTTCTTTTTTCAAAAAATCACAAAAATGTTAAAATATTTTATTCCACAAAAAAATTAGATTTATATTATTTATTTAATATAATTAGTATTTTTGTGAATAAATTCCTTTTTAATGTTTTTTAACATTTTAAAAGTGAATATTTACTTTGAAAGTCAAAACCAAATGAGTTCTAAATTATCTTGTGATTAAAACCTCATTTTTCAAACCTTAAACAAAAATCACAAGTGATTTATTCAAGCCTATTTGGTATTTTTATCATTTTTATTTGATTTTCTCTTAATATTTACTTTTAAAGGAAAACAAATTAGGGTTTCTTTGATTTTCACCCTCACAAAACTTTTTCAAACACTTTTGGGCCTCTATTAAAGTGTAAGACCCAACCCATTTGAAAACCAAACCTTTTTTAGCCCTCAGTTATTGTATAAGACCCACTGCATTTTCAAAAATCTCGGCGTGATCGCCATTTCAACAAAAACCCTGGGCCTCTAATAGAGTGTAAGACCCAATCCCCTTTTTACCAAAAAACAATTTTGGGCCTCAAACATCGTATAAGTCCCTCTGTGTTAAAATAAAACTTCAGCACGATCATCGCCCGTTTAAAACAAACCCTTGGGCCTACCATCGTGTTATAAGCCCCATTCTTTTAAATAAACTTTTTGGGCCTCTTGAGAGAGTGTAAGACCCATCCCTTTGTTCAGAAAACCTTTCCCGGGCCTCAGTCACTTGTATAAGTCTCTCTGTACAAATGCGAAACAACAGTGCGATCACCAATAAAACCCTGGGCCTCTCCTTGAGCTGTAAGCCCCAATTTTCAGTTCAAAGCATTTTCTCCTTTGATTATGTAATATATTGTTGTTTTCAATTTTTCTTTGTTGAACAGCTAACAAAACAGCATGGAAGCTCTACAACCGAGTAAGTGTTTACCCGCTTTCATTTAGCGCTTTCATATGTATATAACTGTACTGTGGGGCTGTTTCACTGTAAGTCTTCTTTCATAAACTCATATCAACTGTGGAATAATAGTATAGATATTCAGAGTTTCCCCGGCAACTACGTCTAGAACTAGACATAACCTCGCCTCCTTACAACAATTTTTAGACAACTAGATATAAGGAATCTCCCCCCCTTTGAACAGTTCATATACAGAAGGCCATTGTTCCAAGTGAAACCCCTTCTGGAACTATTCATCCGCCTCCTCTTGGGCTTAGTGCAAGGACCCACAGGCTTCCTAAAAGCATCCCCGCCTCCTCTTGGGCATTGTACAAGGACCCGTCGGCTTCTTAGAAGTTTTCACAGCCTCCTCTTGGGCTTCGTATAATGATTTCTTCCTCCGGGAAGATAGCCTCCTCTTGGGCTTAGTACAAATTGTCCCTCGGCTTCTTAAAAGTTTCCAGCCTCCTCTTGGGCTTCGTACAAATTGTCCCGACGACCTCCTAGAGGTATAGGAACAGAAATTAGTCATCTTAATAGAACAGTCTTTCAAAGAGTCTAGATCTCCCTACTACTGTTTCTCAAACATAGCACAAAAGATAAAACCCGTAGACTCGGACAGTCTCAATACCCTTTGGATTCGCCGTTTCCCTAGAGAACGGGAAATAAATCCCAACCCTCAGATCAGATCCATGAGTGCAACATTACTCATATAAGAACTGATTTTCTCTTTTATCCAACATACTGGTCACTCAACTGAAACAGTCTCCAGCACACTAGCCTCCTCTTGGGCTTCGTACAATGATCCTCCCCCAGCGGAGCTAACCTTTTCACACTCTTGTTGAGTATAAAAGGTTCTCTTGTTGAATCACCCCTTTAGCCTCCATCTTGGGCTTCGTACGAGATACAAAAACACTCTCTTGTTGAGTATAAAAGACTCTCTTGTTGAGTCAAACAACTTTTAGCCTCCGTCTTGGGCTTCATATGAGACACCAAATCACTCTCTTGTTGAGTATAAAAGACTCTCTCGTTGAGTCAAATCCCTTTAGCTTCCGTCTTGGGCTTTGTACAAGACACACAAAAAGACTCTCTTGTTGAGTCAAACCCTTTTAGCCTCAATCTTGGGCTTTGTACAATACAGAAAGAACATTTTCCCCGGAAAATTCAGCCTTTTAGCCTCCTCTTAGGCTTTATATAAGGAAACCCCGGTTGAGACAATCAACCTTTTAGCATCAATCAATGCTTTGGTCACAATATACAAACATCAACAACTCCTTTTCCTCCATCTAATTTTTGTAAGCGGCAAGCCTCTGGATTATTTACATCCACGCCACTGTCCCTCTTTTAGCATGATAAATTCCTAAGGAAAGATGGAATTACTCTAAACTGAGTTCAAGTCTTCTCCTTCAGGTTAAAAACCCCTATAAAGGAAATTATGGAATTGCTGGATTCACATATCCCAGCTAAAGTAATTCTCCTTTATAATCAGTCACCTAACAGTCGTGACAAACAGACCAAATACCCCTTTTTAGAGATGACAAATTCTCTCTAAAGTTGAAACCCTTTAGCTTCATATCTTGGGCTTTAATCAAGATACAAATAGACTCTTTAGCTTCATATCTTGGGCTTTGAATAAGATACAAACAAATCACCTTCAGCTTCACATCTTGGGCTTTGAACAAGATACATATCACTTTTAGCTTCACGTCTTAGGCTTTGAACAAGACACCAAAACACCATTTCCTCCCCTAGAATAGGAGGAACTACATCGCTCTGATTTCCCTGTTTCGGTAAACGAGAATACGTAGGCATAAGATTGAAAGAAAAATCTTAGCGAGCACACTAATAAAAAAAACCAAAATCCCGTACCTTCATATATCAATCGGAAAGCATCAGTCCTAACATCCTACCATGAACAGTCCCAGTATTTCACTCTGAACAAAGTAAGAAGAGAGAGGTCCCACTTCCGCATAGCATCCGTAACCTAACAGGCCGCTGTTTAAGCTCAGTATGCAAGCAGGGTTAGTTGGAGACATCTATTTCCCTTCCTTCATCAGCTCAATAGGATAAAAAATGAATCGACCTGTAGTCCCCCCAAAGAGCGACAGTGCTTAAGAACCACGTCCAAAATCGCTCGCTACACCAAGGTTTCAAACGGACATCGGTTCATCCTAGTAGCCATTGATTACTTCACCAAGTGGGTCGAAGCAGCGTCATACGCCAATGTAACCAAACAAGTGGTGGTCCGATTTATCGAAAACAATATCATCTAGCGTTAAGGTGTTCCAAACCAGATCATTACAGATAATGGATCCAACTTGAACAATTAGATGATGAAAGAGTTGTGCGTTGAGTTCAAGATCGAACACCATAACTCATCTCCCTACCGACCTAAGTTGAATGGAGCGGTAGAAGGAGCTAACAAAAACATCAAAAAGATCGTTCAAAAGATGGTTGTAACCTATAAAGACTGGCACGAGATGCTACCCTTTGCTTTTCACGGTTATTGCAAATCTTGCCGCACTTCAACAGGGGCAACCCCTTTCTCTCTGGTATGTGGCATGGAGGCTGTACTCAACATAGAGGTAGAGATCCCATCAATCCGGGTATTGATGGAAGCTAAGCTAATAGAGGTTGAATGGTGTCAAAGTCGACACGACGAACTGAATCTGATAGAAGAAAAGCGAATAACCGCACTATGCCACAGTCAGTTGTATCAGCAAAGAATGGAGAAGGTGTTTGACAAAAAGGTCCGACCCCGTGTCTTCAAAAAAGGAGACCTCGTGCTCAAGAAGATACAATCATTCCTCACTGATTCCTGGGGCAAATGGACTCCGAACTATGATGGCCCCTATGTGGTCAAGAAAGCTTTCTCTGGCAGCGCCTTGAGACTTGCAACCATGGATGGAGAGGAATTTGCCTACCCCATAAATGTTGACGTAGTCAAGAAATACTTCGCCTAAATTACAAAAAAAAAACGTCTCGGTGGATTAAAAATCCGAAAGGGCGGTCCAGGCAAAAATTAGAGACATAATCAAAAATCATCCCGGTGGATTGGAAATCTCAAAGTACAATCCAGGCAAAAGTTAGGGATTAATGGCAAGTAAATACGTCCAAAAAAGGGGCAAATCCCTCAACAGCAGTCATGCCATCCATAAGGAAAACTCCAGTCAAGGTCATCTTCGACAGAAGCTCAGGATGTCCAGAATTCAAAGTTGGTAGAAGGATAACGGTCTTTATGTTTCAATGTAGCCCTTTTCCCTTAAATTACCATTTTCTAACTTTGTAAATACTCTATGGAATCACGCGCTTGGCTGATTTCCATCCTATCAATAAAATTTGAGTCCTAGTGCTTTTGTTTGCAATTCTTATTTGTTTTAGCTTTACAGAACGAAATTTTAACATGATTAACGATTCTTGAAATAAAAAAAAATGAATTTACTTGTCAACTTTTTTCTGCTTTTAAAATAAAGATGGCAATTTCTTTTGACTGTTGAACATCGAAAGAACGTCGATCGCTTCTCCTGAAGTAATCGAACTTCAAAGTGCAGAATCAAAGTATTCCTTCTAAACCAGTACACCTGAATGAAGGATCAGCTGTGTCAGATGCGAATATTCCATCCGACATCCCCGACAGAGTTCTTATCTCCTAAGCCCGACCAACGGTTGTTCCCCACGGGGACTATCTCTCCTAAGCAAGGCAGAATTGCTACTTTTGGACCAGTGATACTTTTCATCCCCCGCAGTGGCCGAGTATCCAGTCGTGTTCATCCCTTAGTTTAAATGTCGCGTCAGTTTTGTCAGCATATATATACATACATCATGCATTATTTATTTACATTCATATCCATATTGCATCACTATCACTCTAGTCGGTCTTATCCCCCAGTGATAAAAAGTCCTCTCAATCGAGTTGTCCGTTCTTTCCTCGCCAGAAAGTGAATCATCTAGGCAATCTCTCTTCCAGTTTATTTCTGGATTAGAGTTGGCCTTCGACCACTTTGATAACTTGAACCTTTGAAAAACAAGAAGACCGTCGACGAACATCACTCTTTGCCATTGAAGATGATATCTTTGCTTTCCAGGATTAAGGAAAATCCCAGAGAGAGGCTCGCAACTAAAGACTCTCAACAACACAGTGGTTCTTCTCTCCAGAAAATCAATGTTAATGAAGTCATCAACACCTTAAAACTGGATTACATCACATGGCATTTCTTCGAGATCTCGAGGAAAGGTATGATGTAATATCCCCAAGCAGGAAATAGTCTCTCAAGAGACTCATTTTCACCAGTAAAGTCGACAAATGGCATCTCCAAACAGAGAAGTTTGCACACCTCTACAGTTCAGACGAATGGGTTCCCCAGCTAGTCTGGCATCAAAACTCTTTCCATCAAATGGCATCTCCCCAGGAAAATCCGGCGAGAAGTTTGAGGAAAACCGCTATAAATAGCGTCCCTTGTCAAGAAAGTTTATTGACAAAAGAAACTAAGACCAGTTCCTTGGTAGGAAACCAGGATCGAGGGGAAGTTTGTATCAGAAACCGAGACCAGTTCCTTGGTAGGAAACCAGGATCGAGGGGAAGTTTATATCTGAAACTGAGACCAGTTCCTTGGTAGGAAACCAGGATCGAGGGGAAGTTCATTTTAAAAGAAAACTGAGACCAGTTCCTTGGCTGAAGACCAGGATCGAGGGGTAGCTTACCTTTTCTAAGCATCATTGCTTAGCAAAAGAAGATGGATGAGCAAACGGCCATTCATAACCACCATCAAAATTTCGGGTATTCTGATATTTAATCCTCTTGCACCCCGAATGCCTGAATACCTTCGTCATTCACACCTTCGGGTCCAAGAAGATTAAATAGGGGCATCTGTCATACCCCAAATTTTGACCACTAATATTTCCCATCATTGTGCAAGTCATCATCACAATATGGATGAACAATCATACCTCATTAGTCTCCCCAAAGACGGGTGAGCATCCACTACAATCAGACTTAGGGGTTCAAGCCCTCTCAGAGCTCTTAGACAAAGGATCAATCAAGGAATGACATAATCTTCAACTTGACTTACCTCTCAAACATCGACAATGGATCAAGTGGACTCTCACGTCAAGAATCAAGCACAGGGTTGCAACATTCCAAGTGGATCAAGCCTCAAGATCGACAATGTCACCAAATTAGGGTTTTGGTCGACCAGGGCCTCTAGATGGATATTTTCCTCTGGGCATAAGCCAATGATTCAAAGCATAACCCAAAATACTCCAAGGGACCTCATAAACCCAATCATCAAGTCAATTTAGCCTCAGGGGATGCATTCACCAAAAATCAAGAATTAGAGTTTCTTGACCTATTTCACCCCGAAGTTGACTTTTGGGACAAAGCAGGAGCCAAAACCTCAAGGCATGATTTTAGGGCCTCAAATACACCACATTGATCCACTTACAACAATGGATTGATCCAAGAAGCTTGATTCACAAGTTTCAAGTTCATCAGAGCCACATTTAGGGTTTTTTTAAGAAAAAGTCAACTGTGCCTTTGACTTTTGACCAGGACATGCTCCCAAACCTTGGGACATGATTCAATACACCCTATAACACCTATGAAATCAACCCATCAAGTTTGATTTAGGTCAAGGACTTGATTTCATAGAGGATCGCACAGTTTGGAATTCATCTGATAAAAAGTCAACTGTGCCCAAAAGTCAAACTTTGACTTTTTTGAGTTTTTGATCAATTATGGTTCCCTAATCCTAAAATGATGTTAATGTGTGATTGGAATCATCATTCATCAAGAAAGATCAAGAAAAGTGGGATAACTTGTAAAAGGGGTAACCATAAAAAACTTAGAAATTTCCTAAGTTATCGAACAAAGTGGCTAGGTTACCAACTTCCAAGGATCATAACTTGTGATCCAAGCAACCATTTTGGATGATCCAAAGATTGATTTGTAGCTCTCATGGCATACTTTAAAAGTGTCAACTACACCTCATTCCAATTCCTCATAGATTTTAAGTTATGGAGTGACCAAAATGACAAAAACATGAAAATGCCACTTTTTCCAACACTTAGTGAAATTTTCACTAAGTCAGAATCTGTTTCACTTTTTACAAAATGTAAGGGAATTTTTCACTTAGATTCCAAAAGTGTCAAGACAAACTATGATCACACATATGTTGTATCATATGAGAGATTTCCAAAATGGCCAAGAACTCCATCAAATCCCATTTGAGCTAAGAGTTATGACAATGGCAATACGCCTTGCTGCAACTGTCATGGCAAGCAGATTTGTGCATTTTGCTCAATTTGAGCAATTTGTGTAAATGAAAAACAAGTTTATCCATATGAACACCTCAGGGGGAGACCAAGGAGGGACAAACACTGATCCATAAGCTTCCCAAGTCTTTGGAACTAAAAATAGCATGCCAAACCTAAAAAATCCTAAAGAGGGGACACGACTCCAATTTTTTTTTGGAGCATTCAATGGATGCACCAAGGTGGCCTGAACTGAGCCATTTCCAACTGAATGAGTCAAGGATGATCTCTGAACTAGGGAACCAAAGGCCTGTGCTCTAACCTCTAGTCAATGGCTAGAGGAGACTTGAGATTCCAAAATTATCCAATTGGACAATGATCTGATGCAGTTGCCATTCATTATTGCTTGCAAAACAAACTTGCTCTAGTATAAATAGAGCTCATTTGTGCTCAGTTTAAGTACACCAAAGCCATCAAACTGATGCTTTCCTCAAAATCTCTTCTTCCACTCCAAAATTGCCTTCCAAAGCAAGTCACTATCGGGTTTTGAGTTTGAGCGCCATTCCAACCAAACCAATCACACACACACCTCATAAACATCATATAGAAGTGATAAAAACACTTAAACCACATCTGGAACACTGATTTCTCAGAATCACCAGCCATTTGCTCATGTTTTCAACCAAGTTGCAGTTGAGATGCCATGAAGTGATCCAGCCATTTCCAATCAAGTTCAGGCATTCAGACACACTCCATATGGTGTAGGGAAGCTGTTCAGATCATCACAACTCATCAGTAACACGTCCAACTCAAAAATCACTTTGCTCTTATTGTCACGACCTTCAAGTAAGCCTAAACTTGGTCATCTCTTAATCTATGCATATTTCCTCGCACAATACTTTTGCCAAATGTTCATAATCATGCATAGAATGTTTCCCCTTAATTAATTGCTTTGTTTCAATCGTGTATCAAAATTCTCAGCCTTCATGCAAATTTTAGGGTTCTTGAGGTTTCGTCTTGATTTCTTATTCCATGCGTAAAATAAATGAAATTAAAGACCATAGACATGATCGTGAAGTGAAAACGAGTAGATTGATATGTGGATTGTGTGATTTCATCACGTATTCAGTGAGATTGGTGAGAAAATGCAAATCTGCAAAAACAGAGGGGTGGCGCGTGTTCTTGGTGTGTTCTTGGCGCCATTTTTTGAATATTTGAATATTTTAATTTTGTGATTTTATTTAATTGATTCAAAAATTAATTTCTCTCTGAGTTTTAATGATTTTGAGTTGATTCTTTTTTTAATAATTTACAAAAATGTTAAAATATTTTATTTTGCCAAAAATTTCCAAAAATATTATTTATTTCATATACTTGATATTTTTGCAAAGAATTAATCTTTTATTTGTTTTTTAACATTTAAAATATTTTTTCCTCCTTGATTTTCCAAATTTAATTGGTTTCCAATCATTTTGTGGATATAAACATGATTTTTCAAACATTAATCCAAGATCACAACTTGTTTTTCACACATGTTTGATAATTTTGATCATTTTAATTAAATTTTTATTTAATTAAAATACATTTTGAAATTAATTTAGGGTTTTGATCTTAATAACCCTAAACAAATCATTTTCGAAACTCTTTGGGCCTCTTGAGAGAGTGTAAGACCCAACCCCTTTTTGTAAATAAACATTTTTGGGCCTCACACATTGTATAAGTCCCTTTGTATATTTTCAAACGTTCGGCGCGATCGTCACCTTTTCAAAATCATCTGGGCATCTCCTTGAGCTATAAGCCCCATATTTTATTTTAAAATAACTCTTTGGGCCTCTAATAGAGTGTAAGACCCAACCCCTTTGTAAATAAAACAATTTTGAGCCTCAATGTATTGTATAAGTCCCGATACTGTCAAAAAGTTTGGCACGATCGTCGTCTTTTTAACAAAAATCTTTGGGCTTCTTCTTGAGCTATAAAATAAATCTTTATTCATTTTCAAACAATTTTGGGCCTCAAATAGAGTGTAAGACCCAATCCCCTTTTAACCAAAACAATTTTGGGCCTCAGATATTGTCTGCGGTAAAAGAAAAAAATCTTGGCGCGATCGCCAGTTTAAAACAAAAACCCTGGGCTTCTCCTTGAGTTGTAAGTCCCATCTCTTGTACAAAAATAAATCTTTGGGCCTCTAATAGAGTGTAAGACCCATTCCCTTTTACATAAAAACTTTTTGGGCCTCACATATTGTATAAGTCCCTCTGTACAGTTTTCAAAACAACGGTGCAATCATCGTTAAAACTTGGGCCTCTCCTTGAGCTGTAAGCCCCGACAATCTTTTCAAAGCACTTTCTCCTTTGATTTTGAATCCAAATATATAGTTGTTGTAAAAAATTTCCTCTTTGTTGAACAACTAACAAAACAGCATGGAAGCTCTACAATGGGTAAGTGTTTATCCGTTTTCCTTTAACGCTTTCATATGTATATAACTGTATTGTGGGGCTGTTTCACTGTAAGTCTTCTTTTACATCCTTTTATATACTTGTCACATATCCCATGTGTAATACTAGTATAGTTATTTAGAGTTTTCCCCGGCAACTACGTCTAGAACTAGGTAAAGCCTGTTGGTCACTCTTAAACAAACAAAACTAGATCCCCCGTAGGATTCCAGATACAATCTTCCTTTCTCTTGGGGTTAAACAATATGGAACAAAGAGAAAGGCAGTATTCTCGGTGAACCTTTTCTCAGACTGTCACCCTTAGAAATTTTCAAAGGAACTCTAACTCCCCAGAGATGATCTTTTCTTCGTGAATGGCATCTCTTGAGTTTCTTCCAAATTCTCGGACTTTCCTGGAATGATCTCTTCTCTGTGAATTGCATTTCTTGAACTTCTCTTGGTTTGGGGACCCACAGGCTTCCTAAAAGCATCCCTGCCTCCTCTTGGGCGTTGTACAAGGACCCTTCGGCTTCTTAGAAGTTCTCATGCCTTCTCCTGGGCTTAATACAAGGACCCTAACGACCTCTAAAGATATAAGACAGAACTTAGTCATCCTTTGCTAGAGCAGTCTTTCCAGAGTCAAAACTCTGGCCGTTTTAGGGTTGATACTCATCCCTTAATGCCCGTGCCTCCTCTTGGGCATTGTACAAAAGATAAAACTCTAGACTTGGACAATCTAAGCCTCTTGAGTCTCAAAGACATTCTCAAGTTCCTTTCAAACATAGGAAAAAACACTGATCACTCGGGATCAATCTCCAGCTGAAACCCGGTCTCTCTCATGAGAGTTCCCCACCCTTGGGCCTGCCTATGGATCTGATCCTTAGCAGTAAGACATCCTCCTCTTAGGCTTTGTACAAACGATTCTCCCTAGCGGAGCTAACCTTTTCAGACTCTCTTGTTGACTCAAACTCTTTTAGCCTCTGTCTTGGGCATTGTACAAGACATATAAAAAACCACTCTCTTGTTGAGTATAAAATATTCTCTTGTTGAGTCAACTTTTAGCCTCCGTCTTGGGCTTTGTACAAGATAGATAAAACACTCTCTTGTTGAGTATTAAAGACTCTCTTGTTGAGTAAATCTCCTTTTAGCCTCCGTCTCGGGCTTTGTACAAGACAGATAAAACAATCTCTTGTTGAGTATAAAAGACTCTCTTGTTGAGTCAATCTCCTTTTAGCCCTAATCTCGGGCTTCGTACGAGACAACAATCACTCTCTTATTGAGTATAAAAGACTCTCTTGTTGAGTCAATCAACCTTCAGACACTCTTGTTTAGTCAATCACCTGTTCAAGACTCTCTTGTTGAGTCAAATCTTTTAGCCTCCGTATTGGGCTTTGTACAAGACACATACAAGCGCTCTCTTGTTGAGTCAAACTCAGTTCAACCTCCATCTTGGGCTTTATACGAGATACATTCTCCCCAACGGAGTCAAAAATCCCTTTTAGCCTCAATCTTGGGCTTTGTACAAGACAGAAAGAACATTTCCCTGGAAAAGTCAAACTTCTAGCCTCCTCTTAGGCTTTGTATAAAGAAATCCCCGGTTGAGTCAATCAACCTTTTAGCATCAAATTTGTGCTTTGCTCACCGCATATAAACATCAACAGTTCCTCTTTAGAGTTGACAAATTCTCTCTCAGTCAAAACCCTTTAGCTTCACATCTTGGGCTTTGAACAAGATACAAACCACCTTTAGCTTCATGTCTTAGGCTTTGAACAAGACACCAAAACACATTTTTCCTCCCGTAGAATAGGAGGAACTATGATCGCTCTGATTTCCTTGTTTCGTCAAACGGGAATATGAAGGCATAATACGGCAAAGTCTTAGCGAGTATACTAATCAAAAACCCAAAGTCCAGTACCTCTATACATCAATCAAAGAAAATCAGGTCTAGTATCCTAACCAAAAGCCTCCTGTACAGTCAAGACACTCTGTTCTTTTAAGAAAATAACTAAAGAGAGACCCCCCTTTTGATAGCATCTGTAAACCAACAGTTTTGACTGTTTAACCTCAGTATGCAAGCAGGGTTAATTGGAGACATCTATTTCCCTTCCTTAATCAGCTTCACAGGATAAAAAATGAATCGAACTGTAGTACCCAAGCGATAGTGATTCGAAACCACAAAAATCGCGTTGCACTGTAGTTTCAAGAATCGACCAAATCATAAATAAAATAATGTCGTTTTGTAATTTCCACATTTTATTGTTGTTTTCGCTTTTTTCTGAAAATGGTAATCCTAAAAAAATAACTCAAATAATAAAAACAAGCATTTTTCAAAAAAATACACTGTACACACTCTTGCAATCTCTCTATCTCATCTAAAAATCAACCATCAGGTCATGCATATTGCTTGTTTTAAACCCTATTGAAACATATGATCCAATGCCTTCTCCCAACTTTGAATTCCCGGTATTTGAGGCCGAAGAAGAAGAGGATGAAGAAATTCCAGAAGAGATCTCCCGATTACTCAGACAAGAGGAAAGGTCCATTGAACTTCACAAAGAGTCGTTGGAAACAGTCAACTTAGGTTCAGAAGAAGAGAGAAAAGAAGTCAAGAATGGGGCACTGCTCAGTCCAACTGTCAAAGAAGACTTGATAAAACTTCTCAAAGATTTTCCCGATGTATTCGCGTGGTCCTATCAGGACATGCCAGGGTTGGATACCAGCATTGTGGAACATCATCTACCGTTAAGATCAGAATGTCCGCCTGTAAAACAAAGACTAAGACAGACTCATCCATACATGGCCATCAAAATCAAAGAGGAAGTACAAAAACAGATTGACGCAGGTTTCCTCGCCACATCAGAATATCGTCAATGGTTAGCCAACATAGTACCAGTTCCGAAAAAGGACGGAAAGGTCAGAATGTGTGTAGACTACAAGGATCTGAACAAAGCTAGTCCGAAGGATAACTTTCCTTTACCGCACATAGACACGCTGGTAGACAGTACAACAAAGTTCAAAGTCTTCTCTTTCATGGATGGATTCTCGGGCTATAATCAAATCAAAATGGCGCCGGAAGACATGGAGAAAACTTCCTTCATCACCCCATGGGTCACCTTTTGTTACAAGGTAATGTCGTTCGGTTTGAAGAGCGCCGGGGAAACCTATCAAAGGACCATGACTACTCTATTTCATGACATGATACACAAAGAAATAGAAGTGTATGTCGATGATATGATTGCCAAGTCTAAAACAGAGGGGGAGCATGTGACCCACTTGTCAAAATTATTTGAGCGACTGAGAAAGTATAAACTCTAGCAAAGGATGACTAAGTTCTGTCTTATACCTTTAAGAGGTCTTCAGGGTCCTTGTATTAAGCCCAAGAGAAGGCATGAGAACTTCTAGGAAGCTGAAGGGTTCTTGTACAAAGCCCAAGAGGAGGCGGGGATGCTTTTAGGAAGCCTGTGGGTCCCAAACCAAGAAAATTTCAAGAAATGCTATTCACCGAGAATAGATCATTTAGTGAAAGTTCTGAGGTTTTTAAGAAACTCAAGAGATACTATTCACTGAGAATAGATCAACTTCGGGGAGTAGAATTTCTTTGACGATTTCTAATGGTGACAGCCTGAGAAAAGGTTCACGAAGAATACTGCCTTTCTCTTTGTTTCATATTGTTTAAGCCCAAGAGAAGGCAATACTGTATCTGGAAATCTTATGGGGATCTAGTTTTGACTGTATTTAAAGAGTGACCAACATGGCTTTACCTAGTTCTAGACCTAGTTGTTGAGGAAAACTCTAAGGAGAGGCCCAAGGTTTAATAGTGATCTCACCGTTGTTTTGAAAATTGTAATGGGACTTATACAACGACTGAAATCCAAAAAAGGTTTTTGTACAAAGGGATGGGTTTTTCATCTCAAGGGGGGCCCAGTTGATTTTGTTACAAAGGCGACGATCTCGCTGAACTTTTGAAAATATATAGAGGGACTTATACAATTTGTGAGGCCCAAAAAAGGTTTTATTTACAAAGGGGTGGAACTTACACTCTATTAAGATGCCCATGAGTGTTTGAAAAAGATTTGTTAGGGTGAAAATCAAAGAAACCCTAATTTCATTTTCTTTTAAAAGTAATCCTTTTAATAAAAATGAATAAAATGACAAAAATACCAAATAAGTCTAAATAAACTACTTGTAATTTTTTGTTAAGGTTTGAAAAATGAGGTTTTAATCACAAGATGATTTCGGACTCATTTGATTTTGATTTTTTAAGATGAATATTCATTTTTAAAAGGTTTAAAAACAATAAAAATGAATTTATTTACAAAAATACCAACTATATTAAATAAATAATATAAATTTGATTTTTTGTGAAATAAAATATTTTAACATTTTTGTGATTTTTTCCAAAAAGAACCAATAAAAAATAATTAAAATTGAGAGAGAAATTAATTTTCCAAATCATTTAAAATAATATGACAAATATTTAAAAAATGGAAAAAGTGTTAAAAAATGGTCGGGGCGAGGTGGATTCGAACCCCAGACCTCCAAGTCACAGCGTGCGTTTTCTACCACTGGGGTGGTGATACATCCGTGTAACAAAACCACCCCATGAATTGTCATACCCCAAATTTTGACCACTAAGATTTCCCATCATTGTGCAAATCATCACCACAATATGGATGAACCATCATACTTCATTAGTCTCCCCAAATATGGGTGAGCATCCACTACAGTCAAAATTAGGGTTTCAAGCCCTCTCTGAGTGCTTAGACAAAGGATCAATCAAGGAATGACATGATATTCAACTTGTCTAACCTCTCAAACATCCACAATGGATCAAGAGGACTCCCACTTCAAGGATTAAGCACAAGGTTGCTCCCTTCTAGGTGGATCAAGCTTCAAGATTGCCAGTGTCACCAAATTAGGGTTTTGGTCGACCAGGGCCTCCAGATGGAAATTTTCCTCTAGGCACGAGCCAATGATTCAAAACATATCCTAATATACTCCATGGAACCTCATGGACCCAAGTATCAAGCCAATTTATCCTCAGGGGATGCATACATCAAAAATCAGGAATTAGGGTTTCTTGACCTAATTCACCCCTAAGTTTACTTTTGGGACAAATCATGAACCAAGACCTCAAGACATGATTTTAGGGTCTCTAATATACCATATTGATCCATTTGGAACAATGGATTGGTCCAAGCAGCTTGAGCAACAAGTTTCAATTTCATCTGAACCACAGTTAGGGTTCTGTGAGAAAGGTCAACTGTAGCTTTGACTTTTGACCAGGACATGCTCCCAAACCCTAAGACATGATTCAATACACCCTATAACACCCATGGAACATGTCCATCAAGTTTGATTTAGGTCAAGGACATGATTTCATAAAGGATTGCACAGTTTGGAATTCATCTGACAAAAAGTCAACTGTGCACAAAAGTCAACTTTGACTTTTTGAGATTTTTCACAAAAATGGATTTTTAACCCTAAAATGATGTTAATGTATGATTTGAATCATCATTCATCAAGAAAAATCAAAGAAAGTGGGATAACTTGTAAAAGGGGTAACCATAAAAACTTAGAAAATTTTCTAAGTTATGAAATAAAGTGACAAAGGTACCAACTTTGGAGGATCATAACTCCTAAACCACAAAGCCATTTTTCCCCATCCAAAGCTTGATTTGTAGATCTCATTGCCCTCTACAAAAGCTTCATACCGACCTATGTCCAAATTCCTCATGGATTTTGAGTTATGGAGTGATCAAAATCAAGAAAAGTCACTTTGTTCCAACACTTGGTGAAAATTTCACTAAGTCAGAATTTGCCTTACTTTTTTCCAAATGTAGGGGGATTCTTCATTTGGATCCAAAAGGTATCAAAACCAAATATGATTAAACAGTTGTTGTATCATATAAGAGCTTTCCAAAATGGCCAAGAACATCACCAAATTCAACTTGAGCCATGAGATATGACATTGGCAAGTTGCCTTGCTGAAATCTGCCAAGGCAAGGCAGAATTTTGCACTTTTACTCGATTTGCCAAAATCAGCCAATTCCAAGCCTTGTCATCACTTTGGACACATCTGAGGATTGAATCTAAAGGGGACAATCACTGAACCAAGCCTCCAAAGTCCTTGGAATAAGAAATAGCGCTCTAAACCTAGAATTGCCCAAAATAGGGACAAGATTCCAATTTTGGATTGGAGCATTCAATGGAAGCACCAAGGTGGCATGGGCTGAGCTATTAGCAACTGAATTTATTCAAGACTTATCCAAGACCAAGGGGACCAGCAGCCTGTGTCCTAACCTCTAGTCAATGGCTAGAGGAGACTTGGATTTTCATTTTGCCAACATTGGCCAACCCTACTCAGCAGTTGCCATTCACTATTCCTTGCAAAACAAACTTGCTCTACTATAAATAGAGCTCAATTGTGATCAGTTTAAGTACACCAAAGGCCTACAACACTTGCCTTTCTCAAAATCCACTTCTCACTCTCAAAAATGCCTTTCTTAGCAAGTCACTATCGGGTTTTTCATTAGAGAGCAATTCCACTCAAACCAATCATGCACACACACCTCACATACATCACATGGGAGCTGATCAAACACTTAAACAACATCTGGAACACTGATTTCTCAGAATCACCTGTCAATTGCTCAAGGTTTTAACCAAGTTGCAGTTGAGATGCCATGAAGTGATCCAGCCAATTTCCATCAAGTCCAAGCATTCAAACACACTCCATTGGGTGCAGGGAAGTTGTTTAGATCATCACAACTCATCTGTAACACCTCCAACTCAGAAATCAATTTGCTCTTGCTGTCACGACCTAGAGGTAAGCCTAAACTTAGTCATCTCTCAATCTATGCATATTTCCTCGCACAATACTTTTGCCAAATGTTCATAATCATGCATGGAATGTTTCCCCTCAAGTAATTGCTTTGTTTGATTTGTGTATCAAAAATCCCATCCTTCATGCAAAATTTAGGGTTCTTGAGGATTTATCATGATTTCTTGTTTTATGCTTAATTTAAATGAAATTAATTGTCATAACCATGATCGTGAGGTGAAAACGAGCAGATTGATATGTGGATTGCATGATATAATCAAGTATTCAGGGACATTGGATAGAAAACGCAAATTTGGGCAAGACAGAAAACGCGCGTGTTCTTGGCCCATGTTCTTGGCGCCATTTTCACAAATTCAAATATTTGAATTTTTGTGATTTTGTATAATTGATTCAAAAATTAATTTCTCTCTGAGTTTTAATGATTTTGAGTTGATTCTTTTTTTAATAATTCAAAAAAATGATAAAATATTTTATTTTATCAAAAAATCCCAAAAATATTATTTATTTCATATAATTGATATTTTTGCAAAGAATTAATGTTTTAATTGTTTTTGACATTTAAAATATTTCTTCCTTATTGATTTTGCAAATTTTAATGATTTCTAATCATTTTGTAGGGCAAAACTTGATTTATGAAGCATTAATCCAAGATCACAATTTGTTTTCCACATGTTAAACAATTTTGATCATTTTAATTGAATATTTTTTTCAATTAAAACACCTTTTGAAAACAAATTAGGGTTTTTGATTAATTCAACCCTCATAAATCAGTTTCAAAACACTTTGGGCCTCTAATAGAGTGTAAGACCCAATCCTTTGTAAATACAAACCCTTTTTGGGCCTAACTTATTGTATAAGTCCCATTGTATTTCAAAAAGTTCGACGCGATCATCGTTCGTTGAAAAAAAAACAAACTTTGGGCATACCCTCGAGTAGTAAGACCCATTTATTTTCTTTAAACTCTTTGGGCCTCTTGAGAGAGTGTAAGACCCAAAACCCCCTTGTACAAACCATTTTGGGCCTCACTTATTGTATAAGTCCCTCTGTACAAGCAAACGGCGCGATCGTCGCCTTTTAAAAAATCAATTGGGCCTCTCCTCGAGCTATAAGACCCATTCAAAACTTTTTGGGCCTCTATTAGAGTGTAAGACCCAATCCCCTTTTAACCAAAACAACTTTGGGCCTCAAATATTGTATAAGCCCTTTTGTGTTAAAAGAAAATCTCGGCGCGATCGCCATTTCAAATCAAATCATCTCGGCCTACCCTCGTGTTATAAGCCTCACTCTTTTTCTTTAAATCTTTTGGGCCTCTTGAGAGAGTGTAAGACCCATCCCTTTGTACATAAAACAATTTTTAGGCCTCAGTCACTCGTATAAGTCCCTCTGTACCAATTCAACAGTGCAATCACTAGTAAAACCCTAGGCCTCTCCTTGAGCTGTTAGCCCCAAATATTTCTTTTTCAAAGCACTTTCTCCTTTGATTTTGAAATATACTTGTTTTCAATCTTTCTTTGTTGAACAACTAACCAAACAACATGGAAGCTTGTGGGGTTGTTTTGCTGTAAGTCTTCTTTCATAAACTCATATCAACTGTGTAATAATAGTATAGATATTTAGAGTTTCCCCGACAACTATGTCTAGCATTAAGCCCGTCGATCACTCTTAAATAGTCAAAACTAGATCCCCATAGGATTACCAGACACAGTCTTCCCTCCTCTTGGGGTTAAACAATATGGAGATGTGAAAGGCAGATTCTTTTTTAACCTTTTCTCAGACTGTCACTTGTAGAAGTTGTCAAAGAAACTATACTCCCCAAAGATGATCTTTTCTCTGTGAATGGCATCTCTTGAGTTTCTTCCAAATTCTCAGACTTTCCTGGCTTGATCTATTCTTTGTGAATAGCCTGTCTTGAACTTATCGGGGTTTGGGGACCCAAAGGCTTCCTAAAAGCATCATCGCCTCCTCTTGGGCGTTGTACAAGGACCCATCAGCTTCTTAGAAGTATTCACAATCTCCTCTTAGGCTTTGTATAAATGATTTCTTCCTCCGGGAATGATAGCCTCCTCTTGGGCTTAGTACAAATTGTCCCTCAACTTCTTAGAAGTTTCCAGCCTCCTCTTGGGCTTCGTACAAATTGTCCCCCCGAACTCCTAAAGGTATAGGAAGAGAAATCAGTCATCTTAATAGAACAGTCTTTCCAAGAGTCTACTACTATTTCTCAAAGCATAGTACAAAAGATGAAACTCTAGACTTGGGCAGTCTAATTTCCTTGAGTCTCAAAGACATTCTCAAGCACCCTTAAAAAATAGGAAGGAACCCCGTAGACTCGGACAGTCTCAATACCCTTTGGATTTCCCATCTCCTCAAAGAAAAGGAAATATCCCTGATCCTCGAATCAAAATCCTTGAGTACAACATTTCTCTTTAAACCAATATACTGGACCTGTCACTCAACTAAAACAACACCCTAGCCTCCTCTTAGGCTTTATACAATGATCCTCCTCAGCGGAGTCAAACTTTTTAGCCTTCATCTCGGGCTTCGTACGAGATACAAAAGACTCTCTTGTTAAGTCAACTCCCTTTAGCCTCCGTCTTGGGCTTTGTACAAGACACAAATCACTCCCTTGTTGAGTCAAACACCTTTTAGCCTCTCTCTCGAGCTTCGTACGAGACACACAAAAAACACCCTCTTGTTGGGCCAATAGCCTTCTCTTAGGCTTTGTATAAGAAAACCACTGGTTGATCCAATCAACCTTTTAGCATCAAAGCTGTGCCTCGCGCACAATACACAAACATCAAAAACTCCTTTCCCTTTCATCTAATCGCTGTAAGCGGCAAGCCTCTGGATCATCTACATCCATGCCACTGTCCTTCCTTTAGCATGAGAAATTCCTAAGGAAATATGGCATTGCTCAAAACTGAGTTAAAGTCTTCTCCTTCAGGTTGGAAATCCCTTATAATGGAAATTATGGCATTGCCGGATTCACACATCCCGGTTAAAGTAATTCTCCTTTATAAAATAGTTGTGACAGACAAAACCCTCTTTAGATATGACAAATTCTCTCTAAAGTCAAACCCTTTCAGCTTCACATCTTGGGCTTTGAACAAGATATAAACTACCTTTCGCTTTACGTCTTGGGCTTTGAACAAGACACCAAAACACCATTTCCTCCCGTAGAATAGGAGGAACTACGATCGCTCTGATTTGCCTGTTTCGAAAAAAATGGGAATACGTAGGCATAAGATTGAAAGAAAAATCTTAGCGAGCACACTAAACAAAAACCCAAAATCCCATACCTTCCCATCTCAATCGAACAACATCAGTCTTAGCCTCCCACCGATCGACCGGACACTATTTTAACAAAATAACCTAAGAGAGACCCACAATCTTTGTAGCATCTTTAAATCAACAGTCATCTGTTCAAACTCAGTTTGCAAGTAGGGTTAATTAGAGACATCTATTTCCCTTCCTTCATCAGCTTTAATAGGATAAAAAATGAATCGAGTTGTAGTACCCCAAAGCTATAAGTGCTTCGCAACCACGTCCAAAAATTCGCGCTACAGAAAAATGGCGACTCTACTAGGGATACAACGAGATCTTGTTCACTTCACATCTCTTAGGTAGAAACCTTAAAAATTTCCACGAAAGGTGGCGCCCTCCGCGGAGCCTCTCTTTCTTTCTTTTATGGGATAGGAGTTTTTGTTGACTTCACTAGGATCTTAGGTCAAACCCTTTAAGTGGGGAAGGAACCACAGAATGGCGTCTCCGCCGGGGAGCCACTTTTTGTCAGGAACATAAGATTCGTAGCTTTTAAAAAGAGTCTAGGACATTAGGACAAATATATATACTGCTTTTCCTAATTGATATCTGTGTTTATTTATCTGCTAATGGGAATGCGTGTGATGCTGCACGTGGAAAGATTGAGTATACACTTAAGATAAGTGATGGCGACGAGGTCGACCATCAACCTCAGTGGAGGCTTCTCAATGCAACCCATTCCTTCTCATAGGCAATGGGCCGATTGTGACGTCTGAGAAGCTGAGGAGCCAACCTTTTTATAGTGCGGAAACTATCGAAAATAGTTGTCACGCGATACTACCCTCATTTGAGGTTGATGATCTATTCTCTGTGAATAACATTTACTCTAAGATTTCATACAGCTCGCTGGCGATCCGCTTGCTGTTTGTTATCCTAGGAGGAGCTGATGATTTTGAGTACAGGTACAAAAATCACCCTAGTATAAACCTTTGGGGATGGGTAGAGCCTTGACTTCATGACAACGACCCTTTGACCCCATGTTTTTACTATGTTTTTGTGTGCTGCATTCATGCATTCATTTAAAAAACATTAAAACATTCAAAAAAATTTCTCTTCTAGTCTCTCTGTCTTTTCAAAATAAACAGAGACTGTGATTGCAAATATCAGAGAAAAGGATTGTGCTAATGGATTTCGGTAGAAGGAGAACTCATAAGTACACCTTCAGGATTCCAAAACTAGAGGATTTAAGAGGTTTGGTGAGGATGATCACAAACCAAGAGGCTTTCAGAGCCAAGTACGGAGGTTTGCTATCTCTGCTAAGAGTCCATGTGATTGAGGGAATCATGGATGCACTCATTCAGTTCTACGATCCGGTCTATCATTGTTTCACATTCCCGGATTACCAGCTAGCACCAACGCTTGAGGAATATTCTCATCTGATTGATCTACACATTACCGATCAAGCTCCATTTTCTGGACTGGAGGAAATTCCAAAGAATCAGACCATTGTAAGAGCAATTCATTTGGACGAGTCTGAGGTCAGGACTCACATGACCACTAATTGTGGCATACAAGGTTTGCCAGCCCAGTTCTTGACAAAGAAAGCCCTGTACTTCGCCAGTATCGGGAACGTGACTGCTTTTGAAAGCATCTTTGTTTTACTCACCTACGGGTTATTTCTGTTGCCCAACATTAATAACTTCGTCGATATCAACTCCATTAAGGTTTTTCTCATTGGAAACCCTGTGCCAACTTTGCTCGTAGATGCGTATCATTCTGTACACTCAGGGAATTTGTACAGTGGAGGGGAGATCACATGCTGTGTACCTCTGCTTTATAAATGGTTTATCTCCCATTTGCCTAAGTCTACTGCTTTTTGGGATCACAAGAGTGCCTTACGTTGGTCGCAGAAAATCATGTCTCTCACCAACTCTGACATTGATTGGTGTAATAGGATTTATGATGGGATCAGGATCATTGACCATTATGGAAACTTCCCCAACGTACCCCTTATAGGAACTAAGGGAGGAATCAATTACCATCCAGTTCTCGTTCGTCGTCAATTTGGATACCCGATAAGACACGTCCCACGGGGTGTTCATCTGAAAGATCTTTTCTTCAAGGAAGGAGAAAATGACAGAGCACTAAAGACAGAAATAATGCACGCTTGGAAGCATGTTCATAAGAAAGGACGGGAGTCTCTAGGAAAACCGGGCTGTGTCTCGGTGGAGCCTTATCTCCACTGGGTACAAACTAGAGCCCTCAAGCTAAAGATGCCTTATGCTCGTCACGGAATTCTTCCACCGAGGGAGTCTGTCATGTACTTCATGACTGAGACTGAAAAGCTCCAGGTTACTCTCAACAAAGTTCAACGGGAGAGGAGGTCTTGGAAGAACAAGTACCGCACCCTCAACGTGGAGTGCATCAAAATACAGTAACTACTGAAAGATAAAGACACTCTGATTGAAATTTTGGAGCAACATGCTGTAGAGAATCAAGATGACCAAAGGAATTTGCTCACTCCATTCACCTGGCAAAGGAATGACAACCCGACAACGGCCCAAGAGCCTCGGTCAAAGAAAAGGAAAGTACCAGAGTCAGCACCCGATTTCTCTTCAGAGAGGACTCGGGACCCATTAGCTTAGGTTTCTGTTTCTGCACCTTGCAATCTACTGTATTTCCATTTCTGTAATCCTTTGAATTTAATAAAAAGGGGTTTCCCCACTGTTTGATATTTACAATCTAATTGTCGAAGTTTATTTTGATTAAACCAAAAAGCAATTAATATAATCATTGTATTCATCATTCTCACATCGCGTATTCTTCTTACCTACGAATCTCGCGTTTGTGTATCGGTTCTAGAGTCAAACTGTCTCATTCGTACAATACTCGGGCCAATCGTCAGAAAAATATGGATGATCTTGTGGAAGAGAACAGAGAGTTGAAAGAAGAGATCGACGCTCTGAGAGAGGATATGAGAAAGCTTCGTAACGACATGCAAGCCATGGAAGAAGCTCAACTACAAAGGACTGTGATCTCAGATGTCACCTCAACGCCCATAGTGGAGAAGTATGATCCTAGGTACAAAATGCCGAAAGATCGTCCTTGGGGCATGCCTGTTAACTATATCTCAGAAGGATATGTTCTGCCGATCACTGAAGATCAGGGAATCATAACAGAAGCCACTGGGCCTGAAGGTTACAAACTTCGGGAAAGCGAAGATGCCAGGGGCATACTGAAAACTCCTGAAGGTTACAAACTTCGGGAAACGCCAAGATTCACTGCCGTAGTCATGGTACCACCCCCTGTGGTGCACACTGTCCCGGAAGGACAGATTCCAAAGATACCTTCTGGTAAGAAGGGAACTATGTTCGACAGAATGGATGAATTCCAGGAACAGTTCCTGGAAATGCAAAAGGAACTGCAAGCCATCCGTGGTCAGGATTTAATTGGCAAGGACGCCGCAGACCTTTGTCTGGTCCCCAATGTGAAAGTTCCGCACAAATTTCAAGTGCCCGACTTTGAAAAGTACAAGGGTAACTCTTGCCCTCAGAACCATCTGGTGATGTACGCTTGGCAAATGTCAGCTCAGACGGAGAATCAAGACCTACTGATTCACTACTTCCAAGATAGTTTAACCGATGCCGCACTCAAATGGTACATGGGTTTAAATCGTATTACGATTAGCACATTCAGAGATCTTGGTACTGCCTTCGTCCAACAATACAAATACAATTTGGACATGGCACCGGACAAAGATCAACTCAGATCAATGTCGCAAAAGGACAAGGAAACCATTAAGGAGTACGCTCAGAGATGGCGTAAAGTTGTCGCTCAGATTTGTCCACCTCTTGAGGAAAAAGAGATGACGAAGATCTTCTTAAAGACCTTAAGCTCATTTTACTATGACAGAATGGTTGCCAGTGCGCCCAGTGACTTCACCGAAATGGTGGGCATGGGAGTTCATCTTGAGGAAGCCGTCCAAGAAGGACGTTTGGTAAAAGATACTGGATCATCAAGTAGTACAAAACGATATGGTAGTGCTCTCCCTAAGAAAAAAGAGCAAGATATTGGGAATATCTCCCTCGGAAAGCAAAGGCGACGATACCAACCGGTAGCAGCTGTAACTCCTGCTATCAGCCCTGCGCCTATTCCTACGTATCAACCTCAGGTTGCGCAGAGCCAACCTAATCAGTAAAGGACACAACAACCTCTTCAGCAGGCTCGTCCTCCATACAATAACAACCGTACAACGCGGCCACCAGGGTTTGATCCTATACCCATGTTGTACGCAGAACTATTTCCGTTACTACTGGCTAAGGGGCACATCCAGACTAAGTCTCCTCTTACAGTACCGGAAAATCACCCTTTTTGGTTCAAAGCGGATCAGACATGCCCTTATCATCAAGGAGGACCAGGGCATAACATAGATAATTGTCTCAATTTTAAATCCGACATGCAAAAGCTTGTTAGGAGCGGGCTCTTATCTTTCAAAGATACGAATCACAATGTTCTTAAGAACCCGCTGCCTCAACATGAGAAAGCTGCAGTCAACCTGATTGAGAAAGAATTTAACAATGTCTATCAAATTCATGATGTACTCTTGTTGAGGACCAATCTGGTCAAGATGCATTGTAGACAGAGTGGATATGGACATGTGCCACCTCATAATTATCATCAATGTAATATCTGCTCTAAAAGCAATCGAGGGTGTTCTGTAGTGCAATCAGCTCTACATGAACAGATGGATCTCGGATGGATCCAAGAGCACTGAGTTCATGGAGTTAACATGGTCTATACGAATTCCAACGTCATTCAGAACCATGACATCCGTGCGATGAATGTCAACCTGGTGGCGATGCATTCAAGGCAAAGCCAGTATCATAATCTGTCGCGACACGATTACAGTTCTTGTCTGACTTACTCGGTAAACAAACACGGATGCTCTTTCATACAGGAGGCCCTTCAGCGTCAGATGGATCTTGGATGGATCTAAGACTATCATGATAGGAATCCCTATCAGATCAATATGGTTCAAATCTTCGACATTCGCTTGATGAATACCAACTTGGTAGAGCTACATGCTGAGCAGGTCCGACTCGGATTCCTGATGTCATATAATTATCACAGCTGTAAAGCGGGTTGCGAAAACAATCAGGGATGTGCCCTTGTCCAGGATGCACTTCTACACTTGTTAAATCACTGGTGGATGCCAATCTATATGGATGAAGATACTCAGCAAATTAGTATCAATAACAGAAACCCCACTCGGGGTCAAAGTCAGGATGTCCGATCTGTGGAAGCTAACCTAGTGAGGTTACATTGTATTCAAAGTGGGAGTGGCCAGGTGCCACCACACAATTATGAATGTTGTGGAGTCTGTTCGAAAAGTAACCAAGGGTGCTACCTTGTGCGACCAGCTCTCCAGGGGCAGGTGGATCGTGGAGAGATTCGCCCATATCCAAGTTCCGGACCCATCAATTGGTCGCCGAACTACCTTGCCAATCAAATTGAGGACGCTGTCGTCATCTCTGATCATCAGAGGACCAGGAATGTTTTTTCCATTACCCCTCTACTTGAGGAATCAAGAATTCCCAACCGGGAACGGATCGAGATTACCTATGATGGTCAGAAAAACCAGAAGGTTCCCATAGTCATCTATCTGCCGGGACCACTACCGTATGAATCAGCTAAGGCAATCCCTTATAAATACGGTACAATAACAATTGAAAATGGAAAGGAAATTCAATTACCCTCCGTCGTGAATATTGCAGACATCAGTTGAGTAACACGAAGTGGTAGAATCTTCAACAGAGGAGTTGGAGAGTCCAACAAAGAAAAGGAACTTCAGACAGAAGCTCCCGATCCATCAGTCGGTCAATCCAGTAATCCCGACCTTTCGAAAAACAATGATGAGATCCTGAAGCTCATCCAAAGGAGTGGATACAACATTGTTGATCAGCTGTTACAAACTCCTTCAAAGATCTCGGTATTATCACTGTTACTCAGTTCAAAAGCGCACAGGGAAGCTCTACAGAAAGTCTTGGAGCAAGTCTTTGTGGAACAGGATGTAACAATCATATAGTTCAATAGTATTGTCTCTAACATCACTTCTTGCAATAATTTGGGATTTAGTGATGAGGAATTACCGGAAGAAGGTCGCCGTCATAACATGGTGCTCAATATCACAGTCAACTGCCAGGACAATACTTTAGCCAGCGTACTGGTAGACATAGGGTCAACCCTGAATGTTATGCCGAAGTCCACTTTGATGCAATTATCATTCAAGGGCCCTCCGATGAGAACCAGCGAGGTCGTCGTCAAAGCGTTCGACGGATCCAGAAAAACGGTTATCGGCGAAGTTGACCTTCCCATAACTATTGGTCCTCACACTTTCCAAGTCACCTTCCAGGTCATGGACATTCGGCCAACGTACAGTTGTTTATTAGGAAGACCTTGGATACATCAGGCTAGAGCGGTCACCTCAACCCTCCACCAAAAGTTAAAGTTCGTCCAGAACGGCCAACTCATCACAGTCTGTGGGGAACAGGCCTTGCTCGTCTGCAATTTATCGTCATCCACTTGTGTGGAACCGGAAGGGATAATCGGAACCCAGTTCCAAGGGCTTTCGCTACATAAGGACGATCAATCCGGAGGAGGAATGCCAATTTCCTCATACAAAGATGCAATTAAGGCAGTCGAGAGTACCGATACAACAGGATGGGGACAGCTTGTCATTCCTACTAGCAATACAACAAAGAAGGGTCTTGGTTTTTTTGTAACCTGTACTCAGACAGCTACCAGCAATGAAAGTCTTCATCCCATTCAGAACTTCTTCCACAGTAGAGGTTTCCTTCACCCAGTGCCTCAGGCAATCCATGCTATCAACGAGGAGGATTCCTCCGACACAGATGAAGAATGGAAGTCCTATCTTAACAACGACGGTTATATGTTTCAGGAAGAGGTGCCTACACCATTTTGCTATCCTGCACAGAGTCCGAGATTTATACCACGGTCAGATGTCGAAATGATATACGGAGGTTGTGATCCGGAAGGATACAGTGCTCCGCCAAATTCATTAGAGGAGGACACTCTGATGAAAGACAACTTTGACAACAATTACTATGGCCCGATGGATGGCCTGCCAATGTGGCAGCCTTACCCAGGAGACATGAGGCCAGAAAGTCAGCTGGGTAATGAAACTCAGCTGAGCATCATTGAACAGAATACTTGTGTCCCCACCATGTCATGGGATCAACACTCAGGTCATTCAGAAACTACTCAACATGACGATGAATTCGCAACGTTTGCAGGACTAGAATTCATCAACTATGCTTTTCCCGAGGTCAACGTCATCGAGAGGGATGACCCCTCCAGTTCCAAAGAAGTGTGGGACACTTTGGGACAACCGAGTAGAAAATACGACTATATGGTCAAGTACACCGCTCCCGAAAGCTCTCGTGTCAGGCTCGAAGATATCCAGCCAACTGGATGGGGAGATACGACTGAGAGTACAAATACTATGCAAAATGCAACAGAGGAATCCTCCTACGACAACTCTGCCTGAGAGACAGATTCCAACGATCCTGCTCCACTAGAAATCAGCGTTATTTCTGAAGACAAATCAAGGAAGGTTCCAGACTTTGTGATTCACCGAGGAGTTCGCCGCCAATGGGTTGATGTCAATGTTACGAAGATTGTTCATAAGTCAAAGTAATTGCCATCTTAACCTTTCACCTTTCCCAAGTGAAACTGATGTTTTGATAGGGCTCTCTTTCTGTAAATTTTCCCTCTTCGCTTTGCCCAAAGCGACAGAGTTTTGTTTTATAGGGCTGTAGTTTCAAGAATCGACTTGTTCATTAATAAAATAACGTCGTTCTATAATTTCCGCATTAATTGTTGTTTTCTCTTTTTGCTTTTCTCAGAAAATGGTAATCTTAAAAAACAATTCAATAACAAAAACAAGCAGTAATAAAAAAGTACACTGCACACACTTGCATTTTCTATATCTCTTCTAAACACGAATCATCACGTCATGCAGATTGCTTGTTTTAAACCCCGTTGAAACATACGATCCGATGCCTTCTCCCAACTTTGAGTTCCCGGTATTTGGGGCTGAAGAAGAAGTTGACAACAAAATTCCAGAAGAGATCTCCCGATTACTCAGACAAGAGGAAAGGTCCATTGAACTTCACAAAGAGCCGTTGGAAACGGTAAACTTGGGTTCAGAAAAAGAGAGAAAAGAAATCAGGATTGGGGCGCTGCTCAGTTCAACTGCCAAAGAGAATTTGATAAAGCTTCTCAAAGAGTTTCCCGATGTATTTGCTTGGTCCTATCAGGACATGCCAGGATTGGATACCAGCATCGTGGAACATCATTTACCATTGAAATCAGAATGTCCGCCAGTAAAGCAGAGGTTGCGACGCACTCACCCGGACATGGCCATCAAAATCAAAGAGGAGGTACAGAAACAGATTGACGCGGGTTTCCTCGCTACGTCAGAATATCCTCAATGGTTATCCAATATCGTACCCGTTCCAAAAAAGGACGGAAACGTCAGAATGTGTGTCGACTACAGAGACCTGAATAAGGCAAGTCCAAAGGACGACTTTCCTTTTACCACACATTGACATGCTGGTTGACAGTACAACAAAGTTCAAAATTTTCTCCTTCATGGATGGATTCTCGGGCTATAATCATATTAAAATGGCGCCGAAAGACATGGAGAAAACTTCGTTCATTACCCCATGGGGTACCTTTTGTTACAAGGTAATGTCGTTCGGTTTGAAGAACGCCGGGGCAACCCATCAAAGGGCCATGACTACTCTGTTTCATGACATGATACACAAAGAAATTGAGGTATATGTCGAGATATGATTGCAAAATCTAAGACAGAGGAGGAGCATGTGACCCACCTGTCCAAACTATTCAAGCGTCTGAGAAAATACAAACTCCGCTTGAATCCCAACAAGTACACCTTCGGTGTCCACTCGGGGAAGCTCTTAGGGTTCATCGTCAGCCAGAAAGGAATTGAGGTTGATCCTGACAAGGTCAAGGCCATTCAAGAAATGCCTTCTCCAAAAACTGAAAAACAAGTCAGAGGATTCCTGGGACGTTTGAACTACATTTTCAGATTCATATTCCTCATGACTGCTACATGTGCGCTGATTTTCAAGTTTCCTCATGACCGGGAATGATAGCCTCCTCTTGGGCTTAGTACAAATTGTCCCTCGGCTTCTTAATAGTTTCCAGCCTCCTCTTGGGCTTCGTACAAATTGTCCCGACGACCTCCTAAAGGTATAGGAACAGAAATCAGTCATCTTAATAGAACAGTCTTTCCAAGAGTCTACTACTGTTTCTCAAAGCATAGTACAAAAGATGAAACTCTAGACTTGGACAGTCTAATTTCCTTAAGTCTCAAAGACATTCTCAAGCACCCTTCAAAAATAGGAAGGAACCCCGTAGACTCGGACAGTCTCAATACCCTTTGGATTTCCCATCTCCTCAAAGAAAAGGAAATATCCCTGATCCTCGAATCAAAATCCTTGAGTACAACATTACTCATATAAGAACTAATTTTCTCTTTAAACCAATATACTGGACCTGTCACTCAACTGAATTAGCACCCTAGCCTCCTTTTGGGCTTTATACAATGATCCTCCTCAGCGGAGTCAAACTTTTTAGCCTCCATCTCGGGCTTTGTACGAGATACAACAGACTCACTTATTGAGTCAACTCCTTTTAGCCTCCGTCTTGGGCTTTGTACAACACACAAATCACTCCCTTGTTGAGTCAAACACCTTTTAGCCTCTCTCTCGGGCTTCGTACAAGACACACAAAAAACACCCTCTTGTTGGGCCAATAACCTTCTCTTAGGCTTTGTATAAGAAAACCACTGGTTGATCCAATCAACCTTTTAGCATCAAAGTTGTGCCTCGCTCACAGTACACAAACATCAATAACTCTTTTCCCTTTCATCTAATCGCTGTAAGTGGCAAGCCTCTGGATCATCTACATCCATGACACTGTCCCTCCTTTAGCATGAGAAATTCCTAAGGAAATATGGCATTGCTCTAAACTGAGTTAAAGTCTTCTCCTTCAAGTTGGAAATTCCTTTTAAAGGAAATTATGGCATTGTCGGATTCACACATCCCGGTTAAAGTAATTCTCCTTTATAAAATAGTTGTGACAGACAAAACCCTCTTTAGAGATGACAAATTCTCTCTAAAGTCAAACCCTTTCAGCTTCACATCTTGGGCTTTGAACAAGATACAAACTACCTTTCGCTTCACGTCTTGGGTTTTGAACAAGACACCAAAACACCATATCCTCCTGTAGAATAGGAGGAACTACGATCGCTCTGATTTCCCTCTTTCGGAAAAAACGGGAATATGTAGGCATAAGATTGAAAGAAAAATCTTAGCGAGCACACTAAACAAAAACCCAAAATCCCATACCTTCCCATCTCAATCGAACAGCATCAGTCTTATCCCCCCACCGATCGACCGGACACTATTTTAACAAAATAACCTAAGAGAGACCCACAATCTTTGTAGCATCTGTAAATCAACAGTCATCTGTTCAAACTCAGTTTTCAAGCAGGGTTAATTGGAGACATCTATTTCCCTTCCTTCATCAGCTTCAATAGGATAAAAAATGAATCGAGCTGTAGTACCCCAAAGCGATAAGTGCTTCGCAACCACGTCCAAAAATTTGAGCTACATGAATACATAAGGGATGCCTTGTTTTAGGCATGGGCAAGGCAAGGCCAGCTTTTTGGCCAAAAATGTAAAGGTTGTAAGTTTCTCATTTCTCCATGTGTTGGGACAAAATTTAGGTCTATCCTGCCTAGAATTTCACAAAGAATCCAATGGTGCCCTTGGTTTTGTCAGATGAGGTTCCCATTTTACAACCTGATGGTGTTTTTGAAATAGGCCTATAATTACATTTTCTATGCTACCTCATGTTACATGCAAGAATTACATGGCACATTGGTTCAAACACAACATATACAACATGTATGAGAGATGTATGATCAGTGGACTTCAAAGCAATGCCTATTTCAAAGAGTTCAAGTTGTGATACTTACCTCTTGGGGAGCTTTTTGTGCTATCTGCCCACTTTCTTGTTCCAGAAGTAATTTGATGCTTTAGACACTCTCAGTTGATCCCTTGGGAGCTTTTAAAATGGTCACCATTAGCTGGAATCCTCAGAAACAAGTTTGAGCTCTTTCTTGCAAAAGGGGAAAAGTGACCAATATGGCAACTCTCTCAAATGGTGTTCCATATGTGGGGAACCATTTGGGACAGTTCAAGGATGATATTTTAAGTGTGTTAGAGGTCTTATCTGGTTTTGAAAGTGACTGAATCAAGACATGGCTTGAAAAATGCACAAAAAGTCCAATTTTGAGGTTTTGAGAGAGGACTTTGTGATTTTGGTGTTACAGGTCACATATGAGAGTTTGGACAGCTTAGATATGACATATTGGATGTGTTTGGATCATGATTTGTGATGGAATTTCTCTCTAACTCAAAAACTCATAGATGCCTTGCAAAAGAAGGCATTTTGGCCCAAAGAGAGGGATTTTGAGGAAAGCATCAGTTTAGGTGCTTTGTTGTACTCAAACTGATCACAATTGAGGCCTATTTATAGGGTGTCAAGTTTGTTTTGGCATCAATAGTGAATGGAGGCTGCAGCAGGCCTTTAGCAATTGTTATGCAAAAGGAATCTCAAGTCTCCTTTAGCCATTGACTTGAGATTAGAGCACAGGCTTTGTAGCTTTGCTTCAGAGATAAACTTGGACTGAATTCAGTTGGAATAGGCTCAGTTCATGCCACCTTGGTGCATCCATTAAATGCTTGAAAACAAATTTGGAGTCTTGGCATCTTTGTAGCCTTTTTAGGTTTGGCATGGCTATTGTAGATTCTTGGACTTTGGAGGCTTGGGTATCAGATCATTCCCTTCTTGTTTTATCCTCAGATGTGTCCAAATTGATGACAAGGCTTGGATTGATCATATTTGGACAAATCGAGCCAATGTGCATAAATCTTCCTTGTAAAAATCAGTTCAGGATGCCATGTTCCAAGGGTTGTATCTCCTTGCTCAAATGGAATTTGGAGATTATCTGGTTCTTGTTGGAAAGACCTCATGACATACTTTAACTTTGTTGTCCACCGCTAGGCCTGGTTTGACTTGGATCAAGGTGAAAAATGTCCCTACATTTGGGAAAAAGTAAGGCAGATTTTGACTTAGTGAAAATTTCACTAAGTGTTGGAAAAATGTCATTTTCATGTTTTCAGCCATTTTGATCACTCCATAACTTAAAATCCATGAGGAATTGGAATGAGCTATAGTTGACACTTTTAAAGTGTGTAATGAGAGCTACAAATCCAGCTTTGGACCATCTAAAATGGTTGTTTGGATCTCAAGTTATGATCCTTGGAAGTTTGTACCTTGGCCACTTTATTCCATAACTTAGAAAAATTCTAAGTTTTTTATGGTTACCCTTTTTACAAGTTACCTCATTTTCTTTGATTTTTCTTGATGAATGATGATTCAAATCACATATTAACAATGTTTTAGGGTCAAGGAACCATAATTGTGAAAAATTCCAAAAAGTCAAACTTGATTTTGTGCACAGTTGACTTTTTATGGGATGAAATCCAAACTGTTCGATCCTTTGTGAAATCAAGTCCTTGACCTAAATCAAACCTAATGGATATATTCCATAGGTGTTGTAGGGTGTATTTAATCATGTCCTAAGGTTTGGGAGCATGTCTGGGTCAAAAGTCAAAGGTACAGTTAACTTTTACCTCGAAACCCTAATTGTGGTCCTGATGAAATTGAAACTTGTGGATCAAGCTTCTTGGATTAATTCATTGTTGCAAATGGATCAATGTAGTGCATTGGAGACCCTCAAATCATGTCTTGAGGTCTTGACTCATGTTTTGTCCCAAAAGTCAACTTAATTAGGTCAAGAAACCCTAATTCCTAATTTTTTTATGAATGCTTCCCCTGAGGTTAAATTGACTTGATGATTGGGTCCATGAGGTCCCTTGGAGTATCTTAAGTTTGGCTCTGAAGCAATGGCTCATGCCCAGAGGAAAATTTCCATCTGGAGGCCTCAGTCGACCAAAACCCTAATTTGGTGACACTGGCGATCTTGAGGCCTGATCCACATGGAATGCTGCAACCTTGTGCTTGATTCTTGATGTGGGAGTCCTTTTGATCCTTTGTAGGTGTTTGAGAGGCTAGACAAGTTGAAGATCATGTCATTTCTTGATTGATCATTTGTCCAAGTGCTCTAAGAGGGCTTGAAACCCTAGTCCTTGATTGTGGTGAATGCTCAAACATCTCTGAGGAGATTGATGAGACATGATGTTTCATCCATATTGTGATGATGATTTACACAATGATGGGAAATCTTAGTGGTCAAAATTTGGGGTATGACAGATGCCCCTATTTAATCTTCTTGGACCCGAAGGTGTGAATGGCGAAGGTATTCGGGCATTCGGGCATTCGGGGTGCAAGAGGATTAAATATCAGAATAGCCGAAATTTTGATGGTGGTTATGAATGGCCATTTCCTCATCCATCTTTTTTTGCTTAGCAATGATGCTTAAAAAAGGTAAAAACTTCCACTCGATCCTAGTATTTAGCCACGGAACTGGTCTCAATTTCTAATATACACTTCCCCTCGATCCCGGTCTTCTGCCAAGGAACTGGTCCCAGTTTCTGATATAAACTTCCCCTCAATCCTGGTCTTCAGCCAAGGAACTGGTCTCAGTTTCTGATATAAACTTCCTCTCGATCCTGGTCTTCATCCAAGTAACTGGTCTCAGTTTCTTTTGTCAATAAACTTTCTTGACAAGGGGCGCTATTTGTAGCGGTTTTCATCAAACTCCTCGCCGGGTTTACTGGGGAGATGCCATTTTATGGAAAAGGTTTTGATGTCAGACTTGCTGGGGAAACCCGTTTGTCTGAGCTGTGGAGGTGTAAAAACTTCTCTGTTCGGAGACGCCATTTGTTGATTCTACTGGGGGAAAACGAATCTCTTGAGAGTCTGCTTTCTGCTTAGGGATATTACATCATACTTTTCCTCGAGATCCTTTCGGGGAAATGCCATGTGATGTAATCCAATTTGGAGGTGTTGATGACCTTTTCTTCAGCGAATCTTTCGGAGAAAAACTGTTGTATTGCCGAATCTTTGATTAAGAGGCTTTCTCTGGGATTTTCCTTATTTCGAGAAAGCAGAGATATCATCTTCAATGGCTAAGAGTGATATTTGTCGAATGCCTTCTTGCCTTTCAGAGGTTCAAGTTATCAAAGTGGTCAAGGACCAGCTTCAATCCAGAAATAAACTGGAGGAGAGATTGTTCAGACGCGACATTGCCCGACGAGGAAAGAATTGACAACTCGATTGAGAGGACTTTTATCTCTTGGGGTATAAGACCGACTGGAGTGATAGTGATGCAATATGAATATGAATGTAAATCAATAATGCATGATATATGTATGTTTATGCTGACAAAACTGACGCGACATACAGACTATAGTGGATGAACATGACTGGATACTCGGCCACTACTAGGGACGAAGAAGTACCATTTGGTTCAAAATAGCAATTCCGCCATGCTTAGGAGAGATAGTCCCCGTGGAGAAAACTGTTGGTCGGACTTATGAGGTAAGAACTCGGTCGGGGATGTCAGATGAAACGTGGTCTCTGACACAACTGATCCTTCACTCAGGCATACTGGTTTAGAAGGAGTACTTTAATTCTGCACTTTGAGGTTCAATCACCTTTGGAGAAGCGATCGATGTTCTTTTGATGTTCAATAGTCAAAAGAATTTCCATCTTTATTTTAAAAGCAGAAAAAGTTTGACAAGTAAATTCATTTTTTTTGTTTTATTTCAAGAATCGTTGATCATATTAAAATGTCGTTCTGTAAAACCAAAACAAATAAGAATTATAAACAAAAGCACTAGGGCTTAAATTTTATTTATAGGATGGAAATCAGCCAAACACGTGATCCCATATAGTATTTACAAAGTTAGAAAATGGTAATTTAAGGGAAAAAGGCTACATTGAACCATAACAACCGCTATCCTTCTACCAACTTTGAATTCTGGACATCCTGAGCTTCTGTCGAAGATGACCTTGACTGGTGTTTCTCCTGATGGATGGCATTACTGCTGCTGGGGGATTTGCTCCTTTGCTGAACGTAGTTACTTACCATTAATCCCTAATTTTTTCCTGGATTCTACTTTGAGATTTCCAATCCACCGGGATAATTTTTGCTTGTGTCTCTAATTTTTCCCTGGACCGCCCTTTCGGGTTTTCAATCCACCGAGACGTTTTTTTTTATTTATTCGAAATATTTCTTGACTACGTCAACATTTGTGGGGTAGGAAAATTCCTCTCCATCCATGGTTGCGCGTCTCAAGGCGCCACCTGAGAAAGCTTTCTTGACCACATAGGGGCCCTCATAATTCAGAGTTCATTTGCCCCGTGAATCAGTGAGAAAAAATTGTATCTTCTTGAGCACGAGGTCTCCGTTTCTGAAGACACAGGGTTGAACCTTTTTGTCAAACGCCTTCTTCATTCTTTGCTGATACAACTGACCATGGTATAGTGCCGTCATTCGCTTTTCTTAGATCAGATTGAGTTCTTCGTGTCGACTTTGACACCATTTAGCCTCTGTTAGTTTAGCTTCCATTAATACCCAGATTGATGGGATCTCTACTTCTACGGGGAGCACTGCCTCCATGCCATATACTAGAGAGAAAGGGGTTGCCCGTGTTGAAGTGCGGACAGATGTGCGATAACCGTGAAGAGAAAAGGGTAACATCTCGTGCCAGTCTTTGTAGGTTACAACCATCTTTTGAACAATCTTCTTGATGTTCCTGTTAGCCGCTTCTACCGCTCCGTTCATCTTGAGTCGGTAGGGAGATGAGTTATGGTGTTCAATCTTGAACTAAGCGCACAACTCTTTCATCATCTTATTCTTCAAGTTAGATCCATTATCAGTAATGATCTGGTTTGGAACACCATAATGGCAGATGAGATTGTTTTTAATAAAGCGGACCACGGCTTGTCGGCTTACAATGGTGTATGACGCTGCTTCAACCAACTTGGTGAAGTAGTCAATGGCTACCAGGATGAACCGATGTTTGTTCGAAGCCTTGGGTTCGATCATGCCAATCATGTCGATTCCCCATATAGAAAATGGCCACGGAGAAGAGAGAACTTTGAGATGCGTTGGCGGTACATGGATCTTGTCTGAGTATATCTGACACTTGTGACACTTCCTCATGTACTTGTAGCAATCGGACTCCATGGTCAACCAGTAGTATCCTGCTCTCAGAATTTTTCTCGCCATTGTGTGTCTGTTGGCATGAGTGTCAAAGGATCCTTCATGAATTTCTTTCATCAGGATGTTTTCTTCGAGTCTGTCTACACATCGGAGCAAGACCATGTCAAAGTTTCTCTTATAGAGTGTATCACCGCTCAGGAAGAAGTTGCCAGCCAGTCTTCTAAGGGTCTTTCTGTATTTTCTGGATGCCCTAGGTGGTTACTCTTGTTTCTGAAGGAAGCATTTGATATCGTGATACCAAGGTTTGTCATCTATGACTGCTTCAATCGTGAAGATGTAAGCGGGCCGTTCCAGGCGCATTATGTCGATTTTAGGTATACTGTTCCATTGACCTACACTAATCATGGAAGAGAGAGTGGCTAATGCATCAACCATGTGATTCTCGTCACGAGGGATATGGTGAAACTCGACTCGGTTGAAGAAAGGTAACAACCTTCTTGCGTAGTCTTTGTTAGGAATCAGTCCTGATTGGTATGTGTTCCAATCTCCTTTGATGTGATATACAACTAGGGCTGAGTCGCCATATACATCTAAGTTCTTGATCCTTAAGTCGATCGCTTCTTCGAGACCCATAATATAAGCTTCGTATTCGGCCTCGTTGTTTGTACACTTGAATGTCAGTCGGGCGATGAAAGGAATGTGGGTACCTGAGGTGTTATGATGATTGCCCCAATTCCATTTCCATAATGATTGACAACTCCGTCAAAGATAAGTCCCCATTGGGACCCTGGTTCCAGCCCTTCACTGGGTAGCAGTTCATCGCAGTCTTTCATTTTTAGATACATGACATCTTTGTCTGGGAAGTCAAATTCGGCTGATTCCTGATCTTTAATCGGTTGATGAGCCAAATGATTGGCTAAAACACTTCCTTTTACAGCTTCCTGAGCGTGGTACTCAATGTCATATTCCGATAACAACATCTGCCAACCGGCAATCCTTCCCGTGAGAGCAGGATTTTCAAAGACATACTTGATTGGATCCATTTCAGAGATTAACCAAGTAGTGTGATGAATCATATACTGGCAAAGACGTTCGGCTTCCCAAGCTAGAGCACAACAAGTTTTCTCAAGCATAGTATACCGAGTCTCACAGTCGGTGAATTTTTGCTCAAATAGTAAATGGCAGACTCTTTTCTTTTTGTTTCGTCTTGTTGGCCAAGTACACAACCCATGGAGTCTTCCAAGACTGTTAGGTAGATAATCAACGGTCTTCCCTCTACTAGAGGTGATAGAATCGGTGGGTTCATCAGGTATTCTTTGATACTGCCGAAGGCACTTTGGCAGTCTTCTGTCCAAATGCAGTCCTGATTCTTTTTGAGTAATTTGAAGATTGCCGCGCATGTCGCGGTCATGAGGAATATAAATCGGGAAATGTAATTCAAACGTCCCAGGAATCCTCTAACTTGTTTTTTAGTCTTTGGAGAAGGCATTTCTCGAATGGCCTTAACCTTGTCAAGATCAACCTCAATTCCTTTTTGGCTAACAATAAATCCTAGCAGTTTCCGTGAGCGAACACCGAATGTACACTTATTGGGATTCAAGCGGAGTTTGTATTTTCTCAGACGCTCGAATAGTTTTGACAGGTAGGTCACATGCTCCTCTTCTGTGTTAGATTTGGTAATCATATCATTGACATATGCCTCAATTTCTTTGTGTATCATGTCATGAAACAGAGTAGTCATGGCCCTTTGATAGGTTGCCCCGACGTTCTTCAAACCGAGCGACATTACCTTGTAACAAAAGGTGCCCCATGGGGTGATGAAGGAAGTTTTCTCCATATCTTTCGGCGCCATTTTGATTTGATTATAGCCCGAGAATCCATCCATGAAGGAGAATATTTTGAACTTTGTTGTACTGTCAACCAGTATGTCAATGTGTGGTAAGGGAAAGTCATCCTTTGGACGTCTTTGTTCAGATCCCTGTAGTCTACACACATTCTGACCTTTCCATCCTTTTTCGGAACTGGTACTATGTTGGCTAGCCATTGAGGATATTCTGATGTAGCGAGGAAACCCGCGTCAATCTGTTTTTGTACTTCCTCTTTGATTTTGATGGCCATGTCTGGATGAGTCCGTCTTAGTCTTTGTTTTACCGGCGGACATTCTGACCTCAATGGTAGGTGATGTTCCACGATGCTGGTATGCAATCCTGACATATCCTGATAGGACCAAGCGAATACATCTGGAAACTCTTTGAGAAGCTTTATCAAATTTTCTTTGACAGCTGGACTGAGCACTGCCCCAATCTTGACTTCTTTTCTCTCTTCTTCTAAACCTAAGTTTACCGTTTCCAACAACTCTTTATTAGGTTCAATGGACCTTTCCTCTTGTCTGAGTAATTGGGGATCTCTTCTGGAATTTCTTCGTCATTTTCTTCTTTAGCCTCAAATACCGGGAATTCAAAGTTCGGAGAAGGTGTTGGATCGTATGTTTCAATGGGGTTTGAAATAAGCAATCTGCATGACGTGATGATTTGTTTTAGAAGGGATAGAGAGAATGCAAGAGTGTGTGCAGTGTATTTTCTGAAAAATGCTTATTTTTGTTATTTGAGTTGTTTTTAGGATTACCATTTTTTGAAAAAGTGAAAAAAGAAAACAGTAGTAAATTCGGAAATTACAGAACGACATTATTTTATTTATGATCTTGTCGATTCTTGAAACTACAGCCCTATAAAACAAAACTCAGTCGCTTTGAGCGAAGCGAAGAGATACATTTACAGACATTGAGCCCTATTAAAACATCTGTTTCACCTGGGCAGGGTGAAAGGTTAAAATAAAGACGGCAACTACTTAGACTTATGGACGACTTTCGGGACATCGACAGTGACCCATTGGCGGCGAACTCTTTGGTGAATCACAAAGTCTGGTACCTTCTTTCTTGATTTGTCTTCAGAAATAACCCTGATTTCTGGTGGAGCAGGATCGTTAGAATTTGTCTCCCAGGCAGAGTTGTCGTAGGAGGATTCTTCAGCTGTATCTTGCACATTGTTTGCACTCTCAGGTGGATCTCCCCATCCAGTTGGCTGAATGTCTTCGAGCCTGATGCGAGAGCTTTCAGGAGCGATGTACTTGACAATGAAGTTGTATTTGCCACTCGGTTGTCCCATACCTCTTTGGAACTGGAGGAGTCATCTCTCTCGATGACGTTAACCTCGGGAAATGCATAGTTAAGAAACTCTTGTCCTACAATCTTGGCGAATTCATGGTTGTACTGGATATTTTCAGAATGCTCTGAGTAATGATCCCATGGCTCTGTGGGGACACAGGTATCCTTTTCAATGATGCTCAGCTGATATGCATCGTTCGGCTGACTCTTTTTCCCCGAGTCTCCTGGGTACGGCTGCCAGATTGGCAGTCCATCCATTGGGCCATAATAGTCGTGGTCAAAGTTGTCTTTCATCATAGTGTCTTCCTTTAATGAGTTTGGTGGAGCACGACATCCTTCCAGATCATAATCTCCGTATATCAATTCGACATCTGACATCGGTATATATCTCGGACTCTGTGCGGGATAGTAAAATGGCGTAGGCACCACTCCCTGAGACATATAACCGTCCTCGTTGAGATAAGACTTCCACTCTTCATCTGTATCGGAGGAGTCACCCTCGTTGATGGTATGTACTTCTTGAGATACTGGGTGAAGGAAACCTCCACTATGGAAGAAGTTCTGAATGGGATGAAGACTTTCATCGTTAGTAGCAGTCTGGGTACAGGTTGAAGAAAAACCAAGACCTTTCTTTGTTTTTTTGTTAGTAGGTGTGACAAGTTATCCCCATCCTTTTGAATTGTTACTTTTGATCACTTCGAGAGCATCTTTGTACGAGGAAATCGATGTTCCTTTTCCTGACTGATTGTCGTTGCTCACCGAAAGTGCTTGGAACTGGGTTCCAACAACCTCTTCTGGTTCTACACATGATGATGATAAGTTGCTTACGATCAAGGCTTGCTCTTCGTAGACTGTGACTAGTTGGTCGTTCTTGACAAACTTAAGCTTTTAGTGAAGTGTTGAAGTGACTGCCCCAGCCTCGTGTATCCAAGGTCTTCCTAACAAACAGTTGTATGCTGCTCGGATGTCCATGACCTGGAAAGTGACTTGGAAAGTGTGAGAACCGATAGTTACGGGAAGGTCGACTTCGCCGATAACTATTTTCCGGGATCCGTCAAATGCTTTGACGATGACCTCACTGCCTCTCATCGGAGATCCTTTAAATGATAGTCGCATTAGAGTGGACTTTGGCATAACATTCAGAGCCGACTAGGTGTCTACCAGTACGCTAGCTAAAGCATCGTCCTGGCAGTTGACTGTAATATTGAGCTCCATGTTATGACTTTTGCCTTCTTCCGGCAGTTCCTCATCACTAAACCCTAAGTTGTTGCAGGAAGTGATGTTGGAGATGATGTTGTCGAATTGTCTTATTGTTATATCTTGTTCCATAAAGGCCTGCTCTAGGACTTTCTGTATAGCCTCTCCGTGGGCTTCGAAACTGAATAAAAGAGATAGTACAGAGATTTTTGAAGGAGTTTGCAACATCTGATCAACAATGTTGTACTCACTCTTCTGGATGAGCTTCATCATCTCATCGTTGTTCTTTGAAAGGCTGGGAGTACTGGATTAACCGACTGGTTGATCAGGAACTTCTGTTTGAGGTTCCTTTTCTTTGTTGGGTTCTCCAACTCCTCGGTTGAAGATCCGATCGCTCCGTGTTACTCAACTGATGTCTGCAATATTCACGACGGAGGGTAATGGAGTTTCCTTTCCATTCTCAATTGTTGTTGAACCGTATTTGTAAGGGATAACTTTATCGGATTTGTACGGTACTAGTCCCGGCAGATAGATAACTACAAGAGCCTTTCGATTCTTCTGACCATCGTAGCTGGCCTCGATTGGTTCGAGGTTGAGAATCCTTTCACCATCAAGAGGAATTCTTGATTCATGGAGTAGAGGGATTATGGCACACACATATTTGGCCACTTCTCGTTTAGGGATTAAGACAACATCTTTACCTTGATTAGGATGATAGTCTGACATTGAACCAGAGCTTGACCATGGTTGAATCTCTTTGTGGTCCAACTAACCTGGAAGGGCTGCTCGTACGAGGTAGCATCCTTGATTATCTTTTGAGCAAATTCTACAGTGCTCGTAGTTGTGTGGTGGCACCCGACCTTGTCTGCTTTGTATGCAGTGTAACCTCACTAGATCTGTTTCCATTGATCGAACATCCTGATTTTGATGCCTAGTAGGGTTCCTATTAATCATACTAACTTATTGTGTGTCTTCATCTAGATAGATCGAAAGCCACCAGTGGTTCAACAAATATTGCAGTGTCCTCTGAACGAGTGCACATCCTTGGTCACTCTCATGACATACTTTACGGTTCTGATAATCGTGCGAGGTGATAAAATCGAGTTGGACTTGTGTAGCGTGTAATTCCACCAAGCTGGTATTCATCAAGCGAATATCAAAGATTTGAATCATATTCACTTGATAATGACTTCTGTCGCGGTAATCCTGAATCCATCCAAGATCCATCAGACGCTGGAGGGCCTCTTGTACAAAAGAGCATCCTTGATTGTTTACCAAGCAAATCAGACAGGAATCATAATCGTGCCGTGGCAGATTATGATGTTGGCTTTGCCTTGAGTACATTGCCACTAAGTTGACATTCATCGCACGAATGTCGTGATTCTGGATGATGTTGGAATTCGTATAAGTCATGTTGACTTCAAGAATTCGGTGATCTTGGATCCATCCGAGATCCATCTGTTCCTGTAGAGCTAATTGCACCACAGAACACCCTTGATTATTTTTAGAGCAGATATCACACTGGTGATAGTTGTGAGACGGTACATGCCCACATCCGCTCTGTTTGCAATGCATCTTGACCAGGTAGATTCCCAATAAGAGTACATCTTGAATTTGATAGCTGTGCTTAGACTCTTCCTCTATCAAATTTACTGCAGCCTTCTCGTGTTGAGGCAGCGGGTTCGTCTGAACATTTGGATTTGTATCCTTGAAGGATAAGACCCCACTCCTTACAAGCTTCTGCACATCAGATTTAAACCTGAGACAATTTTCTATGTTATGCCCTGGTCCTCCTTGATGGTAAGGGAAAGTCTGACCCGCTTTGAACAAAAAAGGCGGATTTTCTGGTACTGTAAGAGGATACCTGGTTTGGATGTGCCCCTTGATCAGTTGTAACGGAAACAGTTCTGCGTACAATATTCGATTAGGGTCGAACCCTGGGGGTCGAGTTGTATGGTTGTTGTTGTACTGAAGGCGAGCCTGCTGAAGAGGTTATTGTGTCCTTTGCTGATATTGTTGTTGATTTGGTTGGCCCTGAGCAAATTGAGGTTGATACGTTAAGATAGGTGCAGGATTGATAGCAGGAGTTACAGTTGCTATAGGTTGGTACCGTCGTCTTTGCTTTTCGAGAGATATATTACCAATATCTTGCTCTTTTTTCTTAGGGAAAGTACTACCGTATCTTTTGGTACTGCTTGATGGTCCAGTGTCTTTAACTAAACGTCGTTCTCAGACAGCTTCCTCAAGGCGAACTCCCATGCCCACCATCTCAGTGAAGTCACTGGGCGCATTGGCAACCATTCGGTCGTAGTAAAATGAGCTCAAGGTTTTCAAGAAGATCTTTGTCATCTCTTTTTCCTCAAGAGGTGGACAAATCTGGGCGGCAATTTCACGCCATCTCTGAGCGTATTCCTTGAAGGTTTCCTTATCCTTCTACGACATTGCTTGAAGTTGATCTCTGTCTGGTGCCATGTCCAGGTTATACTTATATTGTTGAACGAAAGCAGCGCCAAGATCTCTAAAAGTGACGATCTTAGTCCGGTTTAAACCCATGTACCATTTGAGTGCGGCACCAGTTAAACTATCTTGGAAATAGTGGATCAGCAGCTGTTGGTTCTCTGTCTGAGTTGACATTCTCCGAGCGTACATCACTAAATTACTTTGAGGGCAAGCGTTACCCTTGTACTTTTAAAATTCGGGCACCTTGAATTTGTGCTGAATTTACACATTGGGGACCAAACAAAGGTCTGCGGCGTCCTTTCCGAATAGATCCTGACGCGAATGGCATGCAGTTCCTTTTTACATCTCCAGGAGTTGCTCCTGGAATTCCTTCATTCTGTCGTCCATACTTTAATTTCCACCAGAAGGTATCTGTGGAATCTGCCCTTTCAGGACAGTGTGTACCACGGGTGGTGGTATAGTCATTACGGCAGTGACTCTTGGTGCTTCCCTCTCCCGAAGTTTGTAACCTTCAGGAGTTGCTGTCATGGCCCTTGCATCTTCGCTTTCACGAAGTTTGTAACCTTCAGGCCCAGCGGTTCCTGCTGCAGTTTCCGGATCTTCCGAGATCGGCAGAATATATCCTTCCGGGATATAATTGAGTGGCATGCCCCAGGGACGATCTTTAGGCATTTTATACTAAGGATCATACTTTTCCACTATGGGTGTCGATGTGATCTCTGAGATCACAGTCCTTTATTGTTGCATCTGAGCTGTTGCCAGAGCTTGCATGTCATTGTGAAGCTTTCTCAAATCCTCTTTCAGAGCGTCGATTTCTTCTCTCAACTCTCTGTTCTCTTCCTCGAGATTATCCATTTTCTTTTGTCGATTGGCCCGAGTATTGTACGAATAAGACAGTTTGACTCTAGAATCGAGACACAAACGTGAGATTCGTAGGGAAGAAGAATGCGTTATGTGAGAATGATGAATGATATGCCATGATTATATTAATAATTTTTTTCTTTAATCAAAAGAAACTTCAACAATTGGATTGCAAATATTATACAGTGGGGAAACCCCGTTTTATTGAATTCAAAGATTGCGGTAATGGAAATACAGTAATTTACAAAGGGCTGAAAAAGGAAATGTCTAAACTTATAGATCCCGAGTCCTCTCTGAGGAGAGCTCAGGTGCTGGTTATGGTACTTTCCTTTTCTTTGGCCGGGGCTCTTGAGCCGTTGTCGGGTTGTCATTCCTTTGCCAAGTGAAATGAGCGAGCAAATTCCTTTGGTCATCTTGATTTTCTACAGCGTGTTGCTCTAAAATCTCAATCAGAGCGTCTTTTTCTTTTTACAGTTGCTGTATTTTGTTACACTCTACATTGAGAATGCGGTACTTGTTCTTCCAAGACTTCTTCTCCTGTTGAACTTTGTTGAGAGCAACCTGAAGCTTTTCCGTATCTGTCATAAAATAAAGGACATATTCCTTTAACGGAAGAACTTCTTGACGAGGGTAAGGCATCCTCAGTTTGAGAGCTCTAGTTTGTACCCAGTGGAGATAAGGTTCCACAGAGACATAGTCTGGTTTTCTTAGAGACTCTCTTCCTTTCCTATGAAAATTTTTCCAGGCATGCACTATTTCTGTCTTTAGTGCCCTATCATTTTCTCCTACCTTGAAGAAAAGACCTTCCAGATGAACATTATGCGGGATATGTCTCATCGGGTATCTGAATTGACGCCGAACTAAAACTGGATGATAATTGATTCCTCATTTAATTCCTATGAGGGGTACATTAGGGAAGTTTCCACAATGGTCAATGATTCTTATCCCGTCATAGATTTGATTGTACCAGTCTATATCAGAGTTGGTAAGAGACATGATTCTCTGTGACCAACGTAAAGTACTCTTATGATCCCAAAAAGCGGCAGACTTAGGTAAATGGGAAGTGAACCATTTGTATAGCAGGGGTACACAGCATGTGATTATTCCTCTGCTGTACAAATTCCTTAAGTGTACAAAATGATAAGCATCTGTGAGCAGGGTCAGTACAGGGTTTCCAATTAGAAAAATAATGGCATTGATATCAACGAAGTCATCAATGTTGGGAAACAGAAATAACCCGTAGGTGAGCAAAACAAAGATGCTCTCGAAAGCAGTCACGTTCCCTATACTAGCAAAGTACAGAGCCTTCTTTATCAAAAACTTGGCTGGTAAACCTTGGATTCCACCCTTAATGGTCATGTGAGTCTTGACTTCTGACTCATCCAAATAAATTGCTCTTGCAATGGTTTGATCCTCTGGAATTTCTTCCAGTCCAGAAAAGGGAGCTTGTTCAGTGATAGGTAAATCAGTAAGGTGAGAGTACTCCTCTAGTGTTGGTGCCAGTTGGTAATCCGGGAATGTAAAACAGTGATAGACCGGATCATAGAATTGAATCAACGTACATAGGATTCCTTCAATTACATGGACCCTTAATAGAGACAGCAGTCCTCCGTACCTAGCTCTGAAAGCATCAGGGTTGGTAATCATCCTTGCCAACCCTCTCAAATCCTCTAGTTTTGGAACCTTGAAGGTGTACTTGTGAGTCCTCCTTCTACCGAAATCCATAACGCAATCTTTTTCTCTGATATTTGCAATCATTGTCTTAGTTTAATTTGAAAAAGAGAGACTAGAAGAAAAAATGTTTCTTTGTTTAAAGTTTTTTAATGAAATGAATGCATGAATGCAGCACACAAAAACATAGAAAAAACATGGGGTCAAAGGTTTGGTGTCATGAAGTCATGGCTCTAACCCATCCCCAAAGGTTATACTGGTGATTTTTTGTACCTGTCCTTAAAATCATTGACCCCCTTTGGGATAACAACAGCAGGCTGGTTCACCCGAGCGAGCTGCAGTATCTTAGAGTAATCTCAAATCAGGGTAGTATCACGTGATAACTATTTTCGATAGATTCCGCACTACAAAATATTAACATGGTCTTAGCCTACTAAATCCTCAGTTTCATAGATACCACAATTGAACAATCTGCTTTCAAAAACCGAAGTCGTATAAGCATTGAATCCGCAAAGGGTCTCTCCACTGATTCGATGGTCTACCGGGATCTCTTATTTGGGAGTCACTCCCTGTAAGATTACCCGTCTAATGCCATCACTTATCTTAGGTGTCACTCAAACTTTCCAGATGCGGCATCACCCGCAGTCCCATTAGCAGAAATATAAACACGGATATCAAGTAGGAAAAACGATATATATATTTATTCCTAAAACTAACATCCTAGACCTCTTAAGAATTCTAGTATATAGTCTTATACAAACAAAATGACTCCCCAGCAGAGTCGCCATTTAACTGTAGCGAGCGATTTTTGTCGGTGATGCGACCACCTTATCGCTGGGTTTTCCTCACCGCAGTGAGGAGGAGTGGGTGCTACTTTCTGATTTCTTATTTATCCCATGAAGCTGGAAGGGAAAGGGAAGCTATCTAAAACTAACCTTGCACGCGAATGTTTAACTGAACAAACGCTTAAAAGAGATTGGGGGGTCCGGGGTCAGGTTATACAATGGGGAGTTGTCAATTACCCATCCTATATGTGGTTATCCACAGGATATTAGCTTTAGGTTTCACTTTGTACTTGATGGTATTTATCCGTTAATGGGTTGGGAAAGTTTCTTGGGAAATATGAGAGAGTGAGTTTTTATTAATGTTTGGGTTACTCCCGATGTTTTTGGTAAGGTGCTGGACCTAAGTTTTGATTGATGTGTGAAGGTACTGGACCTAGAGTTTTTGTTTAGTATGCTCGCTAAGATTTCGCAATCTTATGCCTACGTATTCACGTTTAAACGAAGCAGGGAAATTAGAGCAATCGTAGTTCCCCCTATTCTAAGGGAGGAAAATGATGTTTTGGTGTCTTGTTCAAAGCCCAAGATTGAAGCTAAAAGGGTATTTGTGTCTTGTTCAAAGCCCAGGATTGAAGCTAAAAGGTTTGACTGAGAGGGAATTTATCATCTCTAAAGAGGGATTGAACTTCCTCTGAGGGGATTGTTGATTTTTGTGTGCCTTGATCAAAGCTCAAGGTTGAAGCTAAGAGGTTGATTGACTCCACTAGGGAAGTCCTTATACAAGGCCTAAGAGGAGGCTGGAAATGACCGACTCAACAAGAGAGTGTTTTATCTGTCTTGTACAAAGCCCAAGATTAAGGCTAAAAAGAGATTGACTATTTGGGGATATCATTATACAAAGCCTAAGAGGAGGCTATAAGTTTGACTTTTCCAGGGAAAATGTTCTATTTGTCTTGTACAAAGCCCAAGATTGAGGCTAAAGAGGGATTTTGACTCCGCCGGGGAGGTTCGTATGTGTCTTGTACAAAGCCCATGATTGAGGCTGAAATGGGAAATTTAACTGACTCAGGTGAGGATATTCCTATGTATCTTGTACAAAGCCCAAGATTGAGGCTGAAATGAGTTTGGCTCTGCTTGGGAAATCATTCCTCAAAGCCTAAAAGAAGGCTGGGAGGAAATGACTCCACTAGGGAAGATGTTTGTCCCAGACTTAAGAGAAGGTTTTGAAGATTTATGTCTTGTACAAAGCCCAAGATTGAGGCGAAAAAAGGTTTTGACTCAACAAGAGGGTGCTTTTATCTGTCCTGTACGAGGCCCAGGATTGTGGCTGAACAAGTTGGAGAAATCGTCATACCTAAGAGGAATTTGACTTCTACTAGGGGAAATCCTTATACTAGGCCTACGAGGAGGCTGGAAAAGACGAACTCAACAAGAGAGTATTTTTATCTGTCCTATACAAAGCCTAGGATTGAGGCTAAAAGGGTTGGCTCAACAAGAGAGTGCTAAAAGGTGATTGACTCAATAAGAGAGTCTGAAAAGTTGATCGACTCAACAAGAGAGTCTGAAAAGTGATTGACTCAACAAGAGAGTCTGAAAAGTTGGTGGACTCAACAAGAGTCTAAAAAGTGATTGACTCAACAAGTGAGTCTAAAAAGGTTAGCTCTGCTGGAGAGAATCATTTGTACAAAGCCCAAGAGGAGGCTAACTTCGCTGAGGAAGGGTCATTATACAAAGCCTAAGAGGAGGCTAGCTTTCTGCTGAGGATTATTGAGATCCCTAGGCAGGTCCAAGTGGGGAATCGACTCTTACTGAGGTTTATAGAAGAGTTGAGATATCAGATACCTTGAGGTTCTGATTTGGGATTGTGTTATACTGACCCTAGTTGTGGAATTTTTAGGAGAGAGACTGGGTTTTAACTCAGCTGGGAATTGATCGGATGATCAGGGTTCCTCCAATGCTCGTAGGGAACTTGAGAATGTCTTTAAGACTCAAGGGGATTTAGACTGTCCAAGTCTACTGGTGTGGAAGAGTATTATCTTTTGTACGACGCCCAAGAGGAGGCGGGTGTTTTTAAGGGATGAGAATCAACCCTAAATTGGTCTATGAATTGACATTGGAAAGACTGCTCTAGCAAAGGATGACTAAGTTCTGTCTTATACCTTTAAGAGGTCTTCAGGGTCCTTATATTAAGCCCAAGAGAAGGCGTGAGAACTTCTAGGAAGCCGGAGGGTCCTTGTACAAAGCCCAAGAGGAGATGGGGATGCTTTTAGGAAGCCTGTGGGTCCCAAACCAAGAAAAGTTCAAGAAATGCTATTCACTGAGAATAGATTATTTAGTGAAAGTTCTGAGGTTTGAAGAAATTCCATAGATGCTATTCACCGAGAATAGATCAACTCCGGGGAGTAGAATTTCTTTGACGATTTCTAATGGTGACAACCTGAGAAAAGGGTCACGAAGAATACTGCCTTTCTCTTTGTTCCATATTGTTTAAGCCCAAGAGAAGGCAAGACTGTATCTGGAAATCTTATGGGGATCTAGTTTTGATTGTATTTAAAGAGTGACCAACATGGCTTTACCTAGTTCTAGACCTAGTTGCCGGGGAAAACTCTAAATAGCTATACTAGTATATACAGTGGATATATGACAAGTATCTAAAAGGGTATGAAAGAAGACTTACAGAGGAGCTTCTTCTCACAATACGGTTATATACATATGAAAGCGAGTAAATGAAATATATTCAAACTTACAGGTGAGCAAGCTTCCATGCGGTATTGTTAGTTATTCAAATAAATTAAAGAAAGTTTTGATAACAACATGTATATTTGAATCTAAATCAAAAGGGAAGTTGTTTTGGAAAAGATTGTTGGGGCTTATACTCAAGGAGAGGCCCAAGGTTTAATAGTGATCGCACCGTTGTTTTGAAAATTGTATCGGGACTTATACAACGACTGAGGCCCAAAAAAGGTTTTTGTACAAAGGGATGGGTCTTATAGCTCAAGGAGAGGCCCAGTTGATTTTGTTACAAAGGCGACGATCGCGCTGAACTTTTGAAAATATACAGAGGGACTTATACAATATGTGAGACCCAAAAAAGGTTTTATTTACAAAAGGGTGGGACTTACACTCTATCAAGAGGCCCATGAGTGTTTGAAAAAGATTTGTTAGGGTGAAAATCAAAGAAACCCTAATTTCATTTTCTTTTAAAAGTAACCCTTTTAATAAAAATGAATAAAATGACAAAAATACCAAATAAGTCTAAATAAACTACTTGTGACTTTTGGTTAAGGTTTGAAAAATGAGGTTTTAATCACAAGATGATTTAGGACTCATTTGATTTTTATTTTTAAAGATGAATATTCATTTTTAAAAGGTTTAAAAACAATAAAAATGAATTTCTTTACAAAAATACCAACTATATTAAATAAATAATATAAATCTGTTTTTTTGTGAAATAAAATATTTTAACATTTTTGTGATTTTTTCCAAAAAGAACCAATAAAAAATAATTAAAATAGAGAGAGAAATTAATTTTCCAAATCATTTAAAATAATATGACAAATATTAAGAAAATGGAAAAAGTGTTAAAAAAGGGTCTGGGGCGAGGTGGATTCGAAACTCAGACCTCCAAGTCACAGCGCGTGCCTTCTATCTCTGGGGTGGTGATACATCCGTGTACAAAACCACCCCATGAATACATAAGGGATGCCTTGTTTTAGGCCTGGGCAAGGCAAGGCAAGGCCAGCTTTTAGGCCAAAAACGTAAAGGCTGTTACTTTCTCATTTCTCCATGGATTGGGACAATATTTAGGTCTATCCTGCCTAGAATTTCACAAGCAGTCCAATGGTGCCCTTGGTTTTTTCAGATAAGGTCCCCATTTTAAAACCCGATGGTGTTTTTAAAATAGGCCTATAATTGCATTTTCTATGCTTCCTCGTGTTACAGGCAAGAATTACATGGCAAATTGGTTCAAACACAACATATACAACATGTATGAGAGGTGTATGATCAGTGGACTTCAAAGCAATGCATATTTCAAAGAGTTCAAGTTGTGATGCTTACCTCTTTGGGAGTTTTTTGTGCTATCTGCCAAGTTTCTTGTGCCAGAAGTAATTTGATGCTTTAGACACTCTCAGTTGATCCCTTGGGAGCTTTTAGAATGGTCACCACCAGCTGGAATCCTCAGGAACAAGTTTGAGCTCTTTCTTGCAAAAGGGGCAAAAGTGACCAATATGGCAACTCTATCAAATGATGTTCCAGTTGTGGGGAACCATTTGGGACAGTTCAAGGATGATATTTTAAGTGTGTTTGAGGCCTTATCTGGTTTTGAAAGTGACTGAATCAAGATATGACTTGAAAAATGCAAAAAAGTCCAATTTTGAGGTTTTGAGAGGGGACTTTGTGATTTTGGTGTTACAGGTCACATATGAGAGTTTGGACAGCTTAGATATGACATATTGGATATGTTTGGATCATGAGTTGTGATGGAATTTCTCTCTAACTCAAAAACTCAGAGATGCCTTGCAAAAGAAGGCATTTTGTCCTAAAGAGATGGATTTTGAGGAAAGCATCAGTTTGGGTGCTTTGGTGTACTCAAACTGATCATAATTGAGGCCTATTTATAGTGTGTCAAGTTTGTTTTGGCATCAATAGTGAATGAAGGCTGCAGCAGGCCTTTGGCCAATGTTATGCAAAAGGAATCTCAAGTCTCCTCTAGCCATTGACTTGAGATTAGAGCACAAGCTTTGTAGCTTTGGTTCAGAGACAAACTTGGACTGAATTCAGTTGGAATAGGCTCAGTTCATGCCACCTTGGTGCATCCATTGAATGCTTGAAAACAAAATTGGAGTCTTGGCATCTTTGTAGCCTTTTTAGGTTTGACATGGCTTTTGTAGATTCTTGGACTTTGGAGGCTTGGGGATCAAATGTGTCCAAATTGATGACAAGGCTTGGATTGATCAGATTTGGACAAAACAAGCCAATGTGCACAAATCTTCCTTGTAAAAATCAGTTCAGGATGCCATGTTCCAAGGGTTGTATCTCCTTGCTTAAATGGAATTTGGTGATGATCTGGTACTTGTTGGAAAGCCCTCATGATATACTTTAACTTTGATGTGCACCCCTAGACCGGGTTTGACTTGGATCAAGGTGAAAAATGTCCCTACATTTGGGAAAAAGTAAGGCAAATTTTGACTTAGTGAAAATTTAACTAAGTGTTGGAAAAATGTCATTTTCATGTTTTCAGCCATTTTGATCACTCCGTAACTTAAAATCCATGAGGAATTGGAATGAGCTATAGTTGTCACTTTTAAAGTGTGTAATGAGGGCTACAAATCCAGCTTTAGACCATCTAAAATGGTTGCTTGGATCTCAAGTTATGGTCCTAGGAAGTTGGTACCCTAGCCACTTTATTCCATAACTTAGAAAAATTCTAAGTTTTTTATGGTTACCCCTTTTACAAGTTACCTCATTTTCTTTGATTTTTCTTGATGAATGATGATTAAAATCACATATTAACATTGTTTTAGGGTCAAGGAACCATAATTGTGAAAAATTCCAAAAAGTCAAACTTGATTTTGTGCACAGTTAACTTTTTATTGGATGAAATCCAAACTGTGCGATCCTTTGTATAATCAAGCCCTTGACCTAAATCAAACCTAATGGATATATTCCATAGGTGTTGTAGGGTGTATTGAATCATGTCCCAAGGTTTGGGAGCATGTCTGGGTCAAAAGTCAAAGGTACAGTTGACTTTCCCCTCGAAACCCGAATTGTGGTCCTGATGAAATTGAAACTTGTGGATCAAGCTTCTTGGATCAATCCATTGTTGCAAATGGATCAACGTAGTGCATTGGAGACCCTCAAATCATGTCTTAAGGTCTTTGTCATACCCCAAAATTTGACCACTAAGATCTCCCATCATTGTGCAAATCATCATCACAATATGGATGAACCATCATACCTCATCAGTCTCCCCAAAGATGGGTGAGCATCCACTACAATCAAACTTAAGGTTTCAAGCCCTCTCAGAGTTCTTAGACAAAGGATCAATCAAGAATTGACATGATCTTCAACTTGTCTAAACCTCTCAAACATCCACAATGGATCAAGAGGACTCCCACATCAAGGATTAAGCACAAGATTGCTCCCTTCTAGGTGGATCAAGCCTCAAGATCGCCAGTGTCACCAAATTAGGGTTTTGGTCCACTAGGGCCTCCAGTTGGAAATTTTCCTCTGGGCATGAGCCAATGCTTCAAAGCATAACCTAATATACTCCATGGAACCTCATGGACCCAAGTATCAAGTCAATTTGACCTCAGGGGATGCATACATCAAAAATCAGGAATTAGGGTTTCTTGACCTAATTCACCCCTAAGTTGACTTTTGGGACAAATCATGAGCCAAGACCTTCAGAGAGGATTTGAGGGTCTCTAATAAACCACATTGATCCATTTGCAACAATGGATTGATCCAAGAAGCTTGAGCAGCAAGTCTCAATTTCATCAGTACCACAGTTAGGGTTTTGAGGAAAAAGTCAATTGTTGCTTTGACTTTTGACCAGGACATGCTCCCAAGCCCTAAGACATGATTCAATATACCCTATAACACTCATGAAACATGTCCATCAAGTTTGATTTAGGTCAAGGACATGATTTCCTAAAGGATTGCACAGTTTGGAATTCATCGGATAAAAAGTCAACTGTGCACAAAAGTCAACTTTGACTTTTTGAGATTTTTCACAATTTTTAACCCTAAAATGATGTTAATGTATGATTTGAATCATCATTCATCAAGAAAAATCAAAGAAAGTGGGATAACTTGTAAAAGGGGTAACCATAAAAACTTAGAAAATTCTCTAAGTTATGAACAAAGTGGCATGGGTACCAACTTTGGAGGATCATAACTCCCCATCCAAAGCTTGATTTGTAGATCTCACGGCCCTCTACAAAAACTTCAACTGGACCTCATTCCAATTCTTCATGGATTTTGAGTTATGGATTGATCAAAATCACAAAAAGTGAAAATGTCACTTTTTTCCAACACTTAGTGAAATTTTCACTAAGTCAGAATCTGCCTTCAATTTTTTCCAAATGTAGAGACATTTTTCACTTGGATCCAAAAAGTATCAAAACCAAATATGATCAAACAGTTGTTGTATCATATAAGGGCTTTCCAAAATGGCCAAGAACATCACCAAATTCAACTTGAGCCATGAGATATGACATTGGCAAGTTGCCTTGCTGAAAACTGCCAAGGCAAGGCAGAATTTTGCATTTTTGGTCGATTTGCCAAAATCAGCCAATTTCAAGCCTTGTCGTCATCTTGGACACATCTGAGGATCAAATCTAAAGGGGACAATCACTGAGCCAAGCCTCCAAAGTCCTTGGAACAAGAAGTAGCATGCCAAACCTAGAATTGCCTAAAAGAGGGACAAGACTGCCATTTTGGATTGGAGCATTTAATAGATGCTTAGAGGTGGCATGAACTGGAATTTTTGCAACTGAATTCAGTCAAGATTCCTCCAACAAGTAGGGAACCAAAGCTCTGTGCTCTAACCTCTAGTCAATGGCCAGAGGATACTTGGATTTTCATTTGCCAACATTGGCCAAACCTCTGCTGCAGTTGCCATTCACTATTGATCCCAAAACAAATTTGTTCTACTATAAATAGAGCTCATTTTTGCTCAGTTTGAGTACACCAAAGCCATCAAATAGATGCTTTCCTCAAAATCCCTTTCTCTAGGCAAAAATACCTTCTTTAGCAAGGTAACTCTGAGTTTTTGAGTTTGAGAGCTTTTTCAATCAAACCAAACACACACACACCTCATAAACATCATATGTAGGTGATCCAAACTCTCACAAGTGACCTATAATCACAAAATCACAAAGTCACCTCTCAAAACCTCAAAATAGGCATTTTGTGCATTTTTCAAGCCATGTCTTGATTCAGTCACTTTCCAAACCAGATAAAACCTCAAACACACTCCAAATATCATCCTTGAACTGTCCCAAATGGTTCCCCCCATCTGGAACACCATTTGAGAGAGTTGTTGTTTTGGTCACTTTTAACCCCTTTTGCAAGAAAGTGCCAGTTTGTGTTTTTGCAGGTACCAGCTGATTCCAATCATCCTAAAAGCTTCTAAGGGATCATTTGAGTGTGTCTAAAGCATCAAATCATTTCTAGAACAAGAGGCTTGACAAATTGCACAAAAACTCCAAAAAGCTCAAAAAGAGTTAAGCCTCATGACTTGAACTTTCCAAAATATGCAATGCTTTGAAGTCCACTGATCATGCACACCTCATACATGTTATATATGTTGTGTTTGAACCAATTGATCATGTAATTCATGCCTGTATCAAAGTGTAGCATAAAACATGCATTATAGGCCTTTTTCAAAACCATTATCGGGTTTTAAGGAGGGAGTGTGATCTGAAAAAACTACCACCACCATTGGATTCCTTGTGAAATTTTGGTCCAGATGCATATAAATTTTGTTTCAATCCTAAAATCAAGACATGACTTGTATATTTGTGTTTTCACTCAAAACAATGGATGTATCACCACCCCAGTGGTAAGGAGTGTGGGTTCAAACCCCACCCATGCCATTTTGTGTTTTTTCACATTTTGCCATTTTTTCCAATAATTTTATGTTTTATTAATTAATTGGAAAATTAATAACTCTTTCATTTTTAATTATTTTTTATTGGTTGTTTTTGCAAAAAATCACAAAAATGTGGAAATATTATATTCCACAAAAAAATTAAGTTTATATTATTTATTTAATATAATTAGTACTTTTGTGAATAAATTCAATTTTATGTGTTTTTAAACATTTTAAAATGAACATGCATCTTGAAAAATCAAGACCAAATGAGTTTTAATATCTCTTGTGATTAAAACTTCATTTTTCAAACCTTAAACAAAAATCACAAATGGTTTATTCAAATTCATTTGGTATTTTTCATTGATTTTCTTTTAATATTTACTGTTAAAGGAAAACAAATTAGGGTTTCTTTGATTTTCACCCTCACAAATCATTTTCAAACTTTTGGGCCTCTATTAGAGTGTAAGACCCAATCCCCTTTTAACCAAAACAATTTTGGGCCTCAGATATTGTATAAGTCCCTCTGCGTTAAAAGAAAAGTTTGGCGCAATCGTCGCCCGTTTAAAATAAACCATCTGGGCCTCTCCTCGAGCTATAAGATCCATTCAAAACTTTTGGGCCTCTATTAGAGTGTAAGACCCAACCCCTTTTGAAAACCAAATCATCTTAGGCCTCAGTCATTGTATAAGACCCACTACGTATTCAAAAATCTCGGCGCGATCGCCATTTCAAACGAAAAATCATATGGGCCTACCCTCGTGTTATAAGCCCTGCTCTTTTTCTTTAAACCTTTTGGGCCTCTTGAGAGAGTGTAAGACCCATCCCTTTGTACAGAGAATTTTTCTTGGGCCTCAGTCACTTGTATAAATCCTTCTGTACAAAACGATAGTGCGATCATTGACAAAAAAACCCTGGGCCTCTCCTTGAGCTGTAAGCCCCAATTTTTCTTTCAAAGCACTTTCTCCTTTGATCTTGAATATACTGTTGTTTTCAATCTTTCTTTGTTGAACAACTAACCAAACCGCATGGAAGCTCTACAACCGAGTAAGTGGTTATATGCTTTCTTTATCCGCTTTCACACATATATAACTGTATTGTGGGGCTGTTTCACTGTAAGTCTTCTTTCATAAACTCATATCGACTGTGTAATAATAGTATAGATATTTAGAGTTTCCCCGGCAACTACGTCTAGCACTAAGCCCTGTTGATTACTCTTAAAATAGACAAAACTTGATCCCCGTAGGATTATCAGATACAGTCTTCCCTTCTCTTGGGGTTAAACAATATGGAGACGTGAAAGGCAGCATTCTCGGTGAACCCTTTCACAGACTGTCACCTTTAGAAATCGTCAAAGAAACTCTATTCCCCAGAGATGATCTTTTCTCTGTGAATGGCATCTCTTGAGTTTCTTCCAAATTCTCGAACTTTCCTGGCTTGATCTATTCTCTGTGAATAGCCTGTCTTGAATTTCTCGGGGTTTGGGGACCCACAGGCTTCTTAAAAGCATCCTCGCCTCCTCTTGGGCGTTGTACAAGGACCCGTCGGCTTCTTAGAAGTATTCACAGCCTCCTCTTAGGCTTCGTATAAATAATTTCTTCCTCCGGGAATGATAGCCTCCTCTTGGGCTTCGTACAAATTGTCCCTCGGCTTCTTAAAATTTTCCAGCCTCCTCTTGGGCTTCGTACAAATTGTCCCGACGAACTCCTTGAGGTATAGGAACAGAAATTAGAAATCTTAATACAACAGTCTTTAAAAAAATCTAGATCTTGCTACTACTGTTTCTTAAACTTAGTACAAAAGATGAAACTCTAGACTTGGACATTCTAAATTCCCTTGAGTCTCAAAGACATTCTCAAGTTCCTTTAAAAACTAGGAGATGAAACCCGTATACTCGGACAGTCTCAATACCCTTTGGATTTCCCATTTCCTTAAAGAACAGGAAATAACCTTGATCCTCGAATCAAATCCCTGAGTGCAAACAGTACTCATATAAGAACTGATTTCCTCTTTAAATCAGCATACTGGACCTGTCACTCAACTGAAACAGTAACCCTAGCCTCCTCTTAGGCTTTGCACAATGATTCTCCCCAGCGGAGTTAACCTTTTCGGACTCTCTTGTTGAGTCAACCTTTAGCCTCCATCTCGGGCTTCGTATGAGATACAAAATCACTCTCTTGTTGAGTATAAAAAACTCTCTTGTTGAGTCAATCTTTAGCCTCCGTCTTGGGCTTCGTACAAGACACATCTACAAATACTCTCTTGTTGAGTCATCCCTTTTTGCCTCCATCTCGGGCTTTGTAAGAGATATAAAAACACTCTCTTGTTGAGTATAAAAGATTCTCTTGTTGAGTCAAAACCCTTTTAGCCTCCATCTCGGACTTTGTACGAGATACAAAAACATTCTCTTGTTGAGTATAAAAGACTCTCTTGTTGAGTCAAAACCCTTTTAGCCTCCATCTCGAGCTTTGTACGAGATACAAAACACTCTCTTGTTAAGTATAAAAGACTCTCTTGTTGAGTCTAACCTTTAGCCTCCGTCTTGGGCTTCGTACAAGACACATAAAAAAAATTCTCCTGTAGACCCTTTTAGCCTCTCTCTCGGGCTTCGTACGAGACACACAAAAATCACCCTCTTGTTGGGTCGATAGCCTCCTCTTAGGCTTTGTATAAGGAAACCCCGGTTGAACCAAACAACCTTTTAGCATCAAAGTTGTGCCTCGTTCACAATATACAAACATCAACAACTCCTTTCCCTTCATCTAATTGCTGCAAGCGGCAAGCCTCTGGATCATCTACATCCATGCCAGTGTCCCTCTTTTAGCATGAGAAATTCCAAAGGAAAGATGGCATTGCTCTACACTGAGTTAAAGTCTTCTCCTTCAGGTCAAAAACCCTTATAAAGGAAATTATGGCATTGCTGGATTCACATATCCCAATTAAAGTAATCCTCCTTTATAACCAGTCACCCAACAATTGTGACAAACAGACCCCTTTAGAGATGACAAATTCTCTCTAAAGTCAACACCCTTTTAGCTTCACATCTTGGGCTTCGAGCAAGATACAAATAGACTTTTTAGCTTCATATCTTGAGCTTTGAACAAGATACAAACCACCTTTAGCTTCACGTCTTGGGCTTTGAACAAGACACCAAAACACCATTTCCTACCATAGAATAGGAGTAACTACGATCGCTCTGATTTCCCCGTTTTGGTAAACGGGAATACGTAGGTATAAGATTGAAAGAAAAATGTTAGCGAGCACACTCAACAAAAACCCACAATCCCATACCCACATACATCAATTAAAAAGTATCAGTTATAACCCCCTACCCATGAACATTCCCGGTGTTCAGTTATAAACAAAGAAAGAAGAAAGAGGTCCCACTTCCATATCGCATCCGTAACCTAACAGACCGCTGTTTAAACTCGGTATGCAAGCAGGGTTAATTGGAGACATCTATTTCCCTTCCTTCATCAGCTTCAATAGGATAAAAAAATGAATCAACCTGTAGTACCCCTAAAAGAGCGACAGTGCTTAAGAAACACGTCCAGTTTCGCTCGCTACAGTCTTGGCTCATGGTTTGTCCCAAAAGTCAACTTAGGGGTGAATTAGGTCAAGAAACCCTAATTCCTGGTTTTTTTTATGAATGCTTACCATGAGGTTAAATTGACTTGATGATTGGGTCCATGAGGTCCCTTGGAGTATCTAAAGTTGTGCTCTGAAGCAATGGCTCATGCCCAGAGGAAAATTTCCATCTGGAGGCCTCAGTCGGCCAAAACCCTAATTTGGTGACACTGGCGATCTTGAGGCCTGATCCACTTGGAATGCTACAACCTTGTGCTTGATTCTTGATGTGGGAGTCCTTTTGATCCTTTATAGGTGTTTGAGAGGCTAGACAAGTTGAAGATCATGTCATTTCTTAATTGATCCTTTGTCCAAGTGCTCTGAGAGGGCTTGAAATCCTAGTCAATGATTGTGGTGAATGCTCAAACATCTATGAGGAGATTGATGAGGCATGATGGTTCATCCATATTGTGATGATGATTTGCACAATGATGGGAAATCTTAGTGGTCAAAATTTGGGGTATGACAATACCAATCAAGATTGATTCCTTACAAAGATTATGCGAGAAGGTTGTTACCATTCTTCAACAGGATCGAGTTTCATCACATCCCTCGTGAAGAGAATCATATGGTTGATGCATTAGCCACTCTCTCTTCCATGATTAGTGTAGGTCAATGGAATAACATACCTAAGATCGGCGTAATGCATTGTGAAAGGCCCGCCTACATCTTCACAATTGAAGCAGTCATAGACAACAAATCTTGGTATCACGATATCAAATGCTTCCTTCAAAAACAAGAGTACCCGCCTGGGGCATCAAGAAAAAACAAGAAAAGCATCAGAAGATTGGCAGGAAACTTCTTCCTGAGGGGTGATACACTATATAAGAGAAACTTCGGCATGGTCTTGCTCCGATGCGTAGACAGACCAGAAGCAAACATGCTGATAAAAGAAATTCACAAAGGATCCTTTGGCACTCATGCCAACAGACACACAATGGCGAGAAAAATTCTGAGAGCAAGGTACTATTGGTTGACCATGGAATCCGATAGCTACAAGTACATGAGGAGATGTCACAAGTGTCAGATATACTCAGACAAAATCTATATACCGCCAACGCATCTCAAAGTTCTCTCTTCCCCATGGCCTTTTTCCATATGGGGAATCGACATGTGGTGGTCCGATTTATCAAAAACAATATCATCTGCCGTTATGGTGTTCCAAGCCAGATCATTACTGATATTGGATCTAACTTAAACAATAAGCTGATGAAAGAATAATGTGTTGAGTTCAAAATCTAACACCATAACTCGTCTCCCTACCGACCTAAGATGAACGGAGCGGTAGAAGCAGCTAACAAGAACATCAAAAAGATCGTTCAAAAGATGGTTATAACCTACAAAGACTGGCACAAGATGCTACCCTTTTCTCTTCACAGTTATCGTACATCTATCTGCACCTCAACAGGGGCAACCCCTTTCTCTCTAGTATATGGCATGGAGGCAGTGCTCCCCATAGAAGTAGAGATCCCATCAATCCGGGTATTGATGGAAGCTAAGCTAACAGAGGCTGAATTGTGTCAAAGTCGACACGATGAATTGAACCTAATCGAAGAAAAGCGAATAACGACACTATGCCATGGTCAGTTATATCAGCAAAGAATGAAGAAGGCGTTCAACAAAAAAGTCTGACCTCGCGTCTTCAGGAAAGGAGACCCCATGCTCAAAAAGATACAATCATTTCTCACTGACTCCCGGGGCAAGTGGACTCCGAATTATGACGGCCCCTATGTGGTCAAGAAAGCCTTCTTAGGCGGCGCCTTGAGACTTGCAACCATGGACGGAGAGGAATTTGCCTACCCCACAAATGTTGATGTAGTCAAGAAATACTTCGCCTAAATAAAAAAATAAAATAAAAATACGTCTCGGTGGATTGAAAACCCGGAAGGGCGGTCCAGGCAAAAATTAGAGACATAAACAAAAATCATCCTGATGGATTGGAAATCTCAAAGTACAATCCAGGAAAAAATTAGGGATTAATGGCAAGTAACTACGCCTGATCAGTTCAACTCCTGAACAGTAATGCCATCCATCAGAAAAATTCCAGTCAAGGTCATCTTCGACAGAAGCTCAGGATGTCCAGAATTCAAAGTTGGTAGAAGGATAATGGTCATTATGTTTAAATGTAGCCCTTTTCCCTTAAAATTACCATTTTCAAACTTTGTAAATGCTCTACGAAATCACGCGCTTGACTGAGTTCCATCCTATTAATAAAATTTGAGTCTTAGTGCTTTTGTTTGTAATTCTCATTTGTTTTAGCTTTACAAAATGATGTTTTTAATATGATCAATGATTCTGGAAATAAAACAAAAATGAATTTACTTGTCAAAACTTTTTCTGCTTTTAAAATAAAGATGGAAATTCTCTTGACTGTTGAACATCGAAAGAACATCGATCGCTTCTCTGAAAATAATTGAACCTCAAAGTGCAGAATCAAAGTACTCCTTCTAAACCAGTACACCTAAATGAAGGATCAATCGTGTCAGATACCATGTTTCATCTGACACCTCGGCAGAGTTCTTACCTCCTAAGGCCGACCAACGCTATTCCCCACAGGGACTACTTTTCCTAAGCAAGGCAGGATTGCTATCTGGAACCAGTGATACTTTTCATCCCCCGAAGTGGCCGAATATCCGGTCGTGTTCGTCTATTAGTCAGTATGTCGTGTCAGTTTTGTGAGCAAAAACATACACACATCATGCATTATTGATTTGCATTCGTAATCATATTGCATCACTATCACTCTGGCCAGTCTTGACCCCTAGTGATAAAAGTCCTCTCAATCGAGTTGTCAGTTCTTTCTCAGGAAATGTTTTGTCTGAACGATCTCTCCCCAGTTTATTTCTGGATTGGAGCCGGACCTCGACCACATTGATAACTTGAACCTCTGAAAGACAAGAAGACAGTCGACGAACGTCACTCTTAACCATTAACGATGATATCTTCGCTTTCCCGGATTAAGGAAAATCCCCAGAGAAAGCCTCACAACTAAAGACTCTCAGCAACACATTTATTTTTCTCTCCAATAAAGTCAATGATAATGAAGTCATCAGCACCTCAAAATTGGATTACATCGCATAGCGTTTCTCCAAGAAGATCCCGAAGAAAAGTATGATGTAATATCCCCAAGCAGGAAACAGTCTCTCAAGAGACTTGTTTTTCCCAGTAGAGTCAACAAATGGCGTCTCCAACAGAGAAGTTTGAACACCTCTACAACTCAGACGAATGGGTTCCCCAGCGAGTCTGACATCAAAACTTGGTCCCATCAAATGGAATCTCCCCAAAAAAATTCGGCGAGAAGTTTTAGAAAAAACCGCTACAAATAGCGTCCCTTGTCAAAAAAGTTTATTAACAAAAGAAACTAAGACCAGTTCCTTGGCTGAAGACCAGGATCGAGGGGAAGTTTATATCAGAAACTGAGACCAGTTATGTGGCTAAAGACCAGGATCGAGGGGAAGTTTATGAACGAAAGAAACTAAGACCAGTTCCATGGCTGAAGACCAGGATCGAGGGGAAGTTTATTTCAGAAACTTAGACCAGCTCCGTGGCTAAAAACCAGGATCGAGGGGAAGTTTTTACCTTTTCTAAGAATCATTGTTTTGAAAAAGAAGATGGATGAGCAAGCAGCCATTCGTAACCACCATCAAAATTTTGGGTATTCCGATATTTAATCCTCTTGCACCCCGAATGCCCGAATACCTTCGCCATTCACATCTTCGGGTCCAAGAAGATTAAATAGGGGCATCTGTCATACCCAAATTTTGACCACCAAGATTTCCCATCATTGTGAATCTCATTACCACAATATGGATGTACTTTCATGCCTCATCAATCTCCTCAGGAATTGTTAGGCATTCTTCACAATCAAAGATTAGGGTTTTAACCCCTCTCAGAGCATTTAGACAAAAGATCAATCAAGAAAAGACATGATCTTCAACTTGTCTAGCCTCTCAAACATCCATGAAGGATCAAGAGGTCTAACATAACAAGAATTAAGCACCAGGTTGCAATATACCAAGTGGATCAAGCCTCAGGATTGCCAATGCCACCAAATTAGAGTTTTGGTCGACTGAGGCCTCCAGATGAAAATTTCCATCTGGGCATGAGCCAATACCTCAATGTATGGTCTAATAAACTCAAAATGATCTCAAGAGCCCATCCACAATGGAAAAATCATCTTGAAGGTCCATCTATCAAAAAATCAGGAATTAGGGTTTTGACCTAATTCAACCCTTTGGTTAACTTGTGAAGTGAGGCATGGCTTGAAGCTTCAAAATGAACTTCAAGGACCTCAAGTACATCATATTGATATGTCCACAAGATTTGATTAACTCAAAGAGCTCAAGTCATAAGCCACAAGAACTCAAAACCATCTGATCACAAATTAGGGTTTCTAATGGAAAAGTCAACCCTATCCTTGACTGTTGGCCTACCCTTGGTCTCAAACCTTGGGGAGGGGTCTAAGACATTCCTAAATACCCTTGGAGGTCATCCATGAAGTTTAATTAAGCCCAAGGGTTGATTTTACAAAAGGATCACAAAGTCAAAATTTCATCTGATGAAAAAACTCAACTGTACAAAAAGTCCAAGTTTGACTTTTTAGATTTTTGTCAACCAAGGTTCCTTAACCCTAAAACAATGTTAATATGTGATTTGAATCATCATTCATCAAGAAAAATCAAAGAAAGTGAGTGAACTTGCTAAAGGGGTAACCATAAAAAAACTTAGAATTTTTTTAAGTTATGGAACAAAGTGGCTAGGGTACCAACTTCCAAGGACCGTAACTTGAGATCCAAGCAACCATTTTGGGTGATCCAAAGCTGGATTTTTAGGTTTTAATACACTATAAAAAAGCTTCAACTACATCAAGTTCCAATTCTTCATGGATTTTCAGTTAGTAGTGGATCAAAGTGGTGAAAAAACCAAAATATGTCAAAAAACACTTAGTGAAAATTCTGCCTTGTAATTTCAGCATGAAACATCAAACTTCCAAGGCATTTTTCACATTGATCCAAGATGAATCAATGAAATCTTCAAAATTCAATGTTTTAGTACATCATTCAAGCTTTTCAAAAAGTACAAGAAGTCTCTCTAATTAATTTTGAGCTAAGAGATACATCCATGGGAAGTTAGCTCCAAAATCTAATTTTTCACTAAGTCAGAATTGTGCATTTGGTCGAATATGTATAATATGAGTCATAAAGACATGTTTATCCATATGCACACCTCAGGGGGAGACCAAGGAGGAACAAACACTGATCCATAAGCCTTCCAAGTCTTTGGAACTACATGTAGGTCTGTCATCCCTAAAAGCTAAAGAAACCTCAAGACTCCAATTTTGTTTTGAGACATTCAATGGATGCATAGAGCTGGCATGTATCAGTCTATGATCAACCAAATGAGTCAAGATAAGCTCATACAATAGAGGACCATAGGCCTGTACTCTAATCTCAAGTCAATGGCTAGAGGAAACTTGAGATTTCATTTCATCCACATTGGCCAAAGGCCTGCTGCAGTTGCCACACACTGTTGCTTGCAAAACAAACTTGACACACTATAAATAGGCCTCAATTATGATCAGTTTGAGTACACCAAAGGTCCTAAACAGATGCCTTTCTCAAAATCACCACTTTCACTCCAAAAACACCTTCTCTTGCAAGTCACTATCAGGTTTTACATTTGAGAGTGTTTCCAACCAAACTAATGGTTCGCACACCTCACATATAACATATAGAGGTGATCCAAACTCTTACATAACATCTGGAACATCAAAATCACTAAATGGCAACCCAATTGCACAAGACTCATGACTTGCTGGAGAAGGAATCAGGTTTATCAATCCAGAGGTTTTCCAATCAACCTAAGCACTCAAACACATCCATTGAGGTACAAGGAAGTTGTCCAAATCATTGGAACTCATCTGTACCACCTCCAAACCAGAATTCGATTCTCACTTGTAGAGGTAAAACTTGAACTCTAAAACTCAATGAATCATGCATCATAAACATGTTTTCTTGTTTCCATTGTGTTTCTGGATGTGTGTAGATCATTTACCCTCATTCAATTGTTGTTTACAATTCGTGTATAGGATTTCATTGAGTTCAAGCCAATTTTAGGGTTCTTCAGGTTTTATCAGATTATGTTTTGATTCACTTGATTTCAATAAAATTGGGTATTGCCATTGTGTTACTCATCTGAAAACGCACGATTTTCATATTTGGATCATGTGAAATGGTTGAGAGATGAGTGAGATAGGAGGCTTCACGTATCTGAGCTTGAGGTTGAAGATGATCATGTGAAACGCACGATTTTTTGCTTGGGGGGGGGGGGGGGGGGGGGGGCATTTCATATTTTTTATCACTTGTTTTTTAATCAAACTTTCACCATCTTTTAATAACTTTGAAAATTAATTTCTCATTCATTTTTAATCCGTTTTGATTAATTCCTTTTGCAAAAATTCACAAAAATATTAAAGTATTTTATTCTACAAAAAATCAGATTTATATTATTTATTTAATATAGTTTGTATTTTTGTGAATAAATTCATTTTTTATTGTTTTTAAACATTTTAAAAGTGAATTTTTATCTTGAAAATCAAAATCAAATGAGTTCTAAATCATCTTGTGATTAAAATCTCATTTTTCAAACCTTAACTAAAAATCACAAGTAATTTAATTAAACTTATTTGGTATTTTTATCATTTTATTGATTTTGTTTAAAGAATTACTTTTAAAAGAAAATGAAATTAGGGTTTCTTTGATTTTTGATCCTTATCAAAAATTTCAAAACACTTTTGGGCCTCTAATAGAGTGTAAGACTCAATCCCTTTCTTAACCAAAACCATTTTTGGGCCTCAAACATTGTATAAGTCCCAAAACATTTTCAAAAACCTCGGCGCGATCGCCAGTTCAAAATCAAATCACTTGGGCATCTCCTTGAGCTATAAGTCCCATTTCTTTTTCTTAAAACACTTTTGGGCCTCTAATAGAGTGTAAGATCCAACCTTTTTTTGCACATAAATAATTTTGGGCCTCAGACATTGTATAAGTCCCAACACATTTTCAAATCAACGGTACGGTTACTGTTTTTCATCTGGGCCTCTCCTTGAGTATAAGCCCCAACAATCTTTTCAAAAAACAACTTCCCTTTGATTTAGGTTCAAAGGTACAGTTGTTATCAAAACTTTCTTTAATTTCTTTAAAACTAACAATACAGCTATGGAAGCTTGCTCGCCTGTAAGTTTTTATCAGCTTTCTTTTACTTGTTTGTATATATACATGTATATATTTGTTTGAACAGCATGGAAACTTGCTCACCTGTAAGTTTTTACTAGCTTTACTTTACATGCTTTTATATATATAACTGTATTGTGGGAAGTTGCTCCCCTGTAAGTCCTTCTTTCATACCCTTTTAAATACTTGTCATATATCAACTGTATATATACTGGTATATTTGCTTAGAGTTTTCCCCGACAACAAGGTCTAGAACTAGGTAAAGCCAGTTGGTCACTCTTTAAATACAGTCAAAACTAGATACCCATAGGATTTCCAGATACAGTCTTGCCTTCTCTTGGGCTTAAACAATATGGAACAAAGAGAAAGGCAGTATTCCCAGTGAACCTTTTCTCAGATTGTCACTATTAGAACTTGTCAAAGAAATTCAATTTCCCCAGAGAGGATTAATTCTCGGTGAAACCTCTCTTGAATTTCTTCAAACCCTAGAACTGCTCACTAAAGAAAAGATTATTCCCGGTGAAACTTTTCTTGAACTCTTCTTAAGTTTGGGACCCACAGGCTTCCTACAAGCATCTCCGCCTCCTGTTGGGCTTTGTACAAGGACCCTCCGGCTTCTTAGAAGTTCTCATGCCTTCTCTTGGGCTTAATACAAGGAACCTAAAGACCTCTTAAAGGTATAGGAACATAACCTATTCATCCTTTGCTAGATCAGTCGTTCCTGTGTCAAATCTCAGACCAATTGAGGGTTGATTCTCATCCCTTAAAGCACCTGCCTCCTCTTGGGCATCATACAAAGATAAAATCTTCCATACCAGTAGACTTGGACAGTCTAATCCCCTCTTGGATCTCAAAGTCATTCTCAAGCACCTTATAAACATAGAAGAAACCCTGGTCATTCTGGATCAATCTCCAGTAGAGTTAAAACCCTTGGGTTCTAAAACCCAGTCTCTCTCCCAATATCCCCAACCAGGGCCAATTTATCATCATTATAACACTATCCCAAATCAGAACCTCAATATATCTAATACCTCAATGGTTCTGTAACCCTCAGCAAGATTTGATTCCCTATTTGGACCTGCCTCGGGATCTCAATAATCCCCCAGCAGAAGATAGCCTCCTCTTAGGCTTTGTATAATGATCTTTTATTTCCTCAGCATAGTCAGCCTCCTCTTGGGCTTTGTACAATGATTCTCCCCAGCGGAGCTAACCTTTTCAGACTCTCTTGTTGAGTCAATCGACTTTCAAACTCTCTTGTTGAGTCAATCACCTTTCAGTACTCTCTTGTTGAGTCAACCCTTTTAGCCTCAATCTTGGGCTTTGTACAAGACAGATAAAAGCACTCTCTTGTTGAGTCAATCTTTGCCAACCTCCTCTTAGGATTGGTATAATGATTTCCCCTAGCAAAAGCTAGCCTCCTCTTAGGCTTTGTATAATGATTTCTCCAGCTTGTTCAACCACAATCCTGGGATTTGTACATGACAGATAAAAGCACTCTCTTGTTGAGTCAAACCCTTTTCAGCCACAATCTTGGGCTTTGTACAAGACACCATATAAATTTCCTAAGCAGAGTCAATCCTCTCCTTTTCAGCCTCAATCTTGGGCTTTGTATAAGACAGATAATACTCTCCAGTAAAGTCAAACTCATTTCAGCCTCAATCTTGGGATTTGTACAAGGCACCTATAATACCCTCAGCTGAGTCAGTAAAGTCTCACTTTAGCCTCAATCTTGGGCTTTGTACAAGACAGATAAAGATTTCTTTCCCATCGAGTCAGTTTTCTTTTCAGCCTCAATCTTGGGCTTTGTACAAGACACATATAAACCCTCCCCAACGGAGTCAAAATCCCCTTTTAGCCTCAATCTTGGGCTTTGTACGAGACAAATAGAACATTTTCCCCAGAAAAGTCAAACTTTTAGCCTCCTCTTAGGCTTTGTATAATGATATCCCCAAAGAGTCAGTCTCTGTTTAGCCTCAATCTTGGGCTTTGTACAAGACATATATAAACACTCTCTTGTTGAGTCAGCCTGATATAGCCTCCTCTTAGGCTTTGTATAAGGACTTCCCCAGTGGAGTCAATCAACCTCTTAGCTTCAACCTTGGGCTTTGATCAAGGCACACAAAAACCAAAATCCCCTCAGAGGAAATCAAAATCCCTTTGTAGGAAGTCATTTCTCTATTTATCACTTATCAATACAGACATTCAGAACAAACCCTAATCCCAAATAACTGCTGTAAGTGGCACGCTTGTTGACTCAAACATCCAAGCTGTTGTCTATCTTTTATCCTGGTAAATCCTCTCTTTCATCTAATTGCTCTAAGCGGCAAGCCTCTGGATTATTTACATCCACGCCACTGTTCCTCTTTTAGCATGATAAATTCCTAAGGAAAAATGGCTTTGCTCTACACTGAGTTAAAGTTTTCTCCTTCTGGATAAATCCCCTATAAAGGAAATTATGGCATTACTGGATTCACATATCCCAGTTAAAGTAATACTCCTTTATAAACAGATAAGATGTCTCCCTTTAGAGATGACAAATTCTCTCTCAGTTAAACCTTTTATCTTCAATCTTGGGCTTTGAACAAGACACCAAATACTCAAGCTTTTATCTTCAATCTTGGGCTTTGAACAAGAAACCCAAATATATTTTTCCTCCCTTAGAATAGGAGGAACTACGATTGCTCTGATTTCCCTGTTTCATTTAAATGGGAATACGTAGGCATAAGATTGCGAAATCTTAGCAAGCATACTCTAGGTCCAGTACCTTCATACCAAACAAAACCTAGGTCCAGTACCTTACCAAAAACATCGAAAAAACCCGAACATCAACAAAAACCCACACTCTCTCTCATATTTCCCAAGAAACTTTCCCAACCCATTAACGGATAAACACCATCAAGTACAAAGCGAACCCAAACTAACAACCTGTGGATAACCACATATAGGATGGGTAAATGACAACTCCCCATTGTATAACTTGACCCCGAACTCCCCGAATCTCTTTAAGCGTTTGTTCAGTTAAACATTCGCGTGCAAGGTTAGTTTTAGATAGCTTCCCTTTCCCTTCCAGCTTTATGTGATAAATAAGAAATCAAAAAGTAGCACCCCCACTCCTCTTCATTAGGGAGAAACCCCAATTCCTGCGATAAGGTGGTCGCATCACCGACAAAAATTGCACGCTACACTTCCCAACTCCACCCAAACGCCATTGCCTTTGTGCGGGCATACGAACTCGTTTGTAAATATCTCGACGTCGAGGCCACCATCTCCCTCTTTTTCCAGATCTTCCACCTACAACGACAAATGGTGGAGGGCCGTCACAACTGGGTGTCGTTTAAGCAGCCGAGGAGGCTATTTCGGGCATATATGGACTCTGTCCGGAACTTCAAAACTCGGTGGTTCGTTATCAAGCCTCTCACCCGTGCAGCCACCTACACCTTGTACAACCGTAGAATGGTAGAGGTGGAAGGCAGTGGACATAAGGAGGTCCTTGAATTAAAGTGCCCCCTGGAATGGACAGAGGAGCACTTTCAGCTAAGCACTGAGAGTTATATCGTTAATCCATGTGCATTGGGCGATGAGGACCAGCAGGCTTATGAAAAGATAGTGAAATTCATCCAAGGGTTCACCAAGGCGAAGTTGGTGACCCAAGACAGAAACTTCGTAACCAACGCCCATGGAGAGACCCTCACCAATGCTCGGCTCATCAACACAAAGGCTCTCCTCGAGTGCGATACCGAGGAGGAGGCTCTTCGGTTCTTAGTTAGTGGTCATACCCCTAACTCGGGGTCCGTTGTCGTTTCTACTGTAGGTTTACTGATGTCTGTTCTCTTTGTTTTCTTGCAGGTGCCATGTCGACCTTGGAAGAATGTGTGAAGAAGCTGACCTCGACTCTAGGCTCGAGGCTCGAAGAAAGCTGGAAAAGGACGGGTCGAGCAGGTCAAACAGCAGGCGCGGGGCCCCGTGCCCACTCCCGGGGACTCCTCCTGCTCTCCACAACGCAACCAGTCTCCCGACTCTCAGGGGTCTCCGAAGAGGCAAAAGACCATCGAGCAGACGCACGTCGACCTCACTGACAACCCTCCTTAGTTTGTGTTTTCACCCTGTCATTCGAGGCCCAACTTAATTTCGGGGGAAAACTCCACGACCGTTGTTGGTTCCGTGTCCCAGGACATCATGGGAGTCGATCGGGTTTCGAGGAGAAAGAACCTGGTGGAGGACATGGTCGCGATGATGCGGGTTTGTACCACTGCACTGGTCCTGAATGATGAAACATGTCTGTCGTCAGAGCTGACAAGACTGCATAACAGTTTCAAATCAGGTGAGGCTGCAATGAAGAATCTGAGCAAGGACCTTGCGGAGTGCAAGAAACAGAACGAGGCACAGGTCGTGCTTCAGAGGCATCTGGAGGAGAAGTTGGAGAAAGCCGTTGAGGAGAGAAAAAATCTCTTGGAAAGAATCGCCGAGTTGGAGCAGGTTGTCTGACCTACTGAGGAGGAAACTAAGGACGAAAAGTTGTTGGCCTCCCGAGCTGAGTTGATTTCAAAGCTCCGGCTGATCGAGCAGGATGACCTCCACTCTGTCGAGCTGGGCTTTAAAAAAGCCTTGAAGCAGCTCCAGGTGTTGAACCCTAACCTCATCACTAAAGGGGTTGGCCCTTATCACGAGGTCGTTGACGGTTAGATTGTTCCACAGGCATCCGAGGATGACGAAGAGACTGCAGAGGAAGGGAAGCCCGAGGAAGATGTGGATGCTTAGTTTTTCTGTTCAGCCTGTTTGGCATGCGCGCCAATTTTCTTTTGATTTTGTTTGGTTGGCCAGCGCGCCGTGATTTTTGTGATTGCCTGGCCAGCGTGCCAGGAACCTTATGACATTTTTGTAGGTATAATTCGCACAATGGGCTTCTGCCCAGTTTAATGCTTTGCTTTTCGTTTATCTGTGTGTGTGATGCTTCTTGCTTTTCGTTTGTCTGTGGGAACTTCTTGCTTCCCCGTTTTCCCCTTCGAAAAACCAAAGCAACCTTTAGTTTTCTGACAACCATGGCCAACTCCGAGCCTGAGAACAAGACTCCAAATAACCCCTTTGTGTAGTTCGACAACGGAGACCAACGTGAAGACACTGTGGTCGTCCATGTCGAAGAAGTCGACGAAAGGGACGGGAAGACTGCCTCCCCTTTCTCTGACGACGCGGCTTACCACGCCGTCCAACACGAAAACGCTCCCATTGTCTACCAGCCCGTCGCTGTACCACCAAACGCTGACCAGAACACGGTGGACCTGTTCGCTCTTATCAATCAGACCAACCAGCTGATTTCCCAGCAGAACATGAGGATTGAAGAGCTGGAAAGAGGACGGCCACGACGCTCTCCCCCGTGGAAACATCTTCGCCCTCCATCTCCCATCCGTTCTCCTTCCCCACGAAGGACACCGTCGGTCGACTCCAGAAGCCCGACACCACCACCTGCAAGACGTCGCCCGCGCCTGGAATGGTACCAGCCTGTGGTCGCCTAGAAGCGACACCAATCACCGCCTTCTAAGGAACAATGACGCTCTCCTGACCAGAAGAGGAATAAAGCCGACGGTAAAAAGCCTAAGAGTCGTTCGAGGAACTCTCCCCGACGACAAAGGCCTGGCCGGGGTCACCACTCCCCATCACGATCACTAATTCGGAGTGATAAGGACGACTAGAGAACCCCTCTATCCAGGGAGATTATAGACACCCCTATCCCCGTAGGGATGGAAAAGCCTCCATCCCTAGGGACATACGACGGCACACCCGACCCCGACGATCATGTCGAGAGCTTTGAGGCTATGCTCGACTACCAGAATGTTTGGGGAGCTATTAAGTGCAGACCTTTCCCGACCACACTCAGGAAAGGCGCCATGACTTGGTACAAAAGCCTTGCACCAGAATCCATCACGTCCTGGAAGCAACTGAAGGGACGGTTCTCCAAGCATTTTACTGCGTCTCGCCGCCACCCGAAGACAGTGGCCTCCTTGGAACGCATCCTCCAAGGTAGGAACGAATCTCTCAGAGACTACATCGAGAGATTCAACTGCGAAGTTGTTGAGGTGCCCATTACTGATGACATGAAGAATTTCCTGATAGAGTAGGGATTGCGTCATGGGACCGAGTTCGCTAAGTCTGTGGGCATCCATAGAGCTCGCAACTTGGAAGACCTCCTCCATCGGGCCCAGTCGTACATCTAGTTCGAAGACTCGGAAGCGGCTTACGTTGCCCAGGACTCACAACACCAAGAGGGCTCCCGCAGCTCTAAGGATGAAGACTCTACTGCCCCCCGGCGTGGGGGAGAGAGAAGACGCGAAGGCCGCCCGAGGGACTCTCGTGTGCCGAGAGGTCCATCGGGCCGGTTCACGGAGTACACTCCGCTCAACGCTCCCCGCGAGCGAATTCTCACCGAGTGCACCAACTCGGAATTTCATAAAGGGGATTTCCGCTTTCCGAAGCCGACGCCCCCCAAATCAAACACTGATAGGTCCAAATACTGCAGGTTCCATCGGAGCCATGGACATGTCACCAAAGACTGCATCCACCTCAAGGATGAATTGAGATCCTAATCAAGGTAGGTCATCTCAAGCAGTATACCAAGAGGAATGACGCTCCTCGTCTAGATGCCTGAGACACACAAAGCGTCGAGGAGACGACACCTCCCTCCGGGGAGAATAGACTACAAGTCGTCCTAAGCGTCACTCGACCCGAGGAATTTTACGTCCCCGAGTGAATCGAGGACCCCGAGGCAATTCGTAGAATTTGAGCGAGCGTCCCCCTTGAGGACCCCGTCACTGCCCACAGCACGTGGGAAAGCTTCCCCACAACAATGGTTATCTCCGGCGGAGGCTTTGGCAAAATTTTCTGTCAGGTCGATCAAGCGGAGGTTTGACGAACTGGAATCTGCGACCTCTGCGCAGACTACCACTTTTAAGAAGGTGAATGGAAAGTCAAACCCCGTCACCTTCTACCTCGAGGAGCTGCCGAGCAGTGCGCCCAACGCCACCATTTCCCTCCTGGTCCGGGCACAGATGGAAAATTTTGACTTCCGCAGAATCCTGGTCGATCAAGGGAGCTCGGTGGACATCATGTACGCCCACCTTTTCGAGACTCTCCAGCTCGAAGAAAAGCATCTGACCCCTTACGTAGGCTCGGATCTACAAGGGTTCAACGGCACCACTACCAGACCATGGGGCTATGTTGAACTGATGGTCACTTTCGGGAGCAAGGACATTGCTCGACAGGTCAAGACCCGCTTTTTGGTGGTCGAATGCCCTTCCCTGTACAATTGCATCTTGGGGAGGACCACCCTGGCCGAACTCACGGCAGTACCATCTACGGTCCACCTGAACATGAAGTATTATACCGCCAGAGGCCGGGTCGTTACCATGGACGGGGACATTGAAGTCGCTAGGAGATGCTTCGAAGCTGCAACCAAGGGCCTGAGCTCGATCAACGTCAACCCTAGGGCCGGAGAGAAGTCAACCCTGGACTTAGTGCAGAAGCCACTCTCTCGCATCAACACGGCAGATCTCGACAGTCGTTTTCCCGCTGAGCAGGAAGGAGTCAGAGCAGCGGACAACGACCTCCCCGCCGAAGGCAACGGGTATCCTCTCCACCCAACGCACCCCATCCCAGATGGAGACTTAGAGCTCGTCTCCCTCGGAGACAATCCAGATAGGAGCGTGAAGATTGGCACTGGACTCCCCGACCTGGCGAAGAAGCAACTGAAGGCATGTCTCCGGGAGAACGTTGAGTTGTTCGCGTGGAGCGTATCCGAGATGCCTGGTGTAATACCTCAAAATTTTCCCTCTTATTTATACCTATTTAGTGGCTTGTGCTTCATATTTCATTTGCATCTAGGACATAAACATTTACATATGCACCATTAGCTTTCATAAGGCATGGTATCAAGGGTGTCACCATCTCTGTATTATGCAAGGCAAGGAGAATGAGAAATAATTCATCAATCCATAGAAGCTTGCCATAACCCCAAGGGTTTTGAACTTTTGAGCTTGAGACACATCCATGAGTAGGGTTCTTGGGTCTTTGACATTATCGCATCACATGAATCAGCTTGGTTTGAGGCAATCTACATCATAGGCAGAGGAATTTAGATTCTGAGGATCAATCACTCTCTCCTAACTTTTGGGGGCCAAATTAGGGGTTTGCGTAAAAGTAAGTTTATTTCTGATTTGTGGGCAACACTTGATTCTATGATATTCTACATGTTCCCAAGTGACTAGGATTGGAACATGAGCCACCAGTTACATTCATAAGGGCTTCAATTGGAGGATTGAATAGAAATCAGGAAAATTAGGGAAAAGTCAACTGAGCACTCAAAAAAGTCAACTCCTGACTTTTGGGGTCAAATCCATTTTTATCATGTCAAAAGTGGGCAATGAACAAAATTTGATCATGAAATGTCAAAGGAATCATCAAGAATCAAGGATTATGTGAAAGGTTGCCATTTATGGAAAATTGCTATTTTGGGAATTTCCTTTTTAGGACTTTCCATTTAAGGTAAGTTTCAGGTTTCAAGTAGCTTACTTCCAAGGCCATTTTCGTTAAGATGCAAGGCCCAATCTAAGATTTTTTAGAGGCTATGTTGTAATACACATTCCCCTCTCCAAAAGCATACCAAGAACTCATCAATTGGATCAAGATTGAGAAAGATATCGGGATTTGAAAATGAGCACTCAAAGTTGTCAATTGGCTAGCAGGACTAGTCCATGGGCGTGCCAGGCCAAGGGCTTATGTCAAACACTTGGTGTGCACACAGAGGTACATGTTCATGGTGGAATTGCTACATGATGCAAGGGTCATTTGGAAAAATGTTCAACATTAAAGTGTAGCGTGAATTTTTGTGTGGTTGCGAAGCACTATAGCTTTGGGGTACTACAATCCGATTCATTTTTTTTCCTATTGAAGCTGATTAAGGAAAGGAAATAAATGTCTCCAATTAACCTTGCTTGCAAATTGAGTTTAAACAGATGACTGTTGGCTTACAGATGCTATTAAGATTGTGGGTCTCTTTTAGGTTATTTTGCTTAAGAACAATGTCTAGGCTATTGGTAGGATGTTAGATCTGATGCTTTTCGATTGGGGTATGAAGGTATGGGATTTTGGGTTTTTTGATTAGTATGCTCGCTAAGATTTTTCAATCTTATGCCTACGTATTCCCGTTTGACGAAACAGGGAAATCAGAGAGATCGTAGTTCCTCCTATTCTATGGGAGGAAAAAGTTGTTTTGGCGTCTTGTTCAAAGCCCAAGATGTGAAGCTAAAGGGAGTATATGTATCTTTTTCAAAGCCCAAGATGTGAAGCTAAAGGTGGTTTGTATCTTGTTCAAAGCCCAAGATGTGAAGCTGAAGGTTTTTGGCTTGAGAGAGAATTTATCATTTCTAAAGAGAAGTTGTTGATGTTTGTATGCTGTGAGCAAGGCGCAGGTTTGATGCTAAAGGGTTGATTGACTCAACCGGGGTTTTCCTTATACAAATCCTAAGAGGAGGCTATTGACCCAACAAAGGGGGTGTTTTTTATATGTCTCGTACGAAGCCCGAGATAGAGGCTAAAAGGTTTGTGACCCCAACAAGAGGGTCTTTTATACTCAACAAGAGAGTGTTTTGCTATCTCGTACAAAGCTCGAGATGGAGGCTAAAAGGGAAGTGACCCAACAAGAGGGTCTTTTATACACAACAAGAGAGTGATTTGTATCTCGTACGAAGGCCGAGATGGAGGCTAAAAGTGTTTGTGACCCAACAAGAGGGTCTTTTATACTCAACAAGAGAGTGATTTCTATCTCGTACGAAGCTCGAGATGGAGGCTAAAAAGTTTGACTCAATAAGAGAGTCTTTTATACTCAACAAGAGAGTGATTTCTATCTCGTATGAAGCCCGAGATGGAGGCTAAAAGTGTTTGACTCAACAAGAGAGTGATTTCTATCTCGTACGAAGCCCGAGATGGAGGCTAAAAGTGTTTGACTTAACAAGAGAGTCTTTTAAGGTCAGCTCTGCTGGAGAGAATCATTGTATATGGCCCAAGAGGAGGCTATGTTTGTTGGCGACTATTTCAGTTCAGTGACAGGTCCAGTATGTCGGATAAAAGAGAAAATCAGTTCTTATAAAGGGACTGATTAAAGGTAAGGCTGTGCTTTGGTATTGATCAGGGGATCAGGGTTATTTCCTGTTCTTTAAGGAAATAGGAAATCCAAAGGGTATTGAGACTGTCCAAGTCTACTGGTGTTTTGAGAAATCAATTCTCAGATAAGTGAATGATCTTTGCATGATGCCCAAGAGAAGGCTGGTATGTTAAGGGATGAAGGTTAACCCATTAACTGGTCTGACACTTGACTCAGAAAGACAACTCTAGCAAATTGATGACTAGGTTCTGTTCCTATACCTGTAGAGGTCTCTGGGTCCTTGTACTAAGTCCAAGAGAAGGTATGAGAGCTTTTAAGAAGTCGAAGGGTCCTTGTACAACTCCCAAGAGGAGGCGGGGATGCTTTTAAGAAGCCTGTGGGTCCCCAAATCCTGAGAAGTTCAAGACATGCCATTCACCAAGAATAGATCAAGCCAGGAAAGTCCGAGAATTTGGAAGAAACTCAAGAGATGCTATTCATGGAGAAAAGATCATCTCTCGGGAGTAGAGCTTCTTTGACAATGTCTAAGGGTGACAGTTTGAGAAAGGGTTCACAGGGAATGCTGCATTTCACGGCTCCATATTGTTTAACCCCAAGAGGAGGGAAGACTGTGGCTGGAAATCCTATGGGGATCTAGTTTTGTTTGTATTTAAGAGTGACCAATAGGGTTTTACCTAGTGCTAGACGTAGTTGCCAGGGAAAACTCTAAATAACTATACTAGTATTACACAGTTGATATTTGACAAGTATATAAAAGTTTGTGAAAGAAGACTTACAGTGAGCAGCCCCACAATACAGATATATATATATATATATGAAAGCGGATAAAGAAAGCGGGTAAACACTTACTCGGTTGTAGAGCTTCCATGCTGTTTTGTTAGTTGTTCAACAAAGAAAGCTTTGATAACAATATTATATTCTAAATCAAAGGAGAAAGTGCTTTGAAAAGATCGTTGGGGCTTACAGCTCAAGGAGAGGCCCAAGGTTTTATTAGTGATTGCACTGTTGTTTTTAATTTGTTCAGGGACTTCTACAAGTGACTGAGGCCCAAAAAGGTTTTCTGTACAAAGGGAGGGGTCTTACACTCTTTCAAGAGGCCCAAAGAGTTTTAAAGAAAGGAAATGGGGCTTATAACACGAGGGTAGGCCCAGGTAATTTGATTTTTGAACTGGCGATCGCGCCGAGATTTTCTTTTAACGCAGAGGGACTTATACAATATCTGAGGCCCAAAAAGGTTTTGGTTAAAAGGGGATTGGGTCTTACACTCTATTAGAGGCCCAAAGGTTTTTGTACAAGTGATGGGGCTTACAGCTCAAGGAGAGGCCCAAGGTTTTGTTTAAAAAAGGCGACGATCGTGCCGTTGTTTTTGAAAATACAGTGGGACTTATAGAATGACTGAGGCCCAAAAAGTGGTGTATTTACAGAGGGATTGGGTCTTACACTCTAATAGAGGCCCATGAGTGTTTGAAAATGATTTGTGAGGGTGAAAATCAAAGAAACCCTAATTTTGTTTTCCTTTAAAAGTAAATATTTAAAGAAAAATCAAATAAAATGATAAAAATACCAAATAAGTTTGAATAAACCACTTGTGATTTTTGTTTAAGGTTTGAAAAATGAGATTTTAATCACAAGATGATTTAGAACTCATTTGGTTTTATTTTCAAAGTAAATATTCACTTTTAAATGTTTAAAAACAATTAAAAAATGAATTTATTCACAAAAATACTAATTATATTAAATAAATAATATAAATCTGATTTTTTTGTGGAATAAAATATTTCAACATTTTTGTGTTTTTTTGCAAAATGAACTAATAAAAAATAATTAAAATTGAGTGAGTTATTAATTTTTCAAATCATTAAAAATAATAAGAAAAATAATAAAATATGAAAAAGTGGTAAAAAAGAGGATCTGGGGCGAGGGGGATTCGTACCCCAGACCTCTTATGTATAGGGCGCACGCCTTACCACTGGGGTGGTGATACATCCGTTGATTGAAACACAGCCACAAATATACAAGGCTTGCCTTGTTTTTGGCCTAGCCCAAGGCAAGGCAAGGCAAGATTTTGGTTGAAAACGTGAAGGCCAAAACTTTCTCATTTCTCCATGGATTGGGACAAAATTTAGGTCTATCCTGTCTAGAATTTCACAAGGAATCCAATGGTGGTGGTGTTTTTTTTTTCAGATCATGCTCCTATTGAAAAACCCGATAATGGTTTTGAAATAGGCAATGATTTGCATTTTCTGTGACATCTCTTGGTACAAGCATGAATTACATGATAAATTGGTGCAAACACAACACATATAACATGTAGAAGAAATGCTTGATCAGTGGACATCAAAAGAAAACATGATTCAAAGAATCCAAATTGTGATACTTACCTCTTTTTGGAGCTTTTGTAGAATCTGCCAAGTACTTTGTTCCATAAATAATTTGATGCTTTGGACACCCTCAAATGATCTCTTAGAAGCTTTTAGGATGATTGGAATCAGCTGGAAACCTCAGGAACAAGTTTGAGCTCTTTCTTGCAAAAGGGGCAAAAGTGGCAAAAATAGCAACTCCCTCAAATGATGTTCCAGATGTGTGGAACCATTTGGGACAGTTCAAGGATGATATTTGGAGTGTGTTTGAGGTTTTATCTGGTTTGGGAAGTGACTGAATCAAGACCTGGCTTGAAAAATGCATAAAAGTCCTATTTTGAGGTTTTAAGAGGTGACTTTGTGATTTTGGTGTTACAGGTCACTTGTGAGAGTTTGGACAGCTTAGATATGACATATTGGATGTGTTTGGATCATGAGCTGTGGTGGAAATGCTCTCTAACTCAAAAACTCAGAGTTACCTTGCTAAATAAGGTATTTTTGCCTAGAGAAAGAGATTTTGAGGAAAACAAGTGTTGTAGTGTTTTGGTGTACTCAAAATGAACACAATTGAGCTCTATTTATAGTAGAGCAAGTTTGTTTTGGCTGCAATAGTGAATGACAACTACAGCAGAGGTTTGGCCAATGTTGAGCAATGAGAATCCAAGTCTCCTCTACCCATTGATTAGAGGTTAGGGCACAGGCTGCTGGTTCCCTTGGTATTGGATAAGTCTTGACTGAATTCAGTTGGGAATGGCTCAGTCCATGCCACCTTGGTGCATCCATTAAATGCTCCAATCCAAAACTGGAGTCTTGTCCCTCTCTTAGGCATTTCTAGGTTTGGCATGTTACATTTGGTTCCAAAGACTTGGGAGGCTGATGGATCAGGGTTTGTCCCTCCTTGGTCTCCCCTTGAGGTGTTCAGATGGATAGATTTGTTTACCCTTTGCAAAATTTGAGCAAATCAAGCAAAACTCCCAAATCTATCTTGCCATGACAGTTTGCAGCAAGGCATATTGGCATTGTCATATCTCATGGCTCAAGTGGATTTTGATGGAGTTCTTGGCCATTTTGGAAAGCCCTCATATGATACAACAACTATTTGATAATAGTTGGTTTTGATACCTTTTGGATTTAAGTGAAAAATGCCCCTATATTTGGAAAAAAGTGAAGGCAAATTCTGACTTAGTGAAAATTTCACTTAGTGTTGGAAAAAAGTGACATTTTCACTTTTTGTGATTTTGATCATTCCATAACTTAAAATCCATGAGGAATTAGAATGAGTTGTGTTTGAAGCTTTTGTAGAGGACCATGAGAGCTACAAATCCAGCTTTGAATGGGGAAAAATGGCCTTGTGGTTTAGGAGTTATGATCCTTCAAAGTTGGTACCCTTGCCACTTTGTTCCATAACTTAGAAAATTTCTAAGTTTTTTATGGTTACCCCTTTTACAAGTTATCCCACTTTTCTTGATTTTTCTTGATGAATGATGATTCCAATCACACATTAACATCATTCTAGGGTCAAAGAACAATATTTGTGAAAAATCTCAAAAAGTCAAACTTTGACTTTTGGGCACAGTTGACTTTTTGTCAGATGAACTCCAAACTGTGCGATCCTCTATGAAATCAAGTCCTTGACCTAAATCAAACTTTATGGATTGATTTCATAGGTGTTATAGGGTGTATTGAATCATGTCCCAAGTTTTGGGAACATGCCTGGGTCAAAATTCAAATGCACAGTTGACTTTTTCCCGCGAAACCCTAACTGTGGTTCTGATGAACTTAAAACTTGTTGCTCAAGATTCTTGGATCAATTCATTATTGCAAATAGATAAATGTAGTGTTTTAGGGACCCTCAAATCATGCCTTGAGGTCTTGGCTCATGTTTTGTCCCAAAAGTCAACTTAGGGGTGAATTAGGTCAAGAAACCCTAATTCCTGATTTTTGGTGAATGCATCCCCTGATGCTAAATTGACTTGATGATTGGATTCATGATGTCCCATGGAGCATTTTAGGTTATGCTTTGAAGCATTGGCTCATGCCCAGAGGAAAATTTCCATCTGGAGGCCCTGGTCGACCAAAACCCTAATTTGGTGACACTGGCGATCTTAAGGCTTAATCCACCTGGGAGGTAGCAACCCTGTGCTCAATCCTTGAGGTGGGAGTCCGCTTGATCCATTGGGATGTTTGAGAGGCTATACAAGTTGAAGATCATGTTATTCCTTGATTAATCCTTTGTCTAAGAGCTCTGAGAGGGCTTGAAACCCTAATTTTGATTGTAGTGAATGCTCACCCATATTTGGGGAGACTGATGAGGCATAATGATACACCCATATTGTGATGATGATTTTCACAATGATGGGAAATCTTAGTGGTCAAAATTTGGGGTATGAAAGATGCCCTTATTTAATTTTCTTGGACCCAAAGGTGTGAATGGCGAAGGTATTCGGGCATTCTGGGTGCAAGAGGATTAAATATCAAAATACAAGAAATTTTGATGGCAGTTATGAATGGTAGCTTACACATTCATCTTATTTTGCTAAGAAATGATACTTAGAAAAGGTAAACTTCCCCTCGATCCTGGTCTTCAGCCAAGGAACTGGTCTATATTTTTGATGTGAACTTCCCCTCGATCCTGGTTTCCTACCAAGGAACTGGTCTTAGTTGCTGAAATAAACTTCCCCTCGATCCTGGTTTCCTACCATGGAACTAGTCTCTGTTTCTAAAATAAACCTCCCCTCGGTTTTGGTTTCCTACCAAGGAACTGGTCTCAGTTTCTGAAATAAACTTCCCCTCGATCCTGGTTTCCTACCAAGGAACTGGTCTCTGTTTCTGAAATAAAATTCCCCTCGATCCTGGTTTTCTACCAAGGAACTGGTCTAAGTTTCTGATATAAACTTCCCATCGATCCTGGTTTCCTACCAAGGAACTGGTCTCAGTTTCTTTTGTCAATAAACTTCTTGACAAGGGACGTTATTCGTAGCGGTTTTCCTCAAACTTCTCGCCGAATTTTCATGGGGAGATACCATTTGGTGGAAAAACTTTTGATGTCAGACTTGCTGGGGAACCCATTCGTTTGAGTTGTAAAGGTGTACAAACTTCTCTGTTGGAGACGCCATCTGTCGGCTCTACTGGAGAAAGCAGGTCTCTTGAGAGCCTGTTTTCTGCTTGGGGATATTACATCATACTTTTCTCGGGATCTTCACGGAGAAATGCCATACGATGTGATCCAATTTTGAGGTGCTGATGACCTTTTCGTCAGTGGATTTTTTCGGAGAAAAACTACTGTATTGCCGAATCTCTGATTAAGAGGCTTTCTCTTGGGATTTTCCTTAATACGGGAAAGCGAAGACATCATCTTCAATGGCGAAGGGTGACGTTGGTTGAAGGTTCTCTTGTTATTCAGAGGTTCAAGTTATCAAAGTGGTTGAGGACCAATTCTAATCCAGAAATAAACTGGAGGAGAGAGATTGTTCAAATGCAACAATTTCTGAAGAGGAAAGAACTGACAACTCGATTGAGAGGACTTCTATCACTAGAGGATAAGAATAAAGTGATAGTGATGAGATATGAATGCGAATGTAAATCAACAATGCATGATGTATGTATGTTTATGCTGACAAAACTGACGCGACATACAAACTAGTGGATGAACACGACTAGATACTCGGCCACGGTGGGAGATGAAAAGTATCACAGGTTCACGATAGTAATTCTACCTTGCTTAGGAGAGAGATGGTCCCTGCGGTGAACAACTTTGAGCGGGCTTAGAAGATAAGAACTCAGCCGAGGGTGTCAGATGGAATATTCGCATCTGACATAGCTGATCCTTCATTCTGGTGCACTGGTTTAGAAGGAGTACTTTGATTCTGCACTTCGAGGTTCGATTACTTCTGGAGAAGCGATCGATGTTCTTTCGATGCTTTATTTTAAAGCAGAAAATTTTGACAAGTAAATTCGTTTTTATTTTATTTTAAGAAACCTTAATCATGTTAAAACGTCGTTCTGTAAAGCTAAAACAAATAAGAATTGCAAACAAAAGCACAAGGGCTCAAATTTTATTGATATGATGGAAATCAGCCAAAAGCGCGATTCCATAGAGTATTTACAAAGTTTAGAAAATGGTAATTTACGGGAAGAGGGCTACATTGAAACATAATGACCACTATCCTTCTACCAACTTTGAATTCGGGACATCCTGAGCTTCTGTCGAAGATGACCGTGACTGGAGTTTTCTGATGGATGGCATGACTGCTGCTGAGGATTTACCCATGTCAGACGTAATTACTTTCCATTATCCCTAACTTTTTCTTGGATTGTACTTTGAGATTTCCAATCCATCGGGATGATTTTTTATTATGTCTCTAGTTTTTGCCTGGACTTCCCTTTCGGGTTTTTAATCCACCGAGACGTTTTTTTTCTTTTTTTTTTTTGGTTTAGGCGAAGTATTTCTTGACTACGTCAACATTCGTGGGGTAGGAAAATTCCTCTCCGTCCATGGTTGCAAGTCTCAAGGCACCGCCTGAGAAGGCTTTCTTGACCACATAGGGGCCGTCATAAGTCGGAGTCCACTTGCCACGAGAATCAGTGAGAAATGATTGTATCTTATTGAGCACAAGGTCTCCTTTCCTGAAGACGCGAGGTCTGACCTTTTTGTCGAAGGCCTTCTTCATTCTTTGTTGATATAACTAACATTGGCATAGTGCAGTTATTCATTTTTCTTCGACCAGATTCAGTTCATAGTGTCGACTTTGACACCACTCAGCTTCTGTAAGCTTGGCTTCCATCAATATCTGGATTGATGGGATCTCTACTTCTATGGGAAGCACTGCTTCCATGCCATATACTAGAGAGAAAGGGGTTGCCCCTGTTGAAGTGCAGACAGATGTTCGATAACCGTGAAGAGCAAAGGGTAGCATCTCGTGCCAGTCTTTTAGGTTACAACCATATTTTTAACGATCTTCTTGATGTTCTTGTTAGCCACTTCTACCGCACGTTCATCTTGGGTCGGTAGGGAGATGAGTTATGGTATTCGATCTTGAACTCTGCGCACGACTCTTTCATCATCTTATTGTTCAAGTTAGATCCATTATCAGTAATGATCTGGCTTGGAACACCATAATGGAAGATGATATTATTTTTGATAAATCGGACTACCACTTGTCGGGTTACATTGGCGTATGACGCTGCTTCAACCCACTTGGTGAAGTAATCAATGGCTACTAGGATGAACCGATGTCCGTTTGAAGCCTTAGGTTCGATCATGCCAATCATGTCGATTCCCCTTATGGAAAAAGGCCATGGGGAAGAAAGAACTTTGAGATGCGTTGGCGGTACATGGATTTTGTCAGAATATATCTAACACTTGTTACACTTCCTCATGTACTTGTAGCAGTCGGATTCCATGGTCAACCAGTAGTACCCTGCTCTCAGAATTTTTCTCTCCATTGTGTGTCCGTTGGCATGAGTGCCTAAGGATCCTTCATGAATTTCCTTTATCAGTTTGTTAACTTCTGGTCTGTCTACGCATCGGAGCAAGACCATGTCAAAATTTCTCTTATAGAGAGTATCACCGCTCAGAAAGAAGCTACCTGATAATCTTCTGAGTGTCTTTCTGTCTTTTCTTAGTGCTCCAAGTGGGTACTCTTGTTTCTGAAGGAAGCATTTGATATCATGATACCAAGGTTTGTCGTCTATGACTGCTTCAATCGTGAAGATATAAATGGGCCTTTCGAGGCGCATTATGTCAATCTTAGGTAAGTCGTTCCATTGACCTACACTAATCATGGAAGAGAGAGTGGCTAGTGCATCAGCCATGTTATTTTCTTCACGAGGGATATGATGAAACTCGATTCTGTTGAAGAAGGATAACAACCTCCTTGCGTAATCTTTGTAAGGAATCAGTCCTGATTGTTATGTGTTCCAATCTCCTTTGATCTGATTGATAACCAGGGCTGAGTCGCCATATACATCCAAGTTCTTGATCCTTAAATCGATCCTTCTTCGAGACCCATGATACAAGCTTCGTATTCGGCCTCGTTGTTTGTGCACTTGAATGTAAGTCTGGCGGTGAAAGGAATGTGGGTACCCTGAGGGGTAACAATGATTGCCCCAATTCCATTTTTGTAATGATTGACAGCTCCGTCAAATACTAGTCCCCACTGGGAACCTGGTTCTGACCCTTCACTAGGTAGCGGTTCATCGCAGTCTTTCAATTTAAAATACATGACATCTTCGTCCGGGAAGTCAAACCCGATTGATTCCTGATCGTAAATCGGTTGATGAGCCAAATGATCGACTAAAATACTTCCCTTAACGGCTTTTTGCGCGTGGTACTCAATGTCGTATTCTGATAACAACATCTGCCAACGGGCTATCTTTCCTGTGAGAGCAGGCTTTTCAAAGACGTACTTGATTGGATCCATTTCGGAGACCAACCAAGTAGTGTGACGAATCATGTACTGGCGAAGACGTTTGGCTGCGCAAGCCAGAGCACATCATGTTTTCTCAAGCATAGTGTACCGAGTCTCGCAGTCGGTGAATTTCTTACTCAGATAGTAAATGGCAGACTCTTTCCTTTTGGTTTCGTCTTGTTGGCCAAGTACACAACCCATTGAGTCTTCCAAGACTGTTAAGTAAATGATCAGCGGTCTTCCTTCCACCGGAGGTGATAGAATCGGTGGGTTCAACAGATATTCCTTGATACTGTCGAAGGCGATTTGGCAGTCATCTGTCCAAACGCAATCCTGGTTCTTTTTAAGTAATCTGAAGATCGGCGCGCATGTCGCAGTCATGAGGAATATGAATCTGGGAATATAGTTCAAACGTCCCAGGAATCCTCTGACTTGTTTTTCAGTTTTCGGAGAAGGCATTTCTTGAATGGCCTTGACCTTGTCAGGATCAACCTCAATTCCTTTCTGGCTGACGATGAACCCTAAGAGTTTCCCCGAATGGACATCGAAGGTACACTTATTGGGATTCAAGCAGAGTTTATACTTTCTCAACCACTCAAATAGTTTTGACTGGTGGGTCACATGCTCCTCCTCTATTCTAGATTTGTCAATCATATCATCGACATATACCTCGATTTCCTTGTGTATCATGTCATGAAACAGAGTAGTCATGGCCCTTTGATAGGTTTCCCCGGCGTTCTTAAAACCGAACGACATTACCTTGTAACAAAAGGTGCCCCATGGGGTGATGAAGGAAGTTTTCTCCATGTCTTTCGGCACCATTTTGATTTGGTTATAGCCCGAGAATCCATCCATAAAGGAGAAGACTTTGAAATTTGTTGTATTGTCTACCAGCAGGTCAATGTGTGGTAAAGGAAAGTCGTCCTTTGGACTAGCCCTGTTTAGATCCCTGTAGTCAACACACATTCTGACCTTTCCGTCCTTTTTCAGAACGGGTACGATGTTGGCTAACCATTGAGGATATTCTGATGTGGCGAGGAAACCCGCGTCAATCTGTTTCTGTACTTCCTCTTTGATTTTGATGGTGTTGTCCGGGTGAGTCGGTCTCAACCTCTATTTTACCGGCAGACATTCTGATCTCAACGGTAGATGATGTTCCACGATGCTGGTATCCAACCCTGGCATGTCCTGATAGGACCAAGCGAAAACATCGGGAAATTCATTTAGAAGCTTTGTCAAACTCTCTTTGACAGTTGGACTGAGCAGTGCCCCAATCCTGATTTCCTTTCTCTCTTTTTCCGAACCCAAGTTTACCGTTCCCAATCCTGGAATTTCGTTGTCAACTTCTTCTTCAGCCCCAAATACCGGGAATTCAAAGTTAGGAGAAGGCATTGGACCGTGTGTTTCAATGCGGTTTAAAACAAGCAATCTGCATGACGTGATGATTTATGTTTTAGAAGAGATAGAGAGAATGCAAGAATGTGTGCAGTGTATTTTTTTTTTAAAAACTGCTTGTTTTTTATTATTTGTTTTTTAGGATTACCATTTTCTAAGAAAAGCAAAAAAGAGAAAACAACAATTAATGCGGAAATTACAGAACAACGTTATTTTATTTATGAACAAGTCGGTTCTAGAAACTACAGCCCTATAAAACAAAACTCTGTCGCTTTGGACAAAGCGTAGAGGGAAATTTACAGAAAGTGAGCCCTATCAAAACATCTGTTTCACCTGGGCAGGGTGAAAGGTTAAAGACGACAATTACTTTGACTTATGAACAATCTTCGGAACATCGACAGCAACCCATTGGCGGCGAACTCCTCAGTGAATCACAAAGTCTGGTACCTTCCTTGGTTTGTCTTCAGAAATAATGCTGATTTCTGGTTGAGCAGGATTATTGGAATCTGTCTCCCAGGCAGAGTTGTCGTAGGAGGATTCCTCAGTTGTATTATGCATAGTATTTGTGCTCTCAGGCAAATCTCCCCATCCAGTTGGCTAGATATCTTCAAACCTGATACGAGAGCTCTTAGGAGCAGTATACTTGAACAAGTAGTCGTATTTTCCACTTGGTTGTCCCACACTTCTTTGGAACTGGAGGAGTCATCTCTTTCGATGACGTTGACCTCGGGAAAAGCGTAGTTAATGAATTCTAGTCCTGCAAACTTTGCAAATTCATCGTCGCTCTGGACGTTTTCTGAATGACCTGAGTGTTGATCCCATGACATAGTGGGGACGCAGGTATTCTGTTCAATGATGCTCAGCTGATTTTCATTGTTTGGCTAATTTTCTTGCCCCAAGTCTCCTGGGTACGGCTGCCAGATAGGCAGGCCATCCATTGGGCCATAATAGTCGTGGTCAAAGTTGTCCTTTATCAGAGTGTCTTCCACTAATGAATTTGGTGGAGCACGACATCCTTCTGGATCACAATCTCCATATATCATTCTGACATCTGACCTGGGTATAACTCTCGGACTCTGTGCGGGATAGCAGAATGGTGTAGGCACCTCTTCCTGAGACATATAATCGTCCTTGTTAGGATAGGACTTCCATTCCTCATCTGTGCCGGAGGAATCTTTCTCGTTGATAGTGTGTACTTCTTGGGACACTGGGTGAAGGAAACCTCCACTATGGAAGAAGTTCTGAATGGGATGAACACTTTCATCGTTAGCAGCTGTCCGGGTGCAGGTCATAGAAAAGCCAAGACCCTTCTTTGTTTTATTATCAGTAAGCATGACAAGTTATCCCCATCCTTTCGTATTGTTACTTTCAATTGTCTCGAGAGCATCTGTGTATGAGAAAATAGAGGTTCTTTTCTCTGATTGATTCTCATTGCTCACCGGAAGCGCTTGGAACTGAGTTCCAACAACCTCCTCGGGTTCTATACAAGTAGATAATGACAGGTTACTCACGACCAAGGCTTGTTCTCCACAGACCGTGACGAGTTGATCGTTCTTGACGAACTTTTGTTTTTGGTGCAGTGTCGAAGTGACTGCCCCAACCTGGTGTATCCTAGGTCTTCCTAATAAGCAACTGTATGTTGCCCGGATGTCCATGACCTGGAAAGTGATTAGGAAAGTGTGAGGGCTGATAGTTATGGGAAGGTCGACTTCGTCGATAACTGCTTTCCGAGATCCGTCAAAGGCTTTGACGATGACCTCACTGCCCCTCATCGGGGATCCTTTCAATGATAGTCGTAATAAAGTGGACTTTGGCATAACATTAATGGCCGATATTGTGTCTACCAATACACTGGCTAAAGTATCGTCCTGGCTGTTAACTGTGATATTGAGCGCCATGTTGTGGCGTTTGCCCTCCTCTGGAAAATCCTCATCACTGAACCCTAAGTTATTGCAGGAAGTGATGTTAGAGATGATTCTATCGAACTGTCGTATTGACACATCCTGCTCCACAAAGGCCTGCTCTAAGACTTTCTGTAGAGCTTCTTTGTGGGCTTCGGAACTGAGTAAAAGTGATAGCACAGAGATCTTTGAAGGAGTTTGTAACAGCTGATCAACAATGTTGTATTCACTCCTTTGGATGAGCTTTAACATCTCATCATCGTTCCTTGAAAGGTCGGGATTATTGGATTGACCGACTGGTGGATCAGGAGCTTCCGTTTGAAGTTCCTTTTCTTTGTTAGATTCTCCAACTCCTCAGTTGAAGATTCGACCGCTTCGTGTTACTCGACTGATGTCCGCAATATTCACAACGGAGGGTAATGGAATTTCCTTTCCATTCTCGATTATTGTCGCACCGTATTTGTAAGGGATCGCCTTAGGTGATTCATACGGTAATGGTCCTGGCAGATATATAATTACAGGAGCCTTCTGATATTTCTGACTGTCGTAGGTAACTTCAATCAGCTCCTGGCTAGGAACCTTTGGTTCGTCCAGTAGAGGGATGATGGTACAAACATCCTTGTTATGTTGATGATCAGAGATTATGACAACTTCTCTGATTTGATCAGCGAAGTAGTCCGGCGTCCAGTTGATTGGCTCGGAACCCGGACATGGGTGAATCTCTTTACGATCCACCTCACCTTGAAGAGCTGTCCGCACAAGGTAACATCCTTGGTTATTTTCCGAGCAGACTCTACAGCGTTTGTAGTTATGTGGTGGCACCTGGCCATGCCCGCCTTGAATACAATGCAACCTCACTAGGTCAGTTTCCATTGATCAGACATCCTGACTTTGACGCCCGAGTAGGGTTCCCATTTAGCACGCTGATTTGTTGCGTGTCTTCATCCATATAGATTGGAAGCCACCAGTGGTTTAACAAGTGTTGCAAAGTTCTTTGAATGAGAGTGCACCCTTGGTTACTCTCACAACATCCTTTGCAGCTCAAATAATCATGAGAAGTGAGAAAACCGAGTTAGACTTGCCTGGCGTGTAACTCCACCAAGCTGGTATTCATCAAACGAATCTCAAAGATTTGGATCATGTTGATCTGATAAGGATTTCTATCATGGTAGTCCAGGATCCACCCAAGATCCCTCTGACGCTGAAGGGCCTCTTGTATGAAAGAGCATCCCTGTTTGTTTACCGAGCACGTCAGACACGAATTGTAATCGTGTCGTGGCAAATTATGGTACTGGCTTTGCCGGGAGTGTATTGCTACCAAGTTGACATTCATTGCACGGATGTCGTGGTTCTGAATGATGTTGGACTTTGTATAGGTCATGTTGACTCCAAGAACTCGATGCTCTTGGATCCACTTGAGATCCAACTATTCCTGTAGAGCTGATTGCACCACAGAACATCCTTGATTGATTTTAGAGCAGATATCACACTGGTGATAATTATGAGGTGGCACATGGCCATATCCATTATGTCTACAATGCATCTTGACCAGATTGGCCCTTAATAAGAGTACATCGTGAATTTGATAGTTGTCATTACACTCTCCCTCTATCAAATTGACTGCAGCTTTCTTGTGTTGAGGCAACGGGTTCGTGAGAACATTCGGATTCGTATCTTTGAAAGATAAGACCCCGTGTAACGCCCCAGTTTTTGTTAGATTTATTTAATCAGGTCGATTTAATTATTTTTATTATTATATTATTTTATTTTTTACTTTTATTTGGTAATATATTATTTTTCATCGTTATTATGTTTTATCACGTTTTGGCAGCATTTGCGAGATATTTGAGTGTAGGGGTATTTTGGTCATTTTACTTATTTTTCTTAAAATAGAACTTAGAAGTTAGAAAGAGAGAAAAATAGAGAGAAAGAAAAAGAGAAGAAGGAAAAGAGAAAGAAAAGAGGAAAAAGGGAAAAAACTTGAGGTTTAAGTAATCGATTCAACCAACACTTCAAAACGCGATTAATCGGGTAAGGATGTGAACTCGGTTATCTTACCATTTTGTATGAATATGTATGTGTATGTTTGAAGTATATTTGTCTTTCCATAGTTTTCAATTCTAGGTTGGAAATGAGAAAAATGATTGGGAATCGATGTTTTCGCGGTTGGAATGTGATATAAATGTTGTAGGATACTTGTTGTTATGATTGTGGTATGTTTTAGTGGTTATATTATGGTTTGGAATAGATTTTAGTTGAAGAAATATGGTTTTTGGACCCATATCAGCGCTGCAGAATTTTTGACTTTTCCTTGGTTCTCCTAGCGAACCTGGGGCGAAGCGAAAGCGAATGATTTTCGAGGGTTCGCCTAGCGAGCCCGTCAGCGAAGGTCAACGAATATTCGCTAACGTTGTTCGCCTAGCAAACTTTGTATCTTTTCAGTTGTGTTTGTTGCTGCCTTGGTTCGCCCAAGGATTCGCAAAGCGAACGGCAAGCCGAAGGTTTGCTAAGGAGTTTGCCTAGAGAACTTTGTGTCTATTTTGATCTGATTATGGTTTCGCCAGGACATTCGCCTAGCGAAGGTGGTAGCGAATGCTCGCTAGAAGGTTCGCCTAGCGAACATGACAGTTTATGCAATTTTGTTTTCTTCATAACTTTTGATCCGTAAGTCGGATTGAGGCACGGTTGGGTGCGATAGAAATCTAATGAGATGTTCTTTCTTATAGGAATGATTTTGAGATTGGTGGCCGATTTAATTATGTCGGGAATTTGGAAATGTGTCGTTTGTCGACTTTTACCGTTTTAATGGTGTGTATTTGATGTTTTATCATGCATTATGCTTTCGATATATATCATATGATTTGTGTGCTGTTATACGATGTGAATGCATGTGATGAAATGTTGTGATGATGGTTGGTGGCCTAAGGGCAAGAAAATGCATTGTGTGGTGTTGGATTATGTATGCATGATTATGGATGTGTATATGTGTGCATTTGAATGTCATGAGTCATTGTATGCCAAGCATCATGATATGCATTCTTGTGATGTCGTGTTCCCTAGTGGACGTGAGCGACGAAACGGTTCCAGAGGGAATCCGCTATAACATCGTGAGCCTTATACCGAGAGGACCTAAAGCGATGATTATAGACGATCGTGAGCCTTATACAAAGAGGACCTAAAGCGATCGGATCGTGAGCCTTATACCGAGAGGACCTAAAGCGATCCATATAAACGGTGTGAGCCTTATACCAAGAGGACCTAAAGCGACGGGGAACATCGTTTGCCCGACGGAGAGTTACACTAAGTAACAAGCGATGATTCTAATAGTTCCTGAGTGAACTAATGATGAGAATGATGGATGGAACGATACCGCATTGCATTGCATAGAGTCGTTGTGTCGGTCTCTGTGCATTTGCATAAATCATGAATGGATTGATTTTGTGTGGAATTGTGAATGGAATTGATGAGTTGATATATATATATATATATATATATATATATATATATATATATATATGTGTGTGTGTGTGTGTGTATGTTGGTGATAAATGTATTGTGCATGATTGATATGCCTTTGTGATGGATATATGAGATATGAATTGTGTTGTTTTGCATTTGAATTATCGTGTAAGTTGTGGTGAGAATGTTTTACATGTGTACTTTTGTGTAACTATATAATTGTATGCAATTATATTATGATTGTGTTTCTCACCCTTCTGCTGTTTTAAATGCTCTATGAGGCATTACAGATTAGATGCTGGAGGTCTTTTTGTGAAGCTTAGGTCTTCATTCTTTTGTCGGTCGGCTCTGATATGTAGCACCGGGTAGTCGGGGAGATCGTTTGTGACAATGTGTATACGTATATGTTCTTTTTTGGATTGCACATGTATGACTCTGTGTATGACAGACAAACTTTTATGTTAGATATATATGAGATTCAACTGCAGATTTTCCGCTTTTATTCTGTATCTGAATTGTGGGTGTTAGGAACCGAGTTCCTCTGTTATGTGCTACCTTGCATATCTATATGAGCAGGTTGTTGTATTTTGTTTCATAATTGATGTGACGCCTCCGTCTATGCCATGAATGTTTTAATTATACTCTGATTATTTGTTATCGCTTTATTTGCTCGGGGGATAGATTGGGAGTGTTACATTAAGTGGTATCAGAGCCAGTTTTGTAAGCTCGTGCCAGTCCGTGTCGGTCTTTGTGTTTGGGGTGAGCTATTTGTTTAACCATAGTTGCTGTTATTGGAAATGAACAGAATATGGCTGGTAGGAATGACACTGTTATGCAAGCTATGGCTCAGGCTGTGCGGGGTTCACCTAATGCTGGTGGGAATAATGAGTCCGGGAAGAACAAACCGCATGTCTTCAAAGGGAGACATGATCCTGATGGTGCTCAGATTGGGCTTAAGGATATTGAAAGAATCTTTCGAGTGATGGACTGTGCTGAGGAACATAAGGTGAGATTGGGTACTCACATGTTGTAGGAGGAGGCTGATGATTGGTGGGTTAGTAAGCGTCAAGTGCGGGAAGTTGCAGGTGAAGAGGTCACTTGGACTTTGTTTAGGAGGGTTTTTTGAGGAAGTATTTTCCTGAAGATGTTAGAAGGAAGAAGGAAATAGAGTTCTTGGAGTTGAAACAAGGTAACATGCCTGTTGTGGATTACAATGCTAGGTTTGTGGAACTTGTTCAGTTTTATCCACATTATGCTGAAGCAACTGCAGAGTTTTCCAAATGTGTGAAGTTTGAGAACGGTTGCATCCTGAGATCAAGCAGGCAATAGGTTATCAAAGAATTAGAAGGTTTTCAGATTTGGTGGATTGTTGTATAATTTTTGAAGAGGATAGCAAAGCTCATTCTACTCACTATAAGAGTGTGAACGAAAGAAAAGGGAAGCAACCATTTCGTGGTGGTCCTTATGTGTCACCAGCTGACAAGGGTAAGCAAAGAGGTAGTTTTGATAAAAGGCCAAGTGGGGGAGGTATTTCTAATCCTCTGAGATGTTTTAGGTGTGGTGACTTAGGACATCGTCAGTTTGAATGCAGAAAGGATATGAGGAAGTGTTCCATTTATGGAGGTTTAGGACATGTTGCAGCTGAGTGCAAGAAGAATGTGGTGAAGTGTTTCAACTGTGGTGAACCTGGTCATATTAGTACGAAGTGTCTGAAACCAAAGCAAGCTCAAGCTGGTTGGAAAGTATTTGTATTGGCAGCAACTCAGACTACTAGTGTAGACCGTCTGATCATAGGTACTTGTTTTATTAATAGTACGCCTTTAGTTGCTATTATTGATACTGGAGCGACTCGTTCGTTTATTTCGTCTGAGTGCGCAAAGCGTTTGAATCTTTTGATTGTCTTTGATGGGTGGAGAGATGGTTATCGATACTCCAGCAATGGGGTCGGTAACTACTTCTTTGGTTTGTTTAAGTTGTCCTTTGACCATTTATGGTAGAGATTTTGTGATGAATTTGGTGTGTCTGCCATTGGAGGGTTTAGATGTGGTTATAGGAATGAATTGGTTACAGTTTAATCGAGTTCATATTGATTGCTATCATAAGTTGGTAAGATTTCCTTCTCTTGAAGAAGGCGGGGAATCAAGTTTCTTATCCACCAAAGAGTTGAAGAAATTTTTTGCGGATGAATCTCAGTTGTTCGGGTTGTTTGCATCGTTGACCGTGGATAGTCAAGTTGCAATTGATGTGTTTCCAGTTGTGTGTGAATTTCCAGAGGTGTTTCCAGAGGATATTTCAGATGTGCCGCCAGAGAGAGAGGTGGAGTTTTCTATAGATCTAGTTCCTGGTAATAGACCTGTATCTATGGCACCATATCATATGTCGGCATCTGAGTTGGTTGAGTTGAAGAAGCAGTTGAGTGAATTGTAAGAAAAGAGGTTTGTGAGGCCGAGTGTATCGCCTTGGGGTGCTCCAGTTTTATTGGTGAAGAAGAAAGATGGAAGTATCCGACTGTGTATTGATTATCGCCAGCTGAATAAGGTGACGATTAAGAATAAGTATCCTCTTCCGAGAATTGATGATCTGATGGACCAGTTGGTAGGTGCGTGTGTGTTTAGTTAAATTTATTTAAGGTCCGGTTATCATTAGATTAGAGTGAAAGAGGAAGATATTCAGAAGATGGCTTTTAGTACACGCTATGGACATTACGAATATTCTGTGATGCCGTTCGTGGTTTCTAATGCGCCGGGTGTGTTTATGGAGTATATGAATCGTATTTTCCATGAGCATTTAGATCGATTTGTTGTAGTGTTTATTGATTACATCTTGATTTATTCTAAGTCTTGGGAGGAACATGCGGAACATTTGCGTGTTGGTTGCAAATTTTGAAGGAGAAGAGACTTTTTGCCAAGTTGTCCAAGTGCGAGTTCTGGTTGTCAGAAGTGAGTTTTCTTTGGCATGTGATTTCAGGTAATGGTATTGCTGTGGATCCATCCAAAGTAGATGCAGTTCTACAATGGGAGGCTCCTAGATCTGTTACTGAAATTAGAAGCTTTTTGGGTTTAGCTGGATATTATCGAAGATTCATTGAAGGCTTTTCCAAGTTAGCACTTCCTTTGACCCAATTGACTTGTAAAGGTAAGGCGTTCATTTGGGATATTCAGTGTGAGGAAAGTTTTAGTGAGCTGAAGAGAAGATTGACTACAGCTCCGATTTTGATCTTACCGAATCCTACTGAACTGTTTGTGGTGTATTGTGATGCGTCTTTGATTGGTTTAGGTGGAGTGTTGATGCAAGAAGGTAAGGTTGTGGCTTATGCTTCGAGGAAAATGAGGATTCATGAGAAGAATTACCCTACTCATGATTTGGAATTAGCGGCTGTGGTTTTTGTATTGAAAATTTGGAGGCATTATATCTATGGTGCAAGATTCGAAGTCTTTAGTGATCATAAAAGTTTGAAATACTTGTTTGATCAGAAAGAGTTGAATATGAGGCAACGGATATGGTTGGAATTTTTGAAGGACTACGATTTTAGCTTGAATTACCATCCCGGTAAAGCTAATGTGGTAGTCGATGCATTAAGCCGAAAGTCGTTGCATATGTCTGCTTTGTTGGTTAAAGAGTGGGAACTTTTGGAAGCATTTAGAGATTTGAGTTTGGTGTGTGAATTGACATCTGATAGCGTGAGGCTTGGTATGTTAAAGGTCACTAATGATTTTCTGTTAACCGTTAGCGAGAAACAGAAGTTGGATTTGAAATTTGTTGATTTGTTGACGGTTGGAGACCAAGGTGTGAACGGTGACTTTAAAGTGGATGATAAGGGTGTTTTGAGATTCCGTGGTAGAATTTGTATTCCTGATGATTCGGACATGAAAAAGATGATTTTAGAGGAAGAACACCGGAGTAATTTGAGTATACATCCAGAAGCTAATAAGATGTATCAAGATTTGAAGATCTTTGGGTGGTCCGGATTGAAGAGGGATGTGGCTCAGTTTTTTTATGCGTGTTTGACGTGTCAGAAGTCAAAGGTAGAACATCAGAAGCCTAGTGGATTCTGGCAACCGTTGGATATTCCGGAGTGGAAATGGGACAACATTTCTATGGATTTTGTGACAGGGTTGCCGAATACACAGAGGGGGCATAATGCCATTTGGGTGATTGTGGATAGGCTGACTAAATCGGCACATTTCGTTCCGATTGACATCAGTTTTTCTTTGGAGAGGTTGGCTGAGATTTATATCCGTGTGATTGTGAAGCTACATGGTGTTCCGTTGTGTATTGTTTCAGATCGAGATCCGAGGTTTACTTCCAGATTTTGGGAATGTTTGCAAAAGGCGTTAGGTTCCAAGTTGAGATTGAGTTCTGCTTATCATCCTCAGACGGATGGTCAGATCGAGAGAACTATTCACTCGTTGGAAGATTTGCTGAGAGCTTGTGTTCTTGAGCAAGGTGGTGCTTGGGATAGTTACCTTTCGTTGGTGGAATTCACGTATAACAACAGTTTCCATTCGAGTATTGGAATGGCACCTTTTGAAGCGTTGTATGGAAGGAGATGTCGAACACCTTTGTGTTGGCATGAATCTGGTGAGAGTTCGGTGGTTGGACCGGAGTTAGTGCAACAGACAACGGAAAAGGTGAAACTTATTCGTGAGAAAATGAAGGCTTCTCAGAGTAGGCAGAAGAGTTATCATGATCGAAGGAGGAAAGATCTTAAGTTTCAAGAAGAAGATCATGTATTTTTGAGAGTTACACCAGTGACGGGTGTTGGTCGTGCATTGAAGTCGAAGAAGCTTACTTCTCGGTTTATTGGTCCTTACCAGATATCCGCGAGAGTGGGTGTTGTGGCTTATAGGGTGGCGTTGTCACCGAATCTTTCGAATTTGCCTGATGTGTTCCATGTTTCACAGCTTCGGAAGTATGTTCCGGATCCGTCGCATGTGATTCTGATGGATGAGGTTGAGGTAAGGGAGAACCTTACGGTTGAGGCATTACCAGTGAGAATTTTGGATCGCAATTGAAGCGGTTAAGGGGCAAGGATATTGCGCTTGTGAAAGTTGCGTGGGGAGGCGCTGCTGAGGGAAATTTGACTTGGGAGTTGGAGAGTCGGATGCGGGAGTCGTATCCGGAGTTGTTCGTCTCAGTTAATATGTTCGAGGACGAAAATTTCTAAGTGAGGGAGAGTTGTAACGCCGCAGTTTTTGTTAGATTTATTAAATCGAGTCGATTTAATTATTTTTATTATTATATTATTTTATTTTTGACTTTTATTTGGTAATATATTATTTTTCATCTTTATTATATTTTATCGCGTTTTGGGAGCGTTTGCGAGATATTTGAGTGTAGGGGTATTTTGATCATTTTACTTATTTTTCTTAAAATAGAACTTAGAAGTTAGAAAGAGAGAAAAATAGAGAGAAAGAAAAAGAGAAGAAGGAAAAGAGAAAGAAAAGAGGAAAAAGGGAAAAAACTTGGAGTTTAAGTAATCGATTCAACCGACACTTCGAAGCGCGATTAATCGGGTAAGGGTGTGAAACTCGGTTATCTTATCATTGTGTATGAATATGTATGTGTATGTTTGAAGTCTATTTGTTTTTCCATAGTTTTCAATTCTAGGTTGGAAATGAGAAAAATGATTGGGAATCGATGTTTTTGCGGTTGGAATATGATATAAATGTTGTAGGATACTTGTTGTTATGATTGTGGTATGTTTTAGTGGTTATGTTATGGTTTGGAAGAGATTTTGGTTGAAGAAATATGGTTTTTCGACCCATATCAGCGCTGCAGAATTTCTGAGTTTTCCTTGGTTCGCCTAGCAAACCTGGGGCGAAGCGTAAGCGAATGATTTTTGAGGGTTCGCCTAGCGAGCCCGTCAGCGAAGGTCAGCGAATGTTCGCTAACGTTGTTCGCCCAGCGAACTTTGTATCTTTTCAGTTATATTTGTTGCTGCCTTGGTTCGCCCAGGGATTCGCGAAGCGAACGGCAAGGCGAAGGTTCGCCAAGGAGTTCGCCTAGAAAACTTTGTGTCTGTTTTAGTCTGATTGTGGTTTTGCCTGGACATTCTCCTAGCGAAGGTGGTAGCGAATGCTCGCTAGAAGGTTCGCCTAGCGAACATGACAGTTTGTGAAATTTTGTTTTCTTCATAACTTTTGACCCGTAAGTCGGATTGAGGCGCGGTTGGGTGCGTTAGAAAGCTAATGAGATGTTCTTTCTTATAGGAATGGTTTTGAGATTGGTGGCTGATTTAATTATGTCGGGAATTTGGAAATGTGTCGTTTTGTCGACTTTTACCGTTTTAATGGTGTGTATTTGATGTGTTATCATGCCATATGCTTTTGATATATATCGTATGATTTGTGTGCTGTTATACGATGTGAATGCATGTGATGAAATGTTGTGATGATGGTTTATGGCCTAAGGGCAAGAAAATGTATTGTGTGGTGTATGATTATATATGCATGATTATGGATGTGTATATGTGTGCATTTGAATGCCATGAGTCATTGTATGCAGTCATACCCCAAATTTTTCCCTCTAAGATTTCCCATCATTGTGCAAATCATCACCACAATATGGATAAACCATCATACTTCATTAGTCTCCCCAAAGATGGGTGAGCATCCACTATAGTCAAAATTAGGGTTTCAAGCCCTCTCTGAATGCTTAGACAAAGGATCAATAAAGGAATGACATGATCTTCAACTTGTCTAACCTCTCAAACATCCACAATGAATCAAGAGGACTCCCACTTCAAGGATTAAGCACAAGGTTGCTCCCTTCTAGGTGGATCAAGCTTCAAGATCGCCAGTGTCACCAAATTAGGGTTTTGGTCGACCAGGGCCTCCAGATGAAAATTTTCCTCTGGGCATGAGCCAATGATTCAAAACATATCCTAATATACTCCATGGAACCTCATGGACCCAAGTATCAAGTCAATTTATCCTCAGGGGATGCATACATCAAAAATCAGGAATTAGGGTTTCTAGACCTAATTCACCCCTAAGTTGACTTTTGGGACAAATCATGAACCAAGACCTCAAGACATGATTTGAGGGTCTCTAATATACCATATTGATCCATTTGGAACAATGGATTGGTCCAAGCAGCTTGAGCAACAAGTTTCAATTTCATCTGAACCACAGTTAGGGTTTCGCGAGAAAAGTCAACTGTAGCTTTGACTTTTGACCAGGACATGCTCCCAAACCCTAAGACATGATTCAATATACCCTATAACACCCATGGAACATATCCATTAAGTTTGATTTAGGTCAAGAACATGATTTCATAAAGGATTGCACAGTTTGGAATTCATCTGACAAAAAGTCAACTGTGCACAAAAGTCAACTTTGACTTTTTGAGATTTTTCACAAAAATGGATTTTCAACCCCTAAAATGATGTTGATGTATGATTTGAATCATCATTCATCAAGAAAAATCAAATAAAGTGGGATAACTTGTAAAAGGGGTAACCATAAAAACTTAGAAAATTTTCTAAGTTATGAAATAAAGTGACAAAGGTACCAACTTTGGAGGATCTCATTGCCCTCTACAAAAGCTTCATACTTACCTATTTCCAAATTCCTCATGGATTTTGAGTTATGGAGTGATCAAAATCAAGAAAAGTCACTTTGTTCCAACACTTAGTGAAAATTTCACTAAGTCATAATTTGCCTTACTCTTTTCCAAATGTAGGGGGATTTTTCACTTGGATCCAAAAGGTATCAAACCCAAATATGATCAAACAGTTGTTGTATCATATAAGAGATTTCCAAAATGGCCAAGAACATCACCAAATTCAACTTGAGCCATGAGATATGACATTGGCAAGTTGCCTTGCTGAAATCTGCCAAGGCAAGGCAGAATTTTGCACTTTTGCTCGATTTGCCAAAATTAGCCAATTCCAAGCCTTATCATCACTTTGGACACATCTGAGGATTGAATCTAAAGGGGACAATCACTGAGCCAAGCCTCCAATTTAGAATTGCCCAAAATAGGGACAAGACTCCAATTTTGGATTGGAGCATTCAATGGAAGCACCAAGGTGGCATGGACTGAGCTATTAGCAACTGAATTCAGTCAAGACTTATCCAAGACCAAGGGGACCAGCAGCCTGTGTCCTAACCTCTATTCAATGGCTAGAGGAGACTTGGATTTTCATTTGCCAACATTGGCCAACTCTACTCAGCAGTTGCCATTCAATATTCCTTGCAAAATAAACTTGCTCTACTATAAATAGAGCTCAATTGTGATCAGTTTAAGTACACCAAAGGCCTACAACACTTGCCTTTCTCAAAATCCACTTCTCACTCTCAAAAATGGCTTTCTTAGCAAGTCACTATCGGGTTTTTCATTAGAGAGCAATTCCACTCAAACCAATCACACACACCTCACATACATCACATGGGAGCTGATCAAACACTTAAACAACATCTGGAACACTGATTTCTCAGAATCACCAGTCAATTGCTCAAGGTTTTAACCAAGTTGCAGTTGAGATGCCATGAAGTGATACAGCCAATTTCCATCAAGTCCAAGCATTCAAACACACTCCATAGGGTGTAGGGAAGCTGTTTAGATCGTCACAACTCATATGTAACACCTCCAACTCAGAAATCAATTTTCTCTTGCTGTCACGACCTAGAGGTAAGCCTAAACTTGGTCATCTCTCAATCTATGCATATTTCCTCGCACAATACTTTTGCCAAATGTTCATAATCATGCATGGAATGTTTCCCCTCAAGTAATTGCTTTGTTTAAATCGTGTATCAAAAATCCCAACCTTCATGCAGAATTTAGGGTTCTTGAGGATTTATCGTGATTTCTTGTTTTATGCTTAATTTAAACGAAATTAATTGTCATAAACATGATCGTGAGGTGAAAATGAGTAGATTGATATGTGGATTGCATGATATAATCAAGTATTCAGTGAGATTGGATAGAAAATGCAAATCTGGGCAAAACTGAAAAACGCGCATGTTCTTCAGCTGTTCTTGGCGCCATTTTTCACAAATTCAAATATTTGAATTTTGTGATTTTATTTAATTGATTCAAAAATTAATTTCTCTCTGAGTTTTAATGATTTTGAGTTGATTCTTTTTTTAATAATTCACAAAAATGTTAAAATATTTTATTTTATCAAAAAATCCCAAAAATATTATTTATTTCATATAATTGATATTTTTGCAAAGAATTAATGTTTTAATTTTTTTTTAACATTTAAAATATTTCTTCCTTATTGGTTTTGCAAATTTTAATGATTTCTAATCATTTTGTAGGACAAAACTTGATTTATGAAGCATTAATCCAAGATCATAATTTGTTTTCCACATGTTAAACAATTTTGATCATTTTAATTAAATATTTTATTCAATTAAAACACCTTTTGAAAACAAATTAGGGTTTTTGATTAATTCAACCCTCATAAATCATTTTCAAAACACTTTGGGCCTCTAATAAAGTGTAAGATCCAATCCTTTGTAAATACAAACCTACCTTGGGCCTCACTAATTGTATAAGTCCCGTTGTATTTCAAAAAGTTCGACGCGATCATCGTCCGTTGAAAAAAACAAACTTTGGGCCTACCCTCGAGTAGTAAGACCCATTCCCTTTTTTAAAAACTCTTTGGGCCTCTTGAGAGAGTGTAAGACCCAAAACCCCCTTGTACAAACAATTTTGGGCCTCATTTATTGTATAAGTCCCTCTATACAAGTAAACGGCGCGATCGCCGCCTTTTAAAAAATCAATTGGGCCTCTCCTCGAGCTATAAGACCCATCCAAAACTTTTTGTGCCTCTATTAGAGTGTAAGACCCAATCCCCTTTTAACCAAAACAACTTTGGGCTTCAGATATTGTATAAGTCCCTCTGCGTTAAAAGAAAATCTCGGCGTGATCTCCAGTTCAAAAATCAAATCATCTGGGCCTACCCTTGTGTTATAAGCCCCACTCTTTTTCTTTAAACCTTTTGGGCCTCTTGAGAGAGTGTAAGACCCATCCCTTTGTACAGAAAACAATTTTTGGGCCTCAGTCACTCGTATAAGTCCCTCTGTACAAATTCAACAGTGCAATCACTGGTAAAACCCTGGGCCTTTCCTTGAGCTGTAAGCCCAAAATATTTCTTTTTCAAAGCACTTTCTCCTTTGATTTTGAATATACTGTTGTTTTCAATCTTTCTTTGTTGAACAACTAACCAAACAACATGGAAGATCTACAACCGGGTAAGTGTTTACACACTTTCATTTACCGCTTTCATATATATATAACTGTATTGTGGGGCTGTTTCGCTGTAAGTCTTCTTTCATAAACTCATATCAACTGTGTAATAATAGTATAGATATTTAGAGTTTCCCCGACAACTACGTTTAGCATTAAGCCCCGTTGATCACTCTTAAATAGTCAAAACTAGATCCCCATAGGATTACCAGACACAGTCTTCCTTCCTCTTAGGGTTAAATAATATGGAGATGTGAAAGGAAGATTCTTTTTGAACCATTTCTCAGACTGTCACTCGTAGAAGTTGTCAAAGAAACTCTACTCCCCAGATATGATCTTTTCTCCGAGAATGGCATCTCTTGAGTTTCTTCCAAATTCTCGGACTTTCCTGGCTTCATCTATTCTCTGTGAATAGCCTGTCTTGAACTTATCGGGGTTTGGGGACCCACGGGCTTCCTAAAAGCATCCCCGCCTCCTCTTGGGCATTGTACAAGGACCCTACGGCTTCTTAGAAGTATTCACCGCCTCCTCTTAGGCTTCGTATAAATGATTTCTTCCTCCGGGAATGATAGCCTCCTCTTGGGCTTAGTACAAATTATCCCTTGGCTTCTTAAAAGTTTCCAGCCTCCTCTTGGGCTTCGTACAAATTGTCCCGACGACCTCCTAAAGGTATAGGAACAGAAATCAGTCATCTTAATAGAATAGTCTTTGCAAGAGTCTACTACTGTTTCTCAAAGCATAGTACAAAAGATGAAACTCTAGACTTGGACAGTCTAGTTTCCTTGAGTCTCGAAGACATTCTCAAGCACCCTTCAAAAATAGGAAGGAACTCCGTAGACTCGGGCAATCTCAATACCCTTTGGATTTCCCATCTCCTCAAAGAAAAGGAAATATCCCTGATCCTCGAATCAAAATCCTTGAGTACAACATTACTCATATAAGAACTGATTTTCTCTTTAAACCAATATACTGGACCAGTCACTCAACTGAAACAACACCCTAGCCTCCTCTTGGGCTTTATACAATGATCCTCCTCAGCGGAGTCAAACTTTTTAGCCTCCATCTCGGGCTTCGTACGAGATACAAAAGACTCTCTTGTTGAGTCAACTTCTTTTAGCCTCCGTCTTGGGCTTTGTACAAGACACAAATCACCCCCTTGTTGAGTCAAACACCATTTAGCCTCTCTCTCGGGCTTCGTACGAGACACATAAAAAACACCCTCTTGTTGGGCCAATAGCCTTCTCTTAGGCTTTGTATAAGAAAACCACCGGTTGATCCAATCAACCTTTTAGCATCAAAGTTGTGCCTCGTTCACAGTACACAAACATCAATAACTCATTTCCTTTTCATCTAATCGCTGTAAGCGGCAAGCCTCTGGATTATTTACATCTATGCCACTGTCCCTCCTTTAGCATGAGAAATTCCTAAGGAAAGATGGCATTGCTCTACACTGAGTTAAAGTCTTCTCCTTCAGGTTGGAAATCCCTTATAAAGGAAATTATGGCATTGCCGGATTCACACATCCCGGTTAAAGTAATTCTCCTTTATAAAATAGTTGTGACAGACAAACCCCTCTTTAGAGATGACAAATTCTCTCTAAAGTCAAACCCTTTCAGCTTCACATCTTGGGCTTTGAACTAGATACAAACTACTTTCAGCTTCACATCTTGGGCTTTGAACAAGATACAAACTACCTTTCGCTTCACGTCTTGGGCTTTGAACAAGACACCAAAACACCATTTCCTCCCATAGAATAGGAGGAACTACGATCGCTCTGATTTCCTTGTTTCAGAAAAAACGGGAATACTTAGGCATAAGATTGAAAGAAAAATCTTAGCGATCACACTAAACAAAAACCCAAAATCCCATACCATCCCATCTCAATCGAACAGCATCAGTTTTAACCCCCCAGCGATCGACCAGACACTATTTTAACAAAATAACCTAAGAGAGACCCACAATCTTTGTAGCATCTGTAAATCAACAGTCATCTGTTCAAACTCAGTTTGCAAGCAGGGTTAATTGGAGACATCTATTTCCCTTCCTTCACTAGCTTCAATAGGATAAAAAATGAATCGAGCTGTAGTACCCTAAAGCGATAAGTGCTTCGCAACCACGTCCAAAAATTCGCGCTACAGAAAAAATGGCGACTCTGCTGGGGACACAACGAGATCTTGTTCTCTTCACATCTCTTAGGTAGAAACCTTAAAAATTTTCCACGAAAGGTGGCGCCCACCATGGGGCCTCTCTTTCTTTCTTTTCTGGGATATGAATTTCTATTGACTTCACTAGGATCTTAGGTCAAACCCTTTAAGTAGGGAAGGAACCACAGAATGGCGTCTCCGCCGGGGAGCCATTTTCTGTCAGGAACATAAGATTCATAGCTTTTAAAAAGAGTCTAGGACATTAGGACAAATATATATACTGCTTTTCCTAATTGATATTTGTGTTTATTTTTCTGCTAATGGGAATGCGTGTGATGTCGCATGTGGAAAGATTGAGTATACACTTAAGATAAGTGATGGCGACGAGGTCGAACATCAACCTCAGTGGAGGCTTCCCAATGCAACCCATTCCCTCTCATAGGAAATGGGCCGATTGTGACGTCTGAGAAGCTGAGGAGCCAACCCTTTTGTAGTGCAGAAACTATTAGAAATAGTTGTCACGCGATACTACCCTCATTTGAGGCTGATGATCTATTCTCTTTGAATAGCATTTACTCTAAGATTTCATACAGCTCGCTGGCGATTCGCTTGCTATTTGTTATCCTGGGAGGATCTGATGATTTTGAGTACAGGTACAAAAATCACCCTAGTATAAACCTTTAGGGATGGGTAGAGCCTTGACTTCATGACAGCGACCCTTTGACCCCATGTTTTTTCTATGTTTTTGTGTGCTGCATTCATACATTCATTTAAAAAACATTAAAACATTCAAAAAAACTTTCTCTTCTAGTCTCTCTGTCTTTTCAAAATAAACTGAGATTGTGATTGCAAATATCAGAGAAAAGGATTGCGCTAATGGATTTCGGTAGAAGGAGAACTCATAAGTATACCTTCAGGATTCCAAAACTAGAGGATTTAAGAGGTTTGGCGAGGATGATCACAAACCAAGAGGCTTTCAGAGCCAAGTACAGAGGTTTGCTATCTCTGCTAAGAGTCCATGTGATTGAGGGAATCATGGATGCGCTTGTTCAGTTCTACGATCCGGTCTATCATTGTTTCACATTCCCGAATTACCAGCTAGCACCAACGCTGGAGGAATATTCTCATCTGATTGATCTACACATTACTGATCAAGCTCCATTTTCTGGACTGGAAGAAATTCCAAAGAATCAGACCATTGCAAGAGCAATTCATTTGGACGAGTCTGAGTTCAGGACTCACATGACCACTAAGGGTGGCATACAAGGCTTGCCAACCCAGTTCTTGACAAAGAAAGCCCTGTACTTCGCCAGTATCGGGAACATGACTGCTTTTGAAACCATCTTTGTTTTACTCACCTACGGGTTATTTTTGTTGCCCAACATTAATGACTTCGTTGATATCAACTCCATTAAGGTTTTTCTCATTGGAAACCATGTACCACCTTTACTCGCAGATGCGTATCATTCTGTACACTTAGGGAATTTGTACAGTGGAGGGGAGATCACATGCTGTGTACCTCTACTTTATAAATGGTTTATTTCCTATTTGCCTAAGTCTGCTGCTTTTTGGGATCACAAGAGTGCCTTACGTTGGTGGCAGAAAATCATGTCTCTCACCAACTCTGACATTGATTGGTGTAATAGGATTTATGATGGGATCAGGATCATTGACCGTTATGGAAACTTCCCCAACGTACCTCTTATAGGAACTAAGGGAGGAATCAATTACCATCCAGTTCTCGTTCGTCGTCAATTTGGATACCCGATGAGACACGTCCCACGGGGTGTTCATCTGGAAGGTCTTTTCTTCAAGGAAGGAGAAAATGACAGAGCACTAAAGACAAAAATAGTGCACGCTTAGAAGCATGTTCATAAGAAAGGACGGGAGTCTCTAGGAAAACCGGACTGTGTCTCGGTGGAGCCTTATCTCCACTGGGTACAAACTAGAGCCCTCAAGCTAAAGATGCCTTATCCTCGTCACGGAATTCTTCCACCGAGGGAGTCTGTCATGTACTTCGTGACTGAGACTGAAAAGCTTCAGGTTACTCTCAACAAAGTTCAACGGGAGAGGAGGTCTTGGAAGAATAAGTACCGCACCCTCAACGTGGAGTGCATCAAAATACAGCAACCACAGAAAGATAAGGACGCTCTGATTGAAATTTTGGAGCAACATGTTGTAGGGAATCAAGATGACCAAAGGAATTTGCTCGCTCCTTTCACCTGGCAAAGGAATGACAACCCGACAACGGCCCAAGAGCCCCGGTCAAAGAAAAGGAAAATACCAGAGTCAGCACCCGATTTCTCTTCAGAGAGGACTCGGGACCCATTAGCTTAGGTTTCTGTTTCTGCACCTTGTAATCTACTGTATTTCCATTTCTGTAATCCTTTGAATTCAATAAAAAGGGGTTTCCCCACTGTTTGATATTTGCAATCTAATATAATCATTGCATTCATCATTCTCACATCGCGTATTCTTCTTACCTACGAATCTCATGTTTGTGTCTCGGTTCTAGAGTCAAACTATCTCATTCGTACAATACTCTGGCCAATCGTCAGAAAAAGATGGATGATCTTGAGGAAGAGAACAGAGAGTTGAAAGAAGAGATCGACGCTCTGAGAGAGGATATGAGAAAGCTTCGTAACGACATGCAAGCCATGGAAGAAGCTCAGCTACAAAGGACTGTGATATCAGAGATCACCTCAATGTCCATAGTGGAGAAGTATGATCCTAGGTATCAAATGCCGAAAGATCGTCCCTGGGGCATGCCTGTTAACTATATCCCAGAAGGATATGTTCCGCAGATCATTGAAGATTAGGGAATCATAACAGAAGCCGCTGGGCCTGAAGGTTACAAACTTCGGGAAAGTGAAGATGCCAAGGGCATGCTGAAGACTCCTGAAGGTTACAAACTTCGGGAAATGCCAAGATTCACTGCCGTAGTCACGGTACCACCCCCTATGGTGCACACTGTCCCGGAAGGACAGATTCCACCGATACCTTCTGGTAAGAAGGAAACTATGTTCGATAGAATGGATGAATTCCAGGAACAGTTCCTGGAAATGCAGAAGGAACTGCAAGCCATCCGCGGTCAGGATTTATTTGGAAAGGACGACGCAGACCTTTGTCTGGTCCCCAATGTGAAAGTTCCGCACAAATTTCAAGTGCGCGACTTTGAAAAATACAAGGGTAACTCTTGCCCTCAGAGCCATCTGGTGATGTAAGCTCGGTGAATGTCAGCTCAGACGGAGAATCAGGACCTACTGATTCACTACTTTCAGGATAGTTTAACCGGTGCCGCACTCAAATGGTACATGGGTTTAAACCGTACTATGATTAGCACATTCAGATATCTTGGTACTGCCTTCGTCCAACAATACAAATACAATTTGGACATGGCACTGGACAGAGATCAACTCAGATCAATGTCACAAAAGGACAAGGAAACCTTTAAGGAGTACGCTCAGAGATGGCGTGAAGTTGCCGCTCAGATTTGTCCACCTGTTGAGGAAAAAGAGATGACAAAGATCTTCTTAAAGACCTTAAGCTCAATTTACTATGACATAATGGTTGCCAGTGCGCCCAGTGATTTCACCGAAATGGTGGGTATGGGAGTTCGTCTTGAGGAAGCTGTCCGAGAAGGACGTTTGGTTAAAGACGCTGGATCATCAAGTAGTACAAAACGATACGGTAGTGCTCTCCTTAAGAAAAAAGAGCAAGATATTGGGAATATCTCTCTCAGAAAGCAAAGGCGACGTTATTAACCGGTAGCAGCTGTAACTCCTGCTATCAGCCCTGCGTCCATTCCTACGTATCAACCTCAGGTTGCACAGAGTCAACCTAATCAGCAAAGGACACAACAGCCTCTTCAGCAGGCTCGTCCTCCATATAACAACAATCGTACAACGCGGCCACCAGGGTTTGATCCTATACCCATGTTGTACGCAGAACTATTTCCGTTACTACTGGCTAAGGGGCACATCCAGACTAAGTCTCCTCTTACAGTACCGAAAAATCCTCCTTTTTGGTTCAAAACGGATCAGACTTGCCCTTACCATCAAGGAGGTCCAGGGCATAACATCGAAAACTTTCTCAATTTCAAATCCGACGTGCAAAAGCTTGTTAGGAGCGGGCTCTTATCTTTCAAAGATACGAATCCCAATGTTCTCACGAACCCGCTGCCTCAACATGAGAAAGCTGCAATCAACCTGATTGAGAAAGAATTTAACAACGTCTATCAAATTCATGATGTACTCTTGTTAAGGACCAATCTGTTAAAGATGCATTGTAGATAGAGCGGGTATGGCCATGTGCCACCTCATAATTATCGCCGGTGTGATATCTGCTCTAAAAATAATCAGGGATGTTAGGTGGTGCAATCAGCTCTACAGGAACAAATGGATCTCAGATGGATCCAAGAGCTCATGGAGTTAACATGGTCTACACGAATTCCAACGTCATTCAGAACCACGACATCCGTGCGATGAATGTCAACCTAGTGGCAATGCACTCAACACAAAGCCAGTATCATAATCTACCGCAGCACGATTACAGTTCTTGTCTGACTTGCTCGGTAAACAAACAGGGATCCTCTTTAATACAGGAGGCCCTCCAGCGTCAGATGGATCTTGGATGGATCCAAGACTACCATGATAGGAATCCCTATCAGATCAATATGGTTCAGATATTCGACATTCACTTGATGAATACCAACTTGGTAGAGTTGCATGCTGAGCAGGTCCGACTCGGATTCCTGATGTCACATAATAATCACAGTTGTAAAGCGGGTTGCGAAAACTATCAGGGATGTGCCCTTGTCCAGGACGCACTTCAGCACTTGTTAAATCATTGGTGGATGCCAATCTACATGGATGAAGTTACTCAGCAAATTAGTATCAATAACAGAAACCCCACTCGGCGTCAAAGTCAGGATGTCCGATCTGTGGAAGCTAACCTAATGAGGTTACATTGTATTCAAAGTGGGCGTGGCCAGGTGCCACCACACAATTATGAATGTTGTGGAGTCTGTTCCGAAAGTAACCAAGGGTGCTACCTTGTGCGAGCAGCTCTCCAGGGGCAGGTGGATCGTGGAGAGATTCGCCCATATCCAGGTTCCGGACCCATCAACTGGTCGCCGAACTACCTTGCCAATCAAATTGAGGATGTTGTCGTCATCTCTGATCATCAGAGGACCAGGAATGTTTTTTCCATTACCCCTCTTCTTGACGAATCAAGAATTCCCAACCGGGAACGAATCGAGATTACGTACGATGGTCAGAAAAACCAGAAGGTTCCCATAGTCATCTATCTGCCGGGACCACTACCGTATGAATCAGCTAAGGCTATCCCTTACAAATACGGTGCAACAACAATTGAAAAAGGAAAGGAAATTCCATTGCCCTCCGTCGTGAATATTGCAGACATCAGTCGAGTAACACGGAGTGGTAGAATCTTCAACAGAGGAGTTGGAGAGTCCAACAAAGAAAAGGAACTTCAGATAGAAGCTCCTGATCCATCAGTCGGTCAATCCAGTAATCCCGACCTTCCGAAAAACAATGATGAGATGCTGAAGCTCATCCAAAGGAGTGAATACAACATTGTTGATCAGCTGTTACAGACTCCTTCAAAGATCTCGGTATTATCATTGTTACTCAGTTCAGAAGCGCACAGGGAGGCTCTACAAAAATTCTTGGAGCAAGCCTTTGTGGAACAGGATGTAACAATCATACAGTTCGATAGTATTGTCTCTAACATCACTTCTTGCAATAATTTGGGATTTAGTGATGAGGAATTACCGGAAGAAGGTCACCGTCATAACATGGCGATCAATATCACAGTCAATTTCCAGGACGATGCTTTAGCCAGCGTACTAGTAGACACAGGGTCAGCCCTGAATGTTATGCCGAAGTCCACTTTGATACAATTATCATTCAAGGGCCCTCCGATGAGAACCAGCGAGGTCGTCGTCAAAGCGTTTGATGGATCCAGAAAAACGGTTATCGGCGAAGTTGACCTTCCCATAACTATTGGTCCTCACACTTTCCAAGTCACCTTCCAGGTCATGGACATCCGGGCAATGTACAATTGTTTATTAGGAAGACCTTGGATACATCAGGATGGAGCGGTCACCTCGACCCTCCACCAAAAGTTAAAGTTCATTCAGAACGGCCAACTCATCACAGTCTGTGGGGAACAGGCCTTGGTCATTAGCAATTTATCGTCATCCACTTATGTGGAACCAGAAGGGATAATCGGAACCCAGTTCCAAGCGCTTTCTCTACACAAGGATGATCAATCCGGAGGAGGAACGTCAATTTCCTTATACAAAGATGCTATTAAGGCAGTCGAGAGTACTGATACAATAGGATGGGGACAACTTGTCATTCCTACTAGCAATACAACAAAGAAGGGTCTTGGTTTTTCTACAACCTGTACCCAGACAATTACCAGCAATGAAAGTCTTCATCCCATTCAGAACTTCTTCCACAGTGGAGGTTTCCTTCACCCAGTGCCTCAGGCAATCCATGCTATCAATGAGGAGGATTCCTCCGACACAGATGAAGAATGGAAGTCCTATCTTAACGAGGATGGTTATATGTCTCAGGAAGAGGTGCCTACGCCATTTTTCTATCCCGCACAGAATCCGAGATTTATACCACGGTCAGATGTCGAAATGATATATGGAGGTTGTGATCTGGAAGGATGTTGTGCTCTTCCAAATTTATTAGAGGTGGACACTCTGATGAAAGACAACTTTGACCATAATTACTATGGCCCGATGGATGGCCTGCCAATGTGGCAGCCTTACCCAGGAGACTTGAGGCCAGAAAGTCAGCCAAGTAATGAAACTCAGCTGAGCATCATTGAATAGAATACCTGTGTCCCCACCATGTCATGGGATCAACACTCAGGTCATTCAAAAACTACTCAACATGACGATGAATTCGCAATGTTTGCAGGAGTAGAGTTCATCAAATATGCTTTTCCCGAGGTCAACATCATCGAGAGGGATGACCCCTCCAGTTCCAAAGAAGTGTGGGACACCTTGGGACAACCGAGTGGAAAATACGACTATATGGTCGAGTACACCGCTCCCGAAAGCTCTCGTATCAGGCTCGAAGATATCCATCCCACTGGATGGGGAGATATAGCTGAGAGCACAAATGCTATGCAAAATACAACTGAGGAATCCTCCTACGACAATTCTGCCTGGGAGACAGATTCCAACGATCCTGCTCCACCAGAAATCAGCGTTATTTCTGAAGACAAATCAAGGAAGGTTCCAGACTTTGTGATTCACCAAGGAGTTCGCCGCCAATGGGTTGCTGTCAATGTTCCGAAGATTGTTCATAAGTCAAAGTAATTTCCATCTTAACCTTTCACCCTGCCCAGGTGAAACGAATGTTTTGATAGGGCTCGGTTTTTGTAAATTTTCCCTCTTCACTTTGCCCAAAGTGACAGAGTTTTGTTTTATAGGGCTGTAGTTTCAAGAATCGACTTGTTCATTAATAAAATAACGTCATTCTGTAATTTCCGCATTAATTGCTATTTTCTCTTTTTGCTTTTTCTCAGAAAATGGTAATCCTAAAAAACAATTCAATAACAAAAACAAGCAATAATAAAAAAATACACTGCACACACTTGCATTTTCTCTATCTCTTCTAAACATGAATCATCACGTCATGCAGATTGCTTGTTTTAAACCCCGTTGAAACATACAATCCGATGCCTTCTCCCAACTTTGAGTTCCCGGTATTTGGGGCTGAAGAAGAAGTTCACAACGAAATTCCAGAAGAGATCTCCCGATTACTCAGACAAGAGGAAAGGTCCATTGAACCTCACAAAGAGCCGTTGGAAACGGTAAACTTGGGTTCAGAAAAAGAGAGAAAAGAAATCAGGATTGGGGCGCTGCTCAGTCCAACTGCCAAAGAGAATTTGATAAAGCTTCTCAAAGAGTTTCCTGATGTATTCGCTTGGTCCTATCAGGACATGCCAGGGTTGGATACCAGCATCGTGGAACATCATTTACCATTGAAATTGGAATGTCCGCTAGTAAAGCAGAGGTTGTGACGCACTCACCCGGACATGGACATCAAAATCAAAGAGGTGGTACAGAAACAGATTGACGCGGGTTTCCTCGCTACGTCAGAATATCCTCAATGGTTATCCAATATCGTACCCGTTCCGAAAAAGGACGGAAAGGTCAGAATGTGTGTCGACTACAGAGACCTGAATAAGGCAAGTCCAAAGGACGACTTTCCTTTACCATACATTGACATGCTGGTAGACAGTACAGCGAAGTTCAAAGTTTTCTCCTTCATGGATGGATTCTCGGGCTATAACCAAATCAAAATGGCGCCGAAAGACATGGAGAAAACTTCGTTCATTACCCCATGGGGTACTTTTTGTTACAAGGTAATGTCGTTCGGTTTGAAGAACCCCGGGGCAACCTATCAAAGGGCCATAACTACTCTGTTTCATGACATGATACACAAAGAAATCGAGGTATATGTCGATGATATGATTGCAAAATCTAAGACAGAGGAGGAGCATGTGACCCACCTGTCAAAACTATTCGAGCGTCTGAGAAAATACAAACTCCGCTTGAATCCCAACAAGTGCACCTTCGGTGTCTGCTCGGGGAAACTCTTAGGGTTCATCGTCAGCCAGAAAGGAATTGAGGTTGATCCTGAGAAGGTCAAGGCCATTCAAGAAATGCCTTCTCCGAAAAATGAAAAACAAGTCAAAGGATTCCTGGGACATTTGAACTACATCTCCAGATTCATATTCCTCATGACCGCCACATGTGCGCCGATTTTCAAGTTACTCAAAAAGAACCAGGACTGCGTTTGGACAGAAGATTGACAGAAGATTGCTTTACAGGTCACTTATGAGAGTTTGGACAACTTAGATATAACATATTGGATGTGTTTGGATCATGAGCTGTGGTGGAATTGCTCTCTAACTCAAAAACTCAGAGTTACCTTGCTAAAGAAGGTATTTTTGTCTAGAGAAAGAGATTTTGAGGAAAGCAAGTGTTGTAGTGCTTTGGTGTACTCAAACTGAACACAATTGAGCTCTATTTATAGTAGAGCAAGTTTGTTTTGGCTGCAATAGTTAATGGCAACTGCAGCAGAGGTTTGGCCAATGTTGAGCAATGAGAATCCAAGTCTCCTCTAGCCATTGACTAGAGGTTAGGGCACCGGCTGCTGGTTCCCTTGGTCTTGGATAAGTCTTGACTGAATTCAGTTGGGAATGGCTCAGTCCATGCCACCTTGGTGCATCCATTAAATGCTCCAATCCAAAATTGGAGTCTTGTCCCTCTCTTAGGCATTTCTAGGTTTGGCATGCTACTTTTGGTTCCAAAGACTTGGGAGGCTGATGGATCAAGGTTTGTCCCTCCTTAGTCTCCCCTTGAGGTGTTCAGATGGATAGATTTGTTTGCCCTTTGCAAAATTTGAGCAAATCGAACAAAACTCCCAAATCTGTCTTGACATGATAGTTTGCAGCAAGGCATATTGGCATTGTCATATCTCATGGCTCAAGTGGATTTTGATGGAGTTCTTGGCCATTTTGGAAAGCCCTCATATAATACAACAAATGTTTGATCATAGTTGGTTTTGATACCTTTTGGATCTAAGTGAAAAATGCCCCTATATTTGGAAAAAAGTGAAGGCAGATTCTGACTTATAGTGAAAATTTCACTAAGTGTTGGAAAAAAGTGACGTTTTCACTTTTTGTGATTTTGATCATTCCATAACTTAAAATCCATGAGTAATTGGAATGAGTTGTGTTTAAAGATTTTGTAGAGGGCCATGAGAGCTACAAATCCAGCTTTGAATGGGGAAAAATGGCCTTGTGGTTTAGGAGTTATGATCCTCCAATGTTGGTACCCTAACCACTTTGTTCCATAACTTAGAAAATTTCTAAGTTTTTTATGGTTACCCCTTTTACAAGTTATCCCACTTTTCTTGATTTTCTTGATGAATGATGATCCCAATCACACATTAACATCATTCTAGGGTCAAAGAACCATATTTGTGAAAAATCTCAAAAAGTCAAACTTTGACTTTCGGGCACAGTTGACTTTTTTTAATATGAACTCCAAACTGTGCGATCCTCTATGAAATCAAGTCCTTGACCTAAATCAAACTTGATTGATTGATTTCATAGGTGTTATAGGGTGTATTGAATCATGTCCCAAAGTTTAGGAGCATGCCTGGGTCAAAAGTCAAATGCACAGTTGACTTTTTCCCGCGAAACCCTAATTGTGTTTCTGATGTACTTGAAACTTGTTGCTCAAGCTTCTTGGATCAATTCATTATTGTAAATGGATCAATGTAGTGTGTTAGGGACCCTCAAATCATTCCTTGAGGTCTTGTCTCATGTTTTTTCCCAAAAGTCAACTTAGGGGTGAATTAGGTCAAGAAACCCTAATTCCTGATTTTTGGTGAATGCATCCCCTGAGGCTAAATTAACTTGATGATTGATTCATGATGTCCCATAGAGAATTTTAGGTTATGCTTTGAAGCATCGGCTCATGCCCAGAGGAAAATTTCCATCTGGAGGCCCTGGTCGACCAAAACCCTAATTTGGTGACACCGGCGATCTTAAGGCTTAATTCACCTGGGAGGTAGCAACCTTGTGCTCAATCCTTGAGGTGTGAGTCCTCTTGATCCATTGGGGATCTTTGAGAGGCTAGACAAGTTGAAGATCATGTCATTCCTTAATTGATCCTTTGTCTAAGAGCTCTGAGAGGGCTTGAAACCCTAATTTTGATTGTAGTGAATGTTCACCCATCTTTGGGGAGACTAATGAGGCATAATGATACACCCATATTGTGATGATGATTTGAACAATGATGGGAAATTTTAGTGGTCAAAATTTGGGGTATGACATAAAGATGCTCTCTACATGGCCCTCTACAAGTTTGATGTTGGAAGTTTTTCATTTCAATGGTCACATCTCAAGATATTGCAAGAGGAAGTCATGTCCAACAAAGATGAAAATTGCCTAGCATATGCCTCATGCGTGCAGGCCAGGCCTGGCCAGTTCAATGCAGTAGTGGTCCATGGATTTCATCCTTCACTTTCTCTATTATTTAGGCTTCATTTTGATTAACTTCTAACACAAAAATTGTTGTGTCAAATTCCCTCTTTCATTAGATACCAAGACCACTCGAATTGATCCATTGTGCATCAAGATATTTTGTTTCAAAAATCACCACATGGATATGTCTCATGTTAACATAAACCTTTTTTTTTTCCTTGTCAAAACCCAATACCAATGTACGTTATCCCTCTTGCTGCATGCGTATATACTTATGTCACCACCACTTTACTCCTTTTGGCCAGGCATTTTCTTACATAACATGCACACCTCCAACCTTTACTCCATGTATCAAAGAAAGAGAAAAGAAAGTTAGCAAGCAAGTTTTCTTACTGCACTAGCTAGCATTAGCAGCATACATCATCATTATTATCATTGTAGTACATTCCATGATGACCATAATACACATACATAAGCACCAAACTCGTGCCAAACCTCACTCTCATCATTTTCAGCTTTCATTAACCATGCTTATAACTGATTTCCAACCATTCTCACAGCATCACCACTCATCATGATTCGGTACACAATAATAATAGTGAGCTAACACACACACACACACAAAAACCATAAATCTAACCCGTGCCAAGTGCTTACCACCATAACCATTCTCATTTTTCTAATCTCCTTTAACCAAAGTCCTAACTATACTCTAACCCTGATTAGTGCATTCTAACAACCTATATAATCTCTCAACTACCCTTGGTTAAATCAGTTACAACAATTTCAGAGTTTGAGCAGATAAAAATCACAAACTTCTTCTTGGTACCTCCATTGATGAGAGCTTCAAAAACTCATTTCTATGAAGTGATTTTCCCAGTTTCTTTCACAATCGTCATCACCAATCCTTCTCCTAAGTTCTGTTCGCAAGAAAAAGCTCCTGGGACTGTTATATCTCTAGATCTAGTTCTCATCAGTGCAACATTTTTTGCGAGTTTCGTCAATATTAGAAGTTTTCCAGGCATTTATTTTTCCCTATCATTGATCTGAAAAGCTTGAACAAAAGAATTCCAGGTTTCTTGAAGTTCACTGAGGAAAATTTTGGTCAGGTAATCACCTCTCAATATCTTGTACTAATCTTAGAGACTATAGGTGGTTAGGTGTGTAAGTAACGGTTACTTGGGTCCTCTTTAGAGAGGCATTGCTTTTGTGTGAAAGTTAGGCAAAATGTAGCTTCTCTTGAATTTTAGGGTTTATAATGATCTCTTCGACCTGAATTGAATACGCATGGTGTAAAAAAACTAGTGGCACATTCTTAATCTACGTGAGAAGTTGATTAATTTAATGTACTCGTGTTGATTTTCTGGAAAATTCGCCATCGTGCGTGCTGGCCATCTCGCCGGAGAATACGACCGGAGTTGAGCTCCGACGTCTTCCCCCTTAAACCCTAACGGAACCCGGCCCCCACCATGGTTTAATCTGGACCGTTCTTGTTATGTGATCTAACGCGTGTTAACATGCCACCATATTAATGAGGAGGCTCCCCCTTACGTGCCAACCATTTTATTAATTTTCTGGATAATTGACTTACTTTCTGTTGTGTGCACGTATCCACATCTTTTTACCATGCACACACGCATCTGGACCCTTGAACGGATTCCCTCAGATCAATCGTAAGGCGCAGATTAGTTATTAGATTGTGAAGGTCTACCGTGCGCCCTCAGGCTCTAAGATATTTGGGCCTATATCTAGTTGCTATTCACACCCCCTTCTGCACAGCCCATGGATAATTGAACTAGAAAAATTGCTAAATACACCTATGCCTTGTTTTTGCTTTGTTTTTTATTTCTTTTGATGCATGTTAGAAATTGAGTTGTTAAAAATAGTTTCTGATGGATGAAAATTCTTAATTAATTCAGGTCTGTATCTGAAGAGGTTAATGAATTTTTATCATTTTTTAATTTCATTTTTGGTGAATTTTAATATTTTTTTCTTGAATTTCTTGTGAGATATACTCTTATAATCATAGTTTGTGTTACTAGTTGCATAACTGATTTTTTAGGAGGGGTTGTGAGTTGAAATTTTACATGAGACTTGATACATGATCTTAGGACATATTGAGGGACTTTGTCCATTTTTTTGAGATTTTTTAGGCCATTTTTGTGTATGATTTTGAGGTGATTCTTTGAATACCTTAGGATTGAGAGTTTGGGCAATACTTGGTGTAGTTTGAACATGATGGGAGCTTATTTTTGAGCTCATTTCTTGGTGTGTTTATTCACTGACTTCATCTAGTTATGTTTCAAATCATGGAATTTTTTAAGGTTCATAACTATTTTCCTCATGCGTTGCCATTGATGATTAGCATGCTTGTTCATATGTTGTTCTCTTAGACATTCGATGAGAAGGCTCTTATGCCATGACTTGGGAGCTTATATTGATCTTATATGCTTGGAATGTGACACAATTTAGAGGACCTATAATCCATTCCAATTCATTTTTGTATGTTCATAGTGTGCATGAAAGCTTGTATGTTTTAAGCATCATTTTGCATAAACTTGGTGGCATTCTACTTGTGCTTTTGAGACCTCTTGTTGTCAATCCCTTTTGGGAACTTGTAAGTATGATGTTAAGAGGAATGAGTATTGACCTATAATGTCTCCTTTCATCTAAACTTGACATATAATTCTTTTTTGCATGATTAAATTTTCTTTGGCTTCTAAGATTGAATTAGAGTGTCAATTGGCGCTTGCTTGCCTAGTTTGCTTAACTCTTTGAGCTTCATTTTTGTGCATTACTTGTATGATTTGAACATGACTTGTGGCTTCCTTCTCTACTGACCTAAACTTGCCTCATGTGTATTTACATATTCATGACTTCATTTCTTACTTGTATTGCAAGTCACTAGTTTATGAATTGATTGAAGTTAACTTGTGGTAGTTTTGCTTGAGTGATTGAGACATGTGATAACTTGAAACTTTTTGATAATTGTAGGATGTTTTAGGTGTTCATAACTTGATTTCATTTCTAACTTTGAGCTTTATTAATTTCCTACATCCATACTCATTTGTTCTTTGCATAAATGCATTTGAAATGTTGCATCTTAGTGAACTCAAGTGTGCATAACTTGTTGGCTCATCATGAACGCACCCATGTACTATCTCTATGTTAGTTCAATGATATTCTCATGCATCAATGAAGGGTGCACATTCTGACCTTGGTCCATTTTCATGTTTTAATTCAATTCATCTAACTTATAATGGCTTTCTTTTGTAGTTTACAATTGACTTTGAAGTAGACTTTAGCTTTTGCCATAGTTTGCAATTGTTTGAGTTCTTTTGGTCCATTGACATGGATAAGGTTTAACCAAAGGTGTTTACCAACTAAGACCTTGTTCCTTTGGTTGTTTTATTGTTGCTTTTTCCTTGTGATTTCTAACTCATTTGTTGATTTGTGCAAGGTGCTTCAAGGAGATCTCCAAGAATGACATAGTTTGTTTACTTTGTAAATACTCATTTCTAACTTGTTTGTTCATTAACATTAACATGTGCTTACGTTGTTTTTGCTTGCATTGCTTTGCTACGGATCTATATTCGTTTGGTAGGACATCTCATCTCTTTATATCCCTCGAACTTTACCGCTTTCAAAATGCCATGAGAAGTAGGAATATAGATGCATGACTGGGAGTCACTACTTTAGGTGGGCAATTCTGTTTATTTATTTTAAGGTCCTCCAAAGAGGCTCTGATTGTGTTTGTTTAATATTGTGCCAAAGACCTCCAAAGAGGCATCCCATTACCGTATTCCCTTATAAGACCTTCAAGAAGGCAATTGACAGAATATAGGGTTCGCAACCGACCCCCGTTATTCTAGTTGAGTCGTTCTTAGCTCTCATTACATTATTGAAGCTTTGAACATCACCTTCTCCTGTTATCAAGTCGGTCAAGTGGAAGATAGGGTTCCCAACCGACCCCCACTCATTGTCATTAGCTCACATCGACCGATGTTGAGGCTTATGTGATCTCATTCACATTTTTTTTATTGATCTACTTTGATATGTGATATCATTGTATTGTTTGTTTTAGCTTTTTCTTCTTCATTAGGACACCCATTCTAACTTGTCCAAGTTAGGTAGGTTAGAAAACATAACATATGACTAACCTTTGCATGAAAACATTAGGATAGAATTTCCTTTCTTATCCTGACCTTAGGACCATTGATGCATGTTGACCTGTAGGACCGAGTCTCCCTGGGACCTTCTGTGAGTCTCATTCTTTTCTCTCGCTCCCTTGTGCGATCGAGACCCTTCCATCCTTTTTCCGTAGTAGCGTGAACTACGGATGCTCTGATTCCTGCTTCCGGTAAGATTGAGGATACGTAGGCACGAGATGCGATATCTCGGCGAGCACACTAACAACTAACTTCCCTTTTCTCTCGTACCCGTGCGATCGAGATGAATCACCTAGCACACTAACAACTAACTTCCATTTTCTCTTCCACCTTTGAGTCATCTCTTCTCATTTCCCTTAATCCACTCATAAAGGATGCATCATTTCCATTCTACCGCAAACAGGTAAACGTGTAATACTCCCACGCCGAGCGGCAACACCTAAACTGCTAGAACGTGAACGTTGACGTATTCCACCTAAAAGACACAAACAAAGCAAAGTCATCCCTAGTGAGGGGAACTACGTCACTCTGATTCTTCATTGGTTAATGGAGATACGTAGGCAGGAGATCGTGCGAGATCTCTGCGAGCACAACCTTATTTATCAAACCCTTTTTCTCTTACCCGAGTGCAATCGAGACTCTTTCACCAAACAAATCACAACCGACCCGTAGGTCGAACTACGACTGCTCTGACTTTCTCTCTCTGGTTAGATTGAGGATACGTAGGCACAGGCGTGACGCCTGGCGAGCAACCTTCGCCCCACCAATCTGTAGTCCGTCGAACTACGTCGACTCTGATTCTTTGTTCGTCCACGAAGATACGTAGGCATAGGATTGCGACGATCCTTGTGAGTCCCTTTTTGTATTTTTGTTTTCTTTCCCCATTTCTATCTTTTCTAGTTTAGCAGTTGAGCTTCAGATACCCTACACCCTTTGATCGATAACAACAAGCGAGGATCCCATCGAGTACGATGGACGCGAGGGGGTGCTAATACGTTCCTCTCGCGTAACCGACTCCCGAACCCAGGCTATGGTTGCGATGACCATTCCTTTCCCTTTGTTAAGGTTTTCTTCGATCGTTTCCTTTCCCTGCGTCAGGATAAATAACGTTCGGTGGCGACTCTTCTGTTCTTTTCCGCCGGTTGATTTTCGCAGATGCGACAGCTGGCGACTCTGCTGGGGACTTTCCCATCCCTAAGCGAGTCAAACCTAGCGCCTATTTGTTTTTCGATCTTAGGGTGTTTATCTGTTAACTTTACTCGCTTTATTTATGGCATTGTTGCATGTTTACTGTTTTATTACACTTACTTGCTTTTCATCTACTGTTACCATATATATTATATTGTGCTAGACTGTGCTGGATTTTTCTGTTTGGTGGGCAAGGTGTTCTGAGAGATATGCCCACTTCCCAGGCTTGAGCATATCCATAGGATTTAGAGTGGATAGTCGATCGCTTGCGTGGTGTTTATAACGTTAAGTGTTCGCGAGATCCACAGTCGGACGAGGCCCATATAGGTGATATCTGATACTGCATGTTGATGCAGGCCATTGGATGTTCCTTTATGAGCTGTCGACTCTGGTGGCCATTCCCGAGGACTCAGTAGGGGCACTCTTCCCGAGGGGCGATAATGGAAGACCAGAAATGGAAAACCCATTATGCTTCTCGATCCGAGGACCCGAAGTTGAGAACTTGCCATTGGATTGCCTTATTTTGGGGGGAATCAGTGGACGACCTCTTTGTTTGGCAATAGTATTGTACCTCGAGGGATGAATATACTATTGCTTCTCAAATCGATAATTCGAAACTGAGGAACCTTGGTTTTAGTACCCACATGTGAGAATGGGCGGGTGTTTACAGGTTTGCAGGTAACCTTAACCTTCAACCTACCCGGTATTCTGGTTTTCTTATCAGTATGGACTCATCAGCCTGGTATTATGGTATTCTGATTATTCGGATATTCTGATATTCCAATTACTCTGACACCCTGATTATCCCAATATTCTGATTATGCTGATATGCTGGCCTTTTGTTATTCTGATTATTCTGATGTTCGGGTATTCCACTATTCTCTTCAGAGCAAACCTATGAACTTATTCAGTCATCAGCAGTGCATCACGGTTATTCAGAATATATGGAAGCTTTGATCCCATGTTTATTGCCTTCATAACTTTGCATTGCATTGCATCTTGCATCATTTTGCATATCTTTCTCAGGCCAGAATAGTGAGCTGATCCATCCTTTGTCCGACCTGCAGTTGATTTCCCGACTTCCGTATTGGACTAGAATCAGTATCTTAGCAGAATCATGAACTCAGGGGAACAGAATCAGTTTGTGACTGGGGCCGATGTTGAATTGATAAAGCGCCAGTTGGATCAAATTATGGGAGCTATGGCAGCCATGACAAGTAGAGAGGCCAATAATCAAAGAACTGAGAATGCCATTCCATCTCCAATGAACAATGTTGCTCAAGCTCAGCCTGTGCGAGTCCCTGTTGAGAATCAAGTTGTGCAAGAACATCCTTTTGATCGACAAAGGCCAAGGAAACTATAGAGGCATTTCACTCATTTGCCAATGTCATACAGTCAGATGTTTCCAAATTTGATCAAAGGTGGATTAATAGTGCCGAAGGAATTGAAGCCAGTACCTTTTCCGTATCCACCAGGTTTTGATGCCAACGCCCGTTGTGGCTACCATGTTGGGGCACAGGGGCATTCAACTGAAGACTGTAAGGTGCTCAAGAGCAAAGTTCAGACACTTCTTGACTCAAATATGTTCTCGTTCACACCTCAGGGTATTCAGATTAGCAATTCTCCTTCATCCTGTTGTGTGGGTTCATCAGTCCATGTTATGGAAAAAGTCACTGAGAACAGTTGTGCAGATGAGTATCAGACCGACTTTGACGAGCAATTATGAAGATGGCTAGCTCAGTATCAAATCAAGCTTGGAAAGCCCAGTTCTCCGGAGCTGGCAACCATTATATCATTTCATTTCTTTGCATTTGTAGTTTTCTTTTATGTAAAAGTGTAAACTCATATGTAAAACTTGTTGTTTTTAATTGATAATAATAATGAAATGAATATGCATGTTTTTATCAAATCCAGTTGTGTTCACTCATACTTTTTATCGATAACATATGCTTGTTTAAGCAAGATCCGAGGGAGGATGACAAAATTTAAAGACGCAAAACTTCCGGTTATATGCTTTTGAAACAAAACCCTGCTAATGATGTACAGACCTTGTTTCTACTCCCCAAACACCTGAGACATAAGGAAGATAATCCCTTGTCAACCCCGTTGAGCCTAGTAATAGGAGTTTCTTTCTGAAAACGAAAAACCCTCAATCTTTACCTGGGGCAGGGTAGGCGTCAGCTAATTTGACCATACGTTCAAATTTCAAAAGGAGTGTCCCATTCGAGGATCAAATTACAATGGTTATCCCTCACCAACCGAAGAGTGAGGCAGTCACAACCCTTTCAAACAAGTCAGACAAACCTGTGTCACACGATTCGTTAAAAAAAAGAGAATCAAAAGAAAAAGAAAAAGAAAGCCCGCTAAGTCAAACCTTGAAAACAAGTGACTTAGGAAAAAGTTAGGGCATCCCGCTGGACTTCAAAATCGAAAAAGATTCAAAAAGAATCAATCCAGGAAAAAATCAGGGAAGTAAAAAACAAAAGAACGAAAAACAAAAAGGATGACAAAAGAAAAATCCTCGAGCAAAGAACACGTCGTGTGACTACAGACACAAAGACAAAAAGGGGTCACTGTCACTCCGAAAACTGTGTGGGTTCCTTCTATCCTCCTACCATTCACCAACCTTTTTGAAAGGTGAGCGCCTGTGTCGAATTAGTTGAACATAGGACTGGAGAACATCAAGGAGAATGGGTGGGTTAAAACAAAACGTTGAGCCTTATATCCTTTCTTTCTCAAACCGCGAACCAGGCCACGTTCCAACATTCAAAAGACCTAATTGAAGCAGGGTTGTTTCAAAAGCATACTTCGGTTAAATTCGCGTCAATTCTGACTCCTAAAAGGTTTTTCTTACCATTCATGTTGGTATCGATGTGACATTCTGATAAGTGATTCGTTCACTATATGTCATGACATTTTTCCAGTGAACAGACTCGTATTTCAAAACTATCATATGCATTGCATTAAAATTATCATTTTCAAAACGGTCAGTTTTACTTGCTAGTAAATACTTGACATTAGGAAGGTTTCTGTAATGAAAAGATTCATCAAGATAAGATGCAAACGCCATAAGACTTCGTTGAGCAGGGGCAAGTCATCAAATGATCATGCCAAATGGGCAATTCATTCCAAGATTCAGCTAATCTGGAGTAGCCACGTCGAGGAATCTCTCTAAAGTTCAGTCAAACAGGGAAATCACATCGAGATTAGGCAAATCTCTCGAAGATCAATCAATCAGGGGCAAAATCACTTCAAGGCTCATATCAAGGCAGGCCACCACAAGAGCATGAGAAGTTATCCTCCTCCAAAAGACGGTTAATCGTAAGCACCACTTCAGAGTTCAGTATACTGGGGCAAAATGTTTCAAGTCATTACGAATCCTCTCGAGGCAAATTCCTTCGTAGGTTATCCAATCTGGGGAAGTTACGTCGAGATCCGATAAATCTCTACAAGAGTTTGAAGATCCCAGGGCATTTTGAATGCCGGGTTTTCTGTAAAATCCTCTTGAGAGGATTTCTCCCAGCAGACCAAGTGGTCTAAGGCAAGTGAAGAGTTGGCTTGTGATAATCGGCATGCGGTTGATCAGCAGAAGCGTGAAACGCCAAAGTAGTTCCCAACATGGGGTTTCTCTTCCTCGGCAAGGCACCAGAGGGTATCGTTCCTCAGTGAGGTATTGAATTGCAACTTGTCCCCGACAGAAATAGCCAAGATGGCATTGTCCTCGACAAAGTTTTCTCCCTAGAAAGAGTCCTAAGGTTTGGTTTCCCCAACTGGAGTTGGATTTATCCTTTCTCTAGCGAGAGTTCAAGCCCCCAGACAGGGTAAAGATGGTTTGTTCTTGCCCTTCAAGCAGGTGGACATCCCCAGCAAGAGGCTCGTTTGGCCTCCCGTCCCCAGTAAGAGTCGTTTTCTCTAGCATCGAAGATCTAGCATCCTTAGTAAAGCATTGAGAATCTCTCTCTCCCCAGCAAGAGTGCAGAGATTTGCATTCCCCAGTCAGATTGGTTTATTACTCCCTAGCTAGCATTCAAAAGTCGACCATCTCAGACAGGATAATGTTGCATCTCCAACCGGAGATTTGGTTGATGTCTCTCCTTGATAGAGATTTGTATTCCCCACAGAGCCTTGGTGTCTACTTTCCTCATCAAGTCAGGAAGTACGCTTTCGCCAGCAGCCATGTGCTCTTATCCCCCATCAACTTAAAGTCGTTTCCCCAGCAATAGGTCAAGTTCAATGATATTCCCCGGCAGGTTTGGTATTATTGACTGCTCACCCCAAGCAGAGTTTGGTATTCACCCTCTCAATCGTTTGATCAACGATGGCTGACGTCCCCTGCAGATTCCAAGTCCAATCGTTATTGGCGCCTTTCCATATCAGATCTTTGGGTTTCATCATCAATTGTCATTCTTAATCCCCAACATGGTGTAAATTCTCTTCAGGTCTCATCTTCAGCAGAGGTTTGGATCGGGAAGGCCGTTCAATTTGTCTTCCTCAGCACGGTTTGCGACCATGAGGACAATCTAGTTTGCTATCCCCAGTGGAATTGCCTTCATGTCCTCAGCATTTATTTTGCTGAGGGGCCTCTTTGCATCTTACATATAGTAATCATCATTGCATTGCATCCTCAAAACGCGTAGCATTACTCCATGAAAAATTCAAACATATGCATTTGAAACATAAGCCAAGTTTGGATATTCTTGTTGCCAGACGTTTCCTCAATAGAAAGTGGTTTAATCCAGAAGAACCAGTCTTATCTTATCCCCGGTGAAGTTGCCAATGAACTTGTTCATTCTACTTGTATTCCCCTGCAGAGTTGTCTGTACATACTTCTTTTATCCCCAGCAGAAACGATGTAACTATAGCCCTTTAGCAGGCACCTTAATCAATCCCTAGGGTAGTAGATCGGCACCTCTTCCCTTTTTGGTCTTTGTCCCCTAGCAGAGTTGTCAGACTAGGATGCCAGTATACCCTCACTTTCTTTTGATACCGGAAAGTATCAACTTTTGATACCGGTAAGTGTCGTCTCTTCAGTACACTCATTCGTGTCTGAACCTTCTTTTGATACCGGAAAGTATCATCTTTTGATACCGGTAAGTGTCGTCTCTTCAGTACACTCATTCATGTCTGAACTTCCTTTTGATACCGGAAAGTATCATCTTTCGATACCGGTAAGTGTCGTCTCTTCAGTACACTCGTTCGTGTCTGAACTTCCTTTTAATACCGGAAAGTATCATCATTCGATACCGGTAAGTGTCGTCTCTTCAGTACACTCATTCGTGGTTGAACTTCCTTTTGATACCGAAAAGTATCATCTTTCGATACCGGCAAGTGTCGTCTCTTTAGTACACTCATTCGTGTCTGAACTTTCTTTGGTTGCCGAAAAGCATCATCATTCGATACCGGTAAGTGTCACCATCTCATTTCACCTTTCGATGCCGGAAAGTGTCGTTATTTCACTCCTTCTTTGGATGCCGGATAGCATCATCCTTTCGATGCCGGTAAGTGTCGCCATCTCATTTCACCTTTCGATGCCGGAAAGTGTCGTTATTGCACTCCGTCTTTTGATGCCGGATAACATCATATTTCGATGCCGGTAAGTGTCATCACCTCGTTATCCTTCGATGCAAATAAGTGTCATTATTCCTGTCCTCCTTTGATGCCGGATAACATCATCTTTCGATGCCAATAAGTGTCGTTATCTTCATTCATCTTTCGATGTCGGAAAGTGTCGTCATTTCATTCCTTCTTTGATACCAGATAGTATCATCTTTCGATGCCGAAAAGTGTCGTCATTTCATTCCTCCTTTGATGCCGGATAGTATCATCTTTCGATGCCGGTAAGTGTCGCTATCTTCATTCATCTTTCGATGCCAGAAAGTGTCATCATTTCATTCCTCCTTTAATGCCGGATAGCATCATCTTTCGATGCCGGAAATTGTCGTCATTTCATTCCTTCTTTGATACCGAATAGTATCATCTTTCGATGCCGGAAAGTGTCGTCATTTCATTCCTTCTTTGATACCGGATAGTATCATCTTTCGATGCCGGAAAGTGTTGTCATTTCATTCCTCCTTTGATGCCGGATAGCATCATCTTCTGATGCCGGTAAGTGTCGTTATCTTCATTCATCTTTCGATGCCGGAAAGTGTCGTCATTTTGTTCCTCCTTTGATACAGGATAGTATCATCTTTTGATACCGGTAAGTGTCGTTATCTTCATTCATCTTTCGATGCCGGAAAGTGTCGTCCTTTTATTCCTTCTTTGATACTGGATAGTATCATCTTTTGTTGCTGGAAAGTGTCGTCCTTTCATTCCTTCTTTGATACCGGATAGTATCATCTTTCGATGCCTGAAAGTGACGTCATTTTATCCCTCCTTTGATACCGGATAGTATCATATTTCGATGGCAGTAAGTGACGTTATCTTCATTCATCTTTCGATGCCGAAAAGTGTCTTCATTTTATTCCTTCTTTGATACCGGATAGTATCATCTTTCGATGCCGTAAAGTGTCATCATTTCATTCCTCCTTTGATGCCGGATAGCATCATCTTTCGATGCCAGTAAGTGTCATTACCTTCATTCATCTTTCGATGCCGGAAAGTGTCGTCATTTCATTCCTTCTTTGATACTGGAGAGTATAATCTTTCGATGCCGGAAAATGTCTTCATTTCATTCCTTCTTTGATACCAGATAGTATCATATTTCGATGCCGGAAAGTGTCGTCATTTCAATCCTTCTTTGGTACCCGATAGTATCATCTTTTGATGCCAAAAAGTGTCGTCATTTCATTCCTTCTTGGATACCGGATAACATCATCTTTCAATTCCCGAAAGTGTCATCATTTCATTCCTTCTTTGATACCGAATAGTATAATCTTTAGAGGCCAGAAAGTGTCATCATTTCATTCCTTCTTTGATACCAGATAGTATCATCTTTCGATGCAGGAAAGTGTCGTCATTTCATTCCTTCTTTTATACCGGATAGTATCATCTTTCGATGCTGGAAAGTGTCATCATTTCATTCATTCTTTGATACCGGATAGTATAATCTTTCGATACCAGAAAGTGTCGTCATTTCATTCCTTCTTTGATACCGGATAGTATCATCTTTCGATACCGGAAAGTGTCGTCATTTCATTCCTCCTTTGATTCCGGATAACATCATCTTTCAATGCCGGAAAGTGTCGTCATTTCATTCCTCCTTTGATGTCGGATAGCATCATCTTTCAATACCGAAAAGTGTCGTCGATCCAGTACACATTTCGTGTCTGTATCATCCTCTTGTGATGTCGGATAGCATCATCTTTCGATACCGAAAAGTGTCATCGATCCAGTACATGTTTCTTGGCTGTATCGTCCTCCTTTGATGCCGGATAGCATCATCTTTCGATGCCGGAAAGTGTCGTTTAGTCAGTATGCGTATTTACGTATGTACTTCCTTTGGTGCCGGATAGCATTATCTTTCGATGCCGGAAAGTGTCGTCGATCCAGTACACGTTTCGTGTCTGTATCATCTTTCCCTTTTTGATACTGGTGAGCGTCATCTTCCTATGCTCATCCTACCTAGTGATTTTAGGCACCGGTCTGTGTCGTGTCTTCTCCATATCATATTTTCCAATCTCACATATTCTTCACTCACGTCAATTTATTTCCATCCCCAGTAGAATCTCACACACATCAGACCTTCTACCCTAGTTTATACCCCCAGAGTGCAAATTTTTGGTTTCTAATGGTATTCAATCCCAATTTACCTCGAATGTCTGAAAGCCGTTACTCTCTTCCCTTCAGGTCCACAGCTGATTGAATAGGGGCAACTGTAATGCCTCAAAATTTGCCCTCTTATTTATACCCATTTAGTGGCTTGTGCTTTATATTTCATTTGCATCTAGGACATAAACATTTGCATATGCACCATTAGCTTTCATAAGGCATGGTATCAAGGGTGTCGCCATCTCTGTATTGTGCAAGGCAAGGAGAATGAGAAACAATTCATCAATCCATAGAAGCTTGCCATAACCCCAAGGGTTTTTACCTTTTGAGCTTGAGACACCTCCATAAGTAGGGTTCTTGGGTCTTTGACATTATCGCATCACATGAATCAGCTTGGTTTGAGGCAATCTACATTATAGTCAGAGGAATTTGGATTCGGAGGATCAATCATTCTCTCCTAACTTTTGGGGGCCAAATTAGGGGTTTGCGTAAAAGTCAGTTTATTTCTGATTTGTGACCAAGACTTGATTCTATGATATTCTACATGTTCCCAAGTGACTAGGATTGGAACATGAGCCACCAATTACATTCATAAGGGCTTCAATTGGAGGATTGAATAGAAATCAGGAAAATTGGGGAAAAGTCATCTGAGCACTCAAAAAAATCAACTCCTGACTTTTGGGGTCAAATCCATTTTTATAAAAGTGAGCAATGAACAAAATTTGAGCATGAAGTGTCAAAGGAATAATCAAGAATCAAGGATTATGTGAAAGGTTGCCATTTATGGAAAATTGCTATTTTGGGAATTTACTTTTAGGACTTTCCATTTATGGTAAGTTTCAGGTTTCAAGTAGCTGACTTCCAAGGCCATTTTTGTTAAGATGCAAAGCCCAATCTAATATTTTTTTAGAGGTTATGTTGTAGTACACATTCCCCTCTTCAAAAGCATACCAAGAACTCATCAATTGGATCAAGATTGAGAAAGATATGGGGATTTGAAAATGAGCACTCAAAGTTGTCAATTGGCCAGCAGGACTAGCCCATGGGCGTGCCAGGCCAAGGACTTGTGTCAAACACTTGGTGTGCACGCAGAGGTACATGTTCATGGTGGAATTGCTACATGATGCAAGGTTCATTTGGAAAAATGTTCAACATTAAAGATGCTCTCTACATGGCCCTCTACAAGTTTGATGTTGGAAGTTTTTCATTTCAATGGTCACATCTCAAGATATTTCAAGAGGAAGTCATGTCCAACAAAGATGAAAATTACCTAGCATATGCCTCATGCGTACAGGCCAGGTCTGGCCAGTTCAATGCAGTAGTGGTCCATGGATTTCATCCTTCACTTTCTCTATTATTTAGGCTCCATTTTGATTAACTTCTAACACAAAAATTGTTGTGTCAAATTCCCTCTTTCATTAGATACCAAGACCACTCAAAATGATCCATTGTGCATCAAGATATTTTGTTTCAAAAATCACCACATGGATATGTCTCATGTTAACATAAACCTTTTTTTTTCCTTGCCAAAACCCAATACCAATATATGTTATCACTCTTGCTACATGCGTATATACTCATGTCACCACCACTTTACTCCTTTTGGCCAGGAATTTTCTTACTTAACATGCACACCTCCAACCTTTACTCCATGTATCAAAGAAAGAGAAAAGAGACTTAGCAAGCAAGTTGTCTTACTGCACCAGCTAGCATTAGCAGCAGACATCATCATTATTATCATTGTAGTACATTCCATGATGACCATAATACACATACATAAGCACCAAACTCGTGCCAAACCTCACTCTCATCTTTTCCAGCTTTCATTAACCATGCTTATAACTGATTTCCAACCATTCTCACATCATCACCACTCATCATGATTCGGTACACAATAATAATAGTGAGCTAACACACACACAAAAAAAACCATAAATCTAACCCGTGCCAAGTGCTTACTACCATAACCATTTTCATTTTTCTAATCTCCTTTAACCAAAGTCCTAACTATACTTTAACCCTGATTAGTGCATTCTAACAACCTATATAATCTCTCAACTACCCTTGGTTAAATCAGTTACAACAATTTCAGAGTTTGAGCAGAGAAAAATCACAAACTTCTTCTTGGTACCTCCATTGATGAGAGCTTCAAAAACTCATTTCTATGAAGTGATTTTTCCCAGTTTCTTTCACAATCGTCATCACCAATCCTTCTCCTAGGTTCTGTTCGCAAGAAAAAGCTCCTGGGACTGTTATATCTCTAGATCTGGTTCTCATCAGTGCAACATTTTTTGCGAGTTTCGTCAATATTGGAAATTTTCCAGGCATTTATTTTGCCCTATCATTGATCTGAAGAGCTTGAACGAAAGAATTCCAGGTTTCTTGAAGTTCACAGAGGAAAATTTTGGTCAGGTAATCACATCTCAATATCTTGCACTAATCTTAGAGACTATAGGTGGTTAGGTGTGTAAGTAACGGTTACTTGGGTCCTCTTTAGAGAGGCATTGCTTTTGTGTGAAAGTTAGGCAAAATTTAGCTTCTCTTGAATTTTAGGGTTTATAAAGATCTCTTCGATCTGAATTGAATGTGCATGGTGTAAAAAAACTAGTGGCACATTCTTAATCTACGTGAGAAGCTGATTAATTTGATGTACTCGTGTTGATTTTCTGGAAAATTCGCCACCGTGTGTGGTGGCCATCTCGCCGGAGAAGACGACCGGAGTTGAGCTCCGGCGTCTTCCCCCCTAAACCCTAACGGAATCCGGCCCCACCATGTTTTAATCTGGACCGTTCTTGCTATGTGATCTAACGCGTGTTAACATGCCACCTCATTAATGAGGAGGCTCCCCCTCACGTGCCATCCATTTTATTAATTTTCTGGATAATTGACTTACTTTCTATTGTGTGCATGTATCCCCATCTTGTTACCATGCACACACGCATCTGGACCCTTGAACGGATTCCCTCAGATCAATCGTACGACGCATATTAGTTATAAGATTGTGAAGGTCTACCGTGCCCCCTTAGGCTCTAAGATCTTTGGGTCTATATCTAGTTGCTATTCGCACCCCCTTCTACGCAGCCCATGGATAATTGAACTAGAAAATTTGCTAAATACACATATGCCCTGTTTTTGCTTTGTTTTTTATTTCTTTTGATGCATGTTAGAAATTGAGTTATTAAAGATAGTTTCTGATGGATGAAAATTATTAATTAATTCAGGTGTGTACCTGAAGAGGTTAATGAATTTTTATCATTTTTTAATTTAATTTTTGGTGAATTTTAATATTTTTTCTTGAATTTCTTGTGAGATATACTCTTATAATCATAGTTTGTGTTACTAGTTGCATAACTGATTTTTTAGGAGGGGTTGTGAGCTGAAATTTTACATGAGACTTGATACATGATCTTAGGACATATTAAGGGACTTTGTCCATTTTTTTGAGATTTTTTAGGCCATTTTTATGTATGCTTTTGAGGTGATTCTTTGAAAACCTTAGGATTGAGAGTTTGGGCATACTTGGTGTAGTTTAAACATGATGGGAGCTTATTTTTGAGCTCATTTCTTGGTGTGTTTATTCACTGACTTCATCTAGTTATGTTTCAAATCATGGAATTTTTTAAGGTTCATAACTATTTTCCTCATGCGTTGCCATTGATGATTAGCATGCTTGTTTATATGTTGTTCTCTTAGACATTCGATGAGAAGGCTCTTATGCCATGACTTGGGAGCTTATATTGATCTTATATGCTTGGAATGTGACATAATTTAGAGGACCTATAATCCATTCCAATTCATTTTTGTATGTTCATAGTGTGCATGAAAGCTTGTATGTTTTAAGCATCATTTTGCAACAACATGGTGGCATTCTACTTGTGCTTTTGAGACCTCTTGTTGTCAATCCCTTTTGGGAACTTGTAAGTATGATGTTAAGAGGAATGAGTATTGACCTATAATGTCTCCTTTCATCTAAACCTGACCTATAATTCTTTTTTGCATGATTAAATTTTCTTTGGCTTCTAAGATTGAATTAGGGTGTCAATTGGCGCTTGCTTGCCTAGTTTGCTTAACTCTTTGAGCTTCATTTCTGTGCATTACTTGTATGATTTGAACATGACTTGTGGCTGCCTTCTCTACTGACCTAAACTTGCCTCATGTGTATTTACATCTTCATGACTTCATTTCTTACTTGTATTGCAAGTCACTAGTTTATGAATTGATTGAAGTTAACTTGTGGTAATTTTGCTTGAGTGATTGAGACATGTGATAACTTGAAACTTTTTTATAATTGTAGGATGTTTTAGGTGTTCATAACTTGATTTCATTTCTGACTTTGAGCTTTATTAATTTCCTACATCCATACTCATTTGTTCTTTCCATAAATGCATTTGAAATGTTGCATCTTAGTGAACTCAAGTGTGCATAACTTGTTGGCTCATCATGAACGCACCCATGTGCTATCTCTATGTTAGTTCAATGATATTCTCATGCATCAATGAAGGGTGCACATTCTGACCTTGGTCCATTTTCATGTTTTAATTCAATTCATCTAACTTATAATGGCTTTCTTTTGTAGTTTACAATTGACTTTGAAGTAGACTTTAGCTTTTGCCATAGTTTGCAATTGTTTGAGTTCTTTTGGTCCATTAACATGGATAGGGTTTAACCAAAGGTGTTTACCAACTAAGGCCTTGTTCCTTTGGTTGTTTTATTGTTACTTTTTCCTTGTGATTTCTAACTCATTTGTTGATTTGTGCAAGGTGCTTCAAGGAGATCTCCAAGAATGGCATAGTTTGTTTACTTTGTAAATACTCATTTCTAACTTGTTTGTTCATTAACATTAACAGGTGCTTATGTTGTTTTTGCTTTCGTTGCTTTGCTACGGATCTATATCTGTTTGGTAGGACATCTCATCTCTTTATATCCCTCGAACTTTACCGCTTTTAAAATGCCATGAGAAGTAGGAATAGAGATGCATGACTGGGAGTCACTAGTTTAGGTGGGCAATTCTATTTATTTATTTTAAAGTCCTCCAAAGAGACTCTGATTGTGTTTGTTTAATATTGTACCTAAGACCTCCAAAGAGACATCCCATTCCCGTATTCCCTTGTAAGACCTCCAAGAAGGCAATTGACGGAAGATAGGGTTCGCAACTGACCCCCGTTATTCTAGTTGAGTCGTTCTTAGCTCTCATTACATGATTGAAGCTTTGAACATCACCCGCTCCTGTTATCGAGTCGGTTAAGTGGAAGGTAGGGTTCGCAGCCGACCCCCACTCATTGTCATTAGCTCACATCGACCGATGTTGACGCTTATGTGATCTCATTCACATCTTTTTTATTGATCTACTTTGATATGTGATATCATTGTATTGTTTGTTTTAGCTTTTGCTTCCTCATTAGGATACCCATTCTAACTTGTCCAAGTTAGGTAGGTTAGAAAACATAACATAGGACTAACCTTTGCATGACAACATTAGGATAGAATTTCCTTTCTCATCCTGACCATAGGACCATTGATGCATGTTGACCTGTAGGACCGAGTTTTCCTTACACCTTCTGTGAGTCTTATTCTTTTCTCTCGTGCCCTAGTGCGATCGAGGCCCTTCCATCCTTTTTCTGTAGTAGCGTGAACTACGGATGCTCTGATTCCTCCTTCCGGTAAGATTGAGGATACGTAGGCACGAGATGCGATATCTCGGCGAGCACACTAACAACTAACTTCCCTTTTCTCTCACACCCGTGCGATCGAGCTGAATTACCTAGCACACTAACAACTAACTTCCATTTTCTCTTCCACCTTTGAGTCATTTCTTCTCATTTCCCTTAATCCACTCATAAAAGTGTAGCGAGCGATTTTGGACGTACTTCTTAAGCACTGTCGCTCTGGGGTACTACAGGTTGATTCATTTTTATTCCTATTAAGCTGACTAAGGAAGGGAAATAGATGTCTCCAATTAACCCTGCTTGCATACTGAGTTTGAACAGCGGTCCGTTACAAATGCTATGTGGAAGTGGGGCCCAAGCTTTGGTTATTTTGTCTAAGAACACGGTGTCTGGATCATTGGTGAGGTTTTTGGTAATGTGTTTAAATTTGATGCTTTTGGGTTGATTTGGTGTGGATACTGGATTTTTGGGTTTTTTATTTAGTGTGCTCACTAAGATTTTTCAATCTTATGCCTACGTATTCCCGTTTGACGAAACAGGGAAATCAGAGCGATCGTAGTTCCTCCTACTCTATGGGAGGAAAAAGGTTGTTTTGGTGTCTTGTTCGAAGCCCAAGACATGAAGCTAAAGGGAGTATATGTATCTTGTTCAAAGCCCAAGATGTGAAGTTAAATGGTTTTTGCTTGAGAGAGAATTAGTCATCTCTAAAGAGGAGCTGTTGATGTTTGTATATTGTGGCGAGGTACAACTTTGATGCTAAAAGATTGATTGAATCAACCAGGGTTTTCTTTATACGAAGCCTAAGAGGAGGCTATTGACCCCAACAAGAGGGTGTTTTTTATCTGTCTCGTACAAAGCCCGAGATAGAGGCTGAAAAAGGGGTTGACTCAACAAGAGAGTTTTTTGTATCTTGTATGAAGCCCGAGATGGAGGCTGAAAAGTTGATGGACTCAACAAGAGAGTCTTTTATACTCAACAAGAGAGTGATTTTGTATGTCTTGTAGAAAGCCCAAGACGGAGGCTAAAAGGTTTGTGACCCAACAAGAGGGTCTTTTATACTCAACAAGAGAGTGTCTTTGTATCTCGTACGAAGCCCGAGATGGAGGTTGAAAGTGTTTGACTCAATAAGAGAGTCTTTTATACTCAACAAGAGAGTGATTTGTATCTCGTACGAAGCCCGAGATGGAGGCTAAAGGTGATTGAATCAACAAGAGAGTCTTTTATACTCAACAAGAGAGTGTTTTTGTATCTCATATGAAGCCCGAGATAGAGGCTGAAAGGGATTTGACTCAACAAGAGAGTCTAAAAGGGTTAGTTCCGCTGGGGAGAATTATTTATCCAAAGCTCAAGAGGAGGCTGACTTCACTAAGGAAGGATCATTATACAAAGCCTAAGAGGAGGCTAATGTGCTGGCAACTGTTTCAGTTTAGTGACATGTCCAGTATATTGGATAAAGAGAAAATCAGTTCTTATATGGGGAATGATTAAAGTTAAGGCTATACTTTGGTACTGATCAGAAGATCGGGTTTATTTCCTGTTCTTTAAGGAAATGGGAAATCTAAAGGGTATTGAGACTGTCCAAGTCTACTGGTGTTTTGATAAATCGATTCTCAGATAAGCGAATGATCTTTGTATGATGCCCAAGAGAAGGCTGGTATGTTAAGGGATGAAGGTCAACCCATTAACTGGTCTGACACTTGACTCAGAAAGACAGCTCTAGCAAATTAATGACTAGGTTATGTTCCTATACCTGTAAGGGTCTCTGGGTCCTTGTACTAAGCCCAAGAGAAGGCATGAGAGCTTTTAAGAAGCCAAAGGGTCCCTGTACAACGCCCAAGAGGAGGCGTGGATGCTTTTAAGAAGCCCGTGGGTCCCCAAACCCCGAGAAGTTCAAGAAATACCATTCACCGAGAATAGATCAAGCCCGGAAAGTTCGAGAATTTGGAAGAAACTCAAGAGATGCCATTCACGGAGAAAAGATCATCTCTGGGGAGTTAGAGTTTCTTTGACAATTTCTAAGGGTGACAGTCTAAGAAAGGGTTCACCGAGAATGCTGCCTTTCACGTCTCCATATTGTTTAACCCCAAGAGGAGGGAAGACTGTGTCTGGTAATCCTCTGGGGATCTAGTTTTGCTTGTATTTAAGAGTGACCAACAGGCTTTACCTAGTTCTACACGTAGTTGCCGGGGAAAACTCTAAATAACTATACTAGTATTACACAATTGATATTTGACAAGTATATAAAAGTTTGTGAAAGAAGACTTACAGTGAGCAGTCCCACAATACAGTTATATATATATATATATGAAAGCGGATAAAGAAAGCGGGTAAACACTTACTCGGTTGTAGGGCTTCCATCCTGTTTTGTTAGTTGTTCAACAAAGAAAGCTTTGATAACAATATTATATTCTAAATCAAAGGAGAAAGTACTTTGAAAAGATTGTTGGGGCTTACAGCTCAAGGAGAGGCCCAAGGTTTATCAGTGATGGTACTGTTGTTTGAATTTATACAGAGGGACTTATACAAGTGATTGGGGCCCAAAAAGGTTTTCTGTACAAAGGGATGGGTCTTACACTCTCTCAAGAGGCCCAAAAGTGTTTAAAGAAAAAGAATGGGGCTTATAACACGAGGGTAGGCCCAGATGATTTGTTTTTGAATTGGCGATTGCGCCGAGATTTTCTTTTAACACAGAGGGACTTATACAATATCTGAGGCCCAAAATGGTTTTGGTTAAAAGAGGATTGGGTCTTACACTCTATTAGAGGCCCAAAGAGTTTTATTTTTTGTACAAGTGGTGGCGCTTACTGCTCAAGGAGAGGCCCAAGGTTTTATTTTGAACTGGCGACGATCGCGCCGAACTTTTGAAATACAACGGGACTTATACAACATTTGAGGCCCAAAATGGTTTGTATTTACAAAGGATTGTGTCTTACACTTTATTAGAGGCCCAAAGAGTTTGAAAAAGTTTGACGAGGGTTGAATTAATCAAAAACCCTAATTTGTTTTCAAAATGTATTTTAATTGAATAAAAAATTCAATTAAAATGACCAAAATTGTTTAACATGTGGAAAACAAATTGTGATCTTGGATTAATGTTTCAAAAATTATGTTTTGATCCACAAAATGATTGGAAATCACTAAAATTTGAAAAATCAAGAGGGAGAAAATATTTTAAATGTCAAAACAATTAAAATATTAACTCTTTACAAAAAATATCAAGTACATGAAACAAAAAATATTTTTGGGATTTTTTGTGAAAAGAAAATATTTTAACATTTTTGTGAATTATTAAAAAAAGAATCAACTCAAAATCATTAAAACTCAGAGAGAAATTAATTTTTGAATCAATGAAATAAAATCACAAAATTCAAATATTTGAATTTTCAAAAAGGGCGCCAAGAACACGCGCCACCCTCTGTTTCTGCAGATTTGCATTTTCTATCCAATCTCACTGAATACTTGATTATATCATGCAAGCTACATATCAATCTACTCGTTTCAACCTCACGATCATGTCTATGGTCTTTAATTTCATTTATTTTAAGCATGGAATAAGAAATCAAAGAGAAACCTCAAGAACCCTAAATTTGCATGAAGGTTCACAAATTCCAGACACGATTCAAACAAAGCAATTGATTGAGGGAAAACACTTTATGCATGATTATGAACATATGGTCAAATTATTGTGCAGCAAAAAATGCATGGATCATAGAGTTAGAAGAGTTCATGCTTACCACTTACAGCTGGTGATCGTGTTTTGTGTTAGAGGTGTTACAGCTTCGTTCCAAGGATATTAACAGCTTCCCTAGGTGCTATGGAGTGTGTCTGGATGCTTGGAGTGGATTGAATTGAGCTGGAACTTGATTTGGCACCTCAACTGCAAATCTGTCAAAGGCTTGAGCAATTGGCTAGTGATTTTGTGAATCTGGTGTTCTAGATGTTGTGTGAGTGTTTGGATCACTTCTATATGATGTTTATGAGGTGTGTGTGTGTGATTGGTTTGATTGGAATTGCTCTCAAACTCAAAACCCGATAGTGACTTGCTTTGGAAGGCAAATTTGGAAGTGAGAAGGAGATTTTGAGGAAAGCATCTGTTTGATGGCTTTGGTGTACTCAAACTGATCATAAATGAGCTCTATTTATATTAGAGCAAGTTTGTTTTGGCTGCAATAGTGAATGGCAACTGCTGCATAGGTTTGGCCAATGTTGAGCAATGATAATCCAAGTCTCCTCTAGCCATTGACTAGAGGTTAGGGCACAGGTTGCTGGTTCCCTTGGTCTTGGATAAGTCTTGACTGAATTTAGTTGGAAATGGCTCAGTCCATACCACCTTGGTGCATCCATTAAATGCTCCAATCCAAAATTGGAGTCTTGCCCCTCTTTTAGACATTTATAGGTTTGGCATGCTATTTTTGGTTCCAAAGACTTGGGAGGCTTGGGATCAGAGTTGGTTCCTCCTTGGTCCCCCCTTGAGGTGTTCAGATGGATAGAGTTGCTTGCCCTTTGCAAAATTTGGGCAAATCGAGCAAAATGCACAAATCTGCCTTGCCTTGACAGTTTTCAGTAAGGCATATTGCCATTGTCATATCTCATGGCTCAAGTGGAATTTGATGGAGTTCTTGGCCATTTTGGAAAGCCCTCAAATGATACAACAACTGTTTGATCATAGTTTGTTTTGATACCTTTTGGATCCAAGTGAAAAATGCCCCTACATTTGGAAAAAAGTGAAGGCAGATTCTGACTTAGTGAAAATTTCACTAAGTGTTGGAAAAAAGTGACATTTTCACTTTTTGTGATTTTAGTCATTCCATAACTTAAAATCCATGAGGAATTGGAATGAGTTCTGTTTGAAGCTTTTGTAGAGGGTAATGAGAGCTACAAATCTAGCTTTGAATCGGGAAAAATGGCCTTGTGGTTTAGGAGTTATGATCCTCCAAAGTTGGTACCCTTGCCACCTTATTCCATAACTTAGAAAATTTCTAAGTTTTTTATGGTTACCCCTTTTATAAGTTATCAAACTTTTCTTGATTTTTCTTGATGAATGATGATTCCAATCACACATTAACATCATTTTAGGATCAAAGAACCATAATTGTGAAAAATCTCAAAAAGTCAATGTTGACTTTTTTGTGCACAGTTGACTTTTTGTCAGATGAATTCCAAACTGTGTGATCCTCTATGAAATCAAGTCCTTGACCTAAATCAAACTTGATGGATTGATTTCATAAGTGTTATAGAGTGTATTGAATCATGTCCCAAGGTTTGGGAGCATGTCCTGGTCAAAAGTCAAAGGCATATTTGACTTTTCCCGCGAAACCCTAATTGTGGTACTGATGAACTTGAAACTTGGGAATTAAGCTTCTTGGATCAATCCATTATTGCAAATGGATCAATGTGGTGTGTTAGGGACCCTACAATCATGTCTTGAGGTCTTGGCTCATGATTTGTCCAAATAGTCAACTTAGGGGTGAATTAGGTCAAGAAACCCTAATTCCTGATTTTTGGTGTATGCATCCCCTGAGGCCAAATTGACTTGATGATTGGGTTCATGATGTCCCATGGAGCATATTAGGATATTCTTTGAAGCATTGGCTCATGCCCAGAGGAAAATTTCCATCTGGAGGCCCTGATCGACCAAAACCCTAATTTGGTGACACTGGAGATCTTGAGGCTTAATCCACCTAGAAGGGAGCAGCCTTGTGCTTAATCCTTGAAGTGGGAGTCCTATTGATCCTTTGTGGATGTTTGAGAGGTTAGACAAGTTGAATATCATGTCATTCCTTGATTGATCCTTTGTCTAAGAGCTCTGAGAGGGCTTGAAACCCTAATTCTGATTGTAGTGGATGCTCACCCATCTTTGGGGAGGCTAATGAGGCATAATGATACACCCATATTGTGATGATGATTTGCACAATGATGGGGAATCTTAGTGGTCAAAATTTGGGGTATGACAGATGCCCCTATTTAATCTTCTTGGACCCGAAGGTGTGAATGGAGAAGGTGTTCGGGCATTCGGGGTGCAAGAGGATTAAATATTGGAATACCCGAAATTTTGATGGTGGTTATGAATGGTAGTTTGCACATTCATCTTCTTTTGCTAAGCAATGATGCTTAGAAAAGGTAAACTTCCCCTCGATCCTGGTTTCCTACCAAGGAACTGGTCTTAGTTGCTGACATAAACTTCCCCTCGATCCTGGTTTCCTACCAAGGAACTGGTCTTAGTTGCTGATATAACCTTCCCCTCGATCCTGGTTTCCTACCAAGGAATTGGTCTAAGTTTCTGTAATAAACTTCCCCTCGATCCTGGTTTCCTACCAAGGAATTGGTCTAAGTTTCTTTTGTCAATAAACTTTCTTGACAAGGGACGCTATTCGTAGCGGTTTTCCTCAAACTTCTCGCCGAATTTTCTTGGGGAGATGCCATTTGACGGAAAAGATCTGACGTCAGAGTTGCTGGGGAACCCAGCCGTCTGAGTTGTAGAGGTGTACAAACTTCTCTGTTGGAGACGCCATTTGTTGATTCTACTGGGGGAAGCAAGTCTCTTGAAAGACTACTTCCGGCTTGGGGATAATACATCATACTTTTCTCGAGGTCTTCCCAGAGAAACGCCATATGATGTACCCCAATTTTGAGGTGGTGATGACCTTTTCGTCAGCGGATTTTTTGGAGAAAAATAGTTGTATTGCCGAATCTCTGATTCAAAGGCATTCTCTGGGGATTTTCCTTAATCCGGGAAAGCGAAGATATCATCTTCAATGGAGAAGAGTGATGTTTGCTGAAGGTCTTCTTGCCTTTTAGAAGTTTAAGTTATCAAAGTGGTCGAGGACCGTCTCTAATCCAGAAATAAACTGGAGGAGAGAGATTGTTCAAACGCAATAATTCTTGACGAGGAAATGACTGACAATTCGATTGAGAGGACTTCTATCACTAGGGGGTAAGACTGACTAGAGAGATTGTGATGCAGTATGAATATGAATGTAAATAATTAATGCATGATGTATGTATGTTTATGCTGACAAAACTGACGTGACATACAGACTAAGAGATGGACACGACAGGATACTCGGCCACTGCGGGGGACGAAGAGGTATCGCTGGTCCAAGAGTAGCAATTCCGCCTTGCTTAGGAGAGATAATCCCTGTTGGGAGCTACGTTGGTCGGGCTTAGGAGATAAGAACTCTGCCGGAGGTATCAGATGGGAAAGTTGCATCTGATACCGCTGATCCTTTGTTCAGGCGTACTGGTTTAGAAGGAGTACTTCGATTATGCCCTTCAAAGTTCGATTACTTCTGGAGAAGCGATCTATATTCTTTCGATGTTCAACAGTCAAAAGAAATTGCCATCTTTTTATTTTAAAAGCAGAAAAAGTTTTACAAGTAAATTCATTTTTGTTTTATTTCAAGAATCGCTGATCATATTAAAATGTCATTCTGTAAAGCTAAAACAAATGAGAATTATAAACAAAAGCACAAGGGCTCAAATTTTATTGACAGGATGGAAATCAGCCAAACGCGTGATTCCATGGAGTATTTACAAAGTTTAGAAAATGGTAATTTACAGGGAAAAGGGCTACGTTGAAACATAACGACCACTATCCTTCTACCAACTTTGAATTCTGGACATCCTCAGCTTCCGTAGAAGATGACCTTGACTGGAGTTTCCTTTCGATAGATGGTGTAACTGCTACTGAGGGTGTTTGCCCTTGTTGAACATAGTTACTTGCCATTATCCCTAATTTTTCCCTGGATTGTACTGTGATGTTTCCAATCCATCGGGATGATTTTTTATTATGTCTCTAATTTTTGCCTGGACCGCCCTTTCGGGTTTTCAATCCATCGAGACGTTTTTTTTTTTAGTTTAGGTGAAGTATTTCTTGATTACATCAACATTTGTGGGGTAGGCAAACTCTTCTCCATCCATGGTTGCAAGTCTCAAGGTGCCGCCTGAGAAAGCTTTCTTGACCACGTAGAGGCCATCATAATTTGGAGTCCACTTACCCCGGGAATCATTGAGAAATGATTGTATCTTCTTGAGCACGAGGTCTCCCTTCCTGAAGACGCAAGGTCGAACCTTTTTGTCAAACGCCTTCTTCGTCCTTTGCTGATACAACTGACCGTGGCATAGTGCCTTTATTCTCTTTTCTTCGATCAGATTCAGTTCGTTGTGTCGACTCTGACACCATTCAGCTTCTATAAGCTTAGCTTCCATCAATACCCGGATTGATGGGATCTCTACTTCTATGGGGAGCACTGCTTCCATGCCATATACTAGAGAGAAAGGGGTTGCCCCTGTTGAAGTGCGGATAGATGTACGATAACCGTGAAGAGCAAAGGGTAGCATCTCGTGCCAAGCTTTATAGGTTATAACCATGTTTTGAACAATCCTCTTGATGTTCTTGTTAGCCGCTTCTACCGCACCGTTCATCTTAGGTCGGTAGGGAGATGAGTTATGGTGTTCGATCTTGAACTCAGCGCACAATTCTTTCATCATCTTATTGTTCAAGTTAGATCCATTATCAGTAATGATCTGGCTGGGAACACCATAACGGCAGATGATATTGTTTTTGATAAATCGGACCACCACTTGTCGGGTTACATTGGCGTACGATGCTGCTTCGACCCACTTGGTGAAGTAATCAATGGCTACCAGGATGAACCGATGTCCGTTCGAAGCCTTGGGTTCGATCATGCCAATCATGTCGATTACCCATGTGGAAAAAGGCCATGGGGAAGAGAGAACTTTGAGATGTGTTGGCGGTACATGGATCTTGTCTGAGTATATCTGACACTTGTGACACCTCCTCATGTACTTGTAGCAGTCAGATTCCATGGTCAACTAGTAGTACCCTACTCTTAGAATTTTTCTCGCCATTGTGTGTCCGTTGGCATGAGTGCCAAAGGATCCTTCATGAATTTCTTTCATCAGCATGTTTGCCTCAGGTCTGTCTACACATCAGAGCAAGACCATGTCGAAGTTCCTCTTATAGAGTGTATCACCGCTCAGGAAGAAGTTGCTTGCCAATCTTCTGAGTCTTCCTGTCTTTCCTGGATGCCCCAGGTGGGTACTCTTGTTTCTGAAGGAAACACTTGATATCGTGATACCAAGGTTTGTCGTCTATGACTGTTTCAATCGTGAAAATGTAAGCAGGCCTTTCAAGGCGCATTATGTCGATCTTAGGTAAGTCATTCCATTGACCTACGCTAATCATGGAAGAGAGAGCGGCTAAAACATCAGCCATGTGATTCTCATCACGAGGGATGTGATGAAACTCGATTCTGTTGAAGAAAGGTAACAACCTTCTTGCATAATCTTTGTAAGGAATCAGTCCTGATTGGTATGTGTTCCAATCTCCTTTGATCTGATTGATAACCAGGGCTGAGTCACCATATACATCCAAGTTTTTGATACTCAAATCAATCGCTTCCTCGAGACCCATAATACAAGCTTCGTATTAGGCCTCGTTGTTTGTACACTTAAATGTAAGTCTGGCGGTGAAAGGAATGTGGGCACCCTGAGGGGTAACAATGATTGCCCCAATTCCATTTCCGCAATGATTGACAGCTCCGTCAAAGATTAGTCCCCATTGGGAACCTAGTTCTGGCTCTTCACTGGGTAGCGGTTCATCGCAATCTTTCATTTTTAAGTACATGACATCTTCGTCTGGGAAGTCAAACCTGATTGATTCCTGATCGTCAATCGGTTGATGAGCCAAGTGATCGGCTAAAATACTTCCTTTAATGGCTTTCTGAGCGTGGTATTCAATGTCGTATTCTGATAATAGCATCTGCCAACGGGCAATCCTTCCCGTGAGAGCAGGTTTTTCAAATACATACTTGATCGGATCCATTTCGGAGATTAACCAAGTAGTGTGACGAATCATGTACTGGCGAAAACGTTTGAGTGCCCAAGCCAAAGCGCAGCAAGTTTTCTTAAGCATTGTGTACTGAGTCTCGCAGTCGATGAATTTCTTGCTCAGATAGTAAATGGCAGACTCTTTCCTTTTGGTTTCGTCTTGTTGGCCAAGTACACAGCCCATTGAGTCTTCCAAGACTGTGAGGTAGATGATCAGTGGCCTTCTTTCCACTGGAGGTGATAGAATCGGTGGGTTCAATAGGTATTCCTTAATATTGTCGAAGGCGGTTTGATAGTCTTCTGTCAAAATGCAATCCTGGTTCTTTTTGAGTAATTTGAAGATCGACGCGCATGTCGCGGTCATGAGGAATATGAATCTGGAAATATAGTTCAAACGTCCCAGGAATCCTCTGACTTGTTTTTCAATTTTTGGAGAAGGAATTTCTTGAATGGCCTTGACCTTGTCAGGATCAACCTCAATTCCCTTCTGGCTGACGATGAACCCTAAGAGTTTCCCTGAACGGACACCGAAAGTGCACTTATTGGGATTCAAGCGGAGTTTGTACCTTCTTAACCGCTCGAATAGTTTTGACAAGTGTGTCACATGCTCCTCCTCTGTCTTAGATTTGGTAATCATATCATCGACATATACCTCAATTTCCTTGTGTATCATGTCATGAAACAGAGTAGTCATGACCCTTTGAAAGGTTGCCCCGACATTCTTCAAACCGAACGGCATTACCTTGTAACAAAAGGTACCCCATGGGGTAATGAACAAAGTTTTCTCCCTGTCTTTCGGCGCCATTTTTATCTGGTTATAGCCCGAGAATCCATCCACGAAGGAGAAAAATTTGAATTTCGTTGTACTGTCTACCAACGTGTCAATGTGTGGTAAAGGAAAGTCGTCCTTTGGACTAGCCTTGTTTAGATCTCTGTAATCGACACACATTCTGACCTTTCCGCCCTTTTTCAGAACGGGTACTATGTTGGCTAATCATAGAGGATATTCTGACGTGGCGAGGAAACCCGCATCAATTTATTTCTGTACCTCCTCTTTGATTTTTATGGCCATGTCTGGATGAGTCTGTCTCAACCTCTGTTTTACTAGCGGACATTCTGATCTTAACGGTAAATGATGTTCCACGATGCTGGTATCCAACCCTGGCATGTCCTGATAGGACCAAGCGAATACATCGGGAAATTCTTTGAGAAGCTTTGTCAAACTCTCTTTGGCAGTTGGACTGAGCAGTTCCCCAATCCTTACCTCTTTTCTTTCTTCCTCTGAGCCCAAGTTGACCGTTTCCAACGGCTCTTTGTGAGGTTCAATGGACCTTTCCTCTTGTCTGAGTAGTCGGGAGATCTCTTCTGGAATTTCGTTGTCATCTTCTTCTTCAGCCTCAAATACCGAGAATTCAAAGTTGGGAGAAGGCATCGGATCGTATGTTTCAACGGGGTTTAAAACAAGCAATCTGCATGATGTGATGATTGTTTTTTAGAAGAGATAGAGAGAATGCAAAAGTGCGTGCAGCGTATTTTTTTTTTGAAAAATTGCTTGTTTATTATTATTTGTTTTTTAGGATTACCATTTTCTAAGAAAAGCAAAAAGAGAAAACAACAATTAATGCGGAAATTACAGAACGACGTTATTTTATTTATGAACAAGTCGGTTCTTGAAACTACGGCCCTATAAAACAAAATTCTGTCGCTTTGGGCAAAGCGAAGAGGGAAAATTTACAGAAAACGAGCCCTATCAAAACACCCGTTTCACCTGGGCAGGGTGAAAGGTTAAAGTAAAGATGGCAATTACTTTGACTTATGAACAATCTTCGGAACATCGACAGCAACCCATTGGCGGCGAACTCCTCGGTGAATCACAAAGTATGGTACCTTCCTTGGTTTGTCTTTAGAAATAATGCTAATTTCTGGTGGAGCATGATCATTGGAATCTGTCTCCCAAGTAAAGTGGTCGTAGGAGGATTCCTCTGTTGTATTTTGCATAGGATTTGCGTCCTTAGGAAAATCTCCCCATCCAGTTGGCTGGATGTCTTCACGCCTGATACGAGAGCTTTCAGGAGCAGTGTACTTGACCATATAGTCGTATTTTCCACTTAGTTGTCCCAAGGTGTCTCACACTTCTTTGGAACTGGAGCAGTCATCCTTCTCAATGACGTTGACCTCAGAAAAAGCATAGTTGATGAATTCTAGTCCAGCAAGCTTTGTCAATTCATCGTCGTACTGGATATATTCTGAATGACCTGTGTGTTGATCACATGACATGGTGGGGATGCAGGTATTCTGTGCAATGATGCTCAGCTGATCTTCATTGTTCGACTGATTTTCTTGCCCCAGGTCTCCTGGGTACGGCTGCCAGATAGGCAGGCCATCCATTGGGCCATAATAGTCGTGGTCAAAGTTGTCCCTCATCAGTGTGTCTTCCTCTAATGAATTTGGCGGAGCACGGCATCCTTCCGGATTACAACCTTCGTGTAGCATTTCGATGTCTGACCTTGGTATAAATCTTGGACTCTGTGCAGGATAGCAAAATGGTATAGGCACCTCTTCCTGAGAGATATAACTGTTCTCGTTAAGATAGGATTTCCATTCCTCATCCATATCGGAGGGATCCTCCTCGTTAATAGTATGGATTGTTTGAGGCACTGGGTGAAGGAAACCCCCGCTGTGGAAGAAGTCCTGAATGGGATGAAAACTTTCATCATTAGCAGCTATCTGGTAACAGGTTGAAAAGAAACCAAGACCCTTCTTTGTTTTATTATCAGTAGGAATGACAAGCTATACCCACCCCTTTGCATTGTTACTCTCGATCACTTTGGAGCATCTCTGTATGAGGAAATCGAGGTTCCTTTATCTGATTGATTCTCATTGCTCACCGAAAGTGCTTGGAACTGAGTTCCGATTACCTCCTCGGGTTCTACACAAGTAGATAATGACAAGTTACTTAAGAGCAAGGCTTGTTCTCCATAAACCGTGATGAGTTGATCATTCTTGACGAACTTTAATTTCTGGTGCAGTGTCGAAGTGACTGCTCCAGCCTGGTGTATCTAAGGTCTTCCTAATAAGCAACTGTACGTTACCCGGATGTCCATGACCTGGAAAGTGATTAGGAAAGTGTGAGGACCGATAGTTATGGGAAGGTCGACTTCGCCGATAACTGCTTTCCGAGATCCATCAAAGGCTTTGACGATGACCTCACTGCCCCTCATCGGGGATCCTTCGAATGATAGTCGCATTAAAGTGGACTTTGGCATAACATTGATCGTTGATCCTGTGTCTACTAGTACGCTGGCTAAAGCATCGTCCTGGCAGTTAACTGTGATATTGAGCGCCATGTTGTGGCGTTTGCCCTCTTCTAGTAAATCCTCATCACTGAATCCTAAGTTGCTGCAGGAAGTGATGTTAGAGATGATGTTATTGAACTGTCGTATTGACACATCCTGTTCCACAAAGGCCTGCTCTAAGACTTTCTGTAGAGCCTCTCTGTGGGCTTCGGAACTGAGTAAAAGTGATAACACTGAGATCTTTGAAGGAGTTTGTAATAGCTGATCAACAATGTTGTATTCACTCCTTTGGATGAGCTTCAGCATCTCATCGTTGTTTTTCGAAAGGTCGGGATTACTAGATTTACCGAATAGCGGATGAGGAGCTTCTGTTGGAAGTTCCTTTTCTTTGTTAGGTTCTCCAACTCCTCGGTTGAATATTCGACCACTCCGTGTTACTCGACTGATGTCTGCAATATTCACGACGGAGGGTAATGGAATTTCCTTTCCATTCTCGATTATTGTCGCACCGTATTTGTAAGGGATCGCCTTAGCTGATTCATACGGTAATGGTCCTGGTAGATAGATAACTACAGGAGCCTTCTGATTTTTCTGACTGTCGTAAGTAACTTCAATCAGTTCCTAGCTATGAACCTTTGATTCGTTCAGTAGAGGGATGATGGTACAAACATCCTTGTTCTGTTGATGATCAGAGATTATGACAATGTCTCTGATCTGATCAGCGAAGTAGTCCGGCGTCTAGTTGGTTGGCTCGGAACCCTGACATGGGCGAATCTCTCTACGATCCACCTAACCTTGAAGAGCTGCCTACACAAGGTTGAATCCTTGGTTATTCTCCGAGCAGACTCTACAGCGTTCATAATTATGTGGTGGCACCTAGCCACGCCCGCTATGAATATAGTGTAACCTCACCAGGCCAGTTTCCATAGATCGGACATCCTGACTTTGCCGTCTAGTAGGGTTCCCATTAAGACACTGATTTGTTGCGTGTCTTCATCCATATAGATCGGAAGCCACCAGTGGTTTAACAAGTGTTGCAAAGTTCTTTGAATAAGAGCGCACCCTTGGTTACTCTCACTGCATACTTTACAGTTCGGATAATTGTGAAAAGTGAGAAAAACAAGTTGAACCTGCCTGGCGTGTAACTCCACCAAGTTGGTATTCATCAAACGGATATCAAAGATTTGGATCATGTTGATCTGATAAGGAATTTTATCATGGTAGTCCTGGATCCACCCAAGATCCATCTGACGCTGGAAGGCCTCTTGTATGAAAGAGCATCCCTGTTTGTTTACCGAGCAAGTCAGACAGGAATTGTAATCGTGTCGCGGTAGATTATGGTACTGGCTTTGCCTTGAGTGCGTCGCCACCAAGTTGACATTCATTGCACGGATGTCATGGTTCTGAATGATGTTGGAATTCGTATAAGTCATGTTGACTCCACGAACTCGATGCTCTTGGATCCACCCGAGATCCAATTGTTCCTGTAGAGCTGATTGCACCACAGAACATCCTTGATTGTTCTTAGAGCAGATATCACACTGGTGATAATTATGAGGTGGCACATGGCCATATCCACTTTGTCTACAATGCATCTTGACCAAGTTGGCCCTTAATAAGGGTACATCATGAATTTGATAGTTGTCGCTAGACTCTCCCTCTATCAAATTGACTGCAACTTTCTCGTGTTGAGGCAGCGGGTTCGTGAGAACATTCAGATTCGTATCTTTGAAAGATAAGACCCCGCTCCTAACAAGCTTTTGTACGTCAGATTTGAAACTGAGACAGTTTTCTATGTTGTGCCCTGGTCCCCCTTGATGGTAAGGACAAGTCTGATCCACTTTGAACCAAAATGGCAGATTTTCCGGTACTGTAAGAGGAGACTTGGTTTGGACATGCCCATTGACCAATAGTAATGGAAACAGTTCTGCGTACAACATGGGTATAGGATCAAACCCTGATGGTCGTGTTGTATGGTTGTTGTTGTATGAAGGACGGGCCTGATGAAGAGGCTGTTGTGTCCTTTGCTAATATTGTTGTTGATTCGGTTGGCTCTGCGCAGCCTGATGTTGATACGTAGAAACAGGCGCCGAGTTAATAGCAGGAGTTACAGCTGCTACTGGTTGGTAACGTCGCCTTTGCTTTCCCGAGAGAGATATTCCCAATATCCTGCTCTTTTTTATTAGGGAGAGCACTACTATATCGTTTTGTACTACTTGATGGTCCAGCGTTTTTAACTAGACGTCCTTCTAGGACGGCTTCCTCAAGACAAACTCCCATGCCCACCATCTCGGTGAAGTCACTGGGCGCACTGGCGACCATTCTGTCGTACTAAAATGAGCGTAAGGTTTTTAAGAAGATCTTTGTCATCTCTTTTTTCTCCAGAGGTGGAGAAATCTGAGAGGCGATTTCACGCCATCTCTTAGCGTATTCTTTCAAGGTTTCCTTGTCCTTTTGTGACATCGATCTGAGCTGATCTCTGTCGGGTGCCATGTCCAAATTGTATTTATATTGTTGAACGAAGGCGGTGCCAAGATCTCTGAACGTGCCGATCGTAGCGCGGTTTAAACCCATGTACCATTTTAATGCGGTACCGGTTAAACTATCCTGAAAGTAGTGAATCAGTAGCTCCTGGTTCTTTGTCTGAGCTGACATTCGCTGAGCGTACATCACCAAATGGCTTTGAGGGCAAGAGTTACCCTTGTACTTTCCAAAGTCGAGTACCTGGAACTTGTGTGGAACTTTCACATTAGGGACTAAGTAAAGGTCTGTGGTGTCCTTTCCAAATAGATCCTGACCGCGAAGGGCTTGCAGCTCTTTCTGCATTTCTAGGAACTGTTCCTGGAATTCATTCATTCTGTCGAACATGCTGTCATTTCCAGTAGACGGTATCTGTGGAATCTGTCCTTCCGGGACAGTGTGTACTACGGGCGGTGGTATAGTCATCATGGCAGAGACTCTTGGTGCCTCCCGAAGTTTGTAACCTTCAGGAGTTATTGTCATGCCCCTGGTATCTTCGCTTTCCTGAAGTTTGTAACCTTCATGCCCAGCGGTTCCTGTCGCGGTTCCTTGATCCTCAGCGATCGGCGAAACATATCCTTCCGGGATATAGTTGGTGGCATGCCCCAGGGACGATATTTCAGCATTTTGTACCTAGGATCATACTTCTCCACTATGGGCGTTGATGTGATCTCTGAGATCACAGTCCTTTTTTGTTGCATCTGAGCTTCCGCTAGAGCTTGCATGTCATTATGAAGCTTTCTCAGATCCTCTTTCAGAGTGTCGATCTCTTCTCTCAACTCTCTGTTCTCTTCCTCGAGATCATCCATCTTTCTCTAACGATTAGCTCGAGTATTGTATGAATGAGACAGTTTGACTCTAGAACCGAGACACAAACGTGAGATTCGTAGGTAAGAAGAATGCGTTTACGCGAGAATGATGAATGATATGCAACGGTTATTAATTATTTTTGTTTATTCAAAGTAAACGTCAACAATTAGATTGCAAATATCAAACAATGGGGAAACCCCGTTTTATTGAATTCAAAGGTTTGCGGAAATGCAAATTAAGTAGATTACAAAGTCCTGAAAGAGGAAATTTAAACTAATGGATCCTGAGTCCTCCCTAAGGGGAGCTCAAGTGTTGGTTCTGGTACTTTCCTTTTCTTTGAACGGGGCTCTTGGGCCGTTGTCGGGTTGTCATTCCTTTGCCAAGTGAAAGGAGCGAGCAAATTCGTTTAGTCATCCTGATTCTCCATAGCATGCTGCTCTTAAATATCAATCAAAGTATCTTTATCTTTCAATAGTTGCTGTATTTTCTTGCACTCTACATTGAGAATACGGTACTTGTTCCTCCAATACCTCTTCTCCTACTGAACTTTGTTGAGAGTAACCTAAAGTTTTTCCGTCTCAAACATAAAATAAAGGGCAGAGTCCCTAAATGGAAGAACTTCCTGACGAGGGTAAGGCATCCTCAGCTTGAGAGCTCTAGTTTGTACCCAGTGGAGATAAGGCTCCACCGAGACACAGTCTGGTTTTCCTAAAGACTCTCGTCCTTTCCTATGAACGTGTTTCCAGGCGTGCACTATTTCTATCTTTAGTGCCCTGTCATTTTCTCCTTCCTTGAAGAAAAGACCTTCCAGATGAGCACTCTGCGGGACATGCCTCATTGGGTATCCGAATTGACGACGAACTAAAATTGGATGATAGTTGATTCCTCCCTTAGTTCCTATAAAGGGTATATTTGGAAAATTTCCACAACGGTCAATGATCCTGATCCCGTCGTAGATTCGGTTGTACCAATCGATATCGGAGTTGGTAATAGACATGATTCTCTGCGACCAACGTAAAGTATTCTTTTGATCCCAAAATGCAGCAGACTTGTGCAAATGGGAAGTGAACCATTTGTAAAGCAAGGGTACACAACACGTGATCATTCCTCTGCTGTATAGATTCCTTAAGTGTACCGAATGATACGCATCTACGAGTAAGGTTGGTACAGGTTTTCCAATCAGAAAAATCTTAATGGCGTTGATATCCACGAAGTTATCAATGTTGGGAAACAAAAATAACCCGTAGGTGAGCAAAACAAAGATGCTCTTGAAAGCGGCCACGTTCCCTATACTGGCAAAGTATAGAGCTTTCTTTATCAAGAATTGGGCTGGCAAACCATGGATGCCACCCTTAGTGGTCATGTGAGTCCTGACTTCTGACTCGTCCAAATAAATTGCCCTTGCAATGGTCTAATCCTTTGGAATTTCTTCCAGTCCAGAAAAGGGAGCTTGATTAGTGATATGCAGATCAGTCAGGTGTGAGTACTCCTCCAGTGTTGGTGCTAGTTGATAATCCGGGAATGTGAAATAGTGATAGACCAGGTCGTAGAACTGGATTAGCGTCGACAGGATTCCTTCAATTACGTGGACCCTTAACAAGAACAACAATCCTCCATACTTGGCTCTGAAAGCCTCGTGGTTGGTGATCATTCTCGCCAAACCTCTTAAATCCTCTAACTTTGGAACCTTGAAGGTGTACTTATGAGTTTTCCTTCTACCGAAATCCATTAGCGTAATCTCCTTTCTCTGACATTTGCAATCATTGTCATAGTTTAATTTGAAAAAGAGAGACTGGAATTGAAGATTTTTTTTCTGTTTTAATGTTTTTTAAATGAATGTATAAATGCTGCACACAAAAACATAGAAAAAACATGGGGTCAAAGGGTCGGTGTCATGAAGTCAAGGCTCTACCCCCCCCCCCCCAAAGGTTTATACTGGTAATTTTTGTACCTGTCCGCAAAATCATTGACCCCTCTTGGGATAACAACAACAAGTGGATTGCCAGTGAGCTGATGTATCCTAGAGTGACCTCAGATGAGGGTAGTATCGCGTGACAACTATTTCCAATAGCTTCCGCACTACCAAATGGCTTAAGTCTGCAAAAAACCCCAGCTTCTAAGATAACCCAGTCGACCACACTACTTTCAACAACCAAAGTCGCATAGGCAATCTTTCCACATGCGGCATCACACGCATTCCCATTAGCAGAAAAATAAACACAGATATCAATTAGGAAAAGTAGTATATATATTTGTCTTAATCATCCTAGACCTCTAGTCTTATGTTCCTATACAGACAATGACTCCCTAGCAGAGTCGCCATTTCTGTGATATTTCGTGAACTCCGGGTTTTCTACCTAAGTTCGTAAAAAAAAGAAGACGAGCCCCACGGTGGGTGCCATTTTTCTGTAGCGAGCAATTTTGGACGTCGTTCTTAAGCACTGTCACTCTGGGGTACTACAGGTTGATTCATTTTTTATCCTATTGAGCTGACTAAGGAAGGGAAATAGATGTGTCCAATTAACCCTGTTTGCATACTGAGTTTGAACAGCGGTCTGTTAGGTTACAGATGCTATGTGGAAGTGGGACCCAAGCTTTGGTTATTTTTCCTAAGAACACGGTGTCTGGATCATTGGTGAGGTTTTTGGTAGTGTGTTTAAATTTGATGCTTTTGAGTTGATTTGGTGTGGATACTGGATTTTTGGGTTTTTTGTTTAGTGTGCTCGCTAAGATTTTTCAATCTTATGCATACGTATTCCCGTTTGACGAATCAGGGAAATCAGAGCGATCGTAGTTCCTCATATTCTATGTGAGGAAAAAGGTTGTTTTGGTGTCTTGTTCGAAGCCCAAGACATGAAGCTAAAGGGAGTATATGTATCTTGTTCAAAGCCCAAGATGTGAAGCTAAAGGGTTTTGGCTTGAGAGAGAATTAGTCATCTCTAAAGAGGGGTTGTTGATGTTTGTATATTGTGGCAAGGCACAACTTTGATGCTAAAAGGTTGATTGACTAAACCGGGGTTTTCTTTATACGAAGCCTAAGAGGAGGCTATTGGCCCAACAAGAGGGTGTTTTTTATCTGTCTCGTACGAAGCCCGAGATAGAGGCTGAAAAAGGGGTTAACTAAACAAGAGAGTTTTTTTGTATCTCGTATGAAGCCCGAGATGGAGGCTGAAAAGTTGATGGACTCAACAAGAGAGTCTTTTATACTTAACAAGAGCGTGATTTTGTATGTCTTGTACAAAGGCCAAGACGGAGGCTAAAAGGTTTGTGACCCAACAAGAGGGTCTTTTATACTCAACAAGAGAGTGTCTTTGTATCTCGTACGAAGCCCGGGATGGAGGCTGAAAGTGTTTGACTCAGCAAGAGAGTCTTTTATACTCAACAAGAGAGTGATTTGTATCTCGTACGAAGCCCGAGATGGAGGCTAAAGGTGATTGACTCAACAAGAGTGTCTTTTATACTCAACAAGAGAGTGTTTTTGTATCTCGTACGAAGCCCAAGATAGAGGCTGAAAGGGATTTGACTCAACAAGAGAGTCTGAAAGGGTTAGTTCCGTTGGGGAGAATTATTTGTACAAAGCCCAAGAGGAGGCTGACTTCACTGAGGAAGGATCATTATACAAAGCCTAAGAGGAGGCTAATGTGCTGGCAACTGTTTCAGTTTAGTGACAGGTCCAATATATTCGATAAAGAGAAAATCAGTTCTTATATGGGTAATGATTAAAGGTAAGGCTATACTTTGGTACTGGTCGGAAGATCGGGTTTATTTCCTGTTCTTTAAGGAAGTGGGAAATCCAAAGGGTATTGAGACTGTCCAAGTCTACTGGTTTTTTGAGAAATCGATTCTCGGATAAGTGAATGATCTTTGTATGATGCCTAAGAAAAGGCTGGTATGTTAAGGGATGAAGGTCAACCCATTAACTGGTCTGACACTTGACTCAGAAAGACAGCTCTAGCAAATTGATGACTAGGTTATGTTCCTATACCTGTAGAGGTCTCTGGGTCCTTGTACTAACCCCAAGAGAAGGCATGAGAGCTTTTAAGAAGCCGAAAGGTCCTTGTACAACGCCCAAGAGGAGGCGGGGATGCTTTTAAGAAGCCTGTGGGTCCCCAAACCCCGAGAAGTTCAAGACATACCATTCACCAAGAATATATCAAGCCAGGAAAGTTAGAGAATTTGGAATAAACTCAAGAGATGTCATTCACGGAGAAAAGATCATCTCTGGGGAGTTAGAGTTTCTTTGACAATTTCTATGGGTGATAGTCTGAGAAAGGGTTCACCGAGAATACTGCTTTTCACGTCTCCATATTGTTTAACCCCAAGAGGAGGGAAGACTGTGTCTGGTAATCCTATGGGGATCTAGTTTTGCTTGTATTTAAGAGTGACCAATAGGCTTTACCTAGTTCTAGACCTAGTTGCCGGGGAAAACTCTAAATAACTATACTAGTATTACACGGTTGATATTTGACAAGTATATAAAATTTTGTGAAAGAAGACTTACAGTGAGCAGCCCCACAATACAGTTATATATATATATGAAAGCGGATATAGAAAGCGGGTAAACACTTACTCGGTTGTAGAGCTTCCATGCTGTTTTGTTAGTTGTTCAACAAAGAAACCTTTGATAACAATATTATATTCTATATCAAAGGAGAAAGTACTTTGAAAAGATTGTTGGAGCTTACAGCTCAAGGAGAGGCCCAAGGTTTATCAGTGATGGCACTGTTGTTTGAATTTATACAGAGGGACTTATACAAGTGACTGGGGCCCAAAAAGGTTTTCTGTACAAAGGGATGGGTCTTACACTCTCTCAAGAGGCCCAAAAGTGTTTAAAGAAAAAGAATGGGGCTTATAACCCGAGGGTAGGCCTAGATGATTTGTTTTTTATTTGGCGATTGCGCTGAGATTTTCTTTTAACGTAGAGGGACTTATACAATATCTGAGGCCCAAAATGGTTTTGGTTAAAAGGGGGCTGGGTCTTACACTCTATTAGACACCCAAAGAGTTTTATTTTTTGTACAAGTGGTGGGGCTTACAGCTCAAGGAGAGGCCCAAGGTTTTATTTTGAACTGGCGACGATCGCACCGAACTTTTGAAATACAACGGGACTTATGCAACATTTGAGGCCCAAAATGGTTTGTATTTACAAAGGATTGAGTCTTACACTCTACTAGAGGCCCAAAGAGTTTGAAAAAGTTTGATGAGGGTTGAATTAATCAAAAACCCTAATTTGTTTTCAAAATGTATTTTAATTGAATAAAAAATTCAATTAAAATGACCAAAATTGTTTAACATGTGGAAAACAAATTGTGATCTTGGATTAATATTTCAAAAATCATGTTTTGATCTACAAAATGATTGGAAATCACTAAAATTTGAAAAATCATGAGGGAGAAAATATTTTAAATGTCAAAACAATTAAAATATTAACTCTTTACAAAAATATCAAGTACATGAAATAAATAATATTTTTGGGATTTTTTGGGAAAATAAAATATTTTAATATTTTTGTGAATTATTAAAAAAATAATCAACTCAAAATCATTAAAACTCAAAGAGAAATTAATTTTTGAATCAATTAAATAAAATCACAAAATTCAAATATTTGAATTTTAAAAAAGGGCGCCAAGAACAAGGGCAAGAACACGCGCCACCCTCTGTTTCTACAGATTTGCATTTTCTATCCAATCTCACTGAATACTTGATTATATCATGCAATCTACATATCAATCTACTCGTTTCAACCTCACGATCATGTCTATGGTCTTTAATTTCATTTATTTTAAGCATGGAATAAGAAATCAAAGAGAAACCTCAAGAACCCTAAATTTGCATGAAGGTTCAAAAATTCCACACACGATTCAAACAAAGAAATTGATTGAGGGAAAACACTCTATGCATGATTATGAACATATGGCCAAATTATTGTGCAGCAAAAAATGCAAGGATCATAGAGTTAGAAGAGTTCATGCTTACCACTTGCAGCTGGTGATCGTCTTTTGTGTTAGAGGTGTTACAGCTTGGTTCCAAGGATATGAACAGCTTCCCTAGGTGCTATGGAGTGTGTCTGGATGCTTGAAGTGGATTGAATTGAGCTGGAACTTGATTTGGCACCTCAACTGCAAATCTGTCAAAGGCTTGAGCAATTGGCTAGTGATTTTGTGAATCTGGTGTTCTAGATGTTGTGTGAGTGTTTGGATCACTTCTATATGATGTTTATGAGGTGTGTGTGTGATTGGTTTGATTGGAATTGCTTTGGAAGACAAATTGGAAGTGAGAAGGAGATTTTGAGGAAAGCATCTGTTTGATGGCTTTGGTGTACTCAAACTGATCACAAATGAGCTCTATTTATAGTAGAGCAAGTTTGTTTTGGCTGCAATAGTGAATGGCAACTGCTGCATAGGTTTGGCCAATGTTGAGCAATGAGAATCCAAGTCTCCTCTAGCCATTGACTAGAGGTTAGGGCACGGGCTGCTGGTTCCCTTGGTCTTGGATAAGTCTTGACTGAATTCAGTTGGAAATGGCTCAGTCCATGCCACCTTGGTGCATCCATTAAATGCTCCAATCCAAAATTGGAGTCTTGTCCCTCTTTTAGGAATTTATAGGTTTGGCATGCTATTTTTGGTTCCAAAGACTTGGGAGGCTTGGGATCAGAGTTGGTTCCTCCTTGGTCCCCCCTTGAGGTGTTCAGAAGGATAGAGTTGCTTGCCCTTTGCAAAATTTGGGCAAATCGAACAAAATGCACAAATCTGCCTTGCCTTGATAATTTTCAGCAAGGCATATTGCCATTGTGAAATTTGATGGAACAACTGTTTGATCATAGTTGGTTTTGATACCTTTTGGATCCAAGTGAAAAATGCCCCTACATTTGGAAAAAAGTGAAGGCAGATTATGACTTAGTGAAAATTTCACTAAGTGTTGGAAAAAAGTGACATTTTCACTTTTTGTGATTTTGATCATTCCATAACTTAAAATCCATGAGGAATTGGAATGAGTTTTGTTTGAAGCTTTTGTAGAGGGCAATGAGAGCTACAAACCCAGCTTTGAATGGGGGAAAATGGCCTTGTGGTTTAGGAGTTATGATCCTCCAAAGTTGGTACCCTTGCCACCTTATTCCATAACTTAGAAAATTTCTAAGTTTTTTATGGTTACCCCTTTTACAAGTTATCCAACTTTTCTTGATTTTTCTTGATGAATGATGATTCCAATCACACATTAACATCATTTTAGGGTCAAAGAACCATAATTGTGAAAAATCACTAAAAGTCAAAGTTGACTTTTGTGCACAGTTGACTTTTTGTCAGATGAATTCCAAACTGTGCGATCCTCTATGAAATCAAGTCCTTGACCTAAATCAAACTTGATGGATTGATTTCATATGTTTGGGAGCATGTCCTGGCCAAAAGTCAAAGGCATAATTGACTTTTCCCGCGAAACCCTAATTGTGGTACTAATGAACTTGAAACTTGGGAATCAAGCTTCTTGGATCAATCCATTGTTGCAAATGGATCAATGTGGTGTGTTAGGGACCCTCCAATCATGTCTTGAGGTCTTGGCTCATGATTTGTCCCAATAGTCAACTTAGGGGTGAATTAGGTCAAGAAACCCTAATTCCTGATTTTTGATGTATGCATCCCCTAAGGCCAAATTGACTTGATAATTGGGTTCATGATGTCCCATGGAGCATATTAGGATATGCTTTGAAGCATTGGCTCATGCCCAGAGGAAAATTTCCATCTGGAGGCCCAGGTTGACCAAAACCCTAATTTGGTGACACTGGCGATCTTGAGGCTTAATCCACCTAGAAGGGAGCGGCCTTGTGCTTAATCCTTGAAGTGGGAGTCCTCTTGATCCTTTGTGGATGTTTGAGAGGTTAGAAAAGTTGAATATCATGTCATTCCTTGATTGATCCTTTGTCTAAGAGCTCTGAGAGTGCTTGAAACCCTAATTCTGATTGTAGTGGATGCTCACCCATCTTTAAGGAGGCTAATGAGGCATAATGATACACCCATATTGTGACGATGATTTGCACAATGATGGAGAATCTTAGTGGTCAAAATTTGGGGTATGACAAAAGGATGCATCATTTCCGTTCTACCGCAAATAGGTAAACGCGTAAGACTCCCACGCCGAGCGGCAACACCTAAACTGCTAGAAAGTGAACGTTGACATATTCCACCTAAAAGGCACAAACAAAGCAAAGTCATCCCTAGTGAGGAGAACTACGCGCTCTGATTCTTCATTGGTTAATGGAGATATGTAGGTAGGAGATTGTGCGAGATCTCTGTGAGCACAACCTTATTTATCAAACCCTTCTTCTCTTGCCCGAGTGCAATCGAGACTCTTTCACCAAACAAATCACAACCGACCCGTAGGTAGAACTACGACTGCTCTGACTTCCTCTCTCTGGTTAGATTGAGGATACGTAGGCACAGGCGCGACACCTGGTGACCAACCTTCCCCCCACCAATCCGTAGTCTATCGAACTACGTTGACTCTGATTCTTTGTTCGTCCACGAAGATACGTAGGCATAGGATTGCGACGATCCTTGCGAGTCCCTTTTTGTCTTTTTCTTTTCTTTCCCCGTTTCTATCTTTTCTAGTTTAGCAGTTGAGCTTCAGATACCCTACACCCTTTGATCGATAACAACAAGCGTGGATCCCATAGAGTACGATGGACGCGAGGGGGTGTTAATACCTTTCTCTCGCGTAACCGACTCCCAAACCCAGGCTATGGTTGCGACGACCATTCCTTTCCCTTTGTTAAGGTTTTCTTCGATCGTTTCCTTTCCCTGCGTCGGGATAAATAACGTTCGGTGGCAACTCTTCTGTTCTTTTTCGCCGGTTGATTTTCGTAGATGTGACACCAGGCCTTGGCCCAGAGGTGGCCTACCATCAGCTCAATGTAGATCCGGACGCTAGGGTCATAGTACAACGTAGGCGTAGGAAGTCTCCTGAAATAGCGGAGGCTGCTGAAAAAGTTGTAAAAGACCTCCTTGAGGCAAATTTTATATCGGAGGCCAGGTACACAACCTGGCTGTCCAACGTTGTACTTGTCAAAAAGAATAACGGAAAATGGAGGATGTACGTTGACTATACCGATCTTAACCGGGCATGCCCGAAAGATTCTTATTCGTTGCCTAACATCGACCAGCTGGTCGACAACTCTGCAGGGTTCAAACTATTGTCCTTCAAGGACACCTACTCGGGGTACAATCAAATCCCCATGGCCATGGCCGACAAGCAGCACACCGCCTTCATGACCGAGTCGGGAAATTACTACTACAATGTAATGCCCTTTGGCCTGAAAAACGTCGGCGCGACCTACCAGCGGATGATGAACGAAGTCTTCCGGGGAGAGATCGGCGACATGCTCGAGGTCTACATGGATGGCATGATCATCAAATCCACAGAAGAGGTCGACCATGCTGCCCATCTCGTGAAAGTCTTCGACACGGCGAGAAAGTGTAGGATGAGGTTCAACTCCGACAAATGCACCTTCTGTGTTCGGGAGGGCAAGTTCCTCGGTTTCTACCTCACAGAGCGAGGAATCGAGGCAAACCCCGACAAGTTCCGGGATTTCTCCGAGATCCCAACCCCGACCTCAAAGAAATCGATACAATCGCTGAACGGGAGGCTGACCGTGCTCTCCCGCTTCGTTGCCAAGTACGCACAGTACGCACTACCGTTTTTCAAGCTTCTACGCCAGAAAACAGCGTTCCCATGGACTGAGGAATGCGAGCAAGCGCTCTTCCACCTCAAACAGGTCCTTTCGCAACCCCTAGACCTCTCACGACCAGAGTGCAGGGAAACGTTATTCCTATACCTCGCCATCACGGGCGAAGCACTCAGCGCGGTCCTAATCCAAGAAACCACCGACGGGCAGAAGCCAATTTACTTTACCAGCAAAGCCCTCCAAGGTTCGGAAGTTAGGTACCAGCAAATTGAGAAGGTCGCCCTGGCTCTCGTCACCGCGGCCAGGAGACTGCGACATTACTTCCCGGTCCACACGATAATGGTAAGGACCGAGCAACCTATACGACAGCTCCTCGGTCGGCCAGACATGGCGGGAAGGATGCTCAGATGGTCGCTCGAACTCACTGAGTTCGACATCCAATACGAGGGGAGGAAGGCCTTGAAAGCTCAAGTACTGGCCAAATTTGTGGCGGAAATGACCCTCTCAGAGTCTTCGACCAACGGGTCCCAAAAGTGGACGATCTATGTCGACGGGGCATCCAGCTCGAAGGGCAACGAAGCAGGCATCATCCTCGAGAATGGGGAAGGCATCCTGATCGAAGTCGTCCTCACTTTGTCTTTTCCAACGTTGAACAATCAGGCCGTGTACGAAGCTTTCCTCGCCGGGTTGCGCTTAGACGATGACCTCGGGGCCAAAGAGATCGAAATATTCACTGACTCCCAGCTCGTGGCCTCCCAGGTACGGGGAGAATACCAGGCCAAGAACAACAGCCTTATCGAATACTTGACTCTGGTGAAGGAAACAATGAAAAAGTTCTCCTCGACTGAAGTAAAGCACATCCCGCGCGAGCACATTACTCGAGCAGACGTTCTGTCGAAACTCGCGAGCACAAAGAAGAAAGGCAGGAACAATACGTCATTCAAGAGGTGCTCTCTCGCCCGAGCATCGTGAATACCGACCCCAAGACCGACGTTAACGCCATTAGAGATAGCCATAGCTGGATGACCCCGGTGTACGAGTACCTCAGCACGGGCAAGCTACCCAACAACCCTAAAGACGCCGGAGTGGTTAGGCGTCGGGCATGCTCCTATACAATCTTCGAGGACAAACTATATCAACACGGCTTCTCGATCCCCATTCTCAGGTGTGTCTAGGAGTCCAAGGTCCCCGGTATACTCCAGGAAATCCATGAGGGAATCAACGCACAACACCTCGGCGGACGGTCATTAGCCCGCTAGGCGTTATGAGCAGGATACTACTGGCCCACCATGCAGCAGGACGCCAGGGAGCATGTCAAGAAGTGCGACATATGCCAATGACACGGGGACATGCACCTGACCCCGCCCAGTGAGCTCAAAATACTATCGTCCCCGTGGCCGTTTGTATGGTGGGGGATGGATATCCTCGGGCCCTTCGTCGTGGGATCATACTAAAACAAGTACCTAATCGTCGGCGTGGATTATTTCACGAAATGGATCAAGGCAGAAGCCCTAGCCAAAATCATGGCTCACAACATACTACGTTTCTACAAGAGGAATTTACTCGCCCGGTTTGGCGTGCCCCAAGCAATTGTCACCGACAATGGGACATAGTTCACTGACAAAAACTTCCAAGACTTCGTCACCAAGCTGGGCACGAAGCAACACTTCACGTCGTTCGAGCATCCTCAAACAAACGGGCAATCCAAAGCAGCGAACAGAGTGATCCTACAAGGACTGAAATGGCGACTAGGCGACGCCAAGAAAATATGGGTCGAGGAGATGCACAGCGTCCTCTGGGCCTACAGAACAACCCCGCACTCCACTACCAGGGAGATCCCCTTCTGCTTGACTTACGGAACGGAGACGGTGATCCCCGTCGAAATAAGGGAACCCTCAAGAAGAATAGAGTCTCCCCTCGACGAGGAGACAAACGACGAGGCCCTCAAGGAGGAGCTCGACTTCGTCGAAGATATAATGTCGGGCGCATCCCTCTGTGAAGCCTCACTCATGCAGAAGATAACTCAACGCTATAATAACAAAGTTATTAAGCGCGATTTTCAGGTAGGTACCCTCGTCCTATAGAGGAACCAGAAAGATTCGCGAGAAGGGAAGCTCGCCACGAACTGGGAGGGCCCCTACCACGTCTGCGTGAAAACGGGGATAGGATCCTACTACCTCAAAAATCTACACGGGGAGGAACTTGCTCAGCCATGGAATGCTGAGAAGCTTAAACAGTATTACAGGTAAACACTGTCCGCGACCACGGGGACGCACTAAGGTACAAGCGTAACTCCCCTCCACGAGACAAGGAGATCAAGGGCCACATTGTATGTGCACGAGGACCCTTGGTCCGACGAGGACACCTCGACCGAGCTCCGTCGTCGCCATACCAATCAGGAAGAACACCCAACTCGTGATGGGAAGTTCATGCCACGAACCTAAGACCTCAACCAAGCTCTTAGTTTCGTCGAAGGTCGGAATACAGCTCCGACTGCTCGACCAGTTCCCTACACTGTCGAGGATCAACAAAGTCAAGTAAAACCTCCAAATTACTTTGACAAAACAAAACAGATATATCATCAAAGCATACAAGTATCACACACACAGATAAACAAAAAGCAAAGCATTAAACCGGGCAGAAGCCCATTTTGCAAATTATACATACAAAAATGTCATAAGGCTCCTGGCACGCAGGCCGGGCAATCACAAAAATCATGGCGCGCAGGCCAAACCAAACAAAATCAAAAGAAAATTGGCGTGCAGGCCAAACAGGCAGAACAGAAAAACTAAGCATCCACGTCTTCCTCAGGCTGCCCTTCCTCCGCAGTCCCGTCGTCATCCTCAGACGTCGGTGGAACAATCTGACCTTCAACGACCTTGTGATAAGGGCCAGCCCCTTCAGTGATGAGGTCAGGGTTCAGCACCTGGAGCTACTTCAAGGCTTTTCTAAAGCCCAGCTCAACAGAGTGGAGGACATCCTGCTCGGTCAGCCGGTGCTTTGAAATCAACTCAGCTCGGGAGGCTAACAACTTTTCGTCCTCAGTTTCCTTCTCAGCAGGTTGGAGAGCCTATTCCAACTCGAAGATTCTCACCAGAAGATTTTTTCTCTCCTCAGCGGCTTTCTCCAACCTCTCCTCCAGTTGCCTCTGAAGCCTGGCCTGGGCCTCGTTCTGTTTCTTGCACTCCACAAGGTCCTTGCTCAGTTTCTTCATTTTAGCCTCAACTGATTTGAAACTATTCTGCAGTCTTGTCACCTCTGACGATGGACATGTTTTGTCGTTCAAGACCAGCGCAGTGGTACAAACCCGCATCATCGCGGCCATGTCCTCCACCAGGTTCTTTCTCCTCGAAACCCGGTCGAATCCCAAGATGGCCTGGGCCTCAAGACCAACAACGGTCAGGGATTTTTCCCCCGAAAAGAAGTTAGGCCTCGAATGACAGGGTGAAAACACAAACCGAGGAGGGCTCTCAGTGAGGTCGACGTGCGTCTGCTCAATGGTCTTTTGCCTCTTCAGAGACCCCTGCGAGTCGGGAGACTGGCTACCTTGTGGAGAGCTGGAGGAGTCCCCGGGAGTGGGCACGGGGCCCCACACCAGTTGTTTGACCTGCTCGACCTTTCCTTTTCCAGCTTTCTTCGAGCCTTGAGCCGAGGTCAGCTTCTTCAAGCGTTCTTCCAAGGTCAACATGGAACTTGCAAGAAAACAAAGAGAACAGACATCAGTAAACCTACAATAGAAACAACAACGGACCCCGAGTCAGGGGTATGCCCACTACCTAAGAACCGAAGATCCTCCTCCTCGGTATCGCACTCGAGGAGAGCCTTTGTTTTGATTAGCCGAGCTTTGGTGAGGGTCTCTGTAACACCCCCTTCTACACCCCCAGGCTATTAAAGCGATAACAAATAATCATCAGATTATAATTAAACATTCATGGCATAGACAAAGGCGTCACATCAATTGAAACAAAACACCATAAACCTGCTCATAAAGATATGCAACAATCACGTAGCAAATAACAGAGGAACTTAGTTCCTACTACCCACAATTTAGATACAGAATAAAAGCGGAAAATCTGCAACTGAATCTCATATATATATATATATATATATATATATATATATATATATATCACATAAAGAGTTTGTCTGTCATACACAGATCCATACATATACAATCCAAAGGATAACTATACATATACACATAAATCACAACGATCTCCCCGACTACCCGGTGCTACATATCAGAGCCGACCGACAAAAGAATGAAGACCTATGCATCACAAAAAGACCTCCAGCATCTAATCTGCAATGCCTCATAGAGCATTTAAAAATAGCAGAAGGGTGAGAAACACAATCATAATATAATTGCATACAATTATATAATAACACCAAAATACACATGTAAAATATTCTCACCACAAGTTATACCAGAATTCAAATACAAAACAACACAATGCATATCTCATATATCCATCACCAAGGCATATATAATCAAGCGTAATGCATTTATCAACAACAAATATATATATATATATATATATATATATATATATATATATATATATATATATATATATATATATCAACTCCTCAATTCCATTCATAATTCCACAGAAAATCAATTCATTCATGATTTATGCAAATGCAAAGAGACCGATACAACGACTCAATGCAAATGCGGTACCATCCATCCATCAATCTCATAACTAGTTCACTCAGGAACTATTGGAACCATCACTTGTTACTTAATGTAACTCCCCGTCGGGCAAACGATGTTCCCCGTCGCTCACACCTCTTTGTATAAGGCACACGACGTTTATGGATCGCTCACACCTCTTTGTATAAGGCACACGACCCGATCGCTCACACCTCTTTGTATAAGGCACACAATCGTCCATAATCATCATTCACACCTCTTTGTATAAGGCACACGATGTTATAGCGGATTCCCTCTGGAATCGATTCGTCGCTCATACCCACTAGGGCACACGACATCACGAGAATGCATATCATGATGCTTGGCATACAATGACTCATGACATTCAAATGCACACATATATGCAACATCTCAATCAACAATAATCATGCTTTACCATCAAGCCCAAAACAATGCATTTACATCATATAACAGCACACAAGTCATACCATATCTATCAAAGGCATATTGCATGATAACACCTCAAATACACACAATTAAAATGGTACAAGTTGACAAAACGACACCTTTCCAAATTCCCGACATAATTTAATCGGCCAACAATCTCAAAACCATTTTAATAAGAAAGAACATGTCAAAAGCTTTCCAACGACCAAACCGCGCCTCAAACCGACTTACGAATCAAAAGTTATAAAGAAAACAAATTGGGAAAAGTTGTCATGTTCGCAATGCGAAGCTCCTAGTGAGTCGTTCGCTCCCTCATTTGCAGTACGAATGCCCCAGCGAACCATGGCAGAAAGGAAAATAACTTACAATTCGCAGTGCGAATCTCTGGCGAATGCCTAGCTAACACTGGTTCGCTGCCCCATTCGCAGTGCGAACGTCAGGCGAACCAAGTCAGAACTGAAATGAGGTAAAGTTCGCAGTGCGAGTCTCTGGCTAATGCTCGCCCTCACCTTCGCAGTGCGGATAGCCAGCGAATGCTCGCTTTCCCCTTCGCTAGGGGATTAGCAGTGCGAATCTGCGAATTCAAAAAAACCCAGCAACGCTGTTATACACCCTAAAACCATATTTTCCCCACCAAAACACCTCCAACCCAACACATAGCAATCAGAACATAACCCAATCATGGTAACAAGTATTCTACAACATTTACACCGATTTTCAACCGCGAAAACATCGATTTCTCTCTTCTGACCTAGAATCGAAAAGCTATAGAACACCACAAACATTCACACACACACATACATAGTCATACACAAGCATAATATAATCGAGTTTCGCACCCTTACCCAATTTAGTCGTGTTTTTGAAAGTCGGTTGATCGATTTCTTAATACACAAGTTTTCTCTCTTTTCTTCTTTCTCTTCTCTTTCCTTCTTTTTCTTTTTCTTCTTCTCTTTTTCTTTCCTTACTATTTTTCTCTCTTTCTATTTCTATTTATGTTTTCTAACTTAAGAAAATAAATGAAATGACCAAAATACCCCTATAATCAAATATCTTGCAAACGCTCCCAAAACGGGATAAAATATAATCACGATGAAAAATAATATATTTACCAAATAAAAGTCAAAAATAAAATAATATAATAATAAAATAATCAAAACGATTCAATTAAATAAAACTAACTAAAACTGGGGCGTTACAACTCTCCCCCACTTAGAAATTTTCGTCCTCGAAAATATTACCTGAGACGAACAACTCCGGATACGACTCCTGCATCCGACTCTCCAACTCCCAAGTCATATTGCCCTCAGCAGCGCCTCCCCACGCTACTTTCACAAGTGCAATATCCTTGCCCCTTAACCACTTCAACTCGCGATCCAAAATCCTCATTGGTAATGCCTCAACCGTAAGGTTCTCCCTTACCTCTACCTCATCCATCGGAATCACATGTGACGGATCCGGAACATACTTCCGAAGCTGTGAAACATGGAACACATCATGTAAATTCGACAGACTCGGCGGCAACGCCACCCTATAAGCCACAGCACCAACTCTCACGGATATCTAGTAAGGACCAATAAACCGAGAAGTAAGCTTCTTTGACTTCAATGCACGACCAACACCTGTCACCGGCGTAACTCTCAAGAATACATGATCACCCTCTTGAAACTCAAGATCTTTCCTTCCTCGATCATGATAACTCTTTTGCCTAATCTGAGAAGCCTTCATTTTCTAACGAATAAGTTTCACCTTTTCCGTAGTCTGTTGAATCAATTCCGGTCCAACCACCGAACTCTCACCAGATTCGTGCCAACACAAAGGTGTTCGACATCTTCTTCCATACAACGCTTCAAAAGGTGCCATTCCAATACTAGAATGGAAAATGTTGTTATACGTGAATTCCACCAACGCAAGATAACTATCCCAAGCACCACCTTGCTCAAGAACACAAGCTCTCAACAAATCTTCCAACGACTGAATCATTCTCTCGGTCTGTCCATCCGTCTGAGGATGATAAGTAGAACTCAACCTCAATTAGATCCTAAAGCCTTTTGCAAACTTTCCCAAAATCTGGAAGTAAACCTCGGATCTCGATCTGAAATAATGCTCAACGGAACCCCATGCAATTTCACAATCACACTGATATAAATCTCTGCCAACCTCTCCAAAGAAAAACTAATGTCAATCGGAATGAAATGCGCCTATTTAGTCAGCCTATCCACAACCACCCAAATCGCATTATGTCCCCGCTGAGTGTTCGGCAACCCTGTCACAAAGTCCATAGAAATGTTGTCCCATTTCCACTCAGGAATATCCAACGGTTGCAACAATCCACTAGGCTTCAGATATTCTACCTTCGACTTCTGACACGTCAAACATGAATACACAAACTAAGCAACATCTCTCTTTAACCCGGACCACCAAAAGATTTTCTTCAGATCCTGATACATCTTATTAGCTCCCAGATGTATACTCAAATTACTCCGGTGTCCTTCCTCCAAAATCATCCTTTTCAACTCTGCATCATCAGGAATACAAATTCTACCTCGGAACCTCAAAACACCTTTATCATCCACTTTAAAGTCCTCATTTTCACTTTTATCCCCAACCGTCATCAAATCCACAAATTTCACATCCAATTTCTGTTTCTCGCTAACGGTCAACATAAAATCATTAGTAACCTTTAACATTCAAAGCCTCACGCTATCAGACGTCAATTCGCACACCAAACTCAAATCCATATATGCTTCCAAAAGTTCCCACTCCTTAACCATCAAAGCAGACATATGCAACGATTTCCGGCTTAACGCATCGGCTACCACATTAGCTTTACCAGGATGGTAATTCAAGCCAAAGTCGTAGTCCTTCAAAAATTCCAACCATCTACGTTGCCTCATATTCAACTCTTTCTGGTCAAACAAATATTTCAAACTCTTATGATCACTAAAGACTTCAAATCTTGCACCGTAGAGATAATGCCTCCAAATATTCAACACAAAAACCACAGCCGCTAATTCCCGATCATGAGTAAGGTAATTTTTCTCATGCACCCTCAACTGCCTCGAAGCATAAGCCACAAACTTACCTTCTTGCATCAGCACACCACCTAGACCAATCAAAGACGCATCACAATACACCACAAATGGTTCACCAGGATTTGGAAAAATCAAAATCGGAGTCGTCGTCAATCTTCTCTTCATATCACTAAAACTTTCCTCACACCGAATATCCCAAATGAACGCTTGACCTTTACAAGTCAACTGGGTCAAAGGAAGTGCTAACTAAGAAAAACCTTCAATGAATCTTTGATAATATTCGGCCAAACCCAAAAAGCTTCTAATTTCAGTAACAGATCTAGGAGCCTCCCATTGTAGAACTACATCTACTTTAGATGGATCCACAGCAATACCATTACCTGAAATCACGTGTCCAAGAAAACTCACTTTTGACAACTAGAACTCACACTTGGACAACTTGGCAAAAAGTCTTTTCTCCTTCAAAATTTGCAACACAACACACAAATGCTCCGCATGTCCCTCTCGGGACTTAGAATAAATTAAGATATCATCAATAAACACAACAATAAATCGATCCAAATGCTCATGGAAAATACGATTCATATACTCCATAAACCCACCTGGCGCATTAGAAACCCCGAACAGCATCACAAAATATTCATAATGACCATAACGTGTCCTAAAAGTCGTCTTCTGAATATCTTCATCTTTCACCCTAATCTGATGATAACCCGACCTCTTATCAATCTTACTAAACACACAAGCACCTACCAACTGGTCCATCAAATCATCAATTCTCGAAAGAGGATACTTATTCTTAATTGTCACCTTATTCAACTGGCGATAATTAATACACAATCGCATACTCCCATCTTTCTTTTTCACCAATAAAACTGGAGCACCCCTAGGCGACACACTTGGTCTCACAAACCTCTTTTCTAACAATTCATTCAACCGCTTCTTTAACTCAACCAACTCAGATGCCGACATTCGATAAGGTGCCATTGATATAGGTCTAGTACCAGGAAATAGATCTATAGAAAATCCACCTCTCTCTGGCGGCACATCTGAAATATCCTCAGGAAACACCTCCGGAAAATCAAACACAACTGTAAACACAACAAGTGAAACTTGACTATCCACCATCAACGATGCAAACAACCCAAACAACTGAGCTTCATCCGCCAAAAGTTTCTTCAACTCTTTGGTAGATAAGAAACTCGATTCCTCGTCTTTTTCAAGAGAAGGAAATCTTACCAGCTTATGATAACAATCAATATGCACTGATTGTACTGCAACCAATTCATTCCCAGAACCACATCTAAACCCTCCAACGGCAAACACACCAAATCCATCTCAAAGTCTTTACCATAAATGGTCAAAGGACAACTTAAACAAACCAAAGAAGTAGTTACTGACCCCATTGCTGGAGTATCAATAACCATCTCTCCACCCATCGAAGACAACACAAGATTCAAACGCTTTGTGCACTCAGACAAAATAAACGAATGAGTCGCTCCAGTATCAATAATAGTAACTAAAGGCGTACTATTAATAAAACAAGTACCTCTAATCAGACGGTCTACGCTTGTAGTCTGAATTCCTGCCAATGCAAAAACTTTCCCACCAGCTGGAGCTTGCTTCGGTTTCGGACACTTCGTGCTAACATGTCCAGGTTCACCACAGTTGAAGCACTTCACCATGTTCCTCTTACAATCAGCTGCAATATGTCCTAAACCTCCACAATTGGAACATTTTCTCATATCTTTCCTGCATTCAAACTGACGATGTCCTAGGTCACCACACCTATAACATCTCAGAGGATTAGACATTCCTCCCCCACTTGGCATTTTCTCAAAATTACCTCTGTGCTTACCCTTGTCAGCTGGTGTCACGTAAGGACCACTACGAAACGGTTGTTTCCCTTTCCTTTCATTCACACTCTTATAGTGAGTAGAACGAGCTTTACTATCCTCCTCAAAAATCCTACAACAATCCACCAAATCAGAAAAACTTCTAATCCTTTGGTAACCCATTGCCTGCTTTATCTCTGGACGCAATCCGTTCTCAAACTTCACACACTTAGAAAACTCCGCAGTCGCTTCAGCATAATGTGGATAAAACTGCACAAGCTCCACAAACTTAGCAGTATAATCAACAACAGACATGTTACCTTGTTTTAATTCCAAGAACTCTATCTCCTTCTTTCCCCTTACGTCCTCAGGAAAATACTTCCTTAGAAACTCAACGCTAAACACAGCCCAAGTGATCTCTTCATCAGCAGCTTCCAACACATGACGTGTACTAACCCACCAATCATCAGCTTCTTCCAGCAACATGTGAGTTCCCAGTCTCACCTTCTGATCCTCAGCACAATCCATCACTCGGAAGATTCTTTCAATCTCCTTAAGCCAAATCTGAGCACCATCAGGATTATATCTTCCTTTGAAGATAGGCGGTTTGGTCTTCCTGAACTCATTATTACCAACAGCATTAGGTGCACCTTGCACAGCCCGAGCAATAGCTTGCATAGCAGCAACCAAAGCAGCGTCATTCCTACCAGCCATATTCTGTTGATATCCAATAACAACAACTATGGTTAAACAAACAGCTCACCCAAACACAAACACCGACAAGGACTGACACAAACTGACATGGACTGGCTCTGATACCACTTAATGTAACACCCCCTTCTACACCCCCAGGTTATTAAAGCGATAACAAATAATCATCAGAGTATAATTAAACATTCATGGCATAGACAAAGGCGTCACATCAATTGAAACAAAACACCATAAACCTGCTCATAAAGATATGCAACAATTAGGTAGCAATAACAAAGGAACTTAGTTCCTACTACCCACAATTCAGATACAGAATAAAAGCGGAAAATCTGCAACTGAATCTCATATATATATATATCACATAAAGAGTTTGTCTGTCATACACAGATCCATACATATACAATCTAAAGGATAACTATACATATACACATAAATCACAACGATCTCCCCGACTACACGGTGCTACATATCAGAGCCGACCGAAAAAAGAATGAAGACCTAAGTTTCACAAAAAGACCTCTAGCATCTAATCTGTAATGCCTCATAGAGCATTCAAAAATAGCAGAAGGGTGAGAAACACAATCATAATATAATTGCATACAATTATATAATAACACCAAAATACACATGTAAAATATTCTCACCACAGCTTATACCAGAATTCAAATACAAAACAACACAATGCATATCTCATATATCCATCACCAAGGCATATATAATCAAGCGTAATGCATTTATCAACAACAAATATATATATATATATATATATATATATATATATATATATATATATATATATATATATATATATATATATATATCAACCCCTCAATTCCATTCATAATTCCACACAAAATCAATCCATTCATGATTTATGCAAATGCAAAGAGACCGACACAATGACTCAATGCAAATGCGGTACCACCCATCCATCAATCTCATCACTAGTTCACTCAGGAACTATTGGAACCATCGCTTATTACTTAATGTAACTCCCCGTCGGGCAAACGATGTTCCCCGTCGCTCACACCTCTTTGCATAAGGCACACGACATTTATGGAACGCTCACACCTCTTTGTATAAGGCACACGACCCGATCGCTCACACCTCTTTGTATAAGGCACACGATTGTCCATAATCATCGCTCACACCTCTTTGTATAAGGCACACGATGTTATAGCGGATTCCCTCTGGAATCGATTCGTCGCTCACACTCACTAGGGCACACGACATCTCAAGAATGCATATCATGATGCTTGGCATACAATGACTCATGACATTCAAATGCACACATATATGCAACGATCTCAATCAACAATAATCATGCTTTACCATCAAGCCCAAAATAATGCATTTACATCATATAACAGCACACAAGTCATACCATATCTACCAAAGGCATATTGCATGATAACACCTCAAATACACACAATTAAAATGGTACAAGTTGACAAAACGACACCTTTCCAAATTCCCGACATAATTTAATCAGCCAACAATCTCAAAACCATTTTAATAAGAAAGAACATGTCAAAAGCTTTCCAACGCACCAAACCGCGCCTCAAACCGACTTACGGATCAAAAGTTATAAAGAAAACAAATTGGGAAAAGTTGTCATGTTCGCAATGCGAAGCTCCTAGCGAGTCCTTCGCTCCCTCATTCGCAGTACGAATGCCCCAGCGAACCATGGCAGAAAGGAAAATAACCTACAGTTCGTAGTGCGAGTCTCTGGCGAATGCCTAGCCAACACTGGTTCGCTGCCCCATTCGCAGTGCGAACGTCTGGCGAACCAAGTCAGAACTGAAATGAGGTAAAGTTCGCAATGCGAGTCTCTGGCGAATGCTCGCCCTCACCTTCGCAGTGTGAATAGCCAGCGAATGGTCACTTTCCCCTTCGCTAGGGGATTCGCAGTGCGAATTCAGAAAAACTTAGTAGCGCTGTAGAACACCACAAACACCTCCAAACCAACACATAGCAATCAGAACATAACCCAATCAGGGTAACAAGTATTCTACAACATCTACACCGATTTTCAACCGCGAAAACATCGATTTCTCTCTTTCGACCTAGAATCAAAAAGCTATAGAACACCACAAACATTCACACACACACACATACATAATCATACGCAAGCATAATATAATCGAGTTTCGCACCCTTACCCGATTTAATCGTGTTTTTGAAAGTCGGTTGATCGATTTCTTAATCCACAAGTTTTCTCTCTTTTCTTCTTTCTCTTCTCTTTCCTTCTTTTTCTTTTTCTTCTTCTCTTTTTCTTTCCTTACTATTTTTCTCTCTTTCTATTTCTATTTATGTTTTCTAACTTAAGAAAATAAATGAAATGACCAAAATACCCCTATACTCAAATATCTTGCAAACGCTCCCAAAACGCGATAAAATATAATCACGATGAAAAATAATATATTTACCAAATAAAAGTAAAAAATAAAACAATATAATAATAAAATAATCAAAACGACTCAATTAAATAAAACTAACTAAAACTGGGGCTTTACAGTCTCTCCGTGGGCGTTGGTTATGAAGTTTTCATCCGGGGTCACCAACTTCGCCTTGCTGAACCCTTGGACGAATTTCACTATCTTATCATAAGCCTGCTGGTCCTCCTTGCCCAATGCACATGGATTAATGATATAGCTCTCAGTGCTTAGCTGGAAGTGCTCCTCTGTCCATTCCAGGGGGCTCTTCGATTCGAGGACCTCATTCTGTCGACCACCTTCCACCTCTACTATTGTACGGTTGTAGAAGGTGTCGGTGGCTGCACGGGTGAGAGGCTTGATAATGAACCACCGGGTTTTGAAGTTCCGGAGAGTCCATATATGCCCGAAACAGCCTCCTCGACTGCTTAAACGACACCCAACTGTGACGGCCCTCCACGATTTGTCATTATAGGTGGAAGATCCGGAAAAAGAGGGGACGGTGGCCTTGATGTCAAGATATTTACAAACGAGTTCGTAGGCCCGCACAAAGGCAATGGCGTTTGGGTGGAGTTGGGAAGGCGCCAGGTGCAACGAAGAGAACACTCCCATTTGGAAACCACTGAAGGGAAGACGTATGCCCGCCACCTGAAACGCGAACTTATACATGGGAAATCGTGTCCTCCTGAACGTCGAGCATATTTGATGACGCTCTAGTGGTCTGTACACCCGCTAACTCAGCAGGGAACCTGCGTGGACATCCTAGATAGTGGCGAAGGCGCCCGGGCCACCGGGAACAAACAGCGAGGGAAAGCCCAGAGGCTCATCCCCACAGTCGGCACCACTGATCATACCTGATCAGAAAGGAACTAATGGCCAGCAGCGTCGTGAGCTCCTCAACTCCGGTGGTGATGAAACGGCCGGGGGGGAGGGGGAGGGGGTGTACCTGCAAGGTACTCTGATGCCAAAGTCAGGAAAAGGGAGTAAGCAAGTACAGAAAGCAAAGAGTGAGTTAGAAAGTATTGTGTAACCTGACTCTCTCAACGAGAGGGTATTTATAGGCTGCCCCCAGCGCGGGGCCAACGGTCGCCTGCACTGGGCTGGGTTGCAAGGCCCAATCCAGGTGACTGGCAGGGCTTACGTGGCGTAAGGAAGACCAGCACGTGGTCTTCGCCCTGGGGTAACGGTCCCGAGATCTCTGGAAGAAGGGCATACCGACTCTTTCGGAGGTGAGAGCTTAAATGGTTATGCGTCCTCGCGAGGACGACCACGTGGAGACCGTGGGGAAAGGTGTGGCCTCTCCTCGGTGCGTGCAATCTCTGCTCGACATAGTCTGCCACCATGTCCTCGACGGCGAAGAGGTTTGAGCATGCTCGGTACTGAGTGGACTTGGGTCTTATTGGGCCACACCATTATTGGGTTGGGCCTGCCCGACGGATGGCCAGGCGCCGGCCCAGTCCAGAACAGGAGCCCCCCAAGTCATTTCTCCGAAGTGTCGGAGTAATGACTTAAGGGCCAGCCCGGATGTCGAGGACATTCGTCACATGGGGCAGCATTCCCGTAATAACGATCTGGTGACACTGTCAAGAACAGGGGATGCTCGACGGGCAGGAATCTCGGAGATGAAAGTCTGCCCGAGTTTCCAACTTCGTTGGTGGGCGACGAAATAGGGAGGTGAGGAGACGTGGATTCGGGCACCGACTGTGGGGAATGGTGTGGCCTCTCTTCGGTGTGTGCAGTCTCTGCTCGACATAGTCTGCCAGCATGTCCTCGGCGGCGAGGAGGTTTGAGCATGCTCGGTACTAAGTGGACTTGGGTCTTATTGGGCCACGCCAGTATTGGGTTGGGCCTGCCCGACGGATGGGCAGGCTTCAGCCCAGTCCAGAATAGGAAGTTTGAAGAAATGGATGTTAAAGAAGCTCATGGGAATGTTAGATTCCTTTGCCTCAAAGTGGTCATCAACTGCAAGGAGCCACTTAAATGGGGAACGGTGGTGAAATTTAAGGAGAAAAATCTTAGGTTTCATTTCAAGTACGAAAGGCTACCGACATTTTTCTTTGTCTGTGGCAGAATGGGTCATCAAATTAAATACTGTGAAGAAGTGGAAGATTTAAATGAAGAAGGGTTTAAGGAACTAGAAGAACAAGACCTCTCCTTCAGGCAATGGTTACGAGCATCACCACTCCCGAAAATGTCAGAAGACATGAAGAAGAGAGAGTCAAGCTCAACCCTGTGTCGTAGAGACCTTTTCAATGTCTCTTCCAGTCAGAGTAGATGCGAGGCAAAAGGGAAAGGAAATGGAGAAGACGCTGAGGTTCAACAAAATACTCTGATTTCAAAACAGCAAGAATGTAGGGCTTTGGTAGGAGATAATGAGAAGCCTCGGAACGCGGATATTGAGAGGTTTGCAGAGTCTCTTGGTGCTGTTGTCATATCTAATGAAAAGAATGTCCAAAAGGCGTCAGGTAGCAAAGAACGAATTCAGAAAAGAAAGTGGACCAGGAGGAATAATGTGAAGGAAGGGAAAGATGGGAATGCAAAGAGCTCTAAACCTAATCTCTCTAAGAGGCAACTGGTTAACGTAATGATAACGGAAGGCTCGTTAGATGAAGGCACTATTGGTGAGAAAAAGAGGAAGCAATCAGCAATTGTCAGTGGAGGTCATAATTTTCTACCAAAGGTGGTGTTGGAGGACCAACACTGCCTATCCCAATGAAGGCTATAAGTTAGAACTGCAGGGGTCTGAGGAGCCACCGTGTAGTTCGAGCCCTGGCTTGGCTCATTCATATGGAAAGTCCCCGGCTTGTCTTCCTTAGGGAAACTAAGCTTAAAAAAGAGGAAGTGTTGTCTGTTAAGAAGAAATGCAGATTTAAATTTGATGTGACCATTGAGTGCAGGGGTATAGGGAGAGAAAGAGCGGGCGGCTTAAGCTTGTGGTGGAATGATCCATTTGACATTAATGTTAAATCTTACTCTCAGAACCACATTGCTGGGAGTTGTCAGTTAGATGATGATGAGTGTCCATGGTCATTTGCTAGTATCTATGGATTCCCTAAGGAGATCAATAAGATAGATACTTGGGAGCTGGATCAAAAGGTTTGCGAAGAAGTAGGGGAGAAGTGTATCTTATTTGGGGATTTTAATGATATTCTGCAGGATGCGGACAAACAAGGAGGAGTCAGCAGAACGACTTCTCAATTACAATGGGGTAGACAGACTTTGGACAGGTGCGGGCTAGAGGAAGATAGTTTTGAAGATTACCCTTTTACATGGTCTAATGGAAGACGAGGCGAGGAAAATATTCAATGCAGGCTTGATAAATCTTTGGTTTCCTTTGAATTCAAGCAATATTTTCCTTTAACGAAAGTGGTTCACTTGGAAAGATACAGCTCCGACCATGCTCCTTTGCGGATTCTCTTTCAGAAAGATGAGTCTGTTGACAGGAGCCATCATTTATTTTGCTTTGAAAAGGCTTGGTCTAAACAAGAGAATTGCAGAGATCTTATTAGACAGTTGTGGAATAGGAACACTAATTCAATTTATCAAAGGATCAACTCTATGCAAGAGATTCAACAATGTTTTAAGGACTTGCGAACAACAAAGGTTAGGAAGGAAATTCTGAGACTCCAAGAGGTTCTAAAGGAGGATAAAAGATGATCTGGGGATTGGGCAGAGATTCAACAGTACAAGGCTGCTGACAGACAGAGGGATTCCCTGCTTAAGATTGAGGAGACTCTTTGGAGGCAAAGAAGCCGTGCAGTGTGGCTCATAGACGGGGATAGGAATACGAAGTTCTTTCACTAGAAAGCAGACCAAAGTAGTAGGACTAATACGATTAACAGGTTGAAGGATGAGAATGGTATATGGAGGAGAGGGCGCCAAAATTGTGAGAAGATCCTTATGAGCTACTTTAAGAGTATTTTTACATCGTCTCACCCAGAGAATCAACAGGAGATCTGTAACTCCATTCCAGGAAGACTCTATAATACTCGTAAGCAGTTCTGTTCCAACCAATTCTCTCGAGAAAAGGTTCACGAAGCTATTCACCAGATGCACCATACGAAGTCTCCAGGTCCGGACGGTCTCCCATCGCTATTATATCAAAAATTCTGGCCAATTGTGGGGGAGGATGTTCGCCACTTTACTCTTGATATTTTGAATAATAACAGGTAACCTAGTGCTATCAACAATACTTTCATTACTCTCATCCCTAAGAAGAAGCACCCTACGAGTCCGATGGACTTTAGGCCAATTAGTCACTGCAATGCGATCAGAAAGCAGTTTCTAAAGCAATTGCCAATATAATCAAGACAATTCTTCCAGATATCATCAGTGAAGAGCAGAGTGCTTTTATTAGTGGAAGACTTATTACTGACAATGCCCTCATTGCAATGGAATGCTTCCATTGGATGAAGCACAAGAAAAAGGGAAGAAAATGATCCATGGCGTTGAAACTTGATATGTCTAAAGCCTACGATAGATTGGAGTGGAGTTTCGTGATGGAAACTTTAAAATGATTGAAATTCCCTTAGTCGATGGTTTCCCTAATCTTGAAGTGCATCACCACTGTCACCTACCAAGTCTTGATCAATGGCCATCCTAGTAAACGTTTTGCCCCCGAAAGGGGTCTCCGGCAAGGAGACCCACTCTCACCCTTTTTTTTTGTTATTTGTGCAGATGTTCTCTCTGGGTTGCTGAAGCCGGAGGTGACTAGGAGGAGGATCCACGGCATTAAAGTGGCGAGGAAGTCACCAACCATCTCTCATCTATTTTTTGCGGACGATAGCCTTCTCTTTGCTAGAGCAAGTGAAGATGAAGCTGAACATGTTCTTCTTATTCTTAGTGCTTACCAAAGAGATTCTGGGAAGGTAGTGAATATTGAAAAATCAGAGGTCTCCTTTAGAAGTAATGTCATGCAGGAGGTGAAGGAAAGAATAAAACAGAAACTTTGGAAGAAGGTCAAAGGATGGAAAGAGTCTTTTCTATCAAGAGCAGGCAAGGAAATTCTGATCAAAGTTGTGGCATAAGCCATAACAACATACATCATGAGCTGCTACCGTATCCCAGACAGTTGCTGTAAGGAAATTGAAGCTTTGCTCGCTAGGTTCTGGTGGGGTTCCAAGGAAGGGGAAATAAAAATCCACTAGTTAAGTTGGGAGAGATTAGCTCAATCTTAAGGGGAAGGAGGATTAGGCTTTCGAGGCATCCCAGATTTCAATACCAGCTTGTTGGGCAAATAATTTTGGCGCTTAATGCAAGAAGATGGATACCTCTTCGAGAGATTTTTCAAAGGCCGGTACTATCCAAGATGCTCTATCGCAAAAGCTCCTAGTGGCTTTAGGCCTAGTCATGTGTGGCGCATCATTCTGAGTTCAAAAGATTTGGTGCTTCATGGTTCACGTTGGCGTGTTGGAAATGGTTCGAAAATCAACATTGAATTTGATAATAGGTTCCAACTCTTTCTGATTTCCATCCATCCACAATGGCCCGCAATCTCGCTCCTGACACAAAGGTGGAACAACTCATTGACAGTGATCTCGCGTGCTGGAATTTGGACATTCTGAAGGAGAATTTTGAGGACCAGGATATCATCCACATCAGAAGTATCCCTCTCTCGTCCAATTTACCTGAAGACAAGTTGTTATGGCACCATGAAAAGGATGACATCTTCCCTATTAGGTCAGCTTACCACTGGTTTGGGTACAAAGGAGGAAAAAGGCTCCCTGGACCTTTAAACAACAATTCTCTGAAATTTTGGAAACACCTGTGGAAGTTAAATGTCAATCCTAGAACGAAGAATTTGGTTTGGCGCCTTTCGAAGAACATTTTACCAACCAAAGACAACCTGCAAAAGAAAGGTACGATTACTGACGACTCATCTCCTTTATGCAATTTAGAATCTGAATCTTTTTCTCATCTCTTCCTCCGGTGCAATTTTGCTAAGAGGACTCTTTTTTCTGCTCCGCTGGGAGTTCGTACTCTCGAATCTGGTAGTATTAGTGATTGGCTTTGTGAATTTTTTTCCAAGAATGATAAACAGTTTGGGTAGCTTATAGCTACCTTCATGTGGAAAATTTGGCAAGCCTGATCCGTGCAGGATGGCGATGGAAATCTGGGAAGTTTTTAATGAAGGGTGCGAGGATAAGATGAGCAGTGGCGCAAGAGTACATGAGATTGAGAGGAAGTTGGATAATTATAATGGTTGGGTTGTCCAGACTGATGCATGTTGTTTTGAGGGAGGGATTGTTGCTCTTGGGTGTGTCATAAGAGATCCAACTTCCAAGATTTTCCTTGCAGCATCTAAGAGGTTGATTAGTGTGGTCGATCCCGCCAATGTTGAATTAATGGCTATCCGTTGGGCACTGCAATTGGCGATAGAGTTAGGTCTTAACAGTTTTATGGTTCAGTCGGATGCTCTGTCAGTTTTGGATTGTATTAATGGTGTTGACTTTAATGTTGATTTATTTTCTATTGTTTGTGATTGTAGACAGTTAATGAATAGGTGTGCCAATGTTGTTGTTATGTTCATAAGTAGGTTGAGTAATATTGATGCTCATAGTATGGTTGGTATTGGCAAGTCTTTAGGATCCAGAACTTAGACTGGCCATATACCAAGCTTTGATCATGTTTCTTGTACTTCAGTTACTGTTCTTTAATGAAATTGGTTTGTTATAAAAAAAAACTTCATACTTTGTCATTCTATTTTAACTTTTACTAAAATATGATGTGGGTGTAACTCTAGGATTCTAAATATGTCACAAATGATGATACATTGACTGTTTAGAATTTGAATATGATGTCATACAAAAATAACATTGTTACTTCCTTTAATAAAATGCAATAATTTTTTAGGATTTCTTAATGAATTCCATATAACATGCGGAATTTTAAAAATGTTTCAAGTTTTCATATGCACTAAAAGATCAATAAATGTTAAAATTAGAGCCGACCCAATAAATCTGGAAGCCTTGTTCTAATTTTAAAAATGGACCCAAGTTTTTTTTTCAAATGTAATTAAAATTACATATAAAAATATAATTATATACATTAATTAAAAATAAATTTATTTATAATTATTTTGCCTTTGATCTATCTCTTTTTTTTTATCTATTGAGTTTTTATCATAACATTTTCTTATTTTCTTGAATTTTTATTAGGGATAAATATGTTTTTGACCCCTATAAATATCTCACATTTTATTTTTAGTCCCTATAAAAAAAACATATTTTGGTCCATACTAAAATTTTATGCATGCAATTTTAGTCCTTGCTATTTTCTAAGATTTTGTAAACTATTTAATTACCCTTAAACTTTTAAATTTTTGAATAATTTTTTTCATATGTATTCAGATTACTATAAAATGTCTCTTTACCAAATTATATAATTTTTTAAAAATGAGAAGAATTAAATATGAATTTTTTAAATTTCAAAAGATAATGATAAAACTAATGAAAATCTCGACTTATAAATCAAATTTTGAGTTCCATTTTTTTTCGAGAAACTTTTTATAATGTTCTCAACATAACTGCAAAATAATCATTCAGAAATACACATTGGTTTAACAGTAGGGACTAAAACAACATGTATAATTATTTTGTAGGGACCAAAAATATATTTAACCCTTTTTATTATAATAATTTTTTTATGATTATTAGTATTAATGAAAAAAATTGCAACTTTCATAATTTGGGGCCCTCTAATATTCAGGGCCATGTACGGTAGAGCTTGTTGCTCTTGCATAGGGTCTGTCTTGGTTAAAATATTCTGGAGATGCATCTCTAGAACATTTTGGAGGTTAAATTGCGTCAGGCTCTTCACCTTCCTCATTTCACATTTTATTCAAAATCAACTTCAAACTCTCTCAAATTTGCTCTCTACACTAAGAAAAATTCATTCAACAAGGCACAAAGGAACATCAATCTTCATCTTTAACATCAAAAACATCAATTTCTTGAAAGTTTTTTGAGTTTTCGATAAATGTTTGAGTTTTTGTGTAAATGAGTAGAAATCAATGATTATAATTAGAAACGAGTAGAAAAAACATTTAAAATAGTTTAGACATGGTGTAATAGTTGTTTGTTGGATGAAAATGTTGATCAAAACAAGTTTTTCTGAGATTGCATAGGATACATCACGCCATTGACGCAACTTCTGAGTAGCAGGAAATTCTGGAGACGCATCTCTAGAATTTTTCACCGTTTTAGTTTCCTAGATTCCAGAGATGCATCTTTGGAATTTTCTGCAGTATTTTTTTTTATTTTCTTGCTTGTGTGTTGTTTTCCTGCACTAATGGTCTTCCTTACTTTAACTTACAAGCATAATGAATGATAGACAGGTTAAACTAAGGCACGGAAGGGTTGCTCAACATGCATCAGTTCGGCTGGAGAAAATTCAACAGCTTCCGGAGGCTCTTGGTCCCTCTGGTCAGGAAGAGTTGTCTACTTCTGGGGCTCATGCTTCTCTTCATGCCACTTCATCTTCTTCTTCTTGTAGGAGACGAGATTCACTATTTGGCACATCACTTCCTCCATCCTGTCGCTCCCGGGATTTTCATCCAAGTACAAACGCGAAAGTGGCGCGGAAACAGAGTCGCCGACAATGTGTATTTATCCCAAGAGAGGGAAAGGAAACACTGCGTAAACCTGAGGGAAAGGAAAAAGCATGGTCTCGCGACCAAGAGAAACGGGTAAGGGAGTTGGTTACTAGAGGGGAAGGTATTAGCACCCCCACGCGTCCATCGTACTCGATGGGATCCACGCTTGTTATCTCGATCAAAAGGTGTCGTCATCTAGAGCTCCACTGCTACTGGAAAGGAGAAGAAACGGGGACGGAAAAGAACGAAAGAACGAGGAAGAAAAGAAACAGAAGTGACTTGATAAGACATCGTCGTCCTATGCCTACGTATTCCCTCGTGCAATGGGAAAGTCAGAGTCAACGTAGTTCGGACACGAACTAAGGGGGAAGGTTGCTCGCCAAGACATCGTCGTCTTGTGCCTACGTATCCTCAATCTAACCAGAAGGAGGAAATCAGAGCAGTCGTAGTTCGACCTAACAAGGTCTTAGTGTTTTTCATGAGCGACGTTAAGTTCGCGTCCGGCAGTTAGGGTCGATGCCTGTTTGCGACGAGACGGAAGTAACGTGCCCTTTTCTGAAAATATTTTGAAACTTAACAATCCCGAAGGATGAAAAAGGCTTGAGTTTGTTTTTGTGTTTTTTAGACAGAAATGGATTGAAGTTAGTTTGTAACTTGCATTGCACCCAAGTCTACAACATAGGAATGAATACGTCGCGTATCGTCCCCAACATGACGTACACTAAGCAACCTAGAAGAATGAAGGGAGATCCCCCATACCTCACTTCCCATATATAAGGCTCGTGAGCAATACACGTTAACCTTTATTAAGTGTTTTAGAAAGGTTATGAGATGAGATGAGAAGACTCAAAGGAAAAGAAAACACTAAGGGGAATTATATCCTAAAGTTATCATGCAAAAGATGGCCCTAAGGGGAGGTTTAAGAACAACCTAAGTCTAAAGAAGAGAGAGGTATAGCACTACCTAATGCTTATCCTACCTCACCTTAATCAAAAATTAAGGATGAGCTAGGATCCCAAAGGGATGTGAGAGAGTTCTACACAATCAAGCATTATATCATGTAATCCACACACAAAAGAGAAATAGAAGTAAAAGAGATGAGAGATGAAAGGAGAAATGAGCATGGATAATCATCCTCATGCTCATATGTCTTACCTCTACCCCTACATAAAAGGTTAGTACCAAATCAACACAAGTATTGAATATAGGTGACAAAAAGTAAACCAAACAATGCTAGTTGTCTTAGGAAAACAACTTAAGAAGCAAGCAAGGGTTAAACCAAAAGGGAAGGGTCCTAAGGGTTAAGGAACATCCAAGGTCATTAGGTACATTTCAAGGTATCCTACTAAGGTTAACATTCCAAATGAAAGCAAACAATGTTAAACTATGCATCAAAAGATCATACAATTGCAAGTTGTTCACAAACTATGCAAGATGAATGCATATGGTTCATGAACATGAATGAATGCAACTACAAACATTAAAGTCAGAAGTAAATGACATTTATAAATGTATGGAGATGTCATTAAGATGGCATGTGAATCATGAATGCAAGCATTAGAGAAGATGAAGCAAGACGAAGTGAAAACAAAACACCACTTAAGTTCAATCAAACATGCATAACTTGTAACACAAGTATCATATGGTATATGATATGACATTTATAATGCAAGAATGAGCATACAAAGTTCATACAAGTCTCATGTTAAAGCACATTGAAGAAGAAGAACAAACTAGGTTCAAACAAGTTCATACAAGTTCTAAGTGTTCGTGAACTTAGGAGACATGCAAGATGATGTTAGAAGTCAATTAAAATGAATGAGAATGACCACATACAGTAGGTAAACAAGTTTTAAATGCAATCTTGAGGTCACACAAATGTTAGAGAAACAAGTAGTCAAAGACAAACAAGGAGGGATGCATAAGTTCAAAGAAAGATGCAAGTTTTAACAAGTGCTCACAAGTCATGTAAAGATGAACTATGAATGACCTATAATGCAAGATGAATGACCTATAATGTGCCTAGCAAATGATGTCAAAACATATCAACAATCATCACAAGGAAACATGTTCAAAGCATACCAAAACCCTAGCATAAGTCCTCCAACAAACACACATGCATTTATGCAATTAAAATGAATCAAAAGTAGTGTTAGAAGCTCAAGAAAATTGTACGATGCAAGTCATTTGAAGTGAAAATAGTGTGCAAACATGTCTCAAAAGGATGGATCAAAATTCATTACCAAACATGTTCAAAGATGCTTCACAATCTCATACAAGTCACACAAACAAATTGCTCAAAGATAGCATTCAAAGGTCAATAAGAAATGACCTAAAAAATCTATGAAAAATGTAAGAAATGCCTTAATGTATCATGCAAACATGGATCAATTCTCATGGACAAATTCAGTTCAAAACTAAGTCAAACAAATCAAGAATGAGGCAAGTATCATGAAGGGGTGCTCACACAAATGAAAATAAAAGAAAATTCATGGAAAAATAGTAAAATGATTCAAAATTAGAAATGAAAATGTTCAAAAATTATTTAAATGGATGAGGATGCATCATTAATTTATTTAGGATTTTATCATGCTTGGAAGTATTTTTAAAAATCAAATATCAAACAAGTATGAAAAGAAAAATAAATAAAAAACAAGAGAAAAGGCCAGGGAGTGCACAGATAGCAAATACTCTTTTAAAAGCGCATTGGGCTCAGAAAGGAGGGGGTGTGGATATCAACACATAGCCTGCAGTGCATATGATGGAATCCAGTCAACACATTGACTCAGTCAGAGCCCTTGGATCAAGTCAGCATATGATGATCAGTCAAAGTATGCTAGATGCGTGGATGAGATGCAAGAACATATTAAGCAATGATGCATCAACCACGTGTAATCATCAGACTCCAAAATATTCAGAAAAACACGCACGTGCTTCACACACTCTCTCATTAATGCGCCGGCAAGATCTAGGCCTTAGGATCAAAGAGTATCAACGGTCACGTTTTAAACTGGTTTCAAAAACCCTAGGTTTGTGGTTGATGAATCTCACCGGCCGGAGAAGACTCCGGTCATCTTCTCCAGCCACTCACCACAGTGGTTCAATTTTTAGGTGTCCAGAAATTAACAAACCATATACCAAAATGTTCATCTTGCTGTGTAAATCATGAATCCAGGTTCAGTTTCGACAAAAATTTCACACACACAGAGAATCGAAGGTCTACAATTTGCCCTAATTTTCATATCTATGCTCCTAAGGAGCCTATCAACTAGCCAGAGATCCAATGGCTCTTATTGAGCTCAAAAACAATTAAAAACAAGTTAAAATCAGCTTAAAGTGTAAGAGAAAAATGAAGAAGAACCTGACTTGTAGAGGAGCTTTGAGCACAAGATAACAAGAGGTGGATGATCCTTGCCTGCTTGAGCTTGCTATTGGCCAAATAAAGGCAAAATGAAACCTCAAATTCCTTGAAAATCAACTGATGCAGATGAAGATTGAAGTGGAAATGGAGGATGCAGTGGCTGCTTCAATGATTTCTTGATTCTTGATGAAGAAGAGAAGCAATGTGTGCAGCGAGAGTGAAGATTTCCAAGCCTCGGGAGAGAGAGAGAGAGAGAGAGAGAGAGAGAGAGAGAGAGAGAGAGAAATTCAGAGAGAGAGAGAATGTGAAGATTGAAGGAGAATGAAGAATGAACAAGTTAGTTGTAATTCTGTTAGAGATTGTTTTTATATGTGAGGTTAGCTTCTAACTGTCATGGTTAACAGTTAGAAATGTGGTTAGGTTAGTTGTGAAGTGAGTGAAGTTAAAATGAAAATGAAAAATGGAGAATGAGAGTGAAATGTTGCACGGGTTTGTTCATGTGTAGAGGGAGCATGAAGCTTATGGTATGATCATGATGGAAGGTGATGATGGTTTCACTGAGTTTGCAGCAGCTACTTGTCCACTAAGTTTCTTCTCTCTCTCTCTCTCTCTCTCTCTCTCTCTCTCTCTTTGTTTGAACATTTTAAGTAAAGGGTGGGTACATGAGCATGTATGTGTGTAAGAGTTTGTTTAGCTTGAAATGGTAATGTAATACCATGCATGGTAAGGCTTTTGTATGGCCATGATAAGTGACTTTAGCATATGGCAGCAAAAAGCATGTTTTGTCTTGGCTTTCCCTTACTTGGTGTTGAAGAAAACAGATGTGATGTGCCTCACTTTGGAGCATTGTATCTCCATGATCAATGGATAAAATTTCAAGCCCTTTAGCTCTTTGGAAAGAGGAGATGAAGGAGAACAAGATTGGTGATGAAAACAAATGTAATAGAGTCCTTTAACATGCTTAAAAAAGATCATGAAAGTGTTTGGTCATAACTGAGTTGGCATGCTACCTTGACCTGCTCGTGCCCAGCCCATATGCATGTGAAATGAGTCAGCTTGGAACCCTACTTTGACTCACCATATCTCCCAAATGGTTGATCATATGAAAAATTCCCCAACATCAAAGTTGTAGAGGAGATTGAGAGGAACAAAACTCATGTTAAACATTTTTTCATTTGAAGTCTCCATCATAGAGATAATTGGCCATGCACTTGGAAAAAACATGTACACCAACTGTTTGATGAAATTACTGCGTGCTGGCTCGCCCATGACTTGCCTGGCTGGTCAAAAATGCCTTGGAAACCCTTAACTTTAATCCATCATATCTCCCTTGATTTTGATCCAATGGAGATGTTCTCGGTATGGTTTTGAAGCTCTTGAGATGAACTTTTGTTAGGCCTCTTGAAATTTTCCATTTGAAGTTTTCATCATGAAGAAAGAGAGCTCCAAAGATGGGTGTTCAACTTGCCAAAACTTGCCAAATTAGGAAACCCTAATTTCTATTTTTAGCAATTTTCCATATCTTTTGATTTTTGATGAATCACTTGACATTTCTTGATCAAACCTCCACCAATGGACATATTTGACATGAGGAACGTGAATTTGACCTCAAAAGTCAGGAGTTGACTTTTTCCTCTGCACAGTTGACTTTTCCTCAATCTGACTGATTCTCAACCAATTGTTCAATTGAAGATCCTTTGAAATGAACCAATGGACAATAATTCATCCTTGGACAATTGAAACCCTATGGAAAACCTTGAAATCAAGCTTTGGCTCAAAAACCACTTGCACTGACTTTTCACCAAAACCCTAATTTTGCACTGGTTAAGAGAATGTGATTCCCTTAAAATTTCTTGTATACCTTGATCCCATGCTATGAACCAAATGATATGCAAAGATGATTATGCAAAGATTGAAATGAAACATAATCCAGTTATAGTTAAACATGAGGGCAAATTTTGAGGTGTTACACATCCTCCCACAGGCATCAGGTTTCACTAGTGCCACCTCCTATTATAGATGTTGTTGATTCAATCCCACCTCCCACTGCCGATGATGCTGATCCAATTTCAACTCGTACTGCTAATGTTGTTGATCTAGTGCTACCTTCAGAGGGTGATGTTATTGTGGATGCTGAGGCAGAGGCATTTGAAGGAGGTCCAATTAATCTGTCATTACTGCCTCTATATCCAGACCATACTGCCAGATATATCTAAGACGAAGAGGTAGCATTAGTTGGATTCATTATTTTTTTTAATTTAATTTAAATTGACAAATTTCTGACATTGATTATTGTTTTCAAGAGCGTGATCTGTGGAAGTTTCTTAACCACAGCAGGAATATTGTTACCAAGCCTAAGCCGAATGTCGATTGGTTTCAGTCGGTTTTATCCTTATTTGGGCTAAAGGACTTGTGCATGATTGCTTATACTATAGTAAACCACGGGATGCTTAATGCATTCGTGGAGAGATGGTACTCGAAGACCTCATAGTTTCATTTCTCGCATGGTGAGATGTCTAACAAAGTCAGCAATGTCTCGTGTTTGCTAAATCTTCCGATCAATGGGAGATACCTAGATCATGGGAGGATGACAAAAGACGAGGAAGTCAAGATGATGGTAGAGTATCTGGGGGATGATCCAGGACACACGAAGAAGGAGTTGGATAAAACCAGGAGTGCTCATGCTAGATTTGAATTCTTGAAAATACTATATGATGCTAAGATCGTTAGAACACAGAAGGCTAATGGTGATGATGAGCAGGTGATGCTCCACAGATCACATGCATTAAGAGCATACATGATTTATATTGTTAGCATTTCTATTTTTGTGAACAAGAGTTCCACTTATACATATGTCATCTACCTATGGTACTTCGTGGATTTCGAGCAGATACATGAGTACAACTGGGGGAAGGCTTGCTTTCTCTACCTGTATTCAAAGTTGAGAGACGGTTGTATGTGGAAGACGAAACAGGTCACAGTCAGTGTCACACTACTGATGGTAATAATTATTGGTCTTCTACTTCAAACAATTTCTGAAAACATTGTTGAATAATTTCTGATGATTTTTGTGGGTACTCCTCAATAGTTGTTGAGATTGGATCCATGAACTCCATTGATTCATAAGTTGGTTTCAGATCTGGGGGTTTAGGTGGTGGAAACAATGTTTGTTGATTCGTAGCAGAAATTAGGTGTTGTTGAGTGTATGGAGTAAAGGCTGAAAATGGAGGGTTTGAGAATGAATAGTAACATGGAGGGTATGAGTTTATGGATGGTGGATATGGATTAGGTGTAGGTGGTGAATATTCATAATTTAGATACAAATTTGGTGATGAAGATGCAGTGTTGGTATAATAAGGTGTAAGAATTTCCCATGGAAAAGATGGAAATGAGGGTGATGGGTATGCCATAGGAGGTGTTGATGTTCAAGAATGAGAGCACCAATTGATAGGAAGTAAAAAATCATAAATCTAACAAAACTATGAAAAGCATAAAAACTAAGAGAGAAATAAAATAAAACTAATAAAATTAACTTTCATTGATTTCTTTTATTCCAATACAAATAGAGCATTACACTATATATACTACTCTAAACACATCTTAGCCATCCAAGTGGCACAATTACAAACACCTAAGAAACTTCTAGAATATTAAAATACTAACTAATATATTAAAATGCTAATTAAAATATCTAAATAATACTCTCTATCATTGTTCATATGGGATATATGTTATTTCTAATTGATAGCTATTTTGAAAAGTTGAATATATTCTTTAACTTCAACAAATCTCTTTTCTAATTTATCATTGTCTTTAATGCACTTAATGCTTAACTTAAACATTTGTTTATTGATTATATTTGTGACCTCAATGTCGATGTCTTCTCTAGTGGCTTTCAGTCATACATGTTCTTTATCGTCATATTCATTTCTTTGAGAGGATACTTCATGAGAACCTTCTCATGTGTTATTAGGGAAATTGTTGGAGACATCTATGCATGAGTTTCTTTAGTTTATATCCTCTTCATGTGAAGAAACTCTGAATGTTCTTTATGATCTTTCAACGATTCTACTGGATTAATCTTCTTCAGATCTTCTACATGATGAAGCTTCTTCAAATCTTCTTCTCGATGAATCTACTTTACATATTCTACTTGATAAAGTTTCTTTGTCATTTTCATCAGAGAACGATTCTTTGGATGATCATTCATGTATCTGATTGCTTTTTCAAAACACACCTCTGGTGTTGATACTTCATTTATTTCTTCTTATGATGAAGATTAAGACTATTCTAACGTTCTTGAATCCATTCCTTCATCTTTAACATCTAGATAACTCCGTGGAGTTTCATAATGATCTCTTTCTTTCATTATTTTTTTTTAAACTCAACAAACACACTTCTATGTTTTGAATCAATAATTGGATCAGATTTCAGGCTCAAATTCTTGAATCTTCTATAATAATATAAGAAAAGTAAGTGTTCTAAAAATGTCTTTTCTAACTTATTGTCTGGTTGGTCTAAATATAACTATCATATTTTTTGAAATTGTCTATTTGGTTCCCAATTTTGCTTTGCTTTTCCAAAACACAGTTCAATTTAAACCAATTGCCAACAGTTGGGTTTCTTTCCTTCTGCACACTTCAAAAGCAAACGTCACTTATGTGTTGTTGTGTCTAATCCATCTGTTCACTTCACAAACCCATTTCCTCCTACTTCATCTACTTGTAGCTTGTACTCTCCAACTTCATCTACTTTCAACTTCTATTTTCCAACTTCATCTAATTTCAGCTACCTTGCCCACCGTATCAACATATTACACTCAATTTGGAAAAGAACGTTGAAGATGTAAGTATTTATTTATCACTGTGTTGTGCGTCTGTGTTCTTCCCCCCTTTTTCCATCATTTTCTTCATTATCTCCTCTATGACCTAACTGTGTTTTCGTCAAAACTGTGAGACCTGCCTGTAACGTTTCGATATTTTGGTTTTTTGTTTTCTCTTCTTGTGTTTCCTGCTCAGATCTGCATTGAGAAACCATTGGTATTGATTTTCTGCTACATTTGGAACTCACTGCTATAGATTTACTTTTTCCCTCTTTCTTTTGTGATTTATTTGTTGTTCTGTTTTTGTATTTATGTTGCTTGAATGTTGTTATTATTGTTGCGGTTAGTTTGAATTTAATCTAAATTCTTTTGTTTTTATTTTTATAGGGTTTTAATTATTGTTGATTGTTGAGGTGATGGTTGAAAAAATGAATATGAATTTTTTACAGGATAATATTGTAAGTTCAACTCCAAACCCAAGTCAACCTCACTCTAACGTTGTGTTGTGTGTTCTAAATCTAAGGTTTTTTTTCAGATCCATGTTGTTTCTTTACTCTTTTGGTGCTATGTGCAGTTGAAAAGATTCATCTACTTTTAGTAATATACACGCCAAGTGCTTGTTTATTTGTGTGTGTGAAACTGTGATCTGTTGTGTCAATGGCTCCAAGATTGGATTTTTCGAGTTGGTGGGTGAAGGATACACATAAAGGGACACCGGTGGTGGTGAAAATGGAGAATACAAAGGGTTAAATTTATTTTATTTTATGTTTTTCATTTTTTTATGAGGAAAAATAATATTTATTTTCTATACATTTCATAATAACACTAGCCACCTTCCTTTGAACAACTCTTCTCCTTTGTTATTTATCACAAGAATTTATGCAACAAAAATTATTAAGGTTTGAGTTTCGTTAATTTGTTTATTGTTTTAGTTCTTTAACAACAGTTGAAACATGAACCAATCATTAAGGTTTAATCACGTGTGTGTGTGTGTGTGTGTGTGTTTTAATTAACTTTGTTCTCACGTTATGTGTTTTATATGCACTACTACAAAACTGCCAAACAACAACGCCAGGTTTACAACGGCATCCTATACACCGTTCTTATAGTGTGTACTGGATGCGCGCGCATTATTTTAATTAGAAATCTCAAGGGTATAATAACGGTTTTTATGAAAACCGTGGTGATACAATCTAGCTATCATGGGTTCGAACCTCATCTCCCTCAAATAGTTTATCCCTTTGATGTAAATGCTCCCTTTTTAAGTTTTATTAATATTTAACTAAAAAATAATAAGGATATCACGACGGATATTTCTCAAAACCGTTGTTACAAATTGAAGCTTCTTTTTATGTATTTTAAACACCAAGTATATATATCAATTTATCCATTGAAACAACCCTAACACCAACGCCGTCACCATTGTCGGGAAGAAGACAACAACAACAACAAAGTGTTCTACTTTAAGGTGTTGCAATGTCACATTTGAAGACAAAATCATCCAAAGGTGTTTCTACGTCTTGTTCCAGTGTAAAATCTCGATCTGGAAATTTTTGTGGTTGTGATGGTCGTATGGTTTCGTATCAATGCAAGAAGGGACAAAATAAAGGAAGGTTTTTTTGGAGATGTCCATTTTGGAGGAGCGATGAAACATGTAATTTGTTCATATGGGATGAAGACGTGGGAGAAAGAGATGGAAATGACGATGAGAGTATTATGAAGTCAGAGTTGGGAGCTGTGGGCTATCTGAAGGTTATGTATGAGGATTTAAAGAAAAAGAACAAGAATTTGAATAACTAACTGAAATCAGAGATATTTTTTGGAAATATCAAGATGTTATGTTTTTTTGTCTCCTTTATGTTTAATCTTTACTTTGTTATGAAATGTAATAGTTGAATTAGGGTTCGAATTACATTGTTGATGTTTAAACTGCAGATGCATTGTGAATTACATTGTTGATGTTTAAACTGCAGATGCATTAAGTTAGAAGTTAAGATGCACCTTTTTTTTTTAATTCATAAATAAAAGGGTTATCACTATGGTTCTTCTGGTTAACCGTAGTGATATATTTATAATAAATAAATACCTATGTATACGGTTTTTATTTATTTTAAAATTCACAGATAAAAGGGTTATCACTACAGTTATTCTAGTAAACCGTAGTGATATATTTATAATAAATAAATACATATCTATACGGTTGTTATTGTTAACCGTTGTGAAATAGTTTACCCATATATAAGCGAAATAACTTTCACTTAATTGACAGTAACACCGTTGCCTTCAAAGTGAAACCCTAGAACCCATTTTTTCTCTTCGTTTTCACCATTAGCCGTGAATCTTGTGCTTCATACATTAAGGTATTCTTCTTCTTCCATCTATTGTTAGATATTTCCCATTATCTCGTTTGTTGCATGTTGTTTTTGTTGATTGTTCTCATTTTTTCAGATTCGTTTTCACTACCTTAACAAAGACCATAGTTTGGAAACTTCATAATGTTTGTGTTGCTATGGAAAAATGTATAAGAGGCATGAAGCTATGATGGAAACTTCATCCACCTTGTACTTTTTTTTCATAGCATCACGAACAAGATGTTAGTAAATGAAGAAACAACAGTGTAAGCAAACTTTATCTAGTTTTAGAAGCAATGAAAAGAAGTATAAGAAGTATGAAGCTTTTGTGTAAGCTTCTTCCTCCTTATATTTCTTTTTCATGGCTTCCCAAACTAGTTCAACATCATAATTGATTCCTGTTCCGCGATTAGTTTCATTAAAAGGTGTGTTATTCCTGTTCCTCTCTTTACTCATCACTGAATTATGGTTTTAGGGTTTGTTTTCAACTGAGGATGCTCATTTTTGAAGTTTGCTTTGTTTCCTTTCAGGTTAAGGGGATGATATAGGGTGATGATGCTAGTGGAAGCAAGCATATTATATCAGTTTATAATTTCTGGATTTGGTATAGAATGTTGTTTGAGTTTATCATATTCTATTTACATTGTTTGTTTAACTAACCCTCACTTAAAGTTTGCTGGTGGTAGCAAGCGTATTATATAAGTTTATAATATCTGGATCTGGTATAAAATTTTGTTTGAGTTTATTATATTCTATGTAGATTGTTTGTTTCACTAACCCTCACTTAAATACATTCAGTTAATTTGACATAGATACTTATAATTTGCAAATTAAGTTGTATTTGAAAACCAACTTAAACAAACCAATGTTGTTTTCTGATTGCATGCCTCTCATCATTTATCTCACGTTCTTTTATATGTAGATTATGGTATAATGATCTGGCTCCTTAGATGCATCGCCATCTTCCAATATAGTTAAATCAAAGATGAGGCAAATTATCCAATGTCTTGTTATGGAAATTTAACTATAATCGAAGATAGCGATATATCGAAGGAGTCAGATCAATAAACCACAATATATGTAAAAGAGCGTGAAATGCACGATGAGACGAATGCAATCAGAAAACAACATTGGTTTGTTTAAGTTGGTTTTCAAGAACAGTTTAATTTGCAGATTATAGACATCTTCATCAAATTTAATCCATGTATATTTATTTAGTGAGGTGTTTGGAAAACAAGCAATCTACATTTAATATAATAAACTTAGGGTACTTACAACAACGGATATATATTGTAACCGATATCATAAGTAATTTATGTTTTATATAAATTCGCTACTGATGGGTTTCGAACCCAGAACCTAAGTGTATGTATCATAACGGTTTATTATCATAACCGTTGTGATATATGGCGCGCGTCCTGCCTTTCAACAACGATTTCCAGACCGTTGTAGAAACAACGAACTTACAACGAAAATCTACATAACAACGCCTTCGCCCGCGTCATTATATGTCATTCCGAACCGTTGTTAAATGGGTTTTTCGTAGTAGCGATGCTTGTTTTTTCTGTTAAAATTTTCAATTATTTTGAAAACATTTTAATTTTTGGTTTTATTTTATGGTATTTGATGAATCTGAAGGTTCTGGTCTGTGTAAATTATAACTTGACTTTAATTAATCTGCAGAATTGTAGTGGAAAAAAGTGATTATTAGAGAAGCTGATTATTTGGTATGGAGAACCAAATGATTAATTCAGAGAAATCGAGTGTTGAAAATCAGAAAGTTAATCAAGGGTGTGTTTGGAGTTGGTTTCATATTCTTGATTACCATCATTGGGGTGTCAAAAGGGCTTTTCGTCATAAGAAGAAAAGAAATGTCAAAAGTAAGCTATTTCATATCACAATTCACAACCTAGTTCTTCTTAATTTCATTTATTAGAAAACACGAAAATAATGAATAAAGTCATAAGGAGAATACTCAATACTTTAATTTTTGTATTCAAATTAACTAACTTTATTCATTTTATTCATTTGTATTCTAGTTTTTGTAGATTAATTTAGCATTTTCATTCTTTTGACATGGAATGATGACACTTTATACAAGTTTAGATTACTTCTTTTATTATTTTTTGTACTATAATATAAAATATAATATTACTTTTATCCATGCTTTTCTTGAGTCAAATCAACACATTTAACGCAAAATCTGACTTGGGTTGCCTTTACATTTTGGTCACTAGCCTTCTCTTGAAGTTTAGCTTGAGGTGTGACTTGAGTTAACAAGTGCATATCATTTGCAGACTAATTTATTATGTATATCTTTTATTATGTTGCAGTCAGATAATACTTCCGGAACCATCAAGGAACAGCTTGCAACTATAGCACCGATACTTGAAAAGTTTTAGAACCATGAACACAGTTTGAGAATAATGTATTATATGATTTTAGATGATAAATAGATTAAGAGAATATTTTAGATAAATTATTCTAATTTTAGAATATTTGATTCTAATTTTTATTGTAACTATTATGATCAATAACAATTTGTATTAAAATATATTAATGTTTAAAAATTTTGCAATATGACAATCAATGTGGTGCGATAATTATTTTATTTTTTTATGATAAGTACGTAATACAAGTTAAAAATGATAAAAACCATCGACAATAATACTTCCTAATTATATTATGTTATTAGTATATTTTTCAATGAGACATAAAAATTTTAATTGATTATATAATTGGAGATTTGGTTTACTATATTTCAAATCTCAATAAAAAAAACATATTGACATCGAGGTTGAAAATAAGAAATTTTTAATTTTTTTAAAAATTTAGTTGAAATAATGAAAATGGGTATAACTTAAATAAAATTGAACAATTTTTTGAATATTTTATAATTATATCAATGTGCATTAATTATTTTACTTGATCATTTTGAATCAATTAAAAACTATTCAAAATAAAAATAATTATTAATAATGATACATAGTTGCAATATTATTTGAACCTTACAAATTCTTTGTTCTTGAAACATGTTTTAATTACTTAACTGTATGGTGCGATTTTATTATTATTTTTATATGAATTTATTTGAATATATAATATATGTTAATTACTTAACCTTCCTATTAAATTATTTTGTTATTTTTTATAATTTGAATAAACATCAAAAATTTATATGTCAGGAAAAGAATCATATAAATTAATTTTAAACGATTATTTATGTAGTATTAAATAGTTTAAATTTTTGAATTTAAATAAATTATTATTTTATTCAAAGAAATATATAAATATGTGTTGTTTCATAGGATATTTTGTTTTAAATATTCTGTAAATACAAATAACTTACATATTTCTATTAATAATACTTTTACTAAGTAATTATTTTTGTTTACTCTTGATATTATGTAGTACTAAATAGTTTTAACTTTATCACTTTGTTTGCTAATGAACAACTAATTTCGATATTTGTTAAAAGAATCTTATCTTCATAAAAAAAAAACTTTTTATTTGTAATTTTGGTTTCTATGGGCTACTCACTTTCATGTAATATACGAAAAAATACATTGTTGATTAAAATATTTTTATATATGAGAGAAAATATTATTGTTATAAACGGAAACAATTATACTATTGATTCAAATATTTTTATAAATATTATCAAAACAAAAAAATATTTTGATTCAAATTTTTTTATATATGGGAACATGGTCAATCATTACATGGTAATTAACTTATGGTAATTAATTAAGAATACTATAGACTTATATAGTTGTATAAGAAAACTAAAGACTAATTATCTATAATTCATTTATTTATATATTAAAATTTTAATGAATAAGTAATATTTAAGAAATCAATTTATATTTTTTAAATAAATTTCATTTAAAATAATAATGTGTGGACGATGTAAAATATTTTAGTATTTGTAGGTTAATTCAATTATTGTTATAAACGGGACGGGAAGAACTTTACTATTGATTCAAATATTTTTATATACGGGAACAATTTTACTATTGATTCAAATATTTTTATAAATAATGTCCGAACAAAGTTACTATTTATATACGAGAAAAAATACATTGTTGGTTAAAATATTTTTATGTAGGAGAAAAAATACTATTGTTATAAACGGGAACAACTTTACTATTATTTCAAATATTTTTATAAATATTGTTAAAATAAAAAAAAATATTTTGATTCAAATTAAGATTTATTTATACGGGAACAAATTTACCATTGAATCAAATATTTTTATAAATAATTTAAAAAAAATAATATTTATATACGGGAAAAAATACATTGTTAATTCAAATATTTTTAAACACGAAAAAATAATATTGTTATAAACGGGTACAACTTTACTTTTGATTCAAATATTTTTATACATGGGAACAACTTTACTATTAATTCAATTATTGTTATAAATAGTGTCAAAACAAAATTAATATTTATCTATAGGAAAAAATACATTATTGATAAAAATATTTGTATATGGGGGAGAAAATAATATTGGTATAAACAGGAACAACTTTACAATTGATTCAAATATTTTTATAAATATTGTCAAAATGCAAATAATATTTTGATTTAATTATTTTTATAAACAAGAACAACTTTACTATTGATTAAAATATATTTATAAATAATTTCAAATAAAAATAATATCTATATATGGAAAAAAATATATTTTTGATTAAAATATTTTTATATATGGAAACAAATATTATTGTTATAAACGGGATCAACTTTATTACTGATCCAAACACTGAATAATAGAAATTTATTGACAATTGTATTCTCCTTAATAACATAATTGTCTTATTTGTTAAAAAAAATTTAAACTATTAATTTATCTAATACAAGTTTCAATAGTTTTTTAATCATATTATTATTGATATTATTGTTTACCTTTCATCTTCTACATGTATTATTATTTCAACTTAAATATACTATTATTCTTAAGTTTTTTTATCTATTTTTAACTTTTAATTTTTACGACATTATACAAACAAATACGCGTCCAAAACCATAGCCCACCTACAAACGTACCCCGTATGTAGGCACATGTTTCTTACTAGTTTAGATAAAAACTTTAACATAACCTCAAAGGATTCCAAATTTTGAGTGACATCTATAAAGATGACATTCATGTGAATTTGTTTTTTCATCTTCTTGAATTTGTATCTTCATTATCTCTTTTTCAATCCGAGAAAAATCTCCACAAATCATCTCTAGAGTGTCCCATACTTCATTTCTAAAATAAACATAAAAACATAAAGGTACTCTGTGATGCTTAGCTCACTTATCATCAAGTACTTGGCCTTTAAATTGATATTGACTTTTTCAACTTTTTTCTATCCATAGAAAATCGTGGTTGTTTACTAATTTATTATTAACATAATAAGTAGGAATAAACAGATCATTGATGATAAAATCCAACATTTTAAAATCATTTGCTTCAACAAAAAAATTCATTCTTACTTTCCATGATTCAAACCTTTCACCATCAAACAATGAAGGTGTAGTCATGAAAAGACCTTCGTTAAAACCTAATTGTTTGTAGTCATCATTCTACCACCTGAGACGATTAGTCTTATAACATGAGTTAGGATCTAATGCCACTTATTGGACAACTTCAAATACAAGAGAGGGGGGTAAAAATTTTGTGGGTTTGAAAAATGATGTTCAATTAAAATTCTTTGATATAAAAAATTGTTTAAAAGAATTTTAGAAACCAAACAAAGAGTAGGCAACGGAATAAGTAATGAAAACAAAATTAAATTAATGAGAAGAAAAAAGCACATCGAAAATAAATAAATAGCATAAACATAAAGAGATAAGGGTTTAGAGAATCACACGAGATATTTTGAGAGGTTTGACATAACCACTTGACCTAATCCGCTCCCTATGAGTTTCTTGAGAGTTTCCACAGAGTATGCCCGCGAGATCCTTACAATCAAACTAGAATTTTATATTTTCTATCCTCAAAATTAAACACGATATTTTACCCCAGGCTAAGCTCTATAACTAAATGAGAGCTTTTATGATAGGCTAAGCTCACTAACCAAATAAAGATTTTAACATAAAATCTCACAAACCAAATGCTAGATTTTATTAGCTTGGCTCACAAACCAAACAACAAATTATCATAACAAATTATACAAGTGATAAATTTCTCTTGCATAAATTAAAATAAATACCCAAGATCAGAAAAAAAGACATCATTAATATTTTCCACCCTTTAAGCACTAAGGAAATTTAGTGAACAATAAAAAAATGAGAAGGGAAAGAGTGGAGAGTGAGAAAGTATATAGAATTATGTTTTTGGAGTGTTTTAAAAGTGATGACAAGTCGTTTATTTATAGATGAAAATTTGGCTCAAAAAGGAAAATAATTCACGGGTCTTTAAATGTCATAATCGATTTTACCATAGACTTAATAGGTTATGATATTAAAAAATACAAAACCCTAATTCTCCAAAAGTAAAACCTACGACAACTAGTGTATTAATCAATTAAGAAGATTTATCTCTTGTCTAATTGATTGGCTATGGCCTTGATAGATTAGGCAGTGTATACAAGCTTCGTAAATGTTTAGGATTACCCTTAATCAATCCCACGAGCACCTTGATGGTTCCTCTAAGGATTTTAAGGTGTTTTAGGAAATTTAAAGAGGTTTAAAATAGTTTTACGTGAGATTGTGCATTTCCTTAGTAATTAAATAATTGCTATAATATCATTTTATTACTCTGATTACTCAAGTAGGGACCATGTGTGCATTCACACTTTTGTGGATCTATGTGCTTGCAGGTTATGAAGTTCTGCATCTGAAGTTTTGATGACGACAATGGATGATAATAAATTTCAACCTAAATGTTGATAACAAAATAATGTATCTTATATTTCATCAACAAAAGGACTCAAGATCAAGTTCCTGTAAAAATCAGAAACTAGGTAGCAAAAATCTTGAAGTCTTGGAGAAAGGTGTGAAAGCTCGCCAAGTCATGTTTGAGTGACCAGATTATTGTAAAACTAAGGGAGTAGCTTAAACATACACACTCACACATACAGACCTCAGATACACGCGTGCACGCACGTACCCCCCCCCCCCCCCACCCCCCACACACACACACCCCTAAAACTATTTTCTCAATTGTGTTTAAACTTAAAAATTAATTTCTAATGCAAGACAACACATATACACACACACACCTAAATATTCTCCCAATTGTGTTTAAACTTAAAATCATTTTTTAACCCAAGACAAGTTATCAAAAAGTTGTCAAAGCCTTGTAAAACCATTCTTTAACTAACTAATCAATTAGTCAAGTATACTTATCGGTTGTGGAAACTTTTTTGAGCCAACTAATCGATTAGAGTATCAAGATACTTGATTAAAAAATTGGTAATCAATTAATCAAATGGCATAGACAACACATTAATGACTTGCAACAATTTTATATTCAAAACTTCCTATTTGGGCATGGTAATCTAATGATAGTGAGATGTCTAATCGATTAGAGCTTTATGCTAAAGGTGCATGAAACACAAGAAATGGGGGGTTTAAATTGGGTTTTTAGATTTAATATTTTTTGTCACCCAATGTATCAAACAACAATGATAAAGCTAAAGATAAGAACACAAGTTATTTTATCCTCGTTCACTGTTAACTAGGCTATATCCAGTCCACCCACCTAAGTGATTTCTCCTTAGAAAAGGACTTAATCCAAAAATCAAATTAATTACAAAGGCAATGACATCCTATCATTGATTTCTTAATAATTCTAACCCAACTGGTCTCCAAAGAAATCTGACGGTCCCTGACTTCTTAAGATCCTGACAACTTGGTCACTTAAGAATATTTAATCCTCAATGACTACCTCTCACTGACTTCTTAAGAGTCTGACCAACCTGGTCGCTTAAGGAATACAATCAGATTTACAATAACAAGTTGTATTTACATAATATGCTTCTTGATAAGCAGATAACATACATTGAAGTTCAAATGAATACACTCAAAATGATATACAATGAAAGCTCTACGTTTTTGTTTCTTCTTTTTTTGATACAAAGTGTTTCTTTCTTCTCTTTTCTTTTCTGCACAAATGATTTTCCTTTGTTCTTGTGCTTTGTTGTTTCTCCATTTGTGATGTGGTGTTGTAGCTTTGGCATCTACAAATACTCGTACACACACACACACACACACACACACACACGCTAGCATGCACGCACACACACACACATACGCATACATACGCACACCCACGCACACGCATGCACTCACACGCACATCCACGCACGCACGCACACACGTACACCCACGCACACGCACACACACGTACACACACGCACACACACGCACACACACGCACACATTTGATCACACACACACATACACACTCACACACACACACACACACTGTCTTTCTCTCTCTCTCTCTCTCTCTCTCTCTCTCTCTCTCTCTTTCTCTATCTATTTTTTCCATATCTTTCTTCCTCAAAATATATTGAAGAGAAATAGACATGTTGGAGGGTAGAATAGAAATTGTCCTTAAAGTATTTATTGTATAAAGGTCACTACATATGCAATACTTGGGTGGCGCTTGTAGCATAGAGTTTATGATAATGGGACATGAGAAGATACTTTAGTATAATCCTTGAAGATATGTATTATAAGCCCTTTTTAGGAAATCCCTTGATCAGAGTCAAGAACATATATGATGTAGACTAGAAAGTCTATTCAGAATGAAGTTGCAAGTATCCGAGTCCAGAGCAACTTTGAATAAGAAATGCAGAAGCATTTATTAGTTTGTTCAAAAGTTGTGACAATTAGAGAAGATTTTACTTTGTTTACTAACTTTTGGTTCAGAGGATTCATATAAAAGCATGTTGAAGCTTGAGTAAACTTCAGAGGCTTGATTTATCTGAGTGTTTTGTCAAAACCATTTTGAATAGTTCCTTACAGGAGTGTTGACTTTGATGATCATGAAACATGACTTGTTCTAAACACATCTCTGTATTCTTCCTTATGTTGAAAGTGTGTCTTCACTTTAGAATCTTCTATTAGAGACTTCATTTGTATTCAGATTAGACTTTTTCAGAGTATAAATTTGTTTTCTTTTATCTCTGTACTTGACAAAAATAGTCATAGTACAAAATTATTTTCTACACTCTGTTATCATCAAAGCTTATGGATAGTTGTAGAACCAAACTTGTTCCAACAATCTCCTCATTTTTTATGATGAAAAATCTATGCATTTTGAGGAAAAAACTTTGCTTTGATAATCAAGTTTATAAAATTTCAGAGATGGGTTTGTAAGCTCCCCCTGAGTTTTATACTTTAAAAATTATTTCTTCAACTTAAATCTACAGAGTGAGGTTTGGAAGCCCCCCCCCCCCCCCCCCCCCCCCCCCGAGTTTAAGATTCAAAATAATTTTGGTTTCAATGAAAGTTCAAATCAAAATTTACTTGGATAATCATGTTTATAAAACTTCAGAGATAGGTTTGTATGCTCCCATTGAGTTTTATAATTTGAAAATTATTTATTCAAAATAAATCTACATAGTGAGGCTTGCAAGCTCCCACTGAGTTTAAGATTCAAAATAATTTTGGTTTCAATTAAATTTTAGATAAATATACTAAAATTAAGAGTAAGGTTTGTAAGCTTCCTTTGAGTTTTTAGACTATCAAAATTCTTTAGCTTAAGTAGTGAGTGAAGTTTGCAAGCTCCCTCTAAGTACTAGACTTAGAATTTTAATTTTATGAAACTCTTGAAAAATAAGTTTTTCTTCAGAGTTGTTAAATTAAAGTCATCAGAGTCATTATCCTTGACTTCTTCAGAATGTTAATGTTAACACACTCTTGAGAGTAACAATGTTTGGGATATTATCAACTAAGTAAAAATTATCAAAATCATTACGCTTCTCCCCCTTTTGTCATTAGTTAAAAAGACTCATAACATGATCAAAGAAATTCAATAAAGATAGAGAAACTGAAATATTCATTAAAAGAGAAGAAAAATACATAACGGCTGGAGGGAAAACAAACATCCAAGAAGAGACAACAATAATCGATAAAATAAAAGAACAATCAACCAGAGACTCTTTCAAGGATCTCACTTCCTCTTCTTCTGAGTCTCCAAGCCCGTAACACCTACAAGTTTCTTTCCCCAGAAGGTCTCAAGTGCTTTAGTTAGACCTGCCATTTTTACTTCCATATTTATCCCTTTTTGAACAAATAGTTCAAAGAGAACACTCCAAAAAGGAATGAAGGAAATCTCACTCTCACAAGAGGTCAATATTTTCTATTTCAGATGATTAAAGATAGTAAAAGGTAGGTTAAATCTTACCCTTGAGATAAGGAAATACAGGAGATGTTTTTCATCCATAGACAAGAAGAGAAAGTTTTGATCCCTTTTTAAAAAGTTTGATTCAAACTTAATGATATCAGCAATAAGTTAAGGAGTAATGGTAATAGGAATGTTTAAGACAACAGACCGAATTTCTTTAATATTTTCATTATTAAAATGAATCGAAGCATTCACCCAAAAGTTTTTGACAAGGATGGGAAAGACTAGAACAGGAAGCATAAAAAAGTATTTTCCCAATCTTTGAGAGTTAACAAGATTATTAATGGAAACCCAAGGCTTTTAGCTCTTCAAAGTTAACCACATTTTCTAAGATAGTAACAAGCTTAGTTTCAACTCCTTTGAAAGTTTTACAAGAAGCCATTAAAAAGATAGGTGCTAAAAGGAGATGAGAGTGAAATAATAGAAAAAGTGAGTATTAAAAGGAAATGAAAATGACATGGTTTATATAGAGGTAGAGGAGAGGAGGAGTGCGAGATTTGAATGATTTAAGGATCAGAGAGAAACGAAGGGGAACACAAAGGTCACTATGAAAACTGAAAAGAAATAAATCAACATGACACAATTGAATAAGGTTAATCCTTGCTATTCTAATTAATTATTGACATAGGGAGCGCCAAAGCTTGATTTCATTTTACCCAAGAAAATAATAACTACCTATAGGTAAGTCAAGCATTTTTTATGGACTAGAAGGACAGTGGGACAACTTGTCTCACATCTTTAGCCATAACAAAAGTACTTGAATATAACCAATAATATTTCAGAGATTAAAAGAAAGAGAAATCTCTATAGGGTTTCTGACTTAGAATCTTCTAACCAAGACAACCTTCTCACTAAGAGAATTGGCTGGTTCATAGGCAAATAACTTAGAATCAGATTTTATCATTATGATGCTATGAATTTTGTGATTTCATCATTCATTCGATACAAAATTATATTTTAAGTTCTTCTAAGTGAAAAGAATCTTCTTTTTCAGCAAGGGGTTTTTGATAAGATATCATCCCATTGAAGGTTTGTATTAGAAAATATCCTTTTGAACATAGTTTTTGATGAAATGATGTTTGTCTTAGTATGGCTAGCACTTCGAATGCAAAAAATGATTCTTTGATAAACACAAAGAGAAAGAATTATCAAGGAAAAATGTTACTTTTATTAATCTGATAACCTTCTAGTCCAAAGAATCTGAACATATGAGAGTTGTATCTAGATACTGATTGCTTTCATTTAGATAACATTCTCACTCTTCCTATGTATCTAGATTCTGATCAATTTTTCATTCAATGTTTTTCAGAGTCTCTTACTTCAAATTCATCTCCTTTAGAGTCTAAGAAGATAACATCCAAATCTGTAAACTTTTCAACTAGCTTTGACTTTTCAATGTCATGCTTATCATCAAACTTAACATGAATTACCTCTACAACAATTCTTGTTTTTGTGTTAGATGCTCTATATCCTTTTGAGTGATCAAAGTATCCTAACATGATATATTATTATGCCTTGCAATCAAACTTATTCAAGTTTTGTTTGTATAAAGTAAGACAAACAAATCAGAGGAAGAGTGAGGGAGTAGATACTAATATTTCATATACTGATGGTATTATTCTCCTGATCTCCTTTAGAACCTTCATATCTATGAGGCTTAAGTTCAAGAACTTGGAGTATATGCATTCTTCTCATTGAATGTCGAGAGCGTCCATGTATTAGGTTCCAGGATTGGTTTTCAAGCCTTACTCCCCATAATATCTCGTTTTAGTTAGATATTTTTTCTGACGGAGATTTTGATCCTGGTTCATAGACGACTTATTTTGTGTTTGCCATCAGCGCCACATCAACTTGCTTTTATTCATCCTCAGAGGCCACAGAGTTGTCCCATGTAGCCATCAGAGCCTTCTTCATATCAATCAACAACTTTCTTTCTTAGGCTAAACTTTCTTCAACTATGGACCTTCATTTGAAATGGCCTTTATACTTGAGCTAAAAGCAGATGAAGTCTTTTTCAGCACCAAACATCTTCTGTTTCTTTTACTGGAATTGATTTACTCTTTAGGAGTGAAGAGAAATCTCATCATCTTCAGCAAAAACTTCTTCACCATTTTGCATAAAAGCCAAAGCCTTTGAATCCTCGACATGCTATTTTCCTGAGAGATTTTTCTGATCCTTTCATTGATGATCAATCATCTGACTTCATTCAAGACTTACACCATTAGCATCCAAAGAATGTGTGTAGCCATATAAAACCAAATAAATCTAATTTTCATTAAACCTTGGAGGATTAGCATAATGATAACAAATATCGTTATAAGTATGAGCCCTTTGTGTTTGAAGACCATGGATATTTTTATGACACGGTTAAGTGTTTGACACAACGATTTAATAGCAGAACCGGGCGGGATTTGATACTAATTGAAAGTGCAAGAAACACAAGAAAAGGGGGGGGGGTCTGAATTTGTTTTCTAGAATTAAAATTTTTTGCAACCCAATGTATCAAACAACAACGATAAAAATAAAAATAAGAACACAAGTAATTTTATCCTAATTCACCATTAACTAGGAAACATCCAGTCCACCCACCTGAGTTATTTCGCCATAGAAAGGGACTTATTCCAATAATCAAACTGATTACAAAGGTAATGACACCCAGTCAATGATTTCTTAAGAATCGGGGTTGAAATACATAAGCATTTTTTATTTTGTTCAAAATTTGTGACATTTAGAGAAACATTTCCTTTGTTTACTAACTTTTAGTTCAAAGGCTTCATATAAAAGTATGTTGAAGCATGAGTAAACTTCATAGGCTTGATCTATCAGAGTCTTTTGCCATAACCATTATGAATAGTTCCTTACAGGAGTGTTGACTTTGATGATCCTGAAACATGACTTTTTTTAAACACATCTTTGTAGTCTTCCTTATGTTCAGAGCGTGTCTTCACTTTAGAATCTGCTATCACTTTTCTTCAGACTTCGTCTATATTCAGATTTGACTTCTTCAGAGTTTGAATCTGTTTTCTTTTATTTTTGCACTTAACAATATAGTCAGAGTACAAAATTATTCTCTACACTTTGTTATCATAAAAACTTAAGGATAATTGTAGAAACAAACTTATTCCAACATATGCTAATCAATTAGATCATTAATTTGGCCTATGGATCATTAATTTGGCCTATGTGAATCTTTGATTGTGAGGTAGGAATTTTTGTTAGTGGTCGTGCTGGTAGTTTATATTCTTAAGGGTGTGATACTCGTAAGAGATCGAGTTTGGTTGTTGATATAAAAATGTAATAAAATCATTACATTTAGTCTCTTAATCTTTGTCGGAAAAAGCTTTGTTTTGGTTACTGAGATAAGCCATAAATCTCTAAATGGTTCATTAATTTGTCTTAGGGTAAAAGTTGTTATTTATTTGGAATAAGCCTGCAAAAATATCAAGACCAGGTTGTATTAAAGTTACTGGGCATAAACTTCAAAATCTCAAAAGTTTATAGTCATAAATCTCAAGAAGATCTCTTGGGGAATAGACTAGGCCAACGTTCAGCGAACCTGTATAAATCTTTGGTGTAATCTTTCTAACCCCATCCTTTTATTTTCCGCAATTTACTTTCAGTGCTTTATCTCCCCTGCAAATTACTAATACGATCTTAATTAAGAAAATCTTAAAATTACTATATAGATATTAGTATTATTAGTATTTGATTTTTTACACTATTACAAAATACACCTTCGGTAACATGATATCACTACGGTTATAATATCGCAAACTAGAAGCGCCTAATGATTATATATATTTTAAAGTTATTAAATCATGGTTGATATAAACAACCGTGGTGATAAAGTGTGTGGTACAAGGTTCGAATACTGGCAACTGCATTTTTTCCATTTTTCCTATTACAAAAAGCGTGGTCACTTAATGTCATAAATAAAAAAATTGAAAATTATTTAATCACGGTTTTAATATTCAACCGTTGTAATATGATTTGTACAACCTTTGCTCTTCCCAAAAGAGAGAAACGATCTTCCCTAAAGAGAGAAATGACTATAATGATGATTGAAATTTTTCTTCATTTCCCAAGACGGTCACAAGCATTCAAGAATATCAACCATTAGAAGTAATCATTGCAAGGATTAAATCATCATATGTTTCACCTTCAACCTCTTCTATAAATACACGGTTTCATATAATGAATTTCCACTTCTTCAAACTGTTTTTCCTATATGAACATAAGTTCTCCATCTGAGAATGCTAATAGAAATATGTCGACTGAAGTCACCACAGTCCAATAACATTAGCAGTCAGCTGAGGAGGTCTAGCCATCTGGATCGACTGTTGTCAGAGATACACAGTGGGTGAGGAAAGCCAAGAAGATGAAGATGAAGAAGAAGAAGAAGAAAAAGGTGTCGAGGAAGATTTCTTTACTATGATTCTGATGAGGGTAGTGAGGAGATGTCATAAATTATGAAGATTCCTTTAGTGCTAGGGGATATTGTTCCGATCTTGACAAAATTATGTAATGAAAAAATTATGTTTTATATACTCTTCCCTTAGAACAAGCCAATAAAAATAACAACAATAATAACAATAGTAATGAAGAATAACAATAACAACAATTAATAAATCTTTCATCATTGCTTTTATAAATAAATAAAAAATTAATAGTTATTTAACCACAGTTTTACAATACAACCGTTGTAAATTTTGAAAATTGCATCACGGTTTTTCTTTCAAACCGTGATGAAAAGTGATTTTTTTAGCATATAAGCAAAAGTATCTATCGTTCAATACATAACAGCCGTTTCTCTCAAAAGAAAACACTAACATATTTCACTCTTCAATCTCATAACTGTAGCACCCCAAAATTTGCCCTACTTTTTCTGGCTTATGTTTCTTTTCATTTCACATTCATTAGGCCATGACTCATATTCATTCATTTGCATTGGGTTCCTAAGACGTGGGATCAGGGCATTCTCGTGTGGGTTGAGCTTTCCGTATTCAGAAGTTCATCAAGGTACATCTGGGTGATTTAGGTTTGTATTCATGGTTGAGCTGGTAGACTGTTTATCGGTTGAGATTCTTCAGTGGAACATGTGAGTGGCCAGATTGTTCAGTTGTAGCTGTGACCATTTTATCAGAGGCTTGTGAATAGTTTGTGATTGGTTTTGAATTCTTTGGGTTATTCATTTTTCTATCCATCATGACCATTTTCAACCATCTTAACCAATTTTCTTTCCGCACTCAAATTTATTTCAATATCCATTCCTTACCATTTTCAAATTCTATTCTCATCTAAATATCCATTTTAGCCCATTTCCTTAAATAAAACCAAATATCTAATCCATATTTCCTATCCATATCTTCTAATCCACTTTCTAATCCATATCCATATTTGGATCTAAATCCAATTTAGAATCCATTTTAATTCATTTCTATCCAATTCAAACCATCCATAATATCCATTTGTTAATCCATTTCAATTTCCTCAAACCATATCGAAATTTATCCATTTACTAAACCAATAATTCTTTTATCCAAATCCATATCCATTTTCACTTATCAATTTCATATCCATATTTCTAATTACCCATTCATATCGCAATACCAAAATTCGAAATTACTCATAGTGTATGACATGGCCCATGGTACAATTAGTATTCCAAAATTACATGAATTATACACGGCCCAACCATTCGCTACGTGACCAAACAAAAGCCACTTCATGCATTTTGACAAGCCAGACCATTACGTACACAAGCTGGACCCCACGTTTGTAGCAAATCATTCATAATATCTTCTACACAAGCTCATTGAAAATAACAGAAAAAAGAAAAAGTGGTGGCAAAGTTCATGTTTGTTACAAAGTTATCTGCAGGAAAATTAACAAAGAGAAAAAAGAAATAAGCTGCAGTAGAAATTGCCATAACAGAATTGATAATAGAAATTCAGGAAAAATGGAAAATACATAGCGATGGAGAATGAAATAATACCAAAAAGTTCAGCACACCAGAATTCATCCAATATAACTGATATAGCAAAAAAATTCAGCAGAGAGGATTACAAAAAAAAAACTAACATTCACAAACAAATTCATTTCACCAGAAATACTTCTAACTTCTCTAACAAGCTTCTAACAGAAACTTCAACAGAATTTCACAAGTCCCAATAACTCTAACAGAATTTCATAACAGAATTTCCTCTAGATCATTCCAAGCTCCTCTATAAATTCATTTCTTCTTCACTCTTGGAGGTTTCTTCTTGACTCTACACAATCTTCATCTTCCATTTCAATTCTCTTCAATCTTCAATCCCTACGCTCTTCACCACCTTCAATTCCTTCATCTTCAATTCATAACTCTCTCCTCCAATTCATGACCTGTAAGAGGAATTACTCACCATAATCAATTCATCAATCTGAAAAATAGTTCAACAAACAAAAAATGCAGAAAAACATTTTCACTGTAATTCCATAAATGTGCGAGTTGCAAAAGAAGCAGAAGGGGGAGTTGAATCGGAGAAGTGAGAATCAAGAACGAGAAATTTTGAGAATAAGAAATCTACGCATACCTGAGCGGTTATCTCTGATTTTCTCTTTGAAGAATACACTGCGCAAAATTGATTCAGACGCACTGATTCACGAGGCTCAACCGAATTTGTAGTCCACGATTCAACAACTTTCTGGAGCTTTCTTCTTCACGTTTACAACAATCGCTCAGCAGCTTGCGCAAGTGTTCAAGAATGACAACAACCAGATCAAAGAATAATTCAGCAGCAGTGGATTCGTACAGAAATTGAAGAAGAAGGATAAAGAAATGGAATCGAGCGTACCTGATTTGTGAAGTCGTGTTTCATCTTTGAAGCGCCATCGGAGCGACTCCGATAGGTACGTCAAATTCGTTCCAAACTTTGAGGCGTGATAATTTGTTTGTTGCTTAGAATCCGCCATTCGATTGTTGCTGGTTAGTATAGGCTTGTGTTGTGTCCCTTGCGTTAAGTTTCCACCGCGAGAGTGTGAGCGAGTCTTGATGAGGAGGAGTTTCGTTGAGACGGAAAGAGTTTTGAGTTTATTCGCCTATTTCTTCTGAATCTCTCGTTTCTGCGCGAACTGATGCCAAATCTGGATTTCGAACTCAAATCTGAACCTCGAAGCGAAGTATTGCATTGTCGTCAAGTTACGAGCCGCGTGTAGAATCGCATCAGTGAGTCCTGAGTTTTTTGCTTGGAGGTCACCATGGCGTTTTGAAGCGTGTGTTCGGAGAGGTGGTTACCACTGTGATGCGCGAAGTGCGATTGGTGTTTGTTGTTCCGCCGTGAGAGGGTGAGTGTGTGAGGAGGCATTTTGTTTGAGTGAGGTGGTGGCGAGTGCTTTGTGTCCTCTGCCATCGCCGGCACGACGCGGCGGAGAGGTTTCTGTTAAACACCGATGAAGGAGAAGGAAAAGAGATGAGGCCATGGTAGAGTCTGACAGAAAAAAAGGGAAGAAGATTAGTTACGCGGATGATGGTGAGAGATGAGAGCTCCGGCGGGTTTGTGAAGGTGATGGCGGTGAGTTGAAAAAAGAAGCATAGCAACGGATGGAGAGAGCTTCGCGGTGATGATGGAGAAGACGGCGGCGGGTGTGAATGAAGCAAGAAAGAAGAGACTGAAGTTGGATTGTTGAAGAACTAGGGTTTTTAGATCTTTCTTGGCTGGACCGGGTTCACGATGCGTTTTCCTTAGGCCCATTTGTTTTTCTTTCTACACACTCAGCACAATGCACACACCTCCTCCCCTTGGCTGAATGAGGACCGGGCCTAGGCCCGTGTTGTTTTTCTTTTCCACCGCCCCAATCGCTAACGCACCCCCTGTGTGTCACAATAGATTTTGGGCTTAAAAAACCATCAGCCCACACGTCTGAACTCTATTCACACCACCTGGAACCTAACTGCACCCATGTTTTTAGTTTAATCTTAGATTTTCATTTCTATTTGTTTGTTTAGTTAATAAACTTAGGTTAATCATTTTAGAGAATTAGGATTTAATTTTGGTTTTGATTTTTACTCTTAATCCTAATTTTGGTTAATTCACTTTTAGTTAGATTTAACTTTAGAGTTTGACTAGTTAGAATTATATTTTTAGATAGAAATTAATTGGAATTAGTTTTAGGATTAATATTAGTTTTAATACTAGATTTAATTTTAGGACTAACTGATTTTAGAGTTAGTTTAGTTTAGAATTAGAATTAATTTTAGAACTAATTTTAGAATTAGTTCTAATTTTAGATTAACTTTTCTTGTTAGAATTTAATCTTGATTTCTACTTTGCATTTTAATTCTAACTTGGGTTTTGTTGACTAATTGTGGATCATAATTTCAATTGCTCGTTGTTGATTAAGTTCTAATTTCTTTTTATGAATAGCATGATATAATGCTATGTGTAGAATTTTCTCACATCCCCTCGGGATCCTAGCTCAACTTTAATCTTTGATTAGAGTGAGGTAGGATATGCATTAGGCAGTGCTATCCCTTTTTCCTTTAGACTTTAGGTTTTGCAACCTCACAAACCATTAGGATCACTCCCTTAACTAATCAATTAGGATTGAGTCTTAGTTCACATAGATTTTTACCTTTACTCCTTCTCTTGAGTCTTTCATCTCCTCATCTCGAAGAAAATTCAAAACATCTAATAAAGGTAGGCATTTATTGCATTTAGGCCTTTCATATAAAGAAAAGATTAAAAGGGGTCTTCTCTTATAATCTTAGAATGTATAGCATATAGCCCATCTTGGGTCAAGGTGTTAAACATTCGATCTTGTATGAGGGACCTAAATGAAATACTTGTTGAAGGTACAAATAAAAAACATTTCTTCATCTCTTAATCAACAAAACACTTAATAAAGGCATAACACCTATTGTATTTAGGCCTTTCATGTGGGAGCAAGGAAGTGGGGGATCTTCTCACACTTTCTTGGAATGTTTAGCATGCGTCCTGTCTTGGGTCGATATGCGAGGCATTCGATCCTATATGAGGGACTTAAATACAATGCATGTTACAAAACACAAAAACAATCAAAACACTTCTTTCTAAAAGACAAAAACAAACAATAACGTCTTTCCTTCGGGAATTCTTTTCTCATCTCATTCATTCTCAACGCACGAACGCGCTCCTACTCGTTCTCTTGCAAGATGGTAACGCACTCAGACCAGCGAGCCTGCAACACCTGAGCCAGAACGTAAGTCGTTCTCTAAAAAACACAAACAATCTTTCCCTAGGTGAGGGGAACTACGTCGCTCTGATTCTCATGCTCCCGATGAGATACGTAGGCAGTGGGGTAGGGCCCATGCGAGCACTTCTTTTATTTTCCCTACATTTATTTCTCTTTCTCTCTCTTTTCTTTTTTCCTTTTCCTGTTCCTTTCTTTTCCAGTATCCAGTTTCATACACCCTTTGATCGAGCAAGCAAGCGTGGATCCCATCGGGTACGATGGACGCGTGGGGGTGCTAACACCTTCCTCTCGCGTAACCGACTCCCTTACCCTTTCTCTTGGTCGCAAGACCGTGCTCTATCCTTTCCCTCAGGTTTATGCGGTGTTTCCTTTCCCTCTCTTGGGATAAATACACATTGCTGGCGACTCTGTTTCGGTGCCACTTTCGCGTTTGTACTAGGATGAAAATCCCAGGAGCGACAGCTGGCGACTCTGCTGGGGATTGGTTGACCTATTGCTGGTCCATCCTAAGCGAGTCAATCCTAGCGCTTGTTTGCTTTTCTTTCATTGGGTGTTTACTGTTATCTTGTATTTACTATTTACTGTATTTTATTACTTGTACCATATTTACAGCATTGTAGCATTTACATTTTATGTATTATACTGTGTTGCACTGTGCTGTCTGTTTGGCGGGATTGGGATTTCTGAGAGATAAGCCCATTACACAGGCTTGAGTATACACTTAGGATTAGAGTGGAGAGTAGTGGGACCTACGTGCCGTCTGGAGTGCGTTGGGTATTCACGAAATTCACAGCCAGACGAGGCTATCTTGGGACACATTCTGACGTGTGCGTCTTGCACATGTTAGGGTGTTGATCTAGAGAGCTGTCGACTCTGGTGACCATTCCCGAGGACTCAGTTGCGACACTCCTCCCGAGATGTGACAGTGGCAGACCACACTTTGTGGCAAACCCATTGCACATTCTCGACCCGAGGACCCAATGCTGGGAACTTGCCATAGGGTTTCCTTTTTTAAAGAGAATCAGTGGAGGCACTCCTCGATTGGCGATAGTACTGTACCCCGAGGGATGAATGTACTATTGCTTCTCGACCTCAGTGCCAGAAGCTGAGGACCTTTCGTTTTGGAGAATCAGTTGAGGCCTCCTCGATTGATGATGATGCCAAACCAGAAATGGTGAACGTATCATCATTTCTCGACCTGAGAGCCCGGGATACTGAACATCCTAGTACCCACATGTGAGAGGGGCGGGTTGTTTACAGGTTTGCAGGTAACCTTGACCTTCAACATACCCAGTATTTTGGATTTCCTATCAGTGTGGATTTATCAGCCTGGTATTCTGGTATTCTGATCATCCGGTATTCTGGTATTCCGGTATTCTCTTCAGAACAGACTCATGAACCTATTCAGTCATCAGCACAGCACAGTGATTATTCGGACTATGTGGAAGCTTTGATCCCATGTCTTATTGCATTCATACCTTTGCATTGCATTTGCATCTTGCATCATTTTGCATATCCTTTCTCCAGGCCAGATCAGTGAGCTCATCCATCCTTTATCTGAACTGCAGTTTGATTTCCTGACTTCTGTATTGGATTTGAACCAGCTTCTGGAAGAATCATGAACTCTGGGGAACAGAATCAGTTTGTGACTAGGGCCGATGTTGATTTGATGAAGCATCAGTTGGACCAACTTATGGAAGCTATGGCCGCCATGACAAAAGGAGAGGCCAATGTTCAAAGAAATGAGAATGTTATTCCACCGCTGGTGAACAATGTTGCTCAAGCTCAGCCTGTGCAGATCCCGGTTGAGAATCATGCTATACACGAGCGTCCCATTGTCCGAGACGGACATTCTTCTTCTCTTGATGCCACGGACTATCAGAGCTTTGCTTTCTCTATGCCAGATGTCCAAGGGGTAGTTTCGAAGATGAAGCCTAAGGATCCACGATATGTTGATGACGAAAGATACCGCGTGTTGGACGAGAAAATTAAAGCCCTGGAGAGGCGTGATACTCTTGATTTGAAGGCTTCGAGCATGTGTTTGGTGTCTGGCCTGGTGTTGCCTCCGAAGTTTAAAATGCCGAAGTTTGAGCAATATAAAGGAGATAGCTGTCCGAAGCTACATTTGGTGATGTTCTGCAAAAGAATGACCTCACATGTCGACAATGACAAGCTCATGATCCATTGTTTCCAAGACAGTCTGAGTGGGGCGTCTTTGTATTGGTATATGCAGTTGCAGAGTGGTTGCATCAAATCATGGACAGACCTAGCTAACGCCTTTGTAAAGCAGTACAGTTATAATCTTGACATGGCTCCCAGTCGGATGCATTTGCAAGACGTGTCTCAGGCAGATAATGAATCATTCCGAGAGTATGCTCAGAGATGGAGAGAGTTAACCGCTCGTGTTCAACCGCCACTTTCGGATAGAGAATTAGTTGATTTGTTCATGGATACCTTGCAAGGGCCGTACTTGGAAAAGATGGTTGTCACTGGGGCAACAAAATTTTCTGACCTGGTGATGGTGGGAGAACGTATTGAGAGATTGCTCAAGTGGGGAAAGCTCCAAGGCCTCTCGAACTTCCAAGCTAATGAAAATGAATCAGTTGTTAGTTCTCAGGAAGAATTCGAGGAAGAAAATAGTTCCATGCAGGAATCTTCACTACCTCGTTCTCGGTGTTCAGACATATCAATTGTTCAAAGTCAACAATCTTATGGGTCTTCATATCAGGGACAATATTCTTCTGCAAATCAGAGATATCCTCAGAATCAACGGTCATATCGCCGCCAGCCGCGTCAGCACGCCCGACAAAGGCCAAGGAAGCCAGAGAGGCATTTCACTCATTTGCCAATGTCGTATAGTCAGATGTTGCCGGATTTGATCAGAGGTGGATTGATAGTGCCGAAGGATTTGAAGCCAGTGCCTTTTCCGTACCCACCAGGTTTTGATGTCAACGCCCGTTGTGACTATCATGCTGGGGCACAAGGGCATTCAACGGAAGACTGTAAGGTGCTCAGGAGCAAAGTTCAGACTCTCCTTGACTCCAACATGTTCTCATTCACGCCTCAGGGTATTCAGACCAACAATCCTCCGTCATCCAGTCATGTGGGTTCATCAGTTCAGGTTATGGAAGAAGTCACTGAGAGCTGTTGTGCAGATGATTATCAGACTGACTTCGATGGGCAATTCTGAAGATGGCTAGCATTTGCAAATCAAGCTTGGAAAGCCCAGTTCCTCGAAGCTGGCAACCATTTAGATCATGTCATTTCTTTGCATTTGTAGTTTCTTTTCTGTTAAAATGTACAAACTCATTTGTAAAACTTGTTGTTTTTTATTGATAATGATAATGAAATGAATATGCATGTTTTGGTTAAATCCAGTCGTGTTCACTCATACTTTTTATCGATATCATATGCTTGTTTAAGCAGAATCCTAGGGAGGATGATGATATTCAAAGACGCAGAGCTTCCAATGGTATGCTCTTGGGACAAAACCCTGTTGATGATGTGCAGGCATTGTTTCAACTTCCCAAACACCGGAGATATAGGGAAGATAATCCCTTGTAAACCCCGTTGAGCCTAGAAGTAGGAGTTTATTTCTGAAAATGAAAAACCCTCAATCTTAACCTGGGGCAGGGTAGGTGTCAGCTAATTTGACCGTGCGTTCAAATTTCAAAAGGAGTGTTCCGTTCGAGGATCAATTACATCTACGGTTATCCCTCAGCAACCGAAGAGTGAGACGGTCGCAACCCTTTACAAGTCAAGACGAGCCAGTGTCACACGATTAGTTCAAAAAAAAAAAAAAGAATCAAAACAAAAAGAAAAGAAAGCCCGCTAAGTCAAAACTTGAAAACAAGCGACTTAGGCAAAAGTTAGGGCATCCCGATGGACTTCAAAATCGAAAAAATTCAAAAGAATCAGTCCAGGCAAAATCAGGGGAAAACAAAAGAACGAAAAACGAAAAAAATGGAAAAAGAAAAATCCTCAAGCAAAAAACAAGTCGTGTGACTACAGACACCAAAGACAGAAGGGGTGACTGTCACTCCGAAAACCGTGTGGGTTCCTTCCATCCTCTTACCATTCATTAACCTTTTTGGAAGGTGAATGCATGTGTCGAGTTAGCTGAACTTAGGACTGGAGAACATCAAGGAGAATGGGTGGGTTAAAACAAAACTTTGAGCCTTATATCCTTTCTTTCTTAAACCGCGAACCAGGCCACGTTACAACCTTCGAAAGACCTAATTGAAGCAGGGTTGTTTCGAAAGCATACTTCGGTTAAAATTGCGTCAGTTCTGACTCCCAAAAGGATTCTCTTACCACTCATGTTGGTATCGATGTGACATTCTAATAAGTGATTCGTTCACTACACGTCATAATATTTTTCTGGTGAATAAACTTGGATTTCAAAATTGTCATATGCATTGCATTAGAGTTATCTTTTCAAATTGAACTGTTTTACTTGTGAGTAAGTGCTTAATCAGGAAAGTTTCTACAATTGAAAGATTGATCAATCTAAGATGCAAAGTGCCCGAGTACTTCGTCGAGCCGGGGCAAGTCATATCAAATGGGCGATTCCTTCCAAGATTCAGTTAATCTGGGGCAATCAAGTCGAGATTTAGGAAATCTCTCGAAGGTTAGTCAGTTAGAGGAACTCCTCCACAGTTTAAACAGTCAGGGGCATAAATCATTTCAAAGTCGGGGCAGGCCACCCCAAAAGCACAAAAAGTTATTCTCTCCGGAGGGCAGTTAATCAAAAGCCATGGGGCATATATATCGGATCTTCAAGAGACATCCTAAAGACATGTTCATTTACAGGTTATGCTGCATCGGGGCACCTCTTTTGGTCATATCACGTTTGCGGGTTCATGTTGATAGCTGACACGTGACGTCCCCAGTAAAGTTGCTTCACAGACACCGAAGTTGATGGTCAATCCCCAGTGAAGTTGCCAGGAGTTTGAAGAGGTTTAATCTTCTGTAAAATCCTCTTATGACAATTTCTTCAGATCAGTCTTGGGGCAAAAAGAAAGTTGTTGACTCTCCCAAGCATGGGACATCTGGAATTTCCCCGGCAGGAGGTGTTTCAGATCTATTATCCCCAGTAGAGTTTGAGGACGTTTGGTCTTCTGTAAAATCCTCTCAAGAGACGTTCCCTAGCACGAGATGCTTTAAAGCGGTTTTCCCCAGCAGGGTTTGTGGTAAACTCATTATCCCCAACGGAGTCGTCAAAAGGAAAGTTCGCCTAACATGGGGCATTATGACACTTATCCTAAGATTGACAGTCTTATTCCTCAGCAGACTACCGTGGAATTGCTTTGGGTTTCCCCAGCAGATCTCTAGGGACTCTTTCTCAGCATGTTGCAACGGATTGTCTTCCAACTAGGATTTTCATCTCCCCAACGGAGTAAGGATAGAAAGTAAATTCCCAACAGAGGAGTAAGTCTGATCTTGTCCCCTAGCAGAGCTGATATCATCAATCATTGTCCCCAAGCATATTTTTGGATAGTGGTTAGCTTTCCCCAGCAAGTCCAAGGTCGATTGTCATTGGCACTTTTCTTCAGCAGATTCCTGGGATGTTTCTCCAAGCAGAAGTTTGTTGTTCACACTTTCCTGCAGAATGGAGGCTTAGTCGGGATCTCGAGCAGTTATGACACTGAAGGCGATTCAGTTCGTTATTCCCCAACGGAGTTAGCCTCGTCTCTTCAGCATTTATTTTGCTGGAGTGGTCCTGTTGCATATCATAAACATCATTGCATAATCATTGTCATTGCATAATCATCAGCATAGCATTGCATGAAGCCTTGTAAAACCAAACAGAAAATCTATAGCCTAACCTTGCTCGGCATCCATCCACAGCCCACTTTGCTGGCCTCTTTCAAAAACCTGAAATCCTATCCCTATTGGCGTTTTCTTCAAACCAAAAGTCCAATCCCTATTGGCACTTCATACAAAATCCAATCCCTATTGGTACCCAGAAAGATTTCGCCTTTAAAAAAAACAATCACCATCAGGTTTCACCTGCCCTTGCCAGCAAAGTCCAATCGTACTTGGCACACTCTTCTTTTCCCGGTAGCCTGAGCATGCGTCGGCATTTTTCATATAGTGATCATTGCATCCTCAAATCGCGTAGCATTTCCATTTGATATGGAGCATTACGCCATAGAAATAAAATTCAAACATATGTATGTGAGGCATAAGCCAGATTTGGTGTCTTGCGCGAAAGCCCGAATCAACTTCCAATCAAGACGGTGACATATCCCCAGCAGACATTACAATTAACCCAGCCGGTTACCTTTCTTTTGGGTCGTAGATCATACGTCGATCTTACCCTCGACCAGTTTTTGTCCATCAACCCCTTGATGACGACATTTCGGTCAGGCCTTTCCATCAAACCCCTTTGATGATGTGTTTCGGCGTATGGTTTTCTTTCTGTCATCCCCATGACAATGTGATCCATAAGTCAGGTATTCTTTCTGTCATCCCTATGACAATGTGTCTCCTTTGGTCGAGTCCTCTTCCCGTCAACCCTTTGACGATGTGTTCCGAGCTCAGGTTTCGTACCTTCGGATGTTCTCAGCTTCTTTCCGTCAACCCTTTGACGATGTGTTCCGAGCTCAGGTTTCGTACCTTCGGATGTTCTCAGCTTCTTTCCGTCAACCCTTTGACGATGTGTTCCGAGCTCAGGTTTCGTACCTTTGGATGTTTCCAGTTCTCTTTCCGTCATCCCTATGACGATGTGTCCCCTCGGTCGGGTGTCCGGGTTTTCTTTCCGTCATCCCCATGATGATGTATTCCTACGGTGGAGTTTTCTTTCCGTCATCCCCATGACGATGTGTCCCTACGGTGGAATTTTCTCCCTGTCATCCCTATGACAGTGGGGTTATCTTCAGTCAGGTTTTTCTTCCTGTCATCCCTATGACAATGCGTTGCTTTTGGCCAGGTCTGCTTCCTGTCATCCCTATGACAATGTGCTTCGTTTGGTCGAGTCCTCTTTCTGTCATCCCTATGACAATGTGTTGCTTTCGGCCAGGTCTTCTTTCTGTCATCCCCATGACAATGTGTCCCTTATTCGAGTCATCTTTCTGTCATCCCTATGACAATGTGTTTCCTTTGGGGATCATTTTCTTTCTGTCATCTCTATGACAATGTGTTTCCTTTGGGGGTCATGTTCTTTCTGTCATCCCTATGACAATGTGTTCCTTCAGTTGAGTCTTCTTGTCGTCATCCCTATGACGATATGTCCTTTCAGTCGGGTTTCATTCCTCTTTCCGTTAAACCCCTTTGACGATGTGGTTCTCTGGGTATGTTGTCTTTCCGTCAGATTCCTTTGCAAAGTGTGACTGGGCTTTAGTTCTATTGGTTCTCCTCGCAGTTAGCAAATTTTGCGGTTCTTTTTGTATTCAATCACCTTGTACCTTGAATGTCTGAAAGCAATTGCTATCATCCTTTCAGGTACAAGTCGATTGAATAGGGGCAGCTGTAGCACCCCAAAATTTGCCCTACTTTTTCTGGCTTATGTTTCTTTTCATTTCACATTCATTAGGCCATGACTCATATTCATTCATTTGCATTGGGTTCCTAAGACGTGGGATCAGGGCATTCTCGTGTGGGTTGAGCTTTCCGTATTCAGAAGTTCATCAGGGTACATCTGGGTGATTTAGGTTTGTATTCATGGTTGAGCTGGTAGACTGTTTATCGGTTGAGATTCTTCAGTGGAACATGTGAGTGGCCAGATTGTTCAGTTGTAGCTGTGACCATTTTATCAGAGGCTTGTGAATAGTTTGTGATTGGTTTTGAATTCTTTGGGTTATTCATTTTTCTATCCATCATGACCATTTTCAACCATCTTAACCAATTTTCTTTCCGCACTCAAATTTATTTCAATATCCATTCCTTACCATTTTCAAATTCTATTCTCATCTAAATATCCATTTTAGCCCATTTCCTTAAATAAAACCAAATATCTAATCCATATTTCCTATCCATATCTTCTAATCCACTTTCTAATCCATATCCATATTTGGATCTAAATCCAATTTAGAATCCATTTTAATTCATTTCTATCCAATTCAAACCATCCATAATATCCATTTGTTAATCCATTTCAATTTCCTCAAACCATATCCAAATTTATCCATTTACTAAACCAATAATTCTTTTATCCAAATCCATATCCATTTTCACTTATCAATTTCATATCCATATTTCTAATTACCCATTCATATCGCAATACCAAAATTCGAAATTACTCATAGTGTATGACATGGCCCATGGTACAATTAGTATTCCAAAATTACATGAATTATACACGGCCCAACCATTCGCTACGTGACCAAACAAAAGCCACTTCATGCATTTTGACAAGCCAGACCATTACGTACACAAGCTGGACCCCACGTTTGTAGCAAATCATTCATAATATCTTCTACACAAGCTCATTGAAAATAACAGAAAAAAGAAAAAGTGGTGGCAAAGTTCATGTTTGTTACAAAGTTATCTGCAGGAAAATTAACAAAGAGAAAAAAGAAATAAGCTGCAGTAGAAATTGCCATAACAGAATTGATAATAGAAATTCAGGAAAAATGGAAAATACATAGCGATGGAGAATGAAATAATACCAAAAAGTTCAGCACACCAGAATTCATCCAATATAACTGATATAGCAAAAAAATTCAGCAGAGAGGATTACAAAAAAAAAAACTAACATTCACAAACAAATTCATTTCACCAGAAATACTTCTAACTTCTCTAACAAGCTTCTAACAGAAACTTCAACAGAATTTCACAAGTCCCAATAACTCTAACAGAATTTCATAACAGAATTTCCTCTAGATCATTCCAAGCTCCTCTATAAATTCATTTCTTCTTCACTCTTGGAGGTTTCTTCTTGACTCTACACAATCTTCATCTTCCATTTCAATTCTCTTCAATCTTCAATCCCTACGCTCTTCACCACCTTCAATTCCTTCATCTTCAATTCATAACTCTCTCCTCCAATTCATGACCTGTAAGAGGAATTACTCACCATAATCAATTCATCAATCTGAAAAATAGTTCAACAAACAAAAAATGCAGAAAAACATTTTCACTGTAATTCCATAAATGTGCGAGTTGCAAAAGAAGCAGAAGGGGGAGTTGAATCGGAGAAGTGAGAATCAAGAACGAGAAATTTTGAGAATAAGAAATCTACGCATACCTGAGCGGTTATCTCTGATTTTCTCTTTGAAGAATACACTGCGCAAAATTGATTCAGACGCACTGATTCACGAGGCTCAACCGAATTTGTAGTCCACGATTCAACAACTTTCTGGAGCTTTCTTCTTCACGTTTACAACAATCGCTCAGCAGCTTGCGCAAGTGTTCAAGAATGACAACAACCAGATCAAAGAATAATTCAGCAGCAGTGGATTCGTACAGAAATTGAAGAAGAGGGATAAAGAAATGGAATCGAGCGTACCTGATTTGTGAAGTCGTGTTTCATCTTTGAAGCGCCATCGGAGCGACTCCGATAGGTACGTCAAATTCGTTCCAAACTTTGAGGCGTGATAATTTGTTTGTTGCTTAGAATCCGCCATTCGATTGTTGCTGGTTAGTATAGGCTTGTGTTGTGTCCCTTGCGTTAAGTTTCCACCGCGAGAGTGTGAGCGAGTCTTGATGAGGAGGAGTTTCGTTGAGACGGAAAGAGTTTTGAGTTTATTCGCCTATTTCTTCTGAATCTCTCGTTTCTGCGCGAACTGATGCCAAATCTGGATTTCGAACTCAAATCTGAACCTCGAAGCGAAGTATTGCATTGTCGTCAAGTTACGAGCCGCGTGTAGAATCGCATCAGTGAGTCCTGAGTTTTTTGCTTGGAGGTCACCATGGCGTTTTGAAGCGTGTGTTCGGAGAGGTGGTTACCACTGTGATGCGCGAAGTGTGATTGGTGTTTGTTGTTCCGCCGTGAGAGGGTGAGTGTGTGAGGAGGCATTTTGTTTGAGTGAGGTGGTGGCGAGTGCTTTGTGTCCTCTGCCATCGCCGGCACGACGCGGCGGAGAGGTTTCTGTTAAACACCGATGAAGGAGAAGGAAAAGAGATGAGGCCATGGTAGAGTCTGATAGAAAAAAAGGGAAGAAGATTAGTTACGCGGATGATGGTGAGAGATGAGAGCTCCGGCGGGTTTGTGAAGGTGATGGCGGTGAGTTGAAAAAAGAAGCATAGCAACGGATGGAGAGAGCTTCGCGGTGATGATGGAGAAGACGACGGCGGGTGTGAATGAAGCAAGAAAGAAGAGACTGAAGTTGGATTGTTGAAGAACTAGGGTTTTTAGATCTTTCTTGGCTGGACCGGGTTCACGATGCGTTTTCCTTAGGCCCATTTGTTTTTCTTTCTACACACTCAGCACAATGCACACACCTCCTCCCCTTGGCTGAATGAGGACCGGGCCTAGGCCCGTGTTGTTTTTCTTTTCCACCGCCCCAATCGCTAACGCACCCCCTGTGTGTCACAATAGATTTTGGGCTTAAAAAACCATCAGCCCACACGTCTGAACTCTATTCACACCACCTGGAACCTAACTGCACCCATGTTTTTAGTTTAATCTTAGATTTTCATTTCTATTTGTTTGTTTAGTTAATAAACTTAGGTTAATCATTTTAGAGAATTAGGATTTAATTTTGGTTTTGATTTTTACTCTTAATCCTAATTTTGGTTAATTCACTTTTAGTTAGATTTAACTTTAGAGTTTGACTAGTTAGAATTATATTTTTAGATAGAAATTAATTGGAATTAGTTTTAGGATTAATATTAGTTTTAATACTAGATTTAATTTTAGGACTAACTGATTTTAGAGTTAGTTTAGTTTAGAATTAGAATTAATTTTAGAACTAATTTTAGAATTAGTTCTAATTTTAGATTAACTTTTCTTGTTAGAATTTAATCTTGATTTCTACTTTGCATTTTAATTCTAACTTGGGTTTTGTTGACTAATTGTGGATCATAATTTCAATTGCTCGTTGTTGATTAAGTTCTAATTTCTTTTTATGAATAGCATGATATAATGCTATGTGTAGAATTTTCTCACATCCCCTCGGGATCCTAGCTCAACTTTAATCTTTGATTAGAGTGAGGTAGGATATGCATTAGGCAGTGCTATCCCTTTTTCCTTTAGACTTTAGGTTTTGCAACCTCACAAACCATTAGGATCACTCCCTTAACTAATCAATTAGGATTGAGTCTTAGTTCACATAGATTTTTACCTTTACTCCTTCTCTTGAGTCTTTCATCTCCTCATCTCGAAGAAAATTCAAAACATCTAATAAAGGTAGGCATTTATTGCATTTAGGCCTTTCATATAAAGAAAAGATTAAAAGGGGTCTTCTCTTATAATCTTAGAATGTATAGCATATAGCCCATCTTGGGTCAAGGTGTTAAACATTCGATCTTGTATGAGGGACCTAAATGCAATACTTGTTGAAGGTACAAATAAAAAACATTTCTTCATCTCTTAATCAACAAAACACTTAATAAAGGCATAACACCTATTGTATTTAGGCCTTTCATGTGGGAGCAAGGAAGTGGGGGATCTTCTCACACTTTCTTGGAATGTTTAGCATGCGTCCTGTCTTGGGTCGATATGCGAGGCATTCGATCCTATATGAGGGACTTAAATACAATGCATGTTACAAAACACAAAAACAATCAAAACACTTCTTTCTAAAAGACAAAAACAAACAATAACGTCTTTCCTTCGGGAATTCTTTTCTCATCTCATTCATTCTCAACGCACGAACGCGCTCCTACTCGTTCTCTTGCAAGATGGTAACGCACTCAGACCAGCGAGCCTGCAACACCTGAGCCAGAACGTAAGTCGTTCTCTAAAAAACACAAACAATCTTTCCCTAGGTGAGGGGAACTACGTCGCTCTGATTCTCATGCTCCCGATGAGATACGTAGGCAGTGGGGTAGGGCCCATGCGAGCACTTCTTTTATTTTCCCTACATTTATTTCTCTTTCTCTCTCTTTTCTTTTTTCCTTTTCCTGTTCCTTTCTTTTCCAGTATCCAGTTTCATACACCCTTTGATCGAGCAAGCAAGCGTGGATCCCATCGGGTACGATGGACGCGTGGGGGTGCTAACACCTTCCTCTCGCGTAACCGACTCCCTTACCCTTTCTCTTGGTCGCAAGACCGTGCTCTATCCTTTCCCTCAGGTTTATGCAGTGTTTCCTTTCCCTCTCTTGGGATAAATACACATTGCTGGCGACTCTGTTTCGGTGCCACTTTCGCGTTTGTACTAGGATGAAAATCCCAGGAGCGACAATAACATAACCCTAACATCCATGTCAATCTTTAAACATACTTCAACCTTCAGATTCGTCTTCACCAATCTCTAACTTAAGGTTTGTTTGATTAAATTTATGCTTCGATTTCGTTTACATTTCTTGTTAAAAATGGGTTCTCATTTTTCCATTTGGTGAATATTCTCATTTTTTCAGATTTGTGTTCACCCCCTTAATAAAGGGCATACTTTGGCTATGATACATATGGTTTGTGTAGCTATGAAGAAAAACACAAGAAGTATGAAGCTATTGTGTAAACTTCATTCACCTTGTACTTCTTCTTCATAGTTTCATAAGCTAGATGAACTTCATAATTTGTTCCAGATCCACAATTAGTTTAAAAAAAGGTGTCGTCTTGAAACATTACATAATATTTTGTGTTGTTATGTTATTGTTGATTAATGTTCTCAGAACTTCATAATTTGTTGTTGTTTTTTGTTTATTATATCTTGCATTCTTGAACCTTATTTTTTTTTATTTTGTTGTATGTTGTTGTGTTGTCGATAAATGTTGTTGTACGTTGTTGTTGTTGATTAATGTTTTCAGAACAAGAACAAAACATTGCTAAGTCATAAGAAAAAAACTTCTTGTGACTTAGCAATGTTTTGTTCTTGTTCTAAAAACATCGATAAATGTTTCTTTCTTGTTGATAAATGTTGTTTTATGTTGTTGTTGATTAATGTTTTCAAAACAAGAACAAAATATTTCTAATTCACAAGAAAGAAGCTTCTTGTGACTTAGCAATGTTTTCTTCTTTAAATTCTTATATGCTATGTTGATGAAGTTGAGTTTATTATATTCTATGTAGATTGTTTGTTTCTTTAACCCTTCACTGAAAATACATTTCATTTAAATTGACATAGAAACTTATAATCTAAAAATTAAGTTGTATTTGAAAACCAACTTATATTAATTAATGTTTTCCGAATTGCATCTGACTTATCATTTATCTCCCGCTCTTTAACATATAGGATGTGGTTCAATTACCTGATTCTTTCATCACATATATATCTTCTCTTATAGTTTAATCTGAATAACAATAATTTATTGATATTATTCAAATTAAACTAGAATAGAAGGTATTGATGTCATGAAGGACTTAGACCATTGAACCACATTCTATATGTTGAAGAGCGGGAAATGAATGATAAGACCCATGCAATTTGGAAAACTGTGGTTTGTGTAAGTTGGTTTTCAAGAATAGTTTAATTTTCAAATTATATACTTCTTCATCAATTTGAATGGTTGTATGTTGTTGTGAGGTTTATTGAAAAACAAACAATCTAGATATTTTATAATAAATCTGGGCACTTTCAACAACGGTTATTTATTTTAACCGTGATTAAATCTTATTTTCATAAATGTATATACCACAATGGTTAATACTAGTAAATATTGTGGTAGTTAGCGCTTCCTGCCTTACTATCACAGTTTCACAGCCGTGGTGGAAAGCACTAGACATACAATCACTCCTTACCTCACAACGGATGGTCAGGCGTTGTGGTATCCCTTTTTCAACCATTATCGTATGGCTTTTCTGTAGTAGTGTTAGTTTGATTTAATATTATAGTAAAAATAATAATAATATTTAAAAATAAATTAAACATAAGGGATTTAAGTTGGTCTACTCATAAGAAGGTGAAGAGAGAACAAAGATTTGGGAATGTACGTGAAAGATTTGGAAAAGGGAATGTTAGGGCAAGAGGCAAGGGTAGGGAGAAGAAGAAGACCACCATTATCTTTAGCTTGGAGCTTAAAATTCCAAGGTAACGGGGGAAACTATTCATACAAGGGTGTCTAATCATGAGAGGGTAGTGAGGGGTCCTTACCCTCTTAGGTTGGTCTTATGCCATTTTATGATTGTTGTTGATTTGTGACCATTATTGTGAGGAATGAATTGTAATTGTTGTGGCTATAGAAATTAGTATTTGTTGATGATGAATTTTGAATTGTTGTTGAGTTTTATGTTTGATGTATGTTAAGGGTTTGGGATGATGATTATGATGATGGTAGTGTATGAAATTGTGAATTTATAGGTGTGAATATATGAATATAAGTGGTGATTGATATTGGTACATTTATGATTGAGTTTAAAACCATGGAATATATTTTGTGGCGATTTCATGGACGTTAATGGGGTTCGAGAAGATGAAAATTATGCTGGAAATTTCAAAAAAACAACAACTTTTTAGTAACACCTTCATGCACGGTTTTGATCATAATTTTTAACTCGTAAATCATTTTTGGATGGGGTTTGAAGTGTTGGGTAGCTGAAACTGAGGGTTATAACTTTGTTTCAGGGATAAAATATTTTTGATGATGATTTCATGGACGATTTTGGGGTTGAAGAAGATGAAAATTGTGCTGGAAAATTTAGAAAACATCAACGTTTAGTAACGCCTTTGTGCATGGTTTTGATCATAAATTTCAACTTGTAAATCATTCTGAGATGGAGTTTAAAGCGTTCAGTAGCTGAAACAAAGAGATATAATTTTTTTCTGATATAAAATATTTTTGTCGATGATTTCATGGATGTTTTTAGGGTTGAAGAAGATGAAAATCTTACTAGAAATTTTCAGAAAAACAACAACTTTTTGTAACACCTTCGTGCATGGTTTTGATCATATCTTTCAACTCGTAAATCATTTTGGGATAGAGTTTGAAGTGTTGGGTATGTGAAACAGAGGGTTATAATTTTGTTTTAGGTATAAAATATTTCAATGATTTTATTAGAGGTCGGTAACAGGTGGGAAAGAAGTGTATGTGGTGACGAATATGGATGGGGTCCGTATTGACAAATTATTTGATGTGTTGTGAATAATTGGGACGGTGTGTTTGATTATATTGGTGGTAGTCCAGAAGGGTGGATTATGATAAGCATGGTTGTGATTGTGTGATCGATTTTAGAATACTAAATATTATTATAATTGTTGTGTTAATTGCATTATTACCATGTTATGCATTCAATGTTGATATGTTAAAGGAGATAAGTCATAGGTCCGAAGGGGAAGTTTGGGATTCTGAAGGGGGAATTGGGTTCCTATGATGAACCATTGATGAGAATTGCTACCGCATGCATCGTGTAATGTTGTCAGGTCTTATTGCATTGTAATTATGTTATGCTTGTGCATTTGTTGTGGTGAAAATGTGATTGTGAATGAAGGTGATTTATGTGTCTAAATACTATTCTATTAATTATTATACACCATTTATTATATGAATGAATTTCTCACTTCTTTTGTGTTTGTTGTATTTGTGCTCCCTCGGAGTACAGAGAATCTGGTACCTAAGTAGTTGGAGATGTACCTTATGCTGCTATCAGTCGAGTCTACTAGTAGAGTTGCTCGGATATGTAACACCGAGGAACGGGTTGTTTTCTTTAAATGATTCTGTTACGTATCTTTTAATTTAAAGTAATTATTGAACCACTTTTGGTGTGGGTGATTTGTTGAGGTTATGGATGTCATACTTTTGTTCAATTCCACTGTTTGGACTATAATTTTTTATTAAATGAAATAACATTTAGACTTATTGGATTATGAAGTGACATCCTTCTTGGAAAGAATTATAATTTATTTATTAATTATTGAGTCGAGAAGTATGGTGTTACATAAATATCTTAGGGAAAAGAATTGTATTTACGTTGGTTATATTTATTATCTAAGGGGTATAACCTATTTATTTGTCATTTATAATTTGTTTTAAATCTTAAATTGAATGGCCTGTATATTTTTTACACAGAAACTTCAAATTTGGTGATAGAATCATAACATTTTATCATATAAAGAACATAACTAAATATACACATAATACCAAATTACTTTGTTTACGAAACCAAATGTACACATATCCAAAATGGTACATCAAGAGAACCTATACATATATTTGAAAACATAATAGTTACTTACGAAACATATAATGAGATTTGGGATATAGAAAACCTCTAAGAGAAACAATACATATGTGAACCTATATTGACAAAAACTCTATACAATGCTTACAATAACCAAGAAAAACTAGTGTTTTTAATATTCATAAAAAGATAGGAAGGCAGCAACCTAACTTGATTGGATGTCATCTATATCTTGTAAGAATGGTGTTTGTTCGTTAAACACCTATAATTTGTACAAATTTTTTTGGGAGGCATTCTGAATAAATCGCACTCTTAACATAAAGTGTTAAATCTTGTGAAGGTGAGAAAAATACACAAGAACGGGGTTGAATTGTGTTTGCAAAATTCTTTTTACTTATGAACCAGAGTTCAGATTCTTAACCAAAGTTCAGAATTTTATAACGAGTGCAGTGAAAAATATAACAGAAGCAAATAAAAACAGCAAAGACGACACCATAGTTATCCTGGTTCCTCTCCAACTAAGAGTACTCCAGTCCCCTTGCCACACAAGAGATTTCCACTATAATCAAAATGATTACAACTGCTTATACTCACCAGTATATGACTTTCCCTGCTCAGACCTACAACCTAAGACTTCCTTGCTTAATCAGCACTTGATCAAGACTTCTCTGCTTAGATCCTCGGATCCTAAGACTTTCCTTGCTTAAACCCTCATGGTTAAAGACTTAACTCAATAGAAACTCTGTCTAAGACTTCTCTGCTCAGATGCACCGTCTAAGATTCCTTTGGTCAGATTCACAATCCAATACTTCATTACTCGAGCCCAAGGCAAGAGACTTTTATCTAAAATGATTGTTTAGAGAAGGAATAACTTACAGTAACACTTGATTAACAATCATAGGTGTTCAAATATAATACAACACACTTTTACACAAAGGATTCTTAAGCTATACAAGAATAAGAACTCTTCAACAAATTAGTTTCTCTTGAGCTGATATGAATGTAGTGTGTGTATATCTCAGTCGTAGTTGCAGCATTATTTCTTAAGTTGATCTTCTAATCTTCTGCTCCTTTTATAGATGAAGAAATATAGTCGGTGAAGTATCCTCAACGGCTATAATCAGATCAAATATTCTAGTACATCTTCTTTTCCAATAAAGCAATTGTTGGAACTCGTAGTCAAGGAATTATCCACAGAACAAGGCCTTTGTCTTGAGAACACTTCTATGAAATAAGTAAAACATAACCTTTTGAACATAATGTCAACATATCTTGAGTCCCGTGTTAGCAAAGCTTGAGTTGACGCTACTCAGTTTCAGAGGCAGCCACAACACGCTTCTGATTCTAAAATGAACTAGATGTAACTTTCTGATCAGACTCTCTCACAAGTGTATAATCAGAACCAAACCAAAGCTACTTCTGTGTCAGAACCAGTTATATCAAGTAAATATAATTCTACACACACGAACCATCTAGTTAGAAATCCTAATTATTTTTTAAATACTTTATTATCATCAAAACTTTAGAGGATACATGTTATGAACCAAATTTATTTCAACATCTTGATCTTTTTACTTTAGCGGTTCCTTCATCAGTGACTACCAATGTATCCCATATTTCTTTTGTCATTGTGCATTTAGAGACATGGAAGAATTCATCCATGCTTAGAGCTGCTTGGAGTAAGTTGATTGCTTTCTTGTTGTAGAGGAACATTTTCTCATCATCTTCATCCCATGAAATTTTCATCTATTTTGTCCCAACACCATTGACAACACTTGTAGGAACAAACAGATCATTTTATATGGCATCCCACACTTTTTCACCTTGTGCTTAGTAATGTTCCTTCATAAATATTTTCCAGAAATCAAAGTATTCACCACAAAACAATGGAGGCTTGTTGTTGCTACCACCATCTTTAAAAGTCGGATTTGCGGAAGCCATATCTGGATCATTAGGAACATGTTACCTATTACCTGCTGTTGCGGTGAGAATCGTATATCAAGCTATTAATTAACTTGAATCACCCATCTTTGAAATTCACCACCGAGCTTTGATTTATCCAAAGGAAAGGGTAAAGAACGAAAACCCTAAGTTAAGAGAATCTAGGTTCGAGGGTTGGTTATACAAAGGGAAGGTATTAGCACCCTAAGTATCCGTAGTACTCTACGGGAACCTCTTGTTTGTTTGCGTTATGTCAAAGTTTGCTTGCTAAAGAAAAGTGCTAAGGTAAAGGACCTAGGGTATGTACACTAAGTATGCTCGCCAAGACATCGCATCTCGTGCCTACGTATCCTGACGGGAATGGAATCAGAGCATTCGTAGTTCCCCTCAACACGAGGTAAAAGGGTGTAAAAAGAAAATGTGGAATCCGAGAAGGCATCAGATATAAAGGTAAAAAAGGGTGGAATCCGAGAAGGCATCGGATGTAAAGGTAAAAAAAGGTGGAATCCGAGAAGGTATCAGATGTAAAGGTAAAAAGGGTGGAATCCGAGAAGGCATCGAATGTTAAGGTAAAAAGTGAAAAAAGAAAAAGGTAGAAAAAAGAAAAAGGTAGAAAAAGAAAAAGGTAGAAAAAGAAAAAGGAAAAAGAAAAAGGTAGAAAAAGAAAAAGGTAGCTCGCTAGGATCGTCGCAATCCTGTGCCTATGTATTCTCAAGGTGAACTTTAGAAATCAGAGCAATCGTAGTTCCCCTCAACGGGGGTGAAGAACTCTTGACTGTGGTCAAGGTTCAAAGGGAAAGTACGGTCTGACAGCAAGACACCTACGTGGAGTGCGGCGACTCCAAACCTAAGGCTAGGTAAAACGGGGAAGAAGTGTCCACGGGAAAGTAGAGTCTGACAGCAAGACACCTACGTCGAGTGCGGCGTGAGATAAGGGAGTGATGGACTAGGCTATCCTAAATGACATAGCAGTCAACGGGAACGACCATTTTCTTTGGAATGAAGTGTAAGAAATAGAGAAAACGTGGAGGAAACCTCGAGTATCAGGAGTGAAGTAAACAACAATATATACATCAAGTGTAACAAGAATCAAAATAGGAATGTACAGCAAGTGCAATGAGAGTTAAATGAAAAATGAATATTAAAAAATGTCTGAATAAAAATTAAGAATTAAAGATCTAAATAGACAAAATCCAAGACAAAACAAATTCTGCTTAAAAGCTAGATAATCCTAACTAAAACCTAATTAAATTCTAGCTAATATAAGTTATAATTAAAATTAAATAAATTATAACCTAATTAAATTCTAATTGGCTAAAAATCTAATAAAACTAATTTCTAATTTAAAGGACTAACTAAACTAATTTCTAGTTAAAAACAAGTTAACTAATTCTAAAGTTAATTATCTAAATAACTAATTAGTTAAAACTAAAACTTAATTAAACCTATTAATTAAATTCTAATTTAAAAATATTTAAACTAATTTCTAATTCTAAATGAATAGTAAAATTCATTAACTATATTTAATCAAAAAAACTGTCTGCCTATTTTAAACCAATTACCTAAAAATCTAATTAAAACAATCTAAATCTAAGCTAATCAAATGGAATAATAAAGAAAAACAAAACGGGCTGCTGATTAAGAGTGGGCATTGAAGCCCAAGGGTATGCTGGGTCTTGTACCGACCCGGTTTGACCAAGCAAGAAAGGGTTTTGAAGACCCTAAATCCAAACAAATGGAACGGCATGTGACGAAGAAAGAAAAATGAATACGTTGGAAAACCCGATCTAAACACCAACAACAATTGGGAATTGAAAACGAAGGCCAGAAATTACCTTTTCCTTCGTTCTTCTCTCTATCTCGTCGTGCAGCGTTTCGTTCGCCCTCCTCTCGCTTCGCGCGATTCTCTCTCTCTCTGCCACGATCTCCCTCTCATTCTCTTTTCGTAAGTCGTTCTCTTCTTCGTACACTTTGTTCCTCCTCTGTTCTTCTCGCAAAGGTAATGACGGCACGGAGTTTTCCGGCGTCGGCGAGTTTTGGGAAAGTAGGCTGCGACGATTAGTGGCTTGTGAAGGTTGTGATTCTGAAATTGGAGCAAGCGGTTTTTGCGATTTGGTTAGTGTTAAGAAACAATGGCTGAGTTTATTTATTGAGATGGGATGAAATGGTTTGTTTCACGATCATGATGATGGGATGGAGGGTACAGAGGTTTGCCGTTTATCAAGAATGATGGTGGGTCTGCAATGGAGATTGAGAGTTGTTTTTTGGAAAAAATATGAAAGGTTGTGTTTTTGGAAGTGTGAGAACTGATGTTTTTGCAGGAGGAAGTATGTCGATAATGGAGGAAGGAGTTTAGAGTTGTCTATGTTTTGCAGTTTATTGGTGGAGAGCTATAGGTGATTTTTGAGTTGTTTTGGTCATAATGAGAGGGAGTCCGCTGTGTGTGTTTGTGGTTTTGGTTTGGTGAAAGTACATGAGTTGGCTCTTGGAATTTTTCAGTTTGGTTTGACTCATGGAAGACTTGTTTTGGCTGGCAGCGTACCATGAAAGGTTGTTTTCAAGTGTTACAGGCTTTTCATCATTTTTGTATTTTTGTAATTTGTAAAACAAAATAAATAAATAAATGGACTATTATAAGTTTCTATTGTGACATATATATGGCCTCTCACTATTTTTGTGTTTTTTATAAGACTAATTGAATTAACTAAATTAAAAATAAATTAAAATAATCTACATGAAGATAAAACTATACTTATGATTAAGATTAAAATGAAAATGAAAATAAACTAGATAAACTTAAACTAATTAAAATATAATTAGACTAAAAATAAAAAGAAATTAGAATTAAAATAAGTTAAAAAGTACACTAGAAATAAACCATATTAAAAACTAAATTTAACGTAAAGTATATAAAAAAAGAAAAAAAAATCTAAATTGAAATATTAAATCAATTCTTTCTAAATTTAAGATCATTATTTAACTAAGTAAAAAAAATTAAGATCAAGAATGACAATGAAATTAAAAATGCATGACTAACGATGTTTAACTGAAAATGCGAAAAGACCGACTTATAATGATATGTAAAATATCAGAATATCTGAGGATAAAATTTGGGGTACAACAGTTGCCCCTATTTAAATAGCTTCACCGGATGACATGAGTGATGATAGATCTTCAATAAATCACGGTGAGAGGTATTTAAATATAGATAACCGAAAATTTTGTCCTCAGATGCACCGACATGCAATGATATGGACAAAAGAAAGATAAACAAATGCTGACATGTTATGAACTCTGATATGATGAAAATGATAGAATAATAAATGCAAAAGTGCAGACAAAAACGAAAGCAGACAGGGACAAAGTCCACACAATGCGCAACCACTCACTGGGGATGACAACAACACTGGGGAAAGTCTAAAGTGATGAAGCAATTGGCTCAAGCGTGACCGGCTAACACCTTAGAGAGAAAAGGTAACACAAGTTCCTCAATGGAAGTAGAACCGGAAAGGCGGTCTCCACTGGGGAATCAAAAGTCACCATCCATGAATGGAAATGGATGGAAAAGAGTCACGACATTCAGAAGATCATTAAATGAGATGAGGGGGAAACTGAGAAATACAAGAGACGAGCAAACATCAGAGGTATTCAGAATAACATTGAATAAACTCTGGGAAAAAACAGATAACAGAGACATTCAGAAGAGCATTGAATGAACTCCGGGAAGTAAATCAGAGATATTCGGAAAAGCATCGAATAAACTCCGGCACACATCCAGAAAAGCTTTGGATGGAGAATGGAAACAAACTTGAAAACATTCAGCAGCTGTTAACCAAAGTCAGAAACGAATTAAAGACATCTAGAAGAACATTAGATGAAGACAAGAATTCTGAAAGTACATCTGAAAAATTTAGAAGAGCAATAAATATACGGGAAAGGGTTTTGAAGACATATCCGGAAGAGCATCAGATAAGCAACATCATATTTGGAAGAACATTAGATAAACAAGGTCATATCTGGAAGAGCATCAGATAAACGCAAAAAGTGCTCGGGAAAAACATCAGGAGCAAAAGACTCAATCTGGAAGAACATCAGAAAGAGAAGGACACATCCGGAATAGCATCATATGGCAAAACAATGTCATTCCGGAAAAGCATCAGAATCACAAAGGGCTATCTGGGAAAACATCAGATAGGTTCTGGAAGAACATCAGAACAAAAGCACATCTGGAAAAACATCAGACGGTAAAAGAAATGAAATTCTAGAAAAACATCAGATATGTTCTGGAAAAACATCAGAATAAAAGGCTCAATCTGGGAAAACATCAGAAAGAGAGACACGTCCGGAAAAGCATCAGATGGCAAAAGCAATGTCGTTCCGGAAAAGCGTCAGAATAACAAAGCGAAATATCTGGAATAACATCAGATATGTTCTGGAAAAACATCAGAACAAAAGACTCAATCTGGAAAAACATCAGAAAGAGAGACACATCCAGAAAGGCATCGGATGGTAAAGAAACCAGACATCCAATAATGGCTTTGAATGAAAGGTATAAATCACAACATCTAATAATGGCTTTAGATAAAAGTGAACAAAGACTCGATCTGGAAGAACATCAGAAAAAGAGACACATCCGTAAAAGCATCAGATGGTAAAGAAACCAGACATCCAATAATGGCTTTGAATGAAAGGTATAATCACAATATCTAATAATGGCTTTAGATAAAAGTGAACAAAGATTACATTCAAGAATGACATTGAATGTAAAGAAACCAGTCATCCAATAATGGCTTTAGGTGAAAGGTATAACTCACAATATCTAATAACGGCTTTAGATAAGTGTGAACAAAGACTACATTCAAGAATGGCATTGAATGCAAAGAAACCAGTCATCCAATAATGGCTTTAGATGAAAGGTATAACTCACAATATCTAATAATGGCTTTAGATAAGAGTGAACAGAGACTACATTCAAGAATGGCATTGAATGCAAAGAAACCAGTTTTCCAATAATGGCTTTGAATGAAAAGATAGGTAACATTTGGTAGGCACCAAGTAAGTTTGACTTTGACCACAAGGTAAGACGTGGATAACGACACGACCTCGGGTGAAATGCAAATGAGGATGAAACACTCATGCTATGCATATGGTATAAATTATGCAGATGATATATGATCAAATGCAGATGCAGATGTAGATGACACAGCTCGACTCATTTGGGAAGAAGACAAGATTGGAAGACTGATTCCTCAACACGGGGATCACTGTCATTCTGCTTGGGGACTAGAGATGCTAACGCTTGAACCCACCTCTGCCACACTAGTAAACTGTATCCAAATTGATGATCCTTGTGGGAAGGATGAAGAGCTGCTTGGGGATTCTCCAAATAAACTGCCCCAGACTAGCTGATTATTGTAGATGAGCTGATCATTGCTTCAGCTTGATTGATTCTGGAAATGACCGTTTCATGGTTCTCTTAAAAAGCTTGCCCCAGTCAGAATCTTGAAAAAAAATCTTCCCTATAAACCAATTCTGAGAAGTCGCCATTAAACCACAAATCTTGAACTGATTCTCAACAGGATACGGAAGGAACTTGCCCCCGATTGGATCACCGACCAAGTTTCTCAAATGTTTGAAAATTCCTTAAGAAGACAGCTAGTTTGCAAACAAAAGTACATGGTAAATGCAAAGTTCATGCAACTTTTGAAATCAAAATCATTTTGAAAGAGGTGCAAAGTATATGGGATACTGGTCAGAACGCGGTGGTTCAAGACATTAAAGTGAAAAGTTTAAGCAAAGGGTGTAATGCCCAAAATAGATGATCTGCAAAGATCTTTGGAGTCAGTTTACGTAACCTTGATGTAGTATGCTTTCAAAATAACCTTGCTTCAGTTAGGTCTTTTGAGGGTTGTAACGTGGTCTGGTTCACAGTTTATGAAACAAAGGATAAAAGCTCAAAGTTTATTTGTGTCCACCCAATCTTCGTGATGAAATCCAGTCCTACGCTCAGTTAACTCAAACTATGCACTCAAATTCCCATAGGTTAGGAATTGCACTGATGATGATGGTGGTTCAAAATTCAATGGACTTGAGATGGAGGTCACTGCTCCCTTACAACTTTTGGTTGTCATACAAGCTTGTTCTTTCTTCTTTTCTTTTCTTTTTTCTTTTATTTTGTTGTTGTTGTATAAAGCAAGGTCTTGAGCTTCCTACCTTTCTTAGCTTATGCCTCGAAATGGACCCGGCTCATTCTTTGGGTAAGGATTTCTTGACGATCCTTCTTTATTTATCACTTTGGGAACAACTTGTACTACATTTATTCATTTAATTAGGAATACTTGAAAGGTTGTGAACGTCTGGCTTAATGACTACGATGAACCATCATTGGCGTTTGAACTGGAAAGACATCTTCAACACTTGTTTGTTGTGTGCGAAGGAAAATTTGTGAATGCAACCTTTTGTTGAAAGGCGTCTTGAATGCAACTCTTGTATTTGAAGGCACAATCAAGTTACTGAGAACTACCCTGCCCCAGGTTAAGATTGCGGGTTTTTATTTGTAAAGAAAGAAACTCCTACTTCTAGGCTCGAAGGGGTTAAAGAGGGGTTAACTTCCTTATTTCTCCAGTGTTTAGGAGTTGAAACAATGCCTTACATCATCAGCAAAGTTTTGATCTGAAAGCATACTAACATCAATTTGGGTATTGACGTTTTCATCATCCTCCCTCCAATCTTTGCATAATCAAAAGGAAAGTGGAAAAGAGATAAAGTATTTATTGAAAAAGAAAGCATAGAGATGTAAATAGCAAACACAAATGAATTGAATCAAAAAGTTGCAATGCTCATTTCATTAATTTTGAAAGTACAAACATAATTTGAAAGCAAACAGCTAGTACAAAATAAGGGAAATGCAAACAATAAGAAACAAGGCCTAGTGAATAATCAGAAACAAATATGAGTTGTCCTGTCTGAAACACTGGCTTTTAGGAAGATAGCATGCTGAAGTCGACTGAAGCTTCACTTGGTATAATCTGACAGCATTGTGCTCATAGAGAGAGTTCTCGAAAGTAGCTCGAGTAGTCTAGGCTGAAGTCGACTGAAGCTTCACTTGATGCAGCTGGCAGATGATTGACATTCTGCGTCTGAAATTAGCTCTAGTCCTGTATCGGTGTCGAAGAATCAGGTTGGCGACTTACAGACAGACTCTGGAATATAGAGACAGCTGGAGACGAGTAACTGGACAGACAAACGTATGCAATGAATCATGCAAAGATGCAAATGATATACAATGCAATGCAAACTGTAACACCCCATTTTAATTATTTAATCGTCGTGTGTTAATTTGTATTGTTTGGCCTTGTTAAGGGTGAGTGAAGGGTAGTGCCTTATTTAATTAGTGGGGATTAAAAACCTTAGCTAATAATAATGAAATAGCAGTGAAAATAATAATAGTAATATGGTTAGTAGTGTTATTATTATTATTCATATTATTATTATTATTATTAGGAATATTATTATAATTATTATTATTTTATTATTAATTAAATAAAAATCTGATGTAATTAATTAGATAATGGCTAATAGAAAATAATAAGGGCAGTTTTGTAATTATAGAATGATTAGTGAAAAATTGGTGGGGGTTTAGCCATAATCAGAATTTTAGAGAGAGAAGGAGAAAGGCTAAGAAGGGGAAGAACAAGGGTGTGCTAGGGCTATCATCTTCATCAGAATTTCGCAGGAAATTGATCAAAGATTCGAGGTAAGGGGGGAGAAACGGGTTTAATATTGGTGATATGTTCATGATAGGGTAGTGGGGAGTCCTTAACCCCGTAGGAATTCGTATGCAAAATGTTGTGTTATTGATTTGTGTATATGCCTGATGTGATGATGAAAGTGTGCATGAATTGATTCGTGTTAACATGATTTTTGTTGTTGTTGCTGTTGTCTGAATAACCTTTGTTGCAGATCTGTTTTTGACCCAATTTGGGATAATGATTTGGATTCTAAGACCTATAATCCAAGTAGTAATGATAGGTGAAGTTGTAATGTGAAATTATAAGTCCTAAAACTGATGTAGAAACACTTTTAGGAGTGGTCTGGGAGAATAGAAGAGAGATTATGTGACAGAAATTGGACTGATGTGAAAATGGGTATTTTTCACAGTTTCTGTCCATACGCGTACCAAGGAGGGTGATACGCGTATGGCTTGGCGTGCTATGGAGGCCTTACGCGTAACAGGCATGTTGTTACGCGTATGGAAAGGCTTTTTTAGGACAATACGCGTAGGAGGTGTCATGTGGCACGACCCTCTCCCCATACGCGTAAGGATACGCGTATGGTGGCTTGGCAATATGCGTATGGAGTAGCTATACGCGTATCCAGATCTGAGAAAGGAATTTGTGAAGGAATAGCTCTCTGCCCATGCACGTATGAGGTTAGGCAATACGCGTATGGCAGGGCGAGGCAGAAGGCCTTATGCGTCTGGTACGCGTATGCTTGGGCGGGAGAGTGTGGCAATACGTGTATGACTCAAGTCAGTACGCGTATGACCAGTGTGCGTGGAAAATTTTGGTGTTCTGCGATTTCTTTCCCGATTTCGCGTCCAATGTAGTTTCTTATGGTTTAGGAGGTTGGGATTAGATGCCAGAATTTGAGTAGTGTGAAATTGGTGACGAAAATAATTAATTTAATAATTTTAGGGAACTAATTAATTAATAGTTGATTGATGTTGTGTGAAGTAATCGTATGGTGTTGGATGTTGATGTGTGATTCAGGTGTGATCAGGAGGATCATGAACATGTATATATATGCCATTGTACATGTGTTTCATATGCATAATTGTGTCATGCATTTCATGGAATTGGTGGGATGAATCATTGCTCAGGAGGAGTGTATGTGATTCATCCGTACTCCGATTTGGAGAATGGTGGGGATATATCATTGCCAAGTAGGGGTGTATGTGATCTATCCGGGTTCGATTGAATGAACCATGATGTTGGTACCACATGCATTGTGTCTAATGTTGAGTCGCATTGCACCATTTTTGATATGTGTTGTTCGTATAGTGATGATTTGTTGACCAGTGGGTCGTAACTGTATGATTGTGTGTGAATACTTACCTTTAACATGTATTGTTTACCGTTAAGTATTGAATGTAATTCTCACCCCTTTGTTGTTGTTGTGTCTGTGCTTCTTCAGAAGTACAGATAATCCATGTACTTAGGTTGTTGGAGTGCGTGTTGCTTGTTCGAGTCGAAGGAGTCGCTCTGATACGTAACACGAGAATTATGGGGATTTCAATCATTTGTTATTTGTTATTCGTTTTTGTTACGTATCTTTCTCTTTGATGAATTCGTGGTGAACCGCGAGTTATGTGGAATTTTTCCGAAGTTATTGGAAGGTGGTCGTGAAATGAATAAATAAATTATTTTCCGCTGTTCTATTTCATTTAATAAAAGAAATTTGATGTTGGTTTTATGAATGTGGCATCCTACTTTATTTTTGGTGTAAAAACTCTGATTATTTCATAGAATTTTGTGTATTTTTCATAAATGGGAAAGTGGGGTGTTACAATTGGTATCAGAGCAGGTCGGTCTATCCGGCCAGGTGTAGTAGTTGAGTCTGTCCTTAGTATAGGAGTCGTTTGTGTGTTCTGACCTTATGATGATTGTTGACCAGTATGGCAGGAAGGAATGATGATGCTCTTGCTGCTGCTATGCAAGCCATGGCACAAGTTGTAAAGAACGCCAATCAGGCTGGAGGTGCTCAGTTTCGTGACTTGGCACAGTTCCAGAGCAATAAGCCGCCTACATATGAGGGAGGTATTTTGGATCCAGAGGCTGCACAGAAATGGCTGAAGGCTGTTGAGAAGATCTTCAGGACCATGGAATGCAGTGACGCTCAGAAGGTACGGTTTGGTACTCATATGCTGGAAGGGGAGGCTGAGGCCTGGTGGGACAACAGTCATCAAAGATTGGAAGCTGCAGGTACTGAGATTACTTGGGCAGTGTTTCAAGCTGAGTTTCTGGAAAAGTATTTTCTGGAAGATATTCGTAGTGCAAAGGAGGTTGAATTTTTGGAGCAGAAACAGGGTGATAAGACAGTTGCTGAATATGCTGCTCGGTTTGAAGAGTTGGTTCAGTATTGTGCTCATTACAATACTGAGGAAGCTATGACTTCGAAGTGCTTGAAGTTTGAGAATGGGCTGCGTCCCGAGATCAAACTGGGCATTGCTTGTCAGAAAATAAGAAATTATCCAGAACTGGTAAGCAGAAGCAGAATCTATGACAATGATAACAGATCCAGAATTGCTCATTACAAGGCTGTGAATGAGAAGAAGGGTAAGCAGAGGTTTGGAGGTACTCCTTATAGTGCTCCAGCTGATAAGGGGAACCAGAAAACTGATGTAGGAAAGAAACCAAAGGAGAAAGGAGTAGGTTCTGATACTCTCAAGTGTTTCCGATGTGGTGGTGCGGGTCACCGTGCTAATAACTGTCCGAATGAGGTGAAGAAGTGTTTTAAGTGTGGTAAGCCTGGTCATGTTATAGCAGATTGCAGAGCCACTATGTCTACTTCTTATAATTGTGGAGAGAAGGGTCACATCAGCAGTCACTGTGAGAAGCTGAGGAAGTCTTAGGCGTCTCAAACTGGTGGGAAGGTGTTTGCCTTGGTGGGAGCCCAATCCACTGATGAGGAGCGTTCCGTCAAAGGTACTTGCTTTATTAATGACATTCCTTTGATTGCTACCATTGACACGGGTGCAACCCACTCGTTTATTTCTGTTGACTGTGTGAAGAGATTAGGGATTATGCCATCTACTCTAGAGCAGAGGATGACAATTGAAACTCCATCTATTGGTTCTTTGGTTACTTCTTTGGTGTGTTTGAGTGTCCGCTGACCATGTTTGGTAGAGATTTCAGAGTGAACTTGATTTGTTTGCCACTCGGTAATCCCGATGTTATTTTGGGAATGAACTGGTTGGAGTTCAACCAGGTTTATATTGATTGCTTCAGGAAAACGTTACTGTTTCTTACTCCTGAAGAGGAAGCATTAGCAGATTCGCTATCTAGCAGGGAGTTGAGGGCGTTGTTGGAGGATGAAGCGAAGCTATTTGCAGTGTTTGCCTCGTTATCTGTTGAAAGCAAGGCTTCAGTTAATGAATTACCAGTAGTGAATGAATTTCCTGAAGTGTTTCCAGATGACATCACAGAATTGCCTTCGACAAGGGAAGTTAAATTCACTATTGATCTTGTACTGGTACTAGACCTATCTCTATGGCACCCTACAGGATGTCTGCATCAGAATTGGCAAAGTTGAAATCTCAGTTCGGGGAATTGCTCGACAAGAAGTTTATTAGACCAAGTGTGTCGCCGTGGGGAGCTCCAGTGTTGTTGGTGAAAAAGAAGGATGGTAGTATGCGTCTGTTCATTGATTACCGTCAGTTGAATAAAGTGACCATTAAGAATAAGTATCCACTTCCGAGGATTGATGACTTAATGGATCAGCTGGTAAGAGCTCGTGTTTTCAGCAAAATTGATCTGAGGTCGGGTTACCATCAGATTAGAGTAAAGGAAGGTGATATTCAGAAGACTGCTTTCAGAACTCGCTACGGACATTACGAATATGCAGTGATGCCTTTCGGAGTGTCTAATGCGCCGGGTGTGTTTATGAAATATATGAATCGCATCTTCCACTCTTATTTGGATCAGTTTATTGTGGTATTTATTGATGATATACTGATTTATTCTAAGTCTGACGAGGACCATGCAGGACACTTGAGAATCGCATTGCAGGTGTTGAAAGATAATAAATTGTTTGGAAAGTTCTCGAAGTGCAAATTCTGGTTGAAGAGTGTGAGTTTCTTGGGTCATGTTATCTCTGGTGATGGTATAGCGGTGGACCCATCTAAAGTAAGTGCAGTACTTCAGTGGGAGCCTTCGAAAACAGCAACGGAGATTAGAAGCTTTTTGGGTTTAGCAGGTTACTATAGAAGATTCATTGAAGGGTTTTCTAAATTGGCATTGCCATTGACTCAGCTAACCAGGAAGAATCAAGCTTTTGTTTGGGATACTGCCTATGAGGAAAGTTTTGAGGAACTGAAGAAAAAATTGACTACGACACCAGTGTTAATTCTACCAAGTCCAAATGATCCTTATGTAGTGTATTGTGATGCGTCTAAGATGGGATTAGGCGGTGTGTTAATGCAAGATAGCAAGGTAGTGGCTTATGCTTCACGACATTTGAGGGTGCATGAGAGGAACTATCCTACTCATGATCTTGAATTAGCTGCAATGGTATTCGTGTTAAAAATCTGGAGGCATTATTTGTATGGAACAAGATTTGAAGTATTCAGTGATCACAAGAGTCTGAAATACTTATTCGATCAGAAGGAGTTGAATATGAGGCAGAGAAGGTGGTTAGAGTTCTTAAAGGATTATGATTTCAATTTGAGTTACCATCCGGGAAAAGCTAATGTTGTAGCAGATGCTCTGAGTCGGAAGACAATCCATATGTCAGCCTTGATGGTGAAAGAAATGGAATTGATTGAGCAGTTTAGAGACTTGAGTATGGTTTGTGAAACTACACCAGAAAGTATTAGATTGGGTATGCTGAAGGTGAATAATGACTTTTTGGATGTAATTAAAGAAAATCAGAATCTGGATGTGAAATTAGTGGACTTGACGCTTACAAGAGGGGATGATTCTGATAGTGACTTTAAAGTGGATAATGTTGGTGTGTTGAGGTTCCGGGGCAGAATTTGTGTACCGGATAATGAGGAATTAGAAAAGGCAATCTTAGAGGAAAGTCATCGGAGTAGCTTGAGTATTCATCCGGGAGCTACAAAGATGTATCAAGACTTGACGAAGTTATTTTGGTGGTCCGGTATGAAGAGGGACATAGCTCAGTTTGTTTATGCTTGTTTGATATGTCAGAAGTCGAAAGTAGAGCACCAGAAGCCGTCGGGATTAATGCAACCGTTGGAAATTCCGGAATGGAAATGGGACAGTATTGCTATGGACTTTGTTACTGGTTTGCCAAATACGGCGAGAGGCTTTGATGCTATTTGGGTAGTGGTGGATCGACTTACGAAGTCCGCATATTTTATACCAATTAACATCAGTTTCCCATTATCGAAGCTGGCGGAGATTTATATCAGGATAATTGTGAAGTTACATGGTGTTCTGTCGAGCATAGTGTTGGATAGAGATCCGAGGTTTACTTCAGAATTTTGGAGGAGTCTGCAGGAAGCCTTGGGTTCTAAGTTGAAATTGAGCTCGACTTATCATCCACAGACCGATGGTCAGTCAGAGAGGACTATTCAGTCGTTGGAGGACTTGCTGAGAGCCTGTGTATTGGAAAAACTTGGTGCGTGGGATACTCATTTGCCATTGATTGAGTTCACATAAAACAATAGCTACCATTCTAGTATTGGCATGGCACCTTTTGAAGCTTTGTATGGTAGGAGATGTAGAACGCCTCTGTGTTGGTATGAGACTGGTGAGAATGTGGTGCTTGGACCGGAAATTGTGCAACAGACTACTGAGACCATTCAGATGATCTGTAAGAAGTTGAAAGCGTCTCAGAGTAGACAGAAAAGTTATCATGATAATCGGAAGAAAAATTTGGAATTCAGTGAAGGTGATCACGTGTTCCTGAGAGTTAACCCAGTGACCGGTGTCGGACGTGCATTAAAATCGAAGAAGTTGGATCCTAAGTTTATTGGACCGTATCAAATCTTGCAGAGGGTTGGTGCAGTCACTTATAGAGTGGCGTTACCGCCTGAACTTTCGAACTTGCATGACGTGTGGAGGCGATGCCGATAAGGATCAAAGATCGCAAGATGAAACAACTCAGAAGAAAGGAGATACCTCTGGTGAGAGTAGCTTGGGGAGGAGCTGCTGGCGGAAGTGTGACCTGGGAGCTGGAGAGCAGGATGCGAGAGTTGTATCCGGAGCTATTTCCATCAGGTACATTTTCGAGGACGAAAATAATTTAAGTGGGGGAGAGTTGTAACACCCCATTTTAATTATTTAATCGTCGTGTGTTAATTTGTATTGTTTGGCCTTGTTAAGGGTGAGTGAAGGGTAGTGCCTTATTTAATTAGTGGGGATTAGAAACCTTAGCTAATAATAATGATATAGCAGTGAAAATAATAATAGTAATATGGTTAGTAGTGTTATTATTATTATTATTATTAGGACTATTATTATAATTATTATTATTTTATTATTAATTAAATAAAAATCTGATGTAATTAATTAGATAATGGCTAATAGAAAATAATAAGAGCAGTTTGGTAATTATAGGATGATTAGTGAAAAATTGGTGGGGGTTTTAGCCATAATAAGAATTTTAGAGAGAGAAGGAGAAAGGCTAAGAAGGGGAAGAACAACGCTGTGCTAGGGCTATCATCTTCATCAGAATTTCGTAGGAAATTGATCAAAGATTCGAGGTAAGGGGGGAGAAACGGTTTAATATTGGTGATATGTTCATGATAGGGTAGTGGGGAGTCCTTAACCCCGTAGGAATTCGTATGCAAAATGTTGTGTTATTGATTTGTGTATATGCCTGATGTGATGATGAAAGTGTGCATGAATTGATTCGTGTTAACATGATTTTTGTTGTTGTTGCTGTTGTCTGAATAACCTTTGTTGCAGATCTGTTTTTGACCCAATTTGGGATAACGATTTGGATTCTAAGACCTATAATCCATGTAGTAATGATAGATGAAGTTGTAATGTGAAATTATAAGTCCTAAAACTGATGTAGAAACACTTTTAGGACTGGTTTGGGAGAATAGAAGAGAGATTATGTGACAGAAGTTGGACTGATATGAAAATGGGTATTTTTCACAGTTTCTGCCCATACGCGTACCAAGGAGGGTGATACGCGTTTGGCTTGGCGTGCTATGGAGGCCTTACGCGTAACAGGCATGTTGTTACGCGTATGGCAAGGCTTTTTGAGGGCAATACGCGTAGGAGGTGTCATGTGGCATGGCCCTCTGCCCATACACGTAAGGATACACGTATGGTGGCTTGGCAATACGCGTATGGAGTAGTTATACGCGTATCCAGATCTGAGAAAGGAATTTGTGAAGGAATAGCTCTCTGCCCATATGCGTATGAGGTTAGGCAATACGCGTATGGTAGGGCGAGGCAGAAGGCCTTACGCGTCTGGTACGCGTATGCTTGTGCGAGAGAGTGTGGCAATACGCGTATGACTCAGGTCAGTACGCGTATGACTAGTGTGCGTGGAAAATTTGGGTGTTCTGCGATTTCTTTCCTGATTTCGCGTCTAATGTAGTTTCTTATGGTTTGGGAGGTTGAGATTAGATGCCAGAATTTGAGTAGTGTGAAATTGGTGACGAAAATAATTAATTTAATAATTTTAGTGAAGTAATCGTATGGTGTTGGATGTTGATGTGTGATTCAGGTGTGATCAGGAGGATCATGAACATGTATATATATGCCATTGTACATGTGTTTCATATGCATAATTGTGTCATGCATTTCATGGAATTCGTGGGATGAATCATTGCTCAGGAGGAGTGTATGTGATTCATCCATACTCCGATTTGGAGAATGGTGGGGATATATCATTTCCAAGTAGGGGTGTATGTGATCTATCCGGGTTCGATTGAATGAACCATGATGTTGGTACCACATGCATTGTGTCTAATGTTGAGTCGCATTGCACCATTTTTGATATGTGTTGTTCGTATAGTGATGATTTGTTGACCAGTGGGTCGTAATTGTATGATTGTGTGTGAATACTTACCCTTATCATGTATTGTTCACCATTAAGTATTGAATGTAATTCTCACCCCTTTGTTGTTGTTGTGTCTGTGCTTCTTCGGAAGTACAGATAATCCATGTACTTAGGTTGCTGGAGTGCGTGTTGCTTGTTCGAGTCGTAGGAGTCGCTCTGATACGTAACACGGAAATTATGGGGATTTCAATCATTTGTTATTTGTTATTCGATTTTGTTACGTATCTTTCTCTTTGATGAATTTGTGGTGAACCGCGAGTTATGTGGAATTTTTCCGAAGTTGCTGGAAGGTGGCCGTGAAATGAATAAATAAATTATTTTCCGCTGTTCTATTTCATTTAATAAAAGGAGTTTGATGTTGGTTTTATGAATGTGGCATCCTACTTTATTTTTGGTGTAAAAACTCTGATTATTTCATAGAATTTTGTGTATTTTTCATAAATGGGAAAGTGGGGTGTTACACAAACAGGATGCAAAACACATGCAACAGGACCAAAGGTTTGAGATCACGGCATGGAGTCTGGGTAAAGAACCAACCACGGGGTGTGTACTAGGGTTACTGTATCCGGATAACAGGGTTCTAAGAAGTTCCCAGAGTCAATAACCCATCTTTCGGATTTTATCGACTTCCCGAATGACTCGGTAATCGATAAAATTCTCAAGAGAATCTCGTCTGAGTGTAGTATCGCGTGACAACCATTTCAGAAATAGTCTCCCTCATGGTCACCGCACTACATCCTAAGAGGCCAAGTGGGGTTAAAGGTAACTAAGGTTCTCAGTCTTGACAGTACCTATGTCGAGAGTAGCACGTTTTCACGAATAGACTCGCTCAACATGACTAAACTCTCAAGAGGGCCTAAACTGAGTGATGGTGTCTCAAGTCAACTTTTCCAGGAATCGACTCCCTCAAAGCCTCCTTGAATATACCATCGTCCTATAATAAGTGCACTCAAGTCCGGGTATAGGACTTATCTCACCACTCAAAGTAACAACCATGCACACAGAAAAAGCCCAAGCACAATAGGTATATATATATATACAGATATAAATATACAAATGTACAAGCAAGCAAACATATAAATAACACAAATACAAACAAGATAGGTTTAACCCTCTTAGGGGGATGTCCCCAGTGAAGTCGCCATTTCCCTTACAAGCAAACATAACATAACACAAACAAACAAGAGGTTCCCGTAGAGTACTACGGATACTTAGGGTGCTAATACCTTCCCTTAGTATAACCAACCCCCGAACCTAGATTCTCTTATTAGGGTTTTCGGTCTTTACCCTTTCCTTTGGATAAATCAAAGCTCGGTGGTGAATTTTATGTTTTGTGATTCAAGTTAATTCAATAGCTTGATATCCGATTCTCACCGCAACACCTGCTCTAATGCCAAATGTGAGTATTAAAAGTAATCTAAGAGGGGGATGAATTAGATTAATTGGCCTTTTTGAAATCTTCTAGTTTTATGAGCGATAACAAGTGTTCTTATTTTTCCATAAATGATATGAACGTTAAAAAAAAGTGACTAAGTGCAAAAAAATAAAAGACACCAAGATGTATACTAGTTCCTTTTTCCAAGCAAGGGTACATCTAGTCCCCTCACACTCTATGAGAGATTTTCAATTTGTTAGTACTTGTACAATCCTCACACCAAGGTCACTCATACATTTATCTAACATATATAAGAAAACACACCACTTTCTTTTACAGTTGAATAAAAAGCACACCACTTATTTCATCAAATAATGATCACTTAACACTTTGTGATCCAAACAAAAATTTAAGTAAGTACTTGAAATACGTTGTTTTAACAATTTAACCAATTTGTATATAGAAAATATTATAATTCAAAGATTCACCCTAAGTGCTCAAGAACCATATTCTGATAAATATGAAAATGTATGCAAAAGTTCTTGGAAGAAATAATGTTGTAACACTTGAATTGTGAGAATTTTTTTTAAAAGGTGGTTTAAAATGGTAGAAAAATTCTGACTTTATAGTGTTTATGATACCTCTAGAAATCCTAAAAACCTTCTGAAAGTATTCATGATTAATTGGCATGGTTTCAAGAAAGGATGCAAAGAACAAGTTCCATGAAAGGGTGTAAACTTCATTCATAATTTTTCAGAAATTTAACAGTTACAATCGATTGTCTTATACCCAACATTTAAAAGAATTCAAAAATTTCCTTGTCACAATCAATTGCATATACATGACAATCGATTGTCATGCTTAAAAGATGCAATTTTCCCTTTGGCAGAATGTTATGCAAAATTGTGACAATCAGTTGTAGAACATGTTAATCGATTGGCATACTTCAAAAAGTCAATTTTCACTAAGTTTTTTTGAAACAAATGAAATACTTGATGCATGAATGATTTTTTTCAAGTAAGAGAGTTTGAGCTCTTAGTATATAAATAATGAAACACATATTTGTACCTTAAATCCATAAGACACTCTTGATCTTGATTTAAAAAAATATCTCATGAAACTCGAAATATTTTTGGTCTTGACTTTATCAAAAACATCATGATCTTCTTTGTCAAACATCTGTATTCATCAAAACATAAAGCCATATAGAAGCTTGTCTTCACACGTTTAAGACGAGACAAAAATTTTATATACCTAGGAAAATGCGCAAGGAGAAGACATTCACAGTTCACTAATTTATTTGACTATTGCCTTACTGGTCTTCATTATTAAAATTATCATTGATGTTATTTTACAAGTACAATTTAAAAAATATGATAATTTGATGTTGATTCAATACTAGACACATATTTATTTTTTCTTTATTAATTAAATTAATATCGATAAATCAAATAATTCTATCATTCAAAAAATTAAAAACAACAATTATACTATCTTTCTAAGTACAAAGGCGGGTAAAGCAAATAAAATCTCTCTAAAAGGGGTCCACGTGAGTAATCCCAAAGGTTCACCTGGTCAAGAACACACCTTCTCTTTGGACACTTATTTTAAGAAGACAATCTCAAAGTAAGGGTTAGTGGTAAAAAGGGTTAACAAGAAGCAAAAAGTCAGGAGTGTGAAAGAGGTTATTAAGCTTTTAGGAAGGAAGCCTTCAAGGCCCAAGTAAAGAGTGTTAGGCATAGTTGATCCACTGGTTACAAACACAAATGTTGATCTGATTGAATATTTTTCTCAACCTTCTTTCTTTTGTGAGTGCATTCTTCAACTTAGCAATGTTTTGAATGATGTCAAAACTAGGAGTAAGACTTAGACTTAGAGTTTTCGTATATTGGACGGTTTCAACCAAAATTTAGAAGTGCATTGAATCATTTTAGCCCTAGGATGCATATAAATGTTTGTGAAAAGCCTTAGGCATGTACTACACATCAAAAATCAAGTCGTTTGTGCAAGCACAACTGCACATGCCGACCTGTATGTGCTCAGGCCGACCTATAGAAGCTTTTGCTTCAGTACAACTATACAGGCCGACACATAAGATTACAGGTAAGCTCCCACGCTCAAATAATGAAGCATGTGGATTCTGTCCATAGGTCTCCTTCTTTAGGTCGACCTAAAGACCTTGACAGGCTGACCTATTACTTTCATAGGTCGACTTGTAGCCGTCAAAAATAAAATTATGTTTTCCATCTTATTTTTTCTTGCATTCTTTTTGCCTAAATTCCACTCACATATATATACACATACATGCACCTTTATCTAGGATGGTACTAGTGAATTACCTATACGAAACTAGATTACAAACCATTCCCATCATCTTTAACCTCTTTTATATGCATACACACAATTGAACTATACATAATAATTTTTCGATTGGGTGACCATCTAGATTAGGGTTGATAACTGTCATACCCCAAATTTTGACCACTAAGATTTCCATCATTGTGCAAATCATCATCACAATATGGATGTATCATTATGCCTCATCAGTCTCCCCAAAGATGGGTGAGCATTCACTACAAACCAGAGTTAGGGTTTCAAGCCCTCTAAGAGCATTTAGACAAAGGATCAATCAAGGAATGACATGATCTTCAACTTGTCTAAACTCTCCAACACCTATAAAGGATCAAGAGGACCCCCACATCAAGAACCAAGCACAAATTTGCTACATTCCAAGTGGATTAAGCCTCAAGATCGCCAATGTCACCAAATTAGGGTTTTGGTCGACCAGGGCCTCCAGATGGGAATTTTCCTCTGAGCATGAGCCAATGCTTCAAAGCATAACCTAAGATACTCCAAGGGACCTCATGGACCCAATCATCAAGTCAATTTAACCTCAGGGGATGAATCCACCAAAAATCAGGAATTAGGGTTTCTTGACCTAATTCACCCCTAAGTTGACTTTTGGGACAAAACATGAGCCTTTACTTTCAGTGCCATCCCTGAAAGTTCACAGTCCTTTACTGTTGTCTTGAATACTGTGATTCCTTTTATCCAATGCTTTCTTGGGTATCCCCTTATTCATATTCGTTCAATGCTTTCTTGGACGTTATGGTTTCTTTTATCCAATGCCTTCTTGGATTTCATCTTTTGCCTCATTTGCGTCTGATGCCTTCTCAGATATTATGAGTTTACCTTTCGTTCAAAGCTATTATTGAATGTCTGGTGTCCTTTTATCCAATGCTGTCTTGAATACTATGATTCCTTTTATCCAATGCTTTCTTGGGTATCCCCTTGTTCATTTTCGTTCAATGCTTTCATGGACGTTGTGGTTTCTTTTATCCAATGCCTTCTTGGATTTCACCTTTTGGCTCATTTGCGTCTGATGCCTTCTCAGATATTATGAGTTTACCTTTCATTCAAAGCTATTACTGAATGTCTGGTGTCCTTTTATCCAATGTTGTCCTGGATCTCTACCTTTCTCACGTTCTTCTAAGGCCATTATTAGATATTGTGAGTTATACCTTTCATTCAAAGCCATTATTGGATGTCTGGTTTCTTTACCATCCGATGCCTTTCCAGATGTGTCTCTCTTTCTGATGTTTTTCCAGATCGAGTCTTTGTTCACTTTTATCTAAAGCCATTATTAGATATTGTGAGTTATACCTCTCATTCAAAGCCATTATTGGATGTCCGGTTTCTCTACCATCTGATGCCTTTCCGGATGTGTCACACTGTCTGATGTTTTTATAGATCGAGTCTTTGTTCACTTTTATCTAAAGCCATTATTAGATATTGTGAGTTATACCTTTCATTTAAAGCCATTATTGGATGACTGGTTTTTTTTGCATTCAATGGCATACTTGAATGTAATCTCTGTTCACATTCATCTAAAGCTATTATTAGATATTATGATTTGTACCTTTCATTCAAAGCCATTATTGAATGTCTGGTGTCCTTTTATCCAAGGCCTTCTTGGATTACCCTGCTTTTGTTCACTTTCATCTGATGTTTTCTCAGATTTAACATTTTATCTCATTCTTATCTGATGCTTTCTTAGATATTATGAGTTTACCTTTCATTCAAAGCCATTATTGGATGATTGGTTTCTTTGCATCCAATGCTGTCTTGGACCCCTATTTGTTCACTTTCACCTGATGCTTTCTCAGATATTGTGATTTGTACCCTTCATTCAAAGCCATTATTGGATGTCTGGTTTCTTTTGCCATCTGATGTTTTTTTTCTGGATGTGCCTTTCTCTGTCTCTTCTGGCTTTTCTTGAAGATCCCGTTTGAACTCTTCAGTATAAGAAAATCCCAGAAAATCTTTTGTTGATGTCTATCCTTTTATTTCAAATTGATCCCCAGAAGAGATCACGTCTTCTTTCTGGTTCCATGCCCAGTAAATAGTGTGCTTTTATTTTCCCTAGTGTTTCCTCAGAGTCTCCCCATATAGTCTCTTATGTTGGTTTAGTTTGTATCCCCAGTGAGTTTTCCTCATGGATACTAACCTTCATCCTTTCCTAGTAAGCTCTCTGTGGTGGTTTTCTCTCTATTCCTGGTGTCTGGTCTGTCTGCACCTTTGCATCTATCATGATATCATATCATCATACTAGAAGTTCATGGCATGTAAGAATTTGCATGTCTGCTGCTTATCCTTAACATCTGCATTCCATCTAAGGCAAAATTTTCGGTTTGCTATATTTAAATACCTTTCACCTTGATGCCCCGAGGATTTCCATTCCTCGTGCCATCCAGAAAAGCTATTTAAATAGGGGCAACTATTGTCCCCCAAATTTTACCCCTTAGATGTCACAACATCTTGCATTGACATTTAGGTTCAATCATCTATGCATTGTTAACTAACCATTTCATTTTACCAGTTTGTTTCTTCTGAGAAAAGCCAAGACTTATACAAAGAGGCGGGCAAAGTCTCCTGAGCCAAGCTCCCATCTGATTCAAAGAGAGAAAGACAGTTAAGGCTCAAAATGCAACCATGTGAGCTCACTTACATATTAGAGGTCTCATCCACCAAGAAATCAAGATCATCTGACTTTCATCAGCAAGTGCCTTGAGCCACAAGTTCACCCTGCCTCCAATTAGGGTTTTTCCAAGACAAGACAATCATGACCTTTGATTTTGACCAAAATTTGTTCTCAAACCCTAGGACTTGACTCCACATGATAAAAGACATCCCTGGAGACCATCATTGAGCCTTAGATATGATTAAAAAAGCAAGATCATCAGAAATCATTCCAGTACATTCATAGTTGAAATTAGGGTTTTGACTGAGGCCCTAATCCTCGAGATTTTGATCCAAAATGAAGCCTTCAAGTCCTCAATCCATCATGACATGTCTCATTGATAAGTTAAGACATGAGAGATCAAGTTTTAAGAAGTTTCTTGCAAAGGAAGCAAGGTTTGGTTCATGAAACTTTTCAAATGTGGAGATTTCTTTACTTGTGCCAAAATTGAAACAGTCATAACTTTCAAACCACACATCCAAATTGAGTGACTCAATGCTCAAATGGAATCTCTTTCCATGATATTCAAAACTTATTAGAGGACCCTCTTTCAAAAAATGCATGGTTTTTAAGTTACAAGACTTGGAAGATAAATCACCCGTGGGGACTTGGTGAAAATTAAGCTTTTTCCCCATAATTTGCACATCACTTCAACTCAAATTTTCATACAGTTCCAAGCCTCAAATAAAAAATCCTTGAACATGAAAGTTGTAGAGGGCACTGAGAGCTTTCCAAAAAGTACAAGAACTCCTCCATCCATTGAGTGAACTGAGAGATTCGAATTATTGAAGTTTGAGGTCCATTTCTTGAATTTCAAGTTATCAACTTGTGCATAATGGTGCATTACTCTTTTAATCACCCAAAACCTTCACTCTTATGATGTTTAAGTGCAAGATTACCACATTCAAACCTCTACCACGATTTGTACCAAGCTGAGACATTAAAATATTGAGGTATTATGCAAGATGGTGCAACTTGACATGAAAGAGAAACTTTTTTCCAACACCAAAGCATGGCGGCCACCTTTCTCCTTGACACTTGGGGCCTGAACCAATCCAATCAATCCACATTGCCACAGAGCCTATAACTATGGCTTTTGAAGACTCTTTGCCTCATCATACAACTGGCACAATGGAGATTTTAAAAAAAAGGGCACAGTTGGCAAGTTGTGGATTCTGACCATACCTTAAACTCTCAACTTCTCCTATAAATAAAGGCTCCATCTTCATTCCAAAGCACACCTGAATCACCTTAAAACCAAGGCTAATCCTTTCTCCATTCTCTCATCTCCATCTTCTTGCAAACATGCAAGAACACCTCAAACATCCATATCCCTCGTGCATTCACTCCCAAACTCTACAAACCTTCTCTAAGCATCACATAGAGAAGCTTCACACCCTCAAACCCTAACTGAAACACCCCTACCATCATCTGCCATTTTTGGACTTCAAGTTGCAAGAGGTATCGCGTTCCATATCTCCAGGGGATTTCAATCAGTTCAGGCACTCTAATCATTTCTCCTAGCATCAACAAGCACAAAGGGGATCTTATTTCATTTCTGTAAGCTCATTTGAAGAGGCCTTGGACTGTCTCCAAGAGTTAAGGTTCTTGAATCTTCAAACTCTCATGTCCACGCATCGTGTTGTTTACTTTTGAATGCGAAAATATAATATGTTTATTGCTTGTTGATTCTGGATAGAAAGTTGCCATGCTTGGTTGAGAACCTACTTGTTATAACATGTTGAAACTTTGTGGTGTTGCACTGTTGTTTACTCTCTTCAGAACTATATGGTTATTGTTAGTTGAAAATAATGTTATATTTGAATTCCTTGTTAAAAATGCTACAAGTTTCATTTTTTACAAAGTTGAATTTGGTTGAGAAACAAGAGAGAAAGAAGGAATTGAAGTTCTGGCCATGGTTGTAGTTTTAGGGTTCGTGAGAGAGGAGAGTAAGAACGAGAGAAGAAGAAGAAGAGGAGATGGTGGCCTCCAGTCTGTCCCATGTGGCGCTAAGGTGGCCGTCTGGTTGAGGTTTTAAAATAAAAACAATTTAAATCCATTTAGTTAACGAATGAAGGCGTAGCACCGATGGTCCATGGAGGGTTTTGTGAGTATTGGCAAGCGAAGGGTCCGGGGTTCGAATCTCCCTCTCCCCAGACCTTTTCCTTTTTATTTTTTCCAATCTGTTTCGCTTGCCTTGTTTTATTATCTTATGTTTGCCTTTGTTTTCACACTGCGCGTGTAGCCCAGATGGCGAGGGTTTTGGGCATTCAGCATTGGGACGTGGGTTCAACACCCATGTGGGACATTTCCAATTTTTTTTATCACTTGTTCCATTTTTCCTTTTTTTATGGTTTATACCTTGTTTTCAAAAGATCATAACTTGCTTATTTTTCACTCTTTTGATCCATTCTTTTTGCAAAATGTTCCTTAACATGTATTTTTTCTGATTATGGAAAGAAATTGGTAAAAATGATTATTTTTGAAACATTTGTTAATGTTGGAAGTGAAAGACTTTTTAGGGTTTCCATAAAAGAACATCTTAATTTTCTCTTGTTTTCTTTGCCATGTTCCTTTGTTCATATTGATGAAATGTGACCTAATACATGTTGTTCAAATCTTGCATGATGTTGTAACGTTGCATAGTTTGTTTCACTTGATTTTCTTGAAGTTTAATGTGTTATTACATGTAAATATCCATTGAAATGCCATGAGATCTCTTTAGATCATTTGCCTTGTAACATAAGATTGTTTGATTAAATGTATGACATGTCTATGTTTTGAAGCTTGAATGCCATGATTGGAACGATGTTTGAGTACTTATTTGTCTTGAATTTGTCACCTTTGAATGCATGAACCTTGAAAAGTTGTCACATTATTTTACTTATACTACTTGTGTTTGCTAAACATTCCCATATGTTCTCCCCATGTTATGTCTTGGTCTTTACCATGCTCATACTTGCATCTTGTTTATGATGTTTTGGTTATCTTACAACTCTGTTAAGACTCCCCCAGGCGAGGTAAGCCCTCCTCCTTAACCCTCATTGCTTCCCCTCCTTCCAAAGGAAAAGTCTCTATTGACCGCAAGGTCATAGATAGCTCATTACCCATTTTAACCTAGCCTTAGGTTTGGATTCGCCGCACTCCACGTAGGTGTCTTGCTGTCAGACCCTACTTTACGTGAACATTTCATTCCCTTTTAACCTATCCTTTCCCAAGAGATAGCCATTAATCTCTTATAACTATAACCCTTCTTTAACATAAATAAGAGATACCCATTAATCTCTTCTCCTTCACCAACTTTTAACCCTTCACAATCCTTTCACAAGAGATAGCCATTAATCTCTTATAACTCTTAACCTTTCTCTTAGCCTTCATAAGAGATATCCATTAATCTCTTCTCCTTCAAGACGACTTAACCCTTCACAATACTTTCACAGGATATAGCCATTACTCTCTTTCTCCTAACCAATCAATCCTCACAAGCTTTGCTTTCTAGCTTTTCACCCTACTTTCCCTTGGAACCTTGATCATAGTCAAGAGTTCCTCACCCCCATTGAGGGGAACTACGAATACTCTGATTCCATTCCCGTTAGGATACGTAGGCACGAGATGCGATGTCTTGCCGAGATACTTAATGTATATACCCCTAGGTCTTTCCCTTAGCACTTTTTTCTTAGCAAGCAAACAATAACATAACACAAACAAACAAGAGGTTCCTGTAGAGTACTACAGATACTTAGGGTGCTAATACCTTCCCTTAGTATAACCAACCCTCGAACCTAGATTCTCTTATTAGGGTTTTCGTTCTTTACCCTTTGCTTTGGATAAATCAAAGCTCGGTGGTGAATTTCAAAGATGTGTGATGCGAGTTAATTAATAGCTTGTTATCCGATTCTCACCACAACAGAAAATGGCGACATCATTGGGGATGACTCCCCTAAGAGGGTTAAACCTATCTTGTTTGTATTTGTTTTATTTATATGTTTGCTTGCTTGTACATTTGTATATTTATATCTGTATATACCTGTTGTGCTTGAGTTTTTCTGTGTGCAGGATGGTTACCTTTAGTGGTGAGGATATGTCCTATACCCGGACTTGATCGTACATTTATGATAGGACGATGGTATATTCAAGGAGGCTTTGAGGGAGTCAATTCCTGAAAAAGTTGACTTTAGACACCATCACTCAGTGAGTCCCTCTTGAGAGTCTAGTCATGTTGAATGAGTTTATTCGTGAAAACGTGCTACTCTCGACATAGGTGCCATCGATACTGAGAACTGTAGTTACCTTTAACCCCACTTGGTCTTTTAGGACGTAGTGCGGTGACCATGAGGGAGTCTATTTCTGAAATGGTCGTCACGCGATACTATACTCAGACGAGATTCTCTTGAGAATATTATTGACTACCGGGTTATTCGGGAAATCGATAATATCCGAAAGATGTGTTGTTGACTCTGGGAACTTCTTAGAACCCTGTTTTACAGATACAAGAACCCTAGTACACACCTTGTGATTTGTTCTTTACCCAGACTCCATGCTGTGATCTCAAACCCTTGATCCTGTTGCCTGTGTTTTGCATCCTGTTTACATCGCATTGCATATCATTTGCATCTTTGCATGTTTCATTGCATACGTCTATTCGTCCAGTGACTCATCTCCAGCTATCTCTATCTTCCAGTGTTGTCTGTGAGTCGTCAAGCTGATTCCTCGAGACCGATACCAGACTAGAGCTAACTATAGATGCAAGATGTCAGAGCAAGAGGCACACAATGCTGAGGTCCGAATGGAAATTGATGACCTCAAATCGAGCATGACCAAACTAACTGAGATGCTTCAAGTTTTGATTGCTAGAGGAGAACCTCCCCAAAGAACTGTCATCCAGGAAGTTTCAAGTGTTGATCCTCCACCGGGTGAAATGCCACCTTCAACTTGGCCCGAGTTTGGTTTGCCACACAATTATTCTCCGTCGATTGTATCTACTGCTATGCCTGTATTTCAAGCTCCTGTTTTTGTTGAGCCCAGACCTACAGTCCATGCTGCTCCACAGACTGTTCGAGCTTCTTTTGAGAATCCTCTCTTTGCGTACAATGGTGCCAATGCTCAGGATGAAGACTGTGAAGACTTTGTTGAACCTGAAGTTGTCCGTGACCAGTTTCAAACTTTAGACAAAAGACTCAAAGCTGTTGAGGGTACTGACTTTTTCAATATGGATGCAGACAACATGTGCTTAGTGTCTGATCTTGTTATGACTGCTAAGTTTAAAACTCAAGAGTTTGTGAAGTATAAGGGGCAATCTTGTCCAAGGGCTCATATGGTCATGTGTCTTCGCAAAATGACTCCTTATACCAAAAATCAGAAGCTGCTTATCCACTATTTTCAGGATAGCTTGAGTGGAGCCTCACTTAAATGGTATATGAGTCTTGAGCAAAACTCCATCCACTGTTTCCAAGATCTCACAAATGCCTTCATGAAGCAATATAAGTATAACCTTGACATGGCTCCTGATCGCCGCCAACTGCAAAATATGACTCAGCATGAGAAGGAATCTTTTAAGGAGTATACTCAGCGCTGGAGAGAGTTGGCTTCCCAAGTTAAACCTCCTTTGGCTGAGAAAGAGTTGACTGGAATGTTCATGGATACCCTGTCCCCATTCTATTGGGAAAAGATGATTGGAAGTGTTTCCTCCAACTTCATTGATTTGGTTACTATCGGCCAAAGACTCGAGGAAGGTCTTAAGAAAGGAAGAGTGTCAAAAGCTACTGAATCTTCCAATGGTGTGAAGAAATTTTATGGAAACTTCCAGAAGAAAAGAGAAGATCAGGAAAACACTGTAATGTTTGAAGTGAGAAGGCCTCATCCCAACCTCAGTATGCTATTCGCGCTACTATTGTTGCTGTTACTCCCATGATTACTGCTCCACGACCAGCTCAAGCTTCCCAACGTCCAACTGCAGGACAGAACCAGTATCGTAATAGGAATCAATTTAATCCTATTCCCATGACATACACCGAACTTTATCTGTGTTTGGTTCAACAAGGTTTAATTACCACAAGGCCTTTGCCTCCTCCTCCAAGTCCTCTTCCAGCCGGCTATAGGGCTGATCTTCATTGTGAATACCATCAAGGTGGTGCAGGCCATAACTTGGAAGGTTGCTTTGCATTGAAGGCTAAAGTACAAGAGCTGATGAGAAACAAAATCCTCTCCTTTAAGGACAATCCTAATGTCCAAAGTAATCCTCTGCCAGGGCACGCCAAGTGAAGCTTCAGTCGACTTCAGGCCAGCTACTTCTTAAAGACAGGACAAATCATCCTTGTGTTTGATTAGTCACTAGGCCTTGTTTCTTGTTGTTTGCATTTTTCTTATTTTGTAATAGCTGTTTGCTTTCAAATTATGTTTGTACTTTCAAAATTAATGAAATGAGCATTGCAACTTTTGATTCAATTCATTTGTGTTTGCTATTTACTTCTTAATACTTTTTCTTTCAAGAAAAATAAAAGAATTCTCTTGTCCACTTTCTTTTGATTATGCAAATATTGGAGGGAGGATGATGAAAACGTCATACCCAAGTTGTTGTTAGTATGCTTTCAAATCAAAACTTTGCTGACGATGTAAGCAATTGTTTCAATCCCTAAACACAGGAGAAATAAGGAAGATAATCCCTCGTTAACCACTTCGAGCCTAGAAGTAGGAGTTTTCTTTCTTTACAAACACAAAAAACCCTTAAAACTCAACCTTGGGGCAGGGTAGTTCTCAGTTTGACTTGGTTATGCATTCTAACGCAAACGCTTCATGCAAGACGCCAGTCAGCTCTCTCAAATCAAATGACAATAAAAAAATAGGAGGTCTCAAAACCTCAGAAGACAAAAAAAAAGTCTTATAACCTCAACAAAGATAAGAGGAGGTCTCAAAACCTCAAACAAATAACAAAGAAGAGGTCTCAAAACCTCAGCAAAGACAAAAAAGGAAGTCTCGAAATCTCAAAAATAAAGGACAACAAATATTGTAAGGGAGTAATGACAACCCAAAGTGTATGAGTCATCGACAACTATCATCAGATCAATTCCTAGCCTATGGGAATCTGAATGTACATCATGTTTCAACTGAGCTTAGGACCGAAGTTCATCACGTAGATTGGGTGGGTCACAAATAAATTTTGAGCCTTTATCCTTTGTTTCATAAACCGTGAACCAGTCCACGTTACAACCCTCAAAAGACCTAATTCAAGCAAGGTTATTTTGAAAGCATACTACAGCAAGGTTGCGTAAACTGACTCCCAAAGATCTTTGAAGATCAACTATTTTGGTGCAACACATTTTTCTTAAACTTCACTTTTAAATGTCTTGAACGGCCGTGTTCAGACCAGTGATTCATTTGTTTTGCAATTTGATTTTGATTTCAAAAGTTGCATAAACTTTGCATTTACCACGTTTGTACAAATAATTTTGTTTGCAAACTGGCTTTCCTCTTAAGGAATTTTCAAACAGTTAAGAAACTTGGTCGGTGATCCAATCAGGGGCAAGTTCCTTCCATATCCTGTTGAGAATCAGTTAAAGATTTGTGGTTTAATGGCGACTTCTCAGAATTGGTTTATACAGAAGATTTTTCAAAATTCAGGCTGGGGCAAGCTTTCCCAGTGTACAGTAAAACAATCATCTTTCAAGACTCAGACTGGGCAAGCTTTCCAAGCGCACAGTAATTCAGTCATTTCCAAAATCAATCCAGCTAAAACAATGAACAGTTTATATACAACAGTCAGCTAATCTGGGGCAGTTTACTCGAAGAGTCCCCAAGAAACTTTCCATCCTTCCTACAAGGATCATCACTTTATACAGTTTACCAGTGTGGTAGAGACGTGTCGAGCAATAGCATCTCTAGTCCCCAAGCAGAATGACAGCGATCTCCGTGTTAAGGAACCAGTATTCCTGTCGTTTCTTCTCCCCAAAAAAGTCGAGTCGTGTCGTCAGCATTTCCGCATCTACATTTGCATTTGATCATATATTATCTGCATAATTCATATAACCATATACATATCATGAGTGTTTCATCCTCATTTGGATTTCTCCTAAGGTGGTGTCGTTATCCACGTCTTACCTTGTGGTCAAAGTCCAACTTGCTTGGCACCTACCAAAACATTATTCGTCTTTTCATTCAGTGCCATTCCTGAATGTTGTAGTTCCCTTGAGCATTTAGTCCTGTTGCTGGATGTTTTCTTTCATTCCAGTGCTATTCCTGGGTCTTTATATTCTCTCACTCCATTGCCATTCCTGGATATCCGTCCCTTGTGATCTCCAGTGCCATTCCTGGATATCTTGTTCCTTTTGTTTCTCCCAGTGCTATTCCTGGAAGTTTTGCCTCTCTTCTATAATCCCCACCAAATTTGCTTGGATATTCTTTCAGTGCCATTCCTGAAAGTCTTATCTGTTTATTCAGTCCCATTCCTGGATGTCCTTCTCACTATCATTCGATACCATCCTTGAATATAGTAATTTGCCTTTACTTTCAGTGCCATCCCTGAAATTTTACAGTCCTTTAATGCTATCTTGAATACTGTGATTCCTTTTATCCAATGCTTTCTTGCGTATCCCCTTATTCATATTCGTTCAATGCTTTCTTGGACGTTGTGGTTTCTTTTATGCAATACCTTCTTGGATTTCACCTTTTGGCTCATTTGCGTCTGATACCTTCTCAGATATTATGAGTTTACCTTTCGTTCAAAGCTATTATTGAATGTCTGGTGTCCTTTTATCCAATGATGTCTTGAATACTGTGATTCCTTTTATCCAATGCTTTCTTGGGTATCCCCTTGTTCATTTTCGTTCAACGCTTCCTTGGACGTTGTGGTTTCTTTTATCTAATGCCTTCTTGGATTTCACCTTTTGGCTCATTTACGTCTGACGCCTTCTCAAATATTATGAGTTTACCTTTCGTTCAAAGCTATTATTGAATGTCTGGTGTCCTTTTATCCAATGTTGTCCTGGATCTCTACCTTTCTCACGTTCATCTAAGGCCATTATTAGATATTGTGAGTTATACCTTTCATTCAAAGCCATTATTGGATGTCTGGTTTCTTTACCATCCGATGCCTTTCCAGATGTGTCTCTCTTTCTGATGTTTTTCCAGATCGAGTCTTTGTTCACTTTTATCTAAAGCCATTATTAGATATTGTGAGTTATACCTCTCATTCAAAGCCATTATTGGATGTCCGGTTTCTCTACCATCTGATGCCTTTCCGGATGTGTCACACTGTCTGATGTTTTTATAGATCGAGTCTTTGTTCACTTTTATCTAAAGCCATTATTAGATATTGTGAGTTATACCTTTCATTTAAAGCCATTATTGGATGACTGGTTTTTTTTGCATTCAATGGCATACTTGAATGTAATCTCTGTTCACATTCATCTAAAGCTATTATTAGATATTATGATTTGTACCTTTCATTCAAAGCCATTATTGAATGTCTGGTGTCCTTTTATCCAAGGCCTTCTTGGATTACCCTGCTTTTGTTCACTTTCATGTGATGCCTTCTCAGATTTATCATTTTATCTCATTCTTATCTGATGTTTTCTTGGATATTATGAGTTTACCTTTCATTCAAAGCCATTATTGGATGACTGGTTTCTTTGCATCCAATGCTGTCTTGGACCCCTATTTGTTCACTTTCACCTGACGCTTTCTCAGATATTGTGATTTGTACCCTTCATTCAAAGCTATTATTGGATGTCTAGTTTCTTTTGCCATCTGATGTTTTTTTTTTCTGGATGTGCCTTTCTCTGTCTCTTCTGGCTTTTCTTGAAGACCCCGTTTGAACTCTTCAGTATAAGAAAATCCCAAAAAATCTTTTATTGATGTCTATCCTTTTATTTCAAATTGATCCCCCGAAGAGATCATGTCTTCTTTCTGGTTCCATGCCCAGTAAATAGTGTGCTTTTATTTTCCCTAGTGTTTCCTCAGAGTCTCCCCATTGAGTCTCTTATGTTGGTTTAGTCTGTATCCCCAGTGAGTTTTCCTCATGGATACTAACCTTCTTCCTTTCCCAGTAAGCTCTCTGTGGTGGTTTGCTCTTTATCTCTGGTGTCTGGTCTGTCTGCACATTTGTATCTATCATGATATCATATCATCATACTATAAGTTCATGGCATGTCAGCATTTTCATGTCTGCTGCTTGTCCTTAACATCTGCATTCCATGTAAGGGAAAAATTTTCGGTTGCTAAATTTAAATACCTTTCACCTTGATGCCCCGAGGATATCCATTCCTCGTGCCATCCGAAAAAGCTATTTAAATAGGGGCAACTGTTGTCCCACAAATTTTACCCCTTAGATGTCATAACATCTTGCATTGACATTTAGGTTCAATCATCTATGCATTGTTAACTAACCATTTCATTTTACCAGTTTGTTTCTTCTGAGAAAAGCCAGGACTTATACAAAGAGGAGGGCAAAGTCTCCTGAGCCAAGCTCCCATCTGATTTAAAGAAAGAAAGACAGTTAAGGCCCCAGATGCAACCATGTGAGCTCACTTGCATCCTAGAGGTCTCATCCAACAAGAAATAAAGATCATCTGACTTTCATCACCAAGTGCCTTGAGCCACAAGTTCACCCTGCCTCCAATTACGGTTTTTCCAAGACAAGACAATCATGGCCTTTGATTTTGACCAATATTTGTTCTCAAACCCTAGGAATTGACTCCACATGATAAAAGACATCCCTGGAGACCATCATTGAGCCTTAGATATGATTAAAGAAGCAAGATCATCAGAAATCAGTCTAGTACATTCACAGTTGAAATTAGGGTTTTGACTGAGGCCCTAATCCTCGAGATTTTGATCCAAAATAAAGCCTCCAAGTCCTCAATCCATCATGACATGTCTCATTGATAAGTTAAGACATGAGAGATCAAGTTTTAAGAAGTTTCTTGCAAAGGAAGCAAGGTTGGGTTCATGAAACTTTTCAAATGTGGAGATTTCATTACTTGTGCCAAAATTGAAACAGTCATAACTTTCAAACCACACATCCAAATTGAGTGACTCAAAGCTCAAATGGAACCTCTTTCCATGATCTTAAAAACATATTAGAGGACCCTCTTTCAAAAAATGCATGGTTTTTAAGTTACAAGACTTGGAAGATAAATCACCCTTGGGGACTTGGTGAAAATTCAGCTTTTTTCCCCTAATTTGCGCATCACTTCAACTCAAATTTTTATACAGTTCCAAGCCTGAAATGAAAAATCCTTGAACATGAAAGTTTTAGAGGGCATGTAGGGCTTTCCAAAAAGTACAAGAACTCCTCCATCCGTTGAGTGAGCTGAGAGATTCGAATTATTGAAGTTTGAGGTCCATTTCTTGAATTTCAAGTTATCAACTTGTGCATAATGGTGCATTACTCTTTTAATCACCCAAAACCTTCACTTTTATGATGTTTAAGTGCAAGATTACCACATTAAAACCTCTGCCACGATTTGTACCAAGCTGAGACATTAAAATATTGAGGTATTATGCAAGATGGTGCAACTTGACATGAAAGAGAAACTTTTTTCCAACTCAAAAGCATGGCAGCCACCTTTCTCCTTGAAACTTGGAGCATGAACCAATCCAATCAATCAACATTGCCACAGAGCCTATGACTAGTGCTTTTGAAGACTCTTTGCCTCAACATACAACTGGCACGATGGAGATTTATAAAAAAAAGGGCAAAGTTGGCAATTTATGGATTCTGGCCATACCTTGAACTCTCAACTTCTCCTATAAATAGAGGCTCCCTCTACATTCCAAACCACACCAGAATCACCTTAAAACCAAGGTTGATCCTTTCTTCATTCTCTCATCTCCATCTTCTTACAAACTTGCAAGAACACCTCAAACAGCCATGTCCCTTGTGCATTCACTCCCAAACTCTACAAAACTTCTCTAAGCATCACATAGAGAAGATTCACACCCTCAAACCCTAACTGAAACACCCCTACCATCATCTTCCATTTTTGGACTTCAAGTTGCAAGAGGTATCGGGTTCCATATCTCCAGGGGTTTTCAATCAGTTCAGGTACTCTAATCATTTCTCCTAGCATCAACAAGCACAAAGGGGATCTTATTTCATTTCTGTAAGCTCATTTGAAGAGGCCTTGGACTGTCTCCAAGAGTTAAGGTTCTTGAATCTTCAAACTCTCATGTCCACGCATCGTGTTGTTTACTTTTGAATGCAAAAATATAATATGTTTATTGCTTGTTGATTCTGGATAGAAAGTTGCCATGCTTGGTTGAGAACCTACTTGTTATAACATGTTGAAACTTTGTGGTGTTGCACTGTTGTTTACTCTCTTCAGAACTATATGGTTATTGTTAGTTGAAAATAATGTTATATTTGAATTCCTTGTTAAAAATGCTACAAGTTTCATTTTTTACAAAGTTGAATTTGGTTGAGAAACAAGAGAGAAAGAAGGAATTGAAGTTCTGGCCATGGTTGTAGTTTTAGGGTTCGTGAGAGAGGAGAGTAAGAACGAGAGAAGAAGAAGAAGAGGAGATGGTGGCCCCCAGTCTGTCCCATATGGTGCTGAGGTGGCCGTCTGCTTGAGGTTTTAAAATAAAAACAATTTGAATCCATTTAGTTAACGGATGGGGGCGTAGCACCGCTGGTCCATGGTGGGTTTTGTGAGTATTGGCAAGCGAAGGGTCTGGGGTTCGAATCCCCCTCGCCCCAGACCTTTTCCTTTTTATTTTTTCCAATCTGTTTCGCTTGCCCTGTTTTATTATCTTGGGACGTGGGTTCAACACCCATATGGGACATTTCCAATTTTTTTATCACTTGTTCCATTTTTCCTTTTTTTTTTATGGTTTATACCTTATTTTCAAAAGATCATAACTTGCTCATTTTTCACTCTTTTTAATCCATTCTTTTTGTAAAATGTTCCTTAACATGTCTATTTTCTGATTATGGAAAGAAATTGGTAAAAATGATTATTTTTGAAACATTTGTTAATGTTGGAAGTGAAAGACCTTTTAGGGTTTCCATAAAAGAACATCTTAATTTTCTCTTATTTTCTTTGCCATGTTCCGTTGTTCATATTGATGAAATGTGACCTAATACATGTTGTTCAAATCTTGCATGATGTTGTAACATTGCATAGTTTGTTTCACTTGATTTTCTTGAAGTTTAATGTGTTATTACATGTAAATATCCATTTAAATGCCATGAGATCTCTTTAGATCATTTGCCTTGTAACATGAGATTGTTTGATTAAATGTATGACATGTCTATGTTTTGAAGCTTGAATGCCATGATTGGAACCATCTTTGAGTACTTATATGTCTTGAATTTGTCACCTTTGAATGCATGAACCTTGAAAAGTTATCACATTCTTTTACTTATACTACTTGTGTTTGCTAAACATTCCCATATGTTCTCCCCATGTTATGTCTTGGTCTTTACCATGCTCATACTTGCATCTTATTTATGATGTTTTGGTTATCTTATAACTCTGTTAAGACTCCCCCAGGTGAGGTAAGCCCTCCTCCTTAACCCTTATTGCTTCCCCTCCTTCCAAAGGAAAAAGTCTCTATTGACCGCAAGGTCGTAGATAGCTCATTATCCCTTTTAACCTAGCCTTAGGTTTGGAGTCGCCGCACTCCACGTAGGTGTCTTGCTGCCAGACCCTACTTTCCGTGAACATTTCATTCCCTTTTAACCTATCATTTCCCAGGAGATAGGCATTAATCTCTTATAACTCTAACCCTTCTTTAACATAAACAAGAGATAGCCATTAATCTCTTCTCCTTCACCAACTTTTAACCCTTCACAATCCTTTCACAAGAGATAGCCATTAATCTCTTATAACTCTTAACCTTTCTCTTAACCTTCACAAGAGATAGCCATTCATCTCTTCTCCTTCAAGACGGTGTAACCCTTCACAATCCTTTCCCAGGAGATAGCCTTTAATCTCTTTCTCCTAACCAATCAATCCTCACAAGCGTTGCTTTCAAGCTTTTCACCCTACTTTCCCTTGGAACTTTGACCACAGTCAAGAGTTCCTCACCCCCATTGAGGGGAACTATGAATGCTCTGATTCCATTCCCGTCAGGATAGGTAGGCATGAAATGCGATGTCTTGGCAAGCATACTTAGTGTATATACCCCTAGGTCTTTCCCTTAGCACATTTTTCATAGCAAGCAAACAATAACATAACACAAACAAACAAGAGGTTCCTGTAGAGTACTACAGATACTTAGGGTGCTAATACCTTCCCTTAGTATAACCAACCCCCGAACCTAGATTCTCTTATTAGGGTTTTCATTCTTTACCCTTTCCTTTGGATAAATCAAAGCTCGCTGGTGAATTTCAAAGATGTGTGATGCGATTTAATTAATAGCTTGTTATCCGATTCTCACCGTAACATGAATCATCATTCATCAAGAAAAATCAAAGAAAGTGGGATAACTTGTAAATGGGGTAACCATAAAAACTTAGAATTTTTCTAAGTTATGGAACAAAGTGGCTAGCGTACCTACTTCCAAGGATCATAACTTGAGATCCAAGCAACCATTTTGAATGATCCAAAGATGGATTTGTAGCTCTCATGGAATACTTTAAAAGTGTCTACTACACTTCATTCCAATTCCTCAAGGATTTTAAGTTATGGAGTGACCAAAATGACAAAAACATGAAAATGCCACTTTTTCCAACACTTAGTGAAATTTTCACTAAGTCAGAACTGCCTTGCTTTTTTTCAAAATGTAGGGGGATTTTTCACTTGGATCCAAAAAGTGTCAAGACAAACTATGATCACACATATGCTGTATCATATGAGAGCTTTCCAAAATGGCCAAGAACTTCATCAAACTCCACCTGAGCTAGGAGTTATGACAGCTGCAACATGCCTTGTTGCAAACTGTCTTGGCAAGGCAGATTTGTGCACAAGAGCTCGATTTGTCCAAATTGTGCAATTCCAAGCATGCTTATCCATCTGCACACCTCAAGGGGGAACAACCAAGGGATAAACACTGATTCATCAGCCTCCAAAGTCCCAAAATCTACAAGTAGCATGCCAAACCTAAAAAGCCAAAGATGCTTAACGACTCCACTTTTGTTTTGGAGCATTCAATGGATGCTTAGAGGTGGCATGTATCAGAGCAAAAATGAACACTTCAGTTAAGCCTTATCCTTGAATCAAAGAACCATAGGCCTGTGCTCTAACCTCTAGTCAATGGCTAGAGGAGACTTGAGATTCCATTTAATCACCATTGGCCAACAGCCTGCTGCAGCCACCATTCACCATTGCTTGCAAAACAAACTTGCTCTACTATAATTAGAGTTCATTTGTGCTCAGTTTAAGTACACAAAAGCAACCAAACTGATGCTTTCCTCAAAATTTCCTCTTTCACTCCAAAATTGCCTTCTAAAGCAAGTCACTATCGGGTTTTGAGTTTGAGAGCCATTCCAACCAAACCAATCACACACACACCTCATAAACATCATATAGAAGTGATCCAAACACTTAAACAACATCTGGAACACCAATTTCACAAAATCACCAGCCAATTGCTCAAGTTTTCAACCAAGTTGCAACTAAGGTGCCATAACCTGTTCCAGTCCATGTCCAATCACTCCAAGCATTCAAACACATTCCATATGGTGTAGGGGAGTTGTTCAGATCATCACAACTCATTTGTAACACTTCCAACTCAAAAATCAAATTGCTCTTGCTGCCACGACCTTCAAGTAAGCCTAAACTTGGTCATCTCTTAATTTATGCATATTTCCTCGCACAATACTTTTGCCAAATGTTCATAATCATGCATAGAATGTTTCCCCTCCATTAATTGCCTTATATGAACCGTGTGTGGAATTCTGAGTCTTCATGCAGAATTTAGGGTTCTCGAGGTTTCTCTTTGATTTCTTATTCCATGCTTAAAATAAATGAAATTAAAGACCATAGACATGACCGTGAGGTGAAAACGAGTAGATTGATATGTGGATTGTGTGATTTCATCAAGAATTCAGTGAGATTGAGGGGAAAACGCAAATCTGAAGAAACAGAGGGCGCGGGCAAGAACTTGGTGTTCTTGGCGCCCTTTTTTGAATTTTAAATATTTGAATTTTTGTGATTTTATTTAATTGATTCTAAAATTAATTTCTCTTTAGTTTTTAATGATTTTGAGTTGATTCTTTTTATAATAATTCAAAAAAATGTTAAAATATTTTATTTTACCAAAAATTCCCAAAAATATTATTTATTTCATATATTTGATATTTTTGCAAAAAATTAATGTTTATTTGTTTTTTAACATGTAAAATATTTTTCTTTCTTGATTTTCCAAACTTAATTAATTTCCAATCATTTTGTGGATAAAAACATGATTTTTGAAGCATTAATCCAAGATCACCACTCATTTTTCACATATTTTCAATAATTTTTATTAATTTATAAACAAAATTAATTACATTTTAAACAAAATTAGGGTTTCTTTGATTTTCACCCTAAACAAATCTTTTTTACACTCATGGGCCTTTAATAGAGTGTAAGACCCAACCCCCTTTTGAAAACCAAAATAATTTGGGCCTCGGTCATCGTATAAGACCCACTGTGTTTTCAAACCTTGGCGCGATCGCCATTTTTCAAACAAATAATCATCTGGGCCTCTCCTCGAGCTATAACTCCCATTCCTTTTCCTAAAAACTTTTTGGGCCTCTAATAGAGTGTGAGACCCAACCCCTTTGTAAATAATACCTTTTGGGCCTCACACATTGTATAAGTCCCTCTGTATATTTTCAAACGTTCGGCGAGATCGTCGCCATTTTAACAAAATCAACTGGGCTTCTCCTTGAGCTTTAAGACCCATCTTTATTCAGTTTCAATTTCTTTGGGCCTCTAATAGAGTGTAAGACCCAATCCCCTTTTGACCAAAACTTTTTGGGCCTCAGTCGTTGTATAAGTCCCGATACAAAACAACAGTGCCCTCATTGTTAAAATTTGGGCCTCTCCCTGAGCTGTAAGCCCCGATCTCTGTTCAGATGCTTTCTCCTTTGATTTTGAACCCAAATATATAGTTGTTATCAAAAATTTCTTTAATTTCTTTGTTAAACAACTAACAAAACACCATGGAAGCTCTAAAACGGGTAAGTGTTTATCCGCTTTCTTTTATATGCTTTCATAAACATAACTGTATTGTGGGAAGCTGCGCATGGTTAGTCTTCTTTCATTCTTTTAAATGCTTTCATATACATAACTGTATTGTGGGAAGCTACGCATGGTTAGTCTTCTTTCATACTCTTTTAAATACTCGTCATATATCACATGTATATATACTAGTATAGTTATTTAGAGTTTTCCCCGACAACTATGTCTAGAACTAGGTAAAGCCACGTTGGTCACTTTTTAAATACAAACAAAACTAGATCCCCATAGGATTTCCAGATACAGTTTTCCCTTATCTTGGGGTTAATCAATATGGAACAAAGGGAAAGGTAGTATTCTCGGTGAACCTTTTCTCAGACTGTCACCCCTAGAAATTGTCAAAGAAATTTTACTCCCCAGAGTTGATCTATTCTCCGTGAATAGCATATCTTGAGTTTCTTCCAAATACTCAAACTTTCCTAGAATGATCTCTTCTCTGTGAATTGTATTTCTTGAATTTCTCTTGGTTTGGGGACCCACAGGCTTCCTAAAAGCATCCCCGCCTCCTCTTGGGCTTTGTACAAGGACCCTTCGGCTTCTTAGAAGTTCTCATGCCTTCTTTTGGACTTAATACAAGGACCTTAACGACCTCTTAAAGGTATAAGATAGAACTTAGTCATCCTTTGCTAAAGCAGTCTTTCCAGTGTCAAACCTCTGGCCACCTTAGGGTTGATTCTCATCCCTTAAGGTCCTTGCCCTCTTTTGGGCATCCTACAAAAGATAAAACTCTTCAACACCAGTAGACTTGGACAGTCTAAACCCCCTTTGAGTCTCAAAGACATTCTCAAGTTTCTTTCAAACATAGGAAAAAACACCGATGACTCTGGATAAATCTCCAACAGAAACCCGATATCTCTCATGAGAGTTCCCCACCCTTGGGCCTGCCTATGGATCTAATCCTCAACAGTAAGATAGCCTCCTCTTAGGCTTTGTATAATGATCTTCCCCAAGCGGAGCTAACCCTTTCAGACTCTCTTGTTGAGTCAATCACTTTTTCGACTCTCTTGATGAGTCAATCACCTTTTCAGACTCTCTTGTTGAGGTCATCACTTTTCAAGTCTCTCTTGTTGGGTCAATCTCCTTTCAGACTCCATCTCGGGTTTCGTACGAGACAGTAAATCACTCTCTTGATGAGTATAAAGCACTCTCTTGTTGAGTCAACTCCTTTAGCCTCTGTCTTGGGCTTTGTACAAGACATATAAAAGCACTCTCTTATTGAGTCAACCTTTTTTAGCCACAATCTCGGGCTTCGTACGAGACAGATAAAAGCACTCTCTTGTTGAGTCAAATCCTTTTAGCCTCAATCTAGGGCTTCGTACAAGACATAAATTTCCCTCTCTTAAACTGGGGATAGATATCTTCCCCAGCCGAATCATTTCCTCCCAGTCTTCTTTTAGGCTTTGAGGAATGATTTTCTCTAAGCAGAGTCAAACTCATCATAGCCTCAATCTTGGGCTTTGTACAAGACACCTATAAACCTCCCCAACGGAGTCAAAATCCTTTTAAGCCTCAATCTTGGGCTTTGTACAAGACACCTATAAACCTCCCCAACGGAGTCAAAATCCTTTTAAGCCTCAATCTTGGGCTTTGTACAAGACAGAAAGAACATTTTCCTCAGAAAATTCAAACTGTTAGCCTCCTCTTAGGATTCATATAAGGATATCCCCAAAGAGTCAGTATCTTTTTTGCCTCAATCTTAGGCCTGGTACAAGACATATCCAGTCTCTTGTTGAGTCGGTTTTATCCAGCCTCCTCTTAGGCTTTGTATAAGGACTTCCCCAGTGGAGTCAATCAACCTTTGAGCATCAAACTTATGCTTTGATCAAAGCATACAAACATCAATTGTTCCTCTTTAGAGATGACAAATTCTCTCTCTGCCAAAACCCTTTAGCTTCATATCTTGGGCTTTGAACAAGATACAAATCCCTTTTAGCTTAAATCTTGGGCTTTAAACAAGACACCAAAACATCTTTTTTCCTCCCTTAGAATAGGAGGAACTACAATTGCTCTGATTTCCCTGTTTCATTTAAACGGGAATACGTAGGCATAAGATTGCAAAATCTTAGCAGCATACTAAACAAAAACTCTAGGTCCAATACCTTCATACATCAATCAAAATTGAGGTCCAATACCTCACCAAAATCATCAAAAATTTCAATCTTACTCTCTCATATCTCCCAAAGAAGAAACTTTCCCAACCCATTAACGAATAAACACCATCAATTACAAAGCAGAACCTAAAGCTAACATCCTGTGGATAACCACATATAGGATGGGTAATTGACACCTACCCATTGTATAACCTGACCCCGGACCCCCCAATCTCTTTAAGCGTTTGTTCAGTTAAACATTCGCGTGCAAGGTTAGTTTTAGATAGCTTCCCTTTCCCTTCCAGCTTCACGGGATAAATAAGAAATCAGAAAGTAGCACCCCTCCTATCATTGCGGTGAGGAACACTTCAGCAATAAGGTGGTCGCGTCACCGATAAAAATCGCTCGCTACAGTAAAATGGCGACTTCACTGGGGACGTATTTTATTGTTTAGGACTAGGATTATTATAGCTCCTAAGAGGTCTAGGATGTTTATTTTAGGAACAAATATATATATATATATATATATATATATATATATATATATATATATATATATTGCTTTTCCTAATTGATATCCGTGTTTATTTTTCTGCTAATGGGAATGCATGTGATGTCGCATCTGAAAATATTGAGTATACACCTAAGTGTCATACCCCAAATTTTGACCCCTAAGGTTTTCCATCATTATGCAAATCATCATCATAATATGGATGAACCATCATGCCTCATCAGTCTCCCCAAAGATGGGTGAACATTCACTACAAACAATAATTAGGGTTTCTAGCCCTCTCAGAGCTTTGGACAAAGGATCAATCAAGGAATGACATGATCTTTAACTTGTCTAACCTCTCAAACATCCACAATGGATCAAGAGGACTGCCACAACAAGAATCAAGCACAAGGTTGCAGCATTCTGAGTGGATCAAGCCTCAAAATCGACAGTGTCACCAAATTAGGGTTTTGGTCGACTAGGGCCTCCAGATGGAAATTTTCCTCTGGGCATGAGCCAATGCTTCAAAGCATATCATAATATACTCCAAGGGGCCTCATGGACCCAATCATCAAGTTAATTTGGCCTCAGGGGATGCATTCACCAAAAATCAAGAGTTAGGGTTTCTTGACCTAAATCACCCCTAAGTTGACTTTTAGGACAAATCATGAGCCAAGACCTCAAGAGATAATTTGAGGGTCTCCAACACACTACATTAATCCATTTGCAACAATGGATTAATCCAAGAAGCTTGATTACCAAGTTTCAAGTTCATCAGAACCACAGTTAGGGTTTCGCGGAAAAAGTCAACTGTGCCTTTGACTTTTGACAATGACATGCTCCCAAACCTTGGGACATGATTCAATAGACCCTATAACACCTATGAAATCAATCCATCAAGTTTGATTTAGGTCAAGGACTTGATTTCATAGAGGATCGCACAGTTTGGAATTCATCTGATAAAAAGTCAACTGTGCCCAAAAGTCAAAGTTTGACTTTTTGATTTTTTGATCAATTATGGTTCCCTAACCCTAAAATGATGTCAATGTGTGATTGGAATCATCATTCATCAAGAAAAATCAAGAAAAGTGGGATAACTTGTAAAAGGGGTAATCATAAAAAACTTAGAAATTTTCTAAGTTATGGAACAAAGTGGCTAGGGTGCCAACTTCTAAGGATCATAACTTGAGATCCAAGTAACCATTTAGGCTGATCCAAAGATGGATTTGTATCTCTCATGGCATACTTTAAAAGTGTCAACTACACCTCATTCCAAGTCTCCATGGATTTTAAGTTATGGAATGACCAAAATGACAAAAACATGAAAATGCCACTTTTTCCAACACTTAGTGAAATTTTCACTAAGTCAGAATCTGTCTTGCTTTTTTTCCAAAAGTAAGGGAATTTTTCACTTGGATCCAAAAAGTGTCAAGACAAACTATGATCACACATATGTTGTATCATATGAGAGCTTTCCAAAATGGCCAAGAATTCCATCAAATTCCATTTGAGCCATGAGTTATGACAATGGAAATATGCCTTGCTGCAACTGTCATAACAACGCAGATTTGTGCATTTTGCTCGATTTGAGCAATTTTTCCAAATGACAAACAAGTTTATCCATCTGAACACCTCAGGGGGACACCAAGGAGGGACAAGCACAGATCCATAAGCCTCCCAAGTCTTCGGAACTAAAAATAACATGCCAAACCTAAAAAACCCTAAAGAGGGGACAAGACTCTAATTTTATTTTGGAGCATTCAATGGATGCACCAGGGAGGCATGGACGGAACCATTTCCAGCTGAATGAGTCAAGGATGATCTATGAACTAGGGAACCAACAGCTCTGTGCTCTAACCTCTAGTCAATGGTTAGAGGAGACTTGGATTCCCATTGATCAACATTGGCCAAACCTCTGCTGCAGTTGCCATTCACTATTGCAGCCAAAACAAACTTTCTCTACTATAAATAGAGCTCATTTGTGATCAGTTTGAGTACACCAAAGCCATCAAACATATGCTTTCCTCAAAATCACCTTCTCACTTCCAATTTTTCCTTCTAAGGCAAGTCACTATCGGGTTTTGAGTTTGAGAGCCATTCCAACCAAACTAATCACACACACACCTCATAAACATCATATGGAAGTGATCCAAACACTCACATAACATCTGTAACACCAAAATCACAAAATCACTTGCCAACTGCTCAAGTTCTTGACAGAGGTGCAATTGAGGTACCATCTTCAGTTCCAGCTTGTTTCAAGCCACTCCAAGCACTCAGACACATTACTTGGCACCTAAGGAAGCTGTGCAAATCATTGGAACCATCTTGCAACACCTATAACACAAAACACGATCACTAGCTGCAAGAGGTAAGCCTGAGCTCTTCTAACTCTATGATCCATGCATATTTTGTTGCACAATAATTTTACCATATGTTCATAATCATGCATAGAGTGTTTACCCTCAATCAATTGCTTTGTTTGAATCATGTATGGAATTTCTGAGCCTTCATGCAAATTTTTGGGTTCTTAAGGTTTCTCTTTGATTTCTTATTCCACACTTAAAATAAATGAAATTAAAGACCATAGACATGATTGTGAGGAAAAAACGAGCAGATTGATATGTGGTTTGTGTGATTTCATCAAGTATTCAGTGAGATTGGATAAAAAACGAAAATCTGAGCAAAACTCCCTTCGCGCGTGTTCTTGGCCCATGTTCTTGGCGCCTTTTTTTAAAATTCAAATATTTGAATTTTGTGATTTTATTTAATTGATTCAAAAATTAATTTCTCTCTGAGTTTTAATGATTTTGAGTTGATTCTTTTTTTAATAATTCACAAAAATGTTAAAATATTTTATTTTACCAAAAAATCCCAAAAATATTATTTATTTCAAATATTTGATATTTTTTCAAAGAATTAATGTTTTATTTGTTTTTTTGACATATAAGATGTTTTTTCCTTCTTGATTTTCCAAATTTAATTGGTTTCCAATCATTTTGTGTATATAAACATGATTTTTGAAACATTGATCCAAGATCACCACTCATTTTTCACATGTTTTCATCACTTTTTATTAATTTTTTAACAAAATTAATTCCTTTTTAAAAAAAATTAGGGTTTTGATTAATTCAACCCTCATCAATCATTTTAAAAACACTTTTGGGTCTCTAATAGAGTGTAAGACCCAACCCCTTTCTGAAACCAAAATAATTTGGGCCTCAGATGTTGTATAAGACCCACTGTGTTTTCAAAAACCTCGGCGCGATCGCCGTTTTCAAACAAAAATCATCTGGGCCTACCCTCGTGTTATAAGACCCATTTCTTTTCTTTAAATAATCTTTGGGCCTCTTGGTAGAGTGTAAGACCCAATCCTTTTGTAAATAAACCTTTTAGGGCCTCACACATTGTATAAGTCCCTCTGTATATTTTCAAAAGTACGGCGCGGTCGTCGCCTTTGTAACAAAACCAACTGGGTTTCTCCTTGAGCTATAAGACCCATCTTTATTCATTTTCAAACACTTTTGGGCCTCTAATAGTGAGTAAAACCCAATCCCCTTTGAAAACCAAAACTTTTTGGGCCTCACATATTGTATAAGTCCCTCTGTACAGTTTTCAAAACAACGGTGCAATCATCATCAAAACTTGGGCCTCTCCTTGAGCTGTAAGCCCCAACAACTTTTCAAAGCACTTTCTCCTTTGATTTTGAATATAATATTGTTATCAAAGTTTTCTTTGTTGAACAACTAACCAAACATCATGGAATCCCTACAACGGGTAAGTGTTTATCCGCTTTCATTTATCGCTTTCATATGTATATAATTGTATTGTGGGGCTGTTTCACGGTAAGTCTCCTTTCACATCCTTTTATATACTTGCCAAATATCAACTGTGTCATACTAGTATAGTTATTTAGGGTTTTCCCCGGAAACTACCTCTAGCACTAGGTAAAGCCTTGTTGGTTACTCTTAAATACAAACAAAACTAGATCCCCCGTAGGATTCCTGACACAGTCTTCCCTTCTTTTGGGGTTAAACAATATGGAACAAAGAGAAAGGCAGTATTCTCGGTGAACCTTTTCTCAGAATGTCACTCTTAGAAATTGTCAAAGAGACTCTACTCCCCAGAGTTGATCTATTCTCCGTGAATAGCATCTCTTGAGTTTCTTCCAAATTCTCGAACTTTCATGGAATGATCTCTTCTCTATGAATTTCATTTCTTGAACTTCTCTTGGTTTGGGGACCCACAGGCTTCCTAAAAGCATCCCCGCCTCCTCTTGGGCGTTGTACAAGGACCCTTCGACTTCTTAGAAGTTCTCATGCCTTCTCTTGGGCTTAATACAAGGAACCTGACGACCCCTTAAAGGTATAAGACAGAACTTAGTCATCATTTGCTAGAACAGTCTTTCTAGTGTCAAACCTCTGGCCACTTTAGGGTTGATACTCATCCCTTAATGCCCGTGCCTCCTCTTGGGCATTGTACAATAGATAAAACTCTAGACTTGGATAGTCTAAACCCCTTGAGTCCCAAAGACATTCTCAAGTTCCTTTCAAACATAGGAAAAAACACTGATCACTCCGAAACCCGACCTCTCTCATGAGGGCTCTACCACTTGGTCCTGCCTATGGATCTAATCCTCAGCAGTAAGATGTCCTCCTCTTGGGCTTTGTACAAATGACTCTCCCCAGCAGAGCTAACCTTTTAAGACTCTCTTGATGAGTCAAACCCTTTTTTAGCCTCCATCTTAGGCTTCGTATAAGACAAATAAAAGTACTCTCTTGTTAAGTCAAACCTTTTAGCCTCCGTATTGGGCTTCGTAAAAGACACCTATAAAAACCCATTCTCTTGTTGAGTCAATCTCTCTTTAGCCTCCGTCTTGGGCTTCATACAAGACACATACAAAACACTCTCTTGTTGAGTATAAAAGACTCTCTTGTTGAGTCAATCCCCATTTAGCCTTTCTCTCGGGCTTCGTACGAGACAGCAAAACACTATCTTGTTGAGTATAAAAGACTCTCTTGTTGAGTCAGTCACCTATCAAACAAGCTCTCTTGTTGAGTTAACCTTTTAGCCTCCGCCCTGGGCTTTATACAGGACAAACAAAAGTACTCTCTTGTTGAGTCAAACCTTTTAGCCTCTGTCTTGGGCTTCGTACAAGACATATAAAAAACACTCTCTTGTTGAGTCAGTCACTTGTTAGAACTCTCTTGTTGAGTCAACCCTTTTAGCCTCTATCTCGGGTTTCGTACGAGAGAACAAAACACACCCTCTTGTTGGGTCAATCGCCTCCTCTTAGGATTTGTATAAGGAAACCTCGGTTGAGTCAATCAACCTTTTAGCATCAAATATGTGCCTTGCTCACAGTATACAAACATCAACAACTCCTCTTTAGAGATGACGAATTCTCTCTCATCCAAACCTTTTAGCTTCACATCTTGGGATTTGAACAAGATACAGATCACCTTTAGCTTCATGTCTTGGGCTTTGAACAAGACACCAAAACAACCTTTTTCCTCCCATAGAATAGGAGGAACTACGATCGCTCTGATTTCCCTGTCTCGAGAATACGTAGGCATAAGATTGAAAAAATCTTAGCGAGCATACTAATCAAAAACCCAAAATCCAGTACCCCCATATATCAACCCAAAAGCACCAAATCCTAAAATCTTACCAAAAACCTCGCAAATAGTCCAGATATTCTAATCTTAACAAAATAACTGAAGAGGGGCCCATATCTCAATAGCATCTGTAAACTAACAGTTAGCTATTTAAACTCAGTATGCAAGCAGGGTTAATTGGAGACATCTATTTCCATTCCTTAATCAGCTCAATAGGATAAAAAATGAATCGAACTGTAGTACCCAAGCGATCGTGATTCAAGACCACAAAAATTGCGCTACACTAAGATAGGTGATGGCACGAGACAGGTAATCTTACGGGGAGTGAATCCCAGATAAGAGGTCCCGGTAGACCATCGAATCAGTGGAGATGCCTTTTGCGGATTCAATGCCTATACGACTTCGGTTGTTGAAAGCAGATTGTTCGATTGGGTTATTTGAGAAGCTGAAGATTTTAGTAGACTGAAACCATGTTACTATTTTGTAGTGCGGAAGCTATCAGAAATATTTGTCACGCGATACTACCCTCATTTGAGATTACTCTAAGATACATCAGCTCGCTTGGGTGATTCCAGCCTGCTGTTGTTATCCCAAGAGGGGTCAATGATTTTGCAAACAGGTACAAAAAATACCAGTAAAAACCTTTGGGGATGGGTAGAGCCTTGACTTCATGACACCGACCCTTTGATCCCATGTTTTTTCTATGTTTTTGTGTGCTGCATTCATGCATTCATTTCATTAAAAAAAACTTTAAACAAAGAAAATTTTCTCTTCTAGTCTCTCTTTTTCAAATTAAACTAAGACAATGATTGCAAATATCAGAGAAAAAGATTGCGTTATGGATTTCGGTAGAAGAAGGACTTACAAGTATACCTTCAAGGTTCCAAAACTAGAGAATTTGAGAGGATTGGCGAGGATGATCACCAACCCTGGTGCTTTTAGAGCTAAATATGGAGGACTGCTGTCTCTATTAAGGGTCCATGTAATTGAAGGAATACTGGCTACACTCATTCAGTTTTATGATCAGGTCTATCACTGTTTCACATTCCCGGATTATCGGCTAGCACCAATACTGGAGGAGTACTCTCACCTGATTGATTTACCTATTACTGACCAAGCTCCCTTTTCTGGACTGGAAGAAATTCCAAAAGATCAGACCATTGCAAGAGAAATTTATTTGGACGAGTCTGAAGTCAGGACTCACATAACCACTAAGGGTGGAATCCAGGGTCTGCCAGCCCAGTTTTTGATAAAGAAAACCCTGTACTTTGCTAGTATAGGGAATGTGCCTGCTTTCGAAAGCATCTTTGCTTTGCTCACCTACGGGTTATTTCTGTTTCCCAACATTGATAGTTTCGTTGATATCAATGCCATTAAGATTTTTCTAATTGGAAACCCCGTACCAACCTTGCTCGCAGATGCTTATCATTCTATACACTTAAGGAATTTGTACAACAGAGGAATGATCACATGCTGTGTACCCTTGCTATACAAGTGGTTCACTTCTCATTTACCCAAGTCTGCTGCTTTTTGGGATAAAAAAAGTACTTTACGTTGGTCACAGAGAATCATGTCTCTTACCAACTCTGACATCGACTGGTACAATCGAATCTATGACGGGATCAGAATCATTGACCGTTGTGGAAATTTCCCTAATGCACCCCTCATAGGAATTAAAGGAGGAATCAATTATCATCCAGCTTTAGTTCGTCGTTAATTCGGATACCCGATGAGGCATGTCCCACGTAATGCTCATCTGGAAGGTCTTTTCTTCAAGGAAGGGGAAAACGACAGGGCACTAAAGACAGAAATAGTGCATGCTTGGAAACATGTTCACAGGAAAGGAAGAGAGTCTCTAGGAAAACCAAACTGTATCTCTGTGGAGCCTTATCTCTGCTGGGTGCAAACTAGAGCTCTCAAACTAAGGATGCCTTACCCTCGTCACGAAATTCTTCCATTAAGGGAATCTGTGTGAGAACAAGATTTGGTTCTACAATATTAACTCTAAGTTTTGATGATGACAGATGAATATTTGTATGAACAATTTTATGTAACTAATGTTGTTATCTGTGAGAACCTAGCAAACAGGTTCTGCTTTCGTGAATTGGCGCAATGCTTAATGAAAGATGCTTCGAAGAACAGAACTTAATTCGAAGATAAGACAAGATTCACATAACACTGATACGAAACGAAACGAGAATGAATTCTGAAGATCAAGAGACAAAGGTTCTGATGGAACAAAGTAAAATTGCTGAAGCCTCGCGATTTTCAAACAAGAAGTTCTGAAGACTCCGAAGACAGGCTCTGAAGATTCGGAAGACTCAAAGCAGAAAAGGATAACGCTCTTAAAGACCAAGTGCTGAAGTTCTGAAGACTGATTCCTAATGGACTTCTTCAATCAACGGAAGACTTGAAGCATCAGATATTCTGCTATAAAGACTCCACTCATGCTTCATTAAATTAACATCAGAAGCCTCTGGATATGAAGAAAGTGAATTTAGAGAACAAGGTTCAAAAGACAAGTTTTGAAGATTCTGGAAGCGCAGAGCTGATGATTCGAAGACTTGATAATCACAAGATTGCCTCCGAAGTTGAGAAGCCAAGAAAACCTGCCAAACTGTACAACTGTACCACATTACAACGTTAAATTTCTCGAAGACTGTGCGAAATACAAGCAAGGCAATCTGATGCGACAGGACGCGCTGCATACAGAAGATTTTGTACCTGTCCTCACGCTTCTAGCCGTAAGCCTACTTAGCTATCGTGATTTCATTTCAACGGCTCTTTTCACTCGGCTATAAAAGGAAGCTCAAAGACTTGAAGAAAGACACACATGCGAACAACGACGATACTTTCTAACTCTATTCTTTCTCAAGTCATTCCTGGTCTAAAATTGTGTTTACGTTATCAGCTTGATAAGAAGCAATTCTCTGTAAACTCATTGTGTTTGAACTTAAAGTGGTATTCCTTAAGAGAGTCTTAGTGATTAGATCTCTTGAGAAGTCTAGGACGTGTGTCTTAGAGGTTGTGCCATGAGTAAGACCTGTACGGTTGGATTACTTGAGAAGTCTAGAACGTGTGAGTTCTAGAGGTTGTTGTTAGTCACCAGCTGTGTAGCTCGTGCAGTGCACTATTTTGTTGAATAGTGGATTAAGACCTCGTTGAGAGAGGCAAAATCACCTTGGCGGGTGGACTAGACTAACTTGAGAGATTCTCAAGTGAACTAGTATAAACATAACGTGTTCATATCTTTTGTTTAATTAAGCTGTTGTTCTTGAGAAAAGGGAAAAAGGTTTTAACAAGAAATTTATTTAAAAGAAACGATTATTTTTTAAAAACCAATTCAAACCCCCACTTTCTTGCATTTTTCACTCCTTCAATTGGAATCAGAGCTCCGGTTCTGAAGTGATAAAACTATTGAATTTTTATCAAACACTTAACAGTGTTCAGTACCAATCCAAGTGTGAAAAACAATGACTACACCACCACCAACAACTTCTGAAACAAATATTATTGAAAGAGAATCTTACACTGCGAAACCTCCAATATTTGATGGTGAAAAGTTTGATTATTGGAAAGATAGAATTGAAAGTTATTTCTTATCATTTGATCTAGATCTATGGGATCTAGTACTTGATGGATATAGTCATCCAGTAGATTCTGTAGGTAAAAAGATTGAAAGAAGTGAGTTTACAGATGCTCAGAAGAAAACCTACAAAAACCATCACAAAGCAAGAACCATTTTGTTGAACGCAATTTCTTATACCGAGTATGAGAAAATCAAAAACAAAGAAACTACAAAATCCATCTTTGACTCTCTTCGCATGATTCACGAAGGAAATGCTTAAGTCAAGGAGACGAAGGCTCTTGCGCTGATCCAAAAATACGAAGTCTTCAAAATAGAAGAAGATGAGTCTGTTGAACCCATGTTCTCAATGTTTCAAATGCTTGTTGCCGGACTCAGAGTTCTGAACAAAGGCTACTCTACTGCTGATCATGTCAAGAAAATCATCAGGAGTCTTCCAGCAAAATGGAGACCAATGGTGACTTCCTTGAAAGTTGCAAGGGATTTGAATAATATCAGTCTTGAAGAACTTATCAGTTCTTTAAGAAGTCATGAAATAGAGCTTCAAGGAGATGAACCTCAGAAGAAAAACAAATCCATTGCACTAAAAGCAAAGCCAGAAAAGAAGAAGGCGTATCAGGCAGAAGAAGAGATGGAAGAATCTGAAGAAGATTCAGAAGAAGACGATATATCACTCATATCAAGGAAGATAAGTCAACTTTGGAAGTACAGAAGGAACAAGTTCAAAGGACCAAGGAGAAGATTCGAATCTACATCTGGTCAAAGAAGAAACTATGGAAAAGATGTTACGTGTTTTGAATGCAAAGAACCTGGTCATCTCAAATATGACTGTCCAAAGGCCAAGAAAGAAGGAAGACCTAAGAAAACCAAAAAGGGTCTCATGGCAACCTGGGATGAATCAGAATCCGAAGATGATGCTGATGAAGGTTGGGTTAACATGGCATTCATGGCAGAAACCAGAAGCAACTCGTCAGAGGAAGAACTATCAGACTCCGACGATGAAAGAGAGGTACTTTTTTCCTTATCACGTTCTGAACTTGAAATAGGATTAACTGAACTTATCAAAAGATATCAAAAACTTCAAAGCAAATTCAAAATCCTGAAAAAGAGTTTTATAGTTTCTTCAGAAGATCTTACTAAAAATAAGAAAATCATCTCTGAACAAAATGAGAAAATATTTGTTTTAGAAAACTCAAACTCTGTCCTGAAATGTAAATTATCTAAGGTAGAAGAAGAAATTGTCTCAAACTCAGCTAACACTAGTAAAGAAGACAAATATGATAACGCATTTAAAAACTTTCTTGCCAAAAGCGTAGATAGAAGCAAAATGGCTTCACTAATTTATGGAGTCAGTAGAAATGGTAGTAGAGGTCTAGGATATTCAGGACCATCTCAACCATATGATGAAACCAAAAACATTAAAATAATACCTCTGTCCAAACAGTTTATTCCCTCTGGTACTAACCTTAAGCATTCAGAACCAAAAGGTTCAAACACTAGGATTACACAAACACATCCACTAAAGAAGTACTCCAAACACGAATACTATGCACAAACTCCACATCGTTTTGCTAACGTAAGGAAATCTAAAGGGGTCAGAACCTTTAGAAAAACTAATGTGAAAGGACCCACAAAATGGGTACCTAAAAACAAGATAATTTATGTTGCAGATATCCTTAATAGCTCCATTGAAACACCAGTCATGGTACCTGGACAGTGGGTGCTCGTGACACATGACGGGAGAAAGGCTTATGTTCCAAGATCTGAAACTTAAACCTGGAGGCGTTGTCGGTTTTCGAGGAAATCAGAAAGGAAGAATCATTGGCTCCAGAACTGTTGGAAATGGTAAGCTTCCTTCCATTAAAAATGTTCTGTTAGTAGAAGGTCTAATGCATAATATGTTGTCAATAAGCCAACTTAGCGACAGTGGTTATGATCTTATTTTTAATCAAACATCTTGTAAAGTTGTAAGTCAGAAGGATGGATCTGTCCTATTCAACAGAAAGAGGAAAAACAACACTTACAAAATTAAGTTATCTGATTTAAAACATCAAAATGTAAAATGTCTTCTTTCTGTAAACGAAGAGAAATGGGTCTGGCACAGACGTCTTGGCCATGTCAGTCTGAGAAGAATCTCTCAGCTTAACAAGCTTGGTCTTGTTAGAGGCTTGCCAAATCTGAAATATTCTTCAGACGCTCTTTGTGAAGCATGTCAGAAAGGAAAGTTTTCAAAAACCTCTTTCAAAGCTAAAAATGTTGTTTCCACCTCCAAACCGTTGGAACTTCTTCACATTGATCGGTTTGGCCCTGTAAAAATGGCCTCTCTCAATGGTAAGAAATATGGACTAGTCATCGTTGATGACTACAACAGATGGACATAGGTAAAATTCTTAAAACACAAAGATGAATCACATTTTGTGTTTGCTTCCTTCTGCACTCAAGTACAAAATGAGAAAAATTGTAAAATAGTCAGAGTGAGGAGTGATCATGGTGGATAATTTGAAAATGAAAACTTTGAGGAACTTTTTGATTCACATGGAATATCTCACGATTTTTCTTGCCCTAGAACTCCACAACAAAACAGAGTTGTAGAAAGAAAGAATCGAACTTTGCAAGAAATGGCTCACACCATGATCCAAGAGACTGACATAGCTAAACATTTCTGGGCAGAAGCAATCAACACAACATGCTATATTCAAAATAGAATCTCTATAAGACCTATATTGAATAAAACTCCATATGAATTGTGGAAGAATAAATTACCCAACATTTCTTATTTTCATCCGTTTGGATGTGTCTGTTTTATGCTTAACACTAAAGAGAATCTTAGCAAGTTTGATTCCAAAGCACAGAAGTGTCTATTGTTGGGATACTCTGAACGCTCGAAAGGCTACAGAGTTTACAACACAGAATCAAGAATTGTGGAGGAATCCATTCATGTTAGATTCAATGACAAGCCTGACTCAGAAAAGTCAGAGCTAGTTGAGAAACTTGCAGATTTAGAAATCAGATTCTCTGAATCTAAGGAAAAGGTAGAGGAAGTCAAAGAACAACAAGATCCTACACCAGAAACCACTAAAGTAACTCCAAATACCCCATCTCAACGAAGAAGAATATTGTCCACATCACATCCTGAGGAACTAATTTTGGGTAACAAACATGCTCCAATCAGGACCAGATCAGCCTTTAGACCATCAGAAGAAACACTTGTAGGACTAGTATCGTTGATAGAACCAGCTACAATTGAAGAAGCTCTCATGAACAAAGACTGGATTCTGGCTATGGAAGAAGAACTCAACCAGTTCTCCAAAAATGATGTTTGGGATCTAGTTCCTAAACCTAAGAATATTCATGTCATAGGAACCAAGTGGGTATTTAGGAACAAGCTAAATGAAAAAGGAGAAGTTGTCAGAAACAAAGCACGACTTGTTGCTCAAGGATACAGTCAACAGGAAGGAATTGACTACAATGAAACATTTTCTCCAGTTGCAAGACTTGAAGCAATACGTTTGCTAATATCCTTTTCGGTAAATCATGACATCACTCTATATCAAATGGATGTTAAGAGTGCATTCTAAAATGGTTATATATCAGAAGAAGTTTATGTCAAACAACCTCCTGGTTTTGAAAATTCAGAAAAATCAGACTTTGTTTTTAAACTTAAAAAATCACTCTATGGTTTAAAACAAGCTCCCAGAGCTTGGTACAAAAGATTGAGCAAGTTTTTACTAGAAAATAATTTCACCAGAGGAAAGGTTGACACAACGCTTTTCTGCAAGACATATAAGAATGACATTCTTGTTGTTCAAATCTATGTTGATGACATTATTTTTGGTTCTGCTAACTCTTCACTATGTCAAGAATTTTCAAAGTTAATGCAGGACGAATTTGAAATGAGCCTCATGGGAGAACTAAAGTTCTTCCTTGGAATTCATATTGATCAAAGATCAGAGGCCACTTGCATTCATCAAACCAAGTACACAAAAGAACTTCTGAAGAAGTTCAATATGACGGATTGCAACATTGCTAAAACACCAATGCATCCAACGTGTGTCAGGGGAAAGGAAGAAACAGGAGTTAAGGTTTGTCAAAAACTCTATCGTGGTATGATAGGTTCTCTCTTATGTCTAACTGCTTCTAGACCTGATATATTATTCAGTGTACATCTATGTGCTAGATTCCAATCAGATCCAAGATAATCACATTTAACCGCTGTCAAGCGAATTCTAAGGTATCTGAAAGGAACAACTAACCTTGGTCTGGTGTATAAGAAAACATCAGAGTATACTCTTTTTGGTTACTGCGATGCAGACTATGCCGGAGCCAGAACAGAAAGAAAGAGCACATCGGAGAACTGTCAGTTCTTAGGAAGCAATCTAATCTCATGGTCAAGCAAGAGACAATCTATAATTGTTCTCTCAACAGCTGAAGCAGAATACATATCGGCTTCCCTATGCAGTACTCAAATGCTATGGATGAAAAACCAGCTGGAAGACTATCAGATATATGAGAGTAACATTCCTATCTACTGTGATAATACTGCTGCCATCTGCTTAAGTAAAAATCCAATTTTACATTCTAGGGCTAAACACATTGAAATAAAACATCACTTTATTAGGGACTATGTTCAGAAGGGAACTCTATGCTTAAAATTCATTGATACAGACCATCAGTGGGCTGACATTTCCACAAAACCCTTATCTGAAGATAGATTTCTAATCATTTTAAAACATCTGAATATGAAATACTGTTCAGAATAAAACATTTTCAGAACCTCATGTGTTTAGTCAGAGAAAAGCATTTCTCAAATCATCAGAACCATTTTCTTAATGCATCTCAAGTTCTGATAATTTTGTGACATGTCATATTTTCGGAAAATTATTTTTGCACGTCATTTAAATAAAATTAAGTCACTTTAACTATTCAAATAAAATGAACAACATTTCTCTCGAGATTGACTAAACTTTATCGCATTTATTAGCTTATCCCCTCAAGAGTGTATTTGTCCTTTAAACCCTTGGGAATTTTTTTTTCTCTCACAAACCCTAAAAAGTTAATCAACTCTCATCTAATTCTCTCTCTATCCATCACTCCCTCAAAATTAACTCAAACATCAATCCTCATTCCTTCTTACCACCATAAGGATGAACACTCATCAACAAAACACTGTTCAAATCTCCCAAGAACTACCATCCTCATCCATCACACCCACTACTACTCTCTCAACGGCTGAACCAGTTGGTTCACATCCATTAAATCTTCCCTCAATTGATGCAAACCATGTCACCCAGAGAACTCACTCTGTGACATGTATAACACATGCAAATGACCTAACTATTCTGAAAGAGCTAGATGTTGATTTCGACAACCTCTCTGATAATGGATTTAACCTAATTGATCAATTGGGCGCTCAAGAATGGAAGAATTACTTTGATAGACTAAGAGGTCCATGGTTTGATGATCTAGTGAAAGAATTCTGGAGACATGCAGATACAGACGAATTCCATGTGGTATCTTTTATTCTGGAGCAGAAGAGTGTTATCACTGAGAGATCTATCTCCGAATTATTGGGAATGATGTTCTTGGAAGGAAAGAGGGTGTACAGAAAAATTGAGAAGTCAGAGTCAGTCATCAACAAAGTTATCTTCAAGAGTTGTCAATCAGGAACAACGGACTACAAAAGCAAAAACTTGCGTGACAACCTAAGGATCTGGCACAAGATCATTCTTGGATGCATCAATCCAAGACCGACAAAGAGTGCTACATATTTTGACAACGCAAATCAAAAACACATGCTTACTACCTGCACAAACATGAGAAAATGCGCCTTTCCTCCATTCTGTTCTACTATTTAAGGGATATGGTGCGCAAAACCAGAACAACGGCCTCACCAGAAAAGAAGATTGTCAACTACATTCCCTTTGGAAAACTGATCTCTGACATTCTGGTTGAATGCAGATTAGTGGATTATCTGACCAAGGAAGCAAATTTCACAGAATATCTGAATAAAAGAGTTGGAGAACTTTTAAATGTTGTAAATCTTAAACATATGAAGATGATTGCAAGTGTAGAGGTGAAACTAACACCTATTTCTCCCGACACGGTGAAAAAGATCAGGAATCTAGTGGAAAACTATCCATTCTACCGCAAAGAAGAGAATCTAACAGCAATAGCCTCTTACATTGCCATAATGAGAGAAGTAGAATCCAGAATTGAAGAAGCTGTCCCTCAGTCAAAGCATATTACCAGGAGTAAGAGGAAGCTTGCTGAAGAGGATGCAGAGGGTAAAAAGAAGAAAAAGGATGAAACTGAAATCTCCAGAAAAGAAGCCTTTCTTCTTCAGAAAATCAACAAAGTTGATGCAAATCCTTTTGTTGCTGCACCATCTTTATCAATCACCTCTACCTCCAATCCACAAGTAAGATTTAAACCTACATCCTTCTCTATTCCTTTACCAACCACTAATCAATTAACCAATAGTCCATCAATAACTACCCCAATCCTGTCCGAGATTGTTTCAACAACAACTACCTCAACAATTCAGCCAAATGAACTAGAACCAACAAATCAAACTCTGAATCTCTAGCTCCCATTACTGAATCTAGTTCTGAGGGAACCTTCTATAAATCTCTAGAAATTGTCTTACCTGAAAACCTCATGAACTCTGACAATCTAGAAGTCACCTCTCCTAACAATCAACAACAATCACCTGAACCTGCTGCTACTGAGATTAACTTATCTCACCAACCACCATCTGAAAACAACTTTGATAAATCCAACCTCGCTCTAGTTGTCTACAATACTCCACCTCCAACTTCCTTTGAAGAATGTACAAGTCAATTTCATGACAAAGCACTTGAGAAGTTTGCCAGGTTAAGAGCGAAACTTTGTACAAGCACAAAGCTCATGGAACTTGAGAGTGGCTGTCAAAGTTTTAAAAAATGGCTAGATATGGAACTTACAAGAATTGTAAGTTTCTCAAACACAACCATAACTGCTGAACTAGCAAAAGCTAAGGAGAGAGAAGAAGCTGAAGCAAGAGTCAGAGCACTCAAGTTCTTAGCTGCTAAGCAGAAAGAAGCTGAAGAAAAGGCTGCTAAAGAAGCAGAAGAGCAAGCTGCTAGAAATACATAAGAAGCTGCAGAGGCTGAAAGAGTTAAAGAAAGTGCTATGATTGCTTCCACCTCTGATCCTGTTATCAAACGTCTGGGAGACGCCGTTGATGAAATCAGAACTGAGCAGAAGAACTTCAGAAAAAGGTTTGACAAGCAAGATACTGTTAATGAAAATCTTCAGATCATGATGAAGAAAATCTGGGACAAACTGTCCTCTGACAGCAAATAAACCTCTGTTTTCCTTTAAGCTTTAGTTCTGTGTTTTTCACCCTTGGACATCCCAGTTTTAATCTTTTTGATTTATGACAAAAAGGGGGAGAAAGTAATATAATATAATTGTGATAATTTTGATCCTATAGTCATTCTCCGAAAAAAAATGCTGCTTAGATGCTAACAGATAAATTCATCATTTCTATTAGATTGTTTTTCTGTATTTTTTCTTCTCTGTGCAGATAACTCAGAGTTCTGATGATGAAGAAAGACTCAAAAGGTTAATGAAGTCAGGGGGAGCCCTAGCAAGAACCTTAGTCTAATACTCAGGGGGAGCACTTCATAAAAAGGATAAGCTATCCTAAAAACCTTTTCATTTTCCCTGTGTTATATATATCAAAATTGTGTCATCAAATTATATAGTTTTGTCATCATCAAAAAGGGGGAGATTGTGAGAACAAGATTTGGTTCTGCAATATTATCTCTAAGTTTTGATGATAACAGATGAATATTTGTATGAACAATTTTGTACAACTAATGTTGCTATGTGTGAGAACCTAACAAACAGGTTCTGCTTCCGTGAATTGGCGCAATGCTTAATGAAAGATGATTCGAAGAACAGAACTTAATTTGAAGATAAGACAAGATTCACATATCTCTGATACGAAATGAAAAGAGAATGAATTCTGAAGATCAAGAGACAAAGGTTCTGATGGATCAAAGTAAAATTGCTGAAGCCTCACGATATTCAAATAAGAAGTTCTGAAGACTCCGAAGATAGGCTCTAAAGATTCAGAAGACTCAAAGCAGAAAAGGATAACGCTCTTAAAGACCAAGTGCTGAAGTTCTGAAGACTGATTCTTAATGGACTTCTTCAATCAACGGAAGACTTGAAGCATCAGATATTCTGCTATAAAGACTCCACTCATGCTTCATCAAATTAACATCAGAAGCCTCTGGATCTAAAGAAAGTGAATTTAGAGAACAAGGTTCAAAAGATAAGTTCTGAAGATTTTGGAAGCGCAGAGCTGATGATTCGAAGACTTGATAATCACAAGAACCATACAATGTTTTCCCTTCCTACTCACGCTCACAAAAAGCCTCTGAAGTTGAGAAGCCAAGAAAACCTGCCACACTGTACAGCTGTACCATATTACAGCGTTAAAATTCTCGAAGACTATGCGAAATACAAGCAAGGCAATCTGATGCGACAAGACACGCTGCATACAGAAGATTTTGTACCTGTCCTCAAGCTTCTAGCCGTAAGCCTACTTAGCTATCATGATTTCATTTCAACGAATCTTTTCACTCGGCTATAAAAGGAAGCTCAAAGACTTGAAGAAAGACACACATGCGAACAACGGCGATACTTTCTAACTCTATTCTTTCTTAAGTCATTCATGGTCTAAAATTGTGTTTACGTTATCAGCTTGATAAGAAGCAATTCTATGTAAACTCATTGTGTTTAAACTTAAAGTGGTATTCCTTAAGAGATTCTTAGTGATTAGATCTCTTGAGAAGTCTAGGACGTGTGTCTTAGAGGTTGTGCCTTGAGTAAGACCTGTACGGTTGGATTACTTGAGAAGTCTAGAACGTGTGAGTTATAGAGGTTGTTGTTAGTCACCAGCTGTGTAGCTCGTGCAGTGTACTATTTTGTTGAATAGTGGATTAAGACCTCATTGAGAGAGGTAAAATCACCTTGGCGGGTGGACTAGACTAACTTGAGAGATTCTCAAGTGAACTAGTATAAACATAAAGTGTTCATATCTTTTGTTTAATTAAGCTGTTGTTCTTGAGAAAAGGGAAAAAGGTTTTAACAAGAAATTTATTTAAAAGAAACAATTATTTTTTAAAAACCAATTCAAACCCCCCCTTTCTTGCATTTTTCACTCCTTCAATCTGTCCTTTATTTTATGTCTGATACGGAAAAACTTCAGGTTAATCTCAACATAGTTCAACAGGAGAAGAGGTCTTGGAGGAACAAGTACCGCATTCTCAATGTGGAGTGTAACAAAATACAGCAACTGTTAAAAGAAAAAGATGATCTGATTGAGATTTTATAGCAACATGCTGTAGAGAATCAAGAAGACCAAAGGAATTTGCTCCCTCCTTTCATTTGGCAAAGGAATGACAACCCGACAACGGCTCAAGAGCCCCGGTCAAAAAAAAGGAAAATACCAGAACCAGAACCTAAGCTCTCCTCAGAGAGGACTCAGGATCCATTAGCTTAGACTTTTCTTTTTACAGCACTTTGTAAATTACTGTATCTCCATTTCTGCAATCTTTGAATTCAATAAAACGGGGTTTCCCCACTGTTTGATATTTGCAATCCAATTGTCAAAGTTCATTTTGATTAAACAAAAAAAAAATAAAAAAAATATAATCATTGCATATCATTCATCATTCTCACATAATGCATTCTTCTTATCGACAAATCTTACATTTGTGTCTCGATTCTAGAGTCAAACTGTCTCATTCGTGCAATACTCGGGCCAATCGACAAAAGAAAATGGATGATCTCGAGGAAGAGAACAGAGGGTTGAGAGAAGAAATCGACACTCTGAAAGAAGATCTGAGGAAGCTTCACAATGACATGCAATCTCTGGCAGCAGCCCAGATGCAACAACAACGGACTGTGATTTCAGAGATCACATCGACGCCCATAGTGGAAAAGTATGCTCCTCGGTATAACATGCCATAAGATCGTCCCTAGGGCATACCACTCAACTATATCCCAGAAGGATATATTCCGCCGATCATGGAAGATCCGGAAACTGCAGCAGGAGCCGCTGGGCCTGAAGGTTACAAACTTCGGGAAAGCGAAGATGCAAGGGGCATGACGGCAACTCCTGAAGGTTACAAACTTCAGGAGAGGGAAGCACCAAGAGTCACTGCCGTAATGACTATACCACCACCCGTGGTACACACTGTCCCGGAAGGACAGATTCCACATATACCTTATGGTGGAAATGAGAGTATGAACGATAAAATGAAGGAATTCCAGGAACAATTTTTGGAGATGCAGAAAGAACTACAAGCTATTCGCGGTCAGGATCTATTTGGAAAGGACGCCGCAGACCTTTGTTTGGTCCCCAATGTGAAAGTTTCGCTCAAATTCAGGGTGCCCGAATTTGAAAAGTACAAGGGTAACTCTTGCCCTCAAGGTCACTTTGTGATGTACGCTCGGAGGATGTCAACTCAGACAGAGAATCAACAACTACTGATCCATTACTTCCAGGATAGTTTAACCGGTGTCGTACTCAAATGGTACATGGGTTTAAACCGCACTAAGATCGTCACTTTCAGAGATCTTGGCGCTGCCTTTGTGCACCAATATAAGTATAATCTGGACATGGCACCAGACATAGATCAACTAAGAGCCATGTCGCAGAAGGATAAGGAAACCTTTAAGGAGTATGCTCAGAGATGGCATGAAATTTCCGCTCAGATTTGTCCACCTCTTGAGGAAAAAGAGACGACAAAGATCTTCTTGAAAACCTTGAGCTCATTTTACTACGATAGAATGGTCGCCAGTGCGCCCAGTGACTTCACCGAGATGGTGGTCATGGGAGTTCGTCTTGAGGAAGCTGTCCGAGAAGGACGTTTAGTTAAAGACGTTGGACCATCAAGCAGTACCAAAAGATACAGTAGTACTTTCCCTAAGAAAAAAGAGCAAGATATTGGTAATATCTCTCTCAGAAAGCAAAGGCGACGGTACCAACCAATAGCAGTTGTAACTCCTGCTGTCAACCCTGCACCTGTTCCTACGTATCAACCTCAGGTTACTCAGAGCCAACCGAATCAACAACAATATCAGCAAAGGACACAACAACATCTTTAGCAGGCTCGTCCTCAGTACAATGACAATCGTACAACGCGACCACCAGGGTTCGACCCTATACCAATGTTATACGCAGAACTGTTTCCATTATTACTGGTCAAAGGGCACGTCCAAACCAGGTCTCCTCTTACAGTACCAGAAAATTTGCCTTTTTGGTTCAAAGCGGATCAGACTTGCCCTTACCATCAAGGAGGACTGGGACATAACATAGAAAACTGTCTCAACTTCAAATCCGATGTACAGAAGCTTGTCAAGAGCGGGGTCTTATCCATTAAGGATACAAATCCAAATGTTCAGACAAACCCGTTGCTTTAACACGAGAAAGCTGCAGTCAATTTGATAAAGGGAGAGTCTAACCACATCTATCAAATTCATGATGTACTCTTATTAAGGGATAATCTAGTCAAGATGCATCACAGACAGAGCAGGTACGGTCATGTACCACCTCATAACTATCACCAGTGTGATATCTGCTCGAAAGACAATCAAGGATGTTCTGTGGTGCAATCAGCTCTACAGGAACAGTTGGATCTCGGATGGATCCAGGATCACAGAATTCATGGGGTCAACATGACTTATACGAATTCCAACATCATTCAAAACCACGACATTCGTGCGATGAATGTCAACTTGGTGACAATGCTCTCAAGGCAAAGCCAACATCATGATCTGCCACAGCACGATTATGATTCCTATCTGATTTGCTCGGTAAACAATCAGGGATGCTCTTTTGTACAAGAGGCCCTCTAGCATCAGATGGATCTTGTATGGATTCAGGATTACCATGATAAGAATCCCTATCAACTGAATATGATTCAAATCTTTGATATTCGCTTGATGAATACCAGCTTAGTGGAGTTACACACTAAGCAAGTCTAGCTAGGTTTTCTGACTTCGCACGACTATCAGAACTATAAAGTGTGTCGTGAAAGTAACCAAGGTTGTGCGCTCATTCAGAGAACACTTCAACACTTGTTAAACCACTGGTGGCTTCTGATCTATCTAGATGAAGACACACAACAAGTCAGTATGATTAATAGGAACCCTACTAGGCACCAAAGTCAAGATGTTCGGTCAATGGGAACCGATCTGGTAAAGTTGCACTTCATTTAAAGCGGACGTGGCTGGGTGCCACCACACAACTATGAGCGCTGTAGAGTCTGCTCAGAGAATAATCAAGGATGCTACCTCGTGTGACCAGCCCTTCAAAGTTAGTTGGACCATAAGGAAATTCAACCATGGTCAAGCTCTGATTCAATGTCGAACTATCATCCTGATCAAAGCGGGGATGTTGTCTTGATCCCTACGCGAGAAGTGGCCAAAGACATATGTGCCATGATCCCTCTACTCCATGAATCGAGGGTTTCTCTTGATAGTGGAAAGGTTCTCAATCTCGAACCGATTGAGGTTGGTTATGATGGTCAAAAAATCATAAGGCTCTTATAGTTATCTATCGGCCAGGACCAGTACCGTACAAATCCGATAAGGCTATCCCTTACAAATACGGTGCAACAACAATTGAGAATGGAAAAGAAGTTCCATTACCCTCCGTCGGGAATATTGCAGACATCAGTCGAGTAACACGGAGCGGTCGAATCTTCAACTGAGGAGTTGGAGAACCTAACAAAGAAAATAAACCTCAAACAAATGTTCTCGATCAACCAGTCGGTCAATCTAGTGATCCCGACCTTTCAAAAAACAATGTTGAGATGCTGAAGCTCATCCAAAAGAGTGAATACAACATTGTTGATCAGCTGTTGCAAACACCTTCAAAAATATCTGTGTTATCTCTTTTACTCAGTTCTGAAGCCCACAATGAAGCCCTACAGAAAGTCTTAGAGCAAGCTTTTGTGGAACAAGATGTAACAATAAGACAATTCGATAACATCGTCTCCAATATCACTTCCTGCAACAACTTGGGGTTTAGTGAGGAACTGCCAGACGGAGGCAAAAATCACAACATGGCGCTCAATATTACATTCAATTTCCAGGATGATGCTTTATCCAGCGTACTGGTAGACACCAGATTGGATCTCAATGTTATGCCGAAGTCCACTTTACTGCGACTATCATTCATAGGATCCCCGATGAGGGCAGTGAGGTTATCGTCAAAGCATTTGATGGATCCCTAAAGGCATTTATTGGCGAAGTCGACCTTCCCATAAATATCGGCCCTCACACTTTTCTAGTCACTTTCCAGGTCATGGACGTCCGGGTAGCGTACAACTGCTTATTAGGAAGACCTTGGATACACCAGGCTGGGGCAGTCACTTCGACACTGCACCAGAAACTAAAGTTCGTCAAGAACGACCCACTAGCCATAGTCTGCGGAGAGCAAGCATTGATTGGGGGTAACTTATCATCGTCTACTTTTGTAGAACCAGAGAAGGTTGTTGGAACTCAGTTCCAAGCACTGTCGGTTGTCATACCCCAAATTTTGACCACTAAGATTTCCCATCATTGTGCAATTCATCATCACAATATGGATGAACCATCATGCCTCATCAGTCTCCCCAAAGATGGGTGAGCCTTCACCACAAACAATAATTAGGGTTTCAAGCCCCCTCTAAGCTTTAGACAAAGGATCAATCAAGGAATGACATGATCTTCAACTTTTTTAACCTCTCAAATACCAATAAAGGATCAAGAGGACTCCCACAGCAAGGATTAAGCACAAGGTTGCAACATTCCAAGTGGATCAAGCCTCAAGATCGCCAGTGTCACCAAATTAGGGTTTTGGTCGACCAGGGCCTCCAGATGGAAGTCTTCCTCTGGGCATGAGCCAATGCTTCAAAGCATAACCTAAGATACTCCAAGGTATCTCATGAACCCAATCATCAAGTCAATTTAGCCTTAGGGGATGGATTCACACAAAAAAATCAAGAATTAGGGTTTCTTGACCTAATTCACCCCTAAGTTGACTTTTGGGACAAATCATGAGCCAAGACCTCAAGACATGTTTTGAGGGTCTCTAATACACTACATTGATCCATTTGCAACAATGGATTAATCCAAGAAGCTTGATTCATAAGTTTCAAGTTCATCAGAACCACAGTTAGGGTTTTGAGGAAAAAAGTCAACTGTGCCTTTGACCTTTGACCAGGACATGCTCCCAAACCCTAGGACATGATTCAATAAACCCTATAACACCTATGAAATCAATCCATCAAGTTTGATTTAAGTTAAGGACTTGATTTCATAGAGGATCGCACATTTTGGAATTCATCTGATAAAAAGTCAATTGTGCCCAAAAGTCAAAGTTTGACTTTTTGATTTTTTTGATCAATTATGGTTCCCTAACCCTAAAATGATGTTAATGTGTGATTTGAATCAACATTCATCAGGAAAAACCAAAGAAAGTGGGATAACTTGTAAAAGGGGGTAACGATAAAAACTTAGAAGTTTTCTAAGTGATGGAACAAAATGGCTAGGGTACCAACTTCCAAGGATCATAACTTGAGATCCAAGCAACCATTTTGGCTGATCCAAAGAATAATTTGTAGCTCTCATGGCATACTACAAAAGCTTCAACTACACCTCATTCCAATTCTCAATGGATTTTAAGTTATGGGATGACCAAAATCACAAAAAGTGAAAATGTCACTTTTTTCCAACACTTAGTGAAATTTTCACTAAGTCAGAATCTGTTTCACTTTTTTCCAAATGTAGGGGCATTTTTCACTTGGGTCCAAAAAGTGTCAAGACAAACTATGATCACATATATGTTGTATCATATGAGAGCTTTCCAAAATGGCCAAGAACCTCATGAAACTCCACTTAAGCCTTGAGATATGGCAATGGCAATGTGCCTTGCTGCAAACTGTCATGGCAAGGCAGATTTGTGCATTTTGCTCGATTTGAGCAATTTTTGTGAATGACAAACAAGTTTATCCATCTGAACACCTTATGAGGAGACCAAGGAGGGAAAAACACTGATTCATCAGCCTCCCAAGTCCAAGATTCCCAAAGTAGCATGCCAACCCTAAAATGCCTAAAGAGGGGACAAGACTCCAATTTTGTTTTGGAGCCTTTAATGGATGCACCAAGGTGGCATAAACCGAGCCATTTCTAACTGAATGAGTCAAGGATAAGATCTGAACCAAAGAACCATAGGCCTGTGCTCTAACCTCTAGTCAATGGCTATAGGAGACTTGGATTCCTATTGATCAACATTGGCCAAACCTCTGTTGCAGTTGCCATTCCCTATTCCTTGCAAAACAAACTTGCTCTACTATAAATAGAGCTCATTTGTGCTCAGTTTAAGTACACCAAAGCCATCAAACAGATGCTTTTCTCAAAATCACCTTCTCACTTCCAAATTTTCCTTCCAAAGCAAGTCACTATCGGGTTTTGAGTTTGAGAGCTATTCCAACCAAACCAATCACACACACACACCTCATAAACATCATATAGAAGTGATCCAAACACTTAAACAACAACTATAACACTGATTTCTCATAATCACCAGCCAGTTGCTCAAGGTTTTAACCAAGTTGCAGCTGAGATGCCATGAAGTGATCAAGCCATTTCCAATCAAGTCCAAGCATTCAAACACACTCCATATGGTGTAGGGAAGTTGTTCAGAACATCACAACTCATCTGTAACACTTCCAACTCAAAAATCACATTGCTCTTGCTGTCACGACCTTCAAGTAAGCCTAAACTTGGTCATCTCTTAATCTATGCATATTTCCTCGCACACTACTTTTGCCAAATGTACATAATCATGCATAGAATGTTTCCCCTCAATTAATTACTTTGTTTGAATCGTGTATTAAAATTCTCAGCCTTCATGCAAATTTTAGGGTTCTTGAGGTTTTGTCTTGATTTCTTATTCCATGCTTAAAATAAATGAAATTAAAGACCATAGACATGATCGTGAGGTGAAAATGAGCAGATTGATATGTGGATTGTGTGATTTCATCAAGTATTCAGTGAGATTGGATAGAAAATGAAAATCTGAGCAAAACTCCCTTCGCGCGTGTTCTTGGCCCATGTTCTTGGCGCCTTTTTCACAAATTTGAATATTTGAATTTTGTGATTTTATTTAATTGATTCAAAAATTAATTTCTCTCTGAGTTTTAATGATTTTGAGTTGATTCTTTTTTTAATAATTCACAAAAATGTTAAAATATTTTATTTTACCAACAAAATCCCAAAAATATTATTTATTTCATATATTTGATATTTTTTGCAAGGAATTAATGTTTTTTTGGTTTTTAAAATTTGAAATATTTTTCCCCCTTGATTTTCCAAATTTAATTGTTTTCCAATTATTTTGTGGATATAAACATGACTTTTGAAACATTGATCCAAGATCACCACTCATTTTTCACATGTTTTCATCACTATTTATTAATTTTTTAACAAAATTAATTCCTTTTTAAACAAAATCAAGGTTTTGATTAATTCAACCCTCATTATTCATTTTAAAACTCTTTGGGCCTCTAATAGAGTGTAAGACCCAATCCCTTTTTGAAACCAAAATAGTTTGGGCCTCAATCATTGTATAAAACCCAACACATTTTTCAAAAGTCTCGGCGCGATCGCCAGTTCAAAACCTTTGGGCCTACCCTTGTGTTATAAGCCCCATTTCTTTTCGTTAAATTTCTTAGGGCCTCTTGGTAAAGTGTAAGACCCAATCCTTTTGTAAATAAACCTTTTAGGGCCTCACACATTGTATAAGCCCCTCTGTATATTTTCAAAAGTACGGCGCGGTCGTCGCCTTTGTAACGAAACAAACTGGGCTTCTCCTTGAGCTATAAGACCCATCTCTATTCATTTTCAAACTCTTTGAGCCTCTAATAGAGTGTAAGACCCAATCCCTTTTTAACCAAAACCTTGTTGGGCCTCAGATATTGTATAAGTCCCTCTGTGTTAAAAGAAAAAATCTCGGCGAGATCGCCAGTTTAAAAACAATTGGGCCTACCCTCGTGTTATAAGTCCATTTCTTTTCTTTAAATTTCTTTGGGCCTCTAATAGAGTGTAAGACCCATCCCCTTGTACATAAAAACTTTTTGGGCCTCACATATTGTATAAGTCCCTCGTATAGTTTTCAAAATAACGGTGCAATCATCGTTAAAACTTGGGCCTCTCCTTGAGCTGTAAGCCCCAACAATCTTTTAAAAGTACTTTCTCCTTTGATTTTGAATACAATATTGTTATCAAAACTTTCTTTGTTAAACAACTAACAAAACAGCATGGAAGCTCTACAACGGGTAAGTGTTTATCCGCTTTCATTTACCGCTTTCATATGTATATAACTGTATTGTGGGGCTGTTTCACTGTAAGTCTTCTTTCACATCCTTTTAAATACTTGTCACATATCCACTGTGTAATACTAGTATAGTTATATAGAGTTTTCCCCGGCAACTACGTCTAGCACTAGGTAAAGCCTTATTGGTCACTCTTAAACACAAACAAAACTAGATACCCCGTAGGATTCCAGATACAGTCTTCCCTTCTCTTGGGGTTAAACAATACAGAACAAAGAGAAAGTCAGTATTCTCAGTGAACCTTTTCTCAGACTGTCACCCTTAGAAATTGTCAAAGAAACTCTAACTCCCCAGAGATGATCTTTTCTTTGTGAATGGCATCTCTTGAGTTTCTTCCAAATTCTCGAACTTTCCTGGAATGATCTCTTCTCTATGAATTGAATTTATTGAACTTCTCTTGGTTTGGGGACCCACAGGCTTCCTAAAAGCATCCCCGCCTCCTCTTGGGCGTTGTACAAGGACCCTTCGGCTTCTTAGTAGTTATCATGCCTTCTCAAAGACATTCTCAAGTTCCTTTCAAACATAGAAAAAACACTGGTCACTCTGAAACCCGGTCTCTCTCATGAGAGTTCCCCACACTTGGGCCTGCCTATGGATCTAATCCTCAGCAGTAAGATAGCTTCCTCTTGGGATTTGTACAAATGACTCTCCTCAGTGGAGCTAACCTTTTCAGACTCTCTTGTTGAGTCAGTCTTCCTTTTAGCCTCCGTCTTGGGCTTGGTACAAGACATACAAAACCCACTCGCTTGTTGACTATAAAAGATTCTCTTGTTGAGTCAATCTTTAGCCTCCATCTTGGGCTTCATACAAGACACATATAAAACACTCTCTTGTTGAGTATAAAAGACTCTCTTATTGAGTCGATCTCTCTTTAGCCTCCGTCTTGGGCTTCATACAAGACACATATAAAACACTCTCTTGTTGAGTATAAAATACTCTCTTGTTGAGTCGATCTCTTTTTAGCCTCTATCTCAAAGCTCGTACGAGACAGAAAAACACTCTCTTGTTGAGTATAAAAAACTCTCTTGTTGAGGCAAACCGACTCTCTTGTTGAGCCAATCACCTGTTCAAGACTCTCTTGTTAAGTCAACCTTTTTAGCCTCCGTCTTGGGCTTTATACAGGACAGATAAAAGTACTCTCTTGTTGAGTGAAACCCTTTCAGCCTCCACCTTGGGCTTTATACAAGATACATTCTCCCCAACGGAGTCAAAATCCCTTCCAGCCTCAATCTTGGGCATTGTACAAGCAGAAAGAACGTTTGCCCTAGAAAAGTCAAACTTCCCGCCTCCTCTTAGGCTTTGTATAAGGAAACCCCGATTGAGCCAATCAACCTTTTAGCATCAAATTTGTGCCTTGCTCACAACATACAAACATCAACAACTCCTCTTTAGAGATGACAGATTCTCTCTCATCCAAAACCCATTAGCTTCACATATGGGCTTTGAACAAGATACAAACCACTTTAAGCTTCATGTCTTGGGCTTTGAACAAGACACCAAAACAACCTTTTTCCTCCCATAGAATAGGAGGAACTACGATCGCTCTGATTTCCCTGTTTCGGGAATACGTAGGCATAAGATTGCAAAAATCTTAGCGAGCATACTAATCAAAAGCTCAAAATTTAGTACCTTCATATATCCATCAAAAGCATCAGACCTAACACCTTACCAGAACCCTAGCCCCTAGTCTAGACACTATTTTTAAGCAAATAACCCTAAAGATGAACCCCCCTATTTTGATAACATCTGTAAACCAACAGTTTTGACTGTTTAAACTCAGTTTGCAAGCAGGGTTAATTGGAGACATCTATTTCCCTTCCTTAATTAGCTCAACATGATAAAAATGAATCGAACTGTAGTACCAAAGTGATAGTGATTCGAAACCACAAAAACCGCGCTACATCGGTGAGCAATGAGGATAAATCAGAAAAAGGAACTTCGATTTCCTCGTACAAAGATGCTCTCAAAATGATCAAAAGTAACAATACAAAAGGGTGGGGACGACTTGTCATTCCCACTGATAACAAAACAAAGAAGGGTCTTGGTTTTTCTTTAACCTGTACCCAGACTGCTACTTACTATGAAAGTTTTCATCCCATTCAGAACTTCTTCCACAGTGGAGGTTTCCTTCACCTAGTGTCTCAAGAAGTCCATACCATCAACGGGGGTGACTCCTCCGATATAGATGAAGACTGGAAGTCCTATCTTAACGAGGACGGTTATATCTCTAAGGAAGAGGTGCCACCGCTATTTTGCTATCCCGCACAGAGTCCGAGATTTATACCAAGATCAGATGTCAAAATGATATATGGAGATTGTGATCCGGAAGGATGCCGTGCTCCACCAAACTCATTAGAGGAAGACACTCTGATGAAAGACAACTTTGACCATGACTATTATGGCCCAATGGATGGACTGCCTATCTGGCAGCCGTACTCGGGAGACTCAGGGCAAGAAAGCCAGCCCAACGATGCATATCAGCTGAGCATTATTAAAAAAAATACCTGCGTCCCCACCATGTCATGGTATCAACACTCAGAATATTCATAACGTATCCAGCACGACGATAAGTTTACAAAGCTAGCAGGACTAGAATTCATCAACTATGCTTTTCCCAAGGTCAACGTCATCGAAAGAGACGACTCCTCTAGTTCCAAAGAAGTGTGGGACACCTTAGGACAACCAAGTGGCAAATACGACTACTTGGTCAAGTACACCGCTCCCAAAAGCTCTCATATTAGGATCGAAGACATCCAGCCAACTGGATGGGAGATTTACCTGAGAGTACAAACATTATGCAAGAGGCAACAGAAGAGTTCGTCTACGACAACTCTGCCTGGGAAACAAATTCCAACGATTCTGCTTCGCCAGAAATCAGCATTATTTCTAAGGGCAAATCAAGAAAAAAGGTTCCAGACTTTGTGATTCAACGAGGAGTTCGGCGCCAATGGGTTGCTGTCGACGTTCCGAAAGTCGTTCATAAGTCTAACTAATTGCCGCCTTTATCTTAACCTTTCACCCTGCCAAGGTGAAACGGCTGTTTTGATAGGGCTCACTTTATGTAAATATCCTCTTCGCTTTGCCCAAAGCGACAAAGTTTTTTTTATAGGGCTGTAGTTTCAAGAATCGTCAAGATCATAAATAAAATAACGTCGTTATGTAATTTCCGCATTTATTGTTGTTTTCTCTTTTCGCTTTTTTAGAAAATGGTAATCCTAAAAAACAACTCAATAATAAAAGCAAGCAGTTTTCCAAAAAAAATACATTGCACACACTCTTGCATTCTCTCTATCTCTTCTAAAAACAATCATCACGTCATGCAGATTGCTTGTTTTAAACCCCATTGAAACACACGATCCAATGCCTTCTCCCAACTTTGAATTCCCGGTATTTGGGGCTGAAGAACAAGTTGACGATGAAATTCTAGAAGAGATATCCTGATTACTCAGACAAGAGGAAAGGTCCATTGAACCTCACAAAGAGCCATTGGAAACGGTCAACTTGGGTTCAGAAGAAGAGAGAAAAGAAATCAAGATTGGGGCACTACTCAGTCTGACTGTCAAAGAGAGTTTGATAAAGCTTCTCAAAGAATTCCCCGATGTATTTGCTTGGTCCTATCAGGACATGCCAGGGTTGGATACCAGCTTCGTGGAACATCATTTACCATTAAGATTGGAATGTCTGCCAGTAAAGCAGAGGTTGAGACGAACTCACCCAGACATGGCCATCAAAATCAAAGGGGAAGTACAGAAACAGATTGATGCAGGTTTCCTCGCCACGTCATAATATCCTCAATGGATATCCAACATAGTACTAGTTCTAAAAAAGGAAGGAAAGGTACGAAGTGTGTGGATTACAGAGATCTAAACAAATCCAGTCCAAAGGATGACTTTCCCTTACCGCACATTAACATGCTGGTTGACAGTACAACAAAGTTCAAAGTATTCTCCTTCATGGATGGATTCTCGGGCTATAATCAAATAAAAATGGCGCCGGAAGACATGGAGAAAACTTCATTCATCACCCCCATGGAGCACCTTTTGTTACAAGGTAATGTCGTTCGGTTTTAAGAACGCCGGGGCAACCTATCAAAGGGCCATGACTACTCTGTTTCATGACATGATACACAAGGAAATCGAGGTATATGTCGATGATATGATTGCCAAATCTAAGACAGAAGAGGAGCATGTGACCCACCTGTCAAGGCTATTCAAGCGGTTGAGAAAGTACAAACTCCACTTGAATCCTAACAAGTGCCCTTTCGGTGTCCGTTCAGGGAAACTTTTAGGGTTCATCGTCAGCCAGAAAGGAATAGAGGTTAATCCCGACAAGGTCAAGGCCATTCGAGAAATGCCTTCTCCGAAAACTGAAAAACAAGTCAGAGGATTCCTGGGACGATTGAATTACATTTCCAGATTTATATTCCTCATGATCGCGACATGCGCGCCAATCTTCAAATTACTCTTAAAGAATCAGGATTGCGTTTGGACAGAAGACTGCCAAACCGCCTTCGGTAGTATTAAGGAATACCTGTTGAACCCACCGATTATATCACCTCCAATGGAAGAAAGACCACTGATCATCTACTTAGCAGTCTTGGAAGACTCTATGGGCTGTGTACTTGGCCAACAAGATGAAACGAAAAGGAAAGAGTCTGCCATCTACTATCTGACCAAGAAATTCACAAACTGTGAAACTCAATACACTATGCTTGAGAAAACTTGCTGTGCTCTGGCTTGGGCAGCCAAACGTCTTCGTCAGTATATGATTCGTCACACTACTTAGTTAATCTCTGAAATGGATCCAATCAAGTATGTCTTTGAAAAATCTGCTCTCACAGAAAGGATTGCCCATTGGCAGATGTTGTTATCAGAATATGACATAGAATACCATGCTCAGAAAGCTGTTAAGGGAAGTGTTTTAGCCGATCATTTGGCTCATCAATCGATCGACGATTAAGAATCAGTCGGATTTGACTTCCCAGACGAAGATGTCATGTACCTGAAAATGAAAGACTGCGATGAACCGCTACCCAGTGAAAGGCCAGAACCAGGTTCCCAATGGGGACTTATCTTTGACGGAGCTGTAAATCATTACGGAAACAGTTTTGGGGCAATCATCATAACACCTCAGGGTACCCATATTCCTTTCACTGCCTGACTGACATTCAAATGTACGAACAACGAGGCCGAATATGAAGCTTGTATCATGGGTCTCGAAGAAGCGATCGACTTAAGGATTAAGAACTTGGATGTATATGGCGACTCATCCCTGGTTATCAATCATATCAAAGGAGATTGGAACACATACCAATCAAGATTGATTCCTTACAAAGACTATGCGAGAAGGTTGTTACCCTTCTTCAACAGAATCGAGTTTCATCATATCCCTCGTGAAGAAAATCACATGGCTGATGCATTAGCCACTCTCTCTTCCATGATTTATGTAGGTCAATGGAACGACCTACCTAAGATTGACATAATGCGCCTCGAGAGGTCCGCTTATATCTTCGCGATTGAAGCAGTCATAGACGACAGACCTTGGTATCACAATATCAAATGCTTCCTTTAGAAACAAGAGTACCCACCTGGGGCACTAAGGAAAGACAGAAAAACCCTCAGAAGGCTAGAAGGCAGTTTCTTCCTGAGCGGTGACACACTCTATAAGAGGAACTTTGACATGGTCTTGCTTCGATGCATAGACAGACCAGAAGCAAACATGCTGATGAAAGAAATTCACGAAGGATACTTTGGCACTCATGCCAACGGACACACAATGGCGTGAAAAATTCTAAGAGCAGGGTACTATTGGTTGACAATGGAATCCGATTGCTACAAGTACATGAGGAAGTGTCACAAGTGTCAGATATACGCTGACACAATCCATGTCCCGCCAACGCATCTCAAAGCTCTCTCTTCCCCATGGCCTTTTTCTATATGGGGAATCGACATGATTGGCATGATCTAACCCAAGGCTTCAAACGGACATCGGTTCATCCTGGTAGCCATTGATTACTTCACCAAGTGGGTCGAAGCAGCATCGTACGCCAATGTAACCCGACAAGTGGTAGTTCGATTTATCAAAAACAGTATCATCTTCCTTATGGTGTTCCTAGCCAGATCATTACTGACAATGGATCTAACTTGAATAATAAGATGATGAAAGAGTTATGCGCTGAGTTCAAGATCGAACACCATAACTCATCGCCCTACCGACCTAAGATGAATGGAGCGGTAGAAGCGGCTATCAAGAACATCAAGAGGATTGTTCAAAAAATGGTTGTAACCTACCAATACTAGCACGAGATGCTACCCTTTGCTCTTCATGGTTTTCGCACATCTGTCCGTACTTCAATAGGGGCAACCCCTTTCTCTCTAATATATGGCATGAAAGCAATGCTCCCCATAGAAGTAGAGATCCCATCAATCCGGATATTGATGGAAGCTAAGCTAACAAAGGCTGAATGGTGTCAAAGTCGACACGACGAACTGAATCCGATCGAAGAAAAGAGAATAACGGAACTATGCCATGGTCAGTTGTATCAGCAAAGAATGAAGAAAGCCTTCGACAAAAAGGTTCGACCCCGTGTCTTCGGAAATGGAGACCTTGTGCTAAAAAAGATACAATCATTTCTCACTGATTCCCGGGGCAAATGGACTCCGAATTATGACGGCCCCTATGTGGTCAAGAAAGCTTTCTCAGGCAGTTCCTTGAGACTTGCAACCATGGATGGAGAGGAATTTTCCTACACCACGAATGTTGATCTAGTCAAGAAATACTTCGCCTAAATTAGAAAAAAAAAAGAGAAAAAAAACGTCTCGGTGGATTGAAAACCCAAAAGGGCGGTGTAGGCAAAAATTAGAGACATAATAAAAAAACATCCCGGTGGATTGGAAATCTCAAAGTATAATCCAAGAAAAAGTTAGGGATTCATGGCAAGTAACTACGTCCAACAAAGGGGCAAATCCCCAGCGGCAGTCATGCCATCCATCGGAAAAATCCAGTCAAGGTCATCTTCGAAGGAAGCTCAGGATGTCCAGAATTCAAAGTTGGTAGAAGGATAATGGTCGTTATGTTTCAATATAGCCCTTTTCCCTTAAATTACCATTTTCTAAACTTTGTAAATACTCTATGGAATCACGCGTTTGGCTGATTTCCATCCTATCAATAAAACTTGAGCCCTAGTGCTTTTATTTGCAATTCTTATTTGTTTTAGCTTTACAGAACGACATTTTAACATGATTAACGATTCTTGAAATAAAACAAAAATGAATTTACTTGTAAAAAATTTTCTTCTTTTAAAATAAAGATGGCAATTTTTTTTACCGTTGAACACAGAAATAAAATCGATCGCTTCTCCAAAAGTTATCGAGCTTCAAAGTGCAGAATCAAAGTACTCCTTCTAAACCAGTGCGCCTGAATGAAGGATCAGCTATGTCAGATGCGAATACCCCATCTGACACCCCCGACAGAGTTCTTACCTCCTAAGCCCAACCAACGTTTTTTCCCGCGGGAATTACTTTCTCATAAGCAAGGCAGAATCACTCTAGTCGGTCTTATCCCCTAGTGATAAAAGTCCTCTCAATCGAGTTGTCAGTTCTTTCCTCATCAGGAAATGTTTTGTCTTAACCACCTTTCTCTCCAGTTTATTTCTGGATTGGAGACGGTCCTTGACCATATTGATAACTTGAACCTCTGAAAGACCAGAAAACCTTCGACAAATGTCACTCTTCACCATTAAATATGATATCTTCGCTTTCCCGGATTAAGGAAAATCCCCAGAGAAAGCCTCACAACCAAAGGCTCTCAGTAACACATTGATTTTTCTATACAATAGAGTCAATGTTAATGAAGTCATCAACACCTCAAAATTGGGGTACATTGTATGGAATTTCTTCGAGAAGATCTCGAAGAAAAGTATGTGTTGTACCCCAAATTTTTTCCTTAGATTCACTGATCTGTCTGCATACCATCCTAGGTCAATCATTCGGGCATAACTAACCTCTTTATCTAGTTTTTTGTTTGTTCGTTTCATCTGTGAATACAGGTACTGCTGTAGAGGATCCCAGATCTTGAAGGTTGTGCTGTGTGTGTGTTGTGGAGGTTTCTCTGTTCTTGCAAGTGTGTATGGATTCCTTGAGTTTATATGCCTCTATCCTTTGGTCCCTAAGCCACTACCAAGCCTCCCTGCCCGCAGATTTCCTCAGATTTCCCTCACAAACAAACCTTGGCCTTTATACCCACTGATATTGGAAATGACCCTTAAAGACTGGTCGCTGGTTGTGTAGCACGTCGTGTTACAAGATGGTTTTTTCCCATCTGTAAGCTCCTCAATTTGAAGATACGTGTTGATATATGTTCCTAAATATTGGTTCATCAAGGAAGGATCAATTCGGAAAAAAGTAGAAGTTCGATTTCCGGAAGCAAACTCAAAACTGTTATTACCACAAGTCTATAAGACCAAGGTTGAAAGTTCCTATGCCATCACCAGGTTTCAATCACGATTCAAGTACGAAGCTCACTCCCGCCATTTCAAGAAGAATGTTCATATTCTTGAAGTTATCAATTGTTCTTCAAGCAAGTTCGAAGATTGTTGGAAATTAAATGTTCAAGCCGTTGGCAAATTTTGAAAAGCTTGCAAGATCTAAAGTATACTAAGATTTATGCTTCAAGTCACTAATTCAATGAGGTTATTCAACAGGATCGTTTATTCAAATTGAAATTTGTGATATAAGGTTCAACACCACTTCCATATTCAAGTCCAAGCTCAATCATGGCTGACGAATCGGATTCTTAAGTTGTATAATTTCATGATAAGAAAATTCAAATTCATGTTCTCATTCCAATATTCCATGCTACGAAATTCTGAAAGTTACTTGCAAAGCTAAAAACTTATCCCAAGTATTCAAGGAGTGTTTTCCAAGTTCATTACAAGTTCAACAAAGAACAAATTACGTCCAAGTTACCAATTTTGTCTTAATTCGAACGTTTTACAAAAGTAGAATAAGGACGAAGTTTCCACATAGTGATTAAATCTCCGTCATCAATCAGCTCTGGGTATCCATTCTAAGGACTTGGTTTCACCGTTGTGTTCTCACTAACCTTTTTACATAAGACTTTAAAGAGTTAAGACGCAAAGTTTGATTTGAGAGCCGAAGATTTGTAGTGGAGTTCAAGATTATTATCAAGAATAAATTCAAATTCATGTCTTATTTCAAACGTTCATCATAAATTACAAGGAGAGTAATATAAGAGATGCATTTGATCTCTCCATTACGTTCAGGCCAAGCCATTAACACAAGTCTCCAACACATTCAAGCCCAACGCCTATTTTTGGCTCTAAACAAAGTACATGGAAAAGGAGGCGGCTGTAATTTCAGCTGTTAACCCCAAATCTAGTGTTGCAGCTATAGATCATTGTTTACCGTCATGAAACCTACTGGAAATGTGAAGAATAGAGATATTAAATATAACGGTACAAGAGTAAACTACAAGCACAAAGATGCTTAAAAGCCTATAGGTGAATCTCCAAATGCTAACCCATTTTCACCCACAAATCTTGGAATGTGCGAATCGTTGGAGCTCTTAAATGTTAAGGCAGCTGTTAGCTTTTAAATCACCTCAAGAGTTTCTCTCACTTGGCAGAAGTGCAACGTTGTGGAGCCATTTACAAAAGCAGCTCATTTGCTGATGAGGAATGAGTCTGGTGAGAAGTAAGTGAGCATACAATTCCTGTGGTTAATGAAAGTGATCAAACTGGTACTGGAAATGTAAGCAATTCCTGCACACCACGCCGACATTTCTTACGCTGCAAACCTGCTGAAGAACATGGAATGTGTCACTATCGAGATTACTAGAACCATCATTCACTAATATCCACAGTTATAGCAAGAAATTAGGAAATGTTGCTTAGTACAGTACACACAATCGATCACCAGAATCTCACCATAATAGCTCAACTTAAACCATTTATTTTGCACCGCGCTTTGGACAATTCCACAAGCCAACACCAAATGTTATCACACACCTGGAAGAAAGAGTGAACCATAAATGGTAAACATGAAAGCACAGGTTCCCAAATTTAAAGAGTAACTTATTTCTAATCCATGGATTCCACTGCCGAGGATTCAACGTAACAACACCACGATGCACTGTTTGGTTTAATGTCATTATCATCACCTGTCCAAACAAGAGCCAAGATTATTAATACGGATGACATTCAAAACCAAAAATTGACAAGCGAAGTCAATTCAAACCATGATTCACAATTCAAGATTTATCATAATTGCAAGTTCCTTTCCAAAAGTCAAGAGGTTCAAAGATCCAGGTTCGTTTCACCAAGTACACCTCAAGCTTCTCCTAACAAGTGAAACCCAAATTCAGGTCATAAATTTCAAGTGTTCAAGCTATTATGAAGGATCACGTTGAGAAAAACAATTACAAATTCATGTCACATACAATGGACAAAAGCAAAGATGATGGCTTATGGTTATTCTATTTCCGTCACAAAGCTCATGATAAAAAGAAAGAGGCCATGAAGCCATGTTTGAAAGTGCCAGCATGCAAAACGTAAAACGGTTGCAGCGGTTTGCAGACTTTGAAACATAATTTTATTGTATCAAATGTTCACCTTCTAGTCTTTGCTAGTTAAGCCTTTCGTAGTGCCGGACTCCAAAGCGTACATATCCAATGACACCAAATGCTTTCGGTCCACTTGGGAAGATGTCGCAGCCTATACCACCGTCAAACCTGTTGCAAATAACCATCATTAAAGCAAGACAGTCAAGTAGGGAGTGAATTGAAATATGTTCAGACAGGTGTAAGCCAAAACGGAAATAACATTCGTCGTAAAATCGTGCTCACAGCATATGTTTTTCTAAAGCAGGTTCCAAACATGTTCCAGTCAAGAATCAAATTATGAAGGCGACATTTCCAAACTTTCCATTACATCAAAGAACGTTCAAGCAATATTTCAAAATATTCCTACGTGGCCTCAGAAATTGGATTTTTTGAATCAGATTGTAGTTTCATCATTTTCAAAAAGGAAATTGTGGGCAATATCCCAAAGGGGATACCACCAACACAAACCTTCCAAAATAGGACGAACCAAGAATAAAAAATAATAAGTGTGAAATCACGCAAGATTCAAATATCAGACAACCTTACATCTTTCCAAATCATATCAGAGTATCCACGAATTCAAATCAGCCCAAACTTCCCAATTGAAGTCAAATCGAATCGCACCAAAACTTGCCAAATTGAGTTTCAAACGTTCAAATTTGAAAACCAAATCAAATCACAAAATCAATCAGTAAGGGAAATTAATACCAACATTAAAAACCTTCCAAAATCCTCATCATTGGCCAGGCCTATAAAAGGGACCTATTTCCATCAGAAAGAAGAAAAAAAAAATCAGAGAGAGAACCATATACGAAAAGATCAGAAAAACTCGAGAGGAAAACCACAAAAAACCCCAAATCAACAATCACCAAAACCATTTCCAAACCCACCGACCCAGGCTCAGAACACCGGAGGTGAGCATCATCGCCAACATTCGAAGCAGAAGAAGCAAAGCAACAACTCAAACCAAGTTCGCGAAGGAAAAAAGGTAAAGAAAGAAGGTTTCTTCCCTGATCGAACCAATCGCTGCCGCCGCGAAGCTCCGCTCCCTTGCCATTTTTTTTTCAAAGCTATTTGTAAATGTAATCTGAAAAATATAATGAGAATGGGGGCCGGGATTATGGGGGTGGGGTTATCGTGCTGTTTGTATTGCTAATCGGAGGGAGAAAGGACGAGAGGTTGCCGCCGCCGTCGCTAGGGTTCTTGAAACCCTAAGGTTTCGTTTAGAGAGAAAGAGAGGAACGCATGCGAGAGAGAGAAGAGAAATGTCGTGAGAGTCCCCCCGTTTGATCCTTTCAACCTCTCACCCTTTTTCTTTTTATTAATCAAAACCTTTTTTTCATAATTAAAACCATCAAAAATACTTTTTTATAAAATCTAACTTAACTTTCCGATAATTTATGATTAATTTTGAAAACCTTTTCCTTAGTTAATCTTTTATAATTAAAACACTAAAATAAAGCTTTTATTTTAAGTAAAACTCTTAATCACTTTTCTTTTAATAAAATTTAAGACTAAATTAAATATTTTAATTTAATTAAGGAGACCTTTAACTCTTCAATTTAAAAGAATCCTCAAAATAAAATAAACCCTTTTTTTAGAAAATTAAGTGAAATAATTCTCCCAATGATGATACCAAATCAAAACTATTTTCTTAATAATTCGTACCCCCATAATCAACTCGTTAGATCCCCAACGTGAGTGAATCGCTTGATGTATGCCATTTTATATTTTGCTTGCTATATGTTTATATTGATATGTTTACTATGTCAAAACCCTTTCAAAAATGATAAAAACTCTCGATCCAACGTCGAGCCAATTTTATGCCTATGTAAGTCGAGCGCCTTCGGGCCTCGCATTCAACCTTTTGGGTCACAATACACATTAACTAGCCCACTTTGCTAGTGCGCACTAATAATCAAAGTTAGATAGTCCCTCGACATTCCAAAGGAAAGTTATTAATATTGACCAAACCGTCATAAGACTAACGCTTTAGAACCCTTGGCCATAGGATTCGGAGTCGCCGTACTCCATGTCTCGCCGTAGACACTTAGAATCTTAGCTTTAGGATTGGAGTCGCCGTACTCCAAGTAAATGCTCCGCCGCGAACATTTACAATCCTACCCCTCTTGAACCAACCTACAACTCTAGAGTCGCCGCACTCTATGTAAGGTCTTGCCTAAGACATTACTTCCCCTTGGAACCTTGACTACGTCAAGAAGTTCCTCCTTTCAGAACTACGCATACTCTGATTCTACACCCGAGGATACGTAGGCGTAAGGTGCGATACCTTATCGAGTATACTTAGATACTAACCCCTAGGGTTCAACCTTTAGCATAGCACCCTTAGCAAGCGAATGAGAGATAACATAAATACTAACGAGAGGTTCCCGTAGAGTACTACGGACGTTTAGGATGCTAATACCTTCCCTAGGCGTAACCAACCCCCGAACCTTAGATCTTTAGGTTTTTTTTCGCTTTTGAACCTTTCCTTTGGATAAATCAAAGACGGTGGTGAACATTTAAAGAAATGTGATCCTAGTTCATTAATAACTATGGTATCCAATTCTCACCGCAACAGAAATGGCGACTCCACTGGGGATGTGTCGAGGGTTTCCCCTATCTTGTTTTATTTATGTTTTCTTTCTTTATTTGCTTGCTTATTATTTGTTGTGATGGGTTGCTTGTGTGGTGAGACAAAGTCCTACACCCGGACTAGAGTGAAATTATGATAGGAACGGTGAGAATTCAAGGATACTTTGAGGGAGTCGATTCCTAGAAAAGTTGAATTGAGACTTCACCACTCAGTCTAGGCCCTCTCGAATTTAATTTTGTCCAACGAGTCAATTCGTGAAGACGCTATTATTTCGAACTAAAGGCCATCGAGACTGGGGACCGTAGTTACCTTTAACCCAACTTGGCCTATTAGGATGTAGTGCGGGGACTATGCGGGAGTCTATTTCTGCAATAGTCGCTACGCGATACTACACTCGGACGAGATTCTCTTGAGAATATTATTGACTACCAAGTGATATGGAAAATCGATAATATCCGAAAGATGGATTGTAGACTCTGGGAACTTTTAGAACCCGTTCGGCAGATACATTTGAAACCATAGTACATACCTTATGGGAGGGTAGACCCTTGGCTCCATGATGTGACCTTTCAAACCTAGGACTCTTTTGCTTGTGTGTGCTTTGTGTTGTGTGCCCTGTGTGTTGCATACATTCATAAGCATCATATCATAAAGATTCATGGAACTTGACTATATTTATAACCTTTGTAGGGATACTATGGATACCGAAAGAAGGAACACAAAGAAGTACACTTTTCAGATTCCTAACTTGGATAATCTAAAGAGGTTAGGAGCTTTGGTAAAAGATGAGGATAGTTTCAGAGGCAAATATGGAAGACTTCTATATTTGATGAATACAAAGGTTGATGAAGGACTACTTTCTACCTTACTCCAGTTCTATGACCCGCTGTATCACTGCTTCACCTTTCCAGATTATCAGCTGGTACCTACACTTGAAGAGTACTCTCAAATAATTGGGTTACCTATTCAGGATAAGTATCCTTTCCCTATCTTCGCAAATAAACCTGATGAAAAAGAAATCGCTAAACATACCCACCTGGATTTAGCTGACATTCAAGCCAATATGGTTTCAAAAGGAGGAACTTCCGGTTTTACTACGGACTTTCTGGTGGCCAAAGCCCGACACTATGCCACTCAACAGAATAAGAACGCTTTCGAAGCGGTTTTCGCTTTACTCATCTATGGTGTTTTCCTATTTCCAAGTTTCAAAAATTTTGTGGACCTCAATGCCATTAAAATTTTCTTGAAGAAGAATACTGTACCGACCTTGTTAGCTGAAGCCTACTATTCTGTTCATTCAAGGAGCGCTCGTGGGAAGGGAATGATTACTTGCTGTGTCCCTCTATTGTACAAGTGGTTTATTTCGCACTTGCCCAAAGCACATGATTTTTGGGATATCAATAAGGGCTGGTGGTCGCAAAAGATAATGTCTCTCACCCATTCTGACATCGTCTGGTATAGCCATGTTTATGATAAGGTGGTCATCATAGACAGTTGTGGGAATTTCGGTAATGTACCTCTCCTCAGCATTAATGGATTAATCAGCTATAATCCGGTCTTGGCCCGCAGACAGTTGGGTTTCCCTCTGAAAGACAAGCCTGCCAGCGCCCATGTGGAAGCCATCTACTTTGAAGGAAAAATTAAGTAAGGAGTTAAGAGATCAGGTTTTGGACGCATGGGGTCAAAAGATCAAGAAGGACAAGAGTAATCTAGGGAAGCCTAATTGTGTTTCTTTAGAACCCTATCTCCAATGGGTCCGGAAAAGAGCTATCGAGTGGAAGATGCCTTATAAGCGCCAAGATCCAATGGTTCTAAAGGCGAGGCCGGTCTTATACTTCTCATCTGACGCGGAAAAGTTGAAAATTGCTTTGGAAAAGTCTCAGCAAATGGAAGAGGCTTGGAAGAATAAGTATCAGATAATTGTGGAGGAAAATGCGGAGCTTCAACAGCAACTCAAAGCAAAGGATGAGGAAATCACTTCTTACAAAAAGAGGAAAACACGAGAAGAGTTACCTTCCTCTAGCTCCCAATCAACACATCAGAATTCGGTCGTCAACAAGCTCATTTTGGAGAATAGTCAGAAGGAGGCAGAAATCAGGAAGCTCAAGACAAGGCTTTTTGGAGAATCTCCTTAGATCTTTCTTTATTAGCTTTTATTTAGCTTTTTCGTTACGAATCTGGAAAAGTGTGCTGTTGCTTTATAATAAATTTCTGTTTTAATTTACAGTTTCATCTTTCGGTATCCCAGACATTAATTTCTTTTTGTAACCGACTTTTATGATTAATAAAATGCGTGTTTCATTATCCCACGATGATTATAAATAGTCGAGTTTCCATGAATCTTGTTGCATAGCATTTGCATTTTGCATCTCTCTCTATCAAGGAACTTGAAATCTTGTATTGCAGGCATTGTATGATGGATTACGGAAAAAAGGGAGTTGTGCCGTACACCTTCGAAGTTTTGGATATTGAACAACTGAGGGAACTAGGAGATCAGATCAGGGATCCCGAGGCGTTCGCTGAGAAGTATGGAAATATCCTCCCGTTGTTGCAGACTCGAGTAGCCGCTGGTTTATTGGAAACGTTGGTTCAACTTTACAGCTTGATTTACCATTGCTTTATCTTCCAAGATTTCCAGCTGATGCCTACGTTGGAAGAATACTCCGCTCTGTTGGGGATCCCAGTCAAAGACTCACCTCCGTTCTCTGGTGGAGAGGGAAGACCCAGCCAGGAAGACATCGCAAGAGCAACCCGCATAAAGTTGTTAGAGATCCAAACTCATATGACGTTCAGAGGAGGAATTGATGGCTTACCGGCCCAATTCTTGTTCGAGAAGGCTCGTCATTTTGCTAGTGTAGGGAACACTGGAGCGTTCGAGCACACCTTCGCGTTGCTGGCCTACGGTTTGTTCTTGTTTCCGAATGTTGAAGACTTTGTCGACGTCCATGCCATAAAGATTTTTATGCTCAAAAATCCAGTTCCGACGTTGTTAGCCGATGCCTACCACGCTATTCACTCGAAGACCCTGAAGGGAGAAGGTCGGATTACTTGTTGCACCGCTATCCTCTATAGGTGGTTTATTTCGCACCTACCAAGGTCTACTAATTTCTGGGACGTGAAAGATGGTTCAGAATGGCCTGTGAGGCTCATGGCTCTTACTCACTTGGATATCGTTTGGCATGACCCGATGTATGGAGGAATCCCCATGATTCATAGCTGTGGAGGTTTTCCCAATGTACCTCTTCTTGGTACAAAGGGATGTATCAGCTATAATCCTGTACTCGCCCATCGTCAACTGGGGCATCCAATGGAAGAAGTACCTGATCCTGAAAACCTGACCAGAATTTTCCTCTATCAAGGAGAGGATCTTGGGTTGAAGACCAGAATCGTGTTCGCTTGGCGTTGCATCAATCGACAAGGGATGACAGTGACAACAAATCCTGATTGCTCGGTTACCGAAGAATGTCTAGCATGGGCGCACGAAAGGGCTCTGACCTTGAGTATGCCTTATCCCCGTCCCAAACCTCCCGTGGTCCAATCAGATGAAGTTCTAAAGTTGAAGGCTGAAATAGAGAAGCTGACTCTAGACAAAGCAAGAATGCAGGATCAGATCGACAGGCTGATGGAAGAACTCCATGGAAAACAAGGGGCATCATCCAGTGGATTAGACTCCTAGTTCCTTTTGTGTTATGTTGCCTATGTAATAAAACTCTAGAGGTGTACCAGCCCTTGAAATTTTAATAAAATGTTTTATCTGCAATATCTACAATGAACGCAATACGATTTTAGTTCCTTGATAGTCGCATTGCATTCGCATTTCATGTCATCTGCATATGCATGTTTCGTCCTTTTTCTTATGTCCTGTTGTCTCTCTTCAGTTTCGTCACCCCGAATCCTCTGTTCCGAGACGAGCTGCCAGGTCACTATTCAGGAAGGAAGATGAATAACCCAGAGCAAGAAAATCAGGAACTCCACAAGGAAATAACTACTCTGAAGAGTGGTTTTGAAAGGCTTTCTACTTTGGTTGAAACCTTGGTAGCCAACCAGTCTGCTTCCCAGACCCCGCTTCAAGGAACAGCGACTCCTAGGAACGCACCAATGCCCACTTCTGAGATTCCCGGCCTTAAAGAACAAACTGCTAAGACTATTTTGCAAGGAAATTATAAAGGGTCTCGTAGCCAAGTTAAACAACATAAGGAGCAATATTATCATTCTAGCCAGAGGCCCTCTCAGTATCAACAAGATCTCTCATATCAGCCTATGCAACAGGTACCCGTCTATCAACTTTTTGTTTATCCACCGGCTCCTGTTTGTCAGCCAGTGCAAACTCCGCAGAATCATCAACGAGTACTCACTACTCCTAATCGTCAACAACAGAGGGATCCAGCGCCCTATCCAGATGCTCCTAACAGAAGACCACATAAACCTCTAGCTTCCTCTCTTCCGATAACTTATACTGAGCTGTACCCCTCCTTGGTGCGACAAGGTTTGATTACTACCAGAGCCTTGGGTCCGCCTCCTAATCCACTTCCACCTAAGTATGATTCCAATGCTCATTGCCTGTTTCACGAAGGGGCGCCTGGCCATGATATAGAAAATTGTTATGCTTTTAAGGATGTCGTGAAGAAGTTAATGAATCAGAAGATTCTGTCTTTTGGTGACTCTCAACCAGACATTAAGAAAGCTCGTACTGATATTACTCCTGCTACTCAAGCAACTTTGAATCAGGATCAAAGTCGCAACCAAGGGTGGGTTAGTCCAAAACGTCATCTGAATCAGCAGTCATACCACCGTAGGTCGCGCCAACAGGCTGGACAAAGACCAAAGAAACAGAAGCATTACACTCCGCTACCATTGTCATATGGTCAACTCTTGCCGGATTTAATCAAAGGTGGACTTATAGTGCCAAAGGAATTGAAGCCAGTGCCTTTTCCATATCCACCAGGTTTTGACGTTAACGCCCGATGTGACTACCATGCTGGGGCACCGGGGCATTCAACCGACGACTGTAAAGTGCTACCGAGTAAGGTTCAGACCCTACTCGACTCCCAGATGATCTCCTTCACGCCTCAAAGCGTTCAGATTCATACTCCTCCATCCAATCATGCAGGTTCATTAGTCCCGGCTGCGGAAGAAATTGCTAAGAATGGAAGTGAAGATGTTTCTCAAGGAAATCTGACTTATCAACCACAATCTCGTCAAGTAATACAGCAGAGTCATGCTTCGAAAGAGTTTGAACCAATCCTTTTGACCTACAGTCAGTTGTGGAAGTATTTCTCCCGAAATTCGGTAATGAAACCTATAAAAGCTAAGCCTACGAAGTCCCTCTTTTCTAAAGACAATCTAAGTGTCAATTGTGAATTTCACGGTGGGGCACTGGGGCATTCGACAGAAGAGTGCAAGGCCTTCCAGGAGAAAGTTCAAGAGATGATTGACAAAGAAGTGCTGATCTTCAAGGGAGGAAGTCCAGTTGTCAACGGAATTCCGTTGCGCTGATTGGGCATGGAGAACAAGAGAAGGCTTTCCCAAGATCATTCAAGTTGTTTATTTTACTTGCATTTGTTTTCTTTCTTTGATTATTAAAGCATGTTTTCATGTAAGGACTTGTTATTTCGAACGTTAATGTGATTGAATGTTTGTTTTGAAGAAATCCATTCGCTTCGCTCATTTTTTTAAAAAAACTGTTTACTATTTTTATAACGCCAATATTGAATGGAGGATGATGAAATAAAACATAACATCTCTTGTTGTATGCTTTCGAACGAAACCCTGCTAAGGATATAAGGCATTGTTTCAAAATCCCAAATACCGGAGATAAACCTTCGTTAACCCCTTTTTGAGCCTTGGAGTAGTAGTTTTCTTCTCTAATAAAAAATTTTTTTAAAGAACCCTCATGTTGTACCAGGGGCAGGGTAATTTTTCAAAAAAAGAGCAGGTATACCGAAGAAGGGGGTGGACACTAAATAAAATTTGAGCCACATATCCTTTGTTTCTTCAACCATGATTTACAACCACTATAAAACCCTCAAAAGACCTCATTGAAGTAGGGTTTATTTCGAGAGCATATTCGATGAGGTAATGTTTCCTGACTCCTATGAGTTACACTAAAAAAAATTCGTATTGGCATTATAGAAAAAGGAATTACGTCATATCCTAACCAGTGATGCGGTCACAAGTTTGCGATATGCCTTTTCCAATAAACTTCAAAACAAACATGATGTTGTGTTAGCAATTTCGGAATTTACATTTTTCGCATGTAAATACTGCTTGATGGCATAGAAGCTCGCAAACGGCTATGAGAAGTTCAACTTCTGAGATATGGAATTCTGCCGAAGATAGTCATTTCAAAATATCAGTCTGGGGCATGCTGTCTGAAGATCATGGTGAAATGGGGCAAGTTATTCCTCAGTTGTTGCAAATAGAATAACCCTGAGAAGGCACGACCGAAGACTCAGTACACAGAATACCGGCAATCTGAGCCGGTTACGTCGAGATTCTACCAATCTCTCAAGAGTTAGAAGACATTGGAACCGTTGGGATGCCAAGTCTCCTGTAAAATCCTTTTGAGATGATTTATTTTCGTAGACCATGTAGTATGGGAGCACTCGAGAATCGAAGATTTTTCCAACAATTCATACTTGAAAATGGCGACTACCATGCAAGTCAGAACTATACTGAGTCCATAGAATCTCTTCACTTAAAATTCCCGAAGAATTTCAACGGTATGATTATTCCCCAGCAAGGACCGACTCTAGGAAGTCATGACGATTCCCCAGTGAATCATTATTTCAAGCAATTATGATAGGATCAGTGCAAAATTTCAGCATATGGTTGACCTAAGGATCCCCAGTGAATCTCCTCGATCTCAATTTCCCCTGTTGAAGCGAGTGTTTATTTCACTCCGTAGTGTTTTTCTTGGATTTCAATTTTCCTCGGCAGTGGATGTTTATTTCATCCCCACTGAAGATTAGACCCTGGCATCTACGACTACAATATTAGTATCAAGCTTCCCCAACGAAGCGGTGGATATATATTTTATCCCCGTGACGCCTCATCTATGGCATCTACCATCACTTCGGCTTGCTTCAGTTACAGTGGATATTTATCCCCATCAAAGTCTCTATGAATACAAGTTTGATCCGTGCCCAGTGGATCTTTTCTCATCCGGATCATCAAATTCATCTTGGCGATCCTCTAGGTGAAGCCACGATACTATATCCCCAAGTGGATTGTTTTCCCCAGAGAAGTTTGGACCTTGAAGTTCAACTATTGAGTTCCATCTTTGGATTCCTATACAAGCTTGACAGACGTACCTTTCGTGCAGAGGATGGACGGGCTTCCTCATTGTTTGCTTTCACCTCTTGCTTTCTTCGCCTGTTTTGTCAACATGAGCATAAGCATCGCATGGCATCCGTTTGCATCCGCCTCCGTGTGTGTGTTCTTTCGTCTGCTTCTTGTCGCTTTATCTCGATATTTGTTTGTGTTTGCGCCAGTTGGGTTTGTCTGATCTATCCAAGTAGGTCGTCGGCCTTAGGCAGAAAGTGCTATCTATTCCTAAGTCTCCCACAGAGCTCAACCCTCGTGGATGATGGTTATTTCAGCTATCTTTTCCTTGCTTGGATAAGATAAAATCGTCGCATGAGTTCATTTCTCAATGACAGGTCTTGTTTGACCGTTTCATTCTAGTTTGATCCTAGATTGAACTTTGGTCTTTGACAACTTGCCTTCCAGGCGCCTAGCAAAGTTCAAGCGTGCACCTTGCTGTGTACATTTTGAGTCGTTGTGCTTTACATTTTAATTTTGCGCCACCTTGCTTTGCTTTTCTGTGTTGAGCCGCCGCGCTCCTGGTTTTTCTTTTTTGGTGTCGAGCCGCCGTGCTCCTTGTTTTCTTTCTGGCGTCGAGCCGCCGTGCTCCTTGTTTTTCTTTTTGGCGTCGAGCCGCCGTGCTCCTTGTTTTTATTTTTGGCGTCGAGCCGCCGTGCTCCTTGTTTTTCTTTTGGCGTCGAGCCGCCGTGCTCCTTGTTTTTCTTTTGGCGTCGAGCCGCCGTGCTCCTTGTTTTTCATTTTGGCGTCGAGCCGCCGTGCTCCTTGTTTTTCTTTTGGCGTCGAGCCGCCGCGCTCCTTGTTTTTCTTTTTCGGTGTCGAGCCGCCGTGCTCCTTGTTTTCTTTTTGGCGTCGAGCCGCCGTGCTCCTTGTTTTTCTTTTGGCGTCGAGCCGCCGCGCTCCTTGTTTTTCTTTTTCGGTGTCGAGCCGCCGTGCTCCTTGTTTTCTTTTTGGCGTCGAGCCGCCGTGCTCCTTGTTTTTCTTTTGGCGTCGAGCCGCCGCGCTCCTTGTTTTTCTTTTTCAGTGTCGAGCCGCCGTGCTCCTTGTTTTCTTTTTGGCGTCGAGCCGCCGTGCTCCTTGTTTTCTTTTCTGGTGTCGAGCCGCCGTGCTCCTTGTTTTCCTTTTGGCGTCGAGCCGCCGTGCTCCTTGTTTTCCTTTTGGTGTCGAGCCGCCGTGCTCCTTATTTTCTTTTCGGCGTCGAGCCGCCGCACTCCTTGTTTTTCTTTCGGGTTTCGAGCCGCCGTGCTCCTTGTTTTTCCTTTTTGTGTCGAGCCACCGTGCTCCTTGTTTTTCTTTTTGGCGTCGAGCCGCCGTGCTCCTTGTTTTTCTTTTGGCGTCGAGCCGCCGTGCTCCTTGTTTTTCTTTTTGGCGTCGAGCCGCCGTGCTCCTTGTTTTTCTTTTGGCGTCGAGCCGCTGTGCTCCTTGTTTTTCTTTTGGCGTCGAGCCGCCGTGCTCCTTGTTTTTCTTTTTGGCGCGAGCCGCCGTGCTCCTTGTTTTTCTTATGGCGTCTAGCCGCCGTGCTCCTTGTTGTTCTTTTTGGCGTCGAGCCGCCGTGCTCCTTGTTTTTCTTTTGGCGTCGAGCCGCCGCGCTCCTTGTTTTTCTTTTTCGGTGTCGAGCCGCCGTGCTCCTTGTTTTCTTTTTGGCGTCGAGACGTCGTGATCCTTGTTTTCTTTTCTGGGCTCGAGCCGCCGTGCTCCTTGTTTTCCTTTTGGCGTCGAGCCGCCGTGCTCCTTGTTTTCCTTTTGGTGTCGAGCCGCCGTGCTCCTTGTTTCCTTTTCGGCGTCGAGCCGCCGCACTCCTTGTTTTTCTTTTTGGCGTCGAGCCGCCGCGCTCCTTGTTTTCCTTTTTGGCGTCGAGCCGCCGTGCTCCTTGTTTTTCTTTTTGGCGTCGAGCCGCCGTGCTCCTTGTTTTCCTTTTGGCGTCGAGCCGCCGTGCTCCTTGTTTTCCTTTTGGTATCGAGCCACCGCGCTCCTTGTTTTTCTTTTGGTGTCGAGCCGCCGAGCTCCATGTTCTTTTATTTCGAGCCGCCGCGCTCCTTGTTTTTCCTTTCTGGTTCCGAGCCGCCGCGCTCCTTGTTTTTCTTTTTTGGTTCCGAGCCGCCGAGCTCCATGTTTTTTGTTTCGAGCCGCCGCGCTCCTTGTTTTCTATTTTGGTGTCGAGCCGCCGAGTTCCTTGTTATTTTTCTTAGTGGTGTGTAAGTCCCGTGCAACGATAAGTCACAGGACATTTTTTCCCTACGAAGGCCATTTACTTGGCATACAAGAGAGTTTTAGTAACCCTGCACTTTTTCCCGATGATTCCTGAAGGTCCCATTTGATCTCTTCATTTGAAGGAATTTCCAGGTTTTGTTTGTTTTTGTTTGCATGATCCTGCCGCCGTGTGGATCCTATCCTATCTTTTTGTATAGATATCAACTGATCACGCTTGAACCTGCTGGGTCGTCGCCTTCAGGGCCCCCAGTGTTGTCTTCTTTTCCCCAGTGCGTCTGGTCGTCCCCAGTGAGTTGGTTGCTCATTGAGTTCATCTTCCGCTCTGTGTTCGCTTTTGTTTTGTCTGCATCTTGCGTTTTATCATTCCATCTTTCTCATCATGCTAGAGTTCATGGCATGTCAGCATTAGGTCTGGGTTTTGTCCATAGCATTGCATGATCAGTGCATCGAAGGGAAAAATTTTCGGTTATCTGTATTTAAACATCTTTCACCATGACCTAATGACGATCTTCGTCGCCCTGTCATCCGGTGAAGATATTTAAATAGGGGCAACTGTTGTACCCCAAATTTTTTCCTTAGATTCACTGATCTGTCTGCATACCATCCTAGGTCAATAATTCGGGCATAACTAACCTCTTTATCTAGTTTTTTGTTTGTTCGTTTCATCTGTGAATACAGGTACTGCTGTAGAGGATCCCAGATCTTGAAGGTTGTGCTGTGTGTGTGTTGTGGAGGTTTCTCTGTTCTTGCATGTGTGTATGGATTCCTTGAGTTTATATGCCTCTATCCTTTGGTCCCTAAGCCACTACCAAGCCTCCCTGCCCGCAGATTTCCTCAGATTTCCCTCACAAACAAACCTTGGCCTTTATACCCACTGATATTGGAAATGACCCTTAAAGACTGGTCACTGGTTGTGTAGCACGTCGTGTTACAAGATGGTTTTTTCCCATCTGTAAGCTCCTCAATTTGAAGATACGTGTTGATATATGTTCCTAAATATTGGTTCATCAAGGAAGGATCAATTCGGAAAAAAGTAGAAGTTCGATTTCCGGAAGCAAACTCAAAACTGTTATTACCACAAGTCTATAAGACCAAGGTTGAAAGTTCCTATGCCATCACCAGGTTTCAATTACGATTCAAGTACGAAGCTCACTCCCGCCATTTCAAGAAGAATGTTCATATTCTTGAAGTTATCAATTGTTCTTCAAGCAAGTTCGAAGATTGTTGGAAATTAAATGTTCAAGCCGTTGGCAAATTTTGAAAAGCTTGCAAGATCTAAAGTATACTAAGATTTATGCTTCAAGTCACTAATTCAATGAGGTTATTCAACAGGATCGTTTATTCAAATTGAAATTTGTGATATAAGGTTCAACACCACTTCCATATTCAAGTCCAAGCTCAATCATGGCTGACGAATCAGATTCTTAAGTTGTATAATTTCATGATAAGAAAATTCAAATTCATGTTCTCATTCCAATATTCCATGCTACGAAATTCTGAAAGTTACTTGCAAAGCTAAAAACTTATCCCAAGTATTCAAGGAGTGTTTTCCAAGTTCAACAAAGAACAAATTACGTCCAAGTTACCAATTTTGTCTTAATTCGAACGTTTTACAAAAGTAGAATAAGGACGAAGTTTCCACATAGTGATTAAATCTCCGTCATCAATCAGCTCTGGGTATCCATTCTAAGGACTTGGTTTCACCGTTGTGTTCTCACTAACCTTTTTACATAAGACTTTAAAGCGTTAAGACGCAAAGTTTGATTTGAGAGCCGAAGATTTGTAGTGGAGTTCAAGATTATTATCAAGAATAAATTCAAATTCATGTCTTATTTCAAACGTTCATCATAAATTACAAGGAGAGTAATATAAGAGATGCATTTGATCTCTCCATTACGTTCAGGCCAAGCCATTAACACAAGTCTCCAACACATTCAAGCCCAACGCCTATTTTTGGCTCTAAACAAAGTACATGGAAAAGGAGGCGGCTGTAATTTCAGCTGTTAACCCCAAATCTAGTGTTGCAGCTATAGATCATTGTTTACCGTCATGAAACCTACTGGAAATGTGAAGAATAGAGATATTAAATATAACGGTACAAGAGTAAACTACAAGCACAAAGATGCTTAAAAGCCTATAGGTGAATCTCCAAATGCTAACCCATTTTCACCCACAAATCTTGGAATGTGCGAATCGTTGGAGCTCTTAAATGTTAAGGCAGCTGTTAGCTTTTAAATCACCTCAAGAGTTTCTCTCACTTGGCAGAAGTGCAACGTTGTGGAGCCATTTACAAAAGCAGCTCATTTACTGATGAAGAATGAGTCTGGTGAGAAGTAAGTGAGCATACAATTCCTGTGGTTAATGAAAGTGATCAAACTGGTACTGGAAATGTAAGCAATTCCTGCACACCACGCCGACATTTCTTACGCTGCAAACCTGCTGAAGAACATGGAATGTGTCACTATCGAGATTACTAGAACCATCATTCACTAATATCCACAGTTATAGCAAGAAATTAGGAAATGTTGCTTAGTACAGTACACACAATCGATCACCAGAATCTCACCATAATAGCTCAACTTAAACCATTTATTTTGCGCCGCGCTTTGGACAATTCCACAAGCCAACACCAAATGTTATCACACACCTGGAAGAAAGAGTGAACCATAAATGGTAAACATGAAAGCACAGGTTCCCAAATTTAAAGAGTAACTTATTTCTAATCCATGGATTCCACTGCCGAGGATTCAACGTAACAACACCACGATGCACTGTTTGGTTTAATGTCATTATCATCACCTGTCCAAACAAGAGCCAAGATTATTAATACGGATGACATTCAAAACCAAAAATTGACAAGCGAAGTCAATTCAAACCATGATTCACAATTCAAGATTTATCATAATTGCAAGTTCCTTTCCAAAAGTCAAGAGGTTCAAAGATCCAGGTTCGTTTCACCAAGTACACCTCAAGCTTCTCCTAACAAGTGAAACCCAAATTCAGGTCATAAATTTCAAGTGTTCAAGCTATTATGAAGGATCACGTTGAGAAAAACAATTACAAATTCATGTCACATACAATGGACAAAAGCAAAGATGATGGCTTATGGTTATTCTATTTCCGTCACAAAGCTCATGATAAAAAGAAAGAGGCCATGAAGCCATGTTTGAAAGTGCCAGCATGCAAAACGTAAAACGGTTGCAGCGGTTTGCAGACTTTGAAACATAATTTTATTGTATCAAATGTTCACCTTCATAGTCTTTGCTAGTTAAGCCTTTCGTAGTGCCGGACTCCAAAGCGTACATATCCAATGACACCAAATGCTTTCGGTCCACTTGGGAAGATGTCGCAGCCTATACCACCGTCAAACCTGTTGCAAATAACCATCATTAAAGCAAGACAGTTAAGTAGGGAGTGAATTGAAATATGTTCAGACAGGTGTAAGCCAAAACGGAAATAACATTCGTCGTAAAATCGTGCTCACAGCATATGTTTTTCTAAAGCAGGTTCCAAACATGTTCCAGTCAAGAATCAAATTATGAAGGCGACATTTCCAAACTTTCCATTACATCAAAGAACGTTCAAGCAATATTTCAAAATATTCCTACGTGGCCTCAGAAATTGGATTTTTTGAATCAGATTGTAGTTTCATCATTTTCAAAAAGGAAATTGTGGGCAATATCCCAAAGGGGATACCACCAACACAAACCTTCCAAAATAGGACGAACCAAGAATCAAAAATAATAAGTGTGAAATCACGCAAGATTCAAATATCAGACAACCTTACATCTTTCCAAATCATATCAGAGTATCCACGAATTCAAATCAGCCCAAACTTCCCAATTGAAGTCAAATCGAATCGCACCAAAACTTGCCAAATTGAGTTTCAAACGTTCAAATTTGAAAACCAAATCAAATCACAAAATCAATCAGTAAGGGAAATTAATACCAACATTAAAAACCTTCCAAAATCCTCATCATTGGCCGGCCTATAAAAGGGACCTATTTCCATCAGAAAGAAGAAAAAAAAAATCAGAGAGAGAACCATATACGAAAAGATCAGAAAAACTCGAGAGGAAAACCACAAAAAACCCCAAATCAACAATCACCAAAACCATTTCCAAACCCACCGACCCAGGCTCAGAACACCGGAGGTGAGCATCATCGCCAACATTCGAAGCAGAAGAAGCAAAGCAACAACTCAAACCAAGTTCGCGAAGGAAAAAGGTAAAGAAAGAAGGTTTCTTCCCTGATCGAACCAATCACTGCCGCCGCGAAGCTCCGCTCCCTTTCCATTTTTTTTTCAAAGCTATTTGTAAATGTAATCTGACAAATATAATGAGAATGGGGGCCGGGATTATGGGGGTGGGGTTATCGTGCTGTTTGTATTGCTAATCGGAGGGAGAAAGGACGAGAGGTTGCCGCCGCCGCCGCTAGGGTTCTTGAAACCCTAAGATTTCGTTTAGAGAGAAAGAGAGGAACGCATGCGAGAGAGAGAAGAGAAATGTCGTGAGAGTCCCCCCGTTTGATCCTTTCAACCTCTCACCCTTTTTCTTTTTATTAATCAAAACCTTTTTTTCATAATTAAAACCATCAAAAATACTTTTTTATAAAATCTAACTTAACTTTCCGATAATTTATGATTAATTTTGAAAACCTTTTCCTTAGTTAATCTTTTATAATTAAAACACTAAAATAAAGCTTTTATTTTAAGTAAAACTCTTAATCACTTTTCTTTTAATAAAACTTAAGACTAAATTAAATATTTTAATTTAATTAAGGAGACCTTTAACTCTTCAATTTAAAAGAATCCTCAAAATAAAATAAACCCTTTTTTTAGAAAATTAAGTGAAATAATTCTCCCAATGATGATACCAAATCAAAACTATTTTCTTAATAATTCGTACCCCCATAATCAACTCGTTAGATCCCCAACGTGAGTGAATCGCTTGATGTATGCCATTTTATATTTTGCTTGCTATATGTTTATATTGATATGTTTACTATGTCAAAACCCTTTCAAAAATGATAAAAACTCTCGATCCAACGTCGAGCCAATTTTATGCCTATGTAAGTCGAGCGCCTTCGGGCCTCGCATTCAACCTTTTGGGTCACAATACACATTAACTAGCCCACTTTGCTAGTGCGCACTAATAATCAAAGTTAGATAGTCCCTCGACATTCCAAAGGAAAGTTATTAATATTGACCAAACCGTCATAAGACTAACGCTTTAGAACCCTTGGCCATAGGATTCGGAGTCGCCGTACTCCATGTCTCGCCGTAGACACTTAGAATCTTAGCTTTAGGATCGGAGTCACCGTACTCCAAGTAAATGCTCTGCCGCAAACATTTACAATCCTACCCCTCTTGAACCAACCTACAACTCTAGAGTCGCCGCACTCTATGTAAGGTCTTGCCTAAGACATTACTTCCCCTTGGAACCTTGACTACGTCAAGAAGTTCCTCCTTTCAGAACTACGCATACTCTGATTCTACACCCGAGGATACGTAGGTGTAAGGTGCGATACCTTATCGAGTATACTTAGATACTAACCCCTAGGGTTCAACCTTTAGCATAGCACCCTTAGCAAGCGAATGAGAGATAACATAAATACTAACGAGAGGTTCCCGTAGAGTACTACGGACGTTTAGGATGCTAATACCTTCCCTAGGCGTAACCAACCCCCAAACCTTAGATCTTTAGGTTTTTTTTCGCTTTTGAACCTTTCCTTTGGATAAATCAAAGACGGTGGTGAACATTTAAAGAAATGTGATCCTAGTTCATTAATAACTATGGTATCCAATTCTCACCGCAACAGTATGATGTAGTATCCCCAAGCAGAAAGCAGTCTCTCAAGAGGCTCGTTTTCCCCAGTAGGGTCAACAATTGGCGTCTCCAAATACAGAAGTTTGTGCACCTCTACAACTCAGACGAATGGGTTCCCCAGCAAGTCTGACATCAAAACTTTTTCCCATCAAATGGAATCTCCCCAGGAAAATTCGGTGAGAAGTTTGAGGAAAACCGCTACGAATAGAGTCCCTTGGCAAGCAAGTTTATTGACAAAAGAGACTGAGACAAGTTCCTTGGTAGGAAACCAGGATTGAGGGGAAGTTTATATCAGAAACTGAGACCAGTTCCTTGATAGGAAACCAGGATCGAGGGGAAGTTTATATCCGAAACTGAGACCAGTTTCTTCGTAGGAAACCAGGATCGAGGGGAAGTTTCAGAAACTTAGACCAGTTCCTTGGTCGGAAACCAGGATCGAGGGGAAGTTTATTTTAGAAACTTAGACCAGTTCCTTGGTAGGAAACCAGGATCGAGTGGAAGTTTATTTCAGAAACTAAGACCAGTTCCTTGGTAGGAAACCAGGATCGAGGGGAAGTTTACCTTTTCTAAGCATCATTGGTTAGCGAAAGAAAATGGATGAGCAAACTGCCATTCATTACCACCATCAAAATTTCGCGTATTCCGATATTTAATCATCTTGCACCCTGAATGCCCGAATACCTCCGCCATTCACACCTTCGGGTCCAAGAAGATTAAATAGGGGCATCTTTCATACCCCAAATTTTGACCACTAAGATTCCCATCATTGTGCAAATCATCACCACAATATGGATATATCGTTATACCTCATCAGTCTCCCCAAAGATGGGTGAGCATTCACTACAAACCAGAGTTAGGGTTTCAAGCCCTCTCTGAGCATTTAGACAAAGGATCAATCAAGGAATGAAATGATCTTCAACTTGTATAAACTCTCCAACACCTATAAAGGATCAAGAGGACTCCCACATCAAGAACTAAGCACAAAGTTTCTACATTCCAAGTGGATTAAGCCTCAAGATCGCCAGTGTCACCAAATTAGGGTTTTGGTCGACCAGGGCCTCCAGATGGGAATTTTCTATGGGCATGAGCCAATGTTTCAAAGCATAACCTAATATACTCCAAGGGACCTCATGGACCCAATCATCAAGTCAATTTAACCTCAGGGTGTCATACCCCAAATTTTGACCACTAAGATTTCCCATCATTGTGTAAATCATCAGCACAATATGGATGTAACTTTGTGCCTCATCAATCTCCTCAAGGAATTGTTGAGCATTCATTACAATCAAGCTTAGGGTTTCAAGCCCTCTCAGAGCTTTTAGACAAATGATCAATCAAGGAATGACATGATCTTCAACTTGTCTAACCTCTTAAACATCCACAAAGGATCAAGAGGACTCCCACATCAAGAATTAAGCACAAGAGTGCAACATTTCAAGTGGATCAAGCCTCAAGTTCATCTAATACAAAGTCAACTGACGCAGAAAGTCAAAGTTTGACTTTTGGTGAACTTTGAGCTTCACAAGCCATTACTCAAGAAAATATGATGGATGATTTAATTTGATCAAATTTAAATCAAGAAATCATGCAAAATTGCAAAATTGATCAAATTGAAAGAAACTTAGAAATTTTTTCTAAGTTAAAATCACGTTCAAGTGCAAAACTTTTCAAGGTTGTAACTATTGATCCAAGCATCCATTGATTTTGAGTAAGAGCTACTTTTAAAGAGGGTATTTGATACTTCAACATTGTAGAAGGAATCACCTCAAAATATCATAAGGATTGAAAGATATAAGTGATCAAAGTTAGGAATTCTTAATGTCCAATGTTCTGACATTGCATGGGACATCATTAATATTTTTCCAGCAAGAATGTCCCAACTTCAAGGATGTTTTTCTCCATGATCCAAGTTGATTCAAGCCAAACCTTGAACATCAAAGTTGAAGTACGTTATCTCAGCTTTCCAGAAAGTTGTAGAACGTCCTTGTAGCATACTCGAGCAAGGAGATTTGATTTTTGCAAAAATCATTGATAAAGCAGAATTTTCATGACAGCTTTTAGGACAGATTTGACTACACAAGTTCAAGACCATTTTTGATGACTTTGCAAGCTGAACCGAGACCAAAGTCAAACATAAAAGTTAAAGTATGTCATTAGGGCTTTCCAAAATGTATAAGAACTCCCATTAATTCAACTTGAGCAAGGAGTTATGAACCTCACAACATGCCTTGCTCGAGCTGATTTTTTAGGACAGATTTTGCGCACTTTTCTTGTGCCACCCAATTTTCAAACTTTGTCACCATGCAAGACAAGCATCAAAGATGCAATTCACTTCAACTCAAAATATCATAGTGGATTAAAAGATACAAGTGATTAAAGTTTGGAATTATTAATGTTCAATGTCTGATGTTCTGACATTGCATAGGACATCATTAATATTTTTCCAGCAAGAATGTCCCAACTTCAAGGATGTTTTTCTTCATGATCCAAGTTGATTCAAGCCAAACCTTGAACATCAAAGTTGAAGTACATCATCTCAGCTTTCCAGAAAGTCCTAGAACGTCCATGTAGCATACTCGAGCAGGGAGTTATGGATTTTACAAAAAGGCTTGTTGCAGCTGAATTTTTCATGGGACCGATTTGCACATTTCTTATGCCACACGAATTTCCAAGCCTTGTCATCATCTTGGACACATCTGAGGATCAAATCTAAAGGGTACAATCACTGATCCAAGCCTCCAAAGTCCTTGGAACAAGAAGTAGCATGCTATTCCTAAAAATCCCTAAAAGAGGGACAAGACTCCAATTTTGGATTGGAGCATTTAATAGATGCTTAGAGGTGGCATGGACTGACACATTTGCAACTGAATTCAGTCAAGATTCCTCCAACAATTAGGGAACCAAAGCTCTGTGCTCTAACCTCTAGTCAATGGCTAGAGGAGACTTGGATTTTCATTGGACAACATTGGCCAAACCTCTGCTGCAGCCACCATTCACTATTGCTGCAAAAACAAACTTGCTCTACTATAAATAGAGTTCATTTGTGCCCAGTTTGAGGACACCAAAGCCATCAAACAGATGCTTTCCTCAAAATCTCTTCTTTCACCTCAAATTTGCCTTCCAAAGCAAGTAATTCTGAGTTTTTGAGCTTGAGAGCTTTTCCATCATAATCAATCACACAAACACCTCATATATATCATATGTAAGCTGTGCAAACTATCACAAGTGACCTGTAATCACAAAATCACAAAGTCACTTCTCAAAACCTCAAAATGGCACTTTTTACATTTTTCAAGCCATGTCTTGATTCAGTCACTTACCAAACCAGATAAACCCTCAAACACACTCCAAATATCATCCTTGAACTATCCCAAATGGTTTCCAACATCTGGAACACCATTTGAGGGAGTTGTTATTTTGGTCACTTTTAACCCCTTTTGCAAGAAAGGGACAGTTTGTGCTTTTGCAGGTACCAGCTGATTCCAACCATCCTAAAAGCTTCTAAGAGGTCATTTGAGGGTGTCCAAAGCATCAAATCATTTCTGGAACAAAGCACTTGGTAGGTTGCACAAAATCTCCAAAAAAAGAGGTAAAATTCATAACTTGAATTCTTTGAATCATGCTTTCCTTTGATGTCCACATACATGCATCATATTGAACAATTCTTGAAGCAAAAATGTAGTCCTTAATGTGTATGTTATGATCCTCCTACTGTTTGCACTTTAACATGTTTATATGTGGAGTTTATGTTGTTTTAAACTTAAGGTGCAGATCTGATTTTTTTCCTTGTGTGTGATGTACATTAAGTTTCAGTATATATGAGTAATACCATTGGATTCCTTGCGAAAAATTGGTCAAGATAGGTTCTTACGGATTACAATTTCGTTAAAAATTGAGAGAGTTATGAATGTTTAAAAATTTGATAAGCAAAGATGTTTAAACTTAAGGTGCAGATCTGGTTTTTTGCCTTGTGTGCGCTGTACATTAAGTTTCAATATGTATGAGTGATACCATTGGATTCCTTGCAAAAAATTGGTCAAGATAGGCTCTTCTGGATCTTAATTCCATTAAAAATTGAGAGAGTTATGAATGTTTGAAGTTTGATAAAAAGATGTTGAAAACTCATGAAAGATGTCGAATGTGATGTTGTGACATCTTTCCTCTTTTTCTTAGTTTATCTTCAAAACTCAACCAATTCTTTCACATAGCAAAAATTATCATTTTCCAAATCTGTTTTACACACTTCTTATTCATACTCCAAAATATTTTATTCCACAAAAAAATTAGTTTTATATTATTTATTTAATATAATTAGTATTTTTGTGAATAAATTCCTTTTTAATGTTTTTAAAACATTTTAAAAATGAATTCTGATATTGAAAATCAAGACCAAATGAATTTTATTTCATCTTGTGATTAAAACATCATTTTTCAAACCCCAACCAAAAATCAGAAGTTGCTTATTTGGTATTTTTATCATTTTGTATTGATTTTCTTTTAAGAATTTACTTTTAAAATGATAAAATCAGGATTTCTTCGATTTTCATCATCATAAAACTTTTTCAAACACTCATGGGCCTCTAATAGAGTGTAAGACCCAATCCTTTGTAAATACAAACCCATTTTGGGCCTCAATTATTGTTTAAGTCCCGTTGTATTTCAAAAAGTTCGACGCGATCATCGTCCATCGAAAAAATCATTTGGGCCTCTCCTCGAGCTATAAGACCCATTCAAAACTATTCGGCCTCTATTAGAGTGTAAGACCCAACCCACTTGTACAGAAAACTTTTTGGGCCTCATTCGTTGTATAAGTCCCTCTGTACATTTTCAAATAAACGACGCGATCGTCGCCAGTTTAAAAAACAAACCTTGGGCCTACCCTCGAGTAGTAAGACCCATTTCTTTTCTTTTAAAAACACTTGGGCCTCTAATAGAGTGTAAGACCCAATCCTTTTTTGACCAAATCATTTTTGGGCCTCAGTGTATTGTATAAGTCCCGATACCGTCAAAAACAAACGGCGCGATCGTTGCCTTTTGAAAAAAATTAGTTGGGCCTCTCCTCGAGCTATAAGACCCATTCAAAACTTTTGGGCCTCTAATAGAGTGTAAGACTCAACCCCCTTTTAACCAAAAAACCATTTTGGGCCTCACTTATTGTATAAGTCCCTCTGCGTTAAAAGAAAACCTCGGCGCGATCGCCATTTTTAAACGAAAAATCAATTGGGCCTACCCTCGTGTTATAAGCCCCACTCTTTTTCTTTAAAACCTTTTGGGCCTCTTGAGAGAGTGTAAGACCCACCCATTTGTACAGAAAACCTTTTTGGGCCTCAGTCACTTGTATAAGTCCTTCTGTACAAAATTCAAACAGTGCGCTCACTGATAAAACCCTGGGCCTCTCCTTGAGCTGTAAGCCCCAAATCTTTCCTTTTCAAAGCACTTTCTCCTTTGATTTTGAATATACTATTGTTTTCAATCTTTCTTTGTTGAACAACTAACCAAACAGCATGGAAGCTCTACAACCGAGTAAGTGTTTATATGCTTTCATTTACTGCTTTCATATACATATAACTGTATTGTGGGGCTGTTTCGCTGTAAGTCTTCTTTCATAAACTCATATCAACTGTGTAATACTAGTATAGGTATTTAGAGTTTCCCCGACAACTACGTTTAGCATTAAGCCCGTTGATCACTCTTAAATAGTCAAAACTAGATCCCCATAGGATTACCAGACACAGTCTTCCCTCCTCTTGGGGTTAAACAATATGGAGATATGAAAGGCAGCATTCTCTGTGAACCCTTTCATAGACTGTCACTCATAGAAGTTGTCAAAGAAACTCTATTCCCCATAGATGATCTTTTCTGCGTGAATGGCATCTCTTGAGTTTCTTCCAAATTCTCAGATTTTCCTGGCTTGATCTATTCTAGGTGAATGGCATGTCTTGAACTTCTCGGGGTTTGGGGACCCACAGGCTTCTTAAAAGCACTTGTCAAGAAACTCTACTCCCCAGAGATGATCTTTTCTCCGTGAATGGCATCTCTTGAGTTTCTTCCAAATTCTCGGACTTTCCTGGCCTGATCTATTCCTCGTGAATAGCCTGTCTTGAACTTCTCGGGGTTTGGGGACCCATCGGCTTCTTAAAAGCATCGGCCTCCTCTTGGGCATCGTACAAGGACCCGCAGGCTTCCTAAAAGCAACCCCGCCTCCTCTTAGGCTTAGTACAAGGACCCTACGGCTTCTTAGAAGTATTCACAGCCTCCTCTTAGGCTTCGTATAATGATCTCTTCCTCCGGGAATGATAGCCTCCTCTTGGGCTTCGTACAAGGACCGATCGGCTTCTTAAAAGTTTCCAGCCTCGTCTTGGGCTTCGTACAAATTGTCCCAACGACCTCCTAGAGGTATAGGAATATAACTTAGTCATCTGCATAGAACAGTCCTTTCAAAGAGTCCACTACTGTTTCTCAAAGCATAGTACAAAAGATGACACTCTAGACTTAGACAGTCTAATCTCCTTGAGTCTCAAAGACATTCTCAAGTGACCCCTTCGTTAAATAGGAAGGAAACCCGTAGACTCGGACAGTTTCAATACCCTTCGGATTTCCCACTTCCTTAAAGAACAGGAATAGCCCGGATCCTCGAATCAAATCCTCGAGTACAGTGTTGCTCATATAAGAACTGATTTTCTCTTTCAAAATCAGTATACTGGACCTGTCACTCAACTGAAACAGTAACCATAGCCTCCTCTTAGGCTTTGTATAATGATCCTTCTCTAGTGAAGTTAGCCTCTCTCTTGGGCTTTGTACAATGATCCTCCCCAGCGGAGTCAAACAACGTTCAGCCTCTCTCTCGGGCTTTGTACGAGACACATAAGAGACTCCCTCGTTGAGTCAATCGCCCTTTTGCCTCCATCTCGGGCTTTATACGAGATACAAAAGGTTCTTATTGAGCCAAACAAACAACAGCCTCCATCTCGGGCTTCGTACGAAATACAAAAAACTCTATTGTTGAGTCAAATAGCCTCCATCTCGGGCTTTATACGAGATACTAAAAGACTCCATCGTCGAGTCAAAACATTTTAGCCTCTCTCTCGGGCTTTGTACGAGACACATATTAGCCTCCTCTTAGGCTTTATAAAGAAAACCACTGGTTGATCCAATCAACCTTTTAGCATCAAAGCTGTGCCTTGTTCACAGTACACAAATATCAACAACTCTTTCCCCTTCATCTAATTGCAGTAAGCGGCAAGCCTCTGGATCATCTACATCCATGCCAATGTCCCTCTTTTAGTATGAGAAATTCCTAAGGAAAGATGGCATTGCTCTAAACTGAGTTAAAGTCTTCTCCTTCAGGTTAAAAACCCCCTATAAAGGAAATTATGGCATTGCTAGGATCCGCGTATCCCGGTTAAAGTAATCCTCCCTTTATAACCAGTCACCCAACAGTTGTGACAAACAGACCCCTCTTTAGAGATGACAAATTCTCTCTAAAGTCAAACCTTTTCAGCTTCATATCTTGGGCTTTGAACAAGATACAAATCACCTTTCGCTTCACGTCTTGGGCTTTGAACAAGACACCAAAACAACCATTTCCTCCCATAGAATAGGAGGAACTACGAACGCTCTGATTTCCCTGTTTCGGTAAACGGGAATACGTAGGCATAAAATTGAAAGAAAAAATCTTAGCGAGCACACTAAACAAAAAACCAAAAATCCCATACTTTCATATACATCCGTCCTAACATCCTAACCGATAGCCTAAAGCACCCCTCGTCAACAAAATAACCTAGGAGAAACCCTGAATCTTTGTAGCATCTGTAAACCAACAGTTTTGACTGTTTAATCTCAGTATGCAAGCAGGGTTAATTGGAGACATCTATTTCCCTTCCTTCATCAGCTTTAATAGGATAAAAAATGAATCGAGCTGTAGTACCAGAGCGATCGTGCTTCGCAACCACATCCAAAAATCACTCGCTACACCGGGGATGCATTCACCAAAAATCAGGAATTAGGGTTTCTTGACCTAATTCACCCCTAAGTTGACTTTTGGGACAAAACATGAGGCAAGACCTCAAGACATGATTTAAGGGTCTCCAATACACCATTTTGATCCATTTGCAACAATGGATTGATCCAAGAAGCTTGATCTACAAGTTTCAATTTCATCTGAACTGCAATTAGGGTTTTGAGGACAAAGTCAACTGTATCTTTGACTTTTGACAAAGGCATGCTCCCAAACCTTGGGACATGATTAAATACACCCTATATCACCTATGGAATACATCTATCAAGTTTGATTTAGGTCAAGTACCTGATTTCATAGAGGATCGCACAGTTTGAAATTCATCTGATAAAAAGTCAACTGTGCACAAAAGTCAAAGTTTGACTTTTTGAGATTTTTCACAATTATGGTTCCTTAACCCTAAAATGATGTTAATGTGTGATTGGAATCATCATTCATCAAGAAAAATCAAAGAAAGTGGGATAACTTGTAAAAGGGATAACCATAAAAACTTAGAATTTTTCTAAGTTATGGAACAAAATGGCTAGGGCACCGACTTCCAAGGATCATAACTTGAGATCCAAGCAACCATTTTGAATTATCCAAAGATGGATTTGTAGCTCTCGTGCCATACTTTAAAAGTGTCAACTACACCTCATTCCAATTCCTCAAGGATTTTAAGTTATGGAGTGACCAAAATGACAAAAAACATGAAAATGCCACTTTTTCCAAAACTTAGTGAAATTTTCACTAAGTTAGAATCTGCCTTGCTTTTTTTCAAAATGTAGGGGGATTTTTCACTTGGATCCAAAAAGTGTCAAGGCAAACTATGATCACACATATGTTGTATCATATGAGAGCTTTCCAAAATGGCCAAGAACTTCATCAAACTCTACCTGAGCTAGGAGTTATGACAACTGCAACATGCCTTACTGCAAACTGTCTTGGTAAGGCAGATTTGTGCACAAGAGCTCGATTTGTCCAAATTGTGCAGTTACAAGCATGGTTAGCCATCTGCACACCTCAAGGGGGAACAACCAAGGGACAAACACTGATTCATCAGGCTCCAAAGTCCCAAAATCTACAAGTAGCATGCCAAACCTAAAAAGCCAAAGATGCTTCAAGACTCCAATTTTGTTTTGGAGCATTTAATGGATGCTTAGAGGTGGCATGTATTAGAGCAAAAATGAACACTTCAGTTAAGCCTTATCCTTGAATCAAAGAACCATAGGCCTGTGCTACAACCTCTAGTCAATGGCTAGAGGAGACTTGAGATTCCATTTGATCATAATTGGCCAACAGCCTGTTGGAGCCACCATTCACTATTGCTTGCAAAACAAACTTTCTCTACTATGAATAGAGCTCATTTGTGCTCAGTTTAAGTACATAAAAGCAACTAAACTGATGCTTTCCTCAAAATCTCCTCTTTCACTCCAAAATTGCCTTCTAAAGCAAGTCACTATCGGGTTTTGAGTTTGAGAGCCATTCCAACCAAACCAATCACACACACACACACCTCATAAACATCATATAGAAGTGATCCAAACACTTAAACAACATCTGGAACACCAATTTCACAAAATCACCAGCCAATTGCTCAAGTTTTCAACCAAGTTGCAGCTTAGGTGCCATAACCTGTTCCAGTCCATTTCCAATCACTCCAAGCATTCAAACACATTCCATTTGGTGTAGGTGAGCTGTTCAGATCATCACAACTCATCTGTAACACGTCCAACTCAAAAATCAAATTGCTCTTGCTGCCACGACCTTCAAGTAAGCCTAAACTTGGTCATCTTTTAATCTATGCATATTTCCTCGCACAATAGTTTTGCCAAATGTTCATAATCATGCATAGAATGTTTCCCCTCCATTAATTGCCTTGTATGAATCATGTGTCGAATTTCTAAGCCTTCATGCAGAATTTAGGGTTCTTGAGGTTTCTCTTTGATTTCTTATTCCATGCTTAAAATAAATGAAATTAAAGACCATAGACATGATCGTGAGGTGAAAACGAGTAAATTCATATGTGGATTGTGTGATTTCATCAAGAATTCAGTCAGATTAAGGGGAAAACACAAATCTGAAGAAACAGAGGGCGCGGGCAAGAACTTGGTGTTCTTGGCGCCCTTTTTTGAATTTTAAATATTTGAATTTTTGTGATTTAATTTAATTGATTTTAAAATGAATTTCTCTCTAGTTTTTAATGATTTTGAGTTGATTCTTTTTTTAATAATTCACAAAAATGTTAAAATATTTTATTTTACCAAAAATCCCCAAAAATATTATTTATTTCATATATTTGATATTTTTGCAAAGAATTAATGTTTATTTATTTTTTAACATGTAAAATATTATTCTTTCTTGATTTTTAAGACTTAATTGATTTCCAATCATTTTGTGGATAAAAACATGATTTTTGAAGCATTGATCCAAGATCACCACTCATTTTTCACATATTTTCAATAATTTTTATTAATTTTTAAACAAAATTAATTACATTTTAAATAAAATTAGGGTTTCTTTGATTTTCACCCTAAACAAATCTTTTTCACACTCATGGGCCTCTAATAGAGTGTAAGACCCAACTCCCTTTTTAAAACCAAAATAATTTGGGCCTCGATCATCGTATAAGACCCACTGTGTTTTCAAACCTCGGGGCGATCGCCATTTTTCAAACAAATAATCATTTGGGCTTCTCCTCGGGCTACAAGTCCCATTCCTTTTCTTAAAAACTTTTTGGGCCTCTAATAGAGTGTAAGACCCAACCCCTTTGTAAATAATACCTTTTGGGCCTCAAACATTGTATAAGTCCCTCTGTATATTTTCAAACGTTCGGCGAGATCGTCGTCGTTTTAACAAAATCAACTGGGCTTCTCCTTGAGCTATAAGACCCATCTTTGTTCATTTTCAAACTCTTTGGGCCTCTAATAGAGTGTAAGACCCAATCCCCTTTTGACCAAAACTTTTTGGGCCTCAGTCGTTGTATAAGTCCCGATACAAAACAACAGTGCCCTCACTGTTAAAATTTGGGCCTCTCCCTGAGTTGTAAGGCCCGATCTCTGTTCAGATACTTTCTCCTTTGATTTTGAACCCAAATGTAAAGTTGCTATCAAAACTTTATTTAATTTCTTTGTTGAACAACTAACAAAACAACATGGAAGCTCTACAACGGGTAAGTGTTTATCCACTTTCTTTTATATGCTTTCATAAACATAACTGTATTGTGGGAAGCTGCGCATGGTTAGTCTTCTTTCATTCTATTAAATTCTTTCATATACATAATTGTATTGTGGGAAGTTGCGCATGGTTAGTCTTCTTTTATACTCTTTTAAATACTCATCATATATCAACTGTATATATTGTAGCGGGGAAATTTGTGAGTGTAAGCTATTGATTAACTTAACTCATAAAGCAAGAGTCACCACCGCACTTTTATTTTATCCAAAAAACGGAAAGGAAAAAGGGCGAACAAAACCTAAAGAGTTCTAAAAAAAACAAGAACAAACAGAGAATGGGTAAGGGGGTTAGTTACGCAATGGGAAGGTGTTAGCCCAAAACGTCTATAGTACTCTATAAGAACCCTTTGAAATATCTACCGCATTTTGGTATGAAAATGGTTTGTTTAAAAACAGATTGGGAGGGATGAGAAGAGAAATATTTTTTAAGATTTTTGTATTTGGAGAGACTTATCGCCTCATGCCTACGTGCCCACGATGTGCAATGTAGGATCAAAACCTCGTAGTTCGTGGTACAAATAACAATTTTTTTTTTGTTTTGGTTGATTTTAATTGTAAAGACAAGTCGTCATTTCCAAGCGAATAATTCCGCTTAAAGAAATGAATCATGTCTAAACTTATGAAAAAGTTTTAAAAGAAAAAGGTACACAAAGCACAAAAAGAGTTTGATGAGTTTTGTATTTTTTATGTCTTTTTGAAATGGTCAAAATATGATTAATATTGATTAACATTTATTAAAGAAAATGAAGTTAAAAAATCACTTGACCAAAGTCAAGGTTTTATTATGAAAGCGGTTTTAAGTTTGAAAACAAGAAAGTTTTGAAAAAGAGAGGAGATTTTGAAAATTGAAGAAGGGGTGGAGAAGAAGTGACTATCCTAGTGCATAAAATAAAAGCTAGGGTAAGAAAGATCTAACCATATGGATGCACTCTTCAAAGCATACTAAGACAAGCATTTCACCCTCTTGAACTAGTAAGCAAGTCAAATAAAGGCTAGAATACCAAGCTCCATAATGATCCAAAGCACAAGGGAAAGAAACCTAAGTCTAAGTCCATAAGTCCATAATTAAGAGTATAGGTCCTCCAAAGCAAGGGATAGTGGCCATAGTCCAACAATTAAGAGCACAAGTCTTTTAGTGGTTTAATCCTTTATTAATATTTTAGGAGTCCAAAATGGACAAAAGGAAAATAAAAGCACAAGATAATATGGCCCGAGTGGACAAAAGAAAAATGACATAAACATAAACATGAATATGATAATGGGCATTAAAAATAAAGAGAGATATGGAGCGAGAAGGAAATGTAAAGTTAGAAGTTAGTGGTTAGTAGCACAAGGCTCTAGTGCCATAAGCCTTCACCGATTATTCTGTTTCGCGTTTTGAACTATAGTGATTAAACAATGTACTTAGGTCAAGGTTGATGAAGACATGTTAGAAGATTGATAGAATCAAAGCCTCTACAACAACAAGCTTCAAAGATTTTGAACCTGATACAAAAAATTAACCAACATTGGGTTGAAGCGACCAATCAAGGTCCGGACCACGAAAGTTCGAATTCCGAATTGGATAAAGAGGGACAAATGTTGCGCTATGTTAAGCAATAGCCGAGTAACTTACGGAGTAATTACCCTACAATGAGGCTAGTCAATAGCTCTTTTTACTAATGCATGCTAGATGAACGATATGTAAATCGTCGTCCGAAAGCAGTACCGCACGAAAAGAAAATAAGGTAGCAATCTAGTCTTGATCAAAATTCAACAAAGGAATTCCATGATCCATAAGACTTTCATCGATCAAAAGAAAAGAGAAATAGATGAAGAGAAAGCCAAATTAAACCACACAATTATGTGATCTAAGGCTAAGAACAAAGGGAAGGGGTTAGGAATGAAGAAACAACCAAAACAGTCCCAAAAATAGGTAAAAACACCATTCTGTCTCTGTGCAATCGATTGCACCAGTGTGCAATCTATTGCACAGTAGAAAAATCAGGAATTTTTAGGCAAAAAATACACTATGCAATCGATTGCACAGAAATGTAAATCGATTGCACACTGACAGGCAACACTAAAATTTTTGAAAAATTCAGCATCCATGATCCAATCATTTTTTCAAACACCTCATGGCCATGGATGAAAATTAGCACGAAAATTCAAGTAAAGCAACAGCAAATAACACCGATGTATCACAAATTGCAAGATCCAAAGATCAAGCAACAAGAATTATTAAAGGATCACATTGTGGAAGATGAATCAAGAACAACAATGGTGGAAAATGAGATTACCACTCCAAATCTGAAAATTGCTTCAAATTACTCCAAGATCTAAACTCCAAAGCCTTGATCTATTATAATTGATGAACAAAAACAAGAATGGATGAAGGTTTAGCTCAAAGTTGAACAAGATTCAATGTGAATTCTTGTTAACATTTAAAGGAAGAAATGTGAGCTTTGGTGAATTTTGTGGTTGAGGAGAGAAATTGCAAGAGGTTTGTTGGCTATCAAAAGCTTGTGAAATGAATGAAATGAAGCCTCTATTTGTTGAATTTAGGCTTGGAAAATTTGGTGGTTTGGAATTAGGATTGGAAGATCAAAATTAGGTTTGGAATTCAAATTTGGAGGGAAATCATAAAAGAGTGGTGATTAGTGGAGGTACATGGTGGGGAATGATTAATATGAGGTGATCTAGAATATTCCACATGTGATCAATGGTCAAGATTGGTGCCAAATGCTTCAAAACTTGAAAAATGCTGATTTTAGCCAATTTTGTCTTCGTTGAGTCGATTGCACTGTAGCACGAATAGACTGCACTGCTGAAAATTTCAAAATTTAGGCAAAAAATGTAGGGTGCAATCGATTGGACCATTAGTGTAATCGATTGCACAGTTGAAAATCTTCAAAAATGCCATTCTTGCTATATTGTGCTGGATCTTGGCTCGATTCTCTTGTTTGTCAAAGAAGGCATGGAAATAAACACATGAACCTTGGAGTCTCTTGAATAAAAATCAATTAAATCTTGGAAACTCTTGATCAGATGATTTTGAATTATTTGTAGATCAACTTTGACTTTGTTAAGATAAAATTCGTTCGAGCTAAGGGACTGTTTGATATCCTTGATTCCCTTCTTGAAAAAGTTAGTGAAGACAACAACAAACATATTTTTGGATTTTGATTAAAGGTTAGTAAACATAAACAAATTAAGCAATAAAACAACTAACAAACACACACAAACTCAAAGATCCCTGCAAGGCACAATCCTACAAAAGAGGGGTCAAATGTGTGATCTTGTTTGTGGTATGAGATGCAAATGATATGTGGGATCTTAGGGGTAAAAAGTAGGGTACTACAGCTGCCCCTATTTAAGTTTCTTCTATCCGGAGATAAGAAGATTGACATCTTTGTCTCGACGAGATAAAAGAGACTTAAATATAACAATAAACCCAATTTTTGGCCCTAAGAGACCACAAAATGACATGATTATGCAAATGATATGCAAACACAAGACCTGTGTGGGGAAGAATATGCCACAGGAGATAAACAAAAGCTGGGGAGCAAAAGAAAAGAGAAAAGACTCCGCAGGGGAACACAAAAGAGGGAAAACACATCCCAACAGGGGAGGAAACAACCTCCGCTGGGGGAAGAATAAAGGGTAAGATTCCAACTGAGGGAAAATTACCAACACCAGAAATAAAAGAGGGCTAACTCGTCCCAAAAGGGAAGTAAAAACCTCAGCTGGGGAAAAGATCATCCACTACCAGGCATCCGGTAATAGTATGATCATAGAGAAAGATTTCCAACTTCCAATAAAGTGGCAGTTACAACAAGGCAATCAATAAAAAGGATATGAGAAATATTATCTACTACCAACAAAGGGCATGACGACAAAGGTAATAATCTTAAAAGATACGAGAAATATCACCTACTACCAACAAAGGGCAGAACGACAAAGGTGATAAACTCGAACAAGGAGAGATTACCAACCATCAACCAAGTGATAGTTATGATGAGGCAATCAAACCCGGCCACATTACCTACTACCAACTAAATGGGTAGGACGACAAAGGTAATAAGCCAGCTACATCACCTACTACCAACTAAATGGGTAGGACGACAAAGGTGATAAGCTCAAAAAGAGGGATTACCAACTATCAACCAAGTGATAGTTACGACGAGGTAATCATCCAAAAAGGGGTACGAGAAATATTACCTACTACCAACAAAGGGCAGGACGACAAAGGTAATAAATCCGAAAAGAACAGAGAGATTACCAACTATCAAACAAATGATAGCTACAACGAGGTAATCAAACCCGACTATATTACCTACTACCAACTAAATGGGCAGTACGACAAAGGTAGTAAGCCAACTATATCACCCACTACCAACTAAATGGGCAGGACGACGAAGGTGATAAGCCAAAAGAGGGATTACCAACTATCAACCAAGTGATAGTTAAAACAAAGTAATCCACCAAGGGTATGAGAAATATTACCTACTACCAACAAAGGGTAGGACAACAAGGGTAACAATTTCAAAAGATCCGAGAAAAACCACCTACTTCCAACAAAGGGCAGGACGACGAAGGCGATAAAATCGAACAAGGGAAAGATTACCGACCATCAACCAAGTGACAGCTACAACAAGGTAATCGAATCAGGCTATATTACCTACTACCAACTAAGGGGCAGGACGACAAAGGTAATAAGCCAGCTATATCACCTACTACCAACAAAACGGGTAGAACGACAAAGGTGATAAGCTTTCATTGCCAAAGCAAGGGACAAAAATTCAATCTGGGAATAAACCAGAGAGAAACGGTCAAACAAGACTCATCCCGAGGAGGAAATATCTCAACTGGGGATTAATTCCATCCAAACAAATGAATTGGGGAGGAAGGCTAAAACAAAATATCTTCCACGAGGCATAAACTCAGTGGGGAATTAGCAAAGATAGGCATTCTCTGCTTACGGGTCAACACTCTAAATGGAGAGAGGACACACATGCTCTGCGGGAATAACAACACCAGAGCAAATAAGCACCAACACAAATGCAAAATGCACAATGCATCAACGATATGCTATGCACAATAGATGAATGCGCATGCAATGCGTATGCGTATGAATATGCTGACAAAACAGACATAAAGGATAAGCAGAGGGTGGAATAAACATCACATCACCACTGAATACTCGGCTAATCTCAACAAGATAGAGATGCTATTAGCCACTCTGCTAGGGATTTAGCTGAAGAAATCCTGCAAGAGATAAACAAAAGCCATCAAAGGAAAATAAATTCTACTACAAGGCTCAAGTCTTGCTGGAGAAAAGAAGATACTCCCTGGGGGTTAAACCCAAATATCAATCTTCTAACATCGATGATCCACAAAGAGTATAACAACTTAAACTCTGCTTTGAGGATGGAAGGAAAGCTGTTGGGGAATCATACAACCCAAATCTTTCTGATTCTTCCTGGAGATCATAAAAATTCACATGAACTTCCATTTCAAAAGGATGAAGAGATCTGTTGCGGAGAAATAAAGAATCCACTGGGGATTGTAGACATATAAATGTCTACGCAAAATTCATTGGGAATACAAGGCAGATCTGCTGGAGATACAAGATAAAAGCTCTCTGAGGATTAACCAAATCTGAGCAAGGCATCCTGAACTTGCTGAGAAAACAGCAACAGGTCAAACTATGGGGGATTTTAGATCAATACTCATCATAAATGAGAGAAAACCCAACAAGTGACTAAAAGAGATATCATCAGCGACTTCACTGGGGAATAGTCGCATTAGTGATGCACAATCTTCACTAGGAGGATAAATCTGAATAAAACAATCTGGAGAGAAGTACATCCTGGACTTGCAGGGGGAAATAAGAAATTAACATCATTGCTCTATGCTTGGGGAACAATCAAAACAGTAATATTTAGTCTCCGTTGGGGAATCAGCAAGCATAAATCAACCTGGAGAGAAATACATCCATAGAGCAAGATAAAAATTCGACAAACAACCACTAAATCAACGCTTCTTAAAGAAAAATAACATTGCTCTCTGTTTGGGGACATCCAAAGCAACAACAACACGTCTAGAGGTTAAAACTCTGAGTGAGGACTCTTCATATGACTTTTGCTGGGGACAGCAAAAATGAATGTGTGCATGAAGACTATCATCAAGGAGAGGTGAACCTCAAAACTACTCAACTATCTGACCATAACATAATTAGCTGGAGAAGATTCGGATCAAGACTTAGCTGGGGAAAAACCAAATAGCATTGGACCTTACAAATTCAACACATCATAACAAACCTATCACCTTGTCAACAACTAAACACATTCATAGGAACAAGCTCTGCTAAGGAAATATCAACAAACTCTACTTGGGATCTGTCAATAAATTCTGCAAAAGGAGCGAGAACGAACCCTGCTGAGGAAAACATTGATCCTACCATTCTTGGAACAACCGTTGACATTCTTTTTTATATTTCATAAATCAAAGGAAAATGTTTTTATAATTTTCAAAAATTTAAACAAATTATTCACATTTCGTTTCAAAAATCATCATAAAAAATCAATGAAATTCTGCAAACAGAAACAAAGTAAGATTTACAAACAAAGGGACAAAGGCCCAAATTTTTTAATAGAATGGAAGTCCGCATATGGCGTAACTCCATGGATCATTACAAAGTTTGAAAAATGGTAAATACATGGAAAGGCTTACATTGAAATACAATGACCACTATTCTCCCTAAAAACTTTGAATTCCATTGTGCTCAAAACTTCAGCTGAGGATGATCGAAGCAGAATCCTCGATAGACAATGTTGCTTTCAAATTGATCAAGACTGGCCAGATGCAGTTACTTTCCATAATCCCTAACTTTTCCCTAGATTGCCCTCTCAGGTTTTCAATCTACCGAGATGATTATTTCTGTTTTTGTCTCTAATTTTTGCCTGGACCGCCCTTTCGGGTTTTCAGCCCACCGAGACGCTCATTTTTGCCTAAGCCGCCCTTTCGGGTTTTCAACTTAGCGAGCTGTTCATTTTATTTTTAGGTGAAGTATTTCTTGACTGCATCGGCATTCACAGGACGAGTGAACTCTTCACCATCCATAGTTGTAAGAAGTAATGCACCGCCAGAGAAGGCTCTCTTAACAACATATGAGACTTCATAATTAGGAGTCCACTTGCCCCTAGAATCATTGGTAAAAGTTGAGATCTTTTTGAGCACGAGGTCTCCTTCTCTGAACACACGAGGTCGAACCTTCTTGTCAAAAGCTTTCTTCATTCTCTGTTGATATAATTGACCATGACACAAGGCCGTCATTCTTTTCTCTTCAATCAAATTCAACTGGTCATATCTGTTTTGGCACCATTCAGCCTCAGACAATTCAGCTTCCATCAAAACTCTCATAGAAGGGATTCCAACTTCCACTGGGAGCACTGTTTCCATACCGTAAACAAGAGAGAAAGGGGTTGCCCCTGTTGAAGTGCAGACGGATGTACAATACCCATGCAAAGCAAAAGGGAGCATCTCATGCCAATCCTTGTAAGTAACAACCATCTTCTGAACAATCTTCTTGATATTCTTATTAGCGGCTTCAACAGCCCCATTCATCTTAGGTCTGTAAGGAGAAGAATTATGATGCTCAATCTTAAACTCATCGTATAATTTCTTCATCATCCTGTTATTCAGATTTGACCCATTATCAGTAATAATCTTGCTCGGAACACCATACTGACAGATGATTTGGTTCTTGATAAACCGGACCACTACTTGCTTTGTCACATTGGCATATGATGCCGCTTCAATCCACTTGGTAAAATAGTCAATAACCACCAATATGAAACGGTGTCTGTTCGACGCTTTAGGCTCAATTATTCCAATCATATCAATGCCCTACACGGCGAAAGGCCATGGAGAAGAGATAACATTGAGAGGAGTTGGTGGTACGTGAATTTTCTCAGCATAAATCTGGCACTTATGGCACTTCTTCATAAATTTGCAACAGTCGGATTCCATTGTCACCCAATAGTAACCTGCCCTCAACATCTTCTTAGCCATTGCATGCCCATTGGCATGGGTACCAAAAGATCCTTCATGAATTTCTTTCATCAACATGTCCGCTCCGTGTCTGTCCACGCATCTGAGCAAGACCATGTCATAATTTCTCTTATAATGCATATCATATTTCAAGAAGAAACTACCAGCCAGCCTTCTCAAAGTCTTCTTATCTTTCTTGGATGCCCCAAGCGGGTACTCTTGATTTTGAAGAAAGCATTTAATATCGTAATACCACGGCTTATCATCAACAACCTCTTCAACCACAAATATATGAGCTGGCCTATCAAGCCGCATAACATCGATTTTGGGCACATCATTCCACCGATTCACCACAATCATGGAGGATATAGTGGCTAAAGCATCCGCCATTCGATTTGCTGCTCTGGGTACATGGTGAAACTCAACCTTATTGAAGAAAGTTAACAACCTTCTTGCATAATCTCGATAAGGAATCAAATCAGGTTGACGTGTCTCCCATTCTCCTTTAATTTGATTAATCACTAGGGCTGAATCTTCGTATACATCAAGAATCTTGATTCTTAAATTAATGGCTTCTTCCAAGCCCATAATACATGCTTCATACTCAGCCGCATTATTTGTGTAAGTGAACATCAACCTTGCAGTGAAAGGAATATGAGAACTATGAGGAGTAAAAATTATTGCCCCAATACCATTGCCATACTCATTAACAACTCCGTCAAAAATCAAACCCCAACGGGATCCAGGCTCAGGCCCTTCATCAGGTAATGGTTCTTCACAATCTTTAACCTTTAGATACATCACATTCTCGTTAGGAAAATCAAACCTGATAGGTTGATAATCATCAATTGGATGGTGTGCCAAATGGTCAGCCAAAACACTTCCTTTTATCGCTTTTTGAATTCGGTACTCGATATCATATTCTGACAACAACATTTGCTAACGAGCAATCCTCCCAGTTAAAGCAGGCTTTTCAAAGATATACTTGATTGGATCCATTTTGGATATCAACCAAGTTGTATGATTCAACATATACTGGCGAAGGCGCTTGGTAGCCCAAGCTAAAGCACAACATGTCTTTTCAAGCATTGAGTACCGAGACTCACAATTGGTGAACTTCTTGCTCAAATAATAAATGGAAAACTCTTTTCGACCAGATTCATCTTGTTGACCCAGAACACAGCCCATAGATTCTTCTAGCACAGTCAGATACATGATCAAAGATCTTTCTTCCACGGGAGGAGACAAAATCGGAGGTTCAAGTAGATACTCTTTAATTCTCTCAAAAGCTTTTTGACAATCCTCTGTCCAGACACAACCCTGATCTTTGTGAAGAAGCTTGAAGATCGGCGCACATGTGGCAGTCATATTAGATATAAATCGGGAGATGTAATTCAAACGTCCCAAGAATCCTCTTACTTTTTTTTCTGTTTTGGGCGCAAGCATTTCCTGAATAGCTTTAATTTTGACAGGATCAACTTCAATGCCTTTTTTGCTGACAATAAAGCCCAACAATTTTCCAGAACAGACACAAAAAGTACATTTATTAGGATTTAAATGGAGCTTAAACTTTCTCAAACGTTGAAACAACTTCAATAAGTACTAAATATGATCTTCTTCAGTCTTCGACTTACAAATCATATCATCCGCATAGACCTCAATTTCTTTATGCATCATATCATGGAACAAAGTAGTCATAGCTCTCTGGTACGTTGCACTAGCAATTTTCAATCCGAAGGGCATCACTGTGTAACAGAATGTTCCCCAGGGTGTAATGAATGTTGTTTTTTCCATATCCTTGGGTGCCATCTTTATTTGAATATAACCAGAAAATCCATCCATAAAAGAAAAGATACCGAATTTAGCAGTATTATCTACCAGCATATCAATGTGTGGCAGTGGAAAATCATCTTTCGGACTCGCTTTATTCAAATCTCTATAGTCGACGTACATTCGGACTTTTTCGTCTTTCTTTGGAACAGGCACAATATTGGCCACCCATTGAGGATACTCAGAAGTCACAAGAAAACCATCATCAATCTGATTTTGAACCTCCTCTTTGATCTTCACAGCCATGTCGGGATGAGTTCTTCTCAATTTCTGCTTAACAGGTGGACATTTAGGCTTCAATGGCAAATGGTGCTCCACAATATCAGTATCAAGACCAGGCATGTCTTGATAGGACCAAGCAAACACATCAACATATTCTCTAAGAAGCTCCACAATCCTCTTCTTAACATCTGACCGAAGCAGTGCCCCAATCTTGGCTTATTTCTTATCGTTATCTGAACCCAAATTAACCAATTCCACCGGCTCTTCATGAGGCTGAATGGCTTTTTCCTTGTGCTCAAGCAACTGAGAATTTTCATTTGGAATCTCCTCAATACCCTCTTCTTCAGCTCCAAACACAGGGAACTCAAAGTTGGGAGAGGGCATAGGGTCACTGTTTAGAATATGAACAAGAAGTGCAAGTATTATGCAGATAAAGGTGATTATCACATTATTATTATTTTTTTGGTTTTTTATGTTACCATTTTTCAGAAATAAAGCAAAAAGGGAAAAACATAATATGGATAAACAAAATAACATTTTATTGATGATGATAAAATTTGAAACAAAGCCCTCACAAATTCACTTTCACCTTGGGCAGAGTGAAAGGATTTTTGAAAGAAACAAAAACAAAATACTTTGAATATGAATAATAGTGGGAACATCAACAACTATCTAATTCTGGCAGATTTGTCCATGTGTCACAAAATTGGGAAGTTCTTCTTCTTCATCATCTTCAATGATAGCAGCAGAAGAGTGATCTTTGTTGATGAATTCGGCACTGTGAAAGGCCTCATTAATACACTTCAAATCTCTTCTGACAATACCAGGCGTAAAGCCTAAACCATTTTTGCTCAGATTATCAACCACATCAATGACTCGGCCCTGACCATCAGATCGACCAGTCTTTAGTACATGTAGAGCATCCTTCAAGGAAGACATGGGCAACTCATTCTTCTTAACAGCTTTATCATCAACAGAAAGAGCTTGGAACTGAGTCCCAACAGTCTCATCAGCATCAATATATGAAAAGGGTGAAAGGTGGCTCACCAGCATCGCTTGCTCACCTCCAATAATTACTAGCTTATCATTCTTAACAAATTTCAATTTCTGATGAAGAGTTGAAGTCACTGCCCCAGCCTCGTGATCTAGGGTCGGCCAAGCAAACAACTATAAGCAAGTCGAATATCCATTACTTGAAAAGTAATCTGGAAGAAGCACGGTCCTATCTTGATTGGAAGATCAACTTCTCCAATCACAGTCTTTCGAGATCCATCAAAAGCTTTAACAACAACCCCACTATACCTCATGGGAGGACCTTGGTTAGAAAGCCTTGACAAAGTAGATTTTGGCAACACATTCAAAGAAGAGCCAGTATCAACCAACACATTAGAAAGCGCATCTTCTTGACAGTTCATGGAGATATGTAAAGCCAAATTGTGATTTCTCCCCTCCTCGGGTAACTCTTCATCACAAAAACTCAAATTATTACATTCTGTGAGGTTGGAAACAATTCCATCAAACTGATTAACAGTCACATCATGCTCAACAAATGCTTGTTCCAAAACCTTCTGTAAAGATTTTCTATGAGCTTCAAAATTCATCAGTAGGGACAACATTGAAATCTTGGACGGGGTTTGCAAGAGTTGATCTATAACACTGTACTCACTCTTCTTGATCAATTTCAAAAATTCATCCTCATAAACCTTTGAACCACTGGACTGATCGGAAGCATCAACATTACTCTCATCTTGAGATCGTTTTCCAGACACAACACTCTCCGGAATCTTTGGAGGCTCAGGAGCAAAGACACGACCACTTCGGGTCACTCAACTCACATCAGTGATGCTTACCACAGAAGAAAAAGAAGGAATGGGTACTTCCTTACCATATTCTACCATGGTAGCATTGTACTTATACGGAACAACCTTGTCAGATTCATATGGTACTGGACCGGGCAACCGAATGACCAAAGGCGTAACAGCGGTCTTCCGACTATCATAAGAGATAACAACTCTTTCAGGAATATTAAAGTGTAGTGCAATAACATTCACCTCATTCTAATATTCATCTCTTTTAGCAGTGACTTCAATCAAATTCTCATCCATCATTCTTTGAATATCCCTCTTTACTATCACATAACCACGCGGATTCATGGAACAGATACAACAAGCTGCATAGTCATGATCAATATCGTGGTATTCACTCAAAAGTGCATGCATTTCCACAAGAGATCTTCGGATCCAATGAATATCAAAGATTTTGAATGTACCAGGACAACCATAAACCATATTGACAAACGCCTTGCCATGATTGAGCAGCGGATTCGATTGTATATTAGGGTTGGAATCTTCCAAAGACAAAATACCACTCCTAGCCAACCTTTGAACTTCCTTCTTCAATGGATAATAGTTCTCAGTATCATGTCCCGCTCCTCCCTGATGAAAGCGCAACGAGCTTCAGGCTTATACCACAATGGCAAATCTTTTGGAACAGCAGGTGGTGCACGGGTCTGAACAAGATTCTTTTGAATTAAACAAGGAAGCAAATCTGTATATGTCATCAGAATCGGATCAAAATCTTTCTGAAAATGGCCCCGTTGATTGTTGGGGTGATTAAAATGTTGTTGCTGAGCAGGAGCTGCCTGAACAACAGGAGCTGAACTGATAACAAGAGTGATAGATGCAACATGTTGCTGACACTGATTATTCTTACTGTAACTCTTTTTGCGTCCTCCACAGGAAATAGCATTGGTCTCACGTTCTTTCTTCTTGGCAAATCCTCCACCATACTTCTTGGAATTACCAGCAGAATTACCATCTTTTGACAAACGTCCCTCACAGACACCTTCTTCTAATCTCATCCCCATATTAACCATCTCAGTGAAATCACTCGGGGCACTAGCAATCATACGCTCATAATAGAAATGACTCAGAGTTTTCAGAAAAATCTTAGTCATCTCTTTTTCTTCCAAAGGCGGATTAATTTGAGCAACAATCTCGCGCCACCTCTGCACGTATTCTTTGAATGTCTCCTTATCTTTCTGAGCCATTGCTCAAAGCTGGTCAAGATCAGGAGCCATATCCACATTATACTTATACTGTTTCACAAAAGCCTCACCCAAATCTTCGAAAGTGCGAATTCGAGTACTGTCGAGTCCCATATACCATTTCAAGGCTGCACCAGACAAACTATCTTGAAAGTAGTCAATGAGAAGCTGATTATTATCATTCTGAGTCGACTTCATACGAGCATACATAGTCAAGTGACTCAACGGACAAGAATTACCCTTATACTTTTCAAAGTCAGGGACCTTGAACTTATGTGGGATCTTCACATTAGGAACCAAGCATAACTCATGAGCATTCTTTCCAAATAGTTCTTTACCCCTCAAAGCTTTGATCTCTTTCTGCATTTCATCAAGCTGGTCTTGAATCTCTTCCATTATATCATAAGCACTGACATTTTCACTTAGAGCAGTATGGAAAATCTGTTCTTCACCAAAAGGAACAGTATGGACCACAGGTGGCGGTACAGATATCACAGGCTGGATAGGAGGAATAAATGGAACTTCAGGAGGAGGTGGTGGTGGTTGATAACCCTCAGGAATAAAGTTAACAGGCATGCCCCAGGGGAAGCCAGGAGGCATGGAGTGTTGAGGAACACTAGCAGGCGCCACAGAGATGGGCGTAGAGACAATCTCAGAAATGACTGTCCTTGGCATAGGAGTTGAAAATGGAGGAGGAGGAGGAGGTTGATTCTAAGTAGCAACCATTGCTTCCATCATAGCAGTGAGTCTCTCTAGACTATCCTTCAAATTTGTCACTTCCTCACAAAGCTCACGGTTCTCTTGTTGCAACTGATCCATCTTCCTCTTCAGATTAGCCCGAGTATTATACTGGTGCGACAGCTTGGCTGAATAAAGACCAAAGGGAAACAATAAGACACCTGGAAAAGGCAAGAAACAATGCAGGAAGATGTGAATGCTAATACAAAAATGCAAACGTTTCATTCAACTTTCAAGGATCTTTAAAATGTAAAGCAATTGCAAACTTCACAAAGAAATAACACTTTTTTTTTAAATACTGATAAATATCTCATTTTATTGAATATTATCTGTGATGTTTGCAAAAGGAAAATCTCTAAAATCCTTGAAAATCGACTGAAATAGAATGTCCATGAATGCATGAGTGCATGTATGCAGCAACCACAAACAAGATCACACAAAGCACACGGGTTCAAAGTTCCGAGTCACGAGCATGGAGTCAAGGTTAAGAACCAACCCACAAAGGTATGTACTAAGGGTATAACACCTGCCGAACAAGGTTCTAAAGAGGTTCCCAGAGTCTACAACCCATCTTTCGGATATTATCGATTTCCCAATTGCTTGGTAGTCAATAATATTCTCAAGAGAGTCTCGTCTGAGTGTGGTATCGCGTAACAACTGATTCAAGTCTGCACCTAAATAGCCACCGCACCACGTCCTAATAAGGCAAAGACGCGTTAAGGGTTCTAAAGTCCTCAGGTTCGGGTCCTCAGATCAAGAAGCGTAACGGGTTTGCCATTTCTGGTCTGCCTTTATTGCCTCTTGGGAGGAGTGCCTATACTGAGTCCTCGGGAATGGTCGCCAGAGTTGAGAGCTCTCTAGGTTACATTCTATCGTCTGCACCAATGCGCATGATAGAACATTACCAAAGAAAACCTCGTCTGGATGTGGAATTTTTGTGTAGACTAAGTCTGGCCAAATGTCACACAAGTCACACTACTTTCCACCCTAGTCCTAGGTGTATACTCGAGCCTGGGTATTGGGCTTATCTCACCACACAGATCACCAAGCACCCTGACAGAACAAACAATAACAAACAAATCAAACAAAAAGCGATAAATAAATAAAAGTAGGCTAAACCCCTCAAGGGAAGGTCCCCAGCAGAGTCGCCACTTTTCTGTAGTGGGGAAATTTGTGAGTGTAAGCTATTGATTAAGTTAACTCATAAAGCAAGAGTCGCCACCACACTTTTATTTTATCCAAAAAACGGAAAAGAAAAAGAGCGAACAAAACCTAAAGAGTTCTAAAAAACAAGAAAAAACAGAGAATGGGTAAGGGGGGTTGGTTACGCAATGGGAAGGTGTTAGCACCCAAAACGTCTATAGTACTCTATAGGAACCCTTTGAAATATCTACCGCTCTTTGGTCTGAAAATGGTTTGTTTGAAAAGAGATTGGGAGGGATGAGAAGAGAAATATTTTTTAAGATTTTTGTGTTTGGAGAGACTTATAGCCTCATGCCTACGTACCCACGATGTGCAATGTAGGATCAAAACCTTGTAGTTTGTGGTACAAATAACAAAAATTTGTTTGTTTTAGTTGATTTTAATTGTAAAGACAAGTCGTCATTTCCAAGCGAATAATTCCGCTTAAAGAAATGAATCATGTCTAAACTTATGAAAAGTTTTAAAAGAAAAAGGTGCACAAAGCACAAAAAGAGTTTGATGAGTTTTGTATTTTTTATGTCTTTTTGAAATGGTCAAAATATGATTAATATTGATTGACATTTATTAAAGAAAATGAAGTTAAAAAAATCACTTGACCAAAGTCAAGGTTTTATTATGAAAGCGGTTTTAAGTTTGAAAACAAGAAAGTTTTGAAAAAGAGAGGAGATTTTGAAAATTGAAGAAGGGGTGGAGAAGAAGTGACTATCCTAGTGCATAAAATAAAAGCTAGGGTAAGAAAGATCTAACCACGTGGAGGCACTCTTCAAAGCATACTAAGACAAGAATTTCATCCTCTTGAACCAATAAGCAATACAAATAAAGGCTAGAATACCAAGCTCCATAATGATCCAAAGCACAAGGGAAAGAAACCTAAGTCTAAGTCCATAAGTCCATAATCAAGAGTATAGGTCCTCCAAAGCAAGGTATAGTGGCCATAGTCCAACAATTAAGAGCACAAGTCTTTTAGTGGCTTAATCCTTTATTAATATTTTAAGAGTCCAAAATGGACAAAAGGAAAATAAAAGCACAAGATAATATGGCCCAAGTGGACAAAAGAAAAATGACATAAACATAAACATGAATATGATAATGAGAAATAAAAATAAAGAGAGATAGGGAGCGATAAGGAAATGTAAAGTTAGAAGTTAGTGGTTAGTAGCACGAGGCTCTAGTGCCATAAGCCTTCACCGATTATTCTGTTTCGCATTTTGAACTATAGTGATTAAACAATGTACTTAGGTCAAGGTTGATGAAGACTTGTTAGAAGATTGATAGAATCAAAGCCTCTACAACAAAAAGCTTCAAAGATTTTGAACCTAATACAAAAGATTAATCAACATTGGGTTGACGCGACCAATCAAGGTCCGGACCACAAAAGTTCGAATTCCGAATTGGATAAAGAGGGACAAATGTTGTGCTATGTTAAGCAATCGCCGAGTAATTTACGGAGTAATTACCCTACAATGAGGCCGGTCAATAGCTCTTTGTGCTAATGCATGCTAGATGAACGATAAGTAAATCGTCATCCGAAAGCAATACCGCACGAAAAGAAAATAAGGTAGCGATCTAGTCTTGATCAAAATTCAACAAAGGAATTCCATGATCCATAAGAATTTCATCGATCAAAAGAAAAGAGAAATAGATGATGAGAAAGCCAAATTAAACCACACAATTATGTGATCTAAGGCTAAGAACAAAGGGAAGGGGTTAGGAATGAAGAAACAACCAAAGCAGACCCAAAAATAGGTGAAAAACACCATTCTGTCTCTTTGCAATCGATTGCACCAGTGTATGAATCTATTGCACAGCGGAAAAATTAGCAATTCTTAGGCAAAAAATACACTGTGCAATCGATTGCACAGAAATGCAAATCGATTGCACACTGATAGGCAGCACTAAAATTTTTGAAAAATTCAGCATCTATGATCCAATCATTTCTTCAAACACCTCATGGCCATGGATGAAAATTAGCATGAAAATTCAAGTAAAACAACAGCAAATAACACCAATGTATCACAAATTGCAAGATCCAAAGATCAAGCAACAAGAATTATTAAAGGATCACATTGTGGAAGATGAATCAAGAACAACAATGGTGGAAAATGAGATTACCACTCCAAATCTGAAAATTGCTTCAAATTACTCCAAGATCCAAACTCCAAAGCCTTGATCTATTATAATTGATGAACAAAAACAAGAATGGATAAAGGTTTAGCTCAAAGTTGAACAAGATTCAATGTGAATTCTTGTTAACTTTCAAAGGAAGAAATGTGAGCTTTAGTTAATTTTGTGGTTCAGGAGAGAAACTGCAAGAGGTTTGTTGGCTATCAAAAGCTTGTGAAATGAATGAAATTAAGCCTCTATTTATAGAATTTAGGCTTGGAAAATTTGGTGGTTTGGAATTAGGATTGTAAGATCAAAATTAGGATTGGAATTCAAATTTGGAGGGAAATCACAAAAGAGTGGTGATTAGTGGAGGTACATGGTGGGGAATGATCAAAATGATGTAGGGGAATTAAAATGAGGTGATCTAGAATATTCCACATGTGATCAATGGTCAAGATTGGTGCCAAATGCTTCAAAACTTGAAAAATGTTGATTTTAGCTAATTTTGTCTTCGTTCAGTCAATTGCAATGTAGCGCGAATAGACTGCACTGCTGAAAATTTCAAAATCTAGGCAAAAAATGTAGGGTGCAATCAATTGGACCATTAGTTCAATCGATTGCACAGTTGAAAATCTTCAAAAATGCCATTCTTGCTATATTGTGTTGGATCTTGGCTCGATTCTCTTGTTTGTCAAAGAAGGCATGGAAATAAACACATGAACCTTGGAGTCTCTTGAATAAAAATCAATTAAATCTTGGAAACTCTTGATCAGATGGTTTTGAATTATTTGCATATCAACTTTGACTTTGTTCAGATAAAATTCATTCGAGCTGAGGGACTGTTTGATATCCTTGATTCCCTTCCTGAAAAAGTTAGTGAAGACAAAAACAAACATATTTTTGGATTTTGATTAAAGGTTAGTTAACATAAACAAATTAAACAATGAAACAACTAACAAACGCACACAAACTCAAAGATCCCTGCTAGGCACAATCATACAAAAAAGGGGACGAATGTGTGATCTTGTTTGTGGTATGAGACTCAAATGATATGTGGGATCTTAGGGGTAAAAATTAGGGTATTACATATATACTAGTATAGTTATTTAGAGTTTTCCCCGGCAACTACGTCTAGAACTAGGTAAAGCCACGTTGGTCACTCTTTAAATACAAATAAAACTAGATCCCCATAGGATTTCCAGATACAGTCTTCCCTTCTCTTATGGTTAATCAATATGGAACAAAGAGAAAGGCAGTATTCTCGGTGAACCTTTTCTCAGACTATCACCCCTAAAAATTGTCAAAGAAATTCTACTCCCCAGAGTTGATCTATTCTCCGTTAATAGCATCTCTTGAGTTTCTTCCAAATACTCAAACTCTCCTGGAATGATATCTTATCTGTGAATTGCATTTCTTGAATTTTTCTTAGTTTGGGAACCCACAGGCTTCCTAAAAGCATACCCGCCTCCTCTTAGGCTTTGTACAAGGACCCTTCGGCTTCTTAGAAGTTCTCATGCCTTCTCTTGGGCTTAATACAAGGACCCTAACGACCTCTTAAAGGTATAAGACAGATCTTAGTCATCCTTTGCTAGAGCAGTCTTTCCAGTGTTAAACCTTTGGCCACCTTAGGGTTGATTCTCATCCCTTAAGGCCCTTGCCCTCTTTTGGGCATCCTACAAAAGATAAAACTCTTCAACACTAGTAGACTTGGATAGTCTAAACCCCCTTTGAGTCTCAAAGACATTCTCAAGTTCCTTTCAAACATAGGAAAAAACACTAATCACTCTGGATAAATCTCCAACAGAAACCCGGCATCTCTCATGAGAGTTCCCCAACCTTGGGCCTGCCTATGGATCAAATCCTCAGCAGTAAGATAGCCTCCTCTCAGGCTTTGTATAATGATATTTCCTTAGCACAGTCAGCCTCTCCTTAGGCTTTGTACAATGATCCTCCCCCAGCGGAGCTAACCCTTTCAGACTCTCTTGTTGAGTCAATCACTTTTTTGACTCTCTTGTCGAGTCAATCACCTTTTCAGACTCTCTTGTTGAGTCCATCACTTTTCAAGACTCTCTTGTTGGGTCAATCTCCTTTCAGCCTACATCCCGGGCTTCGTACGAGACAACAAATCACTCTCTTGTTGAATATAAAACACTCTCTTGGGCTTCGTACGAGACAGCAAACTCATTACAGCCTCAATCTTGGGCTTTATACAAGACACCTATAAACCTCCCCAACGGAGTCAAAATCCTTTTTAGCCTTAATCTTGGGCTTTGTACAAGACAGAAATAACATTTTCCTAGGAAAAGTAAAACTGTTAGCCTCCTCATAGGCTTTATATAAGGATATCCCCAAAGAGTTAGTATCTTTTTTGCCTCAATCTTAGGCCTGGTACAAGATATATCCACTCTCTTGTTGAGTCGGTCTTATCCAGCCTCCTCTTAGGCTTTGTATAAGGACTTCCCCAGTGGATTTAATCAACCTTTGAGCATCAAACTTGTGCTTTGATCAAAGCATACAAACATCAACAGTTCCTCTTTAGAGATGACAAATTCTCTCTCCGCCAAAACGCTTTAGCTTCATATCTTGGGCTTTGAACAAGATACAAATCCCTTTTAGCTTCAATCTTGGGCTTTGAACAAGACACCAAAATATCTTTTTTCCTCCCTTGGAATAGGAGGAACTACGATTGCTCTGATTTCCCTGTTTCATTTAAACGGGAATACATAGGCATAAGATTGTGAAATCTTAGCGAGCATACTAAACAAAAACTATAGGTCCAATACCTTCATACATCAATCAAAACTGAGGTCCAATACCTCACCAAAATCATCAAAAACTCTCAATCTTACTCTCTCATATCTCCCGAAGAAGAAACTTTCCCAACCCACTAACGGATAAACACCATCAATTACAAAGCAGAACCTAAAGCTAACATCCTGTGGATAACCACATATAGGATGGGTAATTGACACATACCCATTGTATAACCTGACCCCGGACCCCCCAATCTCTTTAAGCGTTTGTTCAGTTAAACATTCGCGTGCAAGGTTAGTTTTAGAGAGCTTCCCTTTCCCTTCCAGCTTCACGGGATAAATAAGAAATCTGAAAGTAGCACCCCTCCTCCCATTGCGGTAAGGAAAACTTCAGCGATAAGGTGGTCGCGTCACCGACAAAAATCTCTCGCTACAATAACGCTCAATTAGGTTGGTGTAATCGAGAATATTGGGTTGGAATCTTTGTGTGTTTCAAATAAGAAAACCGAGGTGGGATTTTAAGGTTTTGGACAAGATCACATCAACACAGATTCGACCGAGTGAAGGCCTTGGGACAAGCGGGTTTCCTAGCAAGGGAGTAGCGCGAGACGGTGAATCGTGTTCGAGAATCTTGGGTTCAACAAGTACGTGCTCAAGATAATCGAAGGATTGTAGCCGCATTGTTGGTGACTTGATCAAGCTTTGATCAAGGGTTTGGAGGTGGTTGAATCAATAATAAACAATAGGGTTTGTGGGGTTAGAATTCTTCACCTTTTTTATAATTTTTTTGCTAAGATAAGGTTGATTGCAAATATCTCAATTTGATTTCGGATTGATGGAAGATGTACCCATAGTGAGACCGATTGGGGAACTGCCTAAACAAATCTTTGCATCTCTTTGACGCTTTGCTTTTCCTTCATTTTTGTTCTTGCAAATTATCGATTTCGGTGTTGCTTTGATAAATTCAATTGGAAATTGTTCTCAACTTTCTTTTAAATTGTTTTTGTTGATATAATCACAATCATTTTGATTGTGATTGGCATTTTACATCAACAAAATAAATTGAATTTTCAAACATGATCAATCGCACACAAAGTGTTTGATAATGGTCTTTGAGTATTTTTATCGCTCCGTGTTAATTGAAAATAAGCATGACGAATAGCTTTGCATTTGATTGATCCACGAATTAATTGTTTATTGAAAAGTTTATATTCGTTATCACTTCATCAGTTTTCATTACGTATATATGAGCTTTTAGGTAGTAGATTCGGTGAGACGATTCGATTTTGGTTGTTTCCGTTGTGCCATACTTTTTGCAAACAAACGTTTGCCAAGATTTTCTGGTTTTACATTTGTGATCTATTCACCCCCTCTAAATCGAAGGCTATCGTATATCAAGTGGTATCAATAGATCCGGTTAATTTCGTGCTTGAGAGTTACTCTTTCGAAGAATGGCTACCGAATCTAAGAGAGTGTACAATAGAGCGCCAATTTTCACCGACAAAAAATATGGCTATTGGAAAGCTCTTATGCGTATTCACGTCAACTCCGTTGATAAAGGTATTTGGGACGCTATCCAAAATGGTCAAAATGAAATAACTATGACCAATATAGAGGGTGTTACATTACCTAATTTGGAAGCACAATGAGATGCTAATGATTGGAAATTGTGGTCACATGATTGGAAAGCGAAAACATCCTTACATCCTCTTTGGGTGTTGATGAGTTTTATCGTGTTTCTTATTGTGAGACCGCCAATGCTATGTGGGAAGCATTAGAGATTTCCCATGAGGTAACTAATGATGTCAAATAAGATAGGATCAACACATTAAATCAAGAGTTTGAGTTATTTCGTATTGAGCATGGTAAAATCATTGCGGATATGCGAAAATGGGTCACACATTTCATAAATCGGTTAAATGCGCTAGGTAATCCTGTTTCCAATGAACTTGGTACTAAAAAAGTTTTGAGGTGTTTAAGTAGGGAATGGCAGCCCAAGGTCACCGCCATCAAGGAGCCAAATAATCTTAAGTCGCTTGATCTCGCGACTTTGTTTGGTAGGTTGGAAGAGCATGAGAAAGAGCTCACTTGCTTAGAGAAATACAAAAAACAATGTGAAAAGAAAGTGAAAAAAAGAGAAATAGAAATGCAAAGTAGAAGGGAAGAAGTCCATAGCTCTAAAGACTTATAGTTCAAGGCCTTCTCACAATGAGCAAAGGGATTATGAATCAAATGATGACAATGAATCCGACGAAGAAGGTATGTGACTGTTTATAAAGAGAGTTAATAAATACATGTTGAAACATGGTAACAAATATCTTGACAAACACCATGACAAATCAAGAAGGTTGTCAAGTTCCTCAAAAGAAGATGAGAACATAAAGGGGAAGTCTCGAAGTACGTTTTACAACTTTAATAAACCTAGTCATTTCAAGTCGGAATCTTCTAAAACCAAGAAAGAAAGGGAAAGGGGTTGTCAAAACTCGTCTAGAAAATCTATAAGAGTATATGCCACGTGGGAGAGGGAAATTTATTAATCAAGTGATGATAGCTCTACCTCAAGTGATGAATCGTCCCAACTTTTCTATATGGCAAACAACGAAAAGAAAAAAGTTGTAAGTTACTCTAAAATTCAAGCTTCTCACGATCTATCTTTTTCTAAACTTCAAGAAACTTTTGAAAATCTAAAAAGGGAAGCCATAGATGCTTTCAAAATATTAGCTTCAAATAAACATATAATTTCGCATTTAAAACCTAAGATTTCAGAAAATGGTTGTGAAGCTTGTCACATTTGGAAATTGGAGTCAAGGACTCTTAGAGCTAAATTAGATAAGGCTTTGCAACCTAAGGTTACTTTTGAGATAGATACTTCCAAATATGTCTTACAATCTTATAGTCCGTATCGAAGGTATAATTACGTTAAAAAGGAACCAAATAGAAAAAGATTATCTTATCTTAACCTGTATTGTCACTATTGTTGTAAAAAGGGTCACACCATTGCTAAGTGCAAATTTAGGAAACTTTTGGTTCTAAATGGTGCCTTTCAATGGTTGTCTAAATGCAACCAAAGTTTTACAAATCCCCAAGGACCCAATGAAGATTGGGTACCTAGCACTAATAATTAATCATGCAGGAAAATGTCTCGACAGTATGAAAGAGAGTATGGGATATCATTTATGGAGCATCAAAGCATAACACAGTGACATGTCCTTATTGTTTTGATCTTTGTGACTACCAAGGCGGATTGTGTTGCCAGTCAAGTTAACTAGTAGTTTTTCTTTTTAAGTGGTAAAAGTGTGTATATGATTACTAATATTCTATTTGAGAAGTGTAACACCCTTTTCTCATTAAATCAAAATAACACAATTACCCTGTAAACAAAGGGTTTTCCTCAAAATAAATCAAAAAGCCTTCACATGGTAGTGGAACTCAAAATCTTCAAATAAAAGGTTTTCAACAAACATCATAATGATCAAAACAAAGCCATATCATAAAATGACAACAAAAATAAGGAAACCACATAGCTCGACTCAAAGGACCCCAACCCGATGTTACACTATCAGAGCAAGACCCTCTAAATCAACCAAAAGCAAATAAACTTCAAGTCATCGAAAGCATCCACGACTAAACCTGATCACCTGCACGTTACCCACGTGGAGGCAACATTCAAATAGGCAGGGTGAGTAATCACAATTCATAATAATCATTATAAAACAAGATATACATAAAATGACATTATCTTCATAAACGACATCATCAAGGTCATCATCAAGGAAAATATCTGGAAGCACCATATCATAAATTCATCAATGCCACATAAAATGTAATGCATAACAAGACTCATGCATGTGGTACCAATCGTCATAATAGATGGACACTAGGCCCTCAACCCTCCAAAGATCCCCGTCAATAAGATCGATCCCACATTTGGAACTGGAGCACATCATAATTATCTCATATCAGCACCATGGGAATCAAGCGTCGTCACATAGTATGCTTATGAATGTATGATACACAACCTCACTAATCATCATCATCAAAGCAAACTTCATAATGTGCATCATCATTCATCATTTTTCACAAATTTCATATCATCATATATTCATCAAAACATCATAATTTATCATCTCAATATCATCAAGGACATCATGGCAAGTCATCATACATCACAGCATCAAAACATTAAAAATAACACAATAGCATAAACAAAATTTTGCGAACAGCTGACGTTCGCTCCAGGGTTCGCTGTGGCCTTCGCTTAGCGAAGCGGCCGGCGAACCTCACAGGCCCCACACTCAATACCAGAACACAATCATCTGTCACACTCGCTGGTTGACTCGCTTAGCGAACCCACTCGCTGATTCCTTCGCTTAGCTAAACTCCCAACGAAGCCCGCCTTTCCTCTCCAGAATCATCTCAGTACTCCCTCCCACGTTATCGCGTATTCGCTGCGCCGCTCGCTTAGCGAGCCTTGGTGAACATTCGCTTAGCGAAGCAACGGTTCGCCTAGCGAACCTGCGATTACAGCAAATCGCTGCTACGCATCAGTAGCTCCACAACCTCCAAAGCACCTGCGATTACAGTCCCAATTGACCCAAAAACATCCCCATAACAGTTCTAATATATCACAGAATTTAAAGGCCTAAAACCTACGACTGTTAGGTCGATTTAGGACACTACGGGAAACCTTAATTTCCCTAAACCTTCAAAACTCTCAAGCTTCATATAAACTCCATAAATCCCTCGCTACCGGGTTAAAACTACAAAACGGGGAAATCGGCCCCAAGGTCTACTCTACTGATTATTTCAACTCTTAATAATCGATCTCACAACATGCCCTCAAAGTCATCAGTTTACCTCAAAACCTATAAACCCTCAAAAACCCCAAAATCCACTTCAATCAATCGAATCCTATAATGAAAAAAATGAAAGGTAATTACTCCCCATACCTTAGATTGTCGATCCGATGAGTTCTCTCTTAAACCTTTGGAAACCTTCACGAAAATCCTCACCTTTTCCCTTTATCCTCAGAGCTCTGCACTTTCTCCTTATTTTCACAATCTCCACAAGTGAATCCTAATTCTCCTCAATTCCTCCTTTTTGGTTAATTTAACTCTTGGGCCTCAAATATGGGCTTTCCCATAATACTCCCTCTAATACTCCTCAAATGTCCATCTTACCCTTAATTCCTCTATTATTATTTAAATTAATAATAATACTAATATATTCATATTATATACTATTATTTAATTAAAATAACCAAAACTTCATAAAAACACCGACATCGACACGAAACACCAAAATTCACATAAAACCACTAATATAATATTTAAATAAATTAAATAAATATTCTTACAAAAATCGGGGTGTTACAAGAAGTGTCGGAAAGGTATTATGTTCAATGATGTAGGTTTATCTTCAAGATGACATACTCTAGTGCATCAAATCGGGAGTGATCAACCTAAAATGATGAAACATGAGGAGGAGTAAGATAATCATCATGATTGGACAAGATTGAGAGTCTAACATCAAGGATAAACATCAAGTCAATTACCTATTGGATACATTATTGGTCACGCTTTTAAATACTTGTACAAGAAGAAAAGTGGTAAGAGTGCTTTGTTCTCGATTGTGATTTGTGGCACATGCTTTCATTTCAACTTTCATTCGAAAGTTCTTCGTGGAATGCAAGTGCATCCTCTGTCATGTGTACGGTGAGATAATATTATTTCAATCCTTTTTCTTGTTACGTGCATAAGTAATTTTTTACCCGTTTATTTAGTGAAGATACGTGATGAACTATATGTGTGAAATTTTTTATGTGTGATTACTGCCAAAAATTTCAATGTGATTGTTATATGTTGTATTTTATATGTTTATAGTAGCAACTCATAATTGTCTTCATATGTCATCTATATCTTAAACCAAGTCATGCATGCATATTGGTAAATTGCATGATTCTAGCAAACAAACCATAAAAAATTATCATATGCATGTGTTTCTATTCAAGTTAGTATGCATGAGTTCATTTGAGTCTATTTCTTAAGTGATGAAGTCTTCAGGTCAACACGTAGTCATACTGGTCGACCTATGTCAATTGAGTTTTGTCGTTATGATGAGTGGTACAGTGCAGGTCGACCAAATCTCGTACAGGCCAGCCTATGCAAATTAAAATGTGCATTTTCTTTAAATCATACAGTATAGGTCAGCACATCTTTCGTACAGGTCAGGCTATGACATTAAGTGGAAGAATTATTGCTCTTTTGACCAGAATTTTTCATCTTCCTGCATTCATGGTTGATTCATGAATTTGTTTCCTTTGCTATTCAAATTCTAGTCAACGAATGTAACTCCTTTAGTGTCCTTAACTCTCCACTATTGATGTTTAATTCATGTCATTAACTCGTTCAACCTTCCACCTTCTTGAAACCTGAAAGCTCTAGGTTTTTGAACAAATTTTGGGAGAACATAATTGTTATTGTTACAATGAGATCAAGCTAAATAATTCTGCTGAAGACGTGATGTCGAACAAGATGTCTTAACATGCATCTTGACATCCTGGACTGAATGGCTCAAGTTAGTTTTAATCTGCTGCAACACTCAAGGAGAATTTGCTGCATGAATCAAGGACTGAAGCCCAAGGAAGAAGAAGACACTATAAATAGAAGACTTAGACCTAGGTTTCTGTATGCCTTAGTACGCCTCTTGTAACCTTGTTTTCTTGTGTAAGAAACAAGGGTTTAGGGTTTTGAGAGTCGTTGGCTCTCTAGGTTGTAAGTCTCCCTTTGTATCAGTTGATACACTGTGGTAGATATAGGTGTCACACAGATCCATAAGCCTTGAGGTATTAGATTGTGTATTATTCTTGGATAAAGCTTTTAAGCAAATCCGAGTTAGCTTGTTTGTCAAGTATGCTTGACCGAATTCTATATTGATAGGGACGATGAAGAAATCACAGTTGGCGATTAAGGGAAGTGAGTGGGGTATCTCGTATCAGGGTTCTAAACGTTTGAGTTTAACCTTGGTAAAGATGTTCATGTAGTAGATGTTAGGGATAAAGTTGTAAATGTGGGAGTTTAACTTTGTAACAGTCTACACAATAGTGAAGTCTTCTTCCTGGATTGGTATCCCCCAAATGTAGGTGAGTTGCACCGAACTGGATTAACAATTACTGTGTTATTTATCTTTCTGCAGATCTACGTTTTTGTTAGGGTTCATGATGAACATGTTGAATCAGATGTCCTGACATCTGTGATGGTGCAGTTCTGATATTCAAGGTATTAGTCTGCAGTTGCGCCTCTGAGTTTAAAATATTATGTAGCACAATGTCTTGACATGTGTTTGGACATCTACTGTCTGCATAGGCCAGAATTTCAATTGGTATCAGAGCAGACATCCTGTCTGGTTCTGGATGAGATCTTTGGGAGATGCTTTTTGGCGTTTAAACAAGGAGGAGTTTTGGAGATCAGATCAATCAACTCAAATATACCCAAGGGTATTAATGGATGAGATAAATATTCTGGATCGAAGGGAGCAACCCGGAGGTTGTTCAGGTTGCTTAGGAGATCAACAACTACAGGAGAAGTGGCTAGTTCTCTTGTTGGTGTGTCTTATAAGATGTTATGACATCTTATTAGGGCAAGCAGGATCTGTTCCTTGGTGGTTCCTCTGCATGTGTTTCTGATGGAAGAGCTCTAGAATTATTGGATTCTGGAGTTGTTACTGAAGAGAGTTGGTGGAAGGTCTCATTCGTCGGCCTCTATATATTTGAAGATATATGTGTTCTTTTATTCCAGAGTCGGGAGGGATGGAGTGAAAGGTGTTGTGGATAGATATCTGTTATGGTGACTTGGTACTTGGAAGCTTGGTTTCTTAGTGCAGTTTGGAGTCAGTTGAAGAGGAGAGGAGTTGAGTTAAAGTTTATCAGATTCTTGCTCTAGGAGTTTGATAGATGTTTGAATGGCTAGGTTGTCAAAGATTCTTGAGAATTCTCTCAAGTCCACTCATAAAGACATCTATGTCGTGTATTTGAGTCTTCTAGTTACTCTTCTGACTAGAAGGTGTTTCCTTGAGACACAAAGTGAAGACCGTGGAGGTGATTTATTTTCACCATCCAAAAACAGCAAGGGAGGATTCATCTCTCTTGACCCTAAGAGTGGATCCAATCTGATTGAAGAAATGCTGAGGTAAATAAGACTTGTTCAGAGAAAGTCTTAGTTACTTGAGTCAAGGGTGGCAGCCTTGGTATCTCAACATTGTCATTGAAGAAGATACTTGCAAAAAGATTGAATACTTTATAAGTGTTCATGACATGATCTGGTGGAGCTCAGCTACATCAGTGAAGAAGGGTTATTGTACAAGGATTTAAGATCAATTGCTATTTGTGGAATCCACAAGTATTTAATTGATTATCCTTGAAAGTCAAGATTGAGGATGTTTTGTCAGATGTTCTAACATTTTTTCATCAGAGGTTTGGAGAATCATGGGAGGGGTTCTGCATTCGCTCAAAAGTATCCTAGGTGTTGACCTAGGATTATTGGCTTAGCGTCTTTTTCCTGGAAAGTATTGTGAATGACTTGTCCAGATGGTGATGTTGTTGAAGATGGAGATGCAAGACTATGAAGACATCATAATCTTGATGGTTACAGCTTGCGTCAGTTTATTTCTGATCCAGGTGCTTTGGAGCATAGTGTTGGTTCTGGTTGTGAAGGTCGAGGATAAGTGGCAGTTATCTCTGGCTTTCAACTGATGGCTCTACCAAGGGAAGTGGCATTATTTGGTATTGCTATGGGGTAGTCGTGGACTACTTATTTTCTAAAGATTCAGATGTGGCAGGTTTGAAGTCTTTGGATTTTCAAAGTAGAATGGAGGTTGTCTACTCAAAACTTGGTTGTTGAATCAAGTCTGTGAGAGCATGGAAATTTGTTTCTGCAAAGGAAGGAGGTTCTTCTAAGTGGCAGAAGGAAGAGCTGAATTCAACAGTTGGATGTCATAATGTTTTAACATCTAGCCCAACATCAGAATCTCAGTTGGTGTAGTGGTACATCAACTTAAGTTAGGGTGATCTACAGGAATGAGCAATAGGATGCTTCAAAAAGGTCTGTCTCATGTAGTTTGCGGGAGCTGTGGATGGGAAGAGGTTACATGACTAAGAGGCTTGGTGGATCCAAGATGTCTTGCTATGGGGCAAGTAGTTCATGTGACTTGAAGATCAAGTTTCATTGGCAGATCAGGATATCTTTGTGGGAGTTCTGAAGATGAGTAAGGTCAATCAAAATGTGGCATTTGATTTGCTTTGCAATGTGCTTTCAAGCAGGATGCTTGAAATTGATTGCTCTTATGCCTAAGAGCAGTTAGTTGAATTTGTTGAAGGTTATGATTCTCTGGGAGCTTGTGGCAGAAGTTCTGGGTTGAGAATGGAAGCATACCTTCTTGGTGGTTGAGAGTTTATTTCTCTCTGGGTACCTGAAGACTTTTTGTTCAAGCTGGTGGGTCAGTGTTGTGTGAAGATCTTCAGTGTGGATTACTATGCTGATAGTAAGTCCAGTGGTGGAACATATCAAGAACCATGGTGTGTGGTGTCTGTGATGTGTGGAAGATGTCCTAACTGATGTTAGAACATCTTTGGGTTAGTTATCCTTAGTGAAGGATTTCAGGTTTTGTGATGAACTCGTTACTTGCATCGTGTCCAAGAAGTGTCTACATAATCATCCGGGAGAATGATGGAGTAGAAGGGTTCCTTGGAAGGAGCATGTAAGTATTTGTGGAGACTGAAGTGGATCATGTGTGGATTGCATGGAAGTCTGTTTCCTGAATGCGTTCAGAAGTGGAGATTCACCATAAATCAGAAGTATTCCAGATTATCATACAGTAGAATGATAGGAATGACTGTCTTGGACTGCGGGGTTTATCTCTATTGCTGGCTGGGTGAGGTCAGTGGAAAACCTTGCATACGACATTGGAGCCCTTGGAGCAAGTCATACTAGTAGTGGATCAGTTTAGAAGCTGTGAAGATCTGGAGCATGCATACGATAGCTGACATCGTTATAACAAACTAAGAGGCCCTGTGAGTCTCTTTGAGGAATGTGAAGCATTCTAATTCAATTGGTTTGTGCCTCAAGCAGCTGGAGGTCTATACATGAGAATTCAAGAGGAGTTCGTGTGGTGTATAAGATGGTTGTGGAATGAGGGGGGTCAATGGGACTTTGATCTCAAGCCAAGAGTTTGTTATGGTTGGTATACACGTACTCATGGGATGCATGAATTTGATCATCTGTGAGTAATCATTGTTTCTTGTCAGAGGGAACAATAATGAGTTAATGGTTGCGTTCAGCAGGTGTGTTGAACAGAGGGTGCGCTCTTGAAGACATGAAGATGTGTCTTATGTTTTCTAGTCATTATCTTGGGTGTTCAGTGGAGGAGCACCAGTTACCTTAGTCACGGGGAGAGGCCTCTTGATCCGAGATGAAGTTCCAGTTTGCATTTGTGCGTCAAGCAAACTGAGACGTCAAGATGGCTTGACATTATTGTTGAAGTTCCAGTTTATATTTGTGCGTCAAGCAAATTGAGATGCCAAGGAGGATGGCTTGACATTACTGTGGATAATCCAGTTTGCATTTGTGCGTCAAGCAAACTGAGATGTCAAGGAGGATGTCATGACATTGAAGTATTGTTGCAAGTTGTGGGAAACTTGGAAATGCATACTTGAATGGTTCTTATTGGATACTTAAGAATCATTGATGAGTCTGGGAGGATTTATTTTTCTCTACATATTGTGTTCACTATACTGTGAAGATTGTATTCAATACATATATTTTCTTTAACATTGTTGGGTGGGACTTGGTCGAGGACTTCATTGAAGTAAAGAGTGTCTGGAAAATCTCTGACAGTCTAATGACAGAAGTATTAATTCCGTCTTGGGAAGCGCTTAGGGTGTATACTTGTTAGAAGGACGTGTAAAATCTTGTCCTTGAATATACACTCACGTGTGTTGGAACTTGTACTTCAAAAAGAATCTGTCTAGAAATGAATAAAGACAAAAAGACTAGGTAGTGGTTGATACACTTCAAATAAGGGGATCTCGAAAGTCATCTTACTCATTACTGTATCTCTCCAGCTGGTGTCTTTATGGCTTACATAAGGTTCTGGGTGAGCACTCTTTGGATCTGGATATACCTTGGTAATACTTATCAAATTGTGTCTAAAAAGGGGGAGAAATGTTCTAATCTTCTCATAAGGATCTCACGTCTGATAAAGCATCTTATCAAAATGCTAAATAGGATGTTTCAACATTCTAGATCTCAGCTCTCAAATAGACATTTTGTGTCTTGTGATCTAAGTTATGAACGCAGTCATGTCCTGTGTTCTGAGTTACCCAAGGAAGTACTTTACTACTAAGGGTATTGCTACTGCTTTTTCCTAATGGTTTTCTTACGCCTCTTAAGAGGAAGATTTATCCTTTTGTGACAAGTATTGGTTCATGGGTTGAGGGAGAGCATCTTGCATCTTCTTTCTCATGTACTCCATCATGGGTAATGTATAGGTCATTGCATGCACCATCGATCTGGAGCTTACCTTGCATATGTGTTTTAGCCAACATTTTCCAAAAAGGGGGAGATTGAAAGCTCTAGGTTTTTGAACAAATTTTGGGAGAACATAATTGTTATTGCAACAATGAGATCAAGCTAAATAATTCTCCTGAAGACGTGATGTCGAACAAGATGTCTTAACATGCATCTTGATATCCTGGCTTGAATGGCTCAAGTTAGTTTTAATCTGCTGCAACACTCAAGGAGAATTCGCTGCATGGATCAAGGACTGAAGCCCAAGGAAGCAGAAGACACTATAAATAGAAGACTTAGACCTAGGTTTCTCTATGTGTTAGTACACCTGTTGTAACCTTGTTTTCTTGTGTAAGAAACAAGGGTTTAGGGTTTTGAGAGTCGTTGGCTCTCTAGGTTGTAAGTCTCCCTTTGTATCAGTTGATACACTGTGGTAGATATAGGTGTCACACAGATCCATAAGCCTTGAGGTATTGGATTGTGTATTGTTCTTGGATAAAGCTTTTAAGCAAATCCGAGTTAGCTTGTTTGTCAAGTATGCTTGACAGAATTCTGTATTGATAGGGACGATGAAGAAATCACAGTTGGTGATTAAGAGAAGTGAGCGGGGTATCTCGTATCAGGGTTCTAAACGTTTGAGTTTAACCTTGGTAAATATGTTCATGGGTGTCGCTCCCGGGATTTTCATCCAAGTACAAACGCGAAAGTGGCGCGGAAACAGAGCCGCCAGCAATGTGTATTTATCCCAAGAGAGAGAAAGGAAACACTGCATAAACCTAAGGGGAAGGAAAGAACGAGGTCTCACGACGAAGAGAAATGGGTTCAGGAGTCGGTTACGTGAAGGGAAGGTATTAGCACCCCCACGTGTCCATCGTACTCGATGGGATCCATGCTGGTTGTCTCGATCAAAGGGTGTAAGGGACTGGAAATCAACTGCTAACTGGAGAACTGGAAATGAAAGAAATGAAAGGAGAAGGGAGAGGAGAAAGAAGTGACTCGATAGGACATTATCATTGTCCTAGGCCTACGTATTCCCTCAGTGCCATGGGAAAGTCAGAGTCAACGTAGTTCGACGGACTACGGGGAAAGGTTGCTCATCGAGATATCGCATCTCGTGCCTACGTATCTTCAATCAGACGAGAAAAAGGAACCAGAGCAAATGTAGTTCGGCTCAACAAGGGTTGCTTTGTTTGTGTTTTTTAATGGAAACGTCAGAGTGCGTGTCCCAGCAGTTAGGTGTTGCAGCTCGCTGTATGGAGACTTAGGCGTTACCTGTTTGCGGTAGGACGGACATGACGAGTCCTTAAGGAAAAGAATGAAGAGAATGAGAAGAGAATTTGTTTGTTTTTGTATTATTAGAAAGAAGTATTTTGATTATTGGTGTTTACAACGCATATTGCATTTATTAGATGTTTTGCTTTTTGTTTTGAGGTAAGAAGAAGAAAAACTCAAAGGTTAAGAAAGGTAAAAGTCTAAAGGGAGACTAATAATCCTAAGAGTTATCATGCTTGGAGATCCTATGGTTATGTGAGGTAATAGGAACCTAATCCTAAAGAAGAGAAGAAGAGAGCAAGAGGTATCACAACTCACTTCTAAAGATTGAAGATGAGTTATGAACCAAGTGGGAGAAGAAAGAAGTTGAACAAAGAAAGCATTGAAATGCTTTGCACAAACACAAAAGAGAAATCATTAAAAAGATGAGGGAAGAAAGTATGTGTGGAAGCATATCCACACACTCAACTTACCGTTAGCCCCTGCAAGCAAAGGTTAGCTAAACAATTGAATATGAAAGCATAAGTGAAAGAAAGAAGACAAGTAAGCATCAAACTACTTAGGAAATGAACTTATGAATCAAACAAAGCCTAAACCTAGAAGGAAACGACTCTAAGTGCTCAAGGACCTCTAAAGTCAGTAGCTATGTCTAATGATGTTCAATTAAGGTTAAGGTACCTAAGGGGATCAAACTATGTCAAGAAAGGTGCCAAAGATTCATACAAGTTCAAGTTATGAAGCTTGGATGAAATATGAATGTGTATGGCATACAAACATGAACGAAAGCTTGAAGAAATGTCAAAGTCAGAAGTGAATGAAATATTATAATGCATATGGAAGTAGATACATAAGCATACAAAGCATGGGTGCAATGATTCAAGAAGAGAAGACAAGATGGAAAGAAGTTCAAACAATGTTCAAGTTCACATAAGATGGCATACTTGTAATGTAAGTTATGAATGAAGGATGAAACATGAACATAAATAAGAATGGATGCAAGTCAGTACTGTATGATATGCTTGATCATACTAGAAAGTAATAATGGTGTCACAAAGATGCACACAAAACATGTTAAGGCACATAGAAGAAGATTCACACAATTAGGTCAAGCTTAGTTCACATAAGCACCAAACATTTATGAACCAAAATATGAAGACAAATGACCTATAATCTAACATGGATGACCTATAATATCTAAGAAATGACCTATAAAATGCACACACAAGTCCTAATGCAATGGCACAAGTGCCTCCTAATCAAACAAGATTGAAAAGTTAAGAGAACATTCACAAATGTGACCTATAATAATCAAGCAATGCAAAAATAGAAATGAATTTGTAAAAAATATGAAAATAAATCACAAAGCACCTAAGTCAGAACCTAAACATGTATCAAAAGCTCACACAAAGATTCAAAAAGAAAATGGTTCTAATGAGGGTTCAAAGTCACATTGAAGCAAGGCAAGGGAATGCACAAATATGATCATCACAATACATGATAAAATGACTTTAAAATATGAGAAAAATGTGTTTAGATGCTTCAAGATGATATTCAAACATGGCAAAAGGAATGAGTGCAAAAGATTGTGTAAGTTAAGAGAAATAAAATGGGGAAGTTCAAGTATCAATGAAGAAGATCATTTGAAAAGAAAATAAAAATAAATTATGAAAATATAAGCAAAATCAATAAAATCAGAATTAAAAATCATAGAAAAATAGTTAAATGTGTTTTAATGTCATGTGAATTTATTTGGAATTTTTAGAAAGGTTTTGGTATTTTTAATAAAAGAAAATGAAACAAGTATAGAAAAGGAAAATAAAATGTAAAGAAAAATAGTCAGGGGGGTGCAGCGTGAGTAAACTGATACTTCAAAATATGCCTGGGCCCAAAGTGAAGTATGCAGATAGCAATAGTGGTCCAGTCCAATTACAGCGCGTGGAGCATGGAATTATAGTGAGTACTCAGTCAAACATTGACTCAATCTGAGCCTTAGGATCCAGTCAAGGTGAGATAATCATGAAAGTATGCAGATCCAACGTTTCACAATGCAAACACACAACAATAAACGTGCACGCACACACAAGCAAGTCAAAGCTGAGAGAAAAAAGGCACGTGATATGCAAGTGCTCGTTAATGCGCTGGCAACAATGTGAGCATTAGATTAAATGAAATCAACGGCTACGTTTTAATCTGATGTTAAACCCTAACTGAATCCTCACAGGCCAGAGAAAGACCTCAGGTCATCTTCCCCGACCATCTCCGATGACTGCAAGTGTTCACATGTTCCAGAAATTCACAAAAATTATACCATTCGAAAGCTGAAGTTATGTAGAACACGGATCCAATCTTAGATTTCACAGATCATGCATGCACAGAGACAATCGAAAGGAGAAAGTTTGCCCTAGGTTTTCAACTAAGCTTCTAACAAGCTCTATCAACTAGCCAGATCAATCACAGCTTCTATTAAGCTCAAAGACAACAACAACAAGCTTAAAATCAGTAGAATCGAGCAAGAAAAAATGAAGTTCAAACCTGAAATGTGGAGCTACTTAGATCACAAGAAAACCAGAGAGGAGGATCCTTTGTTCTTGATCTTCCAAAGAGCAAAATAAATGCTCTAATGCTTGAGATCTTGAAGAGAACAGATGGAAATTCAAACTGGAGAAGTTGCTACACTTGAGGAATTGATCTTGTTCTTGATCAATGATGAACAATTGATGATGATGATGATGAAATATGGATGAACTCGTGCAAAGAGAGAGAGAATTCCGAGAGAGTTTTCAGAGAGTGATTTGTGAAATGTGAGAAAATGATGAAGCCCCTCTCAATTCTGTTAGAATGAAGCTTATATATGTGTGGTTAGCTTCTAACTAGTGTGGTTAATGGTTAGAACCCAGGTTAGAGTGAGTTAGTTAAATGAGTTGTGAGTTAACTAACTGAGTTAGGTTATTATGCAACGAGTTGAGAGATTGGGTTAAAGTGTGGAGTGATCATGTTACTTATGGTGAGGAGGTGATGCAATAATGCTGAGATATGATGATGGTATGATGTTGCTGCTGCATGAACACTTGTTAGACAAGTTTTTCATTCTCCTCTTTGGTGTATAGTAAAGGTATGTGTGCATGTATGTGTAAGATGGTGTGTTTCTAAATGAGGAAAATATTGGTACGTGTGTGTTTATTGTGAACCTGAACCAAGACAATGCATAAAACTTCCACCAAGTTCAATCCACATATCAATGAAAAGCATGATGTTTGGAGGGCAAATTCTCAGGTTATAATGCATGAAATACGCTGATTTTGAGGTCTATGGAAAGGAGAGATGAAATGGAACAACATTGGTGTTGAAATCAAAGTGAATGCCAACCTCTAAAATGATGGAAAATGACTTAGAACACAAGGATCCAAAACTGCATCATGGGCGCGTGTGACTTGGTTCAGGCCTGGTATCATGGCCTATGAAATTTCAGAGTGAAACATCTCTCTTTGAACCCTCATATGACCTTCATAATCTGTTCAAATGAAAAAATGCCCAACATCAAAGTTAAAGAGGACACGGAGATGAACAACTTTGATGTTCAACAATTTTTCATTTGAAGCATCCTTGATGGAGAAAACTAGCTTGACATTTGGCACACCAAGTGTTTGATGAAATTATGGCCTGGAGGCTTGAATCTTCCTTGCCATGACTTGAGATTTGCCTTGATTTTGCTCCACTTTGATTGATCATAACTCTCTCAATTTTGATCCAATGGAAAAGTTTTTTATATGGATTTGAAGCTTAAGATATGATCTTTGATTGGCTCAACTTGGGCATGAAGTTTGAAACTTTTATCTTGAAGAAAGAATGCCTTGAAGTGTGGTGCAAAATGGTTCAGACTTGCCATTTTTGGAAACCCTAAGTTTCCAAATTTGGCAACTTTGTACAATTCTTGATTTTTGATGATTCCTCCATCATTTCTTGATCAAATCTTGTCCAATGAACATATGTGACTTGAATTTCATGAATTTGACCTAAAAAGTCAGGAGTTGACTTTTTCCTTTGTACAGTTGACTTTTCCCCAAATTTCTTGATTCTTAAGCAACTGACCAATTGAAACTCTTCTGAAATGAACTAATGAGCAATCTTCCATCCTTAGATACTTGACATCATGTAGAAAACATTGAGATCAAGTTTGAACCAAAATTTCACCAGGGGACCGCTTGAATCACAAACCCTAATTTGGACTGTTTTTGCTAGGAGATGATGAATTGTCTAACTTCTTGGTAAATTCTCTTCTTCCAATGACTTATGGGATAAATTGAGATTATATGAGGCATAAAAGACTCTTGAAGCTTGCTTGAAGACCTTAGGCTTTAGCTCCAATGCTCTGAAATCAACTGATCACATGCCCTTTGCAACTTGTATGAGATATGAGATGAATTGAGATATAAATGCAATGCAATGAAACATAAGCTGGGAAATAACAAGAGGGCAAAATTTGGGGTGTTACAGCTGCCCCTATTCAATCATCTGTTAACCTAAGAAGGATGAAAGCAACGGCTATTCATACAATCAAGGTGAATTGTGATTGAATACCAAAACAACCAGAAAATTTGCACGCTGAACGAAGAAGAAAAGGGATATAAACCCTTCTGTAAGTATCAGCAAATAACTGCATAGGTCGATACGACGTGTATCGAAATAGGGATACGGATGATTATCAATGACCATACGGATGAGTACGGGAAGAAAACACAGACGATTGTTGAAAGGACACGGACGGGTGTCAAAGGTCAATACAGACGAGTATTGAAATAAGAGTTCAAACACGGACGAGTGTTGAAAGGACACGGACGAGTGTCAAAGGTCAATACAGAGGAGTATTGGCTAAAAAGTTCAAACACAGACGGGTGCTGAAAGGACACGGACGGGTGTCAAAGGTCAATACAGACGAGTATTAAAATAAGAGTTCCAACACAGACGAGTGCTGAAAATGACACGTACGGGTGTCAAAGGTCAACACGGACGAGTATTGAAATAAGAGTTCAAACACGGACGAGTGCTGAAAGGACAAGGACGGGTGTCAAAGGTCAATACGGACGAGTATTGGCTAATAAGTTCAGACACAGACGGGTGCTGAAAGGTCACAGACGAGTGTCAATGGTCCATGATGCGGACGAGCATCGGACAATCATCAAAGGAACACGATGAGTGACCAGGTCGACGATACGGACGAGTATCGGAGGATGATTAAGAAGGGAACACACACAAGTGTTCGGGTCAATGATACGGATGAGCATCAGACAAGCATCAAAGGAACACGATGAGTGACCAGGTCGACGATATGGACGAGTATCAGACGATGATTAAGAAGGGAACACACACAAGTGTTCGGGTCAACGATACGGACGAGCATCGAACAATCATCAAAGGAACACGATGAGTGACCAGGTCGACAATACAGATGAGTATCGGATGATGATTAATAAGATACAGACAAGTATCTCAAAAGTCAATACGGACGAGTATTGACTAAAAAGTTCAGACACGGAAGGGTGCTGAGAGGACACGGACAAGTGTCAAAGGTCAATATGGACGAGTATTGAAATAATAGTTCCAACACAGACGAGTGCTAAAAAGGACACGGACGGGTGTCAAAGGACAATACGGACGAGTATTGAAATAAGAGTTCAAACACGGACGAGTGCTGAAAGGACACAGATGGGTGTCAAAGGTCAATACGGACGGGTATTGAAATCAGGTTCAAGCACGGACGACTGCTGAAGGGACAGGTTAAAACAAATGGCAACCTTACTGGGGATTTAAACGTTAAACCAAACACCGACGAGTGTTAAAGGAACATGGACGAGTGTTTAAAATCAATACGGACGAAGTATTGAGGAGATGCAAGAGGACACAGACGAGTGTCAAATGAACACGGATGAGTGTCGAAAGGACACGGGCGGATGTCCAAGGTCAACACGGACAGGTATTGACTTAACATTGTGCGATCAAGTGTTGTTGTAAGCTTTGTCGGGGTTACATGACAATGTTTTGTCTATGAGTTACTCTGGCTTGCAGGTAAACGGTTGAACCTGGCTTATGTTTCGTATGCATATGTTTGAGTTTTGCCGTAATGCTCCATATCAATGGAATGCTACGCTTTAGAGAATGTAATGCAAACTATATGCAAATGCAAAAGAGACCTCGGATGAGGAATCCAACCCCGCGGGGAAAAGATCATTGTTCGATCCTTCAATTGCTCTGTGGGGATTAACCCTTCTGCCTGGGATAATGCTTGCCACAAATAGCCAAAAATAACCTGGCGTGCAGATGCGCTGAGGTGTGATGATCCTGTTGAGGAAGTTTCCACTGGAATGACTATGCCCTAGAGAGATTATTCTGCTCGTGGAACTTCGCTGGGGATGAGAACTTTCTGAATGACGTTCTACTGAGGACAAAAGAGTCATTAAAACTCTACTTGGGGATCTATCAAACCCAAGATCCTTTGCGAGGGATAATTAGCCTTCTGACTCAGCTGGGAAATCAACCGCTATTATCGACACAGAAAAGTTTGTAGCCGTTGGAAGTACTGAATGGGAGAATCGACTTAATAAGATACAACGATATTACCGGAGTTGCTTGTCAATCTCAAGCCGTTGCGAGTGACCGTTAATCAACCGGTGAACTTAATCAGTAAAAGTTGTGACAAAAAGGTGACATGTGAACCCTTTCCTGAATATGGTTACCCCGGTATTCTGACTTAGGGGTGAGTGATTACTCGTTTGGAAGACACGGTCCATGCTCTTGTGTTTTTGAAACTGCTTCAATCTTGCTTTTGAGCCTAATATGAGGCTGCTACCTGCAAGCAAAAGGATATGCACATATGCCCCGTGCTGGGTATGACTTCTGAAACTGAGAAAATCTAACTCTGAACCACCACTTGTTGGGGAGAGTCCCCAACAATGCTTTGTGCTGAAGATGACCTCATGTTAGGCTTCTCAATGTAAACCTGCAACAAAAGAAATGCACATATATGTCCTAGAGACTGCATGGTTTGAATCCACCATCCGGGGTTAATCAATTCAAAGCAATTTTAAATGTTTTCCCTGCGCATGTTATTATAAAGCCTCAATGTTTTCAACAATGCAATGCTTTTTTATCAATAATTCAGACGTTTTTTGTAAACAAAACAGTAAAATGAAAACAAATATGAAGCTTTTTGACTGAATAATCAACTTTATTGATTGAAATGCCTAGAATAGGCAAGTACATCAAGAAGCAATCCCTGGAAAGAGGTGATCGCTGAAAATTGAGAAAAGAAACTATCCTAATGGCAACGTGAAAACGACATTTCACTGAGTTTCAATTCTGCTATGACCAGTATGTCTTCAGGACTTTCCGATTATCTTCACTTTCTGAAGAGGATAATTGAACCGATTCCTATCCTTTGGAGATTGTCAGTTTGAGTGAAACGATGAGGTAGTACAGATGACTCAAATCGCAGTCTTCGCTTAATCCCTCTTTTGCGTGGACCGCCCTTTTCGGGTTTTCAATCCACCGGGATACCCTTTCTTGCCTGAGTTGTCCTTGCGGATTTTCAACTCACCGGGTGTACAATTTTTTTATTATTTATCCCTAATATTTGCCCAAACCTATTTATTCTGTTTTTATGGTTCGCCGGGATGCCCTTTTTTGCTTGGACTTTTCTCTTCTTTTTTTTCGTCCAGTGGGTCTATTTATGCGAAGTATTTTTTGATTGCGTCTGAGTTGACAGGGGATGGAAAATCTTCACCATCCATGGTTGTAAGCATTAAGGCTTAGCCAGAGAAAACCTTTTTAACCACGTATGGACCTTCATAGTTCGGTGTCCATTTTCCCCTGTGATATATGTTTGGGGATGGATCCTTTTAAGTACCAATTCACCAACTTGATACTCCCGAGGTCGCACATTTGGTGATTAAATGCCCGCTTCATCCTTCTCTGATACAATTGACCATGGCAAATAGCTGCTAATCTCTTTTCTTCAACTAAGCTCAGCTCATTGAATCGGGTGCGAACCCATTCTGCCTCATCTAGTTTGACATCCATCATAACCCTCAGCGAGGGAATCTCAACTTCAACTGGTAGGACCGCCTCTATGCCATACACAAGTGAGAACGGTGTAGCCCCAGTAGATGTCCTTACTGATGTTCGGTACCCATGCAAGGCAAACGGTAACATCTCAGGCCAATCTTTGTAGGTCACCACCATCTTTTGCACAATCTTCTTGATGTTCTTGTTGGCCGCTTCAACAGCGCCATTCATCTTTGGACGGTACGGCGAAGAATTGTGATGCTCAATTTTGAAGTCCCGACATAATTCTGTCATCATTTTGTTGTTGAGATTAGAACCATTATCAGTAATAATTCTTTCGGGCACTCCATAGCGATAGATGATATCTCTTTTCAGAAATCTGGCTACCACCTGCTTGGTGACATTAGCATAGGACGCTGCTTCCACCCATTTGGTAAAGTAATCAATAGCGACTGAGATGAAGTGATGGTTGTTGGAAGCAGTTGGCTCAATATTTTTAATCATATCAATGCCCCACATTGCAAAGGGCCAAGGAGAAGACATGACATTCAACGAACTCGGAGGTACATGTACTTTATCCGCATAAATCTGACATTTGTGGCATTTGCGGGCGTATGAACAACAGTCTGCATCCATAGTCATCCAGTAATACCCCGATCTCAACAATTTCTTTGCCATTGCATGTCCTCCGGCATAGGTACCGAAAGAGCCTTCGTGCACTTCTTGCATCAACATGTTTGCTTCGTGTCTATCCACGCATCTGAGCAAAACCATGTCAAAGTTTCGTTTGTACAACACATCTTCATTCAAGAAGAAACTACCAGCTAACCTCCTCAGAGTCTTTTTATCATTGTTGGATGCTCCCGCCGGATACTCTTGACTCTTCAAGAAGCATTTGATATCATGAAACCACGGCTTGTCATCAGACACTGCGTCAACAGCAAACACATGTGCAGGTCTGTCAAGATGAGACACCTCAATTTTGGGCAAATGGTTCCACCAATTCACTTGAATCAGGGAAGATAATGTTGCCAAAGCGTCAGCCATTTGATTTCTATCTCGAGGTATATGGTACAATTTCACTGTTGTAAAGAAAGTCAGCAACCTCCTCACATAGTCTCTGTAAGGAATCAAGTTTGGTTGATGGGTATACCAATCTCCATTGATCTTATTGATTACTAGAGCAGAATCCCCAAATATTTCAAGAGTCTTGATCCTTAAATCAATGGCTTCTTCAATGCCCATAATGCAAGCTTCATATCCTGCTTCATTGTTGGTGACATCAAAAGTTAATCTGGCAGTGAAAGGTATATGAGACCCTTTCGGAGTGATAAGAACTGCCCCAACGCCACTTCCATTCATATTAACGGCCCCATCGAACATCAATTTCCATTTGTCATCGGGATCCGGTCCTTCGTCAAATAGCAGTTCTTCACAATCTTTGGCCTTAAGAAACATGATGTCCTCATCAGGAAAATCAAACCTCATCGGCTGATAGTCATCAATTGGTTGCTGCGCAAGATAATCTGACAAAATACTTCCCTTGATGGCTTTCTGAGAAGTATACTGGATATCATATTCAGTCAGCACTATCTGCCAACGTGCAACCCGTCCGGTCAATGCTGGTTTCTCAAATATGTACTTGACAGGATCCATCTTTGAAATTAACAAGGTTGTATGAGTGAGCATATATTGCCTCAATCGCTTAGTAGCCCATGCAAGTGCACAACATGTCCTCTCAAGCATTGAGTATCGTGATTCGTAATCAGTGAATTTTTTGCTCAAGTAGTAGATGGCGTGCTCCTTCTTACCCGTCTCATAATGTTGACCGAGAACACAACCCATGGATCCTTCAAGCACAGTCAAATACATGATCAATGGTATCCCTGGAACTGGAGGCATGAGAATTGGAGGTTCCCGCAAATATTCTTTTATTTTCTCGAAAGCCCTTTGGAAATCGTCATTCCACCTGACTGCTTGTTCTTTTCTTAACATCTTAAATATTGCTTCACAAGTGGCTGTGAGGTGAGATATGAACTGCGCAATGTAGTTCAATCTGCCCAGGAAACCACGTACTTCTTTTTCTGTTCTTGGTACAGGCATTTCTTGTATCGCTTTTATTTTGGCAGGATCAACCTCAATTCCTTTTTCACTTACGATGAAACCCAGTAATTTATCGGACCGCACTCTGAAAGTGCACTTGTTTGGATTCAGCCTTAGTCGAAACTTCCTCAACCTTTCAAACAGTTTCTGCAGATTGACCAGATGCTCTTCTTCTGTTCGAGATTTGGCAATCATATCATCTACATAACACTCGATCTCTTTATGAATCATGTCATGGAATAGTGTTACCATAGCTCGCTGATACGTTGCCCCAGCATTCTTCAACCCAAAAGGCATCACCTTGTAACAGAAGGTACCCCATAGGGTAATGAACGTTGTCTTCTCCATGTCTTCCGGCGCCATCTTGATTTGATTATACCCGGAGAAGCCATCCATGAAGGAGAATACCGAGAACTGAGCGGTGTTGTCAACCAGTACATCAATATGAGGTAAAGGAAAGTCATCTTTAGGACTTGCTCTGTTTAGATCTCGGTAATCAATGCACATTCTGACCTTACCATCTTTCTTCGGCACAGGAACAATATTCGCAGCCCATGGTGGGTAATTGGTGACTGCCAGAAATCCCGCATCTAACTGTTTTTGTACCTCCTCTTTGATTTTGAGAGCCATTTCTAGTTTAGTCCTCTGAAGATTCTATTTGATAGGACGACAACCCTCTTTCAACGGCAACCTGTGCACAACAATGTCTGTATCTAACCCCGGCATATCTTGATATGACCAAGCAAAGATGTCGACATATTCCCGCAGCATATTGATCAGGTATTTCTTTACCTCAGCCTGCAGACTTGCTCCAATCTTAATTTATTTCCTTGCGTCCTCGGAACCAATGTTGATAACCTCAATTGTCTCTTGGTGAGGTTGAATGACCCTCTCCTCCTGCTTCAACAATCTAGCCAATTCTTCGGGAAGTTCACAGTCTTCTTCATCCCCCTCTTCGGCTTGATAGATTGGATTATCAAAGTCATACTTGGCCATAGCAGAATCGTTATCAATGAAATCCGGGTGATTAAGTCTGCATGATTGAGGGTCATGCCTTATTTTAGAATGAGACTTTTTGAAAAGGAAACAAAAATTAAACATTGCCATTTTATTGTTTTTCTGCAAAAATAAAAATGAAAGGCAAGGAACACAAAATTTGCATGTAAAACGTCCTTTATTAATGATAAAAAACTTTGCAAATGCAATTATGAGGCCCTACAAATGGATCTACACGCCTTGAGCAGAGCGCGAGATTTTAACATGCAACAGAAAAAAACAAAGAAAATTACTCTGTTTGAAGAGTAACTTGAACAATTTCTTCAGCAGACCAATTGCAAAGCTCTTGACTCGGTACACACGGACGCACCCAATTGTCGAGATCACAATCATTGTCGATGCCATCTTCACTTGCAGTAGACATTTGATTTGGATTAATGGTTCCCCCGCTATAGAAAGTAATCGGCCCCTTGCGCTCCATTGCATCAGCTTGATACGGATTATAGCCTATACCGAACTTATCTTCCTTTGCAGAGACTTCAATCAATTTTCCCCAGCCTTGGGCATTACCTGCTTTGACTACTTCCACTGCCTGTTTGTAAGAAGCAATAGAAGTACCCAACGATTTTTCGCTCTGAGAAGATACTGCCTTTGAAAACGATTCACCAATATTGACTGCCTCAAATGCTTGACACAGCATTTCATGGATCTCTCCATCCATTTCCACGTACTTAAAGGTAGACAGCTGACTGACGAAGATGTCTTCCCCTCCACATACAGTCACCACTTGACCATCAACCACATATTTCAACTTTTGGTGCAACGTAGATGTCACTGCCCCAGTGGCATGAATCCACAGTCTGCCTAACAAACAACTATATGCGGGTTGAATGTCCATCATGTAAAACACGCACTTAAACACTTGAGGACCAATCTTTACTGGGAGCTCTACCTCTTCGAATACAGAACATTTCGAACCATCGAAAGCCCTCACTACCAAATCACTTGGTTTTAGAATAATTCTGTTAGTGTCTAACTTCATTAAGGCCTTCTTTGGTAACACGTTCAGAGAAGACACCGTGTCTACCAACACATGAGATAATACTGCACCTTTACACTCCAGGGTGATGTGTAATGCCCTGTTGTGATTGCGACCCTTAGTAGTCAAATCATAATCTGTAAAACCTAGCCCATGGCTAGCATTGACATTAGAAACAACAGACTCCAATTGATTCACAGTAATCTCTTGAGGTACATAGGCCCTATTCAAGACCTTCAAAAGTGCCTCTCGATGAGCTACAGAACACATAAGCAACGACAAGATAGAAATCTTTGATGGCGTTTGGTTCAACTGATCAACCACTTTATAATCACTCTTTTTGATAAGTCTTATGAACTCCTCGACTTCTTTCTCAAAAGTACCTTTCTGCACAGATTTAGGAACAACAACCTCCTTTGTAGCCACCTGTTTACCCTTGGCTTTGGCAGCTACCTCAGCTTCAGCATTAGTTTTCAAAGTCTGTGGAGCAAACAAGCATCCACTTCTAGTGAAGCCACCAAGACCTCCAACATTATCAATACTGGAACCACTCCCAGCTGGAGTTTCCACTTCTTGTTTTTCTCCTTGGTAGTAAACAACTGCACCGTAGTGCCATGGGATAGCCCGCTCACTAGTATAAGGAACTGGTCCTGGTACCGTAATAGTAACAGGACTCACTACATCAGGTACAATGATAGCAGCAGGCGATGGCATTTGAATTTTAGCTGGCGTAAAATAAATGGTAACAGCTGACACATCATCGTCCTTTTTGTCCCCCTGATCGAACTATAGACAACCCTCATCAATCAAATTTTGAATGCCGGCCCTCAGTTTATCACAACCATTACTCTGATTCACACAATCAACACAACCTTCTTCACAGCCAGGGAACACTTGCCCCTTCAACAATCGAGCCTTCACAAAACTAAAAGGAGTCCTCACTCTGTTCACATCAGTTACCAAATTCAAAACCTTCCCATCTTTGATGGCGTTGAACTTTGGCACATTATGATTTGGCATAGGATTCTGAAGCACATTCGGTGGAGTTGAGAAATTAATTGCCTTGGCATCAATCAAATCCTGTACCTTATGCTGAAATGTCCGACACTTTTCAATAGAATGACCTGGAGCCCCAGAATGAAACTCACAGCGGGCATTAGCATCATAACCCTTTGGCAATACAGCAGGAGCCGAGCCCATCGTACGAAGCTCCACCAGATTAAGCTTCAACAATTGAGGTAACAAAGCTGCGTAAGTCAAAGGCAGGGGGTCCATATGCCTGTCAGTTTATCTCTACTGATATGATCTCTGTGGCTGTTGATTATTCTATGGCTGAACATTCTGTTGTTGTGGCTATGATTGCACTTGTGGACTAGGAATGGTCACAATAACAACCTGATTATATGAATCCTAATAGCCTCTACCTCTTCCTTTATTCTTATAAACAGCATTGGCCTCCCCATCTCTCTTTCTGGTAGCTCTAGAAAATGGCTTCCTCACTCCCGAAGAACTAGCACCACTGACATCTTGTATTTTTCCGAGCTTCAACAAACTTTCAATCCTTTCCCCAGCGATTAAAATGTCTGCGAACCCAGTTGAAGGACAGGCAGCCAACCTATCAAGATAAGCTCCCTGGAGAGTACCCATAAACATGTCGGCCATCTCTCAGTCCTGCAATGGAGGTTGAACCATGGCAGCCAACTGGCCCCATCTTTGAGCATATTCCTTAAAACTCTCCTTCGCATTCTGAGCCATACTCTGTAGCTGAGTACGGTTTGGAGCCATATCCATGTTGTATTGATACTGCTTGACGAAAGCATGAGCTAACTCTTTCCAGTTCGTTACAGAAGTCCTGCTCAACTTCATATACCATTCCTGAGATGCCCCAGTAAGGCTGTCTTGAAAATAGTACATCCACAATTTCTCATCATCAGTATGAGCGGCTATCCTCCCCACATAGGATTGAAGATGATTTTTAGGACAAGTAGTGCCATTGTACTTGTCAAATGTTGGTGGCTTGAACTTATGTGGGATTCTTACTCTAGGTACCAATCCCAAGTCGGAAACATCAAAACCAAGAGTGTTTTGGGATTCAATGGACCTGATTTTTTCAGCGAGCTCATCGAACCTGCGATTGTTCTCATCTTCAGCATCTAACAAAGTGAACTGCTCATCTTGGTTGTCTTCCACAACATGACGAACCCCAGTATTTCTAGGAGGGTCACCACCTGCATTAACGCCAGTCTGATTACCAGTATCTCTGTTATTACCGTTGCCATTTTGTACCTCTACTTCTGGCCGCTCGACCATTGCCCTGAGTCTTTCCTGATTTTGGGCCATACCAGTCATTAATGTCATGAACTGGTCCATCCTGTTCCTCAGCTCAGCCAATTCAGTCTGCATCTGATCCATAATCTTAGCTTGGTTTCTGCGAGTTGCGTACCGGTGGACGTGGTTATCAGCTATAGTGCCTGAAACCAAACAAAGGTTAGAGGACCTGCAACGAGTACCTGTCATGCAAAAATGATATGCAATGCAATGCAGATGCCATTTTATCACTTTCGAGGTGCCTTACACCCTAATTCCAATCTCAACCACATAAATCTAAAGATCATAAATCGTGATATGAAGAGTGTCATACCCCAAATTTTGACCACTTAGATTTTACATCATTGTGCAAATCATCATCACAATATGGATGTACTTGCATGCCTCATCAATCTCCTCGAGGATTGTTGAGCATTCATTACCATCAAGAATTAGGGTTTCAAGCCCTCTCAGAGTTCTTAGGCAAAGGATAAATTAAGGAATCACATGATCTTCAACTTGTCTAACCTCTCAAACATCCACAATGGATCAAAAGGACTCCCACTTTAAGGATCAAGCACAAGATTGCTCCCTTCTAGGTGGATCAAGTCTCAAGATTGACAGTGTCACCAAATTAGGGTTTTGGTCGACCAGGGCCTCCAAATGGAAAATTTTCATCTGGGCACAAGCCAATGATCCAAAACATAACCTAATATACTTCATGGGACCTCATGGACCCAATCATCAAGTCAATTTTGCCTCAGGGGATGCATTCATCAAAAATCAGGAATTAGTGTTTCTTGACCTAATTCACCCCTAAGTAGACTTTTAGGGAAAATCATGAGCCAAGACCTCAAGAGAGGGTTTGAGGGTCTCTAATGAGCTATATTAATCCATTTGGAACAATGGATTAATCCAAGAAGCTTGAGCAACAAGTCTCAATTTCATCTGCACCATAATTAGGGTTTCGCGAGGAAAGTCAACTGTAACATTGACTTTTGACCAGGACATGCTCCCAAACCCTAAGACATGATTCAATATACCCTATGACACCCATGGAACATGTCCATCAAGTTTGATTTAGGTCAAGGTGTCATACCCAAAATTTTGACCACTAAGATTTCCCATCATGGTGCAAATCATCAGCACAATATGGATGTACCTTTGTGCCTCATCAATCTCCTCAAGGAATTGTTGAGCATTCACTACAATCAAGCTTAGGGTTTTAAGCCCTATCAGAGCCTTTAGACAAAGGATCAATCAAGTAATGACATGATCTTCAACTTGTCTAACCTCTTAAACATCCACAAAGGATCAAGAGGACTCCCACATCAAGAATTAAGCACAAGAGTGCAACATTTCAAGTGGATCAAGCCTCAAGTTCATCTAATACAAAGTCAACTGACGCAGAAAGTCAAAGTTTGACTTTTTGGTCAAATATGAGCTTCACAAGCCATTACTCAAGAAAATATGATGGATGATTTAATTTGATCAAATTTAAATCAAGAAATCATGCAAAATTGCAAAATTGATCAAATTGAAAGAAACTTGGAAAATTTTTTCTAAGTTAAAATCACGTTCAAGTGCACAACTTTTCAAGGTTGTAACTATTGATCCAAGCATCCATTGATTTTGAGTAAGAGCTACTTTTAAAGAGGGTATTTGATACTTCAACATTGTAGAAGGAATCAACTTAAAATATCATAAGGATTGAAAGATATAAGTGATCAAAGTTTGGAATTCTTAATGTCTGATGTTCTGACATTGCATATGACATCGCTAATATTTTTCCAGCAAGAATGTCCCAACTTCAAGGATGTTTTTCTCCATGATCCAAGTTGATTCAAGCTAAACCTTGAACATCAAAGTTGAAGTACGTTATCTCAGCTTTCCAGAAAGTTGTAGAACGTCCTTGTAGCATACTCGAGCAAGGAGATATTATTTTTGCAAAAAGCATTGATAAAGCAGAATTTTCAGGACAACTTTTAGGACAGATTTGACTACACAAGTTCAAGACCAGTTTTGATGACTTTACAAGCTGAACCGAGACCAAAGTCAAACATCAAAGTTAAAGTATGTCATTAGGGCTTTCCAAAATGTATAAGAACTCCCATTAATTCAACTTGAGCAAGGAGTTATGAACCTCACAACATGCCTTGCTCGAGCTGATTTTTTAGGACAGATTTTGCGCACTTTTGTTGTACCACCCAATTTTCAAACTTTGTCACCATGCAAGACAAGCATCAAAGAGGCAATTCACTCCAACTCAAAATATCATAGTGGATTAAAAGATACAAGTGATTAAAGTTTGGAATTATTAATGTTCTTAATGTCTGATGTTCCAACATTGCATAGGACATCACTAATATTTTTTTTCCAGCAAGAATGTCCCAACTTCAAGGATGTTTTTCTTCATGATCCAAGTTGATTCAAGCCAAACCTTGAACATAAAAGTTGAAGTACATCATCTCAGCTTTTCAGAAAGTCCTAGAACGTCCATGTAGCATACTCGAGCAGAGAGTTATGGATTTTACAAAAAGGCTTGCTGCAGCTGAATTATTCATGGGGCAGATTTGCACATTTCTTGTGCCACACGAATTTCCAAGCCTTGTCATCATCTTGGACACATCTGAGGATCAAATCTAAATGGGACAATCACTAAGCCAAACCTCCAAAGTCCTTGGAACAAGAAGTAGCATGTTATTCCTAAAAATCCCTAAAAGAGGGACAAGACTCCAATTTTGGATTGGAGCATTTAATAGATGCTTAGAGGTGGCATGGACTGACACATTTGCAACTGAATTCAATCAAGATTCCTCCAACAAGTAGGGAACCAAAGCTCTGTGCTCTAATCTCTAGTCAATGGCTAGAGGAGACTTGGATTTTCATTGGCCAACATTGAACAAACCTCTGCTGCAGCCACCATTCACTATTTCTGCGAAAACAAACTTGCTCTACTATAAATAGAGCTCATTTGTGCTCAGTTTGAGTACATCAAAGCCATCAAACAGATGCTTTCCTCAAAATCTCTTCTTTCACCTCAAATTTGCCTTCCAAAGCAAGTAATTCTGAGTTTTTGAGTTAGAGAGCAATTCCACTCAAACTAATCACACACACACCTCACATATATCATATGTAAGCTGTGCAAACTATCACAAGTGACCTGTAATCACAAAGTCACTTCTCAAAACCTCAAAATGGCACTTTTTTGCATTTTTCAAGCCATGTCTTGATTCAGTCACTTACCAAACCAGATAAAACCTCAAACACACTCCAAATATCATCCTTGAACTATCCCAAATGGTTCCCAACATCTGGAACACCATTTGAGGGAGTTGCTATTTTAGTCACTTTTAACCCCTTTTGCAAGAAATGGACAGTTTGTGTTTTTGCAGGTACCAGCTGATTCCAACCATCCTAAAAGCTTCTAAGAGGTCATTTGATGGTGTCCAAAGCATCAAATCATTTCTGGAACAAATCACTTGGTAGGTTGCACAAAATCTCCAAAAAAAGAGGTAAAATTCATAACTTGAATTCTTTGAATCATGCTTTCCTTTGATGTCCACATACATGCATCATATTGAACAATTCTTTAAGCAAAAATGTAGTCCTTAATGTGTATGTTATGATCCTCCTACTGTTTGCACTTTAACATGTTTATATGTGGAGTTTATGTTGTTTTAAACTTAAGGTGCAGATCTGGTTTTTTGCCTTGTGTGTGTTGTACATTAAGTTTCAGTATGTATGAGTGATACCATTTCATTCCTTGCAAAAAATTGGTCAAGATAGGTTCTTACGGATTTCAATTTCGTTAAAAATTGAGAGAGTTATGAATGTTTGAAAATTTGATAAGCAAAGATGTTTAAACTTAAGGTGCAGATGTGGTTTTTTGCCTTGTGTACGTTGTACATTAAGTTTTAGTATGTATGAGTGATACCATTGGATTCTTTGCGAAAAATTGGTCAAGATAGGCTCTTCCGGATCTTAATTCCGTTAAAAATTGAGAGAGTTATGAATGTTTGAAGTTTGATAAAAAAATGTTGAAAATCAAGGTGCAATTCTGGTTTTTGTCTGATGTCGAATGTGATGTTGTGACATATTCCCTTGTTCTCTTATCTTCAAAACTCATGAGTGATGTCGAATGTGATGTTGTGACATCACATTCCTCTTTTTCTTAGTTTATCTTCAAAACTCAACCAATTTTTTCACATAGCAAAAATTATCATTTTCCAAATCTGTTTTACACACTTCTTATTCATACTCCATGATATTTTAATCCACCAAAAAATCACAAAAAAAATTATTATTTGATATATTTTTAATATATTCAAAAATATTGTTTTAAATTGTTTTAAATGCTTTTAAAATGATTTCTTTTTCTTGATTTTTAAAACCAAAATGATTTTAAATATTCATGTGGATAAAATACTTTTTCATAAACCTTAATCACTGTTTATAACATGATTAATGATTTTATTTGATATTTTTTATCATTTTTTACTTGATTTTTCTTTGAAAAATGCCCTTTAAGAAATGAAATTAGGGTTTTTGATTAATTCAACCCTCATCAATTTTTTTCAAACACTCATGGGCCTCTAATAGAGCGTAAGACCCAATCCTTTTTTGACCAAATCATTTTTGGCCCTCAGTATATTGTATAAGTCCCGATACCATCAAAAACAAACGGCGCGATCGTCGCCTTTTGAAAAAAATCAACTGGGCCTCTCCTCGAGCTATAAGACCCATTCAAAACTTTTGGGCCTCTAATAGAGCGTAAGACCCAATCCCCTTTTAACCAAATCAACTTTGGGCCTCACATATTGTATAAGCCCCTTTGCGTTAAAAGAAAACCTCGGCGCGATCGCCATTTTAAACGAAAAATCAATTGGGCCTACCCTCGTGTTATAAGCCCCACTCTTTTTTCTTTAAACCTTTTGGGCCTCTTGAGAGAGTGTATGACCCATCCCTTTGTACAGAAAACCTTTTTTGGCCTCAGTCACTTGTATAAGTCCCTCTGTACAAATTCAAACAGTGCGCTCACTGATAAAACCCTGGGCCTCTCCTTGAGCTGTAAGCCCCAAATCTTTATTTTTCAAAGCACTTTCTCCTTTGATTTTGAATATACTGTTGTTTTTCAATCTTTCTTTGTTGAACAACTAACCAAACAGCATGGAAGCTCTACAACCGAGTAAGTGTTTACATGCTTTCATTTACCGCTTTCATATACATATTGCGGGGCTGTTTTGCTGTAAGTCTTCTTTCATAAACTCATATCAACTGTGTAATAATAGTATAGATATTTAGAGTTTCCCCAGCAACTACGTCTAGCATTAAGCCCGTTGATCACTCTTAAATAGTCAAAACTAGATCCCCATAGGATTACCAGACACAGTCTTCCCTCCTCTTGGGGTTAAACAATATGGAGATATGAAAGGCAACATTCTCGGTGAACCCTTTCATATACTGTCACTCATAGAAGTTGTCAAAGAAACTCTATTCCCCAGAGATGATCTCTTCTCTGTGAATTGCATCTCTTGAGTTTCTTCCAAATTCCCGGACTTTCCTGGCTTGATCTATTCTCGGTGAATGGCATGTCTTGAATTTCTCGGGGTTTGGGGACCCACAGGCTTCTTAAAAGCACTTGTCAAGAAAGTCTACTCCCCAGAGATGATCTTTTCTCCGTGAATGGCATCTCTTGAGTTTCTTCCAAATTCTCGAACTTTCCTGGCTTGATCTATTCCTTGTGAATAGCCTGTCTTGAACTTCTCGGGTTTGGGGACCCATCGGCTTCTTAAAAGCATCGGCCTCCTCTTGGGCATCGTACAAGGACCCACAGGCTTCCTAAAAGCAACCTCGCCTCCTCTTGGGCTTAGTACAAGGACCCGCCGGCTTCTTAGAAGTATTCACAACCTCCTCTTAGGCTTCGTATAATGATCTCTTCCTCCGGGAATGTTAGCCTCCTCTTGGGCTTCGTACAAGGACCGATTGGCTTCTTAAAAGTTTCCAGCCTCCTCTTGGGCTTCGTACAAATTGTCCCGACGACCTCCTAGAGGTATAGGAACAGAACTTAGTCATCTGCATAGAACAATCCTTTCAAAGAGTCTACTACTGTTTCTCAAAGCATAGTACAAAAGATGACACTCTAGACTTGGACAGTCTAATCTCCTTGAGTCACAAAGACATTCTCAAGTGACCCCTTCGTTAAATAGGAAGAAAACCCGTAGACTCGGACAGTCTTAATACCCTTCGGATTTCCCACTTCCTTAAAGAACAGGAATAACCTGGATCCTCGAATCAAATCCTTGAGTATAGTGTTGCTCATATAAGAACTGATTTTCTCTTTCAAAATCAGTATACTTGACCTGTCACTCAACTGAAACAGTCACCATAGCCTCCTCTTGGGCTTTGTACAATGATCCTCCCCAGCGGTGTCAAACAAAGTTCAGCCTCTCTCTCGGGCTTTGTACGAGACATACAAAAGACTCTCTCTTGTTGAGTCAATCCCTTTCAGCCTCCATCTCGGGCTTTATACGAGATACAAAAAGATTCCCTCGTTGAATCAAAAACCTTTTAGCCTCTCTCTCGGGCTTTGTACGAGACACATATTAGCCTCCTCTTAGGCTTTGTATAAGAAAACCACTGGTTGATCCAATCAACCTTTTAGCATCAAAGTTGTGCCTCGTTCACAATACACAAACATCAACAACTCCTTCCCCTTCATCTAATCGCTGTAAGCGACAAGCCTCTGGATCATCTACATCTATGCCACTGTCCCTCTTTTAGCATGAGAAATTCCTAAGGAAAGATAGCATTGCTCTACACTGAGTTAAAGTCTTCTCCTTCAGGTTAAAAATCCCCTATAAAGGAAATTATGGCATTGCAAGATTCACACATCTCGGTTAAAGTAATTCTCCTTTATAAATAGTTGTGACAACTAAACCCCTCTTTAGAGATGACAAATTCTCTCTAAAGTCAAATAGACTTTTCAGCTTCACATCTTGGGCTTTGAAAAAGATACAAACTACCTTTCGCTTCACGTCTTGGGCTTTGAACAAGACACCAAAACAACCAATTTCCTCCCATAGAATAGGAGGAACTACGAACGCTCTGATTTCCCTGTTTCGGTAAACAGGAATACGTAGGCATAAGATTGAAAGAACAATCTTAATGAGCACACTAAACAAAAACCTAAAATCCCATACTCTTACATATCTATCAAGAAGCATCCGTCTTAACATCTAAACCTCCCACCACTTTTAAAAAAATAAACCCGATAGAGACCCCGAATCTTTGTAGCATCTGTAACCTAACAGACCGTTGTTTAACCTCAGTTTGCAAGCAGGGTTAAATTGAGACATCTATTTCCCTTCCTTCATCAGCTTTAATAGGATAAAAAATGAATCGAGCTGTAGATACCAAAGAGCGGTAGTCCTTCGCAACCACAACCAAAAACTGCTCACTACACAAGGACATGATTTCATGAAGAATTGCACAGTTTGGAATTCATCTGATAAAAAGTCAACTGTGCACAAAAGTCAACTTTGACTTTTTGAGATTTTTCACCAAAATGGATTTTTAACCCTAAAATGATGTTAATGTATGATTTGAATCATCATTCATCAAGGAAAATCAAAGAAAGTGGGATAAATTGTAAAAGGGGTAACCATAAAAACTTAGAAAAATTTCTAAGTTATGGAATAAGTGACACTAATGTGCCAACTTTGGAGGACCATAACTCCTAAACCACAAGGCCATTGGTCCCCCATTCAAAGCTTGATTTGTAGATCACATTGCCCTCTACAAAAGCTTCATACTAACCTATGTCCAAATTCCTCATGGATTTTGAGTTATAGAGTGATCAAAATCAAGAAAAGTCACTTTGTTCCAACACTTAGTGAAAATTTCACTAAGTCAGATTTTACCTTACTTTTTGCCAAATGTAGGGGGATTTTTCACTTGGATTCAAAAGAGATCAAAACCAAACATGTTCAAACAGTTGTTGTATCATGTAAGGGCTTTCCAAAATGGCCAAGAACGTTACCAAATTCAATTTGAGTCATGAGATATGACATTGGCAAGTTGCCTTGTTGAAATCTGTCAAGGCAAGGCAGATTTTGCATTTTTGGTCGATTTGCCAAAATCAGCCAAATCCAAATGCTCCTATCCACTTGGACACCTGTGAGGATTGAATCTAAAGGGGACAATCACTGAGCCAAGCCTCCAAAGTCTTTGGAACAAGAAATAGCATGTTGAACCTAGAATGGCCAAAATAGGGACATGACTCCAATTTTGGATTGGAGCATTCAATGGAAGCATCAAGGTGGCATGGACTGAGCCATTCTCAACTGAATTCAGTCAAGACTTATCGAAGACCAAGGGAACCACAACCCTGTGCCCTAACCTCTAGTCAATGGCTAGAGGAGACTTGCATTTCCATTGACCAACATTGAACAAACACCTGCTGCAGTTGCCATTCACTATGGATCCCAAAACAAACTTGCTCTACTATAAATAGAGCTCAATTCTGATCAGTTTGAGTACACCAAAGCCATCAAACAGATGCTTTCCTCAAAATCTCTTCTTTCACTCCAATTTTGCCTTCTAAGGCAGGTCACTATCAGGTTTTGAGTTTGAGAGCTTTTCTAATCAAACCAATCACTCACACACCTCACATACATCATATAGAAGTGATCCAAACACCCACATAACATCTGGAACACAGACTTCACAAAATCACCAGCCAATTGCTCAAGTTCTTGACAGTTTTGCAGTTGAGGTACCATCTTCAGCTCCAAACCATTTCAATCCATTCCAAGCATTCATACACACTCCATGGCACCTAGGGAAGCTATCCAGATCATTGGAACCTAGCTGTAACACCTCCAACACAAATCACGATCACGAGCTGCAAGTGGTAAGCATGAGCTCTTCTAACTCTATGATCCATGCAATTTTTGCTGCACAATAATTTGGCCATATGTTCATAATCATGCATGGAATGTTTCCCCTCAATTAATTGCATTGTTTGAATCGTGTATCAAAAATCCTAGCCTTCATGCAGAAATTAGGGTTCTTGAGGATTTTTCGTGATTTCTTGTTATATGTTTAATTTAAATGAAATTAAATACCATAGGCATGATCGTGATGTTGAAACGAGTTGATTGGTATGTGGATTGCATGATATGATCAAGTATTCAGTGAGATTGGAGAGAAAATGCAAATCTGGGCAAACCCAGAACACGCGCGTGTTCTTGGCGCCATTTTTTGAATATTTGAATATTTGAATTTTGTGATTTTATTTAATTGATTCAAAAATTAATTTCTCTCTGAGTTTTAATGATTTTGAGTTGATTCTTTTTTTAATAATTCACAAAAATGTTAAAATATTTTATTTTCCCAAAAAAATCCCAAAAATATTATTTATTTGATATAATTGATATTTTTGCAAAGAATTAATGTTTTAATTGTTTTTGACATTTAAAATATTTTTTCCACCTTGATTTTGCAACTTTTAATGCTTTCTAATTATTTTGTAGGTCAATACTTAATTTTTGAAGCATTAATCCAAGATCACAATTTGTTTTTCCTATGTTAAACAATTTTGATCATTTTAATTGAATTTTTATTCAATTAAAACACATTTTGAAAACAAATTAGGGTTTTTGGATTAATTCAACTCTCATAAATAGTTTTCAAAACACTTTTGGGCCTGTATTAGAGTGTAAGACCCAACCCACTTGTATAGAAAACTTTTTGGGTCTCACTTATTGTATAAGTCCCTCTGTACATTTTTAAATTCGGCACGATCGTCGCCAGTTTAAAAATTAACCATCTGGGCCTATCCTTGAGCTATAAGACCCATTCAAAGCTTTTGGGCCTCTAATAGAGTGTAAGACCCAATCCTTTTTTTTTACCAAATCATTTTTGGGCCTCAGTGTATTGTATAAGTCCCGATACCGTAAAAAACAAACGGCGCGGCCGTCTCCTTTTGAAAATTAACCATCTGGGCCTCTCCTCGAGCTATAAGACCCATTCAAAACTTTTGGGCCTCTAATAGAGTGTAAGACCCAACCCCCTTTTAACCAAAAACAACTTTGGGCCTCACTTATTGTACAAGTCCCTCTGCGTTAAAAGAAAACCTCGGCGCGATCGCCATTTTAAACGGAAAAGTCAATTGGGCCTACCCTCGTGTTATAAGCCCCATTCTTTTTCTTTAAACCATTTGGGCCTCTTGAGAGAGTGTAAGACCCATCCCTTTGTACAGAAAACCTTTTTGGGCCTCAGTCACTTGTATAAGTCCCTCTGTACAAATTCAAACAGTGCGCTCACTGATAAAACCCTGGACCTCTCCTTGAGCTGTAAGCCCCAAATCTTTCTTTTTCAAAGCACTTTCTCCTTTGATTTTGAAATATACTGTTGTTTTCAATCTTTCTTTGTTGAATAACTAACCAAACAGCATGGAAGCTCTACAACTGAGTAAGTGGTTATTGCTTTCATTTATATACATATAACTGTATTGTGGGGCTGTTTCACTGTAAGTCTTCTTTCATAAACTCATATCAACTGTGTAATAATAGTATAGATATTTTGAGTTTCCCCGACAACTACGTCTAGAACTAGGTGATGCCGTTTCATTTATTCGTAGAAATAGACAACTAGATCCCCAATAGGATCACCAGATACAGTCTTCTCTTCGACTGTCCTCATTAGGAATTGTCAAGAAACTCTACTCCCAGAGATGAATGTATTCTCCGTGAATGGCATCTTTGAGTTTCTTCCAAATTCTCAAACTTTCCTGATTTGATCTATTCCTTGTGAATAGCTTGCCTTGAATTTCTCGGGGTTTGGGGACCCACGGGCTTCTTAAAAGCATCGGCCTCCTCTTGGGCATCATACAAGGACCCACAGGCTTCCTAAAAGCAACCCCGCCTCCTCTTGGGCTTAGTACAAGGACCCTACGGCTTCTTAGAAGTATTCACAGCCTCCTCTTAGGATTCGTATAATGATCTCTTCCTCCGGGAATGATAGCCTCCTCTTGGGCTTCGTATAAGGACCCGTCGGCTTCCTAAAAGTTTCCAGCCTCCTCTTGGGCTTCGTACTAATTGTCCCGACGACGTCCTAGAGGTATAGGAATAGAACTTAATCATCTGCATAGAACAGTCCTTTCATAGAGTCTACTACTGTTTCTCAAAGCATAGTACAAAAGATGAAACTCTAGACTTGGACAGTCTAATACCCTTGAGTCTTAAAGACATTCTCAAGTGACCCCTTCGTTAAATAGGAAGAAAACCCGTAGACTCGGACAGTCTCAATACCCTTCGGATTTCCCAATTCCTTAAAGAACAGGAATAGCCCGGATCCTCGAATCAAATCTTCGAGTACAGTGTTGCTCATATAAGAACTGATTTTCTCTTTAAATCAGTATATTGGACCTGTCACTTAACTGAACAATCTTCATAGCCTCCTCTTAGGCTTTGTATAATGATCCTTCTCCAGTGAAGTTAGCCTCCTCTTGGGCTTGGTACAATGATTCTCCCCAGCAAAGTCAAAAACGTTTAGCCTCTCTCTCGGGCTTTGTACGAGACACATAAAGAGACTCCCTCGTTGTGTCAATCACCCCATTCGCCTCCATCTCGGGCTTTATACGAGATACAAAAAGGTTCTTATTGAGCCAAACAAATTTTTTCCTCCATTTCGAGCTTCGTACGAGATACAAAAAACTCTCTTGTTGAGTCAAATAGCCTCCATCTCGGGCTTTATACGAGATACCAAAAGATTCCCTCGTTGAGTCAAAACCTTTTAGCCTCTCTCTCGGGCTTTGTACGAGACACATATTAGCCTCCTCTTAGACTTTGTATAAGAAAACCACTGGTTGGTCTAATCAACCTTTTAGCATCAAAGCTGTGCCTCGTTCACAGTACACAAACATCAACAACTCTTTCCCCTTCATCTAATTGCTGTAAGCGGCAAACCTCTGGATCATCTACATCCATGCCACTGTCCCTCTTTTAGTATGAGAAATTCCTAAGCAAAGATAGCATTGCTCTAAACTTAGTTAAAGTCTTCTCCTTCAGGTTAAAATCCCCTATAAAGGAAATTATGGCATTGCTAGGATCCGCGTATCCCGGGTAAAGTAATTCTCCTTTATAACTAGTCACCCAACAGTTGTGACAGACAAACCCTTCTTTAGAGATGACAAATTCTCTCTAAAGTCAACACCCTTTTAGCTTCACATCTTGGGCTTTGAAAAAGATACCAACTACCTTCAGCTTCACATCTTGGGCTTTGAACAAGATTCAAACTACCTTTAGCTTCACATCTTGGGCTTTGAACAAGATACCAACTACCTTCAGCTTCACATCTTGGGCTTTGAACAAGATACAAACTACCTTTAGCTTCACGTCTTGGGCTTTGAACAAGACACCAAAATAACCATTTCCTCCCATAGAATAGTAGGAACTACGATCGCTCTGATTTCCCTATTTCGGTAAACGGGAATACGTAGGCATAAGATTGAAAGAAAAAATCTTAGCGCGCACACTAAACAAAAACCCAAAATCCCATACTTTCATATACATTCGTCCTAACATCTAAACCTCCCACCACTTTTAAAAAAATAAACCCGATAGAGACCCCGAATCTTTGTAGCATCTGTAACTTAACAGACCGCTGTTTAAACTCAGTTTGCAAGCAGGGTTAATTTGAGACATCTATTTCCCTTCCTTCATCAGCTTTAATAGGATAAAAAATGAATCGAGTTGTAGTACCAGAGCGATCGTGCTTCACAACCACATCCAAAAATCACTCGCTACCAAAAAATGGCGACTCTGCTGGGGATGTCATTAGTACCTTTGTAGTTGGATCTTGTTCTCTTCCCATCTATCAGGTGGAAACTTTAAAAGCGGCGCCCACCGTGAGGCCCTCTAACCTTTTTTCTCTTCACTTGTGTAAAACCACAGATTAGGGATTCCGCCGGGGAACCCACTTTCTGTCAGGAACTTAGGATTCATAGCTTTAAATGTCTAGGATGATTAAGACAAATATATATACTGCTTTTCCTAATTGCTATACGTGTTTATTTTTCTGCTAATGGGAATACGTGTGATGCCGCATGTGGAAAGATTGAGTATACACTTAAGATAAGTGATGGCGACGAGGTCGACCATCAACCTCAGTAGAGACTGACCAATGCAACCCATTCTCTCACCTAGACAATGGGCCGATTGTGATGTCTGAGAAGCTGAGGAGCCAAACCCTTTTGTAGTGCGGAAACTATCGTGAATAGTTGTTACGCGATACTACCCTCATTTGAGGCTGGTGATCTATTCTCGGTGAATGGCACTTACTCTAAGATTGCTCTACAACTCGCTGGCGATCCGCTTGTTGTTGTGCTTTCCTGGGAGGAGCTGATGATAATGAGTACAGGTACAAAAATCACCCTAGTATAAACCTTTGGGGATGGGTAGAGCCTTGACTTCATGACAACGACCCTTTGACCCCATGTTTTTTCTATGTTTTTGTGTGCTGCATTCATGTATTCATTTAAAAAACATTAAAACAAAAAAATTTCTCTTCTAGTCTCTCTATTTTTCAAATTAAACTAAGACAATGATTACAAATATCAGAGAAAAGGATTACGCTAATGGATTTCGGTAGAAGGAGAACTCATAGGTATACCTTCAAGGTTCCAAAACTAGAGGATTTAAGAGGTTTGCCGAGGATGATCACAAACCAAGAGGTCTTCAGAGCCAAATACGGAGGTTTGCTACCACTGTTAAGAGTCCATGTGATTGAGGGAATCATGGATGCGCTCGTTCAATTCTACGATCCGGTTTATCATTGCTTTACATTCCCGGATTACCAGCTCGCACCAACGCTGGAGGAGTATTCTCATCTGATCGATTTACATATCACTGATCGAGCTTCATTTTCTGGACTGGAAGAAATTCCAAAGAATCAGACCATTGCAAGAGCAATTCATTTGGACGAGTCTGAGGTTAGGACTCACCTGACTACCAAGGGTGGCATACAAGGTTTGCCAGCCCAGTTCTTGACAAAGAAGTCCCTGTATTTTTCCAGTATAGGAAACGTGACTGCTTTTGAAAGCGTCTTTGTCTTGCTCACCTACGGGTTATTTTTGTTTCCCAACATTAATAATTTCGTCGATATCAACTCCATTAAGGTTTTTCTCATTGGAAACCCTGTGCCGACTTTGCTCACAGATGCGTATCATTGGAAACCCTGTGCCAACTTTTCTCATTGGAGATCACATGCTGTGTACCTTTGCTTTACAAATGGTTTATCTCCCACTTGCCCAAGTCTGCTGCTTTTTGGGATTGCAAGAGTGCCTTACATTGGTCGCAGAAGATCATGTCTCTTACCAACTCTGATATAGATTGGTGTAATAGGATCTATGATGGCATCAGAATCATTGATCGTTGTGGAAACTTCCCCAACGTACCCCTTATAGAAACTAAGGGAGGAATCAATTACCATCCAGTTCTCGTTCGTCGTCAATTTGGATACCCGATGAGACACGTCACACAGAGTGTTCATCTAGAAGGTCTTTTCTTCAAGGAAGGAGAAAATGACAGAGCACTAAAGATGGAAATAGTGCACACTTGGAAACACGTTCATAAGAAAGGACGAGAGTCTCTAGGAAAACCGGACTGTGTCTCGGTGGAGCCTTATCTCCACTGGGTACAAACTAGAGCTCTCAAGCTAAAAATGCCTTATCCTCGTTACGAAATTCTTCCACCGAGGGAATCTGTCATGTACTTCATGATGGAAACTGAAAAGCTTCAGGTTACTCTCAACAAAGTTCAAAAGGAGATGAGGTCTTGGAAGAACAAGTACCGCACCCTCGATATAGAGTGTATCAAAATACAGCAATTACTGAAAGAGAAAGATGCTCTGATTGAAATTTGGGAGCAACATGCTGTAGAGAATCAGGATGACCAAAGGAATTTGCTCGCTCCTTTCACCTGGCAAAGGAATGACAACCCGACAACGGCCCAAGAGCCCCGGTCAAAGAAAACGAAAGTACCAGAATCAGCACCCGGTTTCTCCTCAGAGAGGACTCTGGGCCCATTAGCTTAGGTTTATATTTCTGCACCTTGTAATCTACTGTATTTCCATTTCTGTAATCCTTTGAATTCAATAAAAAGGGGTTTATTTTGAAGTTTATTTTGATTAAACCAAAAAGACAATTAATATAATCATTGCATTCATCATTCTCACATTGCGTATTCTTCTTACCTACGAATCTCACGTTTGTGTCTCGATTCTAGAGTCAAACTGTCTCATTCGTACAATACTTGGGCCAATCGTCAGAAAAAGATGGATGATCTTGAGGAAGAAAACAGAGAGTTGAAAGAAGAGATCGACGCTCTAAAAGAGGATATGAGAAAGCTTCGTAACGACATGCAAGCCATGGCAGAAGCTCAACTACAAAGGATGGTGATCTCAGAGATCACCTCAACGCCCATAGTGGAGAAGTATGATCCTAGGTATCAAATGCCGAAAGATCGTCCCTGGGGCATACCTGTTAACTATATCCCGAAAGGATATGTTCCGCCGATCACTGAAGATCAGGGAATCACAACAGAAGCCGCTGGGCCTGAAGGTAACAAACTTCGGGAAAGCGAAGATGCCAGGGGCATACTGAAGACTCCTAAAGGTTACAAACTTTGGGAAACGCCAAGACTCACTGCCGTAGTCACGGTACCACCCCCTGTGGTGCACACTGTCCCTGAAGGACATATTCCACCGATACCTTCTGATAAAAAGGAAACTATGTTTGACAGAATAGAGGAATTCCAGGAGCAGTTTCTGGAAATGCAGAAGGAGTTGCAAGCCATTCGCGGTCAGGATTTATTTAAAAAGGACGCCGCAGACCTCTGCTTGGTCCCCAATGTGAAAGTTCCGCACAAATTTCAAGTGCCCGACTTTGAAAAATACAAGGGTAACTCTTTCCCTCAGAGCCATCTGGTGATGTACGCTCGACGAATGTCAGCTCAAACGGAGAATCAGGACCTACTGATTCACTACTTCCAGGATAGTTTAACCGGTGCCGCACTCAAATGGTATGAAATTCTGGTATCAGACGTGTGATGTTAAGGTGTGATGTCACAAGAACACACTCTGCACAATGGACAGCAATAATAGTAAAATAACACCAAGAATTGTTGACCCAGTTCGGTTACAACCAACCTACTCTGGGGGCTACCAAGCCAGGGATGGAATTCACTACTTGTAGATATAATTTACAGACTCAACAACCCGTTGACAATCTCCTAAACTTATACTCTACTAATGACTTCCTACCTAAGAAACCACTTAGGTATGAGAACACCACTCAATCCCTTACAAACATTCAAAGAAACCACTTTGAGTACCCTTGATCTTACTTCACAGCTTTGATCAAGCAACCACTCTCTATTGCTTCACAGCTTCTAGAGAGGACAGAAATACAACACCTATTCAAACCCTAGAATAGTGTAAATACAAGCACTCTAAACAAACTCTAGACACTAAGCCTTCAGCTCTTGATCTTCTGAATGTTTTCTGTCCCTTTTTCCTTTGGTCTTGTGCGCTTTATATAGCTCCTTGAATTGGTCTTGGACTTGCTACAATATCTCCCAGATTTGTTATTTAAAACTGAATATTTAAAACAGATTTTCTCCTAAAATCTTTTTAAATCTTCAACCTTTTAAATCTCCTACAAATATGCAACAGATCTCCTATGCAGCAGCAAATATCTATCCCAAGATATTCGCATCCAATCAGACAGCTTTCTCTCCACAATTCCAGCTAATACGCAACCCTAACAAACTCACAGCCTGCTGTTGTTAATTCTGCAGATCTGATGTTACAACATCACCTGTGTGACATCAGACATCCAACTTCAGCAATAATTACTTAACACAGCCCAGTGTTAAGACTTCAATGTTGCAACATCAGCACCTTGAAATCAACATTGAATATACTTTGTTTTACCAAAATTCCATCCAATCCAGGAACTAACAATCTCCCCCTTTGGCTAATTTTGGCTAAAACAATCTCTGCATCTTCAGAGACTTCAGCAGTGGAATAATCTTCAAAAGTTTGAAACTCTCATCAGCAGCAGTTTGACACTTTACATAGTCTTCATCACTTGATCTGTGTCGCTCCCGAAAGATTCGCATCCAACGGTACAAACGCGAGAGTGGCGCAAAAGACACAGAGTCGCCAGCAAAGTGTATTTATCCCAAGAGAGGGAAAGGAAACACTGCGTAAACCTGAAAGAAGGAAAGAGCATGGTCTCACGACCAAGAGAACGGGTACGGGAGTCGGTTACGCGAAGGGAAGGTGTTAGCACCCAACACATCCATCGTACTCGATGGGATCCACGCTTGTTGTCTGCATCAAAGGGTGTCGTCATCTGGAGCTCCACTGCTACTGGATCGGCGAAGAAACGAGAACGGAAAGAACGGAGAAACGAAGAAGAAAAAGAAGTGACTCGATAGGACAGTAACGTTGTCCTAGGCCTACGTACTTCCTCAGTGCAATGGGAAAGTCAGAGTCAACGTAGTTCGGACGGGAACTATGGGGGAAGGTTGCTCGCCAAGACAATCGATGTCTTATGCCTACGTATCCTCAATCGGACGAGAGAGAGGAATCAGAGCTGACGTAGCTCGTGGGTACGACCACGGGTAGGTAAGTGTTTTTTACGTGAGCGACGAGCTCTTTTCTGAAAAAAAGAAGTTTGAAACCCAACAATCTCGGAGGATAAAAAGATTTGAATTGGTTTGGTGTTTTTTAGACAGAAGTGTTTTGAGTTAGTTCGTAACTTACATTGCACCAAAGTCTACCATGCGGGAACGAGTGAGTCGCATGATCGCCCCCGAATGAGACGTATGCTAAACACCCTAGAAGAAGAGAGGAGACCCCTCGTTCTTCACTTCCTACACTTAAGGCTCGAGCGCAATATACGTTATATTTTATTAAGTGTGTTCAAGAAGTTTGAGATGAGAAGAGAAGCGACACAAAAGGAAACTCTACAGGGAAACTAAGAGTCCTAATGTTATCATGCATGGATGTCCTATGGTTAGTGAGGTTTAGGAGAGACGACTGCCTAACCTAATGCTAATCCTACTCCAAGCTTAATCGAAAATTAAGTTGGACTAGGTAGCTCTAAAGGGAGAGAATCCAAGACTTAAACAAGTCTTGCGACTTGAGGGATGAAAAGAGTGGAAGAGAAGGAGGAGAAAGAGAAGTGAAACACAAGTGGCCTAAGCTCACTTCAAACACAAGTATGAAAGTTAAAAGGTAAAGGAAGAAAGTAAAATGTGGAAGCATATCCACATTCAAACAACTTACCATTTGCCCCTGAAAATGTTAGAAGTATTCACATATGACAAAATGAAACTCAAACAAGCATAAGGCCATAAAGAAACAAGTTCTACAGTAAATCAAACATCAAGTTCATAACCTAATGGTCCTACTGACCTCTACTATTAATCATGCACAATTAGTCAAAAAGAAAAGGGAGAAGTCACTCAAGTACCATTCAAGTCATTAAAGAAGGAGTGAGGTGAAAAGAAGTGATCATATAAAGCAACCAAGTCAAAATTTCACAAAGTAAACCAAGTCCAGAAGTGACACAATCCTAAATATGTGCCTAAACATGATCTTCAAACAACATTCAAGTCACACAAACACTTTCACAATCAATTAGGAAGCAAAGAAGAAGTGAAGTGAAGTGAAGTGAAACATGATTCATACTTGTGAAACAAATGACTTAAAGTGAAAGGCAAACATCAAACATGCAAAGATGAGATTCAAATATCACAACCAGAAGTCAATTAACATGCTATCAATCCTCAAACAAGACCTAAAATTGTGGCACAAGTGCCTTCATGATCAAGCAAACCAAACATGAAGCATATATTCACAAATTGGACAAGTTAAATCTCATGCTTCAAAGAAATAACAAACATGCCTCAAAAATTATGTCATTCAGTATTCAAGCATCTCAAACATGTATAATTGACATATCAAATCCACAAGCAATGAATCAGAACCAAAGTCAATCAACAATTAGGTCAAAGCATCAATAGGATTTCATACATTCATGCTCAAAGCAACACATCAAAAGTCATCCAAAAAGGACCTAAAAATCATACCAAAAATCTCAAACATACTTCAACATGTTATGAACACAACCCAAAAAGAATCAGGATCAAATCACTTTCCAAATGAGAGAAATAAAAAATGCAACATGAAGTATGCAATATGAAGTGTAAATGAGACAAATTAATTTGGAAAATTAATATTTAATGCAAATTTAATGCAAAAATAATAAAATAAAATGTGAAAAATTAATTTTAATAATGAGAAGGGATGATGAATTTTTTTGGAATTTTTTAGCACATGCAAGTATTTTTAACAATTAATTATGAAATGGTATGAAAATAGAAAATAAAAAGAAAATGAAATGAAGGTAGGGGTGCAAAGAGAAATCCAAACGCGTGCAAAAGATCATGGGCTCAGAAACGGGGGTGTAAACAGCAGAAAAGGCCCAAATGCCTTCCAACATTCAGAATCAGCGAACGGCTCAGATTAAGTCAAACATAAAAAGTCTCCAGATCCACAGGCTCATGCTCTCAGTCAAACAAGGTAAAGTCAACAATCCAATGGTCCACATTCAAATGCACTAATTAAATGAAATCAAACGGTCATGAATTAATCAGATCCACTAAACCCTAATCAATTTAATTAACAACACATAACCAAGATCCAACGCACGTGAATTAAACTGGAAAATTAATCACAATCCAACGCATGAGATTCAAACTGGAAAACCACAAACCCAAATTAAACCCTCACCGGCCGGAGAAGCGCCGGTCATCTTCTCCGGCCACTCTCCGGTCACCAAACTTCAAACCATAACCAAAAACAACAAATCATACATCAAAATGTTCAGCAACTCACGTAGATCACAAATATGCCACTCAAAATCATTTAGCATGCGTATATTTCAAGAATCGAACGAAACAAGTTTGGATCTGAAAATTTCAGATCTAAATTTCAGCCATGATTCACGTTGAAAATCAAAACCAAACACATATATGAGCTCAGCACATCAAGATGAACATTAAACACACAACAAAAATCAATTCTAGATCTATGAATTTGAAGCTCACCTGAGATTTGCAGAAATGGAAATACGTCAAGAAACTCCAAGATAAGCTGCAGATCAACTCTTTCAACCGTCTAATTGCAAAATAAATGCAATTAGACCTTCAAACTAGCCTGAATCCTTGAATCCGAAAGTTGAAGCTCTGAACTCAACTTAATGAATTCCTTGCTTAAACCTCAAAACAGTGGTGGATTTCTCTTCCTTGTGCTTCACTGATCCTAAACCAACCAAGAAAAATGGAGGAACCTTGAAGGATTGGGAGAATCGAAGGAGAGAAACTTGAGAGCAAAACTTTGACAAGTGATGAAAATGAATAGTAGCTGCTGAGAAATTCGTGTGAGTTAGCTTATATAGTGTGCCAATGCTACTGTTTAGGGTTTTAATCTTCAAGGACTTGAGAGCAATGAGTTTTGGGCTGTTTTACAAATTTGCAAGTTTGTGCACATGAGGTATTTGGCTCGTGCATTCTTCATGAAAAGTGCATGATTGTTTTCCTTTTGATACAAGGACCACCTTTGGATTGATCTTGGGGCTGGAGAGTAACTGAATTATGAATTCCAAGTGAACTTGAAAAATTGCATAATGATGAATTATGACTATGTAATCCACGGATTCATTCAATTCTTAGCTCAAAATGATGCTAAGTGAGGTGCAATGGAGTGTGGTGAGGTGAACTGAACAATTAGAAGCCATATTGGTGAGTTAAAATGCATCTTGCAAGTTATGTCAAAATGGTATGCATGGTGGAACACCAAATGCCCTCTAACTTCAAATGCCCATAACTCTTGATCCAAAAATGATATGATCATGATCCACGCCTCTTTGGAAAGAGGAGAAAGAGATCTACAACTTTGGTGTTGGGAAAAAATTCGTTTGAAGCATTTTTGATCATGAAAAGTTTGGTTAAAGTTGGTTGAAAATATGCCAAAAATAGTAACTTGAAATTACAAGTCACTTTCCCAATTTAGCAACTTTTTACCATAGCTTGGTTCTTGCAAATTGTGATCATGAAAGCCTTCAATAGACCAAATAAAGGTCTCTTGACTTGATTACCATGATGAGGACCTCTCAAAACCTTAGTTTGACTTTTCAGTTGACCAGTTTGACTAATTACTTCATCTGTAAGCTACTGAATCATCTGAGGTCTTCAATGGTGAATTTTTGGCTCAAAATCCCTCCTTAGACTTGTTTTGACATATGGAGAACCTTGGTGAAAGGTTTGAATCAACTCCTTGAGCTTAGGACCCTTAACCATAAAACCCTAGTTTTGGTCATCAGTGTAAGGACACCAACCCTTGATATAACCACTTGGAGAATCCCTCATTGAAATACCCTTGGGCCACCATATAAGGATGTGAGAAGCTTATGGAGCTCATAAGAAGCTTTTGCCCTTGAGTTGGACCAAATACCTCGATCCCATGCTAAGAACCAAATGCTATGCACAATGCAAATGCAAGAAATGAAAAGAAACCTAAGCCAGTTATCTAAAAACAACAAGGCAAATTTTGAGGTGTTACAGCTGCCCCTATTCAATCAACTTGATCCTGAAGGTATGATAGTGACGGCTATCATGCGTTCCAAGGATTCACGGAGATTGAATACCAAAAGAAACCTAAAATTTGCAATCCTCAAGGGAGGGACGACTCCATTGGGGAACAAACAAAAAAATGTTGCACTGTCACGACACGTACGAGTGTTGGAAACCAAAACTGTAATGAAAAGTCCTAAAATAAACACAAACGAGTGTTATCTATGCTGGGGATGAACACGGACGGGTGTCAAGGAATCCAGGATGTCAAATACGGACGGGTATTGAGAAGATACACGGACGGGTGTAAAAGATTTCAATGCGGATGGGTATTGAAAAAGGTACACGGACGGGTGTAAAAGGAGGTTCAAGATGACCTCTCTGGGGATTGAGAATGCACACGGACGGGTGTCGAACATTCAATACGGACGAGTACTGAAAAGGGTACACGGACGGGTGTAAAAGATTTCAATACGGACGGGTATTGAAAAGGGTACACGGACGGGTGTAAAAGATTTCAATACGGACGGGTATTGAAAAAGGTACACGGACGGGTGTAAAAGATTTCAATACGGACGGGTACTGAAAAGGTTGTAAAGCAACTTTATCGGGAATTAATCTCGCTGGGGAATGGAAGGCAACACGGACGAGTGTCATCAAAAGGTCAATACGGACGGATATTGAAATCAACGGTTCACACACGGGCGGGTGCTGAAGGAAACACAGACGAGTGTCAAATGTCAATGCGGACGGGCATTGAAACAAAAGAGTCAAACACGGATGGGTGCTGAAAGAACACAGACGAGTGTCAAATGGTAAAATTTTGAGGGAATAAACCAAAGGACCACCCGGACGGAGGGGTACAAATAGAATCAAGGATAAACAATCCTGGCAAAACGCCCTGTCGGGGAATTGTCAAATATTGCTTAACCCACCACCTGTGGAGTAGAGATATCTTTTCGAAATCCGGCTTTTCCTGACGAAGGAAAACTCAAACCTGGCTTACGCTTCGGATGCATATGTTTGAATTTTGCCGTAATGCCCCACATGAAGTGGGAATGCTACGCATTTGGGAGGATGCCATGCAAAACAAATGCTTATGCAATGCAAGAGAAAAGTCTCAGCAAAATAAATGCTGAAGACCAGAAGCAACTCCGCTGGAGATGGCAAACTAAATTGCCACCAAACCAAAGAAATCATGTTGAGAAAAACTTCTCCCTGCTAGGGAAGATCATAATCACCAATTCTGCCGGAGATGGACGAATCTCCGAGAGAATACCTACTCTGTTGAGGAATATCAAGATCAACAACTCTGCTGGAGATGGACGAAGCTCCGAGAGGATACCCACTTAGCTAGGGAGGGATATGAATACTGAAGATGGAAATTCCACCGTTGGGGACGACCAACTATTTCAGAACTTGGCTTCGGTGCCTGCCAAAAACGATTGGCCTTAAGACCTGCTGGGGATACCACTCACCACCAGACTCTGATTGGGGAAATGAGCTTAATCTGCTGCTAGGGAAGTAACTTTACCCTCACCCTGCCGGGTACTAGATCAAACCATTGTCGACGAAACTATACTTTCTGACTAACCGAGGAAAGTAGACATCAGGACCCTGTGGGGATAATAATATCTTCATCCACAAACTTCCTGTTGGAGGTATGGCAACATTCACCTCAAAGCAATCAACTTCTGAGTACTTGCTGGGGAATAACAATCCAAACACGACTCCGGCTGGGTATACAATCCTTTGTACTTTCCTGAGGAAGACGATCCTCAACGACTCCGCTCGGGGGGGAAAGTATTTGTCAACATTCACCTGCTAGGGGATAACACAAGCTTCCTGACTAGCTTGGGGAACAAATAACTGCCCCCTGCTCCGTGCGGAGACATCACTTACTAGAGAAAGATGTGCCAAGTCACAACTCTGGCCTGGGAAAAAAAACCTCTTATATCCTGCTAAGGAGGACGATCCTTAACGATTCCGCTTAGGGAATTACTCCTTTATACTCTGATGGGGAAGAGTAATAACCTGCTGAGGACGATCAGACTTCAAAGTTGAGGAGAGCTCTACTCTACTGGGGAAAGTACACCTGTCATCCTGCGAAACCAACAAAAGTCAACGTGCAAGAATGAATACATTGATTATCCACATGGTGACTGTCGCCTAAGCAATTTCCACTGTTTTTCATCTTGTGTCATAAAGCTCAACGTTTTAGCATGTAATGTTTTTATCAAAGATATCGGACATTTTCACAAACAAAATAGGTAAAACAGAAAACAAAAGCTCTTTAACTGAAATGCAAACTTTATTGAATGAATTGGCCTGTAAATAGGCATTTACATCTGGAAGCAATTCCTGGAAAGAGGTAATTGCACAAAAAGTAAAAGAAAATACAAATGTCGGCAATGTGGGGAACAGACATCCACCATGACTCAACTCAGCTATAACCCATATGACTTGTTCATCCGCAGATACTTTGGCCTTCAAAGACGACTAACTGGACTGATTCCTTTCCTCCGAGTTTTCCAAGTGCGAACAGTGATCACAGATCGAACGCGGATCGTATTCTTTGCCTTAAAAATCCCTAACTTTTGCCTGGATCGCCCTTCTCGGGTTTTCAATCCACCGGGATACCCATTTTTGCCAAGGTTGCCTTTTCAGGTTTTCAACCTTGCGGGTTTATTCTTTTTATTTTTATCCCTAATTTTTGCCCGAACCTTTTCTTTTTATGGTTCGCCAGGATGCCCCATTTTTGCCTGAACCTTCTTTTTATGCTCAGCGGGTCTCTTTTATGCAAAGTATTTTTTGACTACATCCGCGTTCACAGGGTACGTAAAATCTTCGCCATCCATAGTTGAGAGTAATAAGGCTCCACCAGAGAAAACCTGTCTTACTACATATGGCCCTTCGTAATTCGGAGTCCACTTGCCCCTGTGATCTGTTTGAGGAGGAGTGATCCTTTTCAGAACTAATTCACCAGCTTGAAAACACCGAGGACGCACCTTCTGATCAAAGGCTTTCTTCATCCTGCTCTGATACAACCGGCCATGCGCAATGGCTTTCAATCTCTTCTCTTCAATGAGGTTCAATTCATTCAGTCGGGAACGCACCCATTCAGCTTCATCCAGCTTCACATCTGTCAGAATTCTCAAAGAAGGAATCTCAACTTCCAATGGCAAGACTGCTTCCATGCCATACACTAGTGAGAAAGGAGTTGCCCCAGTCGAGGTGCGTACCGAAGTACGATACCCATGCAAAGCGTAAGGCAACATCTCATGCCAGTCTTTGTATGTCACTACCATCTTCTGCACAATCTTCTTTATGTTCTTATTAGCCGCTTCAACAACCCCATTCATCTTCGGACGAGAGGGAGAAGAATTGTGATGTTCAATTTTAAAGCTCTGGCATAGCTCCTTCATCATCTTGTTATTCAGATTTGAACCATTATCAGTAATGATTCTCTCCGGGACTCCATACCGGCAGATGATGTCCTTCTTAATAAACCGGGCTACCACTTGTTTAGTGACGTTGGCATACGATGCTGCTTCCACCCACTTCGTGAAATAATCGATAGCCACCAGGATAAAACGATGTCCATTTGAAGCAGTCGGCTCGATCTTCCCAATCATGTCAATACCCCACATAGCAAAAGGCCAAGGTGACGACAAAACATTCAGAGGAGTAGGCGGTACGTGCACCTTATCAGCATAAATCTGGCATTTATGACATTTCCGGGCGTATTTAAAACAGTCAGACTCCATAGTCATCCAATAATACCCCGCTCTCAACAATTTTCTGGCCATAGCATGCCCATTGGCATGAGTACCGCAGGAACCTTCGTGAACCTCTTCCATTAACAAGCCTGCCTCGTGTTCATCAACACAACGTAGCAAGACCATGTCAAAGTTTCTCTTGTACAACACATCATCCTTGTTCAAAAAGAAGTTTCCTGATAACCTCCTCAATGTCTTTTTATCTTTGGAAGATGCCCCAGCTGGGTATTCCTGACTCTTCAAGAAGACTTTAATGTCATGATACCAAGGCTGGCCATCTGATACCCCTTCAACTGCAAATACAAAAGAAGGTCTATCCAAGCGCATGATTCTGATTGAGGGAGCTTCATTCCAAAGATTCACTTTATACATTGATGACAACGTTGCCAACGCATCAGCCATCTGATTCTCTATCCGGGGAATGTGATGGAAGTCTACTCTGTCAAAGAAAGGTAACAATCTTCTGGCATAATTGTTATATGGAACGAGATTTAATTGACGAGTCTCCCATTCTCCTGTAATCTGATTCACCACCAACGCAGAATCACCATAAACATCGAGGTTCTTGATTCTCAAATCAATTGCTTCTTCTAACCCCATGATGCATGCTTCATACTCCGCCTCATTGTTGGTGCATATGAACGCTAATCGGGCAGTAAAGGGTATATGAGAACCATGTGGAGTCGTAATGATTGCCCCGATTCCGTTGCCATATGAATTAACAGCCCCATCAAAAACCATCTTCCATTGAGATCCAATCTCAGGTCCTTCATCAGGCAAAGGCTCTTCGCAATCCTTCATCTTCAGATACATGATGTGCTCATCCGGAAACTCAAACTTCATTGGTTGATAATCCATAATTGGCTGTTCGGCAAGATACTCTGACAACACACTTCCCTTAATGGCCTTTTGGGAAACATACTGAATATCATATTCTGTCAGAACCATTTGCCAACGGGCTATTCTACTAGAAAGTGCTTGCTTCTCAAACACATACTTGATTGGATCCATCTTCGAAATCAAAAGGGTTGTATGGTTTAACATATACTGCCTCAAACGCTTAGCGGCCCAAGCGAGTGCACAACATGTTTTCTCCAGCATCGAGTATCTTGACTCGCAATCAGTAAACTTCTTACTCAGGTAATAGATGGCGTGCTCGTTTTTACCTGACTCGTCTTGTTGACCGAGCACACAACCCATTGAATTCTCAAGAACCGTGAGATACATAATCAAAGGCCTTCTTGGTACTGGCGGCATAAGGACCGGAGGATCCTGCAAGTATTCTTTAATCTTTTCAAATGCCTTTTGACAATTTTCATTCCACCTGACCGCTTGATCTTTTCTTAGTAGCTTGAAGATTGGTTCACACGTGGCTGTGAGATGCGAGATGAACCTAGCAATGTAATTCAATCTCCCCAAGAAACCACGAACCTCTTTTTCTGTTTTCGGCACAGGCATTTCTTGTATGGCTTTTACCTTTGCAGGATCAACCTCAATACCTTTTTCACTAACAATAAACCCCAGCAATTTTCCTGATCTCACCCCGAAGGTGCATTTGTTTGGATTCAACCTCAGTCTAAATTTCCTTAACCTTTCAAATAACTTCTGAAGATTCACCAGATGTTCTTCTTCCGTCTGTGACTTTGCAATCATGTCATCAACATAGACTTCAATCTCTTTGTGAATCATATCATGAAAGAGAGTCACCATCGCCCGCTGGTAAGTTGCCCCTGCATTTTTCAATCCAAAGGGCATCACTTTGTAGCAGAAAGTTCCCCACGGTGTTATGAATGTTATTTTCTCCATGTCCTCTGGGGCCATCTTGATTTGGTTATACCCAGAGAAGCCATCCATGAAGGAAAACACAGAATACTGAGCAGTATTGTCAACTAACACGTCAATGTGAGGGAGCGGGAAATCATCCTTTGGGCTTGCTCTATTCAAATCCCTGTAATCATCACACATCCTGACCTTCCCATCCTTCTTAGGTACAGGCACGATGTTAGCAACCCATGGAGGATAATTTGTTACGGCAAGAAATCCGGCGTCTAGCTGCTTCTGAACCTCTTCCTTGATCTTGACAGACATCTCCGGTTTAGTTCTTCTCAACTTTTGCTTGACCGGAGCACACCTTCTTTGAGTGGTAGCCGGTGTACAACAATATCAGTATCCAGCCCGGGCATGTCTTGGTAAGACCAGGCGAAGATGTCCACGTACTCACGGAGCATTTCAATCAATCTTCCCTTGACACTGTCTTCCAACGCAGCCCCTACTCTTACTTCCTTTCTAGCGTCCTCGGTTCCCAGATTCACAATCTCAATTTCCTCCTGATGAGGTTGGATGACTCTCTCCTCTTGCTTCAACAATCTGGCCAACTCTTCGGGCAGTTCACACTCTTCGTCAGCCTCTTCTTCAGCCTGATAAATTGGATTGTCAAAGTCATACCGAGCTATAGCTGAGTCATGATCGGTGTCATCTGAACAAAAAGACCTACAATGATTTATGAGGTATGTTTTATTATGATGCAACAAAAGAAACACATTGCCATTTTGATGTGGGTTTTTTAATGCATAAAAATAAAAACAGAAAGACAGAGATCAAAGCATTTGAGTGTGAAAAGTCCTTTATTGATGATAAAGCAAAACATGCGACAGTTAAAAGCCCTACAAATAGAATCACTACGTCTTGGGCAGAACGTAGGATTAACAAAATAGGAAAACAAAGCAATTACTCGAAGCTTGTCACTTGAATGACTTTCTCGGAAGACCAGTTGTGTAGACTTTCCCCTGGGACACAAGGACGGATCCAGCTATCCATGTCACAATCACTGTCTCCTTCTTCTTCAATAGCATTAACTCTGTCGAATTTTGGGGGCATAGTGAACCGGACAGGGCCATAGAATTTTGGGGGATCCTCATCTCTTCCGGATGGCTTATATCCCAATCCATAAGTATCCTTCTTTTTCTGGACTTCAACCACCTGGCTCCACCTCTGTGAGCTACCCGCTTCAACCACAGCTTTGGCGTCTTTTAACGAAGACATGGAACCCTCAGGTTGATTTACCACTACAGGCTGCACTATAGCTTCAGACTGAACAACTTCTTCAGAAACTTTCACCTTCTCAAATCCCTGGCACAACGTCTCGTGGATTTCCCCATCTACTTCCACGTATTTGAAGGTTTACAGCTGACTGATCATTATGTCTTCTTCCCCACATACTGTCACTACGTGACCATCAACCATATACTTCAGCTTTTGATGTAGAGTGGAAGTTACAGCACCTGCCCCAGGGATCCAAGGACGACCCAATAAACAGTTGTACGCTGGCTGAATATCCATAATGTAAAACATTGCATTAAATATTTTCGGCCCAACCTTGATTGGAAGCACAATCTCGCCAAAAACAGATCTCTTCGAGCCATCAAAAGCTCGCACCACCAAGTCGCTTGGTGTACAAATAAGTCCTCGAGTATCCAACTTCATTAACGCTTTCTTGGGCAATACATTCAACGATGAACCAGTATCAACCAAGACATGTGACATCAGTGAGCCACGGCATTCGATCGAAATATGCAGGGCATTGTTATGATTCCTGCCAGCAGAAGTCAAGTCAAGATCTGTAAAACCCAGGCCGTTACCCGCATTCACGTGCGCTACAACCCCTTCCAGCTGATTAACAGAAATCTCTTGAGGAACGTATGCTGCATTCAAAACCTTCAAAAGAGCATTCCTGTGAGCCTCAGAACACAAGAGCAGAGACAGAATAGAGATCTTGGACGGGGTCTGATGTAACTGGTCCACGATCTTATAATCACTTTTTCGGATGAGCCTCATGAATTCCTCTACATTTTCTGAAAAAGCATCATCAACCGGTTTCACTATAGATTCCACAATCACTGGGGTCTGAACGGAACCATCCATCGCCTGTTTTCCCCTATCTTGCCTAGAGGTACTGGGTTGATCGTTAACCGGAGGGAGCACTCTACCACTTCTGGTTATAGCATCAGTCTCAACTTTAACCCCTGAACTAGAACCCACTGGTGAAGTGTTCATTAGCTCTTGCTTTTGCCCATTGACAAACACCTCTGCACCATAATTCCACGGAATAGCCTTAGAACTCTCGTACGGAATGGGTCCAGCCCTTGTGATAATGACTGGAGGTGGCCTTGCTGGACCAGAAATAGTAATTGTTTTGAACGGAATAGTGATAGTGGAAACCTTTTCACTAACAACCTCCTCTAGCTGATTACCTCTGTCAAACTGTAAATAGCCCTCATCAATCAGATTCTGAATACCCCTCTTCAACGAATCACAACCATTAGCCTTTATCAAACAATCTGAGCAGTTCTCACCACAGCCCAGATAGACATCACCTTTCAATAACCTGTTCTTAACCACCACCAATGGAGTCTTCAGTTCCTCCACATCCATGATCAAATTCGAAGTTTCACAGTCCTCAATTATAGCATTCACCCTTGGCCCATTATGATTAGGCATCGGGTTTTGAATAACATTGGGTCCGTCATTCGAGAAATTGATGGCTTTAGAGTCCACAAGGTCCTGCACCTTGTGCTGAAACGCCCTGCACTTCTCCACCGTGTGCCCAGGAGCACCAGAATGAAAATCACAGTGTGCGTTAGCATCGTAGCCTCGTGGGAGTTCCCCTGTTGGTGGAGCCAGGGTACGAAGCTCAACTAGACGCAACTGTAGTAAATGTTGCAACAACTGTGCATATGACATCGGGGTTGATCAAAATGCCTCTCTGCATTCCTCTGTCTGTTCTGATACTGACCCTGCTGCCTATTCTGATTAGCATTACCCCTTTGCTGCTGTGGCGGTGGTAACGCTGCTGGAATGGTTACTGATGCTACCTGTTGATTGTTAAACTGGAGCTGTTTCCCTTTTCCCCTGTGGGATGATACAGCGTTGGTCTCTCCTTTCTTCTTATAATTATCAAATGGCTTTTTTCCCTGTCCGGAAGACGATCCATCACCGCTAGAAACCTTCCCAGCCTTAATTCCGACCTCTATCTTCTGCCCAATAGCAATCACATCTGTAAAATTGCCTAGAGAACAAGGCAAAAGCTTCTCATAGTAGTGCTTCGGCAGTGTGTCCATGAACATATCTAGCATCTCTTTCTCTAGCATTGGTGGCTGCACCCTAGCCGCCAATTCACGCCACCTTTGCGCGTATTCTTTGAAACTCTCATCATTATTCTGGGACATGCTCAACAACTGAGTTCTGTTGGGAGCCATGTCCGTGTTGTACTGATAATGCTTGATGAAAACTGCAGCTAGCTCTCTCCAGGTACGAACATCTCTGCTTTCTAGCCCCATGTACCATTCCAAAGACGTGCCAGACAGGCTGTCTTGGAAGAAGTGCATCATTAACTTTTCATCCTTAGCATGAGCAGCCATCTTCCTGGTATAGGCCTTCACATGAGTCCTTGGGCAGGTAGAACCATTGTACTTTTCTAGCGTAGGAATCTGAATCTTGTGTGGAATAACAACATCAGGGACCAACCCTAGGTCGTCCAAATCAATCCCCAAATCATCCTGTTTCACTACTCCTTTCAATTGAGCTTCGATTAAACGGATTCTTTCATCACTGACCACAGGAAGGGCAGCATCTAAACTCCTGACCGAGAACACATCGTCCTGTTGATCATCAAAATGATGGCCATGGATAGCCCGAACAGTACTTCCCTCACCAACCACTGTAGGAATTCTACCCTGTCCACCAGCACCAACTCCGCCCGGAGGGATATTACGGTTAATAAGACCACCGTGTAGGATACCATTTTCGTCGACCTGCGCCACTAACGGCTGAACCAGAGTTCTAAACTCGTTCTGACTTTGCACCACACCCTGCATCATTTCCATGAACTGGTCGATGCGAGCTTGCATAGCGGCCATATCTGCCTGAACTTTGTCCATCACTTTGTTTTGATTGAGCCGAGTAGAATAACGATGAGTTGGTTGATCAATCCTGACTGAAAGAAAGAGAGAGCATAAGAAAACCAGAGAAACCAAGATAACCTGCAATGCAAAAATGATTATGATTATGCAAATGCAAATGCAACCATGTTTGTATATTTGCAGGGTGATCCACCCCTTGATTCCAGTTTAAAGGTGAAATAGGATGAAACTGCTGCTCATATAAATCAGAGTGAATCACTGTCAGAAATTACAACCCAAGGTACCAAAAATAGCCTGAAACAAAAATAAGCAGAGGTCCCAGCCAACAATTCTGGTGGTGACCCAAAATACAAAGAAAGAACAAAATACAAACTACTGAGTAAAGTTCCCTTCAAGGATCTTGCACCGTATGAGGGCCACTGCCTGAGTTAGAGCACTCCCACTTAGACCTCTTCACTCCTGCTTGTATTTTCAGCTCTTCCATGGTTGCTATGGCTTCTTTGAGCCGTTCCTCAACTGCGTGTCTTCGGAACGTCCCTGACAAGATCTCCTCGTCCTTCTTCCTGAGCTTCAACTTCAGACTCTCAATCTGCTCCAAATGCTTATCTTCTTTCTGCTTGTTGGCCGTGATTGCAGTATCTCGGTAAGCATTGAACCTGCGAATCTTCGCCCAAGCCTTGGCTAAGTCATCCTTCTTGGATTTGAGAGTCTTGCAAACGCCTTTTAGAGCTTGTCCTACCCTTTTCCTAGCTGCTATCTCTTCAACCAGCTCCTTTTCTTTTTCAGCGAGACGTTCTGTCTTCAGCTTGGCGATATGAACAGCCTCACCTCGCTCATGTTTCAACTGGTAGATTTCCTTTTGCAACTCACGGTTCTCCTCTCGAATCTTCTCCTTTTCAGCCCATAATTGGTTATACTTCTCCATCTCAATTATGGTTGGGGGTTCAATCAGTAAAGGGTAAGAAGGAGGTTCCCTGCAGAATGGCAAAAGTACACTTTCTACTCTGCTCTGAACCCAGTCTTCATACGCACGAAAAGCTTTGTTGTTACTCTTTCCAAAAGAAGTCTTTCCTTTCTTATGGCGATTTCTCCAAGCGTTTGCAGCTTCTTTCAACACTTCCAGATTGGCTTCCTCACCCAAAAACAGAGACTCTTGCACATCTTGGCCTTTTGGCGGTTCCTTTAAAGCATACCCAAATTGCCTAATAGCAAGAATGGGGTTGTAGTTAATTCCCCCCTTCCTTCCTATTAAAGGTAAGTTTGGGTAACCTCCACAACTAACCAGGATCTCTCGGCCCAACAAATCACGATTGATCCAAACTAAGTTGTCGGCCCTTAACCCCATTAATCTCTTTGCCCAATCTAAAGTTCCTTTAGTGTCTTCGAATGCCCCAGATTTGGGAAGACGATCAGCAAACCACTTATAGAAAATTGAAGCACAACAATAAAGAGGTCCGCCTCTCCTTTTCTCATTCTTATAGTGCATCGAATAATAAAGATCCCCAAGCAAGGTAGGTACCGGATTCTTCGTGGTGAATATCCGGACAGCATGTGCATCTACAAAATCTTTCACATTAGGGAATAACGCTGTTCCATAAACACACATAGCCAGAATTGCATTGAACACTGACCAACACTTAGCCTTAGCACAAGTAGCAGCCTGTTCGATCAAAAACTTCGTGTGAAAACCTTGATAACCCCCTTTACTAGCAATATTTTTCTTCAACAGTGACTGATCCAAACGTAAAGTAGCAGCAACCCTTTCCAAATCAGGAAACTCCTTAGAAGGATAGAAGGGAGCTCCCTCTTTGACCGAAACATCCAAAATAAGAGCAAATTCTTCCAACGTTGGAGCCAAAAGATAATCAGCAAATAGAAAACACCGGAGTTGAGGGTCATAGAACTGTGCCAGAGTGTGCAGGGCCCTGAACTCATAATTGGTAACATTCCGGGCGAAACTCAGAATCCTCCCATATTCTCCTCTGAAATCTGCCAATGCCTCAGGTTTTGCCATAGCCGAGATCTTGTGCACAGCATCTAGGTGGAGCTCTGGGAACTTGTACGGGATGATGTTCTTTCTTTCTTCAGTGCTAATACTCATCATGGACAGTCTTCAGACAACCGGAATCAAAGTTAGGATGCAACCCTACAAATGAACAAACATGTCAGAATGCAAAAAGATGATGCAAAATGTAGGCATGGGATCAAGGTATCCAAAATGCTCAAACTGCTGCTGTTCTGCTGACTGAATAAGACCCAGAATACCAGAAACCCAAAAATCCAGAATAACAGCCCAATCAAACTGCCAGAATGCCAGGATAATAATAGTGCACTGGTGAGAAACCCAGAAACCAGGTAGGTTGAAGGTCTCGGTTACCTGTAAACCTGCAAACACCCCTCCCCTCTCACATGTGGGTACTAGGATGTTCAGTATCCCGGGCTCTCAGGTCTAGAAATGATGATACGTTCACCATTTCTGGTTTGGCATCATCATCAAAAGAGGAGGCCTTAACCGATTCTCCAAAACAAAAGATCCTCAGCTTCAGAGGTTTGAGAAGTAATAGCACATTCAGCCCGAAGGATACAATGCTATCGCCAATCAAAGAGGTCGTCCGCTGATTCACTAAAAAAGGGAAATCCTATAGCAAGTTCCCAACATTGGGTCCTCGGATCGAGAATATGCAATGGGTTTGCCACAGAAAGTGGGCTGCCACTGTCACATCTCGGGAGGAGTGCCGCAACTGAGTCCTCGGGAATAGTCGCCAGAGTCGACAGTTTTCCAGATCATATTCCATCATCTGCCCCAAATGGACAGGACAGAATATTACCAAGAAAACCTCGTCTGGATGTGGAGTTTTCATGTATACTTCGTCTGGCCAAATGCCAAACAAGTCACACTACTTTCCACGCTAATCATATGTGTATGCTCAAGCCTTGGTATTGGGCTTTTCTCTCATGAATCCAACCCACCCTGCAAACAGAAAATCCAGCAGCAGAACAGCACAACAATATCCAGTATGACAATAATAAATGAAATGCAATGCAATGCCATAAAGAGCTGTAAGTACAGTAAAGTAAATAAGACAATAAATACAGTAATATACAACAAAGCAAAGCACCATAAAAACAAACACCCAGAGAAAACAGACAAGCGCTAGGATTGACTCGCTAAAGGGGATGGACCAGCAAGAGGTCAACCAGAGTCCCCAGCAGAGTCGCCAGCTGTCGCTCCCAAAAGATTCGCATCCAACGGTACAAACGCGAGAGTGGCGCAAAAGACACAGAGTCGCCAGCAAAGTGTATTTATCCCAAGAGAGGGAAAGGAAACACTGCGTAAACCTGAAAGAAGGAAAGAGCATGGTCTCACGACCAAGAGAACGGGTACGGGAGTCGGTTACACGAAGGGAAGGTGTTAGCACCCAACACGTCCATCGTACTCGATGGGATCCACGCTTGTTGTCTGCATCAAAGGGTGTCGTCATCTGGAGCTCCACTGCTACTGGATCGGCGAAGAAACGAGAACGGAAAGAACGGAGAAACGAAGAAGAAAAAGAAGTGACTCGATAGGACAATAACGTTGTCCTAGGCCTACGTACTCCCTCAGTGCAATGGGAAAGTCAGAGTCAACGTAGTTCGGACGGGAACTGTGGGGGAAGGTTGCTCGCCAAGACAATCGCTGTCTTGTGCCTACGTATCCTCAATCGGACGAGAGAGAGGAATCAGAGCTGACGTAGTTCGTGGGTACGACCACGGGTAGGTAAGTGTTTTTTACGTGAGCGACGAGCTCTTTTCTGAAAAAAAGAAGTTTGAAACCCAACAATCCCGGAGGATAAAAAGATTTGAATTGGTTTGGTGTTTTTTAGACAGAAGTGTTTCGAGTTAGTTCGTAACTTACATTGCACCAAAGTCTACCATGCGGGAACGAGTGAGTCGCATGATCGCCCCCGAATGAGACATATGCTAAACACCCTAGAAGAAGAGAGGAGACCCCTCGTTCTTCACTTCCTACACTTAAGGCTCGAGCGCAATATACGTTATATTTCATTAAGTGTGTTCAAGAAGTTTGAGATGAGAAGAGAAGCGACACAAAAGGAAACTCTACAGGGAAACTAAGAGTCCTAATGTTATCATGCATGGATGTCCTATGGTTAGTGAGGTTTAGGAGAGACGACTGCCTAGCCTAATGCTAATCCTACTCCAAGCTTAATCAAAAATTAAGTTGGACTAGGTAGCTCTAAAGGGAGAGAATCCAAGACTTAAACAAGTCTTGCGACTTGAGGGATGAAAAGAGTGGAAGAGAAAGAGGAGAAAGAGAAGTGAAACACAAGTGGCCTAAGCTCACTTCAAACACAAGTATGAAAGTTAAAAGGTAAAGGAAGAAAGTAAAATGTGGAAGCATATCCACATTCAAACAACTTACCATTTGCCCCTGAAAATGTTAGAAGTATTCACATATGACAAAATGAAACTCAAACAAGCATAAGGCCATAAAGAAACAAGTTCTAAAGTAAATCAAACATCAAGTTCATAACCTAATGGTCCTACTGACCTCTACTATTAATCATGCACAATTAGTCAAAAAGAAAAGGGAGAAGTCACTCAAGTACCATTCAAGTCATTAAAGAAGGAGTGAGATGAAAAGAAGTGATCATATAAAGCAACCAAGTCAAAATTTCACAAAGTAAACCAAGTCCAGAAGTGACACAATCCTAAATATGTGCCTAAACATGATCTTCAAACAACATTCAAGTCACACAAACACTTTCACAATCAATTAGGAAGCAAAGAAGAAGTGAAGTGAAGTGAAGTGAAACATGATTCATACTTGTGAAACAAATGACTTAAAGTGAAAGGCAAACATCAAACATGCAAAGATGAGATTCAAATATCACAACCAGAAGTCAATTAACATGCTATCAATCCTCAAACAAGACCTAAAATTGTGGCACAAGTGCCTTCATGATCAAGCAAACCAAACATGAAGCATATATTCACAAATTGGACAAGTTAAAGCTCATGCTTCAAAGAAATAACAAACATGCCTCAAAAATTATGTCATTCAGTATTCAAGCATCTCAAACATGTATAATTGACATATCAAATCGACAAGCAATGAATCAGAACCAAAGTCAATCAACAATTAGGTCAAAGCATCAATAGGATTTCATACATTCATGCTCAAAGCAACACATCAAAAGTCATCCAAAAAGGACCTAAAAATCATACCAAAAATCTCAAACATACTTCAACATGTTATGAACACAACTCAAAAAGAATCAGGATCAAATCACTTTCCAAATGAGAGAAATAAAAAATGCAACATGAAGTATGCAATATGAAGTGTAAATGAGACAAATTAATTTGGAAAATTAATATTTAATGCAAATTTAATGCAAAAATAATAAAATAAAATGTGAAAAATTAATTTTAATAATGAGAAGGGATGATGAATTTTTTTGGAATTTTTTAGCACATGCAAGTATTTTTAACAATTAATTATGAAATGGTATGAAAATAGAAAATAAAAAGAAAATGAAATGAAGGTAGGGGTGCAAAGAGAAATCCAAACGCGTGCAAAAGATCATGGGCTCAGAAACGGGGGTGTAAACAGTAGAAAAGGCCCAAATGCCTTCCAACATTCAGAATCAGCGAACGGCTCAGATTAAGTCAAACATAAAAAGTCTCCAGATCCACAGGCTCATGCTCTCAGTCAAACAAGGTAAAGTCAACAATCCAATGGTCCACATTCAAATGCACTAATTAAATGAAATCAAACGGTCATGAATTAATCAGATCCACTAAACCCTAATCAATTTAATTAACAACACATAACCAAGATCCAACGCACGTGAATTAAACTGGAAAATTAATCACAATCCAACGCATGAGATTCAAACTGGAAAACCACAAACCCTAATTAAACCCTCACCGGCCGGAGAAGCGCCGGTCATCTTCTCCGGCCACTCTCCGGTCACCAAACTTCAAACCATAACCAAAAACAACAAATCATACATCAAAATGTTCAGCAACTCACGTAGATCACAAATATGCCACTCAAAATCATTTAGCATGCGTATATTTCAAGAATCGAACGAAACAAGTTTGGATCTGAAAATTTCAGATCTAAATTTCAGCCATGATTCACGTTGAAAATCAAAACCAAACACATATATGAGCTCAGCACATCAAGATGAACATTAAACACACAACAAAAATCAATTCTAGATCTATGAATTTGAAGCTCACCTGAGATTTGCAGAAATGGAAATACGTCAAGAAACTCCAAGATAAGCTGCAGATCAACTCTTTCAACCGTCTAATTGCAAAATAAATGCAATTAGACCTTCAAACTAGCCTGAATCCTTGAATCCGAAAGTTGAAGCTCTGAACTCAACTTGATGAATTCCTTGCTTAAACCTCAAAACAGTGGTGGATTTCTCTTCCTTGTGCTTCACTGATCCTAAACCAACCAAGAAAAATGGAGGAACCTTGAAGGATTGGGAGAATCGAAGGAGAGAAACTTGAGAGCAAAACTTTGACAAGTGATGAAAATGAATAGTAGCTGCTGAGAAATTCGTGTGAGTTAGCTTATATAGTGTGCCAATGCTACTGTTTAGGGTTTTAATCTTCAAGGACTTGAGAGCAATGAGTTTTGGGTTGTTTTGCAAATTTGCAAGTTTGTGCACATGAGGTATTTGGCTCGTGCATTCTTCATGAAAAGTGCATGATTGTTTTCCTTTTGATACAAGGACCACCTTTGGATTGATCTTGGGGCTGGAGAGTAACTGAATTATGAATTCCAAGTGAACTTGCAAAATTGCATAATGATGAATTATGACTATGTAATCCACGGATTCATTCAATTCTTAGCTCAAAATGATGCTAAGTGAGGTGCAATGGAGTGTGGTGAGGTGAACTAAACAATTAGAAGCCATATTGGTGAGTTAAAATGCATCTTGCAAGTTATGTCAAATTGGTATGCATGGTGGAACACCAAATGCCCTCTAACTTCAAATGCCCATAACTCTTGATCCAAAAATGATATGATCATGATCCACCCCTCTTTGGAAAGAGGATAAAGAGATCTACAACTTTGGTGTTGGGCAAAAATTCGTTTGAAGCATTTTTGATCATGAAAAGTTTGGTTAAAGTTGGTTGAAAATATGCCAAAAATAGTAACTTGAAATTACAAGTCACTTTCCCAATTTAGCAACTTTTTACCAAAGCTTGATTCTTGCAAATTGTGATCATGAAAGCCTTCCATAGACCAAATAAAGGTCTCTTGACTTGATTACCATGATGAGGACCTCTCAAAACCTTAGTTTGACTTTTCAGTTGACCAGTTTGACTGATTACTTCATCTGTAAGCTACTGAATCATCTGAGGTCTTCAATGGTGAATTTTTGGCTCAAAATCCCTCCTTAGACTTGTTTTGACATATGGAGAACCTTGGTGAAAGGTTTGAATCAACTCCTTGAGCTTAGGACCCTTAACCATAAAACCCTAGTTTTGGTCATCAGTGTAAGGACACCAACCCTTGATATAACCACTTGGAGAATCCCTCATTGAAATACCCTTGGGCCACCATATAAGGATGTGAGAAGCTTATGGAGCTCATAAGAAGCTTTTGCCCTTGAGTTGAACCAAATACCTCGATCCCATGCTAAGAACCAAATGCTATGCACAATGCAAATGCAAGAAATGAAAAGAAACCTAAGTCAGTTATCTAAAAACAACAAGGCAAATTTTGAGGTGTTACAATCTGCTGCAGCACCATCTTCATTATTGACAACAGCCAATTGGTGCTCCCCCTCTAAAACATGAACCAGCATCACAGTTGTTCAGTAGCTCACAATGTGCAGCACTTTTCTCCCCTTTGATGTCTGCTTGGCTACACTCTTCAAATGCCATGATATCTTCACTAGTTCCACTTTTCAACTAAACACCTTTTAGCAGCATCAATTTATCTCCCCCTTAATATTTGCATCACATTAGCAGCATATGGCAATAACACTCTTGACTATCTTGGCTAATTCCTCCCCCTTTTTAGCCACAATTAGGAAAACTTTAGTTAGAAGCCCCATTAACTATAGTCAGTATACCCTAGCTCTCATTGTTAGCCTCACAGTTAGCAACCAGGCACAACAAATCATAGAAGAAGACTAAAAACAAAACTAGTGCATATAACAGCACAAAGTTCAAATTACATAACCATCACAGCAAAAACACAAAAAAAACAGAAACTACTATCTAAAAACAGAAGATGGAGGTTAGTCTTCTTCTGAACTTGCTTCATCTACACTATCTTATCCTTCATCTTCAGCATGATCATCTTGTTCCAAACTTTGGATCATCTTCTCAATCTTTTCTTTTCTAGTCAGACTGGTATAAATCACAACATTCAAGTCTTTGAGGGTTGCCTTCAGCTCTGCTAGCAAATCAGCCTAGGAAGTTTTCTTCTTGATACCTGCATTTGATGTTGACACAATGTCTGGAACATGACTCCCAATAAGTAACTTTGGATGTATAGATAAGGTAGATTCCCTCTTGCAGGCTGTGTCTGAACTTGTTAAGATGCCTGGATGTTGTTTCATCATAACTCCACAGATGAGCGAAGGAAATGCTATAGGCAGTTTGATATCATTAGTGGTGGCATGTCTCGCAGTCTGCTCAAACACATATGCTCCATAGTCAAATTTCTTCTTAGTACCCACAGCATAAATAAACCTCCCTAGTCCCACAGCTGTTGTGGTTTTATGATTGGTAGGCACCCAATTTGCGGCTCCAATTCTGTGTAAGATAGCATACTTAACACTAAGTTTTTTAGTTGGCAGTTTCCCTTTCAAGGGCCACACCTTAACTTGACCAGCAGTTATTTCCTTGCAGAAATCATTATCAGTGGCTTCTAGCTCAGCAAATTCTTCATCTTTTCTTCCTAGATACTTGTTTATAACCTCAGGAGAGAATTCAACACATTTTCCTCTCACAAACACTTTCATGTAGTCCACACTGCTTTTGTCTGAAATCTTCACAGGAATATTGACCACAAATTCCTTAACCAGGCTGTCATAGCACTCGGAGAACCCATGAACCATCTTCATCAGTCCAGCAGCCTTAATCACCTCTATGACTTCTTTAATCTCCATAATCTCTTTCCCAAACTCTCTTTCAAAAGCAAGTCTTCTTTGACAGATGAACTTCCACATCGACGCACTGCTTGCATAATGGAATGAAATGTTATCAACCGGAACCTCAGGTATCTTGTCAGCAATTCTCTTCAAGATTGACTTTCTGACAGGAGTGATGTCTTGAACATCATCCTCAACATCATACTCTGATTTAGATTCTTCCATTAGCTTCCTTTTTCTGGGATTCACATCAACCTTACTCCATGCTTTTGTTGGCCCAACAACAGTCTTTTTCCTCTTCTCATCAGAAGCTTTCTTTGACGACGATTCAACCATCTTTCCTTTTCTTGTTCTTAGTCTCTTGGACAGACTAGGCACTGCTCTTCCAATGACTTCATCATCAGATAAGTCATCAACATCAATTACATCAGTAGTCTCAGCATCCCTACTAAGCGATGTTCTAACCTCCTCTTCAACATCTGCTTCACCATGAATATCATCTTTTCCACCAACAGAAGTGGGTTCAGCAGATGTCCTAACATTCTCCTCAACATTTGTTTCTTCATGCATGTCTTCACTCTGATCAGCATCTTCAATAGCTGTCATTGCAAGTTGTTGAAGACTTGACTTACCTTCCTGCATGTTGTCTTTCTCAGCTGGCATCCGATTCAGTGGGATTGAAATTCCTTTGACAGGGATGCCTTTGTCCAGAATCTTTGAGGCAAGATTACCCATCCTATTGTCTACATCAAACTTCTCTTCAATAGTCTGAGACGTATATGATTTCGGCACAGTTTTGTCCCCAAATAACACACTAGTAACAACCTTCTTTGTTTCAGGATTCTTGAAGATAGTAGCAGGTCTCTTAGGAGTTAGTTTAGTAGGTCTCGAAGTACCTGATTCTGGGAGCATCATTTAGATAGGTTCTATATTCAAAGCTTCTTCTGCAAATCCCTTTTCTGAAGAAACCCTAGCCTTATCTCGCGAAGAGCTTTGAGCGATAGATTTCTTTGATGGAGACGACGTCTGGTTTGACATGGTTCCCTTGAGGCAGTATGAGTTCAGATGATTCTTCTTGTTGAAGGAGACGAACGGACGAAAGATATGCTCTTTGATGACCCGTGATCTTGCTATAATAGGAAACGAGGGTCTGAGGTAAGGCGCCAGATTTTGTGTACTCTTTAAAGACCAATTACTAATTTTCTCCCTCCATAAATACTTTCCTTTTAAACATTTAAAAGAATTCACATCAGGACACACTAACTCTGAGTGATCTTTCAGTATCCTGATGTCATAGTCTGATGTTATAACATCAACTTGAACATCATTAGTTGAATTTCCTTCAAGAGAAATCCACTGATAGCAGTTGTATTTGGTTCTGGCACCCTTCATAACAATCTGATTATGCTCATCAGAAACCACACACTCATGGTTAGTGTAGTTTACCTTGTAACCTTCATCACACAACTGGCTTATGCTGATCAAATTTGCACTTAAGCCACTGACAAACAGAACATTGTCAAGTTCAGGTCTACCATCACCTTGCACTTTCCCAACTCCTACAGCAACACCTTTTTCTCCATTGCCAAATATGACCTCATGAGAGGGACAATGACTAAGATCATCAAACATGGATCTACATCCAGACATGTGCTTGGAACACCCACTGTCAAAATACCATGTTCCTTCTTTAGCCTCTTTGTCAGCCAAGTGAGCCAACAAGCACTTCACCTTCTCCTTAGGTACCCATTGTTTAACAACTTTGGGCCTGTGCTCTCTCCATCTGTTTTGAGGTTGAGGGTATCCATGCAGCTTGTAGCAAGAGTACTGCATATGTCCAAACCTTCCACAATAATAGCATTTCACCCTTTCATCTCTGAATCTTCTGCCATGATGAGATTGCTTATGCTGCCATCCATAATGTGGTCTCCTCCTACCATAACTGCCCTGCCATCTATTATGCTGGTATCTTCTCCCATAAGAAGGCTTAGAATGCTGTTTCCTGGATTATCTCCCATGATGGTGTGGTTTTCTTCTTCCATGAGGAACAGCATTGGTGTATCCATATCCATAACCATACCAGTTGTCCTGATGTTGAGACACCTGATGAGACATGTGTTGTTTGAACTGAGCAACTTGCATGCTCTTGTGGTATTGTGGGGGCATATACTGACTAGCTCCTTATGGTTGCTTTCTCTTCTGATATGGACCAGTTTTCTTCTCAATCTTCTTAGGTTGTGAAACATCAGCTTTCTTAGGGGTAGTATCCTGCTTCTTTGGATGATGTTGAGATGAAAGTTGTGACACTTCCTTCTTTGAACCTGAAGTGCTTTCTTCTGAAGTTCTCTTATCCTCAGCCACATAACCTATCCCAGCTTTGTCTCCAGCAGCTTTTTCTGACTGAAGAATCTTGTCAAGTGTGTTTGTACCACAGCTCAGCATCCTAACAGACTTGGTCATTTAATCAAGATGAGCTCTAACTAGCACCACTTCATTTTCCAGATCAGTCTTTTCATTCTCTAGCTGAGCAATTTGTTGTTTGTGGCACTTGTTTTCTTGAAAAATCTCAGCACTTTTTAAACACAGCTCTTGATAGGTAGAAGCTAACTCCTCATAAGTTACTTCTCCATCACTAGAATCATCATCAGAAACCACAGCTCCTGTTAAAGCTCTCACATGGTTTGCTGACTCGCCTTCACTTTCACTATCAAAGTCAGACCAGGAAACTGTCATGCCCTTCTTCTGCTTTTTCAAGAAGGTGGGACATTCTTTCTTGACATGTCCATACCCTTCACACTCAAAGCACTGACCTCCTTTATCTTGGGTAGTTTTCTCTTCATCCTTCTTGCTGGTGTCAGAAGTCATGTTCTTGACATTAGGCCTGGAGTTATTATTCATTCACTTGAATACTTTGGTGAACTGTCTTCCAAACATCACTATGGCCTGAGATAGATAATCCTGCGATTCAGAACTCTTTCCTTTTTCTTCTGCATCATTTGACACCAAAGCTATACTTTTTGGCTTCTTTTCTGGTTCTTCCTCATTCAACCCAAGCTCAAAAGTTTGAAGAGATCCAATGAGCTCATCTACTCTCATCTTGCTAATGTCTTGTGATTCTTCAATGGCAGTAACCTTCATCTTATACTTCTTAGGTAGGGACCTAAGGATCTTCCTCACAAGCTTTTCATCTGACATCTTCTCTCCAAGAGCACTAGATGCATTGGCCAGCTCAAGAATACTCATGTGGAAATCATGAATAGTCTCATCTTCCTTCATCTTCAGGCTTTCAAATTTTGATGTTAAAATCTGAAGTCTTCACATCTTGACTCTAGATGTTCCTTCATGAGTAGCCTGCAAGATATCCCATGCTTGCTTAGCAACTTCACAGGTATTGATTAAACTGAAGATATTCTTATCCACTCCATTGAAGATGGCATTTAGGGCTTTGGAATTTCCAAGTGCAAGCTCGTCTTCCTCCTTGGTCCACTCTTCTTCAGGCTTTGGCTTAGAGGTGCCTTCTTTATCTTTACCAGCATCATCCTTCTCACATACAACAGGTGCTTTCCACTCTTTAATAACAGCCTTCCAAGCCCTACTGTCCAAGGATTTTAAGAAGGTGGTCATCCTTGGCTTCCAATAGTCATAATTGGATCCATCCAAAATAGGGGGTCTGTTGACGAATCCTCCAACTTCTTTGTCCATCTTTACACCAGAAAGTAACTTCCCTAGATCTCACCCAGAGACAGACAGGATGCCTGCTCTGATACCAATTGAAATTCTGGTATCAGACGTGTGATGTTAAGGTGTGATGTCACAACAACACACTCTGCACAATGGACAACAATAATAGTAAAATAACACCAAGAATTGTTGACCCAGTTCGGTTACAAACAACCTACTCTGGGGGCTACCAAGCCAGGGATGGAATTCACTACTTGTAGATATAATTTACAGACTCAACAACCCGTTGACAATCTCCTAAACTTATACTCTACTAATGACTTCCTACCTAAGAAACCACTTAGGTATGAGAACACCACTCAATCCCTTACAAACTCTCAAAGAAACCACTTTGAGTACCCTTGATCTTACTTCACAGCTTCGATCAAGCAACCACTCTCTATTGCTTCACAGCTTCTAGAGAGGACAAAAATACAACACTTATTCAAACCCTAGAATAGTGTAAATACAAGCATTCTAAACAAACTCTAGACACTAAGCCTCCAGCTCCTGATCTTCTGAATGTTTTCTGTCCCTTTTTCCTTTGGTCTTGTGCGCTTTATATAGCTCCTTGAATTGGTCTTGGACTTACTACAATATCTCCCAGATTTGTTATTTAAAACTGAATATTTAAAACAGATTTTCTCCTAAAATCTTTTTAAATCTTCAACCTTTTAAATCTCCTACAAATCTGTAACAGATCTCCTATGCAGTAGCAAATATCTATCCCAAGATATTCACATCCAATGAGACAGCTTTCTCTCCACAATTCCAGCTAATACGAAACCCTAACAAACTCACAACCTGCTGTTGCTAATTCTGCAGATCGGATGTTACAACATCACCTGTGTGACATCAGACATCCAACTTCAGCAATAATTACTTAACACAGCCCAGTGTTAAGACTTCACTGTTGCAACATCAGCACCTTGACATCAACATTGAATATACTTTGTTTTAGCAAAATTCCAGCCAATCCAGGAACTAACATGGTACATGGGTTTAAACCGTGCCACGATCAGCACATTCAGAGATCTTGGCACTGCCTTCATCCAACAATACAAATACAATTTGGACATGGCACCCGACAGAGATTAACTCAGATCGATGTCGCAAAAGGACAAGGAAACCTTTAAGGAGTATGCTCAAAGGTGGCATGAGATTGCCGCTCAAATTTGTCCACCTCTTGAGGAAAAAGAGATGACAAAGATCTTCTTAAAAACCTTAAGCTCATTTTACTATGACCGAATGGTTGCCAGTGCACCCAGTGATTTCACCGAGATGGCGGGCATGGGCGTACGTCTTGAGGAAGCCGTCCGAGAAGGACGTTTGGCAAAAGACACTGGATCGACGAACGGTACTAAAAAAATACGGTAGTGCTCTCCCTAAGAAAAAAGAGCAAGATATTGGGAATATCTCTCTCGGAAAGCAAAGGCGACGTTATCAACCGGTAGCAGTTGTAATTCCTGCTATCAGCACTGCGCCTATTCCTACGTATCAACCTCAGGTTGCGCAGAGCCAACCTAATCAGCAAAGGACACAACAGCCTCTTCAGCAGGCTCGTCCTCCATATAACAACAACCGTACAACACGACCATCAGGGTTTGATCCTATACCCATGTTGTACGCAAAATTCCAATGTCATTCAAAACCACGACATTCGTGCGATGAATGCCAACTTGGTGGCGATGCACTCAAGGCAAAGCCAGTATCATGATCTGCCGCGGCACGATTACAGTTCCTGTCTGACTTGCTCGGTAAACAAACAGGGATGCTCTTTCATACAAGAGGCCCTCCAGCGTCAGATGGATCTTGGATGGATCCAAGACTACCACGATAGGAACCCTTATCAGATCAACATGGTTCAGATCTTCGATATTCGCGTGATGAATACCAACCTGGTAGAGTTACATACTGAGCAGGTCCGACTCGGATTCTTAATATCACATGACTATCAAAGCTGTAAAGCGGGTTGCGAAAACAATTGAGGTTGTACCCTTGTCTAGGAGGCACTTCAGCACTTGTTAAATCATTGGTGGATGCCAATCTACATGGATGAAGATACTCAGCAAATTAGTATCAATAACAGGAATCCTACTCGGCGTCAAAGTCAGGATGTCCGATCAGTGGAAGCTAACCTAGTGAGGTTACATTGTATTCAAAGTGGGCGTGGCCAGGAGCCACCACACAACTATGATTGTTGTAGCGTCTGTTCGGAAAGTAACCAAGGGTGTTACCTTGTGAGAGCAGCTCTTCAGGGTTAGGTGGATCGTGGAGAGATTCGTCCATATGCGGGTTCTAGACCCATCAACTGGACGCCAAATTACCTTGCCAATCAAATTGAGGACGTTGTCACAATCTCTGGTCATCACTAGACCAGGGATGTTTTTGCCATTATCCCTCTACTTGACGAATCTAAAGATCCCAACTGGGAACGGATCGAGATTACTTATGATGGTCAGAAAAATCAAAAGGTTCTCGTAGTCATCTATCTGCCGGGACCAACACCGTATGAATCAACTAAGGCTATCCCTTACAAATATGGTGCAACAACAATTGAAAATGGAAATGAAATTCCATTACCCTCCGTCGTGAATATTGCAGACATCAGTCGTGTAACACGGAGTGGTAGAATCTTCAACTGAGGAGTCGGAGAACCTAACAAGGAAAAGGAACTTCAGACAGAAGCTCCCAATCAACCAGTCGGTCATTCTAGTAATCCGACCTTTCAAAAAATAATGATGAGATGCTGAAGCTCATCCAAAGGAGTGAATACAACATTGTCGATCAACTGTTACAAACTCCTTCAAAGATCTCGGTATGATCATTATTACTCAGTTCAGAAGCCCACAGGGAGGCTCTACAGCAAGTCTTGGAGCAAGCCTTTGTGGAACAGAATGTGTCAATACGACAGTTCGATAATATTGTCTCTAACATCACTTCCTGCAACAATTTGGGATTTAGTGATGAGGAATTACCCGAAGAGGGTCGCCGTCATAACATGACGCTCAACATTACAGTTAACTGCCAGGACGATGCTTTAGCCAGCGTACTGGTAGACACAGGGTCAGCCCTGAATGTTATGCCGAAGTCCACTTTGATGCAATTATCATTCAAAGGCCCTCCGATGAGAATCAGCGAGGTCGTCATCAAAGCGTTCGACGGATCCAGAAAAACAGTTATCGGCGAAGTTGATCTTCCCATAACTATTGGTCCTCACACTTTCCAAGTCACTTTCCAGGTCATGGACATCCGGGCAACATACAGTTGTTTATTAGGAAGACCTTGGATACACCAGGCTGGGGCGGTCACTTCAACCCTCCACCAAAAGCTAAAGTTCGTTCAGAACGATCAACTTGTCACAGTCTGTGGAGAACAGGCCTTGCTCGTGAGTAACTTATCGTTATCTACTTGTGTAGAACCCGGGGAGGTTATTGGAACGCAGTTCCAAGCACTGTCGGTAAGCAAGAATAATCAATCCCAAGGAGGAACCTCAATTGCCTCATACAAAGATGCTATCAAAGCGGTCGATAGTAACGATACAACCGGATGGGGACAACTTGTCATTCCTATTGACAATAAAACAAAGAAGGGTCTTGGTTTTTCTGCAACCTGTACCCGGACAGCTGCCAACGATGAAAGTCTTCATCCCCTTCAAAACTTCTTCCACAGTGGAGGTTTCCTTCACCCAGTGTCTCAAGCAGTACATGCTATCAATGAGGAAGATCCCTCTGACACAGATGAAGAATGGAAGTCCTACCTTAACGAGGACGGTTATATGTCTCAGGAAGAGGTGCCTATGCCATTTTGCTATCCCGCACAGAGTCTGAGATTTATACCACGGTCAGACGTCGAAATGATATATGGAGATTGTGATCCGGAAGGATGTCGTGCTCCGCCAAATTCATTAGAGGAGGACACTCTGATGAAAGACAACTTTGACCACAACTACTATGGCCCAATGGATGGTCTGCCAAGGTGGCAACCTTACCCAGGAGACTTGGGGCCTGAAATTCAGCCGAGTAATGAAACTCAGCTGAGTCTCATTGAACAGAATACCTATGTCCCCACCATGTCATGGGATCAACACTCAGGTCATTCAGAAACTACTCAACATGAAGATGAATTCGCAACGTTTGCAGGACTTGAATTCATCAACTATGCTTTTCCGAAGGTCAATGTCATCGAGAGAAATGACTCCTCCAGTTCCAAAGAAGTTTGGGACACCTTGGGACAACCGAGTGGAAAATACGACTATATGGTCAGGTACACTGCTCCCGAAAGCTCTCGTATCAGGCTCGAAGTAGCCAGCCTACTGGATGGGGAGATACAGCTGAGAGTACAAATGCTATGCAAAATGCAACTGAGGAATTCTCCTACGACAATTCTGCCTGGGAGACAGATTCTAATGATCCTGCTCCACCAGAAATCAGCGTTATTTCTGAAGACAAATCAAGGAAGGTGTTAGACTTTGTGATTCACCGAGGAGTTCGCCGCCAATGGGTTGCCGTCGAGGTTCCGGAGGTCGTTCATCAGTCAAAGTAATCGCCATCTTTTAACCTTTCACCCTGCCCAGGTGAAACGGATGTTTTGATAGGGCTCTCTTTCTGTAAATTTTCCCTCTTCGCTTCGCCCAAAGCGACAGAGTTTTGTTTTATAGGGCTGTAGTTTCGAGAATCGACTTGTTCATTAATAAAATAACGTCGTTCTGTAATTTCCACATTAATTGTTGTTTTCTCTTTTCATTTTTTCAGAAAATGGTAATCCTAAAAAATAATTAAAAATAAAAACAAGCAGTAAAATAAAACACTGCACACACTTGCATTTTCTATATCTCTTCTAAACACGAATCATCACGTCATGCAGATTGCTTGTTTTAAACCCCGTTGAAACATACGATCTGATGCCTTCTCCCAACTTTGAGTTCCCGGTATTTGGGGCTGAAGAAGAAGTTGACAACGAAATTCCAGAAGAGATCTCCCGACTACTCAGACAAGACGAAAGGTCCATTGAACCTCACAAAGAACCGTTGGAAACGGTAAACTTGGGTTCAGAACAAGAGAGAAAAGAAATCAGGATTGGGGTACTGCTCAGTCCAACTGCCAAAGAGAGTTTGATAAAGCTTCTCAAAGAATTCCCTGATGTATTCGCTTGGTCCTATCAGGATATGCCAGGGTTGGATACCAGCATCGTGGAACATCATTTACCATTGAGATCGGAATGTCCGCCAGTAAAGCAGAGGTTGAGACGGACTCACCCGGACATAGCCATCAAAATCAAAGAGGAGGTACAGAAACAGATCGACGCAGGTTTCCTTGCTACGTCTGAATATCCTCAATGGTTAGCCAACATCGTACCCGTTCCCAAAAAGGACGGAAAGGTCAGAATGTGTGTCGACTATAGGGATCTAAACAAGGCTAGTCCAAAGGACGACTTTCCTTTACCACACATTGACATGCTGGTAGACAGTACAGGAAAGTTCAAAGTCTACTCCTTCATGGATGGATTCTCGGGCTATAACCAGATCAAAATGGCACCGAAAGACATGGAGAAAACTTCATTCATTACCCCATGGGGTACCTTTTGTTACAAGGTAATGCCGTTCGGTTTGAAGAATGCTGGGGCAACCTATCAAAGGGCCATGACTACTCTGTTTCATGACATGATACACAAAGAGATAGAGGTATATGTCGATGACATGATTGCAAAATCTAAGACAGAAGAGGAGCATGTGGCCCACCTGTCAAAATTGTTCGAGCGTTTGCGAAAGTACAAACTCCACTTGAATCCCAACAAGTGCACGTTCGGTGTCCGTTCAGGGAAACTCTTAGGGTTCATCATCAGCCAGAAAGGAATTGAGGTTGATCCTGACAAGGTCAAGGCCATTCAAGAAATGCCTTCTCCGAAAACTGAAAAACAAGTCAGAGGATTCCTGGGACGTTTGAACTACATCTCCAGATTCATATTCCTTATGACCGCCACGTGTGCGCCGATTTTCAAATTACTCAAAAAGAATCAGGATTGCGTTTGGTCAGAAGATTGCCAAACCGCCTTCGACAGTATCAAGGAATATCTGTTGAATCCTCCGATTCTATCACCTCCAGTGGAAGGAAGACCACTGATAATTTACCTCACAGTCCTAGAGGACTCAATGGGGTGTGTACTTGGCCAACAAGACAAAACCAAATGGAAAGAGTCTGCCATCTACTATCTGAGCAAAAAGTTCACCAACTGCGAGACTCGGTACACGATGCTTGAGAAAAGTTGTTGCGCTTTGGTTTGGGCAGCCAAACGTCTTCGCCAATACATGATTCGTCACACTACTTGGTTAATCTCAGAAATGGATCCAATCAAGTATGTTTTCGAAAAGCCTGCTCTTACGGGAAGGATCACCCGTTGGCAGATGATGTTATCAGAATATGACATAGAGTACCACGCTCAGAAAGCCGTTAAGGGAAGTATTTTAGCCGATCATTTGGCGCATCAACCGATTGACAATCAAGAATCAATCGAGTTTGACTTCCCAGACGAAGATGTCATGTATCTAAAAATGAAAGATTGCGATGAACCGCTACCCAGTGAAGGGCCAGAACCAGGTTCCCAGTGGGGACTTATCTTTGACGGAGCAGATAATCATTACGGAAACGGAATTGGGGCAATCATTGTTGGTCAGGGTACCCACATTCCTTTCACTACCAGACTTACGTTCAAATGTACGAACAACGAGGCCGAATACGAAGCTTGTATCATGGGTCTCAAAGAAGCAATTGATTTAAGGATAAAAAACTTGGACGTATCGGCGATTCAGCCTTGGTTATCAATCAGATAAAAGGAGATTGGAACACATACCAATCAGGATTGATTCCTTACAAAGACTACGCAAGAAGGTTGCTACCTTTCTTCAACAGAGTTGAGTTTCATCACATCCCTCGTGAGGAGAATCACATGGCTGATGCATTAGCCACTCTCTCTTCCATGATTAGTGTAGGTCAATGGAACGACCTACCTAAGATCGACATAATGCGCCTTGAACGGCCCGCCTACATCTTCACGATTGAAGCAGTCCTAGACGAAAAACCTTGGTATCATGATATCAAATGCTTCCTTCAGAAACAAGAGTACCCACCTGGGGCACTCAGAAAAGATAGAAAAACCCTCAGAAGACAGGCTAGAAACTTCTTCTTGAGCAGTGATACACTCTATAAGAGGAATTTTGACTTGGTCTTGCTCCGATGCGTAGACAGACCAGAAGCAAACGTGCTTATGAAAGAAATTCATGAAGGATCCTTTGGCACTCATGCCAACGGACACACAATGGCGAGAAAAATTCTCAGAGCAGGGTACTATTGGTTAACCATGGAATCTGACTGCTACAAGTACATGAGGAGGTGTCACAAATGTCAGATATACTCCGACAAAATTCATGTACCGCCATCACATCTCAAAGTTCTCTCTTCCCCATGGCCATTATCGATATGGGGAATCGACATGATTGGCATGATTGAGCCCAAGGCTTCAAACGGACATCGGTTCATCCTAGTAGCCATTGACTACTTCACCAAGTGGGTCGAAGCAGCGTCATTCGCCAATGTAACCCGACAATTGGTGGTCCGATTTATCAAAAACAATATCATCTGCCATTACTGACAATGGATCTAACTTGAACAACAAGATGATGAAAGAGTTGTGCGGAGAGTTTAAGATCGAACATCATAACTCATCTCCCTACCGACCAAAGATGAACGGAGCAGTAGAAGCGGCCAATAAGAACATCAAGAGGATTATTCAAAAGATGGTTGTAACCTACAAAGATTGGCACGAAATGCTACCCTTTGCTCTTCACGGTTATCGTACATCTGTCCGCACTTCAACAGGGGCAGCCCCTTTCTCTCTCTAGTATATGGCATGGAGGCAGTTCTCCCCATAGAAGTAGAGATCCCATCAATCCGGGTATTGATGGAAGCTAAGCTTTCAGAAGCTGAATGGTGTCAAAGTCGACACGACGAATTAAACCTGATCGAAGAAAAGCGAATCACGGCACTATGCCACGGTCAGTTGTATCAGCAGAGAATGAAGAAGGCGTTTGACAAAAAGGTCCGACCTCGTGCTCAAGAAGATACAATCGTTTCTCACTGACTCTCGGGGCAAATGGACCCCGAATTATGATGGCCCCTATGTGCTCACGAAAGCTTTCTCAGGCGGTGCCTTGAGACTTGCAACCATGGACGGAGAGGAATTCGCCTACCCCACGAATGTTGATGTAGTCAAGAAATACTTTGCCTAAACTAAAAAAAACGTCTCGGTGGATTGAAAACCCAAAAAGGCGGTCCAGGCAAAAGTTAGTTACATAAAAAAAAATCATCCCGGTGGATTGGAAACAGCAAAGTACAATCCAGGCAAAAATTAGGGATAATGGCAAGTAACTATGTTCAACAGAGGCAAGTCCCTCAGCAGCAGCAGTTACACCATCTATCGGGGGAAAACTCCAGTCATGGTCATCTTCGACAGAAGCTCAGGATGCCCCGAATTCAAAGTTGGTAGAAGGATAGTGGTCGTTATGTTTCAACGTAGCCCTTTTCCCTGTAAATTACCATTTTCAAACTTTGTATATACTCTTTGGAATCACGCGTTTGGCTGATCTCCATCTTATCAATAAAATTTGAGCCCTTGTGCTTTTGTTTGTAATTCTTATTTGTTTCAGCTTTACAGAATGGCGTTTTAAATGTGATTAACGATTCTTGAAATGAAACAAAAATGAATTTACTTGTTAAAACTTTTTCTGCTTTTTAATAAAGACGACAATTTCTTTTGACTGTTGAACATCAGAAGAACATCGGTCGCTTCTCCAAAAGTAAGCGAACTTCAAAGTGCAGAATCAAAGTACTCCTTCTACGCCCGTGCGCCTGAATGAAGGGATTAATTATGTCAGAGACCTTGTTTCGTCTGACACGCCTCGACCGATTTCTTATCTCCTAAGCCCGACCAACATAGCTCCCAATAGGGACTATCTTTCCTAAGCAAGGTGGAATTGCTATTCTGAACCAGCGGTACTTCTTCGCCTCGCGATGGCCGAGTATCCAGTCATGTTCATTTTTTTAGTTGGTATGTCGCGTCAGTTTTGTCAGCATAAACATACATACATCATGCATTCTATTTGCATTCTCATTCATATCGCATCACTATCACTCCAGTCGGTCTTATCCCTAGTGATAGCTGTCCTCTCGGTCGAGTTGTTAGTTCTTTCCTCGATTAAGAAATGTTGTGATTGAACGATCTCTCCTCCAGTTTATTTCTGGATTAAAGTTGGGTCCTTGACCACTTTGATAACTTGAACCTCTGAAAGACCAGAGAACCTTTACCAAATGTCACTCTTCGCCATTGAAGATGATATCCTTGTTTTCCCGGATTAAAGAAAATCCCGAGAGAAAGCCTCCTAAGTCAGAGATTCGACAATACAGCAGTTTTTCTCCGAAAGAACCGCTGATGAAAAGGTCATCGGCACTTCAAAATTGGATCACATCATATGGCATTTCTCCGAGAAGATCTCCGAGAAAAGTATTATGTAAAGACCCGAACGAAGGCAGTCTCTAAAGAGACTCGTTTTCCCTAGTAGATTCGACAAATGGCGTCTCCAAACAGAGAAGTTTATACACCTCTATAATTCAGACGACTGGGTTCCCCAGCAAGTCTGACATCAAAAAATTTTCCACTTAAATGGCATCTCCCTAGGAAAATTCGGCGAGAAGTTTGAAGGAAAGCCGCTACGAATAGCGTCCCTTGTCAATAAAGTTTATTGACGAAAGAAACTAAGACCAGTTCCTTGGTAGGAAACCAGGATCGAGGGGAAGCTTACATCAGAAACTAAGACCAGTTCCTTGGTAGGAAACCAGGATCGAGGGGAAGTTTACATCAGAAACTAAGACCAGTTCCTTGGTAGGAAACCAGGATCGAGGGGAAGTTTACATCAGAAATTGAGACCAGTTCCTTGGCTGGAAACCAGGATCGAGGGGAAGTTTACCTTTTTTAAGCATCATTGCTTAGAGAAAGAAGATGAATGCGTGAATTACCATTCATAGACGCCATCAAAATTTCGGGTATTCCGATATTTAATCCTCTTGCACCCCGAATGCCCGAATACCTCCGTCATTCACACCTTCGTGTCCAAGAAGATTAAATAGGGGCATCTGTCATACCCCAAATTTTGACCACTTAGATTTTCCATCATTGTGCAAATCATCATCACAATATGGATGTACTTTCATGCCTCATCAATCTCATCGAGGATTGTTGAGCATTCACTACCATCAAGAATTAGGGTTTCAAGCCCTCTCAGAGTTCTTAGGCAAAGGATCAATCAAGGAATGACATGATCTTCAACTTGTCTAACCTCTCAAACATCCACAATGGATCAATAGGACTCCCACTTCAAGGATCAAGCACAAGGCTGCTCCCTTCTAGGTGGATCAAGTCTCAAGATCGACAGTGTCACCAAATTAGGGTTTTGGTCGACCAGGGCCTCCAAATGGAAAATTTTCATCTGGGCACAAGCCAATGATCCAAAACATAACCTAATATACTTCATGGGACCTCATGGACCCAATCATCAAGTCAATTTTGCCTCAGGGGATGCATTCATCAAAAATAAGGAATTAGGGTTTCTTGACCTAATTCACCCCTAAGTAGACTTTTAGGGCAAATCATGAGCCAAGACCTCAAGAGAGGGTTTGAGGGTCTCTAATGAGCTATATTGATCCATTTGGAACAATGGATTAATCCAAGAAGCTTGAGCAACAAGTCTCAATTTTATCTGCACCACAATTAGGGTTTCGCGAGGAAAGTCAACTGTAACTTTGACTTTTGACCAGGACATGCTCCCAAGCCCTAAGACATGATTCAATATACCCTATGACACCCATGGAACATGTCCATCAAGTTTGATTTAGGTCAAGGACATGATTTCATGAAGAATTGCACAGTTTGGAATTCATCTGATAAAAAGTCAACTGTGCACAAAAGTCAACTTTGACTTTTTGAGATTTTTCACCAAAATGGATTTTTAACCCTAAAATGATGTTAATGTATGATTTGAATCATCATTCATCAAGGAAAATCAAAGAAAGTGGGATAACTTGTAAAAGGGGTAACCATAAAAACTTAGAAAAATTTCTAAGTTATGGAAAAAGTGACACTAATGTGCCAACTTTGGAGGACCATAACTCCTAAACCACAAGGCCATTGGTCCCCATTCAAAGCTTGATTTGTAGATCACATTGCCCTCTACAAAAGCTTCAGACTAACCTATGTCCAAATTCCTCATGGATTTTGAGTTATAGAGTGATCAAAATCAAGAAAAGTCACTTTGTTCCAACACTTAGTGAAAATTTCACTAAGTCAGATTTTACCTTACTTTTTGCCAAATGTAGGGGGATTTTTCACTTGGATTCAAAAGAGATAAAAACCAAACATGTTCAAACAGTTGTTGTATCATGTATGGGCTTTCCAAAATGGCCAACAACATTACCAAATTCAATTTAAGTCATGAGATATGACATTGGCAAGTTGCCTTGTTGAAATCTGTCAAGGCAAGGCAGATTTTGCATTTTTGGTCGATTTGCCAAAATCAGCCAAATCCAAATGCTCCTATCCACTTGGACACCTCTGAGGATTGAATCTAAAGGGGACAATCACTGAGCTAAGCCTCCAAAGTCTTTGGAATAAGAAATAGCATGTTGAACCTAGAATGGCCAAAATAGGGACAAGACTCCAATTTTGGATTGGAGCATTCAATGGAAGCATCAAGGTGGCATGGACTGAGCCATTCTCAACTGAATTCAGTCAAGACTTATCCAAGACCAAGGGAACCACAGCCCTGTGCCCTAACCTCTAGTCAATGGCTAGAGGAGACTTGCATTTCCATTGACCAACATTGAACAAACACCTGCTGCAGTTGCCATTCACTGTGGATCCCAAAACAAACTTGCTCTACTATAAATAGAGCTCAATTGTGATCAGTTTGAGTACACTAAAGCCATCAAACAGATGCTTTCCTCAAAATCTCTTCTTTCACTCCAATTTTGCCTTCTAAGGCAAGTCACTATCGGGTTTTGAGTTTGAGAGCTTTTCCAATCAAACCAATCATTCACACACCTCACATACATCATATAGAAGTGATCCAAACACCCACATAACATCTGGAACACAGATTTCACAAAATCACCAGCCAATTGCTCAAGTTCTTGACTGTTTTGCAGTTGAGGTACCATCTTCAGCTCCAAACCATTTTAATCCATTCCAAGCATTCATACACACTCCATGGCACCTAGGGAAGCTATCCAGATCATTGGAACCTAGATGTAACACCTCCAACACAAATCACGATCACCATCTGTAAGTGGTAAGCATGAGCTCTTCTAACTCTATGATCCATGCAATTTTTGCTGCACAATAATTTGGCCATATGTTCATAATCATGCATGGAATGTTTCCCCTCAATTAATTGCATTGTTTGAATCGTGTATCAAAAATCCTAGCCTTCATGCAGAAATTAGGGTTCTTGAGGATTTTTCGTGATTTCTTGTTATATGTTTAATTTAAATGAAATTAAATACCATAGACATGATCGTGAGGTTGAAACGAGTTGATTGGTATGTGGATTGCATGATATGATCAAGTATTCAGTGAGATTGGAGAGAAAATACAAATCTGGGCAAACCCAGAACACGCGCGTGTTCTTGGCGCCATTTTTTGAATATTTGAATTTTGTGATTTTATTTAATTTATTCAAAAATTAATTTCTCTCTGAGTTTTAATGATTTTGAGTTGATTCTTTTTTTAATAATTCACAAAAATGTTAAAATATTTTATTTTCCCAAAAAAATCCCAAAAATATTATTTATTTTATATAATTGATATTTTTGCAAAGAATTAATGTTTTTAATTGTTTTTGACATTTAAAATATTTTTTCCACCTTGATTTTGCAACTTTTAATGCTTTCTAATTATTTTGTAGGTCAATACTTAATTTTTGAAGCATTAATCCAAGATCACAATTTGTTTTTCATATGTTAAACAATTTTGATCATTTTAATTGAATTTTTATTCAATTAAAACACATTTTGAAAACAAATTAGGGTTTTTGGATTAATTCAACTCTCATAAATAGTTTTCAAAACACTTTTGGGCCTCTATTAGAGTGTAAGACCCAACCCACTTGTACAGAAAACTTTTGGGCCTCTAATAGAGTGTAAGACCCAATCCTTTTTTTTTTACCAAATCATTTTTGGGCCTCAGTGTATTGTATAAGTCCCGATACCGTCAAAAACAAACGGCGCGGCCGTCGCCTTTTGAAAATTAACCATTTGGGCCTCTCCTCGAGCTATAAGACCCATTCAAAACTTTTGGGCCTCTAATAGAGTGTAAGACCCGTCCCCTTTTAACCAAAATCAACTTTGGGCCTCACTTATTGTATAAGTCCCTCTGCGTTAAAAGAAAACCTCGGTGCGATCGCCATTTTAAACGGAAAAATCAATTGGGCCTACCCTCGTGTTATAAGCCCCACTCTTTTTCTTTAAACCTTTTGGGCCTCTTGAGAAAGTGTAAGATCCATCCCTTTGTACAGAAAACCTTTTTGGGCCTCAGTCACTTGTATAAGTCCCTCTGTACAAATTCAAACAGTGCGCTCACTGATAAAACCCTGGGCCTCTCCTTGAGCTGTAAGCCCCAAATCTTTCTTTTTAAATCACTTTCTCCTTTGATTTTGAAATATACTGTTGTTTTCAATATTTCTTTGTTGAACAACTAACCAAACAGCGTGGAAGCTCTACAACCGAGTAAGTGGTTATTGCTTTCATTTACCGCTTTCATATACATATAACTGTATTGTGGGGCTGTTTCACTGTAACTCTTCTTTCATAAACTCATATCAATTGTGTAATAATAGTATAGATATTTCGAGTTTCCCCGGCAACTACGTCTAGAACTAGGTGACGCCGTTTCGTTTATTCGTAGAAATAGACAACTAGATCCCCAATAGGATCACCAGATACAGTCTTCTCTTCGGATGTCCTCATTAGGAATTGTCAAGAAACTCTACTCCCAGAGATGAATGTATTCTCCGTGAATGGCATCTTTGAGTTTCTTCCAAATTCTCAAACTTTCCTGACTTGATCTATTCCTTGTGAATAGCTTGCCTTGAATTTCTCGGGGTTTGGGGACCCACGGGCTTCTTAAAAGCATCAGCCTCCTCTTGGGCATCATACAAGGACCCACATGCTTCCTAAAAGCAACCCCGCCTCATCTTGGGCTTAGTACAAGGACCCTACGGCTTCTTAGAAGTATTCACAGCCTCCTCTTAGGCTTCGTATAATGATCTCTTCCTCCGGGAATAATAGCCTCCTCTTGGGCTTCGTACAAGGACCCGTCGGCTTCCTAAAAGTTTCCAGCCTCCTCTTGGCCTTCGTACAAATTGTCCCGACGACCTCCTAGAGGTATAGGAACAGAACTTAATCATCTGCATAGAACAATCCTTTCATAGAGTCTACTACTGTTTCTCAAAGCATATTACAAAAGATGAAACTCTAGACTTGGACAGTCTAATACCCTTGAGTCTCAAAGACATTCTCAAGTGACCCCTTCGTTAAATAGGAAGAAAACCCATAGACTCGGACAGTCTCAATACCCTTCGGATTTCCCAATTCCTTAAAGAACATGAATAGCCCGGATCCTCGAATCAAATCTTCGAGTACAGTGTTGCTCATATAAGAACTGATTTTCTCTTTAAATCAGTATATTGGACATGTCACTTAACTGAACAGTCGTCATAGCCTCCTCTTAGGCTTTGTATAATGATCCTTCTCCAGTGAAGTTAGCCTCCTCTTGGGCTTGGTACAATGATTCTCCCCAGCGAAGTCAAACAACGTTTAGCCTCTCTCTCGGGCTTTGTATGAGACACATAAAGAGTCTCCCTCGTTGAGTTAATCACCCCTTTCGCCTCCATCTCGGGCTTTATACGAGATACAAAAAGGTTCTTATTGAGCCAAACAAATTTTCGCCTCCATTTCGGGCTTCGTACGAGATACAAAAAACTCTCTTGTTGAGTCAAATATCCTCCATCTCGGGCTTTATACGAGATACCAAAAGATTCCCTTGTTGAGTCAAAACCTTTTAGCCTCTCTCTCGGGCTTTGTACGAGACACATATTAGCCTCCTCTTAGGCTTTGTATAAGAAAACCACTGGTTGGTCTAATCAACCTTTTAGCATCAAAGTTGTGCCTCGTTCACAGTACACAAACATCAACAACTCTTTCCCCTTCATCTAATTACTGTAAGTGGCAAGCCTCTGGATCATCTACATCCATGCCACTGTCCCTCTTTTAGTATGAGAAATTCCTAAGGAAAGATGGCATTGCTCTAAACTGAGTTAAAGTTTTCTCCTTCAGGTTAAAATCCCCTATAAAGGAAATTATGGCATTGCTAGGATCCGCGTATCCCGGTTAAATTAATTCTCCTTTATAACCAGTCACCTAACAGTTGTGACAGACAAACCCTTCTTTAGAGATGACAAATTCTCTCTAAAGTCAACACCCTTTTAGCTTCACATCTTGGGCTTTGAACAAGATACCAACTACCTTCAGCTTCACATCTTGGGCTTTGAATAAGATACAAACTACCTTTAGCTTCACGTCTTGGGCTTTGAACAAGACACCAAAACAACCATTTCCTCCCATAGAATAGGAGGAACTACGATCGCTCTGATTTCCCTATTTCGGTAAACGGGAATACGTAGGCATAAGATTGAAAGAAAAAATCTTAGTGAGCACACTAAACAAAAACCCAAAATCCCATACTTTCATATACATCCATCCTAACATCTAAACCTCACACCACTTTTAAAAAAATAAACCCGATAGAGACCCCGAATCTTTGTAGCATCTGTAACTTAACAGACCGCTGTTTAAACTTAGTTTGCAAGCAGGGTTAATTTGAGACATCTATTTCCCTTCCTTCATCAGCTTTAATAGGATAAAAAATGAATCGACCTGTATTACCAGAGCGATCGTGCTTCGCAACCACATCCAAAAACCACTCGCTACAAAGAGACGTGCTGTGATTATGTGCTTGTGTACAGATAACTGCCAAAGGAATATTTCTGAATAAACTGCTTGTTTCAATTAAAAAGAAACCAGACATACGCATAGCGTTCAACAATGAGTTCAAACATCATACATCAAAATAGTGGATTCATCAACAAGACTGATGATATCCATCAACAAAAACTACATTAAGAGAATAAGAGAAAAACTGTCAATCTAACAACTCCAAATCCTTCAACTTTTCACTTGAATACTTGACTTCCTCGAAGAGTATACGAGTGCGCTTGTGATTTGGTCTTTCGATTAACTCCTTAATTAGAACATCTCTTTTTGTGAGAGCTTCAGTCAACGAACCCATATGTATCAGGATAACTTCATCATCACAGACCCCTTTATGTCTTTTCACGCCGGCTTGCATCTTGAGTTTCCCCATATCTATCATAGCCTCTTCAAGCTCTTTCTTGGAAGTCTTTAGCTCCTCTCTGGCGCTTTCCAATTGCTCTTGACTTTTGCCAAGGTTCTCCCGATACTTCCTCCGCTGTTCATGTGCCTTTTTAAGCTCGTTATCCTTGATCTTTAGCTGTTCCTGCAACTCTGAGTTTTCGATTCTAACCTCATCCCAGGCTTGCTGAAACTTAGCTAGCGTGTCTTTAGTCTGGGCTAAGGCCTGTTTGGTCTTCTTATGAGCTTGAGTGGAAGCATTGGCACCCTTACTAATTTTCTGGAAATGTTGAGCTCTTTTGGCAAAATCCTTTTCTCTTGCTGCTAAGATTTTTTCGGCGTCTTAGGCTTTCTGCTCCAACTCTTTGTTGGCATGTAGCGCGTTTTGAAGAAGACTGCTCAAATAGGAATTCTCCACCCGAAGCTCCTTCATCAACTTCTGCAGCTTGTCAAATTCCTCGATGGCTACCGTGGTAGGCTGCCCTGGCATTATGGGATATATAGGGGGTTCCCTTGAAAAAGGCAAGAGTAATTCGTTTACCTTCATTTCAATCCATATTTCATAATCAGAGTAAGATCTGCAATCCCTTTTTCCAAAAACTGTCTTTCCTGTTTTACGCATGTGCCCCCAAGCATTCACAGCTTCTCTCAGCATTTCCCCATCTTCAGTCCCTGTAAAGAACAAAGATTTCTCAATATCCCGATCTGTGGGAGGATACCTGGAAGCATATCCAAACTGTCTAATGGACAGGATCGGGTTATAATTGATTCCCCCTTTCCTGCCAATTAGAGGCACACTGGGAAAATTCCCACAACTGGTGATAATCTCTATTCCCAGCAACTGACGATCAAACCAGACAATGTTATTAGCAGTTAATCCCATTATCCGCTTGGACCATTTTAAAGAATCTTTTGTGTCTACAAAAGCACCTGTCTGAGGTAAATGCTTCAAAAACAAATGAGATAAAAGTGGAGTGCAACAGTTGACAGATCCTCCCCTTCTTTTTTCATTCTTGAAGTGCACAGAGTAGTAAAAACCTCCTAACAAAGTAGGAACTGTAAACTGCCCAATTCTTTGCGTCAGCAGCCTCTTGAGCTTTATCGGTAAAAACTCCTAAGTGAAAAACTTTGACCCCATTTTTGCTAGCCACATTTCTTTTTAGCACTGAATCTTTCACCTGTACCGCAGCTGCAATCTCCTCTATGCTAGGGTGACTACCAGAAAAGAATGGTAATGTTGATTTGACCGGAATTCCCAAAATAAATGAGAATTCTTCCAACGTAGGCATCAAAATATAATCAGGATAGAGAAAACATCTCAATGAAGGCTCATAAAACTGTAGCAAAGTGTGAAGAGCATCATGTTCATACTGTGTGATACTGCGGACCATCTCCACCAATTTCCCATATCTCTTCTGGAAGTTGACAAGAACACCCGGGTCAGCCATAGCTATCACCTTATGCAGTAAATCCAAAGTAGGTTCTGGGAACTTGTAGGCAACATTATTCTTTCTCTTGGCAACTGTCTCTGTCGAGCCCATTGATTGGAATCAGAAGTGTAATAAGCACATGTAAATGACAAACATGAATGTTATGACATGATAATGCAATGCAAAAGGGCATGGTATCAGCGTGCTTTGTGTTTGTGTTGGACTGTGTGTACGGTGTCTGTATAAATCTGGGGATAATACTGTATATAGGAACCAACTTACTGTAATAGGTTACATCATCTGTCTGTGAAAATACCAGAATATCAGGGTACGTGGGAGGCATGGTCACCTGTAAACCTGTAAACACCCGCCCATACTCACATGTGGGTACTAAAACAGCGGTTCCTCAGTTTCGGATTCTCTATTTTGAGAAGAAATAGTACATTCATCCCTCGGGGTACAGTACTATCGCCAAACAAAGAGAACGTCCACTAATTCCCCAAAAATAAAGGCCATCCTATGCAAGTTCCAAAGTGGGCCCTCGGGTGGGAAGGGGTTTGCCACAGAATGTGGTCTGCCACTGTCACCACTAAAGAGGGATGTTTCCACTAACGTCCTCAATGATTGGTCACCAGAGTCGACAGCTTCCTAGGTTAACACCCCGAAATGCATAAGACGCGCAAATCAGAACATCTCCCAAGAAAACCTCGTTTGGTTGTGGATTTCGTGTAAACCATACGTACCAAGACGCTACGTAGGCCACACTACTTTCCACTTTAATCCTATGTATGTACTCAAGCCTGTGTAATGGGCTTATCTCTCAGAATACCCATCCCGCCAAACAGAAAACCAGCACAGCACAGTCCAGTATAATAATGATATGAAAATGCAATAAATGCGGTAAAACAGTAGTACAGTAAAGCAATAATGCAGTAAATAGCAATACAGTCAAACAGTAAAACAGCAAAACACAACACCACAGTAAACACCCAATGAAAGAAAAACAGACAAGCGCTAGAAGTGACTCGCTTAGGGAACCAGAGATTCTGGGTTCGGTCTCTCCCCAGCAGAGTTGCCAGCTGTCGCTCCCGGGATTTTCATCCAAGTACAAACGCGAAAGTGGCGCGGAAACAGAGTCACCAGCAATGTGTATTTATCCCAAGAGAGGGAAAGGAAACACTGCATAAACCTGGGGGGAAGGAAAGAACGAGGTCTCACGACCAAGAGAAATGGGTTCGGGAGTCGGTTACGCGAAGGGAAGGTATTAGTACCCCCACGCGTCCATCGTACTCGATGGGATCCACGCTGGTTGTCTCGATCAAAGGGTGTAAGGGACTGGAAATCAATTGCTAATTGGAGAACTGGAAATGAAAGAAATGAAAGGAGAAGGGAGAGGAGAAAGAAGTGACTCGATAGGACATTATCGTTGTCCTAGGCCTACGTATTCCCTCAGTGCAATGGGAAAGTCAGAGTCAAGGTAGTTCGACGGACTACGGGGAAAGGTTGCTCGTCGAGATATCGCATCTCGTGCCTACGTATCTTCAATCAGATGAGAAAGAAGAATCAGAACAAATGTAGTTCAGCTCAAGAAGGTTTTATTTGTTTGTGTTTTTTAATGGAAACGTCAGAGTGCGCGTCCCAGCAGTTAGGTGTTGCAGCTCGCTGTATGGAGACTTAGGCGTTACCTGTTTGCGGTAGGACGGACATGAGGAGTCCTTAAGGAAAAGAATGAAGAGAATGAGAAGAGAATTTGTTTGTTTTTGTATTTTTAGAAAGAAGTATTTTGATTATTGGTGTTTACAACGCATATTGCATTTATTAGATGTTTTGCTTTTTGTTTTGAGGTAAGAAGAAGAAAAACTAAAAGGTTAAGAAAGGTAAAAGTCTAAAGGGAGACTAATAATCCTAATTGTTATCATGCTTAGAGATCTTATGGTTATGTGAGGTAATAGGAACCTAATCCTAAAGAAGAGAAGAAGAGAGCAAGAGGTATCACAACTCACTTCTAAAGATTGAAGATGAGTTATGAACCAAGTGGGAGAAGAAAGAAGTTGAACAAAGAAAACATTGAAATGCTTCGCACAAACACAAAAGAGAAAGCATTAAAAAGATGAGGGAAGAAAGTAAGTGTGGAAGCATATCCACACACTTAACTTACCATTAGCCCCTACAAGCAAAGGTTAGCTAAATAATTGAATATGAAAGCATAAGTGAAAGAAAGAAGACAAGTAAGCATCAAACTACTTAGGAAATGAACTTATGAATCAAACAAGGCCTAAACCTAGAAGGAAAGGACTCTAAGTGCTCAAGGACCTCTAAAGTTAGTAGCTATGTCTAATGATGTTCAATTAATGTTAAGGTACTTAAGGGGGTCAAACTATGTCAAGAAAGGTGCCAAAGATTCATACAATTTCAAGTTATGAAGCATGTATGAAATATGAATGTGTATGGCATACAAACATGAATGAAAGTATGAAGAAATGTCAAATCCAGAAGTGAATGACATATTATAATTCATATGGAAGTACATACATGATCATACAAAGCATGGGTGCAATGATTCAAGAAAAGAAGACAAGATGAAAAGAAGTTCAAACAATGTTCAAGTTCACATAAGATGGCATACTTGTAATGTAAGTTATGAATGAAGGATGAAACATGAACATGAATAAGAATAGATGCAAGTCAGTATTATATGATATTCTTGATCATACTAGAATGCAATAATGGTGTCACAAAGATGCACACAAAACAAGTTAAGGCACATAGAAGAAGATTCACACAATTAGGCCAAGCTTAGTTCACATAAGCACCAAACATTTATGAACCAAAATATGAAGACAAATGACCTATAATCTAACATGGATGACCTATAATAACTAAGAAATGACCTATAAAATGCACACACAAGTCCTAATACAATGGCACAAGTGCCTCCTAATCAAACAAGATTGAAAAGTTAAGAGAACATTCACAAATGTAACCTATAATAATCAAGCAATGAAAAAATAGAAATGAATTTGTAAAAAATATGAAAATAAATCATAAATCACCTAAGTTAGAACCTAAACATGTATCAAAAGCTCACACAAAGATTCAAAAAGAAAATGGTTCAAATGAGGGTTCAAAGTCACATTGAAGCAAGGCAAGGGAATGCACAAAGATGATCATCAAAATACATGATAAAATGACTTTAAAATATGAGAAAAATGTGTTTAGATGTTTCAAGATGTTATTCAAACATGTAAAAAGGAATGAGTGTAAAAGATTGTGTGAGTTAAGAGAAATAAAATGGGGAAGTTCAAGTATCAATGAAGAAGATCGTTTGAAAAGAAAATAAAAATAAATTATGAAAATATAAGAAAAATCAATAAAATCATAATTAAAAATCATAGAAAAATAGTTAAATGTGTTTTGATGTCATGTGAATTTATTTGGAATTTTTAGAAAGGTTTTGGTATTTTTAATAAAAGAAAATGAAACAAGTATAGAAAAGGAAAATAAAATGTAAAGAAAAATAGTTAGGGGGGTGCAGCGTGAGTAAACTGATAGTTCAAAATATGCCTGGGCCCAAAGTGAAGTGTGCAGATTGCAATAGTGGTCCAGTCCAATTACAGCGCGTGGAGCATGGAATTATGGTGAGTACTCAGTCAAACATTGACTCAATCTGAGCCTTAGGATCCAGTCAAGGTGAGATAATCATGAAAGTATGCAGATCCAATGTTTCACAATGCAAACACACAACAATCAACGTGCACGCACACACAAGCAAGTCAAAGATGAGAGAAAAAAAGGCACGTGATATGCAAGTGCTGGTTAATGCGCTGGCAACAATGTGAGCGTTAGATCAAATGAAATCAATGGCTGCGTTTTAATCTGATGTTAAACCCTAACTGAATCCTCACCGGCCAGAGAAAGACCTCCGGTCATCTTCCCCGGCCATCTCCAGCGACTGCAAGTGTTCACATGTTCCAGAAATTCACAAAAATTATACCATTCGAAAGCTGAATTTATGTAGAACACGGATTAAATCTTAGATTTCACATATCATGCATGCACAGAGAGAATCGAAAGGAGAAAGTTTGCCATAGGTTTTCAACTAAGCTTCTAACAAGCTCTATCAACTAGCCAGATCAATCACAGCTTCTATTAAGCTCAAAAACAACAACAAGCTTAAAATCAGTAGAATCGAGCAAGAAAAAATGAAGTTCAAACCTGAAATGTGGAGCTACTTAGATCACAAGAAAACCAGAGAGGAGGTCCCTTTGTTCTTGATCTTCCAAAGAGCAAAATAAATGCTCGAATGCTTGAGATCTTGAAGAGAACAGATGGAAATTCAAACTGGAGAAGTTGATACACTTGAGGAATTGATCTTGTTCTTGCTTGTTCTTGATCAATGATGAACAATTGATGATGATGATGATGAAATATGGATGAACTCGTGCAAAGAGAGAGAGGGAATTCAGAGAGAGTTTTCAAAGAGTTATTTGTGAAATGTGAGAAAATGATGAAGCCCTTCTCAATTCTGTTAGAATGAAGCTTATATATGTGTGGTTAGCTTCTAACTAGTGTGGTTGATGGTTAGAACCCATGTTAGAGTGAGTTAGTTAACTGAGTTGTGATTTAACTAACTGAGTTAGGTTGTTATGCCACGAGTTGAGAGATTGGGTTAAAGTGTGGAGTGATCATGTTACTTATGGTGAGGAGGTGATGCAATGATGCTGAGATATGATGATGGTATGATGTTGCTGCAGTATGAACACTTGTTGGACAAGTTTGTCATTCTCCCCTTTGGTGTATAGTAAAGGTATGTGTGCATGTATGTGTAAGATGGTGTGGGTCTAAATGAGGCAAATATTGGTACGTGTGTGTTTGTTGTGAACCTGAACCAAGACAATGCATAAAACTTCCACCAAGTTCAATCCACATATCAATGAAAAGCATGGTGTTTGGAGGGAAAATTCTCAGGTTATAATGCATGAAATAAGCTAATTTTGAGGTCTATGGAAAGGAGAGATGAAATGGAACAACATTGGTGTTGAAATCAAAGTAAATGGCAGCCTCTAAAATGATGGAAAATGACTTAGAACACATGGAATCAAAACTGCATCATGGGCGCGTGTAACTTGGTTCAGACCTGGTATCATGGCCTATGAAATTTCAGAGTGAAACATCTCTCTTTGAACCCTCATATGACCTTCATAACCTGTTCAAATGAAAAAATGCCCAATATCAAAGTTAAAGAAGACATGGAGATGAACAACTTTGATGTTCAAAATTTTTTCAAATGAAGCTTCCTTGATGGAGAAAACTATCTTGACATTTGGCACACCAAGTGTTTGATGAAATTATGGCCTGGAGGCCTGAATCTGCCTTGCCATAACTTGAGATTTGCCTTGATTTTTCTCCACTTTGATTGATCATAACTCTCTCAATTTTGATCCAATGGAAGAGTTTTTTATATGGATTTGAAGCTTAAGATGTGATCTTTGATTGGCTCAACTTGGACCTGAAGTTTGAAGATTTTATCTTGAAGAAAGAATGCCTTGAAGTGTGGTGCAAAATGGTTCAAACTTGCCATTTTTGGAAACCCTAAGTTTCCAAATTTGGCAACTTTGTACAATTCTTGATTTTTGATGATTCCTCCATCATATCTTGATCAAATCTTGTCCAATGAACATATGTGACTTGAATTTCATGAATTTGACCTAAAAAGTTAGGAGTTGACTTTTTCCTTTGCACAGTTGACTTTTCCCTAAATTTCTTGATTCTCAAGCAACTGACCAATTGAAACTCTTATGAAATGAACCAATGAGCAATCTTCCATCCTTAGATACTTGACATCATTTAGAAAACATTGAGATCAAGTTTGAACCAAAATTTCATCAGGGGACCGCTTGAATCACAAACCATAATTTGGACTGTTTTTGCTAGGAGATGATGAATTGTCCAACTTCTTGGTGAATTCTCTTCTTCCAATGACTAATGAGATCAATTGAGATTATATGAGGCATAAAAGACTCTTGAAGCTTGCTTGAAGACCTTAGGCTTTAGCTCCAATGCTCTGAAATCAACTGATCACATGCCCTTTGCAACTTGTATGAGAAATGAGATGAATTGAGATATAAATGCAATGCAATGAAACATAAGCTAAGAAATAACAAGAGAGCAAATTTTGGGGTGTTACAATGGGGTAGATGTTAGGGATAAAGTTGTAAATGTGGGAGTTTAACTTTGTACCAGTCTACACAATAGTGAAGTCTTCTTCCTGGATTGGTATCCCCCAGATGTAGGTGAGTTGCACCGAACTGGGTTGACAATTACTGTGTTATTTATCTTTCTGCAGATCTATGTTTCTGTTAGGGTTCATGATGAATATGTTGAATTAGATGTCGTGACATCTATGATGGTGCAGTTCTGATATTCAAGGTATCAGTCTGCAATTGTGTCTCTGAGTTTAAAAGATTATGTAGCACAATGTCTTGATATGTGTTAGTGTAATACCCCAAAATTTACCCTCTTATCTCTCTCCAATAATTGACTTATGTTTCATTCATTTGCATTTCATGATAGGTCATATTAAATCATATACATCATTGGTTGCAAGGCATGGTATCAAGTACATCAAGGTGTGGACAGGCTAAAGCGAAAGGACAAGAATCAGGCTTTTCCAAACAAGTCACAAGGGCTCCACACACCTCAATTCATCTCATTTGAGTCCTCAAGGTATCACAAGATGAGAATTCAATAGAAGATTTAAGGAAGTCATATTCTCCTAACTAGTGCAAACTAGAGTTTTGGGATTCTGAAGTATAATACCCCAATGGGAAAGATATTTGAGCTTTTATCATTTCCAAATGGAATATCTCATCTTTGTTGGAGAGGATATACATCATACTCAGAGGAATTTGGATTTTGAGGATGTGTTGATTTCCCCTAGACTGAGGGTTCAAAATTAGGGTTTGACATAATATCAGTTTATTTCTGATTTTTTGGGAAAGACTTGATTCTATGGTATTCTACATGTCCTCAAGGGTCTAAGGATGAAGAATTGTCCATTAATACAATTTGGAAGGGTTTCAATTGATCAATTGACCGAGAATCAGGAGATTTGGGGGAAAGTCAACTGTGCAGAGCAAAAAGTCAGCCCTTGACTTTTTGAGGTCAAATTCATGTTCTTCATGTCAAATATGATCATTGGTGAGGATTTGATCAAGAAATGATGAAAGATTCATAAAAAATATCATGAAATGAACAAAGTTGCCAAAAATAGAAATTAGGGTTTCTATTTATGGCAAGTTTTGGCAAGCTGAAGGGTCAACTTTAGAGCTTTCTTTCTCCATGTCCTAAGCTCCAAACTCAAAGGTTACGGAGGCCTATCAAAAGTTCACGTTTCAAGCTTCAAAACCATACTAGGAACATGCCCATTGGATAAAAATTGAGAGAGATATGAAGGATCAAAGTTGAGACAAATCAAGGCAAGTTTGCAAGTCATGACCAGCCAACACGCAGTAATTTCAACAAACACCTTATGTGCATGTTGTGTACAAGTTCATAGCCGAATATCTCATTGATGGAGGCTCCAAATGGAAAAATGTTCAAAATAAATCTTGTTCCTCTTAATCTCCTCTTCAACTTTGGTGTTGAAAGATTTTTCATTTGATCAACACATTGGGAGATATGGTAGCTCAAAGAGGAGACCTCCAACTGATTCATTCCCATGCACATGGCCAGGCACGAGTAGGGCAAGATACATGTATAACTCAATTGCAACCAAGCATGTTCATCATCATTTTTAGGTACTTTAGAGGTGTTATTTCCATTCATTTTGAACATCAATCTTGTTCTTCTCCACTCCCTCTTTCCAAATAACCAAAAACCTTGTGTTCTCATCCCATAATCATGAAGATTCATTGCTTCAAAGTCACCATCACCATGTCTATTTTCTTCCATGCCAAACCAAGACAAGAACCTTGTTTCTCTTTACATCATGCGCGTGCTCATTATAGTCATACATCACCATGCTATTTTAAACCAAACCAACCCTTACACATATTACATGGTCATGTACACATTACCATCTTTGTCCAAACAAGGGAATAAGAAACTTGCAAAGGAAGCTTACACAATAAGCTGCATTGTACCTTGACTTCATCACCACCTTTCATTTCAATGTGCATGATATGATTCCATGAACCTCTCCTCACCCTAACAAAACAACCAAACCCGTGCACATTTCTTTCACTCACTCTCACTCTCCATTCTCAAATTCATTTTCATTCTTCACTCACTTTCATAATTAGCCTAACCACACTTCTAACTGTTAACCATAACAGTTAGAAGTTAACCTCGCCTATATAAAGATTCCATAACAGAATTCGCAACAACTTTTCACACGTTTCATCTCAAACTTCATTGCACTTATTTTTGTGATTTCAACCTGTTTTTTCTTGTTCTTGAGTTCAATAGGAGCAATGTAGTATCCGTCTAGTTGATAGGCTCATTAGGAGCTTAGATCTTCTTTTTAGGGCAAAATTATTCCCTTCGTATCACTATGTATGTGCTTTGTATGTGAATTTTGACTTCGGATTTGGAATCTCCATAGCATAAGGATCAGTTTGATGTAAGTTTTGTGATTTTCTGGGTGACTGCATTTTTTGGCCATGGTGGAGCTTGGCCGGAGAAGACGACCGGAGTCTTCTCCGGCCGATGGTTTGAGGTTGAGCTTCATACCTAGGGTTTTCAGGCTAGAACATGTCATGACCGTTAGATTAGTTTGATCTGAAGGCTGAGGGAGTGATAACGCATAAATGAAAGAGGTGGTGGATCACGTGATCTCATTTTGAATATTTTTGGCTCCTGATGCTCCAATGTGTGTGCCCTATCATATCGTTGTGTGATCACTGCATCTACACCATTCATCATGTGTACTTTCTTGATCATGTTGATGTGGACTGATCCTATGGCTCTGATTGAGTCAATTCTTTTGACTGAACCTCATGGTATAATCTACAGACTCACGCGCCTTTGGGTTTAGTGGTTTTGATGTTCACACCCCCTTATTTTGGAGCCCAATGCGCAATAACTTGGTTTTTGCTAGTGTGGCACCCCCCTGGCCATTTCTTTTCATTTTTACTTTCTTTTTCATAGTTGTTTCATTTTGTATTTTTATAAATACTTAGAAACATGATAAAATTCATAAAAAATTCATGGAACTTTCTATTGCATTTAAATAATTGTTGCATATTTTATTCCTGATTTTGATATGTTTTAACGCTTTTTCCATAATTTCCTTTTGTTTTATTTTTGTATGATCCTATGTTCATACGCATGCATTGTTTTGGATTTATTTGACATAGTTCCGAAGTGAATTTGCTTCTGAGACTTGACACACACTTGTATGATATCTTGATACACTTTATTCATTTTTTGTGGATTTTTAAAATCATTTTTGAATGGTGTTTGACCCCTATTTTTGTGCATTAGTGTTGTGTGGCTTGAGTGAATTTGTGGAGTACATTTGAACATGTTCCTTAATGATTTTTGTGCCATACTTTTGGGAAATGTTTGCACACTGTTTGAACTTCATTTGAATTGTGTATGGGAATTCTTTCATTCTCCTAACTTGGTTTTGTGAATTGTTTGAGTGCATCTACATATGTATGTTGTTATAGGATCATGTGCTAGGGTTTTGAAATATATTGTGTTCAATCCTATTTGGTACTTGTTGAGACCTTTTGTCATATGATTGCATGAATATTATAGGTCACTTTCATCATGTTATAGGTCATTCAAAGTTCATCCTTACATGACTTGTATGCATTTGTTTTAACTTGAAATACCTTGTGTAATTGTGCATTCTTCTTGGATCTTCTTTGAGTATAGGTTTGTACCAACTCTTGCATAACCTTGAATCATCACATAAACATGATTCACTTCTGTTTGTAATCATCCTCAACCATATTCCGTGACCCATAATTGCACATTATGTAACACCCCAATTCCCATCGCGGATAAATAATACATAAATAAATCAGAGTGCAGAAAAATTTATTCTTGGACAGAAACAAGGATGCCACATTTAAAGAAAGAAACCATAATCCCTGCTCATAAGTTTGATACATAACACAAAATGGAATAAACATAAAAGGGAAACATTTTCCAACAAAAGGAAAGTTCAATTATGGAATAAAGCGGAAAGATCCATAACTGACTTGTTTTACAAAATAAATTGTTTTATAACATCAAAATATTCATACAAAGGTAATACAAAATAGATCCAACAAATGTATACATATATAGCAAAAGCGTTCCCCGACTCCCGTGTTACGTATCAGAGCAGACAGACAGACAAAAGGATGGAGAACTAATCTTCACAAAAGCCTCCAAGATACTAATTTGCAATTGCCTCATAGAGCAATAAACCACAGCAGAAGGGTGAGAAATAACAACTAAATCAAGATTGCATAATAATATGCAAACACATAAAAATTCACATGCATAATTATTCTCACCACAAGCATCACGTACTAATACATATAGCATGCCACGAATACATAACATATTTCTAATGGTCCAACATAATATCATATTCACACATAATGCATACCAAAGTTATGACATATGGAAACACACCACCACATCACATATATTCATATGGAGCATATGTCTATACATAAAACATATCATCCATAACCAATGCATTTATCACAAATGCATATCAATTCACCAATCCAATCATAATTCTCAACACATAATCAATCAATTCACAATTTTCCAGACATAATCAATCCATTCATGATTTATGCAAATGCACAGAGACCGACACAACGACTCTATACAATGCAATGCGGTACCATCCATCCATCATTCTCATCATTAATTCACTCAGGAATTATTGGAATCATCGCTTGTTACTTAGTGTAACTCCCCGTCGGGCAAACGATGTTCCCCGTTGCTTTTGGTCCTCTTTGTATAAGGCACATGACGTTTATGGATCGCTTTAGGTCCTCTTTGTATAAGGCACACGATCCGATCGCTTTAGCTCCTCTTTGTATAAGGCACACGATCGTCTATAACGTCGCTTTAGGTCCTCTTTGTATAAGGCACACAACCGTTATAGCAGATTCCCTCTGGAATCGTTTCGTCGCTCACACCCCACATGGGCACACGACATCACAAGATGAATATCATGATGCTTGGCATACAAATGACTCATGACAATCAAATGCATCTTCACAAATCAACAATATGGATTATCTCATCGTCATTATTCATGCATTGGATATCAATTCAAACAATGCATTTACTTGTCATAAGGCCACCAAATAACACACATTGAATGTCACATAAGCAATGAATTTCATCATAATCCACAAGCCACAACAATTAGCATTTTAGCATATACACTCATATTAATTCACATCAAGAATTACTCACCATCAACCACAACAATTACAACAACTTATCACATGCTTCAACATCATATAAACCACAACAATCCCACAAAACCTCAAAACAACATACACTGATATTCAACCAAACAATGTATTTTACCACACAACAACATCATTATCACATGCATCAACACCATATAAACCACATAAAAGCTCCACGTTACATAACAATAGCACAACACACGGTAAAACACCAACCGCACGCATTTAACGCGATAAAAACCCGACAACCCAACACTTTTACAAAACCACGATTTAAATAATTCATCTACTGCCCTCCAAATAATTTTTATCTCAAGAGTTATGAATTTTTGAAGTTTCGGAAATCTTTCATTTTTGCCCAGACCGCAGAATTTGGCCTTAAAAACACCATCGGAAGACTTCCGGACATCCGTTTTCGATTCCGTAAAAAGCTGCGATCTCAGAATTCAACGTACTACAATAATTTCATCATTAAAAAGCCATCCAACACATTTTCCATTTTTGAAATATTTTGAAACATAATTTTATCAATTTATCCCAATTTCAAACTCGATCAAAACCACTCGAAAACACACAAGCAACCATTCCCGATTAATTCCTATCCTCACCCGACTATACTACAAAACTTATTCCGCATTCCAACCGTGAAAACATCGATTTCTCACTATTTCATCATTATTACCCTAACTCTCACAAACTATATAACTCAATCCAAAACTCCCTAAATCATACCAACGAGTATTCCTGATTACATCCAAACATTACTCGACTATTCTACACGATCTATTCCAAATTCTAACCGTTAAAACATCGATTCTATCGAAATGATCCCAATTCCAATCAAGTGGAAAACATATATTTTTCAACCAAACATTCAAACAAATACATACATATACATATACAAGCAAGATATAATTGAAACTTCTCACCCTTACCCGATTAATCGCGATTGAAATAGAGTTTTCTTTGATTTTCCTCTTCTCCTGTCTTTCCCTTCCTTTCTCTTTCTCTTCTTTTCTCTTTCTCTTCTTTTCTCTTTCTTTTTCTCTCAAATCTCTATTTATATAAATATCTAATTTTTTCTAAAATATCTAACTAATCAAATGACCATTTTACCCTTACGCTCAAATATCTCCCAAACGCTCTCAAAATGCGATAAAACATAAACAGCGGTGAAATATATTTCGGGAAATAAAAGTTGAAAAGAAATTATAATTTATTGCAAATATTTTACCTATCAGGGAAATTAACCAATTAACTCAATTAGCAGGTAAAATACAATAAATTCACACTTTCACAAAATTCACATAAATGAAATAAATAAATACAATTAAACAAATCGGGGCGTTACAACTCTCCCCCACTTAGAAATTTTCGTCCTAGAAAATATAACTGAGACGAACAACTCTGGATATGGCTCTCGCATCCGAATAACCAACTAACATGCCAACACTAGGCACACCACGAATAACACAAACTGACAAACCACCCTGCTAACAACAGATACAACAACGACACGACAACGACGACAACTACAATGACAAGATGCAAAGCCCATACAATGCACTTGACGACTAACTCACGACAAAAAAAAAACCCATGTTACCAACACCCAGGTAACACTCCCCTAATCTCCCACATAGGGATTAACCACACGCACTCGAACCAGTACCATGGAAACGAGGCAATAACAAAGACAAGAACCTAAAGTCCCACGACACAACAACGTCTCAACAACATCAACAAAACCAGAATACCAAACATAACATCAATACAACAACATTGTGATTTACCCATCAAACATGTAACTAATACATCCATTTACATATTAGTACATGATTAATATTGGAACCTTCCACCTATTGCTTCCATTATAGAACATCACACGGTCTCATCCTTCCTACCGTTTTCCACTGTTCAACCTTTGAACTCTAACAAGTCACACACCAGACACAAGTCTCTGAACTGCTCAAATAATTCTAACTCCCTGACCATCAAACAGACATGTATAAAAACTTTCGACTTAACTCATCACGCACGACATTAACTTTACCAATAGGATAATTCCAGCTAAAGGCATAACTCATCACAAATTCCAACCATCCTCGCTGTCTCATACTATACTCCTTCCGACCAAACAGGTACTCAATATTCTTGTGATTACTAAACACTTTGAACACAGAACCATAAATATAATGCCTCCAAATTTTCCAACACAATACAACCGCGACGAATTCCAAATCCTGATTAGTATAGATCCTCTTATGAATCCTCAATTGTCGTAAAGCATAAGCTACGACTTTACCCTCTTGCATTAACACACTGACTAAACTCATCAAAGACACATCACAATACCTCACAAACGTTTTATTAGGATCACACAGAATCAAAACTGAAGCCATAGACAAATTCTACTTTAACCCTCTCAAACTTTCCTCACAATGAACATCCAAAGCAAACGACTTACCCTTTGCAAGTCAACTGTTATAACGAAAATGCTAACTTGGAAAAACCTTCCATAACCTCCGGTAATAACCAACTAAAGTCCAAAAAGATTCTAATCTCCTTAACCAACTTTGGAGCCTCTCCTGAAGAATTGCATCTACTTCCGATGGATCCATAACAATACTATCATCAGAAATCACATATCCAAGAAACTAACCTTTTTCAACTGAAATTCCCACTTGAATAATTTAGCATAAAAATTCCTTTCTTTTCAACACTCGTAACTCGATTTTCAAACACCCTATATACTCTCCTTCTGATTTTATAATAGATCCGAATATCCTAAATTAAAACCACTACGAACTTATCCAAATTCACATCACAATCAAATCGGCCACTAAATCTCAACACCGTTTTTATAAGAAAGAACATCTCAATCCGAGTTACGAATCAAAAGTTATGGATTTTAGAAACAAAAACAATTTTATTTTTGCTCCAGGTCGCGCTAAGCGGGCTCCACCCCGCGCTGAGCGCGCTCCTCACTACCTGGAGAGGTTGCAAATTCTCCAGACCGCGCTAAGCGGGCGTCTGTGCGCTAAGCGCGCACTGCGATTTTCAGAAAAAAAACCCTTTAACAGTCCTTCCCAAAATCACCATTTTCATCTCAAATCAGTTCCAACCAGCATAACAAGTATCAACAACCCACCAAAAGGAACTCTTAATATTAATATTACATCCACACATAAGGGTTTTCTCAAGATTCCCATTAATGCTCTAAAACTCCAAAGACTCCAAACCTCACCAGAACTCTAACTTTTTCTTTCTATAGTCTCAATACCATTATACACATCATGATCGTTATTCCGTTCAATCATCCTTCCTTTTTGTTACTAACAATACTGGAGCTCTCCAAGACGACACACTTGGCCTCACAATTTTCCTTTCCAGTAAATCTGCCAACTGCTTTATCAGTTCGGGTACTTCTAATGCTAACATCCAATATTCCATTCGGACATACATCTGAAAATCACGCACAATTGGCAGCCCATCACTGTGGCCTTTCTGCCAATTTATAGAAAACTATCATCACAAACATAACAAACATCTTAGTCTCATCTCCTAAGAGTTTTTCTACTTACTTAGCAGATATAAACCTCAACTATTCGCCTTCGTCCAATTTAAGTTCACTCTCTACTCTCTGAGAACAACCATTAGTAATACCCAATCATTCTCCCTCAGCGACATTCCAACTTGACCAACATACAAAAACCTCGAATCCGCCTCACCTTCAGATATAAAAATCTTCATCAACTCGACAAAACAATCCGTAATCATTTTCTTAATTCCAAACAATTCATTGCACACACTATCAAAGCCAGAAAGACACGTCTATTCCATCCAACATAATTTTGTCTACTATCAACAAGAGATTAAGGGTGATCAGTTCCTCAATTTGTCAATAGACAGCCGACAATCATGATGGGGCATAAACCGTCTTTACCAAACTATAATAGCATTTCTTGCATCTTGTGCACAAACTACCTAAGGCACAAATCCTTAGTTGACATAAACCTTACCTCCGGATTCCCTCCGGAATCGGGAACAACACTGTCCAAACAACACTTACAATCTTGCAACCAACGACACACTGAGCCAATGCTCCACACCTGAAGCAACTTGGAGAAGCACCAGCTTCTCCCCCACTTATCTCATTCTCAATCATGCAGACAAAGGATTAGAAAACCAGAAAGTACTGACAATGTTTCACACACATATCACGTACTAAGGAACAAACAACATCGACAGTATTCAACTGTCAAACAAACTGACTCAACAACTTGGCCGGACGGACCGACGTGCTCTGATTGCACTAATGTAACACCCCAATACCCATCGCGGATAAATAATACATAAATAAATCAGAGTGAAGAAAAATTTATTCTTAGACAGAAACAAGGATGCCACATTTAAAGAAAGAAACCATAATCCCTGCTCATAAGTTTGATACATAACACAAAATGGAATAAACATAAAAGGGAAACTTTTTCCAACAAAAGGAAAGTTCAATTATGGAATAAAGCGGAAAGATCCATAACTGACTTGTTTTACAAAATAATTTGTTTTATAACATAAAAATATTCATACAAAGGTAATAGAAAATAGATCCAACAAATGTATACATATATAACAAAAGCGTTCCCCGACTCTCGTGTTACGTATCAGAGCAGACAGATCGACAAAAGGATGCAGAACTAATCTTCATAAAAGCCTCCAAGATACTAATCTGCAATTGCCTCATAGAGCAACAAACCACGGCAGAAGGGTGAGAAATAACAACTAAATCAAGATTGCATAATAATATGCAAACACATAAAAATTCACATACATAATTATTCTCACCACAAGCATCACGTACTAATACATATAGCATGCCACGGATACATAACATATTTCTAATAATCCAACATAATAGCATATTCACACATAATGCATACCAAAGTTATGACATATGGAAACACACCACCACATCACATATATTCATATATAGCATATGTCTATACATAAAACATATCATCCATAACCAATGCATTTATCACAAATGCATATCAATTCACCAATCCAATCATAATTCTCAACACATAATCAATCAATTCACAATTTTCCACACATAATCAATCCATTTATGATTTATGCAAATGCACAGAGACCGACACAACGACTCTATGCAATGCAATGCGGTACCATCCATCCATCATACTCAACATTAATTCACTCAGGAATTATTGGAATCATCGCTTGTTACTTAGTGTAACTCCCCGTCGGGTAAACGATGTTCCTCGTCGCTTTAGGTCCTCTTTGTATAAGGCACACGGCGTTTATGGATCGCTTTAAGTCCACTTTGTATAAGGCACACAATCCGATCGCTTTAGGTCCTCTTTGTATAAGGCACACGATCGTCTATAACGTCGCTTTAGGTCCTCTTTGTATAAGGCACACGACCGTTACAGCAGATTCCCTCTGGAATCGTTTCGTCGTTCACACCCCACAAGGGCACACGACATCACAAGATGCATATCATGATATTTGGCATACAAATGACTCATGACAATCAAATGCATCTTCACAAATCAACAATATGGATTATCTGATCGTCATTATTCATGCATTGGAAATCAATTCAAACAATGCATTTACTTGCCATAAGGCCACCAAATAACACACATTGAATGTCACATAAGCAATGCATTTCATCATAATCTACAAGCCACAACAATTAGCATTTTAGCATATACACTCATATTAATTCACATCAAGAATTACTCAACATCAACCACAACAATTACAATAATTTATCACATGCTTCAACATCATATAAACCACAACAATCCCACAAAACCCTATAACAACATACATTGATATTCAATCAAACAATGTATTTTACCACACAACAACATCATTATCACATGCATCAACATCACATAAACCACATAAAAGCTCCACTTTACATAACAATAGCACAACACAGGGTAAAACACCAACCGCACGCATTTAACGCGATAAAAACCCGACAACCCAACACTTTTACAAAACCACAACTTAAATAATTCATCTACTGCCCTCCAAATCATTTTTAATAGAAATAATATTTTATTAGTTTTCCAACGCTTCGAACGGGGGTCAAAACGGACTTACGGTTCAAAAGCTATGAATTTTTGAAGTTTCGGAAAATTTTCATTTTTGCCCAGACCGTGCTAAGCGAGCAGACCCGCGCTAAGCGCTATACCTGCGGAGACTCAGCAGAATTTGGCCTTAAAAACACCATCGAAAGACTTCCGGAGATCCGTTTTCGATTCCGTAAAAAGCTGCGATCTCAGAATTCAACGTACTACAATATTTTCATCATTAAAAAGCCATCCAACACATTTTCCATTTTTGAAATATTTTGAAACATAATTTTATCAATTTATCCCAATTCCAAACTCGATCAAAACCACTCGAAAACACACAAGCAACCATTCCCGATTAATTCCTATCCTCACCCGACTATACTACACAACTTATTCCGCATTCCAACCGTGAAAACATCGATTTCTCACTATTTCATCATTATTGCCCTAACTCTCACAAACTATATAACTCAATCCAAAACTCCCTAAATCATACCAACGAATATTCATGATTACATCCAAACATTACTCGACTATTCTACACGATCTATTCCAAATTCTAACCGTTAAAACATCAATTCTATCGAAATAATCCCAATTCCAATCAAGTGGAAAACATATATTTTTCAACCAAACATTCAAACAAATACATACATATACATATACAAGCAAGATATAATTGAAACTTCTCACCCTTACCCGATTAATCGCGATTGAAATGGTGTTTTCTTCGATTTTCCTCTTCTCCTCTCTTTCCCTTCCTTTCTCTTTCTCTCAAATCTCTATTTATATAAATATCTAATTTTTTCTAAAATATTTAACTAATCAAATGACCATTTTACCCTTACGTTCAAATATCTCCCAAACGCTCTCAAAATGCGATAAAACATAAACAGCGGTGAAATATATTTCGGGAAATAAAAGTTGAAAAGAAATTATAATTTATTGCAAATATTTTACCTATTAGGGAAATTAACCAATTAACTCAATTAGCAGGTAAAATACAATAAATTCACACATTTCACAAAATTCACATAAATGAAATAAATAAATACAATTAAACAAATCGGGGCGTTACAACTCTCCCCCACTTAGACATTTTCATCCTTGAAAATATAACTGAGACGAACAACTCCGGATACGACTCTCGTATCCGACTAACCAACTAACATGCCAACACTAGGCACACCACGAATAACACAAACTAACAAACCACCCTGCTAACAGCAGCTACAACAATGACACGACAACGACGAGAACTACAACGACAAGATGCAAAGCCCATACAATGCACTTGACGACTAACTCACGACCCAAAAAAAAACCATGTTACCAAGACCCAGGTAACACTCCCCTAATCTCCCACATAGGGATTAACCACACGCACTCGAACCAGTACCATGGAAACGAGGCAACAACAAAGACAAGAACCTAAAGTCCCACGACACAACAATGTCTCAACAACATCAACAAAACCAGAATACCAAACATAACATCAATACAACAACGTTGTGATTTACCCATCAAACATGTAACTAATACATCCATTTACGTATTAGTACATGATTAATATTGGAACCTTCCACCTATTGCTTCCATTATAGAACATCCCACGGTCTCATCCTTCCTACCGTTTTCCACTGTTCAACCTTTGAACTCTAACAAGTCACACACCAGACACATGTCTCTGAACTGCTCAAATAATTCTAACTCCCTGACCATCAAACAGACATGGATAAAAACTTTCAACTTAACTCATCACGAACGACATTAACTTTACCAATAGGATAATTCCAGCTAAAGGCATAATTCATCACAAATTCCAACCATCCGCGCTGTCTCATACTATATTCCTTCCGACCAAACAGATACTCAATAATCTTGTGATTACTAAACACTTCGAACCCAGAACCATAAAGATAATGCCTCCAAATTTTCCAACACAATACAACTGCAACCAATTCCAAATCCTGATTAGTATAGATCCTCTTATGAATCCTCAATTGTCGTAAAGCATAAGCTACGACTTTACCCTCTTGCATTAACACACTGACTAAACTCATCAAAGACACATCACAATACCTCACAAACGGTTTTTTAGGATCACACAGAATCAAAATGGAAGCTGTAGACAAATTCTACATTAACCCTCTCAAACTTTCCTCACAATGAACATCCAAAGCAAACGACTTACCCTTTGCAAGTTAACTGTCATAACGAAAATGCTAACTTGGAAAAACCTTCCATAACCTCCGGTAATAACCAACTAAAGTCCAAAAATATTCTAATCTCCTTAACCGACTTTGGAGCCTCTCCTGAAGAACTGCATCTACTTCCGATGGATCCATAACAATACTATAATCAGAAATCACATATCCAAGAAACTAACCTTTTTCAATCAAAATTCTCACTTGAATAAATTAGCATAAAAATTCCTTTCTTTTCAACACTCGCAACTCGATTTTCAAACACCCTATATACTCTCCTTCGGATTTTATAATAGATCCGAATATCCTCAATTAAAACCACTACGAACTTATCCAAATTCAAGACACAATCAAATCGGCCACTAAATCTCAACACCGTTTTTATAAGAAAGAACATCTCAATCCGAGTTACGAATCAAAAGTTATGGATTTTAGAAACAAAAACAATTTTATTTTTGCTCCAGGTCGCGCTAAGCGGGCTCCACCCCGCGCTGAGCGCGCTCCTCACTACCTGGAGAGGTTGCAAATTCTCCAGACCGCGCTAAGCGGGCGTCTGTGCGCTAAGCGCGCACTGCGATTTTCAGAAAAAAAACCCTTTAACAGTCCTTCCCAAAATCACCATTTTCATCTCAAATCAGTTCCAACCAGCATAACAAGTATCAACAACCCACCAAAAGGAACTCTTAATATTAATATTACATCCACACATAAGGGTTTTCTCAAGATTCCCATTAATGCTCTAAAACTCCAAAGACTCCAAACCTCACCAGAACTCTAACTTTTTCTTTCTATAGTCTCAATACCATTATACACATCATGCTCGTTATTCCGTTCAATCATCCTTCCTTTTTGTTACTAACAATACTGGAGCTCTCCAAGACGACACACTTGGCCTCACAATTTTCCTTTCCAGTAAATCTGCCAACTGCTTTATCAGTTCGGGTACTTCTAATGCTAACATCCAATATTCCATTCGGACATACATCTGAAAATCACGCACAATTGGCAGCCCATCACTGTGGCCTTTCTGCCAATTTATAGAAAACTATCATCACAAACATAACAAACATCTTAGTCTCATCTCCTAAGAGTTTTTCTACTTACTTAGCAGATATAAACCTCAACTATTCGCCTTCGTCCAATTTAAGTTCACTCTCTACTCTCTGAGAACAACCATTAGTAATACCCAATCATTCTCCCTCAGCGACATTCCAACTTGACCAACATACAAAAACCTCGAATCCGCCTCACCTTCAGATATAAAAATCTTCATCAACTCGACAAAACAATCCGTAATCATTTTCTTAATTCCAAACAATTCATTGCACACACTATCAAAGCCAGAAAGACACGTCTATTCCATCCAACATAATTTTGTCTACTATCAACAAGAGATTAAGGGTGATCAGTTCCTCAATTTGTCAATAGACAGCCGACAATCATGATGGGGCATAAACCGTCTTTACCAAACTATAATAGCATTTCTTGCATCTTGTGCACAAACTACCTAAGGCACAAATCCTTAGTTGACATAAACCTTACCTCCGGATTCCCTCCGGAATCGGGAACAACACTGTCCAAACAACACTTACAATCTTGCAACCAACGACACACTGAGCCAATGCTCCACACCTGAAGCAACTTGGAGAAGCACCAGCTTCTCCCCCACTTATCTCATTCTCAATCATGCAGACAAAGGATTAGAAAACCAGAAAGTACTGACAATGTTTCACACACATATCACGTACTAAGGAACAAACAACATCGACAGTATTCAACTGTCAAACAAACTGACTCAACAACTTGGCCGGACGGACCGACGTGCTCTGATTGCACTAATGTAACACCCCAATTCCCATCGCGGATAAATAATACATAAATAAATCAGAGTGAAGAAAAATTTATTCTTAGACAGAAACAAGGATGCCACATTTAAAGAAAGAAACCATAATCCCTGCTCATAAGTTTGATACATAACACAAAATGGAATAAACATAAAAGGGAAACTTTTTCCAACAAAAGGAAAGTTCAATTATGGAATAAAGCGGAAAGATCCATAACTGACTTGTTTTACAAAATAATTTGTTTTATAACATACAAATATTCATACAAAGGTAATAGAAAATAGATCCAACAAATGTATACATATATAACAAAAGCGTTCCCCGACTCTCGTGTTACGTATCAGAGCAGACAGATCGACAAAAGGATGCAGAACTAATCTTCATAAAAGCCTCCAAGATACTAATCTGCAATTGCCTCATAGAGCAACAAACCACGGCAGAAGGGTGAGAAATAACAACTAAATCAAGATTGCATAATAATATGCAAACACATAAAAATTCACATGCATAATTATTCTCACCACAAGCATCACGTACTAATACATATAGCATGCCACGGATACATAACATATTTCTAATAATCCAACATAATAACATATTCACACATAATGCATACCAAAGTTATGACATATGGAAACACACCACCACATCACATATATTCATATATAGCATATGTCTATACATAAAACATATCATCCATAACCAATGCATTAATCACAAATGCATATCAATTCACCAATCCAATCATAATTCTCAACACATAATCAATCAATTCACAATTTTCCACACATAATCAATCCATTTATGATTTATGCAAACGCACAGAGACCGACACAGCGACTCTATGCAATGCAATGCGGTACCATCCATCCATCATACTCAACATTAATTCACTCAGGAATTATTGGAATCATCGCTTGTTACTTAGTGTAACTCCCCGTCGGGTAAACGATGTTCCTCGTCGCTTTAGGTCCTCTTTGTATAAGGCACACGGCGTTTATGGATCGCTTTAGGTCCTCTTTGTATAAGGCACACAATCCGATCGCTTTAGGTCCTCTTTGTATAAGGCACACGATCGTCTATAACGTCGCTTTAGGTCCTCTTTGTATAAGGCACACGACCGTTACAACAGATTCCCTCTGGAATCGTTTCGTCGTTCACACCCCACAAGGGCACACGACATCACAAGATGCATATCATGATGTTTGGCATACAAATGACTCATGACAATCAAATGCATCTTCACAAATCAACAATATGGATTATCTGATCGTCATTATTCATGCATTGGAAATCAATTCAAACAATGCATTTACTTGCCATAAGGCCACCAAATAACACACATTGAATGTCACATAAGCAATGCATTTCATCATAATCTACAAGCCACAACAATTAGCATTTTAGCATATACACTCATATTAATTCACATCAAGAATTACTCAACATCAACCACAACAATTACAATAACTTATCACATGCTTCAACATCATATAAACCACAACAATCCCACAAAACCCTATAACAACATACATTGATATTCAATCAAACAATGTATTTTACCACACAACAACATCATTATCACATGCATCAACATCACATAAACCACATAAAAGCTCCACTTTACATAACAATAGCACAACACACGGTAAAACACCAACCGCACGCATTTAACGCGATAAAAACCCGACAACCCAACACTTTTACAAAACCACGACTTAAATAATTCATCTACTGCCCTCCAAATCATTTTTAATAGAAATAATATTTTATTAGTTTTCCAACGCTTCGAACGGGGGTCAAAACGGACTTACGGTTCAAAAGCAATGAATTTTTGAAGTTTCAGAAAATTTTCATTTTTGCCCAGACCGTGCTAAGCGAGCAGACCCGCGCTAAGCGCTATACCTGCGGAGACTCAGCAGAATTTGGCCTTAAAAACACCATCGAAAGACTTCCGGAGATTCGTTTTCGATTCCGTAAAAAGCTGCGATCTCAGAATTCAACGTACTACAATATTTTCATCATTAAAAAGCCATCCAACACATTTTCCATTTTTGAAATATTTTGAAACATAATTTTATCAATTTATCCCAATTCCAAACTCGATCAAAACCACTCGAAAACACACAAGCAACCATTCCCGATTAATTCCTATCCTCACCCGACTATACTACACAACTTATTCCGCATTCCATCCGTGAAAACATCGATTTCTCACTATTTCATCATTATTGCCCTAACTCTCACAAACTATATAACTCAATCCAAAACTCCCTAAATCATACCAACGAATATTCATGATTACATCCAAACATTACTCGACTATTCTACACGATCTATTCCAAATTCTAACCGTTAAAACATCAATTCTATCGAAATGATCCCAATTCAAATCAAGTGGAAAACGTATATTTTTCAACCAAACATTCAAACAAATACATACATATACATATACAAGCAAGATATAATTGAAACTTCTCACCCTTACCCGATTAATCGCGATTGAAATGGTGTTTTCTTCGATTTTCCTCTTCTCCTCTCTTTCCCTTCCTTTCTCTTTCTCTCAAATCTCTATTTATATAAATATCTAATTTTTTCTAAAATATCTAACTAATCAAATGACCATTTTACCCTTACGTTCAAATATCTCCCAAACGCTCTCAAAATGCGAAAAAACATAAACAGCGGTGAAATATATTTCGGGAAATAAAAGTTGAAAAGAAATTATAATTTATTGCAAATATCTTACCTATTAGGGAAATTAACCAATTAACTCAATTAGCAGGTAAAATACAATAAATTCACACATTTCACAAAATTCACATAAATGAAATAAATAAATACAATTAAACAAATCGGGGCGTTACAACTCTCCCCCACTTAGACATTTTCGTCCTTGAAAATATAACTGAGACGAACAACTCCGGATACGACTCTCGCATCCGATTAACCAACTAACATGCCAACACTAGGCACACCACGAATAACACAAACTGACAAACCACCCTGCTAACAGCAGCTACAACAATGACACGACAACGACGACAACTACAACGACAAGATGCAAAGCCCATACAATGCACTTGACGACTAACTCACGACCCAAAAAAAAACCATGTTACCAACACCCAGGTAACACTCCCCTAATCTCCCACATAGGGATTAACCACACGCACTCGAACCAGTACCATGGAAACGAGGCAACAACAAAGACAAGAACCTAAAGTCCCACGACACAACAATGTCTCAACAACATCAACAAAACCAGAATACCAAACATAACATCAATACAACAACGTTGTGATTTACCCATCAAACATGTAACTAATACATCCATTTACGTATTAGTACATGATTAATATTGGAACCTTCCACCTATTGCTTCCATTATAGAACATCCTACGGTCTCATCCTTCCTACCGTTTTCCACTGTTCAACCTTTGAACTCTAACAAGTCACACACCAGACACAAGTCTCTGAACTGCTTAAATAATTCTAACTCCCTGACCATCAAACAGACATGTATAAAAACTTTCAACTTAACTCATCACGAACGACATTAACTTTACCAATAGGATAATTCCAGCTAAAGGCATAATTCATCACAAATTCCAACCATCTGCGCTGTCTCATACTATATTCCTTTCGACCAAACAGATACTCAATAATCTTGTGATTACTAAACACTTCGAACCCAGAACCATAAAGATAATGCCTCCAAATTTTCCAACACAATACAACTGCAACCAATTCCAAATCCTGATTAGTATAGATCCTCTTATGAATCCTCAATTGTCGTAAAGCATAAGCTACGACTTTACCCTCTTGCATTAACACACTGACTAAACTCATCAAAGACACATCACAATACCTCACAAACGGTTTTTTAGGATCACACAGAATCAAAATGGAAGCTGTAGACAAATTCTACTTTAACCCTCTCAAACTTTCCTCACAATGAACATCCAAAGCAAACGACTTACCCTTTGCAAGTTAACTGTCATAACGAAAATGCTAACTTGGAAAAACCTTCCATAACCTCCGGTAATAACCAACTAAAGTCCAAAAATATTCTAATCTCCTTAACCGACTTTGGAGCCTCTCCTGAAGAACTGCATCTACTTCCGATGGATCTATAACAATACTATAATCAGAAATCACATATCCAAGAAACTAACCTTTTTCAATCAAAATTCTCACATGAATAAATTAGCATAAAAATTCCTTTCTTTTCAACACTCGCAACTCGATTTTCAAACACCCTATATACTCTCCTTCGGATTTTATAATAGATCCGAATATCCTCAATTAAAACCACTACGAACTTATCCAAATTCACGACACAATCAAATCGGCCACTAAATCTCAACACCGTTTTTATAAGAAAGAACATCTCAATCCGAGTTACGAATCAAAAGTTATGGATTTTAGAAACAAAAAAAAATTTATTTTTGCTCCAGGTCGCGCTAAGCGGGCTCCACCCCGCGCTGAGCGCGCTCCTCACTACCTGGAGAGGTTGCAAATTCTCCAGACCGCGCTAAGCGGGCGTGTATGCGCTAAGCGTGCACTGCGATTTTCAGAAAAAAATATCCCTTCAACAGTGCTTCGCAAAATCACCATTTTCATCTCAAATCATTTCCAACCAACATAACAAGTATCAACAACCCACCAAAAGGAACTCTTAATATCAATATTACATCCACACATAAGGGTTTCCTCAAGATTCCCATTAATGTTCTAAAACTCGAAAGACTTCAAGCCTCACCAGAACTCTATGTTTTTCTTTCTATAGTCTCAATACCATTATACTCATCATGCTTGTTATTCCGTTCTATCATCCTTCCTTTTTGTTACTAACAATACTGGAGCTCTCCAAGACGACACACTTGGCCTCACAATTCTCCTTTCCAGTAAATCTTCCAACTGCACTATTAGTTCGGGTACTTATAATGCTAACATCCAATATTCCATCCAGACTTACATCAAAAAATCACGCACAACTGGCAGCCCATCACTGTGGTCTTTCTTCCAATTTCTAGTAAACTATCATCACAAACATAACAAACATCTTAGTCTCATCTCCTAAGAGTTTTTCTACTTACTTAGCAGATATAAACCTCAACTATTCGCCTTCGTCCAATTTAAGTTCACTCTCTACTCTCTGAGAATAACCATTAGTAATACCCAATCATTCTCCCTCAAGGACATTCCAACTTGACAAACATACAAAAATCTCGAATCCGCCTCACCTTCAGATATAAAAATCTTCATCGACTCGACAAAACAATCCGTAATCATTTTCTTAATTCCAAACAATTCATTGCACACACTATCAAAGCCGAAAAGACACGTCTATTCCATCCAACATAATTTCGTCTACTATCAACAAGAGATTAAGGGTGATCAGTTCCTCAATTTGTCAATAGACAGCCGACAATCATGATGGGGCATAAACCGTCTTTACCAAACTATAATAGCATTTCTTGCATCTTGTGCACAAACTACCTAAGGCACAAATCCTTAGTTGACATAAACCTTACCTCCGCATTCCCTCCGGAATCGGGAACAACACTGTCCAAACAACACTTACAACCTTGCAACCAACGACTCACTGAGCCAATGCTCCACACCTGAAGTAACTTGGAGAAGCACCAGCTTCTCCCCAACTTATATCATTCTCAATCCTGTAGATAAAGGATTAGAAAACCGGAAAGTACTGACAGTGTTTCACACATATATCACGTACTAAGGAACAAACAACATCGACTGTATTCAACTGTCACACAAACTGACTTAACAACTTCGCCGGACGGACCGACCTGCTCTGATACCACTAATGTAACACCTCAATTCCCATCGCAGATAAATAATACATAAATAAATCAGAGTGAAGAAATATTTATTCTTATACAGAAACAAGGATGCCACATTTAAAGAAAGAAACCATAATCCCAGCTCATAAGTTTGATACATAACACAAAATGAAATAAACATAAAAGGGAAACTTTTTCCAAAAAAAGGAAAGTTCAATTATGGAATAAAGCGGAAAGATCCATAAGTGACTTGTTTTACAAAATAAATTATTTTATAACATCAAAATATTCATACAAAGGTAATACAAAATAGATTCAACAAATGTATACATATATAGCAAAAGCGTTCCCCGACTCCCGTGTTACGTATCAGAGCAGACAGACCGACAAAAGGATGGAGAACTAATCTTCAAAAAAGCCTCCAAGATACTAATCTATAATTGCCTTATAGAGCAACAAACCACAGCAGAAGGGTGAGAAATAACAACTAAATCAAGATTGCATAATAATATGCAAACACATTAAAATTCACATGCATAATTATTCTCACCGCAGGCATCACGTACTAATACATATAGCATGCCACAGATACATAACATATTTCTAATAATCCGACATAATAACATATTCACACATAATGCATACCAAAGTTATGACATATGGAAACACACCACCACATCACATATATTCATATATAACGTATGTCTATACATAAAACATATCATCCATAACCAATACATTAATCACAAATGCATATCAATTCACCAATCCAATCATAATTCTCAACACATAATCAATCAATTCACAATTTTCCACACATAATCAATCCATTCATGATTTATGCAAATGCACAGAGACCGACACATCAACTCTATGCAATGCAATACGGTACCATCCATCCATCATTCTCATCATTAATTCACTCAGGAATTATTAGAATCATCGCTTGTTACTTAGTGTAACTCCCCGTCGGGCAAACGATGTTCCCTGTCGCTTTATGTCCTCTTTGTATAAGGCACACGACGTTTATGGATCGCTTTAGGTCCTCTTTGTATAAGGCACACGATCTGATCGTTTTAGGTCCTCTTTGTATAAGGCACACGATCGTCTATAACGTCGCTTTAGGTCCTCTTTATATAAGGCACACGACCGTTACAGCAGATTCCGTCTGGAATCGTTTCGTCGCTCACACCCCACAAGGGCACACGACATCACAAGATGCATATCATAATGCTTGGCATACAAATGACTCATGACAATCAAATGCATCTTCACAAATCAACAATATGGATTATGTCATCGTTATTATTCATGCATTGGAAATCAATTCAAACAATGCATTTACTTGCCATAAGGCCACCAAATAACACACATTGTATGTCACATAAGCAATGCATTTCATCATAATCCACAAGCCACAACAATTATCATTTTAGCATATACACTCATATTATTTCACATCAAGAATTACTCAACATCAACCACAACAATTACAACAACTTATCACATGCTTCAACATCATATAAACCACAACAATCCCACAAAACCTCATAACAACATACATTGATATTCAATCAAACAATGTATTTTACCACACAACAACATCATTATCACATTCATCAACATCATATAAACCACATAAAAGCTCCACGTTACATAACAATAGCACAACACACGGTAAAACACCAACTGCACGCATTTAACGCGATAAAAAACCGACAACCCAACACTTTTACAAAACCACGACTTAAATAATTCATATACTGCCCTCCAAACCATTTTTAATAGAAATAATATTTCATTAGCTTTCCAACGCTTCGAACGGGGGTCAAAACGGACTTACGGTTCAAAAGTTATGAATTTTTGAAGTTTCGGGAATTTTTCATTTTTGCCCGGACCGCAAAATTTGGCCTTAAAAACACCATCGGAAGACTTCCGGACATCCGTTTTTGATTCCGTAAAAAGCTGCGATCTCAGAATTCAACGTACTACAATATTTTCATCATTAAAAAGCCTTCCAACACATTTTCCATTTTTGAAATATTTTGAAACTAAATTTTATCAATTTATCCCAATTCCAAACTCGATCAAAACCACTCGAAAACACACAAGCAACCATTCCTGATTAATTCCTATCCTCACCGGACTATACTACACAACTTATTCCGCATTCCAACCGTGAAAACATTGATTTCTCACTATTTCATCATTATTGCCCTAACTCTCACAAACTATATAACTCAATCCACAACTCCCTAAATCATACCAACGAGTATTCCTGATTACATCCAAACATTACTCGACTATTCTACACGATCTATTCCAAATTCTAACCATTAAAACATCGATTCTATCAAAATGACCCCAATTCCAATCAAGTGGAAAACATATATTTCCAACCAAACATTCAAACAAATACATACATATACATATACAAGCAAGATATAATTTAAACTTCTCACCCTTACCCGATTAATCGCGATTGAAACAGAGTTTTCTTCAATTTTCCTTTTCTCCTCTCTTTCCCTTCCTTTCTCTTTCTCTTCTTTGCTCTTTCTCTTCTTTTCTCTTTCTTTTTCTCTCAAATCTCTATTTATATAAATATCTAATTTTTTCTAAAATATCTAACTAATCAAATGACCATTTTACCCTTATGCTCAAATATCTCCCAAACGCTCTCAAAATGTGATAAAACATAAACAGCGGTGAAATATATTTCGAGAAATAAAAGTTGAAAAGAAATTATAATTTATTGCAAATATTTTACCTATCAGGGAAATTAACCAATTAACTCAATTAGCAGGTAAAATACAATAAATTCACACATTTCACAAAATTCACATATATGAAATAAATAAATACAATTAAACAAATCGGGGCGTTACACATTACAAGTTTTCTTAAGTACATAAACTTTTGTATGTTTGCTTGACCTAACTTGGACATCTTTGCTCTTAATCATCAATGTGCTTCAATATGATACTTGTTTGGACATTGTGCTTCCATTCTTGACTATTAAACATCATGTTAAGTGTCTTGACCTACTGACTTGCATTCATATGGCATGATTATTCATTTTCCATTTTCATTTCCTATTTGCATTGCAAGTATGCTTCATTGTTAGGACTTGAATGATGTTTGCTCACACTTTTTCCTACTTGTTCAATACTTGCATTCATGAATCATATCTACATTAATGACATCTTGATGCATTCTTAAATGTCCTTCACTTCTGATTTTGATGTTTACATGTGCATTCATTCATGCGTGTGAACCATATGTGTTGGTTCTTGGATTGGCTAGAATTTTGGTAAAACAAAGCTGTTCAATGTTGATGTCACATGGGTGATGTCTTAACATTGAGTCTTAACATTGGTTTATGTTAACTTCTTAAGTTGGATGTCTGATGTCACATGCGATGTTGTGACATCAGGTCTGCAGAAGATTAATAACATCAGGTTTAGTGATGTTGTTAGGGTTTGTGTTTTAGCTGGATATTAGCAGAGTTGTTAGTCTCATTGGATGCGGATATCTTGGCATAGATATTCTCTGTTGCATAGAGATTTGATGCAGATTTGTAGGGAGGTTTAAAGACTGAGATTTAAAAAGATTTTGGAGAGAAAATCTGTTTTGAAGATTCAGTTTTAAACAACAAATCAGGTCAGATATTGTAGGAGGTCCAAGCCCAATTCAAATAGCTATATAATGCGCATCAATCCTGAAGGAAAAGAAACGAACAAAGAGAGCTAAAGACTGAGAGTCGTTTGAGTCTTCGTGTTTGTATTGTAAACCATTCTAGTGTGAATTGGTGTTGTTGTTTTGAGTTGTTCTTGATCAAAGCTGTGAAGCAGAATCAAGTTGTGTTATTCAAAGTGTGTGATCTTTGAATTATATCACTGAAGTGATTTAGGGATTGAGTAGTGTTCTCATATCTAAGTGGTCTCTAAGGTAGAAAGTTCATTGGGTAGTGATTAAGTTTAGGAGATGTCAACTAGGTTGTTGAGTCTGTAAATTAATACTACTGATAGTGAAATTCATCCCTGGCTTGGTAGCCCCCAGACGTAGGTAGTTAGACCGAACTGGGTGAACAATTCTTTGTGTGATTTATTGTTGTTTTACATTGTCCATTGCAGAGTGTGTTGTTGTGACATCGCACGTAACATCACATATCTGGTACCAGAATTTCAATATGCATTCATTTTGCATAGTTAATGTACAACTTGCATTTGTGTGAACTTTTGGTGCATGTTTCAACCTAGTTTGACTTTGTTTGATACTTTAACATTAGTGGAGATCCTTGAGACATACCTACTGACTTGTGTTGGTTCTTAACCATTAGGACCATTCCCTTTTGGTTTAAACGTTGTTTTCTTTTGAAGTTGTCTTCTTAAAACAACTAGCATTGTTTGATCTAATTTCTTGTACTTGTTTTCATTACTTGTGATGATTATGTACTAACCTTTTGTGTAGGGGCAGAGGTAAGACATTTGAGTATGTGGATTTTAATCCATACTCATCTCTTCTTTCATCTCATCTCTTTCATTACTATGTCTCTTTTGTGAATAACATGATATAATGCTTGATTGTGCAGAACTTTCTCACATCCCGTAGGGATCCTAGCTCATCCTTAATTTTTTATTAAGGTGAGGTAGGATAAGCATTAGATAGTGATATCCCTCTCTTATCTTTAGACTTAGGTGGTTCTTATGCTCCACATAACCATAGGACATCCATGTATGACAACATTAGCACAACTAGTCCCCCACTTAGACTTTTTCCTTTCTTCCCTTTGAGTTTTTCTTTCTCGTCTCATAATAAAGATCAAAAAGCATGTAATAATGGCAACAAGTATTGTACGCCGTAAGACTTAAGTACATGGGAAATGGAAGGAGAAGGGTTTCCCTTCGCCTTTCTAGAGTGTTTAGCATACGTCCTGTTAGGACGACCATGCGAGGCATTCGTTCCTATGTCATAGACTTTAGTGCAATACTTGTCATGAACACAAAATAATCAAAACACTTCTTCTTAAAAGACAAAAACAATTACCTTCTCTTCTCATCTCTCTTGCAATCCAATCATAAAGGATACGTCATTTCCGTTCTACCGCAAACAGGTAAACGCATAAGACTCCCATGCCGAGCAGCAACACCTAAACTGTTGGAACGCGAACGTTGGCGTATCCCACCTAAAACACAAATAAAGCCAGCCATCCCTAGTGAGGGGAACTACGTCGCTCTGATTCTCGCGTGCGAGCGAGATACGTAGGCAGGAGATCGTGTGAGATCTCTCCGAGCACAATCCTTTAACCCTTCCCCAATCCCGTAGTCGTCCGAACTACGTTGACTCTGATTCTTCATTGGTTAAAGAAGATACGTAGGCATAGGATTACGATGATCCTTGCGAGTCCTTTGTGTCTTTTCTCTTTTTCCCTCGTTTCTCCATCTCACCTCTTGTTTCTAGTTTCTAGTTAGCGAGTAAGTTTCAGATACCCTACACCCTTTGATCGATAACAACAAGCGTGGATCCCATCGAGTACGATGGACGCGTGGGGGTGCTAATACCTTCCCCTCGCGTAACCGACTCCCTTACCCGTTTCTCTTGGTCGCGAGACCATGCTCTTTCCTTTCCATCAGGTTTACGCAGTGTTTCCTTTCCCTCTCTTGGGATAAACACACATTGCCAGCGACTCTGTTCTGCGCCACTTTCGCGTTTGTACTTGGATGAAAATCCCGGGAGCGACAGCTGGCGACTCTGCTGGGGATTTTTCCCATCCCTATACGAGTCAATCCTAGCGCTTGTTTGTTTTCGATTTTAGGGTGTTTATCTGTTTGCTTTGCTCGCTTTATTTATGGTTTTGTTGCATGTTTACTATTTTATTGCATTTACATGCTTTTCATTTACTGTTGCCATATATTATACTGTGCTGGATTGTGATAGATTTTTTTGTTTGGTGGGTAGGGTGTTCTAAGAGATAAGCCCACTTCCCAGGCTTGAGCGTACACATAGGATTTAGAGTGGATAGTCGATCGCTTGCATGGTGTTATCACGTTAAGTCTTCGCGAGATCCACAGCCAGACGAGGCTCATATAGGTGGTATTTGATACTGCATGTTATGCAGGCCATTAGATATCCGTGTATGAGCTGTCGACTCTGGTGACTATTCCCGAGGACTCAGTAACGACACTCCACCCGAGATGTGATAATGGCAGACCAGAAATGGCAAACCCATTACACTTCTCGATCCGAGGACCCAATGCTGGGAACTTGGCATAGGATATCCTTTTTTAGGGGAATCAATTGAGGCCTCCTCGATTGATGATGATGCCAAACCAGAAATGGTGAACCTATCATCATTTCTCGACCTGAGAGCCCGTGATATTGAGGATCCTCAATTTTCTAGTACCCACATGTGAGAATGGGCGGGTGTTTACAGGTTTGCAAGTGACTTAGACCTCCCACATACCTGATATCCTGGTTCTTCTGGTTCAGAGGGTTATTATTCACAGTTCAACACTATCCACAAATATACTAATGTCATTATCCACATAGTCCAGCACAGACACCGTACACTCTGATCACATGCCTTTGCATTGTATTTTCATATCTTAACATACATGTTTTTCCATTTCCAGGGCAATATTATACCTTCGATTCCAGTCAGGGGCTTCTTTCCTGATGGATGTTGAGAGAAAGAAAAATAATGTCATCACCTACAAATTTCTGAAGCCAGGTTTGGGTCCTATCAGCAGTTTGAAGGTTATGGCTAGCTCAGAGGTGTTAGAAGCATTCAGAGGAAAGTACGGGCAGATTTTGTCACTTGTTTGCAACCTCAGTGAGTATGAATGGGTGGGTCTCCACACATTAATGCAATTCTATGACCCTTCTCTATGGTGCTTTGTGTTTCAGGATTATGTCTTGGTCCCTACTTTGGAAGAGTATTCGAATATCTTGGGGATTTCCATTAAGGAAGAGGTGCCTTTTTTCAGCTCAAAGACATATCCAAATTTTGAAGCCATGGCTGTTGCTCTTTATTTGGGCAAATCAACGGTGGAGGCCCACATCACAAAAAAAGGAGAATTTCGAGGATACCCTCTGACATACTTGACCAAGATTACTCAGAAAGCTGCTAAAGACAAAGAGTGGAATGTTTTCTGTGTTGTGTTAGCTCTTTGTGTATATGGCATTATTCTATTCCCGAATGTGCCTGAATTTGTTGATATGGACATCATCAAAATATTCACTACTCAAAATCCAGTCCCCACTTTATTGGGTGACCTTTATCATTCAGTTCATAACAGGAACGAAAAGAAAATAGGGGGATATGTCAATTGTTGTGCGCCTTTATTCTACAAATGGTTTTCACATCGGTTACCATGTAAAGGTGCATTTGTGGATACCAAGGGTTCATTGGAATGGAGTCATAGACTTATGGGTTTGTCTGCTAAGGACATCATCTAGATAGATCGGGGGTTACTTGGTGGGGATATTATTCATTGTTGTGGTGGATTCCCCAATGTTCCACTGATAGGGAGGAAGGGAGGCATCAACTATAATCCCTCTCTGGCCATTAGACAATTCGGTTATGCTCTGGAAAATCCCCCTACCGAGAGAACTGTGGAAGAGTCCTTGTACTTTCAAGTAGGTGACGATCAAGCAATAGTCCGAAAAGCTTCGGAAGCCTGGAATAGCATCCAAAGAAAAGGAAAAGGAGTTCTTGGAAAACCCAATAATCGAACTTATCCTCCTTATGAAAACTGGATAAGGAAAAGGGTGGAAGATTTCTATCTGCCTTTTGATCCCGTACCACCTTTATACCCTGAGGTTATAGAGGAAAGGGATACGGTGGCCATTGAAGAATTCAACAAATTGCAGAATTTGGTGAAAGAGCTTAGAGCGAAGAATTCTGATTTGAGCAGCCATCTTCAAGATGCTTTACATACCAATAGGGGATTGGAATGCAAAGCCCAAGACGCAGAAAAGACCTTAACAACAAGAGAAAAAGATTTTTCTGATAGAGCCCGACATTACCAGAAAGTTAATATGGCTGTTGAAACTTCTGCTCAAACTTACAGGCAGACTAAACAATCGTTAGCCGAAATAAAAGCCAAGCTCGCCAAACTTCAGCAAGCATGGGACAAAGTTAGAATTGAGAATGCAGAGCTGCGAGAGCAACTAAAAACCAGAGACGATGAACTCCAGAGAGCGCATAAACAACGAAGAAAGCATCGTGAAGACTCCGGTAAAAGCCAAGAGCAGTTGAAGAAGGTTAGAGAGGAGTTGAAAGCTTCCAAGAAGGAACTTGAAGATGCTATGGCAGAAGTAGGGGAACTCAAGAGGCGAGTTGGTGGAGCCACTTTCTTGATGTATTTCTAGTTTGCAAACTCGTTGTAGAATGCTTCAGCACTTTTTGGCTTTCTGTTAATTTAAATGAATGGTTTATTCAGAAATGGTTCCTCGGCAGTACTCTATTCACAAGCACATTATCACAACACTTTATCACAACACATTTCTTCTCAAAGAATCTCTCTCAACAATATCTATATATTGCTTCGCTTCATGTGAGTAAGACTGGAATCAGGGCGTAAAACGCCTTGGGAATGATAAACATGTCATATGCATACATTTCATAACATATCATTTTTGCGTAACAGGTACTCATTCCGGGTTTTCTAACCATTATTTGGTTGCAGGTAGAATAGCTAATCTCAACATTCATCGCTACGCGACTCGACAAAATCAAGCCAGAATCATGGAACAGATGCAGCCCGAACTCACTGAGCTGAGAACCCGTATGGAACAATTCATGAACCTCATGCAGGGTGTAGCCCAGGGGCAGCAAGATTTGAGAGCTGCAGTTCAAAGGTTGGAAGTGGAAATCCCTGTCGGTGTTAATAACAATCCTCCTGATGGAGCGGCACTCAATCCTCCTGGCGGAGCGGCAATTGATCCTCCTGTTGGTAATGCGATTAATCCTCCCGGCGGAGCTCATGGTGGCTTTGTCCCTATTCTTAATCAGCAGGTGGAGGACCATCAAGATGATCAGTTCTCTGTACTGAACGTTGACATGGGGGTTCATAATGAGGACAGAAAGTATGAAGCATTGGCTGAAAAGGTAAGAGCTATAGAATGTCAGAATTCCATGGGAATTGATGTCGCTGACATGGGGCTGGTGCAAGGGGTGAGGATCCCTCCAAAGTTTAAGCCTCCGACCTTTGACAAGTATAATGGCAGTACCTGTCCAAAGACTCACATTCAGGCGTATTTCAGGAAGATTTCTGCATATTCTGACAATGAAAAGCTGTGGATGTACGTCTTTCAGGATAGTCTGTCGGGAGCCTCGTTAGAATGGTATATGAAGCTGGAAAGAGCATATATCAGAATTTGGAAAGACTTGGGCGATGCTTTCTTGAAACAGTATCAGTATAACATTGACATGGCCCCTAATCGTACCCAATTGCAGAATATGACACAAGATCCGAAAGAAGGTTTCAAACAATACGCCCAGAGGCGGCGTGAGCTAGCCGCTCGAGTGCAACCCCCGCTGATGGAAAGGGAGATGGCTGATATGTTTATGAACACATTACAGGGCCCATATCTGGATCGTTTGGCTGGATGTCCATCCATTGGTTTTTCTGATATTGTGATAGTCGGTGAAAGGATAGAAAACCTTTTGAAATTGGGAAAAATTCAAGATGGAAGCGGGGCAGGCCCTTCTAATACAAAGAGGCCTTTCGAGAACGCATCAAGGAAGCATGAAGGTGAGACGAGCGCTGCGTATGAACAAGAGGGCAATGGAAAAAGGCGTCAGGGCCCATACCATCAAGCAGCAGTTGTGACTATTCTGGTTCCAACTGCCGAATCTCAGCCACAGTTTCAGAGACAATACCAACCAAGGAAAAGAATGAGCGATCGCCACTTTGATACTTTGCCTATGACCTCTAGTTAGATGTTACAGAATTTGCTTCGTTAGTAGTTGGTGCAGTTAAGAACTCTGGCCCCGCCTGCTAGCAAGTTGCCTTATGGATATGAGGCTAATGCAAAATGTGAGTTCCATTCCGGTGCGCCTGGCCACCATATAGAGAACTGCAAAGCTTTTAAGCACGTAGTTTAGGACCTGGTTGATTCGAAAGCTATCAACTTCGCTCCTAATCCCAATGTGATTCAAAACCCCATGCCCCCGCATGGCGGACCAAAGGTCAATGCGATAGAATAGGACAGAGGCTTGAATCTGGTGTCAGATGTCAACAAAGTCAGAACATCTCTGAGGATCGTGAAAGAACGTTTATTGAAAGGGGGCGTGTTCCCTGTTTGTCTGGAAGACTGTTCAGAGTGTTTAGCTGCGATGAATGGTTGTGATGAATTGAGGAAAGGCCTTCACAATTTAATAGATGAGGGATGTTTACAGTTTGATCAAATGAGAAAGAAGGATGACATGGTCTCGACAGTTACCATTTACTTAACTCCGGCAGAAATTCCCATGCATACACCAGTACAGACCCCCGTGCCTGAGCAGTTAGCCCCTGTGACTATAACTGTTCCGGGTCCGATGCCATATGACAGTACAAAAGTGATCCCGTGGCATTACGGAGCTGATGTTTATTATCAAGGGCAGAAGCAAGAAGTAGAAACTCCCAAGGAAACTGGTTCGAGTGTGGGGAACGTAGGGGGAATGGGTGGTTTTACCCGTAGTGGAAGACTCTTTGCACCACAAACGCTTCGAAATGATGATGCTGAAGCTTTGGCGAAAGCCAAGGGAAAGCAAGTAGTAAACAATGAGCCTGTGCAAAGGACCGAGCCCGGTAATTCCTTTGAAAAAGATGTTGAAGAGTTTATGAGGATTATTCGAAAGAGTGACTATAAAATAGTGGATCACCTGCATCAAATGTCCTCCAAGATTTCTATCTTGTCACTACTGTTATGTTCCGAGGCACATCGCAACGCCCTGCTGAAGATCCTGAATATGACGTACGTCCCACAGGAAATATCGGTGAACCAGCTTGAAGGTGTTATCGCCAACGTCAACGCTAGCAATGGATTGGGGTTTACTGATTTTGATTTAACGCCAGAAGGAAGAAATCATAACAAAGCTCTCTATATCTCTATGGAATGTAAAGGAGAAGTCTTGTCCCATGTGTTGGTAGATACCGGCTCGTCCCTGAACGTGCTGCCGAAGAAGGCTTTGGCAAAATTGGATGTTGAAGGGGTTGTACTCCGACCATGTGATTTAGTTGTGCGCGCGTTTGATGGCTCCAAGAGATCAGTTTTCGGGGAGGTAGAGTTGCCTGTGAAGATTGGACCCCAAGTGTTTAATACGGTTTTCTATGTGATGGAAATTCAGCCGGCTTATAGTTGCTTGCTAGGGCGCCCATGGATACATGCTGCTGGGGCCGTTTCGTCAACACTCCACCAAAAGATAAAGTTTGTCATGGACGGTCAGGTTGTCACAATATGTGGAGAGGAGGATATATTTTTCAGTCATTTGTCGTCATTCAAATATGTGGAGATGGACGGCGAGATCCATGAAACTCTTTGTCAAGCATTCGAAGCAGTAAGTATTGAAAATGACCCCCCTTCCAGTGAAGCAAAAGAGGGGACTTCTATAGTTTCTTACAAACAGGCTCTCGAAGTAGTACAGTCAGGCCATGCTGAAGGTTGGGGTCAGTTGAGTGAGTTTCCTTTCAAGGAAGACAAGTGGGGAATTGGTCACCAGCCTACTCGAGCTTCGCAGTCAAAAGGCCAAGAGGGTCAAGGACCTATCTCTTTCTCCAGTGGGGGGATCATCAACTATGGTCAAGTCTTTGCTGCAAATGAAGATGATGGGGACAGTGAATATGATATAGACAATTGGGTGAGCCCATGTATCTCGGGGCAGGAGTTAAATAATTGGTTCTCTGAAGACCTCATCCAAGTCACCATGCAGAAAGAGTAATTTTCTTTGTTTTTTCATGTTTCATGTAAAATCCTATGCCTTTGCCCAAGGCTTAGTGATTTCATTGTAGGGCCACATTTGTTTCATATGCAAGTTTATCATCAATAAAAGGACGTTTTTGTATTCAAAAATTGTGTTCCCTGTCTTTCATTTTACACTTTTCATTTTATTTCAAATAAAAGTGGCAATGTTTTCTTTCTCCATAGGTTGTTTTCTTTCTTTTCAAAAATATCTTTCTAAAATAAAGCATGAACAATCATTCATGCAGAAACAATCCTACGGATCCTGTTGATAACGGTCCTGCTATGGTTCGATATGACTTTTACAATCCAATTTACCAAGCCGAAGAGGGGTGAGGAAGACTGCGAACTTCCCGAATAATTGGCCAGATTATTGAAACAGGAGGAAAGAGCTATTCAGCTTCATCAAGAGTCATTAGAAGTCGTCAACATTGGCACCGAGGATGCGAGAAAGGAAGTCAAGATAGGGGAAAGCCTAGCAGAGAACGTGAAGAAAAAGATGATTGATATGCTACGTGAATATGTTGATATCTTTGCCTGGTCTTATCAAGATAAGCCAGGATTAGATACCAATATTGTCATACATAGGTTGCCTCTCAAAGAAGGTTGTTCCCCTGTCAAACAGAAGCTTCACAGAACTAAATCAAAAATGACAATCAAAATCAAAGAAGAAGTACAAAAGCAGGGGGATGCAGGGTTCCTGGCCGTCACCAGCTATCCACCATGGGTTGTGAATATTGTCCCAATAGAATAGAAAGATGGTAAGGTCCGAATGCATGTTGACTACCGGGATTTAAATCGAGCAAGTCCGAAAGATGATTTTCCACTACCTCACATTGATGTGTTGGTAGATAATACAACTCAATTCTCGGTATTTTCCTTCATGGATGGCTTTTCCGGTTATAATCAGATTAAAATGGCACCGGAAGATATGGAGAAAACAACGTTTATTACCCTGTGGGGCACGTTCTGCTATAAGGTGATGCCTTTTGGTATGAAAAACGCAGGGGCAACTTATCAGCGTGCTATGGTGACACTATTTCATGACATGATTCATAAAGAGATTGAGGTTTATGTTGATGATATGATTGCTAAGTCGTAGACTGAGGAAGAGCACTTAGTGAATCTGAAAAAGCTTTTTGAACGCTTGAGACAATTTAGACTGAGGCTGAACCCAAATAAGTGTACTTTCGGGGTGAGATCTGGTAAGTTGTTGGGCTTTATTATCAGTGAAAGAGGAATCGAGGTTGATCCAACAAAAGTAAAAGCAATACAAGATATGCCCGAGCCAAGAACAGAAAAGCAAATTCGTGGTTTCTTAGGGAGATTGAACTACATTGCTAGATTCATCTCTCATCTTACAGCAACTTGCGAGCCAATATTCAAATTCTTGAGAAACGACCAATCAATTCGGTGGAATGATGATTGCCAGAGGGCATTTGACAAAATAAAAGATTATTTGTAGAAGCCTCTGATTCTTATGCCTCCAGTTCCAGGGAGAGCACTGATAATGTATTTGTCGGTACGGCAAAATTCTATGGGTTGTGTTCTCGGTCAATGAGACGAGACTGGTAGGAAAGAGCATGCCATATACTACCTGAGTAAGAAATTCACAGATTGCGAGTCTAGATACTCAATGCTTGAGAAGACATGTTGTGTACTTGCATGGGCTGCTAAGCATTTAAGACAACATATATTGACTCACATGACTCTATTGATATCAAAGATGGATCTAGTCAAGTACATTTTTGAAAATCCAGCTCTCACCGGATGGGTTTCCCGTTGGCAAATGGTGTTGACAGAGTATGACATACAATATACTTCCCAAAAAGCTATAAAGGGTAGTATTCTGTCTGACTATCTCACTGAGCAACCAATTGATGATTATCAGCCAATGAAGTTTGAGTTCCCTGATGAAGACATCATGTATTTGAAAATGAAAGATTGTGATGAGCCACCAGTTGATGAAGGACCAGATCCTGATGACAAGTGGAAATTGATGTTTGACGGGGCTGTTAATGTGAATGGTAGTGGCGTTGGGGCATTTCTCATAACTCCGAAAGGTTCCCATATACCTTTCACTGCCAGACTGACTTTTGATGTCACCAACAATGAAGCCGAATACGAAGCCTGCATTATGGGTATTGAAGAAGCCATTAATTTAAGGGTCAAGACTCTTGATGTATTTGGGGACTCTGCTCTAGTGATCAATCAGGTCAACAGAGATTGGCACACCCATCAACCCAACTTGATCCCTTACAGAGATTATACGAGAAGACTGTTGACTTTCTTCAAAATAGTAAAACTGTATCATGTACCTCGTGATGAGAATCAGATGGCGGACACTTTGGCAACGTTATCTTCTATGATTCAAGTGAATTGGTGGAATCATATACCCAAAATTGATGTGATACGGCTTGATAGACATGCTCATGTGTTTGCAGCCGATACAGCGACCGATGATAAACCTTGGTATCATGATATCAAGCATTTCTTCGAGAGTCAAGAGTATCCGGTTGGGGCATCCAATAATGACAAGAAGACTCTGAGAAGGTTAGCGGGCAGTTTCTTCTTGAATGAAGATGGCGTATTATACAAAAGAAATTTTGACATGGTCTTGCTCAGATACATGGATAGACACGAAGCAGACATGTTAATGCAAGAAGTGCACGAAGGTTCTTTCGGTACCCATGCTGGTGGACATGCCATGGCAAAGAAATTGTTACGAGCTGGTTATTACTGGATGACCATGGAGGCTGATTGTTTCAAATATGCTCGAAAATGCCACAAGTGCCAGATTTATGCTGATAAAGTGCATGTGCCATCGAATCCTTTAAACGTGATGAGTTCCCCTTGGCCCTTTGCCATGTGGGGCATTGATATGATTGGGAAGATTGAGCCCACCGCCTCTAATGGACATCATTTTATTCTAGAGCCATTGATTACTTCACCAAGTGGGTGGAGGCCGCTTCGTTTGCAAATGTCACCAAGCAAGAAGTTTCCCGGTTTATCAAGAAAGAGATTATTTGTCGATACGGGGTGCCCGAGAGGATCATCACGGATAATGGTTCTAATCTTAATAATAAAATGATGCAAGAGCTGTGCTAGAGCTTCAAGATTGAACATCACAATTCTTCTCCGTACCGCCCAAAGATGAATGGTGTCATTGAGGAAGCCAACAAAAACATCAAGAAGATTGTGCAAAAAATGGTCGTGACGTACAAGGATTGGCATGAGATGTTGCCTTTCGCTTTGCATGGGTACCGTACATCAGTACGTACATCTACTGGGGCAACCCCGTTTTCTCTTGTGTATGGTATGGAAGCGGTCTTACCGGTTGAAGTTGAGATTCCTTCTCTGAGGGTCATGATGGATGTCAAGCTTGATGAGGCTGAATGGGTTCGAACGAGGTTTAATGAGGTAAGTCTCATAGAAGAGAGAAAGTTGGCAGCAGTATGCCATGGGCAACTGTATCAGAGAAGGATGAAGTGGGCATTTGATCAGAAAGTGCGTCCTCGGAATTATCAGACAGGTGACTTGGTGTTGAAAAGGATTCTTCCTCCTAATACAGATCACAGGGGTAAATGGACTCCGAATTATGAAGGTCCATATGTTGTCAAAAAGGTTTTCTCGGGCGGAGCCTTGATGCTTACAACTATGGATGGGGAGGATTTTTCGTCGCCTGTGAACTCAGACGCAGTCAAAAAATACTTCGCATAAATGGACCCGCTGGACAGTAAAAAGAGAGTCCAGGCAAAAAAGGGCATTCTGGCAAACCATAAAAGAAAAAAAGAAGAAAAAGGTTCGGGCAAAAATTAGGGATAAAATTAAAAAAAAAAATGAGTACACCCGGTAAGTTGAAAACCCGAAAGGGCAACTTAGGCAAAAATAGGTATCCTGTTGGATTGAAAACCCGCAAAGGGCGATCCAGGCAAAAGAGGGATTTAGTGAAAGGTTGTGATCTGAGTAACCTGTATCCCGTCTCGTTTCAACAAGAGGCATTCCGAAGGATAGGAATCAGTCCAATCATCCCCCTCGGAAAACGAAGCACTTGGAGAATCTTGAAGACATATGAATCATAGCAGGATTGAAACTCAATGGATTTCCATTTTCCACGTTGCCATTAGGATAGTTTCTTTTGTCTTTTAAGCAATTACCTCTTTCCAGGAATTTCCACTTGATGTAAACGCCTATTTTCGGGCCTTTCAATCAATAAAATTTCCTTTATTCAGAATAGCCATTTCTTGTGTTTTCTTCTACAGTTTGTTTTGATTGCGAAAAACGTTCCAGTTTTTTATAAACATTGCATTTGAAAACATCGAGGTTTTACAATGGCATGCGTGCAAAAGAAAATAATTAAAATTACTTTGAATTCCAGGTGTTTTTGGAGGATGAATTCGAAACCCAGGATACCTTGGGGCATGTGTGCACACCCTTTTGTTTGCAGGTGTTAATGTTCGTTGATTAGCCCATTAAGAACACGTGATGTCTTCAGTTTCTTTGCTAGTAGGACTTAAATAATAGTTCTCCCCAAGCAGAAGCGGTTACCTCAATAGGAATTTTCTTCCTTAAGGTTGTCATTCCCCAGCAGGAACATGGTTGATCTCAGTCCCTTAGCAGGTATTTCCTTCCCCATCAGAGTTCTATGGTTCTTCCCCAAACAAATTGATTCAGATGATACCTCCCTAGCAAGGTCATCATTCCTTACAGTAATCTCAACAGATTTGTCTGTTCAGAGCCCAGATTAGGAGACAGGTTATCTTGTTTTCCCCAGCATGAGTTGCGAACACGAGGAAAATTCAATTTACTATCCCCAGCGGAGTTGCCTTCTTTTCGTTAGCATGTATTTTGCTGAGGAACCTCCTTGCATTTTGCATAGAGTAATCATTGCATCCTCAAAAAACGTGTAGCATTTCCATTCAAGATGGAGTATTATGCTATTGAAAAATTCAAACATATGCATGCGAAGCATAAGCCAGTTTTGGTACCTCGTGCGAGAGCCCAAAATTATCTCCCTTCTATCATATTGACAAAGCCAAAACGAACGCCTCGTTCATTCCCCAGCAAACATTTCAAAGCAGTACAAGGGTTTCGCTACTTTCCTCCCCACCAGAGTCACATTTTCTCGGTTGGTAAATCTTTTGATCTTATATCTTAACTGTGTTTTCCTAGAACCGTTTCCGATAGGTTTTCAACTTTAGCCGTTCCCGACAGGCCCCCTTTGAGTTTTAAACCTAGTTGTTCCCGACCGACCCATTTACCATTCCCGACAGGTAAGCCACAGGTTTTCAACTTTAGCCATTCCCGACAAGCACCCTTTGAGTTTTAGACCTAGCCGTTCTCGACAGGCCCATTTACCGTTCCCGACAGGTAAGCCATAGGTTTTTAACTTTATCCGTTCCCGACAGGCGCCCTTTGAGTTTTAAACCTAGCCGTTCCCGATAGGCCCATTTACCATTCTCGAAAGGTAAGCCATAGGTTTTCAACTTTAGCCGTTCCCGACAGGCACCCTTTGAGTTTTAAACCTAGCCGTTCCCGACAGGCCCATTTACCGTTCCCGGCAGGTAAGCCATAGGTTTTCAACTTTAGCCGTTCCCGACAGGCACCCTTTTAGTTTTAAACCTAGCCGTTCCCGACAGGCCCATTTACCATTCCCAACAGGTAAGCCATAGGTATTCAACTTTAGCTATTCCCAACAGGCACCCTTTGAGTTTTAGACCTAGCCGTTCCCGAAAGGCCCATTTACCGTTCCCGACAGGTAAGCCATAGGTTTTCAACTTTAGCTGTTCCCGACAGACACCCTTTGAGTTTTAGACCTAGCCGTTCCCGACAGGCCCATTTACCATTCCCGACAGGTACGCCATAGGTTTTCAACTTTAGCCGTTCCCGACAGGCACCCTTTGAGTTTTAAACCTAGCCGTTCCCGACAGGCCCATTTACCGTTCCCGACAGGTAAGCAATAGGTTTTCAACTTTAGCCGTTCCCGACAGGCGACCTTTAAGTTTTAGACCTTAGCCATTCCCGACAGGCGATCTTTGAACTTCATTTGTTCCAGACTCTTTTCCACCAACATCCATCACCACAGCTGTTGTGTTTATCATATATCCATTCTTTTTTCCCACAGAGCGCAAATTTTCTGGTTATTTTTGTATTTAATCCCTATGTACCTTGAATGTCTGACAGCCGTTGCTCTCATCTCTTCAGGTCCACAGTTGATTGAATAAAGGCAGCTGTAATACCCCAAAATTTTCCCTCTTATCTCTCTCCAATAATTAGCTTATGTTTCATTCATTTGCATTTCATGATAGGTCATATTAAATCATACATATCATTGGTTGCAAGGCATGGTATCAAGTACATCAAGGTGTGGACAAGCTATAGCCAAAGGACAAGAATCAGGCTTTTCCAAACAAGTCACAAGGGCTCCACACATCTCAATTCATTTCATTTGAGTCCTCAAGGTATCACAAGATGAGAATTCAATAGAAGATTTAAGGAAGTCATATTCTCCTAACCAGTGCAAACTAGGGTTTTGGAATTCTGAAGTATAATACCCCAATGGGCAAGATCTTTGAGTTTTTATCATTTCCAAATGGCATATCTCATCTTTGTTCGAGAGGATATACATCATACTCAGGGGAATTTGGATTTGGAGGATGTGCTGATTTCCACAAGATTGAGGGTTCAAAATTAGGGTTTGACATAATACCAGTTTATTTCTGATTTTTTGGGCAAGACTTGATTCTATGGTATTCTACATGTCCTCAAGGGTCTAAGGATGAAGATTTGCCCATTCATATGATTTGGAAGGGTTTCAATTGATCAATTGACTAAGAATTAAGAGATTTGGGGGAAAGTCAACCGTGCTGAGGAAAAAGTCAACCCTTGACTTTTTGAGGTCAAATTCATGTTCTTCATGTCAAATATGATCATTGGTGAGGATTTGATCAAGAAATGATGAAAGATTCATAAAAAAAATCATGAAATCAACAAAGTTGCCAAAAATAGAAATTAGGGTTTTTATTTATGGCAAGTTTTGGAAAGCTGAAGGGTCAACTTTAGAGCTTTCTTTCTCCATGTCCCAAGCTCCAAACTCAAAGGTTAGGGAGGCCTATCAAAAGTTCATGTTTCAAGCTTCAAAACCAAACCAGGAACATGCCCATTGGATAAAAATTGAGAGAGATATGAAGGATCAAAGTTGAGACAAATCAAGGCAAGTTTGCAAGTCATGACCAGCCAGCACGCAGTAATTTCAACAAACAGCTTATGTGCATGTTGTGTACAAGTTCATAGCCAAATATCTCATTGATGGAGGCTCCAAATGGAAAAAATTTCAACAAAATCTTGTTCCTCTCAATCTCCTCTTCATCTTTGGTGTTGAAAGATTTTTCATTTGGTCAACACATTGGGAGATATGGTAGCTCAAAGAGGAGACCTCCAACTGATTCATTCCCATGCACATGGCCATGCACGAGTAGGGCAAGATACATGTATAACTCAGTTGCAACCAAGCATGTTCATCATCATTTTTAGGTACTTTAGAGGTGTTATTTCCATTCATTTTGAACATCAATCTTGTTCTTCTCCACTCCCTCTTTCCAAATAACCAAAAACCTTGTGTTCTCATCCCATAATCATGAAGATTCATTGCTTCAAAGTCACCATCACCATGTCTATTTTCTTCCATGCCAAACCAAGACAAGAACCTTGTTTCTCTTTACATCATGCGCGTGCTCATTACAGTCATACATCACCATGCTATTTTAAACCAAACCAACCCTTACACATATTACATGGTCATGTACACATTACCATCTTTGTCCAAACAAGAGAATAAGAAACTTGCAGAGGAAGCTTACACAATAAGCTGCATTGTACCTTGACTTCATCACCACCTTTCATTTCAATGTGCATGATATGATTCCATGAACCTCTCCTCACCCTAACAAAACAACCAAACCCGTGCACATTTCTTTCACTCACTCTCACTCTCACTCTCCATTCTCAAATTCATTTTCATTCTTCACTCACCTTCATAATTAACCTAACCACACTTCTAACTGTTAACCATAACAGTTAGAAGTTAACCTCACCTATATAAAGATTCCATAACAGAATTCGCAACAACTTTTCACAGGTTTCATCTCAAACTTCATCGCACTTATTTTTGTGATTTCAACCTATTTTTTCTTGTTCTTGAGTTCAATAGGAGCAATGTAGTATCCGGCTAGTTGATAGGCTCATTAGGAGCTTAGATCTTTTTTTTAGGGAAAAATTATTCCCTTCGTATCACTGTGTATGTGCTTTGTATGTGAATTTTGACTTCGGATTTGGAATCTCCATAGCATAAGGATCAGTTTGATGTAAGTTTTGTGATTTTCTGGGTGACTGTATTTTTTGGCCACCGTGGAGGTTGGCCGGAGAAGACGACCGGAATCTTCTCTGGCCGGTGGTCTGAGGTTGAGCTTCCTAAAAAATTCATGGAACTTTCTATTGCATTTAAATAATTTTTGAATATTTTTATTCCTGATTTTGATATGTTTTAATGTTTTTTCCATAATTTCCTTTTATTTTCTTTTTGTATGATCCTATGTTCATATGCATGCATTGTTTTGGATTTATTTGACATAGTTCCAAAGTGAATTTACTTCTGAGACTTGACACACACTTGTATGATATCTTGATACACTTTATTCATTTTTTGTGGATTTTTAAAATCATTTTTGAATGGTGTTTGAACCCTATTTTTGTGCATTAGTGTTGTGTGGCTTCCGTGAACTTGTGGAGTACATTTGAACATGTTCATTAATGATTTTTGTACCATACTTTTGGGAAATGTTTGCACACTGTTTGAACTTCATTTGACTTGTGTATGGGAATTCTTTCGTTCTCCTAACTTAGTTTTGTGAATTGTTTGAGTGCATCTACATATGTATGTTGTTATAGGATCATGTGCTAGGGTTTTGAAATATATTGTGTGCAATCCTATTTGGTACTTGTTGAGACCTTTTTTCATATGATTGCATTAATATTATAGGTCACTTTCATCATGTTATAGGTCATTCAAAGTTCATCTTTACATGACTTGTATGCATTTGTTTTAACTTGAAATACCTTGTGTAATTGTGCATTCTTCTTGGATCTTCTTTGAGTATAGGTTTGTACTAACTCTTGCATGACCTTGAATCATCACATAAACATGATTCACTTCTGTTTGTAATCATCCTCAACCATATTCCATGACCCATAATTGCACATTACAAGTTTTCTTAAGTGCATAAACTTTTGTATGTTTGCTTGACCTAACTTGGACATGTTTGCTCTTAATCACCAATGTGCTTCAATATGATACTTGTTTGGACATTGTGCTTCCATTATTGACTATTAAACATCATGTTAAGTGTATTGAGCTACTGACTTGCATTCATATGGCATGATTATTCATTTTCCATTTTCATTTCCTATTTGCATTACAAGTATGCTTCATTGTTAGGACTTGAATGATGTTTGCTCACACTTTTTCCTACTTGTTCAATACTTGCATTCATGAATCATATGCTACATTAATGACATATTGATGAATTATTAAATGTTCTTCACTTCTGATTTTGATGTTTACATGTGCATTCATTCATGCGTGTGAACCATATGCATTCATTTTGCATAGTTAATGTACGACTTGCATTTGTGTGAACTTTTGGTGCATGTTTCAACCTAGTTTGACTTTGTTTGATACTTTAACATTAGTGGAGATCCTTGAGACATACCCACTAACTTGTGTTGGTTCTTAACCATTAGGACCATTCCCTTTTGGTTTAAACGTTGTTTTCCTTTGAAGTTGTCTTCTTAAAACAACTAGCATTGTTTGATCTAATTTCTTGTACTTGTTTTCATTACTTGTGATGATTATGTACTAAGCTTTTGTGTAGGGGCAGAGGTAAGACATTTGAGTATGTGGATGTTAATCCATACTCATCTCTTCTTTCATCTCATCTCTTTCATTACTATGTCTCTTTTGTGAATAGCATGATATAATGCTTGATTGTGCAGAACTTTCTCACATCCCTTAGGGATCCAAGCTCATCCTTAATTTTTGATTAAGGTGAGGTAGGATAAGCATTAGATAGTGCTATACCTCTCTTCTCTTTAGACTTTGGTGGTTCTTATGCTCCACATAACCATAGGACATCCATGTACGACAACATTAGCATAACTAGTCCCCCACTTAGACTTTTTCCTTTCTTCCCTTTGAGTCTTTCTTTCTCCTCTCATAACAAAGATCAAAAATCATGTAATAAAGGCAACAAGTATTGTACGCCATGAGCCATAAGTACAAGGGAAATGGAAGGAGAAGGGTTTCCCTTCGCCTTTCTAGAGTGTTTAGCATACGTCCTGTTAGGACGACCATGCGAGGCATTCGTTCCTATGTCATAGACTTTAGTGCAATACTTGTCATGAACACAAAATAATCGAAACACTTCTTCTTAAAAGACAAAAACAATTACCTTCTCTTCTCATCTCTTTTGCAATCCAATCATAAAGAATACGTCATTTCCGTTCTACCACAAACAGGTAAACGCGTAAGACTCCCACGCCGAGCGGCAACACCTAAACTGCTAGAACGCGAACGTTGGCGTACTCCACCTAAAACACAAACAAAGCCAGCCATCCCTAGTGAGGGGAACTACGTCGCTCTGATTCTCGCGTGCGAGCGAGATACGTAGGCAGGAGATCATGCGAGATCTCTCCGAGCACAATCCTTTCACCCTTCCCCAATCCCGTAGTCGTCCGAACTACGTTGACTCTGATTCTTCATTTGTTAATGAAGATACGTAGGCATAGGATTACGACGATCCTTGCGAGTCCTTTGTGTCTTTTCTCTTTTTCCCTTGTTTCTCCATCTCACCTCTTGTTTCCAGTTTCCAGTTAGCGAGTAAGTTTCAGATACCCTACACCCTTTGATCGATAACAACAAGCGTGGATCCCATCCAGTATGATGGGCGCGTGGGGGTGCTAATACCTTCCCCTCGCGTAACCGACTCCCTTACCCGTTTCTCTTGGTCGCGAGACCATGCTCTTTCCTTTCCCTCAGGTTTACGCAGTGTTTCCTTTCCCTTACTTGGGATAAATACACATTGCTGGCCACTCTGTTCTGCGCCACTTTCGCGTTTGTACCTGGATGAAAATCTCGGGAGCAACAGTTAGGACATCTGCTGTCTGCATAGGCCAGAATTTCAAAACCTTAATTTTCTACATTTTTTCATTCTCTATAAATTGTCATCACTTCCTTTAATGTTTCAAACATCACATTACTTTCAAATATCTCTTAGCACATCCAAATGGCTCCCAAAATTGCTAGAAATAAAAGTGACAAGAGGAAAACTGCCGCATCCTCAACCATTCCAGAAAATATGGTGTCCCTAGTTTTAGACAATTGCATGGAAAAATTTAAAGAAAAGTTTTTGCACCGCTTGGTCATGAAACAACATGTATGGAAGCCTGCAGTAGACGGATCTCTGGAAATTCCTGTAGTGGTTCGAATTGTTGAACACCGACAAATTAATTATTTTCTGCAATTGTCACAAGACTACAATAGAGATCTCGTCCAGATGTTCTATTCTAGACTGCATGATCAGAATGGATATACTTTTAAATTCATTATTGGAAACAAGGTTTACGAGGTTAATGATGACATTTGAAAGAGGTTGTTTGACTTCACCATTAGTGATCCTGATGCTGAGGATGACCTGATCCTTTGGTAACAGATGTCCACATTCATAGGGATTTTAAGTGGAATACTCGTCTTAATGAAATGCTCAAAGCTCCGAGGCCAAAAAACTGTCATAAGGGTATAGACATTAGCCAACTCAAGATGGTTCCATGGATACTATTATGGTTGGTTTCTCATATTTTATATCCTAAGAAAGGAGGATACTCAAGAGTGGACAATGCATAAATCCATCTTGTGTATATTCTTATGCACAAGATTCGCATCAAATGGACACACTACTTTGTCTCCAAAATGTTCACAATTAGGGAATATGATAAAGGTACATCCTTCTGCTACACATACATAATCTCAAAAATCTTAAACTTCTTCGACATTGGTATGCCAAACCTGTTGCTCCTCTCGCTTGGCCCAGTTAAAGAATTCTCCCAATGTACCTTAACAAATATGGGGTATTTCTGGGATGAAGAACGCCAAGCGTATTACCTCAGGTTGGGAAAACATGGACGAAAGGTGTGCAATTTTGACGATCCTACAAAATTCGCTGACTCCACCACTTTGCAAAGAGTTGGGGACGATGAGCCCATGCAAGATGTGGAACATGTAACTATTCAGAGGAATAATGATGCTCATGAAGATTAATCATGCATCATTTGGCTTCTTCAAAATCTGCTGATCAAGCAAGATGCTTAAATGACTCATCTTCGAAATATGCAAGAAAATATGAATACCCAAGATGCTAACTTTTAAGCCTTTGCATCCTTTGTCACAGAGAAACTGGTATCCTTGAAGGAAGAGATGGATGCAAACACAACCTCCAACATTGTAAGGGTCAATCATATGATTGCTACCCAAAATGAAGACCATCATCACTACACACAATTCTATCAGGAAATGTATGACTTCCTAAACCATCAGTTCGAATGCAATGGTGAAGGCCGGTTCCATGGAGTGAGACCTGGAGGTCACGAAAGGAATTTGTTATACCTTAACTTTTACTCCTAATATCCCACCTCATTTCCATCTTTACAATGCATCAAGATCACAAACTTGGTTGTATCCTAACCCTCTCACCATTGTGTTTGCCTTTGCAGAAATCACCAAGCACCTCTTTGTGTACATAGATGCTTTATATTTCACTAACCTTTAATCAAAATATAAAAAATATATGTCTTGTCCCTGTTTCCTTTGCAAGGTAGGGTTTGGAATCAAGATCATCAAATGATTGCATCCTCAGCTAGGGTTAGAGATTATCAAGTCAAAGTGTGCTCAACCATTGATTTTCAAGGGCCATTCATCAAGTAATGACCTCTAATCTCAAATCATAAAGTCCCAAGCATCATTCAACTTCATTTGATCAAAGATATCTCAAGATTGGATGGCTTGTTTCTCAAGAAATTTCCAAGGTTCATGTGTTTATTTCCATTTCTTCATCAAATTGTTTCTTCAAGCCATTACAAGCTTCATCAAAGAACAATCAAGATTACATAATTTTGAGTTCATATGATCATCAATATGCCTTGAGATGCAAGAAAATATCCAAGGTTGCAAGTTTGTTCAAGGAGGATTGACCAAAAAGTCAACATCTCAAACCTAAGTTCAAAACTTTACAACTTCTTTATACTTCAACCTTTTTTAGTGCTTCATTGGGAAAATGACTCATCTTGACATCCTCTCTGACTTCTTTTTACAAGTCAATAGCTAATTGTGCTTGGAAGACCATCAAAAGTGTGGAAACATTATAGGTCATTTTGTGGACTTAGACATTTTTGGCCTAAAGTTCAAGTATGGCATGACTATGTTCCAAAGATCATAACTTTTTTAATTTTAAACTTTTATGGGCACTTTTTTTACCAAATATACCTCTTGATGTCCTCTACAACTTTGCTTTAGAGGTCAAACATCAATTCTTGCTCTAAGGACCGCAAATCTTGAAAGCCCTTTGTGCACAAAACTAGGTCATGACTTATTTGACCTAATGCTAGACGTAATTTTCAATGGTTTTCCCTTAACATTCCAAGTTTTCCATTTCTCATCAATTATCCAATTGAAGTTGTTCTTTTTGTAGTGAGTTCTACTCCATTAAAGGAACATTTGGCTTAAGAAAAATCACAAAACGCGCGAAGGAATTCCATTTGGCCTCAATTGGAAGTAAGTGATGGCAACTCTATTTTGACCGTAACCAACAATTTTAGAAATGACATAAAACTCAACTTGGGGACCACAACACATGTGAAAACTCGTTTGTGATTGTAAAACGCATTTCACCAAGTGCAAAACGACTCATTTCAAGTCTTGAATCACGCTTTTCACCTTGCTTCACACAGTTGCAAAAACTGAGAAAATTCTAGATTTGATTCACACGTTCTGGATCTCATCTCACACATATGAGCTCATTATTTCATTCCTTATATATATAGGAAGCTTTTACCTTATTTCTCAAGCTTTAAAAGCCAAGAAATCCCTGATACTTTGAAGCTCGAAATCACCTCAAAACCAGAAAGTTAAAACCTCATTTTCTCTTCGTTTTAACTTCAATTCTTCACTCAGAATCCATCACCAGTCTCTTCTGAAGCTAACCAAAGCATTATCATAGCTTTTCGTGACCTCAAAGCATTAAATCGATTCCACCATTTTCAGACTTTGAAGCTCATTTGGGAAAGGTAGATATGAGTTTCATTTTCATCCAAACAAGTTACCATTCTCTTTTTCTTGTTACACTGGCCATTTCCCCTAACCTAACTGAAATTTATTCTTCATCTTTGGAATTTAATTTTAGTTTGAAGTAGCTAGGGTTATTGCGTATTTCTGCAAATTCTCTTTGCACAGATCAAATAAATTGATCTTGAGCAACGAGACATGAACGATGAAGTAAAACGTAGCTTGCACCATGAGTGTTTGAGCTTAAAGTTACAGTTCATGATCTTGCCATTCGCGCCTTCTGGAGTGAAATTCAAATCCTGACCAACAGCCTTGTGACACACATTTTTTTTGAATCTGTTCTAGCTGTTATAATCTGGTGCAATGAACCTTCATCAACTCAAATCTATCATTAATGAATCATTTATTCATTTTTTGTGCTCTTAGTTGATGATAGGTTTAGTTCTTTAATCCACCAAGAAAGGTGATTGAAATTGATGATGAAGTGATCTTGAGTCTTGATTCAATTTGATCTTCTCTTCATCTTTCCTTCTCCTTCTTTTTCTTTTTCTTTTCTCTTGATCAATTGGATGATTTGTTGTTCATCTTGTTCACGATATTTGGATTGATTCTTGATGGATTTTCCTCATTTTAAATCTACCATTTGATTGATCATTGATCATTGGAGGTACTTTAGATTTATGCATAAGTTTGTCCAAAGTGTCATGAAGGATTGTTTCATGTAATGGACCAATCTCCTTGCCTTAGTGCTTGATCCCTTCGTGGTTTTTACTGGTGCTACATGTTTTAGGAGTATGATTTTTATCAAATCTCTAACATGTATGGTACATAAATTGTTATTGACCGGCCTCCCATTATAGCGCGCGATTTTTTTCGCTGACACGACCACCTAATCGCCAATGGGTTCTTCCTCACCGCAACGGTAGGGCAGGGGTGCTACTTTCTGATTTCTTATTTATCCCGTGAAGCTGGAAGGGAAAGGGAAGCTATCTAAAACTAACCTTGCACGCGAATGTTTAACTGAACAAACACTAAGAGAGATTCGGGGAGTTCGGGGTCAGGTTATACAATGGGGAGTTGTCAGTTACCCATCCTATATGTGGTTATCCACAAGTTGATAGTTTTAGGTTCTGCTTTGTACTTGATGGTGTTTGTTTGTAAATAGGTTGGGAAAAGTTTGAGTGAGAGAGTGAATTATTGATGATTTTGGCGAGGTACTGAACCTCAGTTTTGATTGGTGTGAAGATACTGGACCTATGGTTTTTGATTGGTATGCTCGCTATGATTTCGCAATCTTATGCCTACGTATTCCCGTTTAAAGAAACAGGGAAATTAGAGTAATCGTAGTTCCTCCTATTCTATGGGAGGAAAAGACGTTTTGGAGTTTTGTTCAAAACCCAAGATTGAAGTTAAAAGGTTTATTTGTGTCTTGTTTAAAGCCCAAAATTGAATCTAAAAGGTTTGACTGAGAGAGAATTTATCATCTCTAAAGGGAGACATCTCGTCTGTTTATCACAACTGTTGGGTGACTGATTATAAAGGAGAATTACTTTAACTGGGATATGTGAATCCAACAATGCCATAATTTCCTTTATAGGGGATTTTCCCTGAAGGGGAAAACTTTAACTCAGTGTAAAGCAATGCCATTTTTCCTTAGGAGTCTTTCATGCTAAGAGAGGGATAGTGGCGTGGACGTAAATAATCCAGAGGCTTGCCACTTACAGCAATTAGATGAAAGAGGAAGTTTTCCAGGATAAGAGATGGACGATAGCTTGGATATTTGAATCAACAAGTGTGCCACTTATAGCAGTTATCTAGCATTAGGGTTTGTTTTGAATGTCTGTTTTAATGTGTGATAACACTGAGAAATTTCTTCCTACAGAGAGATTTTGAGTTCCTCTGAGGGGATGTTGATTTTTGTGTGCCTTGATCAAAGCCCAAGGTTGAAGCTAAGAGATTGATTGACTCCACTGGGGAAGTCCTTATACAAAGCCTAAGAGGAGGCTGGAAAAGGCTGACTCAACGAGAGAGTATTTATCTGTCTTGTACAAAGCCCAAGATTGAGGCTAAAAAGAGGCTGACTCTTTTGGGGATATCATTATATAAAGCCTAAGAGGAGGCTAGGAGGAATCGACTCTGCTGGGGAGGTATTTATCTGTCTTGTACGAAGCCCAAGATTGTGGCTGAAAGGGGAAACTGGCTCTACTAGTGAGAGGTTTTATCTGTCTTGTACAAAGCCCAAGATTGAGGCAAAAATGAGATTGACTTAGTTGGAGAGTATGATTTGTTTTGTACAAAGACCAAGATTGAGGCTAACTCTACTGAGGAAAATCATTATACAAAGCCTAAGAGGAGGCTGAAAAGAGAATTAACTTTTCTTAGGGAGATTTTATATATGTCTTGTAAGAAGCCCAAGATTAAGGCTGCAAAATATTTGACTGACCCATCTGAAGATATTTATGGGTGTCTTGTATAAAGCCCAAGATTGAGGCTGAATTTTGCTGAGGGAAAGAAGGATCATTATACAAAGCCTAAGAGGAGGCTGAGAGAGATGACTACTCAATAAGAGATAGGTCTAAGGTGATTGACTCAACAAGAGAGTATATTTGTGTGTCTTGTACAAAGCCCAAGATTGAGGCTAAAAGGGTTTAACTCAATAAGAGAGTACTTTTATCTGTCTTGTACAAAGCCCAAGATTGTGGCTGAACAAGCTGGAGAATTCATTATACAAAGCCTAAGAGGAGGCTGACTTCTGCTGAGGATTATTGAGATCCAGAGGCAGGTCCAAATCGGGGGATCAACTCTTGCTGAGGGTTTCCAGAAGAGTTGATGTATCAGATGCCTTGAGGTTCTAATGATAAGATGACCCTAGCTAGGGAAATTTAGGATAAAGACTGAGTTTTAGATCCTGTTAGGATTTTTAACTCATACGGGATATTGATCGAATGATCAAGGTTTTTCCCGTATTCGTAGGGAACTTGAGAATGTCTTTGAGATCCAAAAGGAGATTAGACTGTCCAAGTCTATTGGTATGCAAGAGTTTATCTTTGTATGATGCCCAAGAGGGGGCTGGTATTTTAAGGGATGAGTATCAACCCTAAATTGTCCAAGGTTTTGACTCTTTAGAAAGACTTCTTTAACAAAGGATGACTAGGTTCTATCTTCACTACTACAAAACGCGTAAACAACGACGCCATGCTCACAACGCTTCATCCCTACACTGTTGTGACATATCTAAACTAAGGCGTGGTTGTATTTTATTTGTTTATTGAATAAAAATGATCTGTATATAAAAATGGTTGATAAACCAACTGTGGTGATTATCTGTATACAATAACTGTTTCATGTGTTCGAACCTCAGTGCATTCATATATATTATTCCTTTTATGTTAAAGCACGCCTTTACTTTTTTTATTTACTTTTAATTTAAAAAAATTAAAAGTTATGACTACGGTTGTTTATATACACCGTTGTGATATATTTTGTATGTTTTTTTTAATTTTTAATTCTAAAAATAACTCTGGCGCTTTAATATGAAATTTCATTATGAAAATAATATATCATAACGGTTTAAATTGTTGACCGTCGCAGTAGCTTTTCAATATTCTCCAAGCTAGCTAGTTTCATTGTCTCTTCAGTATCCTTTTTTCCATTGAAAATAGAAACCAGACGAAACGTTACACGATTTCAACCCTAAACCCTAACGTTCAATACTGTGAAACAATACACGATTTCAACCAAAGCTTGCATCATCAGTATCCATTTGTTGTCATTTTCGTCATCATCGTCACCATCGTGAAGAAAATAGAAGATTACGCACATACCAACACCGTCGTCATCATCGTCACCGTCGAGAAGGAAGATAACAACAACACCGTCGTTGTCGTAAGGAAGGAAGACAACAACAACACCAACATCAACATCATTTACTTCGTCGTCACGTTTAGGGTACGTAAAATATTTTCCCCATGCATCTACAGTAAACTCTTTTGCCATTGTTGTTCATGTTGTTTTTGTTGTTTTTTAACTTAGATGTCGAGTTCTTCATCAGAAACCAGCGAAGAAACTCAAACAAATGAAAGGTTACCCAATGAAACTCAAACAACTGAAAGTCAAACAAAAAGATCACAAAGGGGTGTCACAATGATACCCCAATTCACATCAGTCCGCAACTCATCTGGTGTAAAAATTCGGATCGAGTTTGATTCGCACTATAGATTAGTGGATTGTCCACATTACGCTACTTTTAGGAGTTATGTTGCGTTCCTTGCACGTAGTAAAGTCAGTATACTGATTGATGATTGGAGAGAAGTGGATGTTAATGTCAAAGACAACATATGGACAGACGTTAAGGTATTTCTTGCTATAAGTTTCATATATTTGATATCACTACCTATAGTTTCTAATTCATACTTATATATTGATTTAATGTAGTTGAATTTTGAGTTTACCGATGACTCAAAATTGAAAAGAAAGTGGATAACTTATGTCGGTGTTCGTTCGAGGGGATTTAAGTCACGGTTCACGGATGACTACATTACGAAGCCTAAGAGCGGTCTTCAACCTCCATGGATTCGGTATATTTTTTTATCGAAGAAGGTGTGGCACAAGTTTGCGAAGAAACGTCGTTCTGAGGAATCCAAGGTTAGTAGTAGTCTTATGTAACCTATAATGTTATGCTAATGAGTTATAGATACTAATCATACACATTTTTCACTATGTTAATAACAGGCTAAAAGCGAAGTAGGAATTCAGAACAAGGTGAAAAACATTTACCTCCATAGATTGTCTCGTGGGGGTTACAGGAAACTTGAGAAGAGGATCCTACAGGAAAAACTACAAGAAGGAGGAGATGGTGACATTCCATCGCCACCTTCAAGATATGAGAAATGGAAGATGGCTCGATTAAGACCTAATGGAGAGTACACCTCTGAGGCTTCAAGAGTAGTTGCTGAGAAAATTGTAAGTATTTGTTTTCTTTAAATGCGTTTGCTTATGTAAGTTGCTCATGAGTTGTTATTTAAATGCGTTTGCTTATGTAAGTTGCTCATGTTGTGTAGGATAATTTGGTTGTGGCGGCCCGTGAAAGCACATTTGTTCCGGAAGCACGACATGACATATTAGTCGAAGCTATCGGCACAGCTGAGCATGGAGGTCGTGTCCGTGGTGTTGGAGATGGTGTCGGCTTGAGGTCATACTTTGGATCTCAAAGAAGAAGCACCGAAACCGCTAAATTTCTTGTTCAATGACAAAATATTGAGAATGTTGAGAAGCAATTGGCGGAGCAAAGGAGGCTGTTTGAAGAGAAGAGGGAAAAAAGGGAGAAAGAAGTGAAAAGGTTACAAGAGTTGTATTCGGTATGTGTCGTAAATCGCGCTTTTTTTTGTATGATATATATTGTATGTTCTAATTGAATATATTGTGCTTATTTTTGTTTTATGTTCTAATTGAATGTTATGATGTAGAGATTAAGTGAAAGCCTCGAACAACGAACTAATGAAGATCATCGTTGCGTTGGTGATGATCAAACTCCAAGTAGAAGTGTCGTAAATCACTCTTCTACAAAAGGGAGTAATTGTACAGCCCCTCCCCCCCTCTAGATAACCGCAATGGGATATTGGACCCTAGTCCAAATGAAATAACAAGTTTATACTTGTCCATTTCAATAACAGACCTTGCGCAAGCTCTCCCGCTAGAACATTGCCCTAAATTGGATTTAGTGTATTACACTCCTGAAGATGTGAGGGATTTTCTAGCAGGATATAAGTGGCTTGACATATCTATTTTGTAAGTTTAGTGCACGTAAGTATATAGTCGAATATACATGTCATTATAGAACATTATAATTTTTTGTATTTTCTCCCTTAATTTATACATTTTCTTTGACCATTTAGGTACATTCACCGTGTTTGTATAGAATTGAATAAATGAAGTACCTATGGAATCTTGGACCCAAGTTTTATTGCTTGGGCGTATAATGATAAAAATATCAGAGAAAAGTACTTGAAAAGCCGGCTAAATGACGGAGGAAAAGAATGTTACCTTGCACCATTCCTATGTAGGTTAGTATTGTTGTAATTTATTTCTATATTCTATATTTAATTTTGTTTTAGTAACAACTAATAATATATATATATATATATATATATATATATATATATATATATTCTCGTGTTCATTCAGTGGTCATTGGCAATTGATCGTAATATCGTTTAGGACAAATACGGTGACATTACTGTGTTCCTTGCACGATCCACTCCACAAACCAATGAAAGATCTTGTATTAACGTAAGTGTCTTTGTTTAATATCATTTTCTTTGGCATTAATTGTAATTAGTTTATCATGTAATATGTTTAATTCAATTTTCAATGTGCAGTATTGTGGAGCAAGTTAATATATTGAATAATGTTAGAAAAAAGCCCACATACCTTGCTCCTAAAGTAGGTGGCCCGATTACCTATTTATTCATTTACATTCATGCATGTGTGGTTGTATTCATGTTTTTATATTCATGTAATTTGTAGACGAGGAAACAACGCGGGAGTTACGAGTGTGGGTATTTTATCATGAAACACATGTTAAACATTGTCCTTGCTGGCACTGTTGATTCATAGGATACGGTAATATATGCCATAAAATGTTTACATATATTAATATATAAGTTGACTATTGAATTATTATCATGCATGATCTTCAATTTTTTGCTCTTATGTAGATGTTTAACGACGAAACCCCATTCCCCGTTGAGGACTTTGTGGATCTCCGTAAACGTTGGGCGTATAGCCACAATGCACTTAAGGGTTCTGCTCCTGCTGTTTGATATATCAGCAACATTTTTTGATGCACATATTTTTTCTTTTGATGCACATAATGTGAACAATAGTTTTGGCTTTTGATGCACATAATGAAATCAATAATATTGGCTTTTGATTTAAACAATGTTAGCTGTTTAATTCTCTGATTCATTTAGCTTTTAATGTAAATTTCTTTTGATGTAAATTCTCTGATTCATTTATAAGGATAAAATATAGGAAGAATTGTGTTTGATGCACATATTGTGTTTGCATGCAAATAGAAGCTTTTTTGACAGGATAAATTATAGGAATAATTTGATAAGCAGATAAATTTAATATTTAAAACAGGTTATTTTTGGCAGCGGTTATAAACCTATCTGTAGTTGTATGTCAAACGCTAATATAAATAAAAAATGTTGTTGCAGAGAATAGAACCAGATCACAGTTTAGTTATATCACAACGGTTGATTAATCTAACCGTCGTGAAATGGTGCGCGCATACTGGAATACAACAACGGTCCCAGGACCTTCATTGTATGTACCTTATATACAACAACACTCTACATACCAACCCCTTCGCCCCCGTCATTATATGTCATTTCCAACCGTTGTTTAATGGGTTTTTCGTAGTAGTGCTTATACCTTTAAGAGGTCTTCGGGGTCCTTGTATTAAGCCCAAGAGAAGGCATGAGAACTTCTAAGAAGCCGGAGGATCCTTGTACAAAGCCTAAGAGGAGGCGAGGATGCTTTTAGCAAGCCTGTGGGTCTAAACCTAAAAAAAGTTCAAGAAAAGTTTCACCGGGAATAATCTTTTCTTTAGTGAACAGTCCTAGGGTTTTAAGAAATTCAAGAGAGGTTTTACCGGGAATTAATCCTCTCTGGGGAAATGAACTTCTTTGACAATTTCTAATAGTGACAGTCTGAGAAAAGTTTCACCGGGAATAATGCCTTTCCCTTTGTTCCATATTGTTTAAGCCCGAGAGAAGGCAAGACTGTATCTGGAATTCTTATGGGGAACTAGTTTTCACTGTATTGAAAGAGTGACCACTGGCTTTAACTAGTTCTAGACTTAATTGTCGGGGAAAACTCTAAGCAGGTATACAAGTATATATACAATTGATATATGACAAGTATTTAAAAGGATATGAAAGAAGGACTTACAGGTGAGCAAGCTTCCAGCAATACAGTTATATATATATATATATATATATAAATAAAAGCACATAAAGAAAACTGATAAAAACTTACAGATGAGCAAGCTTCCATAGTAACAGCTGTATGGTTAGTTGTTCAAGAAATTAAAGAAAATTTTCATAACAACTATGGATTTGAACCTAAATCAAAAGGGAAGTTGTTTTTTGAAAAAGTTGTTGGGGCTTATACTCAAGGAGAGGCCCAGATGAAAGACAGTGATCGTACCGTTGATCTGAAGATTGTATCGGGACTTATACAACGACTGTGGCCCAAAGATTATTTATGTACAAAGGGGGTAGGGTCTTACACTCTATTAGAGGCCCAAAGTTTATTTTATGTACAAGCGATGGAGCTTACAACTCAAGGAGAGGCCCATGGAAAGACAGTGATCGCACCGTCATTTTAAAAATTGTACTGGGACTTATACAATGACTGAGACCCAAAAAGGTTTATATTTACAAAGGGGGTGAGACTTGCACTCTATCAAGAGGCCCAAAGTGTATTTTAAAAAAAAGAAAGATGGGACTTACAACACAAGGGGAGGCCCAGATGGTTTTTGTTTAAAAGGAGACGATCGCGTCGCGGTTTTGAAAACCACAGAGGGACTTATACAATTACTGAGGCTCCAAAAATTATGTATTTACAAAGGGAATGGATCTTACACTCTAATAGAGGCCCAAAAGTGTTTGAAAATTTAAAATCTAGAGGAAACCCTAATTTTAAATTAAAAATGTCATTTTTCAAAGGAAATTTAAATAATAAATGATAAAATATCAACTATATTCAAAAACAAGTTGTACACTTTGAAAAATATTTTGATAAATCATTTTTAATCATATGAAACCTTGAACTTCAATTGGTTTTGAAAGATCAAAGTGGGAATTTCATTTTAAAAATTGTTTAAAAATAATAAAATGAAATTAATTACAAAAATTCTAACTATATTAAATAAATAATATAAATTAGATTTTTTTGCAAAATAAAATATTTAATCATTTTAGTGAATTTTAAGAAAAAGAATCAATTCAAAAACATAAATATTCAGAGAGAAATTAATTTTTGAATCAATTAAACAAAATAACTAAAATTCAAAATTTTGAATTATGGCGCCAAGAACACTTGGTTCTTGCCCGCGCCCTCTGTTTTTGCAGATTTGCGTTTTCTCACTTTTCTCCATGATTTCTCAATGGTTTTGCACGATTCAAGTACCAATCTTGTTCGTTTTTTAACAAAGATCACAACCATATAGTTTAATTGCATTTATATTAAGCATGGAGAAAGAAATCAACAGAAAACCTCAAGAACCCTAATTTCAGCATGAACACAATGAAATTCCATACACTATTGATTTATGGCAATTGATTGGGGGTTATTACTCTATATACATGTAGGAACAAGATGGTAACTCACAAATTCATTTATGATGCATGGAACATAGAGTTTGAAGGGTTCAGGCCTACCTCTTGCAGCTGGTGATCTAGTTTGGTGATGGAGGTGTTACAGCTAGGTTCCAATGATCTGTACAGCTTCTTTAGGTGCCAAGGAGTGTGTTTGAATGCTTGGAGTGGATTGAAATGAGCTGGAACTGGTTGTGGTACCTCAACTGCAACTCTGTCAAGAACTTGAACAATTGGCTGGTGATTTTGTGAATTTGATGTTCCAGATGTGATTTTGTGTTATAGATCACTCATACATGATGTTTATGAGGTGTGTGTGTGTGTGGTTGGTTTGGTTGGAACCACTCTCAATCTCAAAACCCGATAATGACTTGAGTTAGAAGGCAAAATTAGAGTGAAGAAGGGATTTTTGAGTAAAGCATCAGTTTGGGTGCTTTGGTTTACTCAAACTGATCACAATTGAGCTCTATTTATAGTGTGTCAAGTTTGTCTTGGCATCAATAGTGAATGGCAGCTGCAGCAGGTCTGTGGCCAATGTGGATCAAATGGAATCTCAAGTCTCGTCTAGCCATTGACTTAAGGTTAGAGCACAGGCCTATGGTCTTTTAGTTCAGAGATAAGGCTTGACTCATCCAGTTAAGCTTGCCTCAATTCATGCCACCTTGATGCATCCATTGAATGCATTGAAACAAAATTGGAGTCTTGGCACTTTTTAGCTCTTTTAGGTTTGGCATGGCTATATGTAGATTCTTGGACTTGGGAGGCTTGGGGATCAGATCATTCTCCTTTTGTTTTATCCTCAGATGTGTCCAAATGGATGACAAGGCTTGGAGTTGTCCAATTTGTCAAATCGAGCAAAACACCAAATTCTGCCTTGCTTAGGACAGTTGGAAATGGTGATTTTGAGGGATTCATATCTCCCTGCTCAGGTTGAGTTATGGGAGGCTCTTGTGCTTTTTATAAATCCCTCATATGATACAAAACATGTGTGATCATAGTTTGTTTTGCAACTATTTGGATCCAACTGAAAAATCCTGATGAACATTGATGTTCAAGGCTGGTAACTTAGGCAGATTTTCACTAAGTGTTGGAAAAAGTGTTATTTTCATGTTTTTGTGATTTTGATCACTCCATAACTTAAAATCCATAAAGAATTTGGATTTTGAGGTAGTTTAAGCTTTTGTATAGTGTATCAAGACCTACAAATCCAGCTTCGGATCACCCAAAATTGTTGCTTGGATTTCAAGTTATGGTCCTTGGAAGTTGGTACCAAAACCACTTTTGTTCCATAACTTAGAAAAATTTTGGTTTCTCAAGGTTGCCCCTTTTGCAAGAAACCTTAATTTTCTTGATTTTTCTTGATGAATGATGATCAATGTCACACATTAACATTATTTTTGACTTAGGGAAACCATATTTGTGAAAAATTCCAAAAATTCAAACTTGATTTTGTGCACAGTTGACTTTTTATCGGATGAAATCCAAACTGTGCAATCCATTGTGAAATCAAGTCCTTGACCCAAATCAAACCTAATGGATGGATTCCATAGGTGTTATAGGGTGTATTGAATCATGTCCCAAGGTTTGGGAGCATGTCTTGGTCAAAAGTCAAAGGTACAGTTAACTTTTCCCTTCAGTCAAGTCATGAGGTCTTGGCTCATGTTTTGTCCCAAAAGTCAACTTAGGGGTGAATTAGGTCAAGAATCCCTAATTCCTAATTTTTTTGGTAAATACATCCCCTGAGGTTAAAATGACTTGATGATTGGGCCTATGAGTTCCCTTGGATTATCTTGGATCATGTTTTGAAGTATTGGTTCATGCCCAAATGAAAATTTTCATCTGGAGGACTGAGTCGACCAAAACCCTAATTTGGTGACACTGGCGATCTTGAGGCTTGATCCACTTGGAATGTTGAAACTTTGTGCTTGATTCTTGATGTGGGAGTCATCTTTATCCTTTATAGGTGTTTGAGAGGTTAGACAAGTTGAAGATCATGTCATTTCTTGATTGATCCTTTGTCTAAGTGCTCTAAGAGGGCTTGAAACCTTAATTCTTGATTGTGGTGAATGCTTAGCCATCTTTGAGGAGATTGATGAGGCATGAAGGTACATCCATTTGTGATGATGACTTGCACAATGATGGGAAATTTTGGTGGTGAAAATTTGGGGTATGACAGATGCCCCTATTTAATCTTCTTGGACCCGGAGGTGTGAATGGAGAAGGTATTCGGGCATTCAGGGTGCAAGAGGATTAAATATCGGAATACCCAAAATTTTAATGGTGGTTATGAATGGCAGTTTGCTCATCCATCTTCTTTTGCTAAGCAATAATGCTTAGAAAAGGGTGAAACATCCCCTCGATCCTGGTCTTCAGCCAAGGAACTGATCTCAGTTTCTGAAATAAACTTCCCCTCGATCCTAGTTTTTACCCAAGGAACTGGTCTCAGTTTATAAACTTCCCCTCGATCCTGGTTTTTATCCAAGGAACTGGTCTCAGTTTCTAATATAAACTTCCCCTCGATCCTGGTCTTCAGCCAAGGAACTGGTCTTAGTTTCTTTTGTCAATAAACTTCCCCTCGATCCTGGTCTTCAGCCAAGGAATTGGTCTTAGTTTCTTTTTTTTTATGTTCTTTCCTTGACAAGGGACGTTATGTGTAGCGGTTTTCCACAAACTTCTCGCCGAATATTCCTGGGGAGATGCCATTTGATGGGAAAAGTTTTGATGTCAGACTTGCTGGAGAACCCATTCGTCTGAGTTGTAGAGGTGTTCAAACTTCTTTGTTGGAGACGCCTATGTTGACTCTACTGGGGAAAACGAGTCTCTTGAGAGGTTGTTTCCTGCTTGGGGATATTACATCATACTTTTCTTCGAGACCTTGTCGGATAAATGACATGTGGTGTAATCCAATTTTGAGGTGCTGATGACTTCATTAACATTAACTTTCTGAAGAGAAAAACCAATGTGTTGCTGAGAGTCTTTAGTTGCGAGGCTTTCTCTTGGGATTTTCCTTAATCCAGGAAAGCGAGAACATCATCCTCAATGGTAAAGAGTGACGTTTATCGAATGTCTTCTTGTTTCTCAGAGGTTCAAGTTATCAAAGTGGTCGAGGACCGTCTCCAATCCAGAAATAAACTGGGGAGAAATTGCTCAGACATTGCACATCCTAATAAGTAAAGGACGGACAACTCGATTGAGAGGACTTTATCACTTGGGAACTAGACCGACTAGAGTGATAGTGATGCAATATGAACATGAGTATGAATCAATAATGCATGATGTATGTATGTATATGCTGACAAAACTGAAGTGACATAAAAACTAATGGATGAACACAATTGGATACTCGGCCACGGTGGGAGACAAAAGTACCACTGGTTCAAAATAACAATCCTGCCCTGCTTGGGAAAGACAGTCCTAGTGGGGAAGAAGAATTGTCAATCGGTCTTAAGAGGTATGAAACCCTGTCGGGGACGTCAGATGAAACATGGTCTCTGACACAGTTGATCCTTCATTCAGGCGTACCGGTTTAGAATGAGTACTTTGATTATGCACTTTGAGGTTCAACCAGCTTCGGAGAAGCAATCGATGTTTTTTCAATGTTCAACGGTCAAAGGAATTTCCATATTTATTTAAAAAGCATAAAAGTTTTGACAAGTAAATTCATTTTTGTTTTATTTCAAGAATCGTTGATCATGTTAAAAATATCATTCTGTAAAGCTAAAATAAATGAGAATTGTAAACAAAAGCACTAGGGCTCAAATTTTATTGATAGGATGGAAATCAGCCAATCACGTGATCCCATAGAGTATTTACAAAGTTAGAAAATGGAAATTTAAGGGAAAAGGGCTACATTGAAACATAACGACCGCTATCGTTCTACCAACTTTGAATTCTGGACATCCTGAGCTTCTGTCGAAGATGACCTTAACTGAAGTTTTCTTGATGGATGGCATGACTACTGGGGATTTAACATTGTCGAACGTAGTTACTTGCCATTAATCCCTAATTTTTTCCTGGATTGTACTTTGAGATTTCCAATCCATCGGGACGATTTTTTGTTTGTGCCTCTAATTTTTGCCTGGACCTCCCTTTCGGGGTTTCAATCCACCGAGACATTTTTATATTTGTTTAGGAGAAGTATTTCTTAACTACGTCAACATTCGTTGGGTAGGTAAACTCCTCTCCATTCATGGTTGCGAGTCTCAAGGCGCTTGAGAAGGCTTTCTTGACCACATATGAGCCATCGTAATTCGGAGTCCATTTGCCCCGAGAATTAGTGAGGAATGATTGTATCTTTTTTAGCACAAGGTCTCCTTTCCTGAAGACACGCAGTCGAACCTTTTTGTCAAATGCTTTCTTAATTCTTTGTTGATACAACCGACCATGGCATAGTGCCGTTATTCGCTTTTCTTCGATTAGGTTCAGTTCATTGTGTTGACTTTGACACCATTCAGCTTCTGTTAGCTTAGCTTCCATCAATACCCGGACTGATGGGATCTCTACTTCTATGGGAAGAACTGCCTCCATGCCATATACTAGAGAGAAAGGGGTTGCCCCTGTTGAGGTGCGAACAGATGTGCGATAACCATGAAGAGCAAAGGGTAGTATTTTATGTCAGTCTGTGTAGGTTATAACCAGCTTTTGAACAATCTTCTTGATGTTCTTGTTAGCCGCTTCTACCGCTCCGTTCATCTTAGGTCGGTATGGAGATGAGTTATGGTGTTCGATTTTGAACTCAGGGCACAACTCCTTCATTATCTTGTTGTTTAAGTTAGATCCATTATCAGTAATGATCTGGCTTGGAACACCATAACGGCATATGAGATTGTTTTTTATAAAGCGGACCACGACTTATCGGGTTACATTGGCGTATGACACTGCTTCGACCCACTTGGTGAAGTAGTCAATGGCTACCAGGATGAACCGATGTCCGTTTGAAGCTTTGGGTTCAACCATGCCAATCATGTTGATTCCCCATATGAAAAAAGGCCACGGGGAAAAGATAACTTTGAGATGTGTTGCGGTACATGGATTTTTTCAGCGTATATCTGAAACTTGTGACACTTCCTCATGTACTTGTAGCAATCGGATTCCATTGTCAGCCAATAATACCCTGCTCTCAGAATTTTTCTGGCCATTGTGTGTCCGTTGGCATGAGTTTCAAAGGATCCTTCATGAATTTCTTTCATCAGCATGTTTGCTTCTGGTATGTCTATGCATCGGAGCAAGACCATGTCAAAGTTTCTCTTATAGAGTGTATCACCGCTTAGGAAGAAGTTGCCTGCCAACCTTCTAAGGGTTTTTCTGTCTTTTCTTGATGCCCCAGGTGGGTACTCTTGTTTTTTAAGGAAGCATTTGATATCATGATCCCAAGGTTTGTCGTCTACGACTGCTTCGATCGTGAAGATGTAGGCGGGCCTTTCAAGGCACATTATGTCAATCTTAGGTATGTCGTTCCATTGACCTACACTAATCATGGAGGAGATAGTGGCTAATGCATCAGCCATGTGATTCTCTTCACGAGGGATGTAATGAAACTCGATTCTGTTAAAGAATGGTAACAACGTTCTCGCGTAATCTTTGTAAGGAATTAGTCCTGATTGGTATGTGTTCCAATCTCCTTTGATCTGATTGATAACCAGGGCTGAGTCTCCATACACAACCAAGTTCTTAATTCTCAAGTCAATCGCTTCTTCGAGACCCATGATACATGCTTCGTATTCGGCCTCATTGTTTGTGCATTTGAATGTCAATCGGGCACTGAAAGGAATGTGGGTACCCTGAGATGTTATGATGATTGCCCCAATTCTGTTTCCATAATTGTTGATAGCTCCGTCAAAGATTAGTCCCCATTGGGAACTTGGTTCAGGCCCTTCACTAGGTAGCGGTTCATCGCAATCTTTCATTTTCAAGTACATGACATCTTCGTCTGGGAAGTCAAACCCGACTGATTCTTGATCGTCAATCGGTTGATGAGCCAAATGATTGGCTAAAATACTTCCTTTGACGGCTTTCTAAGCATGGTACTCGATGTCGTATTCTGATAACAACATCTGCCAACGGGCGACCCTTCCCGTGAGAACAAGTTTTTCAAAGACATACTTTATCGGATCCATTTCGGAGATTAACCAAGTGGTGTGACAAATCATGTACTGGCGAAGACGTTTGGCTGCCCAAGCCTGAGCACAGCAATTTTTCTCAAGCATAGTGTACTGAGTTTAACAGTCTGTAAATTTCTTGCTTAAGTAGTAAATGCCAGACTCTTTTCTTTTCGTTTCCTCTTGTTGACCAAGTACACAACCCATGGAGTCTTCCAAAACTGTTAAATAGATGATCAACGCTCTTCCCTCCACTGGAGGTGATAGAATTGGTGGGTTCAACAGGTATTCCTTGATACTGTTGAAGGCAGTTTGGCAGTCTTTTGTCCATACGCAGTCCTGATTCTTTTTGAGTAATTTGGAGACTGGTGCGCATGTCGCGGTCATGAGGAATATAAATCTGGAAATGTAATTCAAACGTCCCAGGAATCCTCTAACTTGTTTTTCAGTCTTCGGAGAAGGCATTTCTTGAATGGCCTTGACTTTGTCAGGATTAACCTCGATTCCTTTCTGGCTGAAGATGAACCCTAAAAGTTTCCCTGAGCGGACACCGAACGTGTATTTGCTGGGATTCAAGCGGAGTTTGTACTTTCTTAGACTCTCGAATAGTTCTGACAGGTGGGTCACATGCTCCCCTTCTGTTTTAGATTTGGCAATCATGTCATAGACATACACTTCGATCTCTTTGTGTATCATGTCATGGAACAGAGTAGTCATGGCCCTTTGATAGGTTTCGCCGGCGTTCTTCAAGCCGAACGGAATTACCTTGTAACAAAAGGTTCCCCGTGGGGTAATGAATGAAGTTTTCTCCATGTCTTCCGGCGCCATTTTGATTTGATTATAGCCCGAGAATCCATACATGAAGGAGAAGACTTTGAATTTCGTTGTACTGTCTACCAGCATGTCTATGTGCGGTAAGGGAAAGTCATCATTTGGATTGGCTTTATTCAGATCCCTGTAATATACACGCATTCTGTTGGCTAGCCATTGAGGATATTCTGAGGTGACGAGGAAACCTGTGTCAATCTGTTTTTGTACTTCCTCTTTGATTTTGATGGCTATGTCTGGATGAGTCCGTCTTGGTCTTTGTTTTACCGGCGAACATTCTAATCTTAATGGTAGATGATGTTCCACGATGCTGGTGTCCAACCCTGGCATGTCCTGATAGGACCAAGCAAATACATCGGGAAAATCTTTGAGAAGTTCTATCAAGCTTTCTTTGACAGTCGAACTGAGCAGTTCCCCAATCTTGACTTCTTTTCTCTCTTCTTCTGAACCCAAGTTTACCATTTCCAACGGCTCTTTGTGAGGCTCAATAGACCTTTCCTCTTGTCTGAGTAATCGGGAGATCTCCTTTGGAATTTCTTCGTCTTCTTCTTCTTCAGCTTCAAATACCGGGAATTCAAAGTTGGGCGAAGGCATTGGATCGTATGTTTCAATGGGGTTTAAAACAAGCAATCTGCATGACGTGATGATTATTTTTTAGAAGAGATAGAGAGAAATGCAAGAGTGTGTGTAGTGTATTTTCTGAAAAATACTTGTTTTTATTTTGAGTTGTTTTTAGGATTACAATTTTCTGAAAAAGCAAAAGGTGAAAACAGCAATAAATGCGGAAATTACAGAATGACGTTTATTTACTTATAATTTTGTCGATTCTCGAAACTACAGCCCTATAAAACAAAACTCGGTCACTTTGGGCGAAGCGAAGAGAGACATTTACAGAAAGTGAGCCCTATAAAAACATTCGTTTCACCTGGGCAGGGTGAAGGGTTAAAACAAAGATGGCAATTACTTAGACTTATGAACGACTTTCAGGACATCGACAGCAACCCATTGGCGGCGAACTCCTCGGTGAATCACAAAGTCTGGTACCTTCTTTCTTGTTTGTCCTCATAAATTACGCTGATTTCTGGCGGAGCAGGATCGTTGGAGTCTTCCTTCCAGGCAGAGTTATCGTAGACGAACTCTTCTGGTGTATCTTGCATAGTATTTTCATTCTCAGGTGGATCTCCCCATCCAGTTGACTGGATGTCTTCGAGCCTGATATGAGAGCTTTCAGGAGCGGTGTATTTGACCAAGAAGTCATACTTGCCACTTGGTTGTCCTAAGGTTTCCCATACTTCGGTGGAACTGGAGGAGTCATCCCTCTCGATGACATTGACCTCGGGAAAAGCATAGTTGATGAAATTTTGCCCTGCAATCTTTGCAGATTCATCGTTGTGCTGAATATCTTCTGAATGCCCTGAGTAATGATCCCATGATTTGGTGTGGACGCAGGTATTCTTTTCAATGATGCTCAGCTGATATGCATCATTTGGCTGACTCTTTTGCCCCAAGTCTTCGGGGTACGGCTGCCAGATAGGCACGTCATCCATTAGGTCATAATAGCCATAGTCAAAGTTGTCTTTCATTAGAGTGTCCTCCTCTAATGAGTTTGGTGGAGCACGACATCCTTCAGGATCGCAATCTCTGTACATCATCTTGACATCTGATCTTGGTATATATCTCGGACTTTGCGTGGGATAGTAAAATTGCGTATGTGTTTCTTCTTGAGACACATAACTGTCCTCGTTGAGATAGGACTTCCACTCTTCATCTGTATCGGAGGAGTCACTCTCATTGATGGTATGTACTTCTTGAGACACCAAGTGAAGGAAGCCTCCACTGTGGAAGAAGTCCTGAATGGGATGAAAACTTTCATCATTAGTAGCAGTCTGGGTACAGTTTGAGGAAAGACCAAGACTTTTCTTCATCTTGTTATCAGTAGGAATTATGACCTGTCCCCATCCTTTTGCGTTGTTACTCTCGATCACTTTGAGAGCATCTTTGTATGAGGAAATCGACCTCCCTTTTTCTGATTAATTCTCATTGCTCACCGAAAGTGCTTGAAACTGGGTTCCAACAACCTCCTCTGGTTCTACACAGGATGATGATGATAAGTTGCTCACAATTGAGGCCTGCTCTCCACAGACTATGACTAGCTTATCATTCTTGACTAACTTCAGCTTCTGGTGAAGTGTCAAAGTGACTGTCCCAGCTTCGTGTATCCAAGGTCTTCCTAATAAACCGTTGTATGCTGCCCGGATGTCCATGACCTAGAAAGTGACCTGGAAAGTGTGAGGACCGATAGTTATGGGAAGGTCGACTTCGCCGATAACTATTTTTCTGGATCCGTCAAAGGCTTTGACGATGACCTCACTTCCTCTCATCAAAGATCCTTAAAATGATAACACTACTACAAAACACTAAAACAACGACGCAAGGTTTACAACGGATTCGTATCCCACTATTGCGATAGGTTAAAAATTTTGCAGCTTATTTATAACGCCATATTTAACGACGGTCGTAATAAAAAAACGTTGTAATACATGGTGTGTAACAAGCTTCGATTCCCAGGAACTACATTTTTTTCCATATTTTTACATTTTAAACACGCTTGTATTAAAACACCGTTGTAATACATGATGTGTAACAAGCTTCGATTCCCAACAACTACATTTTTTTCCATATTTTTAGATTTTAAACATATATTTTATTTCTTTTGTTAGTGGTACGGGGATTTAACCTCAAAACTCAAAATTCATCTTTATTTTTCTATTTTTAAGTGCAAGAGAAGGTTGAAATAGTTTGATCATAACTTCTTTAAAAATAAAAGTGAAAGAGATGAGTATATATAAAAGAAAACTTTATTAAGATTCCAGATAAAAAGAGTACATTGATAATCATATATTACATATATTTATCAATGTCAGAGCCCATAGCTGCAAATGCATCTTCATAATCCAGGACTCTCTCCTCACTTCCCTCATCGAAATCATAATAAACAGTCCTCCTTTTCGTCTTTTTATTTTTCTTCTTCAGATTTGTCATACCCTAAATTTTGACCACTAAGATTCCCATCATTGGGCAAATCATCATCACAATATGGATGACCTTTCATACTCATCAGTCTCCCCAAAGATGGGTGAGCATTCACTACAAACAAGGACTAGGGTTTCAAGCCCTCTCAGAGCCTTAGATAAAGGATCAATCAAGAATTGACATGATCTTCAACTTGTCTAACCTCTCAAACATCCACAATGGATCAAGAGGACTCCCACAGCAAGAATCAAGCACAATGTTGCAGTATTCCAGGTGGATTAAGCCTTTAGATCGCCAGTGTCACCAAATTAGGGTTTTGGTCGACCAGGGTCTCCAGATGGAAATTTTCCTCTGGGCATGAGCCAATGCTTCAAATAATAACCTAAGATACTCCATGAGACATCATGAACCCAATCATCAAGTCAATTTAGCCTCGGGGGATGCATTCACTAAAAATCAGGAATTAGGGTTTCTTGACCTAATTCACCCCTAAGTTGACTTTTGGGACAAATCATGAGCCAAGATTTCAAGAGAGGATTTGAGGGTCTCTAATACACCACATTGATCCATTTACAACAATGGAATTGTCCAAGAAGCTTGATTCCCAAGTGTCAAGTTCATCAGAACTACAGTTAGGGTTTCGCGGAAAAAGTCAACTGTGCCTTTGACTTTTGACCCAGGCATGCACCCAAACCTTGGGACATGATTCAATACACCCTATAACACCTATGGAATCAATACATCAAGTTTGATTTAGGTCAAGGACTTGATTTCATAGAGGATCGCACAGTTTGGAATTCCTATGACAAAAAGTCAACTGTGCACAAAAGTCAACTTTGACTTTTTGAGATTTTTCACAATTATGGTTCTTTAACCCTAAAATGATGTTAATGTGTGGTTGGAATCATCATTCATCAAGAAAATCAAGAAAAGTGGGATAACTTGTAAAAGGGGTAACCATAAAAAACTTAGAAATTTTCTAAGTTATGGAACAAAGTGGCTAGGGTACCAACTTTGGAGGATCATAACTACTAAACCACAAGGCCATTTTTCCCCATTTAAAGCTGGATTTGTAGCTCTCATGGCCCTCTACAAAAGCTTCAACTACACCTCATTCAATTCATCATGGATTTTGAGTTATGGGATGATCAAAATGGCTGAAAACATGAAATGCCACTTTTTCCAACACTTAGTGAAATTTTCACTAAGTCAGAATCTGTCTTGCTTTTTTTCTAAAAGTAGGGGGATTTTTCACTTGAATCCAAAAATTATCAAGACCAACTATGATCACATACATGTTGTATCATATGAGAGTTTTCCAAAATGGCCAAGAACTCCATGAAACTCCACTTAAGCCATGAGATATGACCATGCCAATATGCCTTGCTGCAAACTGTCATGGCAAGGCAGATTTGGGGATTTTGCTCGATTTGCTTAAATTTTGCAAAGGGCAAGCAAATCTATCCATCTGAACACCTCAAGGGGGGACCAAGGAGGGACAAACACTGATCCATCAGCCTCCCAAGTCCTTGGAACCAAAAGTTGCATGCCAAACCTAGAAATGCCTAAAAGAGGGACAAGACTCCAATTTTGGTTTGGAGCATTTAATGGATGCACCAAGGTGGCATGGACTGAGCCATTTCCAACTGAATTCAGTCAAGACTTATCCAAGACCAAGGGAACCAGCATCCTATGCCCTAACCTCTAGTCAATGGCTAGAGGAGACTTGGCTTCCCATTGATCAACATTGGCCAAACCTCTACTGCAGTTCCCATTCACTATTGCAACCAAAAAAAACTTGCTCTACTATAAATAGAGCTCATGTGTGCTAAGTTTAAGTACACCAAAGCACTACAACACTTGCTTTCCTCAAAATCTCTTTCTCTAGGCAAAAATGCCTTCTTTAGCAAGGTAACTCTAAGTTTTTGAGTTAGAGAGCAATTCCGTCACAACTCATGTTCCAAACACATCCAATATGTCATATCTAAGCTGTCCAAACTCTCACAAGTGACCTGTAACACCAAAATCTCAAAGTCCCCTCCCAAAACCTCAAAATAGGGCCTTTTGGCATTTTTCAAGCCATGTCTTGATTCAGTCATTTTCCAAACCAGATAAAACCTCAAACACACTCCAAATATCATCCTTGAACTGTCCCAAATGGTTCCACACATCTGGAACACCATTTGAGAGAGTTGCTATTTTGGCCACTTTTGCCCCTTTTGCAAGAAAGGGCCAGTCTCCATTCCTGAGGTTTCCAGCTGGTTCCAACCACTCTAAAAGCTTCTAAGGGATCATTTGAGATTGTTCAAAGCATCAAAAAATTTCTGGAACAAAGCACTTGGCAGATGGCCCAAAAGCTCCAAAAGGAGGTAAGCATCACAACTTGAACTCTCTGAAATATGCTTTTCTTTGAAGTCCACTGATCATGCATCTCTTATATATGTTATATGTGTTGTGTTTGCACCAATTTATCATGTAATTCATACCTGTACCAAGAGGTAGCACAGAAAATGCAAAACATGGCCTATTTCAAAACCACTATCGGGTTTTGAGGAGGATTTATTTTCTGGAAAAACCACCACCGCCATTGGATTCCTTGTGAAATTCTAGGCCAGATACATATAAATTTTGTCTCCATCCATGGAGAAATGAGAAAGTTATGGCCTTTACGTTTCTAGCCAAAATCTTGCCTTGCCTTGCCTTGGCCAGGCCTAGAAAACAAGGCAAGCCTTATATATTTGTGGTTTTGTTTTAATCAACGGATGTATCACCACCCCAGTGGTAAGGCGCGTGCCCTGTACACGAGAGGTCTGGGGTTCGAATCCCCCTCGCCCCAGATCCTCTTTTTTACCACTTTTTCATATTTTATTATTTTTCTTATTATTTTTAATGATTTGAAAAATTAATAGCTCCCTCAATTTTAATTATTTTTTATTGGTTCTTTTTGCAAAAAATCACAAAAATATTGAAATATTTTATTCCACAAAATAATAAAATTTATATTATTAATTTAATATAATTGGTATTTTTGTGAATAAAGTCCTTTTTAATTATTTTTAAACATTTTAAAAGTGAATATTTACCTTGAAAATCAAAACCAAATGAGTTTTGATTCATCTTGTGTTTAAAGCCTCATTTTTCAAACCTTAAACAAAAATCACAAGTGGTTTATTCAAACTCATTTGGTATTTTTATCATTTTTATTGATTTTCTCTGAATATTTACTTTTAAAGAAAAGAAAATTAGGGTTTCTTTGATTTCAACCCTCATCAATCATTTTCAAAACATTTTGGGCCTCTAATAGAGTGTAAGACCCAACCCTTTTTTTGAAACCAAAATAATTTGGGCCTCAGTCATTGTATAAGACCCACCGTGTTTTCAAAAACCTCAGCACGACCGCCTTTTGAAACAAAAATATTTTGGGCCAACCCTCGTGTTATAAGACCCATTTCTTTTCTTTAAATAATATTTGGGCCTCTTAGTAGAGTGTAAGACCTAACCCTTTGTAAATACAAACCATTTGTTGGGCCTCAGATGTTGTATAAGTCCCGTTGTATTTTCAAAATTACGGCGCGATCGTCGCCTTTTAAAACAAAACCCTGGGCCTCTCCTTGAGCTATAAGACCCATTCCTTAAAATAAACCTTTGGGTCTATAATAGAGTGTAAGACCCAATCCCCTTTTAACCAAAACCTTTTTGGGCCTCAGATATTGTATAAGCCCCTCTGCGTTAAAAGAAGAATCTCGGCGTGATCGCCAGTTTAAAACTTGGGCCTACCCTCGTGTTATAAGCCCCATTTCTTTTCAAACTCTTTGGGCCTCTAATAGTGTGTAAGACCCAATCCTTTTTGAAGCCAAACCAATTTTGGGCCTCAGATATTGTATAAGTCCCACTGCGATTTCAAAAATCTCAGCGCGATCGCCATTTAAAACTGTTTGGGCCTCTCCTTGAACTGTAAGCCCCATCACTTATACAAAAACACTTTGGGCCTCTAATAGAGTGTAAGACCCAACCCCCTTGTACGTAAAAACTTTATGGGCCTCACTTAATGTATAAGTCCCTCTGTACAGTTTTCAAAACAACGGTGCAATCATCGTTAAACCTTGGGCCTCTCCTCGAGCTGTAAGCCCCAACAACTTTTCAAAGCACTTTCCCCTTTGATTTTGAATATAATATTGTTATCAAAGTTTTCTTTGTTGAACAACTAACCAAACAGCATGGAAGCTCTACAACGGGTAAGTGTTTATCCGCTATCATTTATCGCTTTGCTAGAGCAGTCTTTCCAGTGTCGAACCTCTGGCCACTTTAGGGTTGATACTCATCCCTTAAATGCCCGTGCCTCCTCTTGGGCATTGTACAAAAGATAAAACTCTAGACTTGGATAGTCTAAGACCCTTGAGTCTCAAAGACATTCTCAAGTTCCCTTCAAACATAGGCAGAAACCCGGTCTCTCTCATGAGAGTTCCCAACACTTGGACTCGCTTCCGGATCTCCAAAATCCACTGCGATAAGACAACCTCCTCTTGGGCTTTGTACAAATGATTCTCCCCAGCAGAGCTAGCCTTTTCAGACTTTCTTGTTGAGTCAGACACCTTTTACCCTCCTTCTCGGGCTTTGTACGAGATACCAAAATCACTTTCTTGTTGAGTATAAAAGACTCTCTTGTTGAGTCAGACACCTTTTAGCCTCCATCTCGGGCTTTGTACGAGATACCAAAATCACTCTCTTATTGAGTATAAAAGACTCTCTTGTTGAGTCAACCACCTTTTATCCTCCATCTCGGGCTTTATACGAGATACCAAAAGCACTCTCTTGTTGAGTATAAAAGACTCTCTTGTTGAGTCAATCTCCTTTTAGCCTCCGTCTTGGGCTTTGTACAAGACATACACAAACACTCTCTTGTTGAGTATAAAAGACTCTCTCGTTGAGTCAAACCCTTTTTAGCCTCAATCTCGGGCTTCGTACGAGACAACAAAACACTCTCTTGTTGAGTAAAAAAGACTCTCTTATTGAGTCAATCACCTTTTAGCCTCTGTCTTAGGCTTTGTACAAGACATATAAAAACACTCTCTTGTTGAGTATAAAAGACTCTCTTGTTGAGTCAACTTTCCTTTAAGCCTCAATCTTGGGCTTTGTACAAGATAGAAAGAACATTTCCCCAAAAAAGTCAAACTTCCAGCCTCCTCTAAGGCTTTGTATAAGGAAACCCCGGTTGAGTCAATCAACCCTTTTAGCATCAAATTTTTGCCTTGCTCACAGCATACAAACACCAACAACTCCTCTTTAGAGATGATAAACTCTCTCTAACCCTTTAGCTTCACATCCTGGGCTTTGAACAAGATACAAACCACCTTTAGCTTCACGTCTTGGGCTTTGAACAAGACACCACAACAACCTTTCTCCTCCCATAGAATAGGAGGAACTACGATCGCTCTGATTTCCCTGTTTCGTTAAACGGGAATACGTAGGCATAAGATTACAAAAATCTTAGCGAGCATACTAATCAAAGACCCAAATCCAGTACCCCCCGCATATCAACCCAAAAGCACCAAGTCCTAACATCCTACCAAAAAAACCTCGCAAATGATCCAGGCATTCTGATTTTTAAAAAATATAACCGAAGAAGGACCCACTTCTTAATCGTATCTGTAACCTAACAGACCGCTGTTCAAACTCAGTATGCAAGCAGGGTTAATTGGAGACATCTATTTCCCTTCCTTAATCACCTCAATAGGATAAAAAAATGAATCGAACTATAGTACCCAAGCGATCGTGACTCAGGACCACAAAAATAACGCTACAAGCTTCTTCTTCTTCTACTACTTCTTCTTCTTCTTATCCTTCCTTACCATTAACGCATCCCTGACGTTGGCCGCTGGTTGGACCTCCTCATTTGGCGGCTGACGTTGTTCATTTGTACCCTCATTGGTGATGTTTCTAGCATTCTCATTTGTAGAACTCATTGTTACGAAGAATTATAATGAAGAAATGTAAAATTGTCTATTTATAGATGAGGTTGAATATGAAAAGTCTGATAGTTTAATGCTTGCAATGATGATAACTTGTAAATGATTGATATTCTGGAATGATGTTTTTTGAAAAACGGAGAAAATTTTAAATCATTATTATACTTGGCCAGAGTGTTCTCTATTCCGGGAAGAGCAAGGGTTATAATATTACAACGGTTAGTAATAATAATCGTAGCTATACCCCTTATACTTGGTACAAGGTTCGACTCCAGGCAACAACATTTTTCTATGTTACGTAATTATAAAAAAATGTTGTTGCCTGGAGTCGAACCTTGTACCAAGTATAAGGGGTATCGCTACGGTTAATATAACTAACCGTTGTGATATTATTAAAATAATATATATACTTATCATTACAGTTATTTTAGAAAACCGTTGTGAAATCTTTACCTATATAAGGGAATTAACTTTCCTTTATTGACAGTAGCGCCGTTTCCTTCACAGCGAAACCCTAGCACCCATTTTTTCTCTACATTTTTGGCAGTAAACTTCATCTTTTTTTAGAATCCGCGAAAAGAAATACTAGAAGTATGAAGCTTTTGATTTAAGCTTCTTCCTCTTTGTATTTCTTCTTGCAGAGTCTAGAACTAGATGAACATGGTGATGATGTTGGCGATAGCAAGCGTAATGTACATATTGTTTATGGAAAATAAGGTATTCGTCTACTTCAATTTTTTTGTTAGATAGTTTCCACTATCTCGTTTGCTTCATGTTGTTTTTGTTGATTGTTCTCATTTTGTGCAGATTCGACTTCAATGCTTCACAAGCAAGGTGAACTTCATTGTAATGGTACAATCCCACTTCTTAGGGTTTTGTTTCAACTTCTGCTTGTTTTGTTTTGAATACTAACTAATTTTCTTCATTGCTTCCCACTTCTTAGGGTTTGTTTCTCATGGTGATGATGATGGTGGTACATATATATGAATTCATTCTGATAAGGTACATATATATGAATTCATTCTGATATTGTATATGAAATTTAGTTTATTATACTATGTATATTGTTTGTTTCACTATCCTTTTATTTAAAATTCAATCAGTTAAATTGATATAGGACATTAGTTTATTATATACTATGTATATTGTATATAGTTAAATTGAATACTAACTAATTTTCTTCATTGCTTCCCACTTCTTAGGGTTTGTTTCACATGGTGATGATGATGGTGGTACATATATATGAATTCATTCTAATAAGGTACATATATATGAATTCATTCTGATAATGTATATGAAATTTAGTTTATTATATACTATGTATATTGTTTGTTTCACTATCCTTTTATTGAAAATGCAATCAGTTAAATTGATATAGAAACTTATAATCTGAAAATTAAGATGTATTTGAAAGCCAACCTTTATCATGTCAATGTTTTCCGAATTGCATCCATTTCATTCAGCACATTGTATGTTCCTTAACATAAAATTTATGGTTCAATGGTCTGTTTGCTTCAATTCATTGATATCTACAATTCTACTTTACCTCATCGTCGCCACTAATCATCGTGGTTGTTAAGATCATGATTGTTATGATGATAAAATCGCGATGATTTATGGCGATGATGAGCTAAACTATAATAAAAGATATCGTTGGATTGAAGGAAACCGACCATTGAACCATAAAGTTTATGTTAAGGAACATAAAATGTGCGGAATAAAATGGATGCAATTCGGAAAACAGTGGTGTGTTTAAGTTGGTTTTCAAGAACAGTTTAATTTTCATATTATATAGTTCTTTACCAATTTTAATGGTTGTATTTCTTTGATTAGGTGTATGATAAAACAAGTAATATACATTTTTATTTAATAAACTAAGGGTACATTCCACAACGGTTGAGACTCATAACCGTTGTGATAGTTAATATATATTACAACAGTTGAAATACCTAATCGTTGCAATATAACGCACGCTTTCCAGAATACAACAACAATCTACCTAACAACGCCTTCGCCCGCGTCATTATATGTCATTCCCAACCATTGTTAAATGGATTTTTCGTAGTAGTGTAGTCGCATTAGAGTAGATTTTGGCATAACATTCAGAGTTGATACGGTATCTACCAGTACACTGGATAAATCATCGTCCTAGTAGTTGACTGTAATGTTAAGCAACGTGTTGTGATTTTTGCCTTCTTCTGGTAGTTCTTCATCACTGAATCCTAAATTGTTGCAGGAAGTGATGTTGGAGATGATGCTGTCGAATTGTCTTATTGACACATCTTATTCCACAAAGGCTTGCTCTAAGACTTTCTGTAAAGCTTCTCTGTGAGCTTCGGAACTGAGTAAAAGAGATAGTACAGAGATTCTTGATGGAGTTTGCAACAATTGGTCAAATATGTTGTACTCGCTTTTCTGGATGAGCTTCAGCATCTCATCGTTGTTCTTTGAAAGGTCGGGATGACTGGATTGACCGACTGGTTGATTTGGAACTTCTATTTGAGGTTCCTTTTCTCTGGTGGGTTCTCCAACTCCTCTGTTGAAGATCCGGCCGCTCCGTGTTACTCGACTGATGTCAGCAATGTTTACGACAGAGGGTAATGGAGTTTCCTTTCCATTCTCGGTTGTTGTTGCACCGGATTTGTAAGGGATAACCTTATTGAATTTATACGGTATTGGTCCTGGCAAATAGATAACCACATGAGCCTTTTGATTTTTCTAACCATCGTAGCTGGCCTCAATTGGTTTGAGGTTGAAAATCTTTCTACTATCAAGAGGAAAGCTTGATTCATGGAGTAGAGGGATTATGGCACATACATCTTTGGCCACTTCCTGTTTAGGGATTAAGACAACGTCTTTGCTTTGATCAGGAAGATAGTCTTGCATTACGTTGATCGAACCAGAACTTGAACATGGTCGGATCTCCTTTCACTCCAACTGATTTTGAAGAGGTGACCGTACAAGGTAACATCCTTGGTTGTTCTCTGAGCAAACTCTACAGCGCTCATAATTGTGTGGTGGCACCCGACCACGTCCGCTTTATATGTAGTGTTACTTCACTAGATATATTTCCATCGAGCGAACATCCTGACTTTGATGCCTAGTAGGATTCCCGTTAGTCATACTGACTTGTTGTGTGTCTTCGTCTAGGTAGATCAGAAGCCACCAGTGGTTCAACAAGTGTTGAAGTGTTCTTTGGACAACTGCACATCCTTGGTCGTCTTCACGACACACTTTACAGTTTTGATAATCATGTGAAGCCAGAAAGTCGAACCAGACTTGCTTAGCATGTAATTCTACCAGACTGGTATTCATTAAGCAAATATCAAAGATTTGAATCATATTAACTTAATGGCTACTTCTATCACGGTAATCATGGATCCATCCAAGATCCATCTGATGCTAGAGGGCCTCTTGTACAAAAGAGCATCCCTGATTGTTTATTGAGCATATCGGACTGGAATTGTAATCGTGTCGTGGCAGATCATGATATTGGCTTTGCCTATAGGGTGCATAGCCACCAAGTTGACATTCATCATCAGAATGTTGTGGTTCTGAATAATGTTGAGATTTGCGTGAGCCATACTGACCTCACGGATTCGGTGATCTTGGATCCATCCGAGATCCATCTGTTCTTGTAAAGCTGATTGCACTACAGAACATCCTTGATTATTGTGCGATGGTACATGACCGTACCCACTCTATATGCAATGCATCCTGACCAGATTGGTTCCTAATAGGAGTACATCGTGAATTTGATAGTTATGGTTAGATTCATCCTCTATCAAATTTACTGTAGTTTTCTCATGTTGAGGCAACGGGTTTGTCTGAACATTTGGATTAGTATCTTTGAAAGATAAGACCCCGTTCCTAACAAGCTTCTACACATCAGATTTGAAGTTGATACAGTTTTCAATGTTGTGCCCCGGTCCTCCTTGATGGTAAGGGCAAGTTTGATCTGCTTTAAACCAAAAAGGCAGATTTTCCGGTATTGTAAGAGGAGTTCTGGTTTGGGCGTGCCCCTTGACCAGTAAGAGTGGAAATAGTTCTGCGTACAACATCAGTATAGGGTAAAACTCTGGTGGTCACGTTGTACGGTTATTGTTGTTGTACTGAGGAAGAGCCTGCTGAAGAGGCTGTTGTGTCCTTTGCTGATACTGTTGTTGATTTGGTTGGCTCTGAGCAACCTGAGGTTGATACGTTGGAGCAGGCGCAGGGTTGATAGCAGAAGTTACTGTTGCTACTGGTTGATACCTTCGTCTTTGCTTTCCGAGAGAGATATTACTAATATCTTGCTCTTTTTTCTAAGGGAAAGCACCACCGTTTCTTTTGGTACTGCTTGATGGTCCTGTATATTTGACCAGACGTCCTTCTCGGACTGCTTCTTCAAGACGTACTCCCATGTTCACCATATCGGTGAAGTCGTTGGGCGCACTAGCGACCATTCGGTCGTAATAGAATGAGCTCAAGGTTTTCAAAAAGATCTTTGTCATCTCTTTTTCCTCAAGAGGGGGACAAATCTGGGCAGCAATTTCATGCCATCTCTGAGCATATTCCTTAAATGTTTCTTTGTCCTTCTGCGACATTACTCTGAGCTGAACGAAGGCTGCCCCAAGATCTCTGAAAGTAACGATCTTGGTGCGGTTTAAACCCATGTACCATTTGAGTGCGGCACCGGTTAAACTATCTTGAAAGTAATGGATCAGTAGCTATTGAGTTTCTGTCTGAGTTGACATATTTCAAGCATACATCACCAAATGACTCTGAGGGCAAGAGTTACCCTTGTTTTTTTCAAAGTCGGGCACCTTGAATTTGTGCGGGATTTTCATATTAGGGCCTAGACAAAGGTCTGCGGCGTCCTTTCCAAATAAATCCTGGCCGCGAATGGCATGCAGTTCCTTCTGCGTCTCTAGGAATTGTTCCTGGAACTCATTCATTCTTTCATGCATATCTTCATTTCCACCAGAGATTACTTGTGGAATCTATCCTTCTGGGATAGTGTGTACCACTGGTTATGGTATAGTCATTATGGCGGTGACTCTTGGTGCTTCCCTATCCCGAAGTTTGTAACCTTCAGAAGTTGCTGTCATGAATCTTGCATCTTCGCCTTCCCAAAGTTTGTAACCTTCAGGCTCAGCGGTTCCTGCTGCAGTTTCCGGGTCTTCCATGACCGGCGGAATATATCCTTCAGGGATAATGTTGATATGCCCCAAGGACGATCTTTAGGCATATTGTAACGAGGATCATACGTCCCCACTATGGGTGTAGATGTGATCTCCAAAATCACAGTCCTTTGTTGTTGTCTCTGAGTTGCTGCAAGAGATTGCATGTCACTGTGAAGTTTTCTCAAATCTTCCTTCAGAGCGTCGATTTCTTCTCTCAGTTCTCTGTTCTCTTCCTCGAGATCATCCATTTTCTTTTGTCGATTGGCCCGAGTATTGTACAAGTGAGACAGCTTGACTCTAGAATCGTGACGTATACGTGAGATTCGAAGGTAAGAAGAATGTGTTATGTGAGAATGATGAATGATATGCAAGGTTATACATGTTTATTGTTTTATTTTTGCTTTAATCAAAAAGAAACTTCAATAAATAGATTGTAAATATCATACAGTGGGGAGACCCCGTTCTATTGAATTTTGAAAGATTGTAGAAAGGGAAATACAATATTTTATAAAGTGTGGTAAAAGGAAAAGCCTAAGCTTATGGATCCTGAGTGCTCTCTGAGGAGGGCTCAGGTGCTGGTTCTGGTATTTTCTTTTTCTTTGAGCGGGGCTCTTGAGCCGTTGTCGGGTTGTCGGTCCTTTGCCAAGTGAAATGAGCGAGCAAATTTCTTCGGTCTTCTTGATTTTCTACAACATGTTGCTCTAATATCCTAATCAGAGCATCCTTTTCTTTTAACTGTTGCTGAATTTTGGTACACTCTACATTGAGAATACGGTACTTGTTCTACCAAGATTTCTTTTCCCATCGAACTTTGTTGAGAGTGACCTGGAGTTTTTCCGCATCAGACATAAAATAAAGGACAAATTCCTTTAGCGGGAGAACTTCTTGACGAGGGTAAGGCATCTTTATCTTGAGGGCTCTAGTTTGTACCCAATAGAGATAAGGTTCCATAGAGACACAGTCTGGTTTTCCTAGAGACTCTCTTCCTTTCCTGTGAATATGTTTCTAGGCGTGCACTATTTCTGTCTTTAGTGCCCTGTCATTTTCTCCTTCCTTGAAGAAAAGACCTTCCAGATGAACATTACGCGGGACATGCCTCATCGGATATCTGAGTTGATGGTGAACTAAAATTGGATGATATTTGATTCCTCCTTTAGTTCCTATGAGGGGTACATTAAGGAATTTTCCACATTTGTCAATGATCCTTATCCCGTCATAGATTTGATTATACCAATCTATGTCAGAGTTGGTAAGAGACATGATTCTCTGTGACCAAGGTAGAGTACTCTTAGGATCCCAAAAGGCAGCAGACTTGGGTAAATGGGAAGTGAACCATTTGTAAAGAAGGGGTACACAGTATGTGATCATTCCTCCGCTGTACAAATTCCTTAAGTGTACAGAATGATAAGCATCTGCGAGCAAGGTCGGTACAGGGTTTCCAATCAGAAATATCTTAATGGCGTTGGTATCGACGAAGTTATCAATGTTGGGAAAAAGGAATAACCCATATGTGAGTAGCACAAAGATATCTTAGAAAGCAGTAATGTTCCCTATACTGGAAAAGTATAGGCCTTTCTCTACCAAAAACTTAGTCGGTAAACCTTGGATTCCTTCTTTAGTGGTCATCTGAGTCCTGACTTCTGACTCGTCCAGATAGATTGCTCTTGCAATGGTTTAATCCTTTGGAATTTCTTCCATTCCAGAAAATGGAGCTTGGTCAGTGATAGGTAAATCAGTCAGGTGAGAGTACTTCTCTAGTGTTGGTGCTAGTTGATAATCCGGGAATGTGAAACATTGATAAACCGGATCGTAGAACTAAATTAGCGTAGACAGGATTCCTTCAACTACATGGACCCTTAATAGAGACAGCAGTCCTCCGTACATAGCTCTAAAAGCATCAGGGTTGGTGATCATCCTTGCCAACCCCCTTAAATTCTCTAGTTTTGGAGCCTTGAAGGTGTACTTATGCGTTTTCCTTCTACCGAAATCCATAACACAACCTTTCTCTCTGATATTTGAAATCATTGTTTTAGTTTAATTTGAAAAAAGAGAGAGGAGAAAAGAAGATTTTTTTTCTTTGTTTAAAAGTTTTTTAAATGAATGCATGAATGCAGCACATAAAAACATAAAAAACACGTGGGTTCAAGAGTTCAACGTCACGAGCATGGAGTCATGGCTCTACATGTAACGCCCAAATATTTAATTATTTATTTAACTGAATATTTAATTATTTGTTTGTGGTTATTCGATCGATTTTGTGTTTTGATAAATTAAGTCGGAAAGTCGTGGGATAATATTAGTAGTAATATTATCGTTGTTGGAATGTGTTGGTTTTCGTGGGCTTGGATTCGTGTCGGAATTAGTAAAAGAGGGGTGTATGATATATGCCCATTAGATATTATGTTAGAATAATATTATTTTAATAAAATAAAAATAATAGAAAATAATAGTGAGGTTTTTGGTATCAGTTAGAGGAGAAGGGGAATAACGTGAGAGAAGAAGTTGCGAGAGAAACCGCTACCGGTGCCAAATTCCCGGAATCCGATCGATTGTCGAGCTGCCTTCAATCCAAGGTAAGGGTGGGGTCTGACTCTATAATCAAATTTATGATGAATGTTATGTGGGGATTGGTTATATGAAATTATCGTGTGTGTATGTTTGATTTTGTGTGAAAAGTTGTTGTTTTGTTGCTACTGCAAGTTGTGTTTCTTGATAAAGTTGCAGAAATTCAATCGATGCAATTGTTGTTGGAAATTAACTAATGGTTGATAGTTATTATTGGGGTTGTGTAATTTCTTGTTGTGGTAGCCTGAAACTGTTAATCGATGGAATTTTCTGAGAATCAGTGTTGGAACAGAGGATGGAAAAATGGAAAAAAAATTGTGTGAAACAGGTGAGTGTCGAACGACACATCATGGCCCTGGAGGAAGCATGCCGATCGGCATGCATATGTGGGAGAGGGGTGCCGAGCGGCACACCTTGGTGCTGAGGGGCACAACGTTTCCTTTTTGTCTTATTTTGTTGTTTTGTTTTGTTTTACTGTATCATCATGATTAGGCAATAGTTTTAATTAATATATACATGTTTCATTAGTATAATAACATTAGAGCTTTTAGTATTAATTTAGTTCTATTTAATTTAATTAGGTAGTACACTCATAATAATAATTGGTATAGAATTGACAGTAGCATATTTGATGGCAATAGTGTCCCAGGGATAATTGTTGGTTTAACAGAGTTTGTTCAAAAAGTTTAGCAGAGTCAATAATTCAATTAATTTAGTAGCAGAGTATATACATATATATATATATATATATATATATATATATATATATATATATATATATATATATATATTCAGTAGAGTTTCCCGTAGCAGTGTTGGTAAATTGAAAGTAGCAAGAAAATCAGTAATAGCAGAATAGTAATAATGACAGAGATATTTTAGTAGCAGTCTAGTAATTTTTGGCATAAGACAATATTAACAGTATGGACTATTCAATAGCAGTGTAGTGTTAATTTAACAGAGAGCTAATAAGAACAGTAGTACAAGTAGAAAGAATAGAACTTTTAGCCGATTTAGGCGGAAAATTTAGTTGCCCGGAATTTAACGAAAATTGTCGGGGTAAGTCGGGTAATTTTGTAGGTGAATTTTACTGAATTGTTTTGTTGAAATTATATCGGAAAAGTCGAATCGCAGGTACAGCTGAGTTGTAATATTGTTCCGATTTACGGACAGATTTTAAGTTGAAGGCTTGATAAGCCAACGTTGATATAAGTTGTTTATGTCATAAAAAGTTGTTATGTTGTTTTAAGTTGATTATGAGGTGGATGTTGCTGAGTTGTCTATGTTGATGAGTGATGCATGTCATAAAGCATACATTGCATTTCATGTCGGAGTCGTTGCTCACACCACGTTGGCCTGGATTGGCACAAGTTGAAAGTTGAAAGTTGAAGGCTTATGCCTTGATGCCTCGATAAACTGGAAATTCTAAGTTGGGAGTTTTACTCCGATGGTACCACATGCATATCATAGTCGAGTCGCATTAAAGTTGCATTTTCTTAAGTTGTTGTTGATTTTCTTTGTTGGTTGTTGATGTGAAGTGGTGATTATTTGTATGATTCCTACTTATGTATTATTTATCATACTTTGTTTATAATATTCGATATCTCACCCCTTCTGTTTGAATGTTGTCCCTATGTTGGCATCGCGCAGGTAATCAAGAGGAGCAGCCGGTTACCTTAGCTCGATGTCGGTGTTTGTCGCTCTGATACGTAGCATTCGGGGGGATGACGCGTGTCTTTTGTTTATTTGTCTACATGCTGAATTTTTAGTGAAATTGCCGAAAATTACTTTGTTGTTTAATTTGAAGTTGTTTTATGTTGGATAAAGATGCTACTAATTTGTTTATGAATCCGCTGCGTTGCATTTGACAAAGTTGATTATAAGTTGAAGACTATTTGTTGGTTTATCTTCCCTTGAATCGTTATGTATCTTTTATGATTAACTATTATGCGATTGATTTTTAAGTTGAAAATGTGATATCCCGTTTTAAAGTTGAAAGTTTTATAACTCTGATCTTAATATAATTACTGGGTAGAAATGGGGTGTAACACTACACATCCCCAAAGGTTGTATTCTGATGAATTTTTGTAGCTGTAGAACGGGTTAAAAGTTCCCAAAATCATTGACCCCCTAGGGATAACAACAGTAAGCTGGTTCACCCGAGCGAGCTGTAGCATCCTAGGGTAATCTCAATTGAGTGTAGTATCGCGTGTCAACTATTTTCGATAGCTAACGCACTACCAAATAGCAACATGGTTACTGTCTACAAAATCCTCAGTTTCATGGACACCACATTGGGGCAATCTGCCTTCACAATGGAGTCTTTAAGCATTGAATCCGTAAAGGGTATCTCCACTGATTTGATGGTCTACCAGGACAGCTTATTCAGGATTCACTCCCTGTAAGACCGCCCGTCTATGCCATCACCTATCTTAGGTATCACTCAAACTTTCGTCATGAGACATCACTCGCATTCCCATTAGCAGAAAATAAACACGGATATCAAGTAGGAAAATAAGTGTATATATATAGTATTCCTAAAACTAACATCCTAGACCTCTTAGGAATTCTAGTCTTAATCTTAAACAGCCAAAATGACTCCCCAGCAGAGTCGCCATTTCACTGTAGCGTGCGATTTTTTTCGGTGACGCGACCACCTTATCGACAATGGGTTCTTCCTCACCGCAACGGTAAGGAAGGGGTGCTACTTTCTAATTTCTTATTTATCCCGTGAAGCTGGAAGGGAAAGGGAAGCTATCTAAAACTAACCTTGCACGCGAATGTTTAACTGAACAAACGCTAAGAGAGATTCGGGGAGTTCGGGGTCAGGTTATACAATGGGGAGTTGTCAGTGACCCATCCTATATGTGGTTATCCACAGGTTGATAGTTTTAAGTTCTGCTTTGTAATTGATGGTGTTTATTTGTAACTGGGTTGGGAAAAGTTTGAGAGAGAGAGAATGAATTTTTGATGATTTTGGCGAGGTACTAGACCTCAGTTTTGATTGATGTGAAGATACTGGACCTAAGGTTTTTTATTGGTATGCTCGCTAAGATTTCGCAATCTTATGCCTACGTATTCCCGTTTAAAGAAATAGGGAAATCAGAGCAATCGTAGTTCTTCCTATTCTATGGGAGGAAAATATGTTTTGGTGTCTTGTTCAAAGCCCAAGATTGAAGCTAAAAGTTTTATTTGTGTCTTGTTCAAAGCCCAAGATTGAAGCTAAAAGGTTTGACAGAGAGAGAATTTGACATCTCTAAAGGGAGATATCTCGTCTGTTTATCCCAACTGTTGGGTGACTGATTATAAAGGAGAATTACTTTAACTAGGATATGTGAATCCATCAATGCTATAATTTCCTTTATAGGGGATTTGTCCTGAAGGGGAAAACTTTAACTCAGTGTAGAGCAATGCCATTTTTCCTTAAGAGTCTTTCATGCTAAGAGAGGGACAGTGGCGTGCACGTAAATAATCTAGAGGCTTGCCACTTGCAGCAATTAGATGAAAGAGGAAGTTTTCCAGGATAAGAGATGAACGATAGCTTGGATATTTGAATCAACAAGTGTACCACTTACAGCAGTTATCTGGGATTAGGGTTTATTTTGAATGTCTGTTTTAATGTGTGATAACACTGAGAAATGTCCTCCTACAGAGAGATTTTGATTTCCTATGAGGGGATGTTAATTTTTGTGTGCCTTAATCAAAGCCCAAGGTTGAAGGTAAGAGATTGATTGACTCCACTGGGGAAGTCGTTATACAAAGCCTAAGAGGAGGCTGGAAAAGGCTGACTCAACGAGAGAGTATTTTTCTATCTTGTACAAAGCCCATGATTGAGGCTAAAAAGAGACTGGCTCTTTTGGGGACGAAGCCCAAGATTGTGGCTGAAAGGGGAAACTGACTCTACTGGTGAGAGATTTTATCTGTCTTTTACAAAGCCCAAGATTGAGGCTAAAATGGGATTGACTCAGCTGGAGAGTATGATTTGTTTTGTACAAAGCCCAAGATTGAGGCTAACTCTACTGAGAAAAATCATTATAAAAAGCCTAAGAGGAGGCTGAAAAAGAGAATTAACTTTGCTTAGGGAGATTTTATATGTGTCTTGTACGAAGCCTAAGATTGAGCTGCAAAATATTTGACTAACCCAGCTGAAGATATTTATGGGTGTCTTGTATAAAGCCCAAGATTGAGGCTGACTTTTGTTGAGGGAAAGAAGGATCATTATACAAAGCCTAAGAGGAGACTGAGAGAGATGACTACTCAATAAGATAGAGGTTTAAGGTGATTGACTCAACAAGAGAGTATCTTTGTGTGTCTTGTACAAAGCCTAAGATTGAGGCTAAAAGTGTTGGACTCAACAAGAGAGTGCTTTTATCTGTCTTGTACAAAGCCCAAGATTGTGGATGAACAAGCTGGAGAAATCATTATACAAAGCCTAAGAGGAGGCTGACTTCTGCTGAGGATTATTGAGATCCAGTGGCAGGTCCAAATCGGGGGATCAACTCTTGCTGAGGGTTTCCAGAAGAGTTAAGGTATTAGATGCCTTGAGGTTCTGATGATAAGCTGACCCTAGCTGGGGAAATTTAGGATAAAGATTGAGTTTTAGATCCTGTTAGGATTTTCAACTCATACGGGAGATTGATCAAAAGATCAAGGTTTTTCCTGTATTCGTATGGAACTTGAGAATGTCTTTGAGATCCAAAAGGATATTAGACTGTCCAAGTCTATTAGTATGGAAGAGTTTATCTTTGTATGATGCCTAAGAGGAGGCTGGTATTTTAAGGGATGAGTATCAACCCTAAATTGTCAAAGGTTTTGACTCTTTAGAAAGACTGCTTTAACAAAGGATGACTAGGTTCTGTCTTATACCTTTAAGAGGTCTTCAGGGTCCTTGTATTAAGCCCAAGATAAGGCATGAGAACTTCTAAGAAGCCGGAGGGTCCTTGTACAAAGCCCAAGAGGAGGCGGGGATGCTTTTAGATAGCTTGTGGGTCCAAACCTAAGAAAAGTTCAAGAAAAGTTTCACCAGGAATAATCTTTTCTTTAGTGAACAGTTCTAGGGTTTAAAGAAATTCAAGAGAGGTTTTACCGAAAATTAATCCTCTCTGGGGAAATGAACTTCTTTGACAATTTCTAATAGTGACAGTCTGAGAAAATTTTCACTAGGAATAATGCCTTTCTCTTTGTTCCATATTGTTTAAGCCCAAGAGAAGGCAAGACTGTATCTGGAATTCCTATGGGGAACTAGTTTTGACTGTATTGAAAGAGTGACCACTGGCTTTAACTAGTTCTAGAATTAATTGTCGGGGAAAACTCTAAGCAGGTATACAAGTATATATACAGTCGATATATGACATGTATTTAAAAGGATATGAAAGAAGGACTTACAGGTGAGCAAGCTTCCAGCAATACAGTTATATATATATATAAAAGCACGTAAAGAAAACTGACAAAAACTTACAGGTAAGCAAGCTTCCATAGTAACAGCTGTATGGTTAGTTGTTCAAGAAATTAAAGAAAGTTTTGATAACAACTATGGATTTGAACCTAAATAAAAAGGGAAGTTGTTTTTTGAAAAAGTTGTTGGGGCTTATACTCAAGGAGAGGCCTAGATGAAAGACAGTGATTGTACCGTTGATCTGAAGATTCTATCGGGACTTATACAATGAATGTGGCCCAAAGATTATTTATATACAAAGGGGGTTGGGTCTTACACTCTATTAGAGGCCCAAAGTTTATTTTATGTACAATTGATGGGGCTTACAACTCAAGGAGAGGCCCATGGAAAGACAGTGATCGCACCGTCGTTTTAAAAACTGTACTGGGACTTATACAACGACTGAGGTCCAAAAAGGTTTATATTTACAAAGGGGGTAGGACTTACACTCTATCAAGAGGCCCAAAGTGTATTTAAAAAAAAGAAAGATGGGACTTACAACACAAGGGGAGACCCATATGGTTTTTGTTTAAAAGGCGACGATCGCATCGCGGTTTTGAAAACCACAGAGGGACTTATACAATGACTGAGGCCCCAAAAATTGTGTATTTACAAAGGGAATGGGTCTTACACTCTAATAGAGGCCCAAAAGTGTTTGAAAATTTAAAATCGAGGGGAAACCCTAATTTTAATTTAAAAATATCATTTTCGAAGGAAATTTAAATAATAAATAATAAAATATCAACTATATTCAAAAACAAGTTGTACACTTTGAAAAATATTTTGAAAAATCATGTTTAATCATATGAAAGCTTGAAATTCAATTGGTTTTGAAAGATCAAAGTGGGAATTTCATTTTAAAAATTGTTTAAAAACAATAAAATGAAATTAATTACAAAAATTCTAACTATATTAAATAAATAATATAAATTAGATTTTTTTGTAAAATAAAATATTTAATCATTTTAGTGAATTTTGAGAAAAAATCAATTCAAAAACATAAATATTCAGAGAGAAATTAATTTTTGAATCAATTAAAAAAAAAACTAAAATTCAAAATTTTGAATTATGGCGCCAAGAACACTTGGTTCTTGCCCGCGCCCTCTGTTTTTGCAAATTTGCATTTTCTCACTTTTCTCCATGATTTCTCAATGGGTTTGCATGATTCAAGTACCAATCTTGTTCGTTTTTGAACAAGGATCACAACCATATAGTTTAATTGCATTTATATTAAGCATGGAGAAAGAAATCAACAGAAAACCTCAAGAACCCTAATTTCAGCATTAACACAATGGAATTCCATACATGATTGATTTATGACAATTGATTGAGGGTTATTACTCTATATACATGTAGGAACAAGATGGTAACTCACAAATTCATTTATGATGCATGGAACATAGAGTTTGAAGGGTTCAGGCCTACCTCTTGCAGCTGGTGATCGAGTTTGGTGATGGAGGTGTTACAGCTAGGTTCCAATGATCTGGACAGCTTCCTTAGGTGCCAAAGAGTGTGTTTGAATGCTTGGAGTGGATTGAAATGAGTTGGAACTGGTTATGGTACCTCAATTTCAACTCTGTCAAGAACTTGAGCAATTGGCTGGTGATTTTGTGAATTTGATGTTCCAGATGTGATTTTGTGTTATGGATCACTCATACATGATGTTTATGAGGTGTGTGTGTGATTGGTTTGGTTGGAATCACTCTCAATCTCAAAAACTGATAGTGACTTGAGTTAGAAGGCAAAATTGGAGTGAAGAAGATATTTTTGAGTAAAGCATCAGTTTGGGTGCTTTAGTGTACTCAAATTGATCATCATTGAGCTCTATTTATAGTGTGTCAAGTTTGTTTTGGCATCAATAGTGAATGGCAGCTGCAGCAGGTCTGTGGCCAATGTGGATCAAATGGAATCTCAAGTCTCCTCTAGCCATTGACTTGAGGTTAGAGCACAGGCCTATGGTCTTTTGGTTCAGAGATAAGTCTTAACTCATTCAGTTAAGCTTGCCTCAATTCATGCCACCTTGATGCATCCATTGAATGCATTGAAACAAAATTGGAGTCTTGGCACTTTTTAGCTCTTTTAGGTTTGGCATGGCTATATGTAGATTCTTGGAATTGGGAGGCTTGGGGATTAGATCATTCTAATTTTGTTTTATCCTCAGATATGTCCAAATGGATGACAAGGCTTTGAGTTGTCCAATTTTTTCAAATCGTGCAAAACACCAAATTCTGCCTTGCTTAGGACAGTTGGAAATGGTGATTTTGAGGGATTCATATCTCCCTGCTCAGGTTGAGTTATGGGAGGCTCTTGTGCTTTTTAGAAATCCCTCATATGATACAAAACATGTGTGATCATAGTTTATTTTGATACTATTTGGATCCAACTGAAAAATCCTCATGAACATTGATGTTCAAGGCTGGTAACTTAGGCAGATTTTCACTAAGTGTTGGAAAAAGTGTTATTTTCATGTTTTTGTGATTTTGATCACTCCATAACTTAAAATCCATAAAGAATTGTGACTTTTCCCTTCAAAACCCTAATTGTGGTCCAGATGAAAATGAAACTTGTGGATCAAGCTTCTGGGATCAATCCATTGTTGTAAATGGATCAATAGGGTGTATTTTGGGCCCTCAAATCATGTCTTGAGGTCTTGACTCATGTTTTGTCCCAAAAGTCAACTTAGGGGTTAATTAGGTCAAGAAACCCTAATTCCTGAATTTTTTGGTAAATGCATCCCCTGAGGTTAAAATGACTTGATGATTGGGTCTATGAGGTCCCTTGGAGTATCTTGGATCATGTTTGAAGTATTGGCTCATGCCCAGATGAAAATTTTCATCTGGAGGCCTCAGTCGACCAAAACCCTAATTTGGTGACACTGGCGATCTTGAGGCTTGATCCACTTGGAATGTTGCAACTTTGTGCTTGATTCTTGATGTGGGAGTCCTCTTGATCCTTTATAGGTGTTTAAGAGGTTAGACGAGTTGAAGATCATGTCATTTCTTGATTGATCCTTTGTATAAGTGCTCTAAGAGGGATTGAAACCCTAATTCTTGATTGTGGTGAATGCTCAGCCATCTTTGAGGAGATTGATGAGGCATGAAGGTACATCCATATTATGATGATGACTTGCACAATGATGGGAAATCTTGGTGGTCAAAATTTGGGGTATGACACCCATAATATGATCTTCCTTATAGATTGTGCTACAATTGCTTAGCATAGCGCTAAATTTGTCCCGTATCAGATTATTGCCTCTAACATCTATACTAATCATATTATTATGCTAACATTTATTTTATGCACCTTTATTTTTATGTCATTTATATTTCTTTCTCTTTATATTTTCTTTACTCTTATCATTTACATATCATATTGCTATTGTTTATGTTTATGTCTTTTTCCTTTTGACCACTTGGACTTTTTCTCCATCTTTTAAGACATTAATAAAGGAAAAACCCTTAAAAGACTTAATTGTTCCCTTGGACTATTGGCTACTATCACATGCTTGGATGATGGACTTATGGACTTAAAATTAGGTTCTTGATCCTTTTCTTTGGAGTTATGACTTGAGACCTTGGATTTTATCTAGTACCTTTGACCCTAGGTTGACTTCTTGAAGACTTGGCTCTATTAACTCATCTTTGACCTTGGCTTAAGTTCTTCTTTATCTGATACTTGGTTTATGATTTGCTTACTTGTTTCTTGTTGCTTAATCAAAAGGATGCGAGTTTTGGCTTGACTTATGTCATAAGCTTGCTATTTTGGTTAGATCTTTCCTTTCCTTGCTTTTACTTTATACATTAGGGTGACCTCTTCATCTCTTCCCCTTCGTAAAATTTCAAAATCTTCTCCATTTTTCAAAACCTTCTTGTTTTCAAAATTGAACTAATTTCTTAATAAACCTTGACTTTGTCAAGTGATTTTCAAACACTTTTTCTTGAATAAATGCTAATCCATCTTAAGCATATCAAGACCATTTCCAAAAGACATAAAAAGAACACAACTCATTCAAAATATTTTGTGCCCTTTGTGCACTTTTCTTTTAAAACCTTTTCTCAAGGATTAGACATGAGTCATTTTCATAGTTGAGATGTAATTCTCCTATCCCATTAGTGACGTTTGATGTTGATTCTTTTCCACTTGAGAGAGGTAGTGGCATACTTGTTGATTTCTATCCAAGTTGGAGCCCTTCTCAGTAGTGATGCAAATGTCCATTGTCATATACTCGTGGGTGATTAGTTGATTTTTCTCCTTAAAATGACAAGTTATACTTCTATTTTAAAATCAATCACAACAAGTCTCTTTTTTTATTTTTACCACGAACTACGAGGTTTTGATCCTCCATTCCACTTTGTGGGTACGTAAGCACGGGGCTCAGGAAGTCTTGTCAAACACCAAAAACCCTAAAAAATATTTCTCTTCTCATCTCTTCAATCTTTTGCAAATAACACCTTTTAATCCAAACATATATTTTCAAGAGGTTCCTATAGAGTACTATAGATGTTTTGAGTTCTAACACCTTCACATTACATAACCAACCCTTTTACCCTTTTTCTCCCTGCTTTATTAGTTTTATTTTAAAAATTATGTGGGTTTTGTTCGTTCTTTTTCCCATTCCTTTGGAAAAATAAAAGTTTGGTGGTGACTCTTGCTTTATGAGTTAAGTTAATCAATAGCTTAATCTCAAATTTCCCCGCTACAACAGTGATTTGCAGAGATTGGATTGAGTCTACAATGGGTCTTAGTTTTTTTATGCATTTAGTCTTTTGTTTGTTGTTTGTTTCCATGCATTTCCATTTGGTTTATTTTGATGTCTTGCTACTTTGACTTATGTAATGATGCAATGCTTGTATCCTGGTTAATCAAGATTAATAAATATCAGTATTATGGTGTGATTTATTAAGCTTGTGTTCTTTACGTATGTATTGTATGTGAGTGCACCTCTTATTCTTTGTAATTTCCTCTATGTAGTATAGATTATATGTGAACTGTGAATCCGCGTGATGCTTCTAACGAATTACTTCTTTTTCTCTTTTTGATGTTGTCAAAGAGGGAGAAGATTATGAAAAGGATCATGCACAAATTCAGGGGGATTATTAAGAATTACACACAACTTTAGGGGGAGCTATTCAGTGTACCGAAGAAAAACACAATGGCTATGAGATTCAAGTTTTTCCATTATAAAAAAGGGGGAGTATGTGAGTGCATTCTTCAACTTAGCTAAGTTTCGAATGATGTCAAAACTAGGAGTAAGATTTAGACTTAACATTTTTTGTATATTGGACGGTCTCAACCAAAATTTAGATGTGCATTGAATCATTGTATCCCTAGGATGCATACAAATGTTTTTGAAAAGCCTTGGGCATGGAATACACATAAAAAACCAATTCATTTGTGCAAACACAACTGCACAAGCCGACCTATATACGAGCTCAGGCCAACCTATAGAAAATTTTGATTTAGTACATGCCGACACATACAATTACAGGTCGGCTCCCACACTCCAACAATGAAGCCTGTTGATTGTGTCCATAGGTCGCCTTCCTCAGGCAGACCTGAAGATCTTGACAGGCCGACCTGTAGCCTTTAAAAATATAAATTTTCTTTTGCATCTTTTTTTTTTGAACTCTTTTTGCCTAAATTTAACACACACACACAGATATATATATATATATATATATATATATATATATATATATATATATATACACACGCACTCATTCATGCACTTTTATCTATGATGGTACTAGTGAAATACCTATATGAAACCAGATTATAAAGCATTCCCATCATCTTCAACCTCCCTTTTATGCATACACACAATTTAACTACACATGATCATTTTTTGATCGGGTGACCACCTAGATTAAGATTGAAAATGTAACGCCTCAATTTGGTTAATCGTATTTATTTATTTCATTTATGTGAAATTTTGTGAATTGTGTAAATTAAATGAGTTTTACCTATTAATTGGATAATTTCTCAGATAGATAAAATAATTTCAATTGATAATATTTTCTTATTAACTTTTAATTCCTGATATATTTTTCATCGCATTTTGAGAGCGTTTGGGAGATATTTGAGCCAAAGGGTAAAATAGTCTTTTGAGGGGTTAGATATTTTTATAAAAGTAAATATTTTGTTATAATAAGGGAAAGAGAGAGAAATAAAGAGAAAAGGAGGAGAAAGGAGAAAGAAGAGAAAGAAGAGAAAGAAAAGAGAGAAGAAGGGGAAGAAGAGGAAATCAATCAAATCAAAGCTTGATCTTCTATTAATCGGGTAAGGGTCAGAAGTTCCGATTATATTTCAATTGTATATGTTTATGTATGTGTTTGTTTGGTTTGATTTTGGTTGAAAATGTTAGGATTTTAACATTTGATAGAAATGGTAAATTGAGTCGAAATCGATGTTTTCACGGTTGAATCTCGGTATAAATTGCGTAGTATAGTCAGGTGAGGTTAGGAATTAGTTGGAAATGTTTACTTGTATGTTTTCACATGTTAGTTGAATTTGATGGAAAATTATAACATTTAATATGTTGAGATTTTGAGATTTGGATATAAAAATTTTGTGTTGGAAATCATGATTTAAGGTTCCTAATTGTTGATACATGATAGATATAGGTTGCTATGTATTTAATTTGTATTATAGTGATGTTTATATGAGATTTTGAGGAAAATTGAGTGAAACCCGTAGCAGTACTATGCAGAAAATTCTGGGTATTCGCTGCCCATACGCGTAATGGGCAAGGCAATACGCGTAATGGGCAAGGCATTACGCGTATGGCAAGGGCAATACGAGGACGTTACGCGTATGGAACCCATTTTTACACGGCCCTCTGTTGAAACACGTAATGGTACATGTAAGGGGCAACGCATTACGCGTAAGGAAGTAGGTACTACGCGTAACGGAATTAAAATGGAATCCAGATAGAATTTTTAAGAGAATCAGCTTCTGCCCGTACGCGTAACCCTCTGGGCAATACGCATATGGCAAGCGGTAGAATTGGGCAATACGCGTATGGGTGTGGGCAATACGCGTATGACCAGCGAGAGGGGAGAATTTTGCTGTTTCGCGATTTCTTTCTCGATTTCGCGTCCGATGCGGTTTCTTTTTGGTCTGAGAGGTTGGGATAGGTGTCAGAACTTGTTGAATTTAGGAATGGTAATAAAAATGGTTAAAAATGGAATTTGGATGGATTAATTAGATAATTGACTAACTAAGGCCTCGTGAGGTATCCTCCTTAATTGTGTGTATTATGATGAATTGATTGAATAGTTGTAGTAATACTAGTGTGTATTACGGTGAGTATGTATCTCACGTGTGATCAGGAGGATCGTGTAAATGTATAACTGATTGTTATACATGTGTTTTGTGCATAATTCTTGTTATGTATGTGTTATGTTGAATTGATTGGACAGGTATAGTAATACTATTGTGTATTACGGTGAGTATGTATCTCACGTGTGATCAAGGGGATCGTGAAGAGGTAAAGTTGTTATTATACTTATGTTTTTATGCATCATTTGTGTCGTGCATTTCATGATGTGTCTGGTGGAGACAGCTAGGTGGGAATCCATGATGGGTGCCTAGTATTATCCGGACTCCAATGTGGAGTTGTGATGGAGATAAATCATTGCTCAGTGGGAGTGTATGTGATTTTTCCGAACTCCAATATGGAGTTGTATGGAGATAAATCATTGCTCAGTGGGAGTGTATGTGATTTATCCGGATTCTTTTATGAATCGGGTTCAATTGAATGAATCATGTTGTGTGGTACCACTTGCATTTCATTGTGTCATTGAGTTACATTGCATTATTATGTTTGGTTGTTCTGGATCATTGTGAGCCCAGTGGGGAGTATAGCGATGTATCCATGTTTTCTGCGGGAATTAGTGGGTTCTTGAAGAACCACTTTTGATGTGTCATTTATATGTTATATCTGTGAATATGAATATATGTTGTGTTTTGGTGTGAGACATCTATGTCATATCTGTGAATATGAATATATGTGATGTGTTGGTGTGCTTATATATATATATATATATATATATATATATATATATATATATATATATATATATATATAGTTTTAACTGGATAACACTTTGGGTCATGGTTTCGTCCCAAGGTGGAGGATTTTTTCTTAATCTGCTGAATAAGGGTATGCATATGGTTCTTAGGTTTGGAATAAAGTCGTACATATATATATATATATATATATATATATATATATATATATATATATATATATATATATATATATATATATATATATATATATATATATATATATATATATATTTATATATATATATATATATGTCATAACTTGTGTATATGAATATATGATATCTTTGTATGCTATATGTGTTAGCATGTGGTGTGTGGGTGAGTTGAATATGTTTACATATTATTATGCAATCTTGATTTAGTTGTTATTTCTCACCCTTCTGCTGGAATATGCTTTTATGACATAGTGCAGATTAGTCGCTGTAGAGGCGTGGAGGCGAGTGGAAGAGTTAGATCTTCATTTTGTTTAGATCTTTGGTGTTTGCTCTGATACGTAACATTGGAGTCGGGGGAAACGCTTTTGTTATTTATGTTTATATAAGTGACTATATATATATATATATATATATATATATATATATATATTTGGATAACTTGTACGTATATTTTGATGTTATGAAACAACTTATTTTGTAAAACGAGTCAATTATGGATCGTTCCGCTTTATTCCATAATTGAACTTTCCTTCTGTTGAAAAAAGTTTCCTGTTATTATTTATTCCATTTTGTGTTATGTATCAAAGTTATAAGCATGTGGATTATGTTTTTCTCAAATGTGGCATCCTTATTTTTGTCCAAAAAAAATTATTCACTCCGATTTAATTATGTATTATTTATCCGCTAGATGGGAATTGGGGTGTTACAATTGGTGTCAGAGCAGGTCGGTCTGTCCGAGCAAGTTGTGAGTCGGTGTGGCATGATAGTTGAATACTATCGATGTTGTTTATTCCTCAGTGCGTGATATGTGTGTGGAACATTGTCAGTGTTGTCTGGTTTTTTAATCCTTTATCTTCAGGATTGAGAATGAGATAAGTGGGGGAGACATTGGTGCTTCTCCAAGTTGCTTCAGTTGTGGAGCGTTGGTTTAGTGTGTCGTTATTTGCGAGATTATAAGTGTTGTTTGGACAGTGTTGTTCCCGATTCCAGAGGGAATACGGAGGTGAGGTTTATGTCGACTAAGGATTTACGCCTTAGGTAGTTTTGTGCACAAGATGCAATAAATGCTATTATGGTCTGGTAAAGATGGTCTATGCCCCATCATGATTGTCGGTTGTCTATTGACAAATTGAGGAACTGATCACTCTTAATCTCTTGTTGATAGTAGACGGAATTATGCTGGATGGAATAGACGTGTCTTTCCGGCTTAGATAGTGTGTGCAATGAATTGTTTGGAATTAAGAAAATGATTACGGATTATTTTGATGAGTCGATGAAGATTCTTTTATCGGAAGATGAGGCGGATTAGAGGCTTTGGTATGTTGTTCAAGTCGGAATGTCTCTGAGGGAGAACGATCGGGTATTATTGATGGTTGCTCCTCAGAGAGTAGAGAGTGAACTTAAATTGGACGAAGGTGAATAGTTGAGGTTATATCTGCTAAGTAAGTAGAAAAACTCTTAGGGGATGAGACTAAGATGTTTGCTATCATTGGAATAGGTTGTTATTTACTCGGTTAAGCTTGTATGTGAGTAGTCAGTTACCCAGTGAAAAATTTTGCAAAAACTTTAAGGATTTATATCTTTTGGAATTTGGTTGGGCATTACAATGTACAGTGATGTTGTTCGGTGTTAGTAATGCGTCTGGAATGTTTGTGGAGTATATGAATTGTATCTCCCATATTTAATGCGATAAGTTCAAAGTGGTGTTCATTAGGGATATTCTGATCTATTATAAAATCAGAAGGAGCGTATGTAGGGTGTTTGAGAATCGAGTTGCAAGTGTTGAAAAGAAAGGAATTTTTATGCTAAGTTATTCAAGTGAGAATTTTGGTTGAAAAAGGTTAGTTTCTTGGATATGTTATTCCTGATGATGGTATTGTTATGGATCCATCGGAAGTAGATGCAGTTCTACAATGAGAGGCTCCGAAGTCGGTTAAGGTGATTAGAAGCTTTTTGGACTTTAGTTGGTTATTACCAGAGGTTATGAAAGGCTTTTCCAAGTTAGCATTATCGTTACTTCAGTTGACTTGCAAAGGGTAAGTCGTTTGCTTTGGATGTTCATTGTGAGGAAAGTTGGAGAGGGCTAAAGTAGAAATTTTCTACGGCTCCAGTTTTGATTCTGAGTGATCCTGATAAACCGTTTGTGAGGTATTGGGATGCGTCTATAATGAGTTTATTTAGTGTGTTAATGCAAGATGGTAACGTTGTGGCTTATGCTTTACGACAATTGAGGATTCATGATTTCACAATGGCTGCGGTTACTTTTGTGTTGAGAATCTGGAGGTATTATTTTTATGGTTTTGAGTCCGAAGTGTTTAGTAATCACAAGAATATTGGGTACCTGTTTGGTCGGAAATAATAGGGTATGAGACAACGAGGATGGTTGGAATTCCTGATGAGTTATGACTTTAGCTGGAATTATCCTATTGGTGAAGTTACTGTCATGCCTGATGAGTTAAGTCGAAAGTTTTTATACATGTCTGTTTTGATGGTCAGAAGATTAGAATTATTAGAGCAGTTCAGAGACTTGTGTCTGGTGTGTGAGATAACACAGTAGAGTGTGAGGTTGGGTATATTAGAAATGAACTATGATTTTTTCTGGTGAATATTAGAGAGAGTCAGAAGTTGGATATAAAATTGGTAGATTTGATTGTTGCGAGTAATCAGAGTGCGCATCGAAAGCGTGAGGTGGCACATTTCGTATATGCGTGTGTGACTTGTAAGAGTTCATAGGTTGAACATATGAAACATGTAGAAATGATGAGACCATTGGACGTTTCAGAATGGAAGTGTTAGGTGAAAGGTTTAAATATTATTCATGGACTACTATGTAGATGGATGTTTTGGTTATATGTTCGATTGGTGAATCGTAGCAGTGTTGTAATAATGTTGTGTGGCAAGGATGTTGGTATTATGGTTATGTAGAGGTTGTTAAAACGATGTTGTGTCGTGGAACTTTATGTTCTTGTTTTTGTTGTTGCCTCGTTTCCATCGTGATGGTTTGAGTGCGAGTAGCTAATTCCAATGTGGGGAATTAGGGGAGTGTTACCTATGGTGAGGGTGACGATCTTGTTGTATTCTGGTTCTAGAGTGAACCTATGGGTGTTCGTAACTTGGGTATTCCTTGAGTCGTGAGTTAGTTGTCAAGTGCACTGTATGGGCATTGCATCTTGTCGTTGTTGTTGTTGCTGTTAGCAAGGTGGTTTATCAGTTTGTGTTATTCGTGGTGTGCCTAGTTTTGGCATGATAGTTGGTTAGTCAGATGCGAGAGTCGTATCCGGAGTTGTTCGTCTCAGTTATATTTTCGAGGACGAAAATGTCTAAGTGGGGGAGAGTTGTAATGCCCCGATTTAGTTAATCGTATTTATTTATTTCATTTATGTGAAATTTTATGAATTGTGTAAATTAAATGAGTTTTACCTGTTAATTGGATAATTTCTCAGATAGATAAAATAATTTCAATTGATTATATTTTCTTATTAACTTTTAATTCCTGATATATTTTGCATCGCATTTTGAGAGCGTTTGGGAGATATTTGAGCCAAAGGGTAAAATAGTCTTTTGAGGGGTTAGATATTTTTATAAAAGTAAATATTTTGTTATAAAAAGGGAAAGAGAGAGAAATAGAGAGAAAAGGAGGAGAAAAGAGAAAGAAGAGAAAGAAAAGAGAGAAGAAGGGGAAGAAGAGGAAATCGATCAAATCAAAGCTTGATCTTCGATTAATCGGGTAAGGGTGAGAAGTTCCGATTATATTTCGATTGTATATGTTTATGTATGTGTTTGTTTGGTTTGATTTTGGTTCAAAATGTTAGGATTTTAACATTTGATAGAAATGGTAAATTGAGTGGAAATCGATGTTTTCACGGTTGAAACTCGGTATAAATCGCGTAGTATAGTCAGGCGAGGTTAGGAATTAGTTGGAAATGTTTACTTGTATGTTTTCACATGTTGGTTGAATTTGATGGAAAATTACAACAATTAATATGTTGAGATTTTGAGATTTGGATACAAAACTTTTGTGTTGGAAATCATGATTTAAGGTTCCTAATTGTTGATACATGATAGATATAGGTTGCTATGTATTTAATTTGTATTATAGTGATGTTTAGATGAGATTTTGAGGAAAATTAAGTGAAACCCGTAGCAGTACTATGCAAAAAATTTTGGGTATTCGCTGCCCATACGCGTAATGGGCAAGGCATTACGCGTATGGCAAGAGCGATACGAGGGCGTTACGCGTATGGAACCCATTTTTACACGGCCCTCTGTTGAAACACGTAATGGTACATGTAAGGGGCAAGGCATTACGCATTAGGAAGTAGGTACTACGTGTAATGGAATTAAAATGGAATCAAGATAGAATTTTTAAGAGAATCAGCTTATGCCCGTACGCGTAACCCTCTGGGCAATACGCGTATGGCAAGCGGTAGAATTGGGCAATACGCGTATGGGTATAGACAATACACGTATGACCAGCGAGAGGGGAGAATTTTGCCATTTCGCAATTTCTTTCCCGATTTCGCGTTCGATTCGGTTTCTTTTTAGTCTGAGAGGTTGGGATAGGTGTCAGAACTTGTTGAATTTAGGAATGGTAGTAAAAATGGTTAAAAATGGAATTTGGATGGATTAAGTAGATAATTGACTAATTAAGGCCTCGTGAGGTATCCTCCTTAATTGTGTGTATTATGATGAATTGATTGAACAATTGTAGTAATAATAGTGTGTATTACGGTGAGTATGTATCTCACGTGTGATCAGGAGGATCGTGTAAATGTATAACTAATTGTTATACATGTGTTTTGTGCATAATTCTTGTTATGTATGTGTTATGTTGAATTGATTGGACATGTATGGTAATACTGTTATGTATTACGGTGAGTATGTATCTCACGTGTGATCAAGGGGATCGTGAAGAGGTATAGTTGTTATTATACTTATGTTTTTGTGCATCATTTGTGTCGTGCATTTCATGATGTGTCTGGTGGAGACAGCTAGGTGGGAATCCCTGATGGGTGCCTAGTATTGTTCGGGCTCCAATGTGGAGTTGTGATGGAGATAAATCATTGCTCAGTGGGAGTTTTTATGATTTTTCCGAACTCCAATGTGGAGTTGTATGGAGATAAATCATTGCTCAGTGGGAGTGTATGTGATTTATCCAAATTCTATTATGAATCGGGTTCAATTGAATGAACCATGTTGTGTGGTACCACTTGCATTGCATTGTGTCATTGAGTTACATTGCATTATTATGTTTGTTTGTTCTAGATCATCGTGAGCCTGGTGGGGAGTATAGCGATGTATCCATGCTTTCTGCGGGAATTGGTGGGTTCTTGAAGAACCACTTTTGATGTGTCATTTATATGTTATATCTGTGAATATGAATATATGTTGTGTTTTGGTGTGAGACATCTATGTCATATCTGTGAATATGAATATATGTGATGTGTTGGTGTGCTTATATATATATATATATATATATATATATATATATATATATATATATATATGTCATAACTTATGTATATGAATATATGATATCTTTGTATGCTATATGTGTTAGCATGTGGTGTGTGGGTGAGTTGAATAATATATGTGAATTATATGTTTACATATTATTATGCAATCTTGATTTAGTTGTTAATTCTCACTCTTCTGCTGGAATATGCTTTTATGGCATAGTGCAGATTAGCCGCTGTAGAGGCGTGAAGGCGAGTGGAAGAGTTAGATCTTCATTTTGTTTAGATCTTTGGTGTCTGCTCTGATACGTAACACAGGAGTCGGGGGAAACGCTTTTGTTATTTATGTTTATATAAGTGACTATATATATATATATATATATATATATATATATATATATATATATATATATATATATATATATATATATATATTGGATAACTTGTACGTATATTTTGATGTTATGAAACAACTTATTTTGTAAAACGAGTCAATTATGGATCTTTCCGCTTTATTCCATAATTGAACTTTCCTTCTGTTGGAAAAAGTTTCCTGTTATTATTTATTCCATTTTGTGTTGTGTATCAAAGTTATAAGCAGGTGTATTATGTTTTTCTCAAATATGGCACCCTTATTTCTGTCAAAAAAATAATTTTTATTCACTCTGATTTAATTATGTATTATTTATCCGCTGGATGGGAATTGGGGTGTTACAGAAAACGTCCAATTAGGTTGGTGTAACCAAGAAGATTGGGTTGGGATCTTTGTGTGTTTCAAATAAGAAAACCAAGGTGGGGTTTTCGTTCAAGATCGGTGTGATTTTAAGGTTTTGGAGAAGATCACCATCAACTTCTATAGTAATACTTTCCTCAAGAGTATTCTATAGCCCTTCATCAAAACCCTTTATTAAGACTAATAAATTAAAAATATATTTTTCTTAATCCATCATTTAAATTCAGCAGAATCCCCTTTTGAATATGGTTAGATTAGTAGTGTAATATTTTCATGTGGTACTTAACTCCTTCTTGAAGAAAAGCCTTTAGCAGACATATTTTTCTCATTGGATCATTATTTGTGCCACTATTAAGTGTTATGCATAGACCATGCTCTGATACCAACTGAAGGTGAGAAAAATACACAATAAAGGGGGGTTGAATTATGTTTTCTGTTTCTTAATTTTGCCTCTGATCTGAGTTTAGAATCTAAATTGGTGTTCAAATTATGATTATATCACTACAAGAAAATCACATTTTAGCATCAAAAATATAGCTTCGTCGGTTATAACACGTGATTAAATGTATATTTTAAGTAATTATTTTATTTTAATTAATAGAAGCGGATCACTAAGAAAATTTCTTGTTTACTTTGGCTGCGTCGGTTAGAGCCGACGCTAATTTTAGCGGAAAAAAAAATTCATTTCCCCCCATAAATTTTGTTTGCCTCCATTTTTTACTTGTATTAAAAAAATTTTTATTTATATTAGTAGCGGCAGCCACAATCGACGCTATTTTTGGTACGAAAAAATTTCCTTCCCCCCTTAATTTTGTTTGCCTCGTTTTTTTATTATAATAAAAAATAATTATTTGTAGTGGCGGCCACAGCCGACGCTATTTTTGGTACGAAAAAATTCCCTTCCCCCCTTAATTTTTTTTGCCTCCTTTTTTGTTTATAATAAAAAATAATTATTTATTTATAACAGTTGCAGCGGCCCATGGCCGACGCAAATATGTTGTTTGCCTTTTTTTTTAATATTTTAATTAATTATTTATATTTTATGAATTTATTATTAATCAACATCATATATATTTTGTATAAATCAAAATTATATATATTTTTAATTAATCAAAATTTTATATATTTTTAATTAATCGAAATTATATATTAAAAAATTAATAAACTAATAAATTAAATTCAAAATTATATGAAATTTAAAAATATAATTTAATAATAATGTTTTTATAAATTAAATCTATTAGTTTTATTTAATTAAAACTATAAGTTTTTTTTTTAGAAACTATCACTCTCAGTCATCGTCATCGTCTTAATTTGAACAAAAAGAAAAAAAATTGAACCCTAAATTCACTCAACCATTCATCAGTCATCATCTCTCAATCACTCTCGCTGCATTCAACAACTCTCAGTCATCCATCGTTGTTGTGTAGAGGTATGAACAACCGTCCAGTTCGTTTTTGTGCAGTGAAAACAACTGTTCAATTCGTCATTTCAATTCAAACTTCATTAATTTCGTCTCCAACAAATCGCTTATTAATTTCATTTTTGTGCAGAGAAAACAACCGTTCAATTCAATCAACCGTTTGTTAATCTCTCAATCTCCATCGTTGTTGTGTAGAGGTATGAACTACCATTCTATTCGTCATTTCAATTCTCCGTTTTGATTTGTTGTTTCGATTTGTATTTTCGGTTAATATTTTCGTTTGTCTTTTTGATTTATTTTTGCGATTCGCCGTTTCAAGTTGTTGATGTGTTTCGCTTTAAGCTTCATTCTTTTTTGTTGATTAGTAGAAAATGAGGTGAAATGACAATGAGAATTGTGAAATTGTGATGTTTAAGTAAGGCATGAACTGAATTGAATTTGATTTTGTGAATTTGTGATGTTCACTCTTTTAACTTTTGGCTAGGAAAATTATATATAGTGTTGTTGTTGTTTCTCTCCATTAGATAAAGTTCATCACCCTGTTAAATTATGTATAGTGTTGTTGTTTCTCATTTCTCAATCACTCGTTTTCTCCTATTTGCTCAGGCTTTGACAGTGATTTCTCAGAAGCAGAAGGCTGCATTGAGGGAAGTTTACAAGAACAAGATCTCTAATTAGGTTCAGAACAATTTCAATAAATCATGTTGCGATATAGTACTTGTTTCCTGCTGTTTTTTAAAGGGTTCATTATTTATGAATACTTACGATATTGCTATAATGTAATATTGTTTCTTACTGCATCTTATCTTTTTCATTTTAGGATTTTTGGTAAAATCACATCAATATTCCGGCCTTCATCTTTTCAGTTGAAAATCGCATCACACGACTTCTTACAAGTCCATAAGTTCTCAACTTCATATCATGTTTGTGTTTGAAAAGACATAGCAAAACACTAGAAACTTAGTCTGAAGTCAAACCGTGAAATACTCTATAGTCTATAGTCAGTAGTTTATTTTATCAAATGAGATTAAGAACTCACAAATACTGCAACATGGTGAGCTTTGATATAGAAGATGCTATCTGCCCTGTCAATCCACTTGAAGATAGATTCCTGATCACATTTCCAAACATAATTTTAGTGGAAAATCAAAGTTTTTCAATCTATGCATATAGTTTATTTAATGGATTGCAAACTTACAAAGATGTGATTCTTGGAGGGCTGAGGCCATCATGATTACTGCAGTTTAGACCTTCCCTCATATACTTCACAGGACCACATGGATCTCCTTCCCAATTTCTAGCCACCCCATAAGTCTTCTTGATGTTTGTGATAGCCTCAACTAGTATTTGATATTCAACACAAAATAATGTTTAAAGGGATTTCAAACCAATTTGCACATATAGTTTACTTTACACCACAAATGACACAAAATCACATGAAAATTTAAAAGATTAACATACCATCATCCTGGTTTATTTCTGATAGTGAGAAGTCTATTAGTTTATAAACCTCCATGGCATTGAGGATGGGTGGAAGAGTTGAAATCTCTGTCTTAGAAAGGCTAAATATATACCTTTTGGCTCTAGTCAGAGGTCTTAGACTATATATGGTATCTACTGATCGGTATACAGGTATCTCAGGTCCATACAAAAGTTTTCCATTCACTGTGATATTGAATGCTCTTGTTTCACTTTCAGCCAGCTTCTCAACCTCATTAAAGTACATGTAGAAGTAGTATTGGTCACTTACATTATCTGAATTCCAACTAAATTGTATAGGGACACTGACATTAAATGGTGTAACAGCAGTGCTCATAACAATTGCTGGTGGTTTAGATAGGCTATAGGCTATATAGACTATAGAGTATTTTCTATATGGAAGTTATTAATTCAAACTACGACAGTTGGTTTGTTAAGTTGAAATTTACTCTGAAGTTGGTCAGTTTTACATTAAAAATCACTTTGGTTTGAATATATGCTTGATCGTGAATAGAATGATGAACATGGATGACTTGATTTGATTATGTATAAACAATTGACCTCTGATTTTGTAATCACTTGCCTGATTGCAACTTTGCAATTGACATGAGCTAGAAAAACATGTTAATGTAGATTTGTTAGTGAAAGCTAATTGTTATTTTAAGAGGTAAAATGCTACTGTTAGAGCTAGATAGGTAAATTTTGGTTTGGATGTTATTTTGTGAAGGTTGACTCGAGGAGTTGGTTTAGTGTTTGAGACATTGATTTGAATGTTATGTTAATTCCGTTATGATTAATTTTTTGTTGATTCAGTTTATAATAGTGAGCTACAACAGTTGGGGCGGTTAGGATGTGAATTTTATTTCTATATGACCTCATTTGGCAACATATACAGATTCTTTTCTGTTTGAATAAAAATACTAAGCAAAATAAGATTAGAAGTTTAACTTGTAGTGAAGGTACAATATTAGATAAAAATTGATATTTCTTACGGTACAATATTGATATTTCTTACGGTACAATATTGATTTCTTTGCTAGTTTAACTTGATTTCTTGCGGTACAATAGAAGTCAATTGAACAAATGAAGATTAGAAACTTATATTTGTTTTTTATGTAGAGAATGGATCAAAGTTGGATGTATGATAGAGTAAACTCTATAGGTATGGTTTGAAAGATGAATTTGTTAGTGGAGGTGAAGAGTTTGTCAATAAAGCAATGAATCGACCTCAGTTTTTAAATGAAGGAGGGATAAGGTGTCCTTGTGTAAATTGCGTCTGCATTCTCTTGAAAATGCCTAATGAGGTCAAACACCACTTGTACAAATATGGTTTTTTGTTCAACTATTATACATGGACTGATCATGGAGAAGAGAATCAGAATGTGGATCTTGATGGTCATTCTAGTAGTGGCGGGAATGCTGGTGGGGATAATCTAGGTGACGAAGAACAATTTGATGCAATGAATGAAATGGTCTCTGATGTTTTCAAGCCATTTGTTAATGTCTCAAATGTGAATGCTAATATGGATAACAAAACAATTAGTGAGGGTGAGGTACCAAATGAAAAAGCTCAACGATTTTATGATGAATTAATCTCTGCAAACTAACCCATTTATGAGGTAGCTTCTGAATCCGACTATCTATTTCAGTTAAGTTGTTGGCTGCCATGTCTAGTTGGCATGTTCCTCAAAAGGCCATGGATTTTTTCTCTCAAATTCTCGTTGATGTTTGTCCAACTAAAGAATGCTTACCTGGAAACTATTACCAAGTGAAGAAGTTGGTGTCTAAGTTAGGATTGGAAGTTGAGAAAATTGATTGTTGTGTGAATGAATGCTTATTATATTTTAAAGAAGATAGCACCTTAACTCAGTGCAGAGTTTGTGGTGTTGCTAGGTATGTTCCTCGAAAGTGTGGAATGGGAAAATACAAAGATGTGGTAGTGAAGAGAATGCCCTATTTTCCAATCATTCTTAGGTTACAACGACTTTATGCTTCAAAAAAATCTGCAGCTCAGATGAGATGGCATCGTGAGAACACCAGTAATCCAAATGTTTTGCATCACCCATCTGATGGAAAAGCTTGGAAACACTTCGATGAAGTTTATCCCGATTATGCTAGTGATCCAAGAAATGTAAGATTGGGTTTATGTACTTATGGGTTTACCCCTTACATTCAAGCCTCTAGTTCTCCATATTCATGTTGGCCAATAATAGTCACACCATACAATCTCCCTACCGAAATGTGCATGACCAAACCATACATGTTTTTTACTTGTCTTGTACCTGGACCGTACAACCCGAAAGTTAAAATAGATGTCTACTTGCAACCTTTGATTGATGATTTGCAGCGCTTGTGGAAAGATGGCATTGTGACATATGATATCTCTATGCAGCAGAATTTTGTTATGAGAGCGCATTTCATGTGGACAATCAATGATTTTCCAGCATATGGTATGTTGTCTGGATGGGGGACACAAGGTAAATTAGCATGCCCTTATTGCATGGACAATACAGATTCTTTCACCTTACGATTTGGTGGAAAAAGTTGTTGGTTTGATTGTCATCGTAGGTTTTTACCAATGGATCATCCTTTCAGAAAAAGTAAAAAGAGATTTACAAAAAGCAAGATTGTGAAAAAAAGACCACCACCAATGTTTACCGGCCATGATGTTTGGGAAGCTATTCGTGATTTTCCAAAACTCACAAACAGTGTCTGGGCCACCAAATTTCCAGGGTATGGGAAACAACATAATTGGAACAAAAGAAGTATATTTTGGGATCTTCCATATTGGAAGGATAACTTGTTAAGGCATAACCTTGATGTGATGCACATAGAGAATAATGTATTTGATAATGTGTTTTACACTGTCATGAATGATCCAGCAAAAACAAAGGACAATGAGAAGGCAAGATTGGATTTACCTCTTAACTGTTTACGTAGGGATTTAGAGATGCGCCCTCTACCTAATGGAAAGATGGCTAAGCCAAAGGAAAAATTTTCATTGACACCCGAAGAGGCAAAGTTAGTCTGTAGATGGATTAAGGAACTAAAAATGTCGGATGGTTATTCCTCGAATCTTTCTAGGTGTGTTGATGCTACCAAGGGTAGGATGAAGGGGATGAAAAGCCATGACTATCATGTATTTATGGAGTGTTTGCTTCCAATTGCTTTTCGTTCCTTGCCTCTTGAGATATGGAAGCCGCTAACTGAGTTGAGTCGTTTTTTTAAAGACTTGTGTTGTAATACATTGAAGTTGGAAGACCTTGTTAGGTTGGAACAAAACATTCCCATCATCATATGCAAGCTAGAAAGAATTTTTCCACTAGGTTTCTTTGACTCGATGGGGCATCTCCTGATTCACCTACCTGCTGAAGCAATCCTTGGTGGTCATGTACATTATCGTTGGATGTATCCATTTGAAAGGTAATTGATGTTCAATTTTTGTAGATTAATTAAATGAAAATACATTTTTTAATCGTTTCATGTGTAGATTGATGGGAGACTACAAGCGTTCGGTGAAAAATAAAGCCAGGGTTGAAGGTTCAATATGCACTGCCTACTTGCACAGTGAAACTACTCATTTTTTCTCTCACTATTTCAAGACCTTTAGTTTGTTGCCAAGTACAAGTTTAAGGAACGATCCTCGATCAGATCATGAGAATTCCCAACCAACACTTTAAGTTTTTAGTAAATATGGTCGTCTTAGTGGAAAGGCTCGACTCTATTGGTTGATTGATAAGGAATGGAAGTCTGCTCACGTGCACGTCCTAATCAATTGTGACGAGGTTAAATCGTATCTCGAGTAAGTACATTTTTGTAAGACAACTGCGTTGTTCTCAACCAATTTTTATCAATAAACTCATCAATTTTATGATCGATGTCAGATTGTTCGTGCAATATCATTCTATCAATGAGGAAGATGCTTCCGGTCTTATACACGAGCACTTTCCTTCATGGCTAAAGAACTATGTTAGTATATTTCTCACAATTTATATTATGTTGTTGACAATAAACTATCTCTAAGGTTAGATATATATTTTTAGGTGAATGGTGAGAGAAATGGAATGTATACTTTGTTAATGGGTACAAGTTTCACACTCAAGAATGGAGTCGTGGTAAAAAAGACTACTAATTGTAGGGTACATGTTAAAGGTGTTACAAATGGAGGAGAAAATGATTTTTATGGCATCATCCAACGTATCCTTCAATTGGAATACCATGACTTTAGCAACAAGATTTCCCTATTTTATTGTGATTGGTTTGATCCTACAAATAATACTGGAACAAAAGTTAATATTGAGTACACCATTGTTGACATTAAGATGAATAAGCGATATCGTCAGTATGACCCGTTCATTCTTGCACAAGAATCAAAACAAGTGTATTATGTCCCATATCCAGAAATGTGTAGGAATATGCGTGGATGGTGTGCAGCAATCACCATAAAACCGAGGGGTTATGTCGAGATAGACAACACCGGGGATGCAACTCCTTATCAATCCGATGAAATGTTACCAGTTGTGCCTAATACAGAAGTTGAAGAAATACATGGTTTAGCTGATGGAGGGTTAATTGATGAGGTCGAGCCAATAACAATGACAACTGACCCAATGACTCAAGATTAAGAGAACATTTTATCTTGTTTTTATTATAGACCTTTATGCACTTGTTTTTTCTCAAAGAACTAGTTGGTTATCGAAAGAATGAGCCTATTTCATATGTATTAGAAATTCTCATAATTTTCTTTGGTCTCAATGTTAACAATTCTGCCATCTATTTCCGTTGCATTGTTTTCTTAATTTTGTTCAACGAAAATATATTCCTTGAAATTTTATATTTATACTAACCCTTTGAGTTCCACTTATGCCTCTAATAAGAAACATTTTCATGGAATCAAGATTAATAAGTGGTCTATGGATAAATTGAGTGGTAGAATTTTCCTAACCTAAATCATTTGATAAAGTACTAATAGAAAGATAAGATATAACTCCTATCAAAGTATGTTGTTCCTTCTTGGGATGATATTTCAAATCATTGATCTTCTATGTATGTTTAGAATATTTCAAAGCATTTATGATTTTTTCCAAGCTTTTTCTATTAATTTATTGATTTGTTCTTTTTTTTGTTAGCATTTCAATTTTTGTTTTTCACTGTGTTGATAGTAATTAAGATGAACATGATAATATGAATGATTTAGTTTGGCAAGAAAAGTTTATGTTAAATTACAGTGACATTTTTTAGATATAGTTAGACCTATTTATGATGTGTTGCAACTTCTTGTCTTGTTGTTACTAAGTGTTGTGCATATTGTTACTCAGTGTTGGCAGCTTTGATATAGATTTTATTGAAATGACTGGACAAAACGGAAAGAGAAAAGCACCATCGAGCACATCTAAGTAAGATGACTAAACCTTTTCTCCTATTTGGTTTTTTTGTCCTAATCAATTAATAATGTTTGGATTTAGATTATTTTTTTGATGGTTTCTTTGTAAAAAAAAAGGTGTTGACAGGTTATTTCGTCAACGACAGATTCCACCTGGGACTCTTGCTATAAATAACTCTCGTAAGGTCCATAGCAAACCTGGTTCAACGAACCCACCACCACCTACTCAGAGAAACCCACCACTACCTACTAAGAGAAACCCACCACTGCCTACTCAGCCTCCACCATTGATTCAAACAAATCCAACACCATCACATTCTCAACCTCCACCACCTACTCAGCCTTCACCACCTACTCAACCTCCACCACCTACTCCCCCTTCACCACTTACTCTGCCTCCAACACCGATTCTGACAAACCCAACACCACCACCTACTCAGCCTCAACCGGCAAACCCGACTTCTGAGGAGTTCATATTCATTCCTACTCCAGGATATACTCAGCCTCAACCGTAAAGTCCTCCCCATCACACCACAGACGAGGAAGTGCAGAGGGACCAAACAGTTTCTAATGAGGAACAACAACACGACGGTGGGCAAAAACCGAAGATCCATATTGTGGAAACAACTAATGCGTAAGTAAATAATTTTATCCTAAGTTCTCAATATTAAACTATGTAACTGCTTTAGGTACTCAAAATTATTAATAAGGGTGAAAGGGAAAGGGAGAGGATTAGGCATTTTATATGTTGGTTGGTTTCTAAGAGTCTGTGCTACATAAAAAATCACTTTGCTGTTTGTAATAGTTTAAATTAAAGTTTTTCTAATTTATAAGATTTATAATGGTACAAATTTCATACCTCAGTGAACCAAGTAAAATATAAAAATTTAGAATCGCATTTAAATTATTTTGCTGTTAGTAGTTTTTAGATTTGGCTTTATAATTGATGATGACAGGGACAACACATCTATCACTAGAGGTGCACAATAAAGGTGAACTTAGTTTTTTCTCATGTAGTTTTGGACATAATCTTGAGCCTTTTTGGAAGTGACTGATAATTTGGCAGATGTTTTATTTTCTTCTGTACAACTAGAATCTTTGATGTGAGAAATACCTTGTAATAGAGTAAAAGTGTCTTCTAGTTCTCAATATTAAACTATAGAAATCATAAGTTTACTTTTCTCGTACTTATTATTTTATCCTTTGTAATCGTTTCTCAAAAGACAGAACTGGAACGAGCCACAATTTGTTTTACTTAATATTCTCTTCTTTGGAAAATCTCATGTGATGGGAGAAGATCAAACACTATAGAAGGATAAAAAAATTGTTTAATGCACTAATTATCTTCTTTTAATCTGAATCACTTACCAATTATCTTCTTTAATGCACTAATGGTTTAATGCACTAATTGTTTATCTGTAGGTTAAGTCCAGCTGATCTTGTTGCCGCAATAGTTCGAAAAGTTATTAAAAAGAATTATCGATGAACCTTCGTTAATTATGGTGAGCTTAAACGCGACGGAAGAGACGACGTGAGAAAGGAATCGTTCAACGAGTTTAAAGTAAGACATGGCCTTTCTTTTTTAGTAGTTTGATGATGATGTATATTGTTGAGTTTTATTTATTATTTGTATATTTTGTCAGAGGCTTGTATGTTAGGACCATTGTGATGATGCAAATATGGAAGAATTGTTTCATCAGAAATGTGGAAAACGACTGTCTGATATACAACGAAAGGCTAAAGAAAAGGGGCAGAAGCCGGGTTGGATGGGTGTAGATACATGGACGTATCTTCTAGACAAGTGGAAGACAGATGAATTCAAAGTTGTATCCCAACAAAATAAGATTAATCGATCATCCAAGAAAGACAGGGCAGTCCATACAACAGGTCGTAGAGCTCACCATGATGTTGCACTTGAATTGGTATATATATACTTTGTAATTACAATGCGTTAATATAATTATATCTGATATACATTGTGACCATATATACTGCCTCTAATGATAGGCTAAAAAACTCAATCGACCCGCACATCCAGATGAGATTTTCATTGCCACCCATAAAAAGAAGAATGGGGAGTGGGTCGACGCTCGTGCAGCGGCAACACATGTAAGTTAACATTTTATTATTCAGAATTAGATTGAGTACTATTATTATTCCACCCAAATTTGCATATGCTTTAGATGTAAAGTCTTGTGTATGATAAAAATTGGACTTCTATGATATTACATGATTTAGTGTTATTTTTTTACATGATTTAGTGTTTTGTGAGAAACATAGTGTTTTTTTACATTATATTTTTATTAAATACTTATTTTAATAATGTGACCTCTTATGTGGTTGCTTTAGTTGGTGAGGCATTTGATTTGAGAAAGTCAGGATAAGAAACACTATTAGTGAATATGTTCCTTCCCTTGTATAGTGTTTGTGTTAGCTACATCTTTTTCTGCTGTTTCATGTGTATTTTCGTGTCCGTGATTTTTGAAACCGTGTATTTTGTGTGTAATCTTCTCAATTTGTGAACATGTGTGTGATAATGTTATGCTCGCACCTTTAATTCTATTTCTTTTGTCTGTGATATTGTTCTGTTATTTGTGACCTAGAGACAAAACATCAGTGATGTGTGTATGTTCTCTTCAAATCCTGCTATTTTTACTGATGTGGCTCGTGCCTCTTTGCGAATCGTATGAGTTGCTGCTCTTGTGTATGTATGATCTGCTTTTGTGAATCTCCTCTCTGCTATGTATATCAATTTTTGTGTGTATGTATATCAGTTAAAATTTAGCACCATATTAGAATCATAAAGGGATGACAATATCTTCACTATTCAGAAACTTGTGACTAGCAATCCAGGAATCATCACTGTTTGTATCACTACACTCTTGAGTTTCTCTAATCAAACATATTGCAACAGAAAACAGATTACACAAACCCGAACACAGAATATGCATTTAAGAATCTGGACCTGGTGCTGTTGAATTTCATCCAGCAGCATTTTGAAATGCATTTTCAAAAACTTCATCATTGATTTAAGCTCATTGCTATTGCAATAGATAAACTGAATATCATGATGAATGCAGGAATGCAAGTGCATAAGGCTCATGATTGGTTCACTTTTCACTAGTAACATAATTAAGGTGAATCTTCTGCACATACTTTGATGGCTTAGTTTACATATTATCTATAGTATTAGTAGCTATAGGTTCAGCACGTGTTTCAAAAGCTGACACTCATTGAGAAAAAAAAGGAGTTTGCAGAAGAATTTAATGGCTGGTTTTGACTGTAACATAATAACATAACATACAACATTCAATTTTGTTTCATCAATCAACAACATTTTGCTTTTCATACACGTCTTCGTAAATCTTAACCAACGGTACTTGAAGATTTTTATTTATTTTGTTTGTGTTACATTATATATAATATATTAACGTTGTTTAAATAATGTGTACAGGAAAAATTCTGCAGTAGTTTGACACAAGTTGGTGATGAAGTGGAAGGATTAACAAGAATACAAATTTGGAAAGAAGCTGCAGGGGTAAAACATGGGGGCGGTGTTATGGAATTGGACAATTGGCACGTAACATAAGATATGGAGTAAACTTCTTGACACAAGTATCAATTACAAACCCACATAGAGAAGCAGATAACCAGGCCATTGAGGCTGCCAGAGCTGAAGCTGCTGCTGCACGTGAAGAGGTTGCACGGGCTAATGCGTGGACAGATGAATTGACAAAGAAATTTGATGAATTGTCAAAGAAATTTGATATGTTGCATTCTCTTCAGGCGGGTCCTTCTAGTGCTCCTACGAGTGGTCATCCTGATTATAACGATTCGGTACGTTCTATTTTTCTCTGAGGTTGTTAGGTGTTTTTTTAATGGATTTGCGACATCATAAGTTTTGAAGAAAGTAAGATCACCTACTTTGCAATGAACTTCAACAACCTACTTTGCAAGCCATCACCAAACAAAAAAAACCCACCAATAGACGCACCGACCCTGCAATATAGAAGTAGAAGGAGAAAGTAAGATCATATATTAAACACAACTACCATTGCCTATAATAAGATATGGCAAACATTAGATAAGTAGTGCCCAAAATTGTTTCATCCTGATATGATTTTGGGATATACATTGGAAGAGAAGAACCTTTTTCTGTAACATTTTTCTATTTCTGCAACATCATTTTTGTGTGGGATGTTGGCTTCATGGATGATACCATATTTATTGATAGTTAGAAAAATTATGATTGAAACATTCTTGTCATCATTTGTCAGTCTTGGAGAAACAGAGCTTGAGGTGGGGAGGCTGCTGGTAGTAGTGGGATGTACTTAGGGGTAACTGTTTGATTGGTCAATGCTAGTATCAGGTGTGGGATTACGAGGAGTTATGTTTTTCTGTTTCATTGGTCAGGTGTATTTCATGCTGTTTGGTTTCATGTTGTTATATAGGCTAGTAGTGGTATCATGTTGTTATATTGGCTGGTATTGATCAGGTGTATTTCTTGCTGTTTGTTAAGTATGTATTCTGGGTGTAATTGCAGCATTTCTTGTGCAGTTATCAATAAAGTTTTTAATTTTGCGTTTTAAAAAAAAAAAGAAATCTCATAATGATGCCAATTTTTTAAGTACATTTCTAAATGTGGAGAGTTTAAAAGACAGGAGCATTTTATAATGATATCTTGATATGTTTTTGGATTAACTCGTATAATTTTTCTTATTGGCTAAAAAATCTTATTCTTTGCTTGAGCCAACAACAGTTTGAGAGTTTGACATGGTTATTTCAGAGAAAAGATCTTGATGGTTTATAAGATTATGAAAAGTTGAAAACATTGTTTGGCTGTGTTCATATTGCTCGCACTGTGATCCCAATCTCACTTCCTCCAACAGCTTCTCTACCAGTGCCTCCTTGATCAATCTCACTTTCTGGATTTGTGGCATTTATTCTCTTGATTAATGACATTTCATTAGTGATGACCATGTGAATTTAATGAAGATTATAGGACAAAATTCTTGTTGAAGAAGGTAGCTAAGCATAATTAACCAATCCTTGATTGGAAGTTACAGTGTACAAATGCAAAAGGAACAACTCGTACTATAGTTCAACTCAAAAGCATAGGCTAGTATATGTGATGACCCTATAGAGCATATGCAAATGTCATTTGTGTTAGCTTAGTTCTAGTTTTTGTTAGCTATATGTTTATTTTATTCCTCAACATTTTCTTGGTACTATCATTATGAGTCTGACTATTTATTTTGAATCTTTATGTGTCTAACTCGTGACTATTTATTTTGGATGTTGCAGGAGGAGGAGGATTATGAGGATGATGATGAGGAAGTTGATGTTGGTTATCATGATTAGTACGTAGACCGTTTAGGAGATTATCAGGGCTTTTGGAACTCATTAGTATTTTGACGTTGGTGTATTTTGATGTTGGTGTATTTTGGAACTCATTAGTATTTTGATGTTGGTGTATTGAGATTATGTATTTTTAAGTATATTTGTTTTGGATCACCTGAATTGTGGATTGATGAATCTTTTTTGAAATGCCATTGGTCAGTTGGAGTTATGAGCTACGAAGTTTGCTATGAATCCATGCATTAAGTTTGAAAATTGGAAAAACTCTGTTGGATTGAATTAATAATAAACAGGTTTTGATCAGAACAGGTTACAATCAACCAAATCATGTTTCTAAGAGTCATTATGGGTTGTTTGAGTGGTTCACTGCTCTAGTCGATTGTATAAAGCAGAGGTTTTGATCAGAACAGGTTACAATCAACCAAATCAAAACCCTGACGATTAAATCCAGTAGTGTCGGCCACGACACCGACGCTACGATAATATAATCTGATGACTAAATCTACTAGTGGCGGCCACGAGGCCAACACTAATGTAATATATTATGCTGTCTAAATCTACTAGTGGCGGCCTCGTGGCCGACGCTATAATAAAATAATCTACTGTCTAAATCTACTAGTGGCGGCCACGAGGCCAACGCTACTGTAATATAATATGCTATCTAAACCTACTAGTGGCGGCCACGTGACCGACGCTATAATAAAATAATCTGCTGTCTAAATCTACTAGTGGCGGCCACGAGGCCGACGCTACTGTAATACAATATGTTGTCTAGATCTATTAGTGGCGGCCAACTGGTCGACGCTATATATTGACGTGGACAAAACCTTGATGACAGCCAACTCAATCAAAAAATGACACCTGGCATTCCTTAGCGTCGGGTAAAACCGACGCTAACTCAGTAATTAGCTGCGTGGTTAGGGTCAGCAATTAGTGATGCTTTAGCGTAAACGAAAGCCGATGCTACACTAGTGTCACGCAAAAGCCGACGCTAAATGTAACTAACTTCCAGCTTTGGAAAGTCTGCCCCAACCCCCACACTAAGCTGACGTTAACCCCTTGTAGCGTTGGTTTTTTTGTTGTTAGCTAGGGCTTTTGGCCAACGCTAAATCTGTGTTTTCTTGTAGTGTATGTTGTAATGGAATGTTAACATAAGCAAATAAAAGATAAAGGAAACACAAAGATTTATATTGGTTCCTCTAAAAAGAGAGTAGTCCAGTCTCCTTGCATCACAAGAGATTTTCAGTATAACCAAAACATGATTACAATCTCTTATGCACTTAAACATAAGACTTTTCTTTGCTCAGACCCTAATCCTGAGAGTTTCTGCTTAAACCCCTCAGGTCCAAGACTTACTTGCTTAAGCCCCTCAGACTCAAGACTTCTACTCAGACCCTCGGTCCAAGACTTCCTTTCTTAGATTTCACTAATCCAAGACTTCTGCTCAAGCCCCTCAGGCCCAAGACTTCCTTGCTTAAGTTCCACGAACTCAAGACTTCCTTGATCAGGTTCGATGAACCCAAAACTTCGGCTCAAGCCTCTCTGGCCCAATACTTCTGCTAAGACTCACAGTCTAAGACTTTCTTCTCAATCAACAACAGATCAAGACTTTCAATACTCTAGCACATAGCAGGAGACTTACTTGGCTCAAGCTTCTCAGCAAAAGACTTTGATGCTCAAGCACATAGCAAGAGACTTTACCTAAACTACTAAACAATCATGTTTAGCAGAATAAAGAACAAGGTGTACTTGATACAAAATTAGAGGTACAAGGTAATCACCATAACAAAAACCATAAGCACTTAAGATTTCTAAGATATTCAATGTTTAAGAAATCTTAAGGCTTATTACAATTTACAACATATAACAGAAATTCTGCATATTCCATTGTGTTGCTTATTGTTGATATTGTTATTCTTCCATCTAAATAGAAGTGTATAACACTTCTATCCTTCTTGGCTTTCCTTATATATTTGCCCTTTTGATTGCTCTTTGTTAAAGACTTCAGTTTGAATCTTCAGCAACTTATATAGCAGTTGTAGAAGACTAGCCGTTGGAAGAGATAATTTGAACAAATGTCTTTATTTTTCCATGGTACAAGAGACATTGAAGATAGATACACCAAAAGATCCTAATCCTTTGTGTAACATGTTTCACCATTGAGTTGTAAACATAGACTCTAGCTGACAAGCTGATTTGACAATACATCTTGCTTTCTACAGTATGGATAACTCAAGCTTTATTACTAACTCTGAATGTTTATCACAAGTTGATACATTAACTTAGTGTAGAGACAATATGTTGTTCTTCTGATGCTGAGGCCTTCAGCTTTGGAGTCTACGCCAAATATCACTTAAAGATTGTTCTTTAGGTTCTGATCCACCAGAAGCTAGTAACTCAGCTCCTCTCAAATACGTCCTTATATCAGATTCTGAATGCCTTCTTTTCAAGCCTTATAACCTGCATACTTGGAACTCACATTTGATAACACCATTGTTCTTTTAATACTTTTTTATCATTAAAACCCAAGAGATATATATCATGAACAAATCATGTTCTAACAGGAGACAAGGTGTGAAAGGCATGTCTACTCTTGGTGTTGTAGCAAGGGATAAAAAGAATGACTATTCAAAGAAAATTGCGGATATGGAGGAAAATCATAATGTTGGAAACTAGGACAAGAAGGCATTTAACAATTCTGCATCATGATAATCAGATCATTGAACATTAGAGGAGGAGGAAATTTGTCCAAGAGAAAGAGAATTAGTCAGATTATTTCTTCAAGTAATACATAGATCTTCTTTATCTGCAAATCTAAATTCAAAATTGTGGATTTATTTACTATCAGTAGTTTTTGTAGAAACCAGGAGGTTGGGTGGTCTAGCAGCAATGATATTGGTCAACCGGAAGGTATTATGACCTTATGGAAAAGGACTCGATTGTTCCTATTTTCTATTTCAAAGGGGATGATTTTTTGGGGCTAAAGATGAGGTGAAAGAACAATATGTATTATGTGATCACTGTATACTCTGCTTGTTGTATTAAGATTGAAAAGGAAAATGTGGTGTAAGCTTTTGATTTGAAAAAGAAGATGGTTGATGGAATGTGGATTCTTGGTGGTGATAACAATTCAGTTTCTAACTCTTATGAAAGAAAGGGGAGCCTTTTGTAAACTGAAAGTCTGAGCAGAGGCAGTTTAAAGCTTTCATTAAGGAATTGAATCTCGCGAACTTGCCTTGTTCTGGAAAATCTTTCAGTTGGTTTATGGGAAATCCATGAGCAGGATTGACAAATTCATACTATATGATTCTCTTACTGACAGGTGGGGAGTGGTGGTTTAATTTATAGGGAAAAAGGATATTTCTGACTGTTACCCCGGCTTGGTTGAAGATCAATACTGTCGACTGGGGTCCCAAACCTTTCAAAACTAATGATAGATAGTTTGATAACAAATATTTCTTGAAATTTGTGGAAAAAGAATGGAGTAAGATAAAAGTGGAAAGGAGGGGTGACTACATCATCATAGAAAAACTCAAAATCCTAAAAATCAGCCTAATGAGATGGAATAATGAGGTGTTTTGGTGGTATGATTTGAAAGTACAAGAAGGAATGGAAGAGACCAATGATGTGGATAAGCTTTTACTTAGTTGTGATGATATAGAAGTGGATGAGTTGGTTGATAGAAGAAGCAAAGTTATTTATTCTATTTGGAGGAATATATCTATTAAAGCAACATGTTGATTCAAAAAGCTAGGGTGAAGTGGAACCGAGATGGTGATTTAAATACTAAGTATTTTCATAACTTGGTTAAGAGGAGGGAAACAAGAAAATTCATTGGGGCTGTCAACACGGAAAAAGGCAAGGTTGAATCGCTCGATAAGGTCAAGGAAGCTATTAAGGATTTTTTCAACAAGTTCACTGAACCTGAATCATTTAGACCTTTATCAAAAAATTTATCTTTAAGAACTCTTAATCAGGCTGATGTCAATTACTTGGAGGCTCCATTTTCAATTGAGGAGATCAAAGATGCAGTATAGAGTTGTGAAGGATCGAAGAGCCTAGACCCAGACGATTATAATTTTGTTTTCATAAAGAAGTGTTGGAATATTTTGAAGGAGGATATCATTAATTTTGTGAAGGATTTTCATAGTAAGGGAATTTTATCTAAGGCTATTACTTCTTCATTTCTTACTCTTATTCCTAAGATTCCTCAGCCTCTTAATCTTTAAGATTATAGACCTATTTGTCTTGTTGGTTGTCTATACAAGATTGTAGATAAACTTCTGGCTGCTTGGTTGAAGAATGTTTTAGGTGGTTTGATTTCTCATTATCAATCGACTTTTGTTCCTATTAGGCAACTTCTGGATGGCATTTTAGTTGCTAATGAGATAGTGGATAAAGTAACTAAAGATAAGAATGATTGCGTGCATTTCAAAGTGGATTTCAAAAATTTCTACGACTGCGCTTGTAAGGATTTTTTAAGATTTATGATGTAGAAAATGGGGTTTGGTAGAATTTTGATGGGTTGGATGAAGGCTTGCATTTTCAATAGTAATTTTTCTATTTTGGTTAATAGGAGTCCAACTCGGGATTTTAAGTTGGGAAGAGGATTAAAGCAGGGAGACTCTTTATCTCCCTTCCTTTTTGTAATTATTGTTGAAGAATTAACTAGTCTTGTCATTAAAGCCTCTGATAGAGGTGATTTTGAATGGTTTAGTGTGAAGGAAAGAATCTCCGTTGACATTATTCAATTTGCGTACGATATCCTTATAATCGGAGGAGGTGGTTGGAAGAAATTGTGGAGCATTAAAGCTATTTTACGAGGTTTTGAACTTGTCTCAGGCTTGAGAGTCAATTATCACAAGAGCAGGTTGATAGGTATCAACATGAGAAATCATTTTCTTTTAGCAGCTTCAAATTTCTTGACTTGCTTACAGGATTCAAATTTTAATTTTCTTAGGATCCCTGTTGGATCAAACCCGAGGAGGATTAAGACCTGGTCTCACATCATTGAGAAGTTTAAATCGAAGTTGGCTTTATGGAGAGGGAGATTTTTTTCATTTGGGGGTAGTATAACTCTCATCAATTCGGTCCTGAGTAGCCTTCCCATTTTCATCTTTCATTTCTATAAAGCTATTGTGAAAATGTGGAGAGAAATTGATAAAATTCGTTAGAGATTTCTCTGGGGTGGATCAGATGAGAAATCGAAGATTCAATGGGTTATATGTAATATAGTGTGCAAACCTAAAGAATCAGGAGATATTGGTATTAAGAGCATAGAAAAATTTAATTTGACTCTTATAACTAAATGGAAGTGGAGAATTTTAGTTGAAAATGAGGTTGTCTGGAAGAAGGTCCTCAAGGCTAGATGTCGGGAATGCGAAAATCAAATCCTTACGGATTAAAGTTGTTGCAACATAATTACGACATCAACATGGTGGAAGGATGTGGCAAAAATTAGAGCCTTATCTACTAATTTGGGTTTTGATTTTGCAGGTTCGGTTTTTTACAAACTTGGACATGAATCTCACATTCCTTTTTTGTTAACTAAATGGTGCAGTGATACTTCTCTTTTGGATTTCATCCCAGATCTGTATGGCCTTAGCAAAACAAAAAGAGATTTTGTTGATAATATGAGTTGTTGGCACAATAATGTTTGGAGTTAGGGTGACCTTGGCATTCATCTGCAGCAACAAGACACGTCCGTTCAAAGGCTGCATCAGTTGCATGTTTTTTATCTGTTTTAAAACCTGCGCCCGAAGTAGTGGACATAGTGTATTGGAGCAATGTTGAGAATTCTGCTTATTCTGCAAAAGAAGGTTTAATTGCATCATGGAGGCCAAGGTTCAACATCATTTGGAATAGGATCAGTGTCGAGCTTTCCGTTTGCTTTAGAAGATGTCTGTCCCAGGTAGTATAAAAGTATTTGGTTGAAGGATTTTCTTGAACAGGTTAGTCACGAAAAACCAATTGAAAAAAAGAGTTTATGTTTATCGATTCATAAAGAGGTTTGTGTTTTTTTCTTTTAATATTTGGATGAAAATTTAAATCCCAATCTCTTTGATTGTTCTTTATCTCTGAAAGTTTGGGGTCTTGTGGGAGTTTGGATTGATTATTCTGAGTTTTTCGAAGGTTTTTTTTATCTTGGTGTAGTTATTTTTAAAAGAAATACTAAAAGAGGAAAAGTTGGAATTGTTTAGTTGGTGGTTATTTAGTGCCTATGGAAAACTAGAAAATATATCCTCTTAACATTAGCAATCTGAATGATATCTTTTAGTCTATCATTGTTAGCTTGGAAATTGTCTATTATAGAAGAAATTTCTAATTCCATCTTTAATTTTTTAGATTTTATCATGACTCCATTTAATTGTTTATCTTAATTTTTGTTGGTTTGGAATTTCCTCTATTTCGCTTTTTGACTCTTCTACTCTATTTCAATAATATCTTATTTTAAGAAAAAAAAACTATCTATCTTTCCAAATTGTTGAAATTCTAAAAATTTTCAAATACTATCACCTAGGAGTGAGCCATATTACTGATATTAGAATATTCCCTCATTATATCATATAAATTAACTAAACAATATTCTAACACTAAAAAGTACTAATACAAGTGCACAACATTAATATCCATAAGACAAAGTCTTAGTACACAATTATATAAAACTTAATTAGAGACAAGAGTATGACACTCAAAAGCCCTACACAATAAAAACAAACACACTTTCTTTCTAGTAGGGAGAGACACCTACATTTGCTTGTGTGAAAAACCCATCTTTCATAATCACGTCCTCTGAGTCCTACACAATGAAAAGAATTTTAGGTATTAGAAACCCTAGAAATAAGTGTTATGCTTTTTCATTCAATGTGCTGCCCAAAAAGAAAAAGAGGTAACAGTATATAGCTAGCTAGGGTTTTCAAAGTACCTGACGAACATTAGCTTTCTTCACGGGTTGATGATCAGGCATAAGTCCGAAATGAATGTGTGGAAAGTGGGCCCACTGAAAAATTAATATGGACCCCACATATGAGAAAAGTCTTTTTAACTTTATACATATATCAACAAAAATATTATAAAAAAAAAAATCACGTTAAAACAAGTCAATTGATATATGTGAAGAAATATCAAATACATATGTATGAATTCGAACTTGTAACATTGCACAACTTAATTGAGATGTAAAATTGCGAGTTCCAAACTGAGACATTCTATTTATTATTAGGTTACTTGACTTAAAAAATAGTACGAAAGATAGTTTTTATATTGTTAGTAGTGATTGAAAATAATCTAAACTTGGAAAATGTACTTAAGAGAGTAAGGTTTAGAATTTTATTGGATCTCACATTTTTTGCAGCAGCACTAAAAGCTTCTCTGTGGCTTATATCAGGATTTCCAGCTTTGATACGTTGAATCTCATCCCTGGAATTTAAATTATATATTTTGTCAATTTCATTCTAATAGAAACAAAAAATAAAAATCAAGCAAACACTGTTCACCACTAAAATTAAATGAATTATCCACAAAAATTTATGAAAAACAGAAAATAATATTCTACTTTAATTTAAATATCTCAAATACTAAATGACAAAATGAAATACCTCTAATTTTTTATAGATATTTCATTTTCTTTCTAGTAATTTATAGACAAGTTTGACATCCATGCACCAAATATGTAAAAGTTTTTCACATAACAACATTTTATCAATATTATTATTATTAAAAAATAAATTTAGCTTGAAAATTTAGAAAAAAAAAATGGTGTTTGATCTCTAAAATATGTTTCACTGGTTAACACATATTATTTTTAATAAAAATCAAATTTATAATTAAAAAAAACAGTTAGGAAAGATTTTATAATAATACTTTTATAAAATGTCTATGACCAAATTATATAGAAGTTTCAATTTTTTTTTCTAAATTCATGTCAATATATAGATTTTTCACAGAAATTAGTTTTTTACTAAATTTTTGAAACATGTAAAAAAATTATAAATTGATATAATTAAACATTTGTGAAAAATTATGTTATAAATAATAAAAGTCATATCAACTATAAGTCTTACAATAGAAGTTATTATCTATATTTCTTTTTATAAACACAATTTATTTTTTAAATTCATTGAATGACCGATGAATTTGTTCTATTATGAAGTATTACCGCCGATCTTATTTATAAAAAAAAATTACTAATGTACTTGTACAATATATAGATAATATATATAATTATTCAATAAATATAAAAAATAATTTTTTTCTTATAAATAAGATCTAATCGAATATTGGATTAATTATAAACTATGAATTAATACATAACTGTTATTAAACTTACTTAATGAAGCGGTTGTAAGCAGATGGAACTCTCTGTCTCTTCTCCGGAGCTGGACAAGCAAACACACGGATATTTCTCAGGCAAACAGACAGGAACATTAAATAAACATTGCTGACCTTATTTCCAAATCTGAACCCTTCTTTCTCTCTCTACATTTTCTCTCTCAATATTTCCATCATTGCCTCATCATTATCATTTTCTCATTCTAACAATCACTCTCTCAATGGATTCACCACTTTTTTCCGGGGGAGATTTCTGTCTCACTCAATGTTTGCATGTAAGGAGACAGATAATATAGATCTTAAAAATTTACTTTTTTTTTTCTTTTTTAATATTTTCTTTGGATATTTCTCAAACCTAGATTTGGAATAGTGTTTCTCCAAAAAAAATATTTCAGAATTAGGGTTTGTGAAATTTTGATTAGAATTTTACATTGATTGATATGAGATGAAAAAAGCAATGCATGAGATAAATGTGCTAAAGATTGTTCTTTCTTTGCCATTTGCAGAATAGTATATAGCAGAAACATAAACACTGTTTTATATTGAGAAGTGAGTTTTTGATAGGGATGGAACTTTTTTTTCTTCTTTTTTTTTCTTTTCTTTATTCATTGGTTCAGTAGCACAACTATGAACTCAAAAGATGTGTAAAATGGACAGAATTGTTTCAGGTGTTTTTTCTTTACTTTTCATACCTTTTCATTTTGACAATAAAAAATTGAAGGAAAAAATGACATTATATATATGAAAAAAATGGAAAAGGGACATTCTGTTATTGTACTTTGAAAAAAAATCATGATGAGAACAAATTATTCTGAAATTGAAGAAGATAATAAATTCTTACGTCGGTTCGCTGGAGGAGGTTTAGGGATTTCTTCATGATGTCCTCCTCTCATCATTGTGTTCATCATCAAATCATTCGGATTCGGAAGCTGATTCATCATCATGTTTGTTGAAGGCGCATTTCGAATCTCCTCCTGAATTGAAAAGACGGTTAAATTAAATTAAACCTAAATTCTCATAATCAAATAAATTTTCCAATTCAAAACCTAATTGCCAAAATAAACAAAAAACCTAGATATTTTTATATAGAAATTCAACCCGATTGATAAGATAAGAGACTCGGTCAAACACACTCGTGCAAGCAAGCGTGCGCGCACAAACATACCATAAGATTTTGAGGATTGAAGAAGTTGTGTCCAAGATGAAACTGATTAGCAGCAGGAAGGAGCAAAGCGCGCATGTTAACGGAGAGAAGGTTGGTGCAATGACCACATCTCACTGTAACAGTCTTGAACAAGCTTGTGCAAGGAACACTCACCTTAAAAAACACAAAAACAAAGAAAATTAAGAGAGTGATGACAAAAAAAAACATGTTGAAAAAGAGAAAGAAAGATGAGATGAGATAATACCGCGAGAACAGTGTCACAGAAATTGCAATGAACATAACAGAGCTGGTCGGAAGGAGAGAGCTGTTGCTGTTGTTGCTGGTCCGGTGAAAAGGAAGTTGATGATGAGGAGGACATGTTTTTTCTTTTCTTTCTTTTCTTTGTTTTTCTCTTTTTGTTGATTCTTCACTTTCTCCTTTTCTGAATTCTTGATTTTATGATTTGATTGATGGGATTGACTGATCAGTGTGAAGTTTTTTTGGTATGTGATAGACAGATAAAACACTTCCTATGGATCTGATCCTCTTGTTTGTTGAGTTACTGTTGTGGAAGGGAGATAAATATGAAACTAAATGAGAGAGAGAAAGAGAGAGATCAAAACTACATAAGTAATAAGGGATTGAATACACCTAGAAAGAGTTTTCTTCTCTCTCCATTTTGTTATCTTCTGCATAGAATATATTATTCTTAAACTACATAAAATAAATAACAATTAATCATACAATATTTTATTTTAACCCCCTTATTTAGGTGGGTTTGATGAATTAATTACTCCTCCATTTCATAACGAGTGACATAATTGAAGTATTTCACATATATTAACAAATATGTATATACATGAAAGAAAGAATGTTGTTTTTGTCATTGTAAAATATTTAGAATGATGAAAGCAGAAATAATTAATGGGTATAATTAAAAAATATATTTTTTAATTCATTTACGTTGTAAATTAAAATAAAATTTTCATTTTGGAACATTATTTTTTACTAATGAATCACTCATTTTGGGTTCGATTAAAAGAAAAGTAAGACAGGATTAATGATTGTTCTAATCAATATTTGAATTTGAGTTATTTCAAAATTTTATTTTTAATAAAGTTTATTATATTAGTGAGTGAAAACAATTGATTTTGACATAATTGAATTTGATAGAATTGATTTTAATATAACTGGGTATAGCATAATTGATTTATGTTTAGATACATTAATCTAAAAATGAGTTTAACAATAAATTTCAATAAAAAAAACATGTTTAAATTCAAAAACTACAAATTTTAATTTATAATATAATCAATTCTAGAGTTAGAATCAATTATATTTTCGAATAGAGAAGAAAGGAAATGCACTGACAGTGTAAAATTTTTTACACTGTCAACCAATGAGAGACATGCATCAAAATAAATCCCAATTTTATTTTTAAAATACTGAAATGACATGGCAAATATAAGAGTTTTAATTGGTTGCATGTGTAAAACTGTCTTACACTGACAGTGCACTGCCATTAAACCTTTTCGAATAACTAAACACCTCATAATCACTCTAGATTCAATTTTACATCTTTAAATTTGTTGTTGGCTCTTCCAAAAGTTAAACTAACCATACTGTTGTGAAAAACAATGTCTTTAAGCAAAGTATAAAACGGTTTCTTGATGATCAAGAACCAAAAACAAGGGTTAGGGTTTAACGGAAAAGGAAACAAGAAGAAGAAGAAGAAGGAACAACAATGATTGGACAAATATAAATTATGTTTACTATTCACTTTCTCATTAAAGTCACAAATGATTACAAGTGAATATCACAATTTGCCACACTCAACAAACTGAGTGTACTAGCCTATTTATAGACTAACTAGGTAACTTGCAGCCCAAGAAACCTAAACAATTGGATCCTTAACACAAGGCCCAATTCAACAGAATATAAACATTTCGACATAATACATATAAGAACAGACTTCGACTACTATATGTAACTAACAGGCATCAGCATGTGAACAAGCTTCGACTGCATGCTTGCCTCCTGTCGAAATACATGAAAGCTCTCCTTCGACACAGATGAGTTTGACCTAAATCTCACAAATCTCCACCTTGGATCTAACTCAGCAACAAAAGGAAACAACTAGCTTTCATCATGCAGCTTTATCAACTGCATACAGTGGAAGAACTTGTAACTTGACAACGTCTTGGTGATCATATCAGCAGCATTGTCTTCAGTCGAAACCTTCAGCACCTGGACTTCACCACGCTCGATTATCTCTCTGACGAAATTCAGCCTCACATCAATGTGCTTAGTTTGCTCATGATAGGCTGAATTCTTCGACAGGTGTATTGCACTTTGACTATCACATTTAACAGTGATACTTCGACCTTGAAGTTTCAGCTCCTTTGCAAAACCTTCAAGCCACAATGCTTCCTTCACAGCTTCAGTGAGGGCAATATATTCAGCTTCAGTGGTTGACAAGGCAACAACCTTCTGAAGCGTCGCTTTCTAACTGATTGTTGTGCCAAACATTGTGAAAACATATCCAGAAATAAACTTTCTGGAATCCATACAACCTGCATAATCAGAGTCAACAAATCCTTCGATTTCGACTATGCTATCACCATCACAGGCTCCACCATAAATCAAGACTCTTTTCAGAGACCCATTTATGTACCTGAGAATCCACTTTACAGCTTGCCAGTGCGTCTTTCCAGGATTGGCCATATATCTGCTCACAAGGCTCACTCCATATGCTATGTCTGGCCTCGTACAGACCATAGCATACATCAAAGAACCCACTACACTAGCATAAGGAATGTTATTCATATAGATTCTTTCAGCTTCAGTGCTCGGACTTTGAGGATTTGTAGGTGTCACAACAGGCTTCGAATTCGACATACAAACTTGTCGAGAAGCTTCCGTAGGTATGTCTCCTGAGATAAGCACAACTTCGACTGCTTTCTATCTCTCAGGATGTCAATCCCAAGAATCCTGGCTGCAGCTCCCATATCCTTCATTTCGAACTCCTTACTGAGTTCAGCCTTCACCTTCGTTACATCCTCAACATTGTTGCTAGCTATGAGGATATCATCCACATACAGTAGCAACATAACAAGTGAGTTTCCAGGTCGAAATCTGAAGTAAACACAGTGATCGAACTAAGTTCTAGTGAAACCAATGTGTGTCATGAACTTGCCGAATCTCCTGTTCCACTGTCGAGGAGATTGTTTCAGGCCATACAAAGACCTATTCAACTTGCACACAAAATCTTCTTTACCCTTTTCTGCATACCCTTCAGGTTGACGCATCAGGATCGTTTCATCTAGATCACCATACAGAAATGATGTCTTCACATCCATTTGCTCAAGTTCCAAGTCGAACTTTGCCACCATGGCCAACAACATTCAAATGGATCTATGCTTTACAACAGGTGAGAACACATCATTGAAGTTGACTTCTTCTTTATGAGTGAACCCCCTAGCAACCAGCCTCGCCTTAAAGCGCTTCGACATCACTCATTCGATTCCTTCCTTGACCTTGAAAATCCACTTATAACTGACTAATCTTGCTCCTGCAGGTTTCTCAAACAGCTCCCAAGTGTTATTATCATGAAGAGATTTCATCTCGTCATCCATGGATTTTTGCCATTCAGTCTTGTTTCGACTCCTTATAGCGGCCTTGTAATCTCTAGGTTCTTCGTCAAGTACTTCACTTGTAGAGATTAAGGCAAAAGCTATAAGATCTGCATAACCAAGTCTCTGAGGTGGCTTAATGACTCTTCTCGACCTATCTCTTGCCAGTAGGTAGTCATCGACAGTTTCCTCAGCCTCTTCAGCATCTTGCTCTTCGACTTCATCAGGGCTATGCACTTCAACATCACTATGCTCCACCTCAACAGGCATCTCTACCTGTTCCAGCTCCTCTTCAGAGATTTCTGCACTTCGACCAACATCACCAGTTTTCTTGACAGCCATTTCGACTTCATTGAAAACTACATCACGACTTGTGATACATCTTCTGTGACCTGGTTCTAGGCACCACAGCCTATAACCCTTGACTCCCTTAGGATATCCAAGGAACATGCATCTCAGAGCTCTAGGTTCGACCTTGTCTTGCCTAATGTGAGCATAGACTAAACAGACAAATACTCTCAGTTTGTCGAGATCCGGTGGATGACCCGACCAAACTTCTTCAGGTGTCTTCATTCCCAGCGCAGTCGAGGGACATCTATTTATCAGATAAGCTGTTGTCGAAACAGCCTCTGCCCAAAACACCTTCTTCAATCCAGCACTACCCAACATGCATCTAACCCTTTCAAGGACTGTTCGATTGAATCTCTCAGCTAAGCCATTTTGTTGAGGAGTACCTGCTACAGTCTTATGCCTTGCAATCCCAGACTCAACACAGTAACTGTCGAACGCTTCGTTGCAGAATTCAAGGCCATTGTCGGTTCTCAACCTCTTAACCTTTCTGCCAGTTTGAGTTTCGACCAGAACCTTCCAACTTTTGAAATTCTCAAAAGTTTCATCCTCCGTCTTCTGAATGAATACCCATAGCTTACTGGAATAGTCATCAACAATGGATAGAAAGTACCTTGCACCTGAGTGTGAAGGATTCCTTGCAGGCCCCCAAAGACCAGCATGAATGTAATCAAGGGATCCATGTGTTCTTTGCTTGCCTTTGTTAAACTTCGCCCTGCAGGATTTACCAAATACACAAGATTCACAAAACTCCAGCTTTTCGACTTTGTCACCTCCTAGCAGGTTCTGCTTCCTCAATTCGACCAGGCCTTTTTCGCTGACATGGCCCAATCTCATGTGCCATAATTCTGTCTTCGACATAGGTTTCGTGGATACAACATTTGTCGAACCACTTACAACCTCAGCCTCAAGGGTATACAAACCTTGGTTTTTCACGCCTCTCAAGACTTCCTTCGACCCTTTCATGACTTTCAGGGTACCTTGCTCTCCTTTGAAAACATATCCCTTTCTGTCGAATTCACCAAGAGAAATTAAATTCCTCTTAAGATCAGGTACATACCTAACCCTAGTCAATAGCTTTATTAACTCATCATGGAGCTTGAATCTAACAAGTCCAATTCCTGCAATCTTGCAAGCTTTATTGTTCCCCAGCAGCACTGATCCTCCATCTTGATCACACAATTCTTCAAACACATTCTTGTTTGGAGTCATATGCCAAGTACATCCAGAATCCATAATCCACTCTTCGCAAGAGTTGCTGCTCGACACCACAAGGACATCAGATGATTCATAACCATCTTGCACTATAGCTGCATTCCCATTGTCCTTACCTCCATGATTATTCAAGCGCTCAGGGCACACCTTTCTTGTGTGACCCTCCTTCTTACAGTGATAACATTTGATACCAGACATATCACCACCATAAGAATTCTGCTGAATGTAACACCCCGATTTTGATTATTTCCCAATTATGTGGAGTCTTTTATTTTAATTGGATGATAAATTATTTTAATTGTGAATTTGGTGTGTTAAATGTTATTTTACCGTTTTGAGAGTTTTTGGGGAAATTAGAATGGAGAGTATTTTAGACTTTTCTCAATTAATGATAAATTAGAAATTAAGTGGAATTAGAATCGGTGAGAAAAATGAATTAATTGATTGTTTGGAAAATGAGAGAAAGAAATAGAAAAGAAAGAAATAGAAAGAAAAGAGATAGAAAGGAAAAATAGTAAGAAAAGGGAATTAGAGAAAAGAAGAAGAGAAAGAAAGAGGAGGAAGAGAAAAGAAGAGGAAAAGAGGAAAACTAGGAAAATTCATCAAGATCAATCACATAGCAAATTGGAATCCGGGTAAGGGTGTGAAATGTTGTTATCTTAGCAATGTGTATGATTATGTATGATTGTATTGTTGATTTTGTTGATTTTCATGAGTTTTGGAACTAAACCCATTTGTGTAGAAAATGGTAGAAATCGATGTTTTCGCGGATAGAAATCGATATAAATTGTGTTGTATGATCTATATGTGTGTATGAACCACTGCTAGTAATTGTTTTGCTGTTGGAAATGATTTGGGGAAGAAAATGGGAAAAATTGGAGGTGTGGAACAGTGTTCACGCAGCAAAATTTTTCTGCTTCTGGTGCTGAGCGCCGGGCGAAAGGTCCTGAGCGCCGGGCGATGCATCCTTTTCGCCGGGCGGTTCGAGAGGCGCAGAGGTACCAAGCTTCTGCCTCTTTGAATTATTTTGGGGATTTGGTGTCGCCTGTGCTTCGCCGGGCGAAGCAGAGGCGAAGCACGTTTCGCCGGGCGGTGAGCATGCTTCGCCGGGCGGTTGTTCTGTTTTTGAAAAATAATTTCTTTTTTTTACAAAATTCATAATTTTCGAACCGTAACTCCGATTTAGGCGTTCTTTATATCGTTGGAAAGCCATTGAGTTGTACATTGTGATTATGATGGTGTGGAAAATGTTGGCCGATTTTATTATGTCGGAAAGTCGGGAATAGTGCTATGTAGCGACTTTTACCGTTTTGACTGTGTGTTTGAATGGGAATCGTACAATAGTGCATTGATGTGAATGTATATAGATTGTATGTGATTGTATGAGATGAATGCATGAATATATTGTGAATATGTATGCATTTCAAGAATTTCTTGTGTCATTTTGCATGTGAGCCATCATGAAATACATTCTTGTGTTGAGCGATTCTAATGAGAATCCGTGGTAACTTCGTGTGCCTATGTGAGGTGTGAGCGATGGTTACGAACGATTGTGTGCCTATGTGAGGTGTGAGCAATCGGATTGTGTGCCTAGGTGAGGTGTGAGCAATCAGATCGTGTGCCCGCGTGTGGGGTGTGAGCGATCCATAAACATTGTGTGCCCATGTGGGGTGTGAGCAATGGGTGAACATCGTAGGCCCGACGGGGAGTTACTTCGGTAACGAGCGATGGTTCCAGCAGAGTTCCTGAGTGAACTAGTGATGATTGAGTCGGTACCGCATTGCATTTGCATAGAGTCGTGAGTCGGTCTCTATGATTTGTATTTACCATCTTTATAATGATGTGTTGTTGAGTAAACATAATTGTGTATGTTTATGTGGAATGATTGGGAATTGTGAAAGTATGCATGATGAATATGCTTGGTTGATATGTAGATATACATTGTGATGTATATGGAGGAAATTGTGATGGATTGTGGTGAGAATGTGGAATATGTGCATTTTTATGTCTATGTATATAATTATATACATTGTTATTATGATAATATTTCTCACCCTTCTGCTGTTTTATAATGCTCTATGAGGCATTGCAGAGTAGGTATGTTGGAGGTCTTTTGTGGAGCGTGTCTTCATTCTTTTGGCCGGTTGGCTCTGATATGTAGCACCGGGTAGCTATGATGTATATTATTCTTTGGTGATACATTTGTACATGTATCTTGTGGATAAATGTTGATGTAAACATGAATTATGTTGGTGGATAATACTTGGTGAAGTATATATATCCCTGTATATACATTTGAATGTGGTTCAATGTTTAGATTTTCCGCTTTTATTCTAAATATTGAAATGTGGGTGTAAGGACAAAGTTTCTCTGTTGCAAAGTTACCCCACTGTTGCATATCAATGTTTTGAGCAGGTGTTGTATGTTGTAAAATTGTGTATGATGCGACATGCCTCTTCTATGCCATGTTATAATTATACTCTGACGAAATTTTAATATGTGCCTAAATGATTATTGGATTATTTGGGGGTATAGAAAGGGGGTGTTACATTAAGTGGTATCAGAGCCAGAGTTGAGTCAGTTGTGTCTGTCTTGTTGTCTTATTGTTTGAATTGTTGTTTAACTTTGTTGTTATTTTTGGGAACGATTAGAATATGGCTGGTAGAAACGACAATGCGATGGCTGCTGCTTTGGAAGCAATGGCTAGGGCGGTGCAAGGTGCGCCGAATGTGAATGCTAACGACGAGTTCAGGAAGAATCAACCACCGGTTTTCAAAGGAAGATTTGATCCCGATGGTGCTCAACTTTGGTTGAAAGAGATTGAAAGGATCTTCAGAGTCATAGACTGTGAGGAAGAGAATAAAGTGAGGCTTGGGTCTCACATGCTGAAGGAGGAAGCCGACGATTGGTGGGTCGGTATGCGTCAAATTCTTGAGGTGGATGATGAAGAGGTAACTTGGGATTTATTTCGTACTGAGTTTTTAAGGAAGTATTACCCTGAAAGTGTGAAAGGGAAGAAGGAGATAGAGTTCCTTGAATTGAAACAAGGTAGTATGTCCGTGTGGACTATACTGCTAAGTTCGTGGAGTTGGTTCAATTCCATCCTCACTATGCTGCAATCACTGCTGAGTTCTCAAAGTGTATTAAATATGAGAATGGTTTGCGTCCTGAGATTAAACAGGCTGTGGGATATCAAAGGATAAGAAGGTTTTCGGATTTGACGGAATGTTGTAGAATCTTCGAGGAAGATAGCAGGGCTCGTTCTACACATTACAAAAGTTTGAATGAGAGGAAGGGAAAGCAACAAGTTAGAAGTGGACCTTATGTGACACCTGTTGATAAGGGCAAGCATAGGGGAAACTTTGAGAAGAGATCTGGAGGAGGAGGTTCGGGTCCCATTAAGTGTTATAAGTGTGGGGAAATAGGTCATAAATCATTTGAGTGTGGGAAGCCAGTGGTGAAATGTTCTAATTGTGGAGAAGTGGGTCACATTAGTACTAAGTGTACTAAGCCGAAACAAGCTCAAGCGGGCGGAAAGGTGTTTGCATTGGCAGGGACTCAAACTACTAGTGCAGACCGTTTGATTAAAGGTACATGCTTTATTAATAGTACGCCTTTAGTTGCTATTATTGATACGGGAGCGACTCATTTGTTTGTTTCGTCTGAGTGCGCGAAGCGTTTAAATCTTGTGTTGTCTGTGATGGATGGTAAGATGGTTATTGACACTCCAGCGATGGGGTCAGTAACTACTTCTTTGGTTTGTGTGATTTGTCCTTTGACCATTTATGGTAAAGACTTCGAGATGGATTTAGTGTGTTTGCCGTTGGAAGGTTTAGACGTAATCTTGGGTATGAACTGGTTGCGATTTAATCGAGTTCATATAGATTGCTATCACAAGTTAGTAAGGTTTCCTTCTTTGGAAGATGATGAAGATGAGAGTGTCCTATCCACTAAAGAATTGAAGAAACTTTTAGCGGACGAAGCTCAATTGTTTGGGTTGTTTGCATCATTGTCTGTGGATGGTCAAGTGTCACTTGATGTGTTTCCTATTGTTTGTGATTTTCCTGAGGTATTTCCTGAGGATATTAAGGATGTACCGCCGGAGAGAGAAGTTGAGTTTTCTATTGATCTAGTTCCGGGTACGAGACCGATTTCGATGGCACCGTATCGTATGTCGGCATCGGAGTTGGTAGAATTAAAGAGGCAATTGAATGACTTGTTGGACAAGAGATTTGTAAGACCAAGTGTTTCTCCGTGGGGTGCTCCGGTATTGTTGGTAAAGAAAAAGGATGGAAGTATGCGGTTGTGCATTGATTATCGACAATTGAACAAGGCGACAATTAAGAACAAGTATCCGCTTCCAAGGATCGATGATTTGATGGACCAATTGGTTGGTGCGCGTGTTTTTAGCAAGATTGATTTGAGATCGGGATATCACCAGATTCGTGTGAAAGAAGAGGATATTCAAAAGACGGCCTTTAGGACACGGTATGGCCATTACGAATATTCTGTGATGCCATTCGGGGTTTCTAACGCGCCGGGGGTGTTTATGGAATACATGAATCGTATTTTTCATGAACAGTTAGATCGTTTTGTGGTTGTGTTCATCGATGATATTTTGATTTATTCTAAGTCTCAAGAGGAGCATGAAGAGCATTTGAGAATTGTGTTGCAAATCTTGAAAGAGAAACAATTGTATGCTAAGTTGTCAAAATGTGAATTTTGGTTGTCGGAAGTAAGTTTCCTCGGACATGTTATTTCCGGTAGTGGTATTAGTGTTGATCCATCCAAGATTGATGCAGTGATGCAATGGGAGGCTCCTAGATCGGTTACGGAGATTCGAAGCTTTTTAGGCTTGGCGGGTTATTATCGGAGGTTTATTGAGGGATTTTCAAAGTTGGCACTTCCGTTAACGCAATTAACTTGTAAGGAAAAGACTTTCGTTTGGGATATTCATTGTGAAGAGAGTTTCAATGAGTTAAAAAGAAGGTTGACAACGACTCCGATCTTGATTTTTCCAAATCCTACAGAACCATTTGTTGTGTATTGTGATGCTTCATTGGTTGGTTTAGGTGGTGTTTTGATGCAAGATGGAAAAGTTGTGGCGTATGCTTCAAGACAATTGAGAGTACATGAAAAGAAATATCCTACGCATGACTTGGAGTTGGCGGCCGTGGTGTTTGTTTTGAAAATTTGGAGACACTATCTTTATGGTGCAAGATTTGAAGTTTTTAGTGATCACAAGAGCTTGAAATATTTATTTGATCAAAAAGAATTGAACATGAGACAAAGAAGGTGGTTAGAGCTTTTGAAGGATTCTGATTTTTGTTTGAATTACCATCCGGGTAAGGCAAACGTGGTGGCCGATGCTTTGAGTCGGAAGTCGTTACATATGTCCTCATTGATGATGAGAGAATGGGAACTTTTGGAGAATTTTAGAGACTTGAGTTTGGTGTGTGAAATGACGCCGAGAAGTGTGAAACTTCGTATGCTACATGTTACGAATGATTTTCTTGCAACGGTAGGTGAAAAGCAAAAGTTGGACTTGAAGTTTATTGATTTGATGTTGAATGAGAATGAAGATTTCAAGGTTGATAATTTTGGAGTTTTGAGATTCCGTGGTCGTGTTTGTATTCCCGATGATGTAGAGTTGAAAAAGATGATATTGGAAGAAGGGCACCGAAGTAACTTAAGTATTCATCCGGGAGCGAATAAAACGTATCAAGATTTGAAGAAAATCTTTTGGTGGTCCGGGTTAAAGAGAGATGTGGCTCAATTTGTATATGCGTGCTTAACTTGTCAAAAGTCGAAGGTAGAACATCAAAAGCCTAGTGGATTGATGCAACCGTTGGACATTCCGGAGTGGAAATGGGATAGTATATCGATGGATTTTGTTACGGGATTGCCGAATACGCAAAGAGGTCATAATGCTATTTGGGTAATTGTTGATAGGCTTACTAAATCTGCTCATTTCATTCCAATTGATATTAGTTATCCTTTGGAGAGATTAGCCGAGATTTATGTTCTTGTGGTTATGAAGCTACATGGAGTTCCTAAGAGTATTGTATCGGATAGAGATCCTAGATTCACATCGAGGTTTTGGGAGAGTTTACAAAAGGCTTTGGGTTCTAAGCTAAGATTGAGTTCGGCTTATCATCCGCAAACGGATGGTCAAACCGAGAGGACAATTCAATCGTTGGAGGATTTGTTGCGTGCTTGTGTGCTCGAGCAAGGTGGTGCTTGGGATAATTATTTGGCGTTGATTGAATTCACTTACAATAATAGTTTTCATTCAAGTATAGGTATGGCACCATTTGAGGCTTTATATGGTCGGAGATGTCGAACACCTTTGTGTTGGCATGAAACAGGTGAAAGGACGGTAGTTGGACCAGAGATGGTACAACAAACGACGGAGAAAGTGAAGTTTATTCGTGAAAAGATGAAAGCTTCTCAAAGTAGACAAAAGAGTTATCATGACAAGAGGAGAAAAGATCTTGAGTTTCAAGAGGGCGACCATGTGTTTTTGAGAGTTACGCAGATTACGGGTGTGGGTCGTGCTTTGAAATCGAAGAAGTTGACTTCTCGTTTTATTGGTCCGTATCAGATTTCTGCACGAGTTGGTGCTATGGCTTACCGTGTGGCGTTGCCTCCGAATCTTTCCAATTTGCATGATGTATTCCATGTTTCGCAACTTCAGAAGTATGTTCCAGATCCGTCACATGTTATTCCTATGGACGAGATTGAAGTGAGAGATAACCTTACGGTTGAAGCTTTACCGATTAGGATTCTCGATCGTGAAGTTAAGAAGCTAAGAGGCAAGGATATTGCGCTTGTGAAAGTAGCGTGGGGAGGCGCTGCGGAAGGCGATATGACTTGGGAGCTAGTGAGTAGGATGCGAGAGTCGTATCCGGAGTTGTTTGAATCAGGTATTATTTTCGAGGACGAAAATTTCTAAAGTGGGGGAGAGTTGTAACACCCCGATTTTGATTATTTCCCAATTATGTGGAGTCTTTTATTTTAATTGGATGATAAATTATTTTAATTGTGAATTTGGTGTGTTAAATGTTATTTTACCGTTTTGAGAGTTTTTGGGGAAATTAGAATGGAGAGTATTTTAGACTTTTCTCAATTAATGATAAATTAGAAATTAAGTGGAATTAGAATCGGTGAGAAAAATGAATTAATTGATTGTTTGGAAAATGAGAGAAAGAAATAGAAAAGAAAGAAATAGAAAGAAAAGAGATAGAAAGGAAAAATAGTAAGAAAAGGGAATTAGAGAAAAGAAGAAGAGAAAGAAAGAGGAGGAAGAGAAAAGAAGTGGAAAAGAGGAAAACTAGGAAAATTCATCAAGATCAATCACATAGCAAGTTTGAATCCGGGTAAGGGTGTGAAATGTTGTTATCTTAGCAATGTGTATGATTATGTATGATTGTATTGTTGATTTTGTTGATTTTCATGAGTTTTGGAACTAAACCCATTTGTGTAGAAAATGGTAGAAATCGATGTTTTCGCGGATAGAAATCGATATAAATTGTGTTGTATGATCTATATGTGTGTATGAACCACTGCTAGTAATTGTTTTGCTGTTGGAAATGATTTGGGGAAGAAAATGGGAAAAATTGGAGGTGTGGAACAGTGTTCACGCAGCAGAATTTTTCTGCTTCTGGTGCTGAGCGCCGGGCGAAAGGTCCTGAGCGCCGGGCGATGCATCCTTTTCGCCGGGCGGTTCGAGAGGCTCAGAGGTGCCAAGCTTCTGCCTCTTTGAATTATTTTGGGGATTTGGTGTCGCCTGTGCTTCGCCGGGCGAAGCAGAGGCGAAGCACGTTTCGCCGGGCGGTGAGCATGCTTCGCCGGGCGGTTGTTCTGTTTTTGAAAAATAATTTCTTTTTTTTACAAAATTCATAATTTTCGAACCGTAACTCCGATTTAGGCGTTCTTTATATCGTTGGAAAGCCATTGAGCTGTACATTGTGATTATGATGGTGTGGAAAATGTTGGCCGATTTTATTATGTCGGAAAGTCAGGAATAGTGCTATGTAGCGACTTTTACCGTTTTGACTGTGTGTTTGAATGGGAATCGTACAATAGTGCATTGATGTGAATGTATATAGATTGTATGTGATTGTATGAGATGAATTCATGAATATATTGTGAATATGTATGCATTTCAAGAATGTCTTGTGTCATTTTGCATGTGAGCCATCATGAAATACATTCTTGTGTTGAGCGATTCTAATGAGAATCTGTGGTAACATCGTGTGCCTATGTGAGGTGTGAGCGATGGTTACGAACGATTGTGTGCCTATGTGAGGTGTGAGCAATTGGATTGTGTGCCTAGGTGAGGTGTGAGCAATCAGATCGTGTGCCCGCGTGTGGGGTGTGAGCGATCGGGTCGTGTGCCCAGGTGAGGTGTGAGCGATCCATAAACATTGTGTGCCCATGTGGGGTGTGAGCAATGGGTGAACATCGTAGGCCCGACGGGGAGTTACTTCGGTAACGAGCGATGGTTCCAGCAGAGTTCCTGAGTGAACTAGTGATGATTGAGTCGGTACCGCATTGCATTTGCATAGAGTCGTGAGTCGGTCTCTATGATTTGCATTTACCATCTTTATAATGATGTGTTGTTAAGTAAACATAATTGTGTATGTTTATGTGGAATGATTGGGAATTGTGAAAGTATGCATGATGAATATGCTTGGTTGATATGTAGATATACATTGTGATGTATATGGAGGAAATTGTGATGGATTGTGGTGAGAATGTGGAATATGTGCATTTTTATGTCTATGTATATAATTATATACATTGTTATTATGATAATATTTCTCACCCTTCTGCTGTTTTATAATGCTCTATGAGGCATTGCAGAGTAGGTATGTTGGAGATCTTTTGTGGAGCGTGTCTTCATTCTTTTGGTCGGTTGGCTCTGATATGTAGCACCGGGTAGCTAGGATGTATATTATTCTTTGGTGATACATTTGTACATGTATCTTGTGGATAAATGTTGATGTAAACATGAATTATGTTGGTGGATAATACTTGGTGAAGTATATATATCCCTGTATATACATTTGAATGTGGTTCAATGTTTAGATTTTCCGCTTTTATTCTAAATATTGAAATGTGGGTGTAAGGACAAAGTTCCTCTGTTGCAAAGTTACCCCACTGTTGCATATCAATGTTTTGAACAGGTGTTGTATGTTGTAAAATTGTGTATGATGCGACATGCCTCTTCTATGCCATGTTATAATTATACTCTGACGAAATTTTAATATGTGCCTAAATGATTATTGGATTATTTGGGGGTATAGAAAAGGGGTGTTACACTGAACCTTTCCTTTCTTCTTATCAAACCTACCATCTTTCTTTGACGATCTTCCTTTCACGGATAACCCTTCTCCAACTGATGAAGGTTTATTCTCTTTTCTTTCGTTCAAATCCTTCGAATACAAGGCTGCTTGAACTTCTTCAAAGGTCAGGGACTCTCTTCCATACAAGAGAGTTTCTTTGAAGTGAGCATGCGATCTTGGCAAAGCACACAACAACAACAATGCTTGATCTTCATCATCAATCTTCACATCAATGTTTTCAAGATCAAGTATCAGCTTGTTGAAAGAATCCAACTGCTCAGCCAAAGCTTTGTCTTCATTCATCTTGAACGAATACAAGGCTTGCTTCAGGTAAAGACGATTCACCAACGACTTGGTCATGTACAAGCTTTCAAGCTTCACCCATAATCCCGACGTCGTCGTCTCCTTTGACACCTGCCGGAGAACCTTATCATCAAGGCTCAACAGAATTACGTTGTGTGCTTTCTCGATCATTGTCGTCTTTTCCCTTTCCGTCAGTGTAGCATCCATGGCTGCCATTCCCTTCAACGCTTCCAAACATCCCTGCTGCACCAGTAGGGCTTTCATCTTCAAGCGCCACAGACCGAAATGGTTCACTTCGGTGAACTTTTCAATCTCATACTTTGTTGAAGCCACATGATCCACGCTCACCGCACCAATTTGTTGTGAAAAACGATGTCTTTAAGCAAAGTATAAAACGGTTTCTTGATGATCAAGAACCAAAAACAAGGGTTAGGGTTTAACGGAAAAGGAAACAAGAAGAAGAAGAAGGAACAACAATGATTAGGCAAATATAAATTCTATTTACTATTCACTTTCTCATTAAAGTAACAAATGATTACAAGTGAATATCACAATTTGCCACACTCAACAAACTGAGTGTACTAGCCTATTTATAGACTAACTAGGTAACTTGCAGCCCAAGAAACCTAAACAATTGGATCCTTAACACAAGGCCCAATTTGACAGAATATAAACATTTCGACAGAATACATATAAGAACAGACTTCAACTACTATATGTAACTAATAGGCATCAGCATGTGAACAAGCTTCGACTGCATGCTTGCCTCTTGTCGAAATACATGAAAGCTCTCCTTCGACACAGATGAGGTCGACCCAAATCTCACACATACTATTAGTATCTTAAGTTTATTTAATCACTTCACTTTTATTAATTTTAAAATGAGACTAATATTGTGTGATATCATTTATAATTAATCAAGTATTTTTATCTTTATTTCAGGTATCACATTGTAGAAACTTTATCCTTTTTTATGGTTGGAAAGATCAAACTTTTATCGTGGGAATGGTGTATTGCGGTTCTCAAACCGTGTAGTAATTTGTCTTGGTCGGAGTGATCTGTCACTCCGGCGTCAGGTTTGGGATAGTTTCCTTTGGGCCTTCTTTCTTTTGTATTTGACGTTTCGGTTGTTTTTTCGGTTTGTGTATGCCTTGTGTCGTTTAATTTATCTTTTGCTTATAAAAAAAATAAAAGAAAATCATAAGATTACCCGGTACTCTAAAATTCAAATAAAAAAGTCTTAACACACGAAAAAATAAATCGAGAGACAAAACACTAGTCATCTAGATGCTCCAAAATAAGAAATTACCTTAAAGGAAATACCAGAGTCAATAGAATTTTTTTTTTATAAGCAATGATATATTTAATAAGAGAGCCTAAGAGGGACTCTAACCCGTATAGTCACCAGAGAAATGACGCATTCTCCTTTCCACTCGAATAAAATACATGGACAATCTAAAGATTTATCCAAAAACCACATTTTCAAAGAGAACTTAATGTGGTTCACTACTTGCTGAAAATTACTCACCGTATTAGAGAAGATAATGTGGTTCACTCTTCCATCTAAGTTATTTTGTTTATTCTTGATTTCCGTTTCCTCTAAGGTTGTCCTATCTTAAACCCCCTTTAAATATCGTTTGACATTCAATAACATAACCGATTTAAAAGTTGTAGAATAATGTCACTTTATCAAATACGCATGTGAATTTTAAGCAATTCAATGATCACATTACATTTTTTTCTTGGAAGTAGGTTTTAGAAGTACTTGGGACCTCATTGTACTTATATTAATAATTTCTTTACGTATTGAGATAGTTCATTGACATGTTTGGTTTTATCATTTGTGGAGCCTTTATTTAATTAGGAGGCATTTTTAGGTGCTTTCATTTTTGTGTGCTTTTTTTGCCTTTTTAAATTTTGAGTAATGTTTGTCATATGTAATTGTATGGTTGTGTCTTCATACTTTTACTATGAATTGGGTGAGGGTGAGAATCTCTACACTCATTTCTCTTATATATATATATATATTTCAAAATTCATAATAATAATTTGCAGTCTATTGCATATTGTATATGCTAATTTTTGAAAAAAAAATATAAATTTATGTATTTAACTTAAAAATACTATTTAATATAATATATATAATTTAAATGTTAATAGTATATTTTTTAAATTAGTAGTCTAATAATCATAATTTACTTTTTTTAAAGTAAATAATAAAAATATTGCAAATTTAAATTTACACATATTTCATCAAACATATTTTATATTTCTGCATAAATATTAACTAACGAGAATACCTTATATTTTGTTTGTAAAGATTGATTAATTAAGACAAGATAAGATCGATGGAATCATTCAAACGTTTGGATTGACGGTGAACAAAATTGATTCTAATAGAATTGAGTTTGATAAAATTGATTTTAATAGAATTGAGTTTAACAGAATTAATTTATGTTTGGATACATTTAATGAAAAGTTAATTAAACAATAAATTTCAGTGTAAAAATCACTCATAATCAATTCTGGAGGTAGAAGCTACAAATTCTAACTTCAACTAGAATCAATTCTGGAGATAGAATCAATTCTAGTTTTGATAAAACAAACACCTCAAAATCATCCAGAATCAATTCTACACCTCTAGAATTGATTCTGGATCTTCCAAAAGCTAATACTATTATCACATATTATTTTAATATTTTCAAATAAAATTTTGACTAGAAACCAAACCATTCCAACAACACCCCCTAATTAATACCCTAAAGTACATCAACATACTATTATAAGTATATCATTACTTTTTATGAAATAATGAAGTGTCATAATCAAGTTACATCAATCAACCGGGGTCCGAGAAAACATTTTCTTACAACATAACTAACCCTATAAATATTGATGTGATTGCTTATTTCTATGTTTTTTTGGTAATATGTGATTGTTTATTTCTTTAAGTAAATAATTCTTTTGACCTTCAAAGTTCATTGCCCTTGACTTATATATAAAAGTTTAAGAAAGAATATTAAAATACTATAGTAATAAATTTTAAAGTCAATCTAAACAGATATTTTAAAAATGATTTAAAGATAAATTCTTTCTATTTTTTAATAAAAATTAATTTCTAATAATAATAGATGAAAATTAAATAATATTTTTTTATTAATATTTAACAAAATTAGCGAGATTCGTTGTTAAACTAGATCTCAATTTGACATGAATACTATATTTGATTTACATATTATGTCAACAAAAAAATATTTTGATTTTTAAATAGGTTTTAATGATAAAAAAATTTTAAACGGTTATCCAATAAGAATAAGTCATTCTACTATGTCATATAATTTGTTTAAAATTTTAAGTCTCACTTACAAGGATGCATGGTTGTCATTGATTGACATTGTAAAAAAAAATTACAACGTTAGTGCATCACCCATTTTTTCTTTTAAATATGTAAAATATTTTCACTATAATTCTTAAATATTTAAAATAACAAATATATTCCAATATCTCCTTTCGTTAATTTTATAATTGATTAAATTTGTCAAAGTAAAATTAAATAATTAAAAAATAAGAAAAACTATTTAAAACTATTATTTAAAAAAATTAATTTAAATTTACATAGAAATCAATGTGAAAATAAGTGACTTCCTGTAACATAAAATATAAATAAATATGTTAAATAAAAATTGACATATCTAAATTAAATATATATTCTTAAGAATTAGTAAAAAATACAGAAAAGAAACAGAAAGAAAAAACCTAGCTAACTAGCTAGCTAGAAATGAATGGTCGGCATTCCCAATGGATATGTGTGTATTATAGAGAGAGAAAGAAGAGAGAGAGCTTGCAGAGGCGGCAGAGGTGGGGGAACGGAGAGCGAAAGGGACGTGTGCATGGGAGTGATTAGCTTTCCTTCATTCACCTGTTGTTTTCAAAGTTAATAACGTTTACAGAGTGTCCTCGATTTTCTACAATTCCATTTCATAATATCATAATCATATAATACTAATATAATCATCCTCATGCATGTGTCCACTAAATCAAATCTTTGTTCTTCCCTCTGTATTTTTTTAAATCAAACTTGGCGGGCCAGTACTACAATCAAGATGTTTTTATTTAGAGCCATCTTGTTTTCTAACCCTTTCTCAGTGGTTTCAATACTACTGACCCACCATACTTCTGTCATCAATTTTCTTTTTCTTTTTTATGGTTTTTTATTATAATGTAATAAATTTAAACATGTATACAGTAACAGTAGTACCTGATCATCTTTATTTTGAATTACTACTGTTCATTTTGATTCCTTTGTTTGTATTTTTCTATGGATCCAATCCAAGCTTTTTCTTTTTCTTTATCTATACGTACGAAACTAGTATATAGTATTATATAACTTGTTTATTTTAGCTTTATTTAATAGAAAAAACACGAAATATATTGAGAAGTTATTGGAGAAAAAAATTCTCGATAAAATGCATTGAGAAATAGCTTTATTCTTTTGTTAAAATTAAAAGAAAACATATAATAAATCGTAGAAGTTTTGACTCAAAATTTTAAGTGACAAAGAGAAAGAAAATATATTTTGAAATTGTGCAAAAAATAGTAGAAAAGTTGATAAAGGTGTCAGGGCGTCGCAGAGAGGATGCCATAATCAACGTTGTTGGACGGCAATGGAAAGCAGCGCTGCGAGGCGGCAGTCAGAAGGAGAACTGCGGGGCGACACGCTAGAGCAGCGCTGCAGGGCGAGGGCTAACGAGCTAACTGGGATTCAACGGTGTCATAGATCTTGCAGCGGGCGAAGTCTGACGGTACATATTCAAAGGTTCACAACGATGGTTGGGGGCGACGTCGGAGTTCTAACAGTTTGCAAATCTATTTGGTGATGGATCATGTTTTGGTTCTGTTTTGGATATGTTGGATTTCATTAGTTATAAATATGTATGTCTATTACTTTTGCTAGATAAAAGAAGAATACATAGGAAATTAGTGGTAACCTAGTTTGAGAGGCGGTAATTGAAATACCTTGAAGTTCTTGAAATTTCAAAAACTTTTGGATGTATTTAAGGGGATTAAAAAAACACTTTTAACACTTTGGGTTTGTGTGCTTCATATAGTGAAAGTTTGAAAGATTGAGAAACACTTGGGGTTAGAAAATAGATTTTTTTTCTCGGGAACTTGAGAGACAATTTTCTTTTAACTCATTTTTAATCTCTTGTAACAATTTTTGAAAGTATAGTCAATCAGAGAGTTTTTCTCTCCCCTAGAGTAAATTGATTTGATCAATCTGAGTAAACAAATTTTGTGTTCTCGTGTTTTATCTTACCCTTACTTGTTAGGGATTTTCTTACATTGTTTGATAAATTATTTTGTTGTCTGAGGTTATTCGGTTGGTTGTCATTATTCTTTGTCTTACTCATTATAACTCTCAATGAAATTAATACTATTGTTAGAGTTTTAATGAGAATTTATTGGCATGGTTCAACCTTTCAATTTCACAAGTGTGCACAATGGGTTATGAATATTATTGGTACAGTCAGTGATGAAGTCATTCCACTAAGTAACAAACAGGCTTGCAAGGTTCATGGTGTTGGTACAGTCAAACTTAAAATATTCTATGATCATGAGTTGCTTCTACGCAATGTAAGGTATATTCCTAAGGTTAGGAAGAATTTGTTGCCCATAAACATATTTGATGATCTAAACTACTACACTAGAGTTGAACATGAGGTATTGAAGATTTCACATGGTGGAGGGATCATGACTAAAGGGTATAGAAAATGTGGTTTATATATTTTAGATGGTTCCAATGTTATTGATCAGTCGGCATTACCTAATCAGGTTTTTCAAAGAAAGAACAAGCTATAAGGTTTGAGGTCAATACATGATAGATGTTTAGAGGTTGTTTTAGAGCACTTTAATGAGTTTTGCAAAAATAGGGGATAAAAAATATTTGATCGCTTCTGTTATGGCTCTATGAGTTAAGTTGCTATATAATTTTTAGGTTAAGGTTGGTACCTAAGTAGCTTACCTAATTGACAATTGTCCATTCACCGAATAAGACTTTCAGACACCTATGGAGGTTTTAAGTAGGAAACTTGTAGATACTCTAATTTAAAGATCTTTAAAGCTTTGTCATTTGCAAAATTCAACCTAGTATAGCTTAATTTTAAAGTTGTAGAGAGTGTCTTAATGGTTATTCAGAAGGAGGGATGGTTATATGTTATGGCAAGTGAAACCTGGAGGATGAAAGTTCATCGTAATTTGATGTATTTCATTCAGTGAGGTCCATAAGGGGAGAAAGATTGAAGATCTATAGATAAATATATAAAAAATTATGGCAGAGAAGACTCAATTTTAAGTCAAGGTTCCTTTTAGGGTAGTCCGGATGATGGAAATTTGACTCGTGATATGGTAAGTTAGGAGAATGTACCATCTAAAAGATATGGTTTTGCTAGCCTTTTGAGGTAACTAGGGCGATTGGGAAATACTTGTAACACTACAAGAAAATTGTTGATTTGCGACACTTAGGTTGCGACAATTGACACACAATTGTCATAGTTTACAAATTGCGAGAGCTCAGACGACAATTTTGACTAACTGTCATGAATCTACAAACACCTTATATAACAAACAAAACAAAAAATTCTGAAATTTTATTTTTGCTGGTTTCTTTTACTTTTTTCACTCTTTTACATTTCACTTTACTTTTTCCCTCTATCTTTGTTGACTTTTCTCTCACGCAAAAAAAAACTCACATGTGCCAAAATTTTATCTCTCGTCAAAGGAGAACAATTCTTCCCCAAAGCAATGGAAGTAACTAAATATATTTTTCGCAAAGTAACTCTCTCGATCTAACCACACACACTCTCAAATCTCCATTGATCACAAACTCACACTTCATAGTTGAAATTCTGGCATAGCAGATAGCAGATGTCCTAACACATGTCAAGACATTGTTCTCTGCACAACTTTAAAACAAGAACAAAACAGCAAATTGATATTCAGAATATCAGTAGCAGCAACAGGAAAGATGTTTCGACATCTGTTACAACATGCTAATCAAAACTGAGTTGTAAATTGCAGAATGATAAACAACACAGAATATGATAACCCAGTTCGGTGCAAATCACCTACATTTTGGGGCATACCAAGCCAGGAAGTAGAATCCACTATCAGTAGTATAGTTTTATGTAAACAACCGATGGTTTACAGTAAACAACTGCTGGTTTACCTATCACTACTCAATGAAGACTTTATCTAAGAACTCCATCCTAGATAAGAGAAACCCATCTCACTCCCTAAATCACAACCTGTGATTATCTAACAGTTATAGTCACAATAATTGTATGATCCTACTTGAAAGATGCCCCTTTCAATACAAAGTTCAGTCAAGCATTCTTGACTAACAAGTTAACTTGGATTTGCTTAAAAGCTTCATCCAAGAACAATACATGATTCATTGCCTACGTGAATCTGTACAAGTACCTATGTCTTCCACAATGTATCAAATCGATACAGAGGGAGACTTACAAGAGAAACCTACGACTCTCAAACCCTAAACCCTATTTTACAAAATAGGTTTCCTAAGTCTGTGTCGTTCTCTCTCTTTTTTCTGACTAGGTCTTAGTCTTCTTTTATAGCCTTCTGCTGTTTTGGGCTTCAAATCTTCTTTCCTTGATCCACTGCTAACCGCATCTTGAATCTTAGAACAGATTTAAAAACAAAACCTGTTGTGACAGTCATGATGTCAAATCTTCATGCCGTGACATTTCATTCGACATCTTTGGTCTATGGCAGAAATCTTCATGTTGAAACATCTTTCACAACATTATGTTTTACCAAAATTTAGTCAAACCCTTAGAGCTTTCAATCTCCCCTTTTTGACAAATTTTGGCTAAAACATTCTTTAGTTTGATGGTGCATGCAGTGGGATAACCTGAAGCAAGTGTCAAGGAAGAGGGAGAAGATAATTTCGAGTTACCCTCTTCATTCCCTTGTGATATCGAGTACATAGAGAATGAAACTCAGATCACAAAACACAACTTGCCTCCTAACTCTGATAACAAAACACAACTTCCCAAGATGTTAGAACCCAGAACGTTAGAACATCCTTTGAGATATTTTTGCAGATCAACAACACAAATGCACATACATCTCTCAGCAGTAAGCAAAAAGCCATTCTCCCCCATTTTAACCAAAAGTTGGCAAAGATGACCCATGCAGACCCATACCCAGACTATGCTTACCCAAACACGGACAAAACCCATTTGCTCTCAACTTAACAAGAAAGATGTTTTAGCACGATCCTCCTTAAATAATGAAGAAGCTACATAGGTGTCGCTCCCGGGATTTTCATCCAAGGACAAACGCGAAAGTGGCGCGGAAATAGAGTCGCCAACAATGTGTATTTATCCCAAGAGAGGGAAAGGAAACACTGCGTAAACCTGAGGGAAAGGAAAAGCATGGTCTCGCGACCAAGATAAATGGGTAAGGGAGTCGATTACGCGAGGGGAAGGTATTAGCACCCCCCACGCGTCCATCGTACTCGATGGGATCCACGCTTGTTGTCTCAATCAAAGGGTGTCGTTATCTAGAGCTCCGCTGCTACTGGAAACAAGAAGGAACTGGAACAGAAAAGAACAAAGAAACGGGGGAGAAAAGAAAAAAGAAATGACTCGATAGGACATCTTAGTGTTTTTAATGAGCGACGTTAACTTCGCGTCCGACAGTTAGGGTCAATGCTTGTTTGCGACGAGACGGAAGTAACGTGCCCTTTTCTGAAAATGATTTTCGAAACTTAACGATCCCGAAGGATAAAAAATGTTTGAGTTTGTTTTGTGTTTTTTAGACAAGAAGTGGATTGAAGTTAATTTGTAACTTGCATTGCACCGAAGTCTACAACATAGGAACGAATACGTCGTGTATCGTCCTCAACAGGACGTACACTAAGTACCCTAGAAGAATGAAGGGGGATCCCCCGTACCTCACTTCCCATATATAAGGCTCATGCGCAATACACGTTAACCTTTATTAAGTGTTTTAGAAAGTTTATGAGATGAGAAGAGAAGACTCAAAGAAAAGAAAACACTAAGGGGAATTCTATCCTAGAGTTGTCATGCAAAAGATGGCCCTAAGGTTAAGGTTTAAGAACAACCTAAGTCTAAAGAAGAGAGAGCGATAACACTACCTAATGCTTATTGTAAGACCCTAATTTTTGACCCCTAAGATTTCACATATCATTCACATCTCATTTTGCATCTCACACCACAAACAAGATCACACATTGGTTCCCTCTTTTATAGGATTGTGCTTTGCAGGGATCTTTGAGTATGTGTGTGTTTGTTAGTTGTTTTATTCCTTTATTTGCTTATGTTTACTAACCTTTAATCTAAATCCAAAAATATTTTGTTTTCTTTCACTAACATTTTCAGGGGAAGAACATGTTAAAAATACCAAAACAATGTCCCTCAGCTCGAATGAATTTCATCTGAACAATGTCAAAGTTGATCTGCAAACAATTCAAAATTCATCTGATCAAGAGTTTCCAAGATTTAATTGATTATTATTCAAGAGACTCCAAGGTTCATGTGTTTATTTCCATGCCTTCTTTGACAAGTCAAGAATCGAGCCAAAGTCGGAGCAATCCAGTCAAACAAAGCAATTTTTGCCATTTTTCACTGATGCAATCGATTGCACTAAAATAGCAATCGATTGCAACCCTCACATTTCGTGCCAAATTTTGAATTTTTGTACAGGCGCAATGGATTGCGCCAGCACTGCAATCGATTGCACAGAGGCAAAATTGGCCAAATTAAGCAATTTTCAAATTTTGAAGCATTTGGCACCAAATTTATCACATGAGAATATTCTAGATCGCCCAAAAATAATCCCCCTACCTCATCACAATTAATTCCCACCATACACCTTCACTAATCACCACTCTTTTGTTAATTTCCCTCCAAAATCAAATTTCAAGCCTAATTTTGATCTTCCAAACCAAATTCCAAACCACCAAATTCCCAAGCCTAAACTCTTTAAATAGAACCTTCATTTCATTCATTCATTCAAGCTTTTGAGAGCCAAAAAACCTCTTGCAAATTCTCTCCCCAACCACAAAATTCACCAAAAGCTCACATTTCTTCATTTGAAAGTTAACAAGATTTCACATTGAATCTTGTTCAACTTTGAGCTAAACCTTCATCCAAACTTGTTTTCTTCATCAATTCTCATAGCTCAAGGGTTTGGTGTTTGGATCTTAAAGCAATTTGAAGGAATTTTCAAATTTTGAAGTGGTAATTCAAGTTTCATCATTGTTGAAGCTTCATCTTCATCTTCCATAATGTAGATCTTTGGAGATTCTTGTTACTGGATCTTTTGGATCTTGTAATTGTGTTTGATTACAGGTTTTTATTGTTTTTTTACTTGAAAATTCGTGCACAATTGAATCCATGATCAATAGATGTTTGATGAAATGATTGATCAAGGATTTGCCTCTTAAAATGCTGATTTTCTATTTTTTGAACAGGTGCAATCGATTGCACCTTTTGCGTAATGGATTGCGCAGTGTAAAATTTGTGCTGATTTGCTGATTCCGTACAGGTGCAATCGATTGCACCTTTTGTGCAATTGCACAGAGGCAAAATTGTGTTTTTTTGCTTGTTTTTGGGGCTGTTTTGGTTCCTTTTCCATTTTCTTCCCTTTCCTTTTGTTCTTAGCCTTAGATCACATAATTGTGTGGTTTAATTTGGATTTCTCTTCATCTATTTCTCTTTTCTTTTGATCGATGAAAGTCTTATGGATCATAGAATTCCGTTGTCGAATTTTGATCAAGACTAGATCGCTACCTTCTTTTCTTTTCGTGCGGTATTGCTTTCGGATGACGATCTACATATCATTTATCTAGCATGCATTAGCACAAAGAGCTATTGATCGACCTCATTGTAGGGTAATTACTCCGTAAATTACTCGGCGATTGCTTAACATAGCGCAATATTTGTCCCGTATCTTATGAAACTTGTGAAACTTGTTGTTAGGAGGCTTTGGTCTTATCAATCCTCTAATGAGTTCTCAATAATCTTGACCTAAGTGCAATTATTCAATCATTATTGATCACTAACTCTAATAACTAATCACTAACTTACTAACATTACTATTGTACAAACTTTGTTTACAATTTCTTCTCGCTCCTTATCTCGTTTACTTTTATGCTTCATTTTTATCATTTCATATCATGTTTATGCTTCCACAATTTTTCCTTTGTCCGTTGGACATATGTTTATGCTTCCGCAATTTTTCCTTTGTCCGTTGGACACATGTTTATGCTTATGCTTTTTTTCTCTTTGTCCAATTGGGCCAAAACCATTAATAAAGGCCAAAACCTTTAAAACACTTGTGCTTCTAATCTTGGAATATGGTTACTATCCTTTGCAATGGACATGGAGTTTTACACCTAGACCTTGGACTTCAATGCTATTCTTGAAACCTTGGACTTAGAACTTGGACATCCAACGCAATTCTTGGAACCTTGGACTTAGAACTAGGACCTTCTCCCTTTGCTTTGGAATTGTGGTTCGAAGACTATGGAGCTTACTTGTGTGGTTAGGCTATTATTATCCTTAGTTTTTACTTTATGCTTTAGGATAGTCACTTCTTCTCCACCCATTCTTCAATTTTCAAAACTTTCTCCCGTTTTCAAAATCTTCTTGATTTCAAACCATCACCTTTTTCATAATCAAACCTTGACTTTGTCAAGTGATTTTACTCTTTTCCTTTCATTTATTCACAAATGCTAAACTACATAAGCATGTTGACACCTTTTTCAAAAGACCTTAAAAAATATCAAACTCATCACTCTCTTTTTGTGCCATCGTGCACTTTTTCCTTTAACTTTTTCATAATTTAGACATGATTCATTTCTTTAAGCGGAATTATTCGCTTGGAAATGACAACTTGTCTTTACATTTAAAATCAACCAAAACAAATAAATTTCATTCTTTGTACCACGAACTACGGGGTTTTGATCTTACATTGCACATCGTGGGTACGTAGGCATGAGGCGACAAGTCTCTCCAAACACAAAAATCATAAAAACAATTTCTCTTCTCATCTACTCAATCACTTTTCAAGCAAACTTTTTCTGACCAAAAGCGGTAGATATTTCAAAGGGCTCCTATAGAGTACTATAGACGTTTTGGGTGCTAACACCTTCCCATTGCGTAACCAACCCCCTTACCCGGACTCTCTTCACCTGTTCTTCTTGTAGAGCTTGTGTAGGTTTTGTTCGCTCTTTTTCCTTTCCTTTTTGGATAAAATAAAAGTGTGGTGGTGACTCTTGCTTTTCGAGTTAAGTTAATCAATAGCTTACACTCACGATTTTGCCGCTACAGAAAAGTGGTGACTCTGCTGGGGAAAAATGAACCTTCCCTTGAGGGGTTTAGCCTACTTTGATTTTATTTACTACTTTTTGCCTGATCTGTTTGTTACTTGCTTGTTCTATTTGGGAATTCTTCTGTGTGGTGAGATAAGCCCAATTCACAGGCTTGAGTGTACACCTAAGACTAGGGTGGAGAGTAGTGGGACCTACGCGCCATCTTGGTACGTTTGGTGTTCACGAAATTCACATCCAGACGAGGTTTTCTTGGGAGATATTCTGACGTGCGTGTCTTGCGCATTTCAGGGTGTTGATCTAAAGAGTTGTCGACTCTGGAGACCATTCCCGAGGACTCAGTAGAGGCACTCCTCCCAAGGGGCAATAATGGCAGACCAGAAATGGCAAACCCGTTATGCTTCTTGGTCCGAGGACCCGAAGATGAGAACTTTAGAATCCTTTAACCCAACTTGGCCTTATTAGGACGTGGTGCGGTGGCTATTCAGGTGCAAACTTGAATCAGTTGTTACGCGATACCACACTCAGACGAGACTCTCTTGAGAATATTATTGACTACCAAGCAGATGGGAAATCGATAATATCCGAAAGATGGGTTGTAGACTCTGGGAACTTCTTTAGAACTTTGTTCGGCAGGTGTTATACCCTTAGTACATACATTTGGGGATTGGTTCTTACCTTTGACTACATGCTCGTGACTCAAACCTTTGAACCCATGTGCTTTGCGTGATCTTGTTTGTGGTTGTTGCATCCATGCACTCTTGCATCCATGAGCATACATATGCATTCTTCCAAGTTTTCTCAAAAACTCATTTCGATTGTCTCCTTCTTCAGTTAACTGTTCATCGTCAAGCTATTTCCTCAACACAACTACGGAACTAGAGCTGCTATCAAATTGAGAATGGAAAATCAAGAACAACACAACGCCGAAGTCAGAATGGAAATTGATGAGTTGAAGGCCGGCATGACCAAGCTCACATAAATGCTACAAGTTTTGATTGCTAGAGGTGAACCACCTCAGAGGACTGTGATTGTTGAAACTTCAACAACTACTGTTGACCATCCACTAACTCAACAACCAGCTTTTACTTGGCCAGAATTTGGGTTACCTCCGAATTACTCGCCACCCTTTGCAACTACTCCTGTGTTTGCCTCGCCTGTATCTTCAGCTCCATTGTTCACTGAACCTCAGCTTGTTATGCATTCTTTTGCTCAAGCTATTCCTAAGAATCCTTTCGTGTACCATGCTGCTGGTCCACAATCTGAAAGTCAGAGAGAACCTGGATACATTGAAGAAGTCAGAGAGCAATGGCAAACTCTAGACAAAAGGATAAGAGCCGTGGAAGGAAGTTATGTCTTTAATGCTGCCGCAATGGACATGTGCTTGGTTTCCGACTTGGTTATACCTGCAAAATTCAAAACTCCTGATTTTGAGAAATACACGGGGCACACCTGTCCCAGAACCCACTTGGTGATGTATTTCCGCAAGATGGCTGCTCACGCCAAAAATGACAAACTGCTCATTCACTGTTTCCAAGACAGCTTGAGTGGAGCTTCAATGAAATGGTATATGGGACTTGAGAAGAACCGTATCCAAAGCTGGAAAGACTTGGGTGATGCTTTCTTAAAGCAATATAAGTACAATCTGGACTTGGCACGTGATCACCGTCAATTGCAAAACATGTCTCAGAAAGAAAAAAAATCCTTTAAGGAGTACGCTCAGCGCTGGAGAGAGCTAGCTGCTCAGGTGGAGCCACCCTTGGCTGAAAAATAATTGACTGGTTTGTTCATGGACACTCTTCAGCCGCTCTTTTGGGAAAAGATGATAGGCAGTGTATCATCTGGTTTTGCTGACCTAGTCACTATTGGAAAAAGACTAGAAGAGGGTATCAAGAAAGGAAGGATTGCTAATGCTGAAGCCTTTAATGGTGCTAAAAAGTGTGCTGGGAATTTTCAAAAGAAAAAGGATGGCGATACCCATACTGTTTTAGTTGAAGGGAAACCTCGTCGCAAACAACAATAGTATGTAGCTGCAGTTGCTTCTGTTGTTAATGCTCAGCCAGTTCAAGCTCCTCGTCAGCCTGTTAGACAAAATCAGAATCACAATAGGGTTAACTTTGATCCTATCCCGATGTCCTACATTGAGCTATATCCATGTCTTGTTCAGAAAGGTTTGATTACAACGAGGGATCTACCTCCTCCTCCAAATCCTCTCCCAGCAGGCTATAGGGCTGCTCTTCACTGTGAGTTCCATCTAGGTAGGGCAGGCCATAACTTGGAAGGTTGCTATGCATTGAAAGCTAAAGTGCAAGAATTGGTGAACTCAAATATTATGACTTTTCTTAATGACAATCCTAATGTTGTCAACAATTCTTTGCCAGAGCATGCCAAGTGAAGTTTGAGTCAGTTCAGACGGATCATCTCCTAAAGCTAGTGTTTCAGATAGGACAACTCATCCTTGTTGCTGATTAGTCACTAGGCCTTGTTTCTTTCTGTTTGCATTTTTCTTTGATTTTATTGACTGTTTGCTTTCGAACTTTATTTGTACTTTCATGGTAATTTCAATGAAATGAGCATTGCAATGTTTTGATTCAATTCATTTATATCCAATGTGTGCATCTTTATGCTTTCTTTTTCACAAAACAAAAATATATCTCATGTTCACTTTCTTTATCAAGCTTTTGTTTATGCAAAGATTGAAGGGAGGATGATGAAAACGAAATACCTAAAATTGCTGAACTGTATGCTTTCAATTTAAAACTTGGCTGATGATGTACAGGCATTGTTTCAACTCCCAAACACTGGAGAAATAAGGAAGTTAATCCCTTGTCAACCCCTTCGAGCCTAGAAGTTGGAATTTCTTTATGTACGAAAAAACCCGCAATTTTAACATGGGGATGGGTAGTTCTCAGTTAATTTGACTATGCAATCATTCAAGACGCCTTCCAATAAAGGTTGCAATCACAAGCTTTCCTTCGCACACATCAAAGAAGTGTCGAAGATGTCTTTCAAGTCAAAAGCCAATGATGGTTCACCGTAATCATTAAGCCAGGCAGTCACTATCTTTAAAAAAAAAAAGAGAATGAAAAAAAAATCAAATGAAAAGCTCGCTAAGTCAAAACCTATGAAGGAGACTTAGGCAAAAATTGGGGTATCCCGCTGACTGTAAGCTCAAATGACACAGTTCAGGCAAAAGTTAGGGATAACAAAAGAAAAATCAATCAAGAGGTTACCAAAATCCTCAAAGATAAAACGAGTTGACTGAGGTCCTCATAAAAAACAACAAAACGTTGTAAGAGAGTGATTGCCATCTCAAAAATCCCTTGAGCCATCATCAATAACAATGTTGCAATTCCAAAATCACTTGGAACTTAAATGCATAGTTTGAATTAACTGAGCATAAGACTGGAGATCATCATGAAGAATGGGTTGGGTACAAATAAACTTTGAGCCTATATCTTTTGTTTCAAAAATCGTGAACCAGACCACGTTACAACCTTCAAAAGACCTAATTGAAGCCAGGTTCTTTTAAAAGTATACTACAGCAAGGTTGCGTAAACTGACTCCTATGTTTGTTGCCAATCATTTGCTTTGATGTCTTACCTTTGCTTTCTCTTTCACTTTGCATGTCTAAACCGCCGTGTTTTGACAAGTGTTTCATTTGCTTTACATCAATAATATCATTCCAAAAATGATTTTTGATTTCAAAATTACATTGAGCTTTGCATTAAAATTAACATGTTTGTTTGAATAATCTTATTTGCAGGCAAACTTTCCTCCTCAAGAAATTTTCAAACAGTTGAGAAACTTGGTCAGTGATCCTATCAGGGGCACATTACTTCCAGATCTTGTTGTGAATCAGTTCAAGATTTGCTCAGTACAAGTTATTCTCAGAATTGGTTAACCCGAATACCATTTCAAGACCCATACTGAGTTTAGCCTTCCCAACTCTCATTTCAAGAACTGAAGCCATGATCAGTTTATTCTCAATAATCATTTCAAGAATTGAAGCCATGATCAGTTCATTCTTCCCCTGCAGCAGTTAAACTGAAGCTATGATCAGTTTATCCTCATCAGTCAATCAATCTGGGGCAGTCTTCTTCAAGAATCCTCAAGATGCCTTTCCTCAAAAGACCATCAGCCTAATACAATTCATAAGTGCGTCGGAGATGTGTTCAACATCTTCTCTCCAAGCAGAATGGGCAGTGTTCCCTGTGTTGAGGAATCAGAGTTCCATTCTTCCCTCACAAAAGAGTCTATCTCAGTTGTCCCTATCATATGCATTGCATACATAAACCATTCATTTATCATTGCATAGAAATATTTTCATAGCTCGAAGTGTACTTCGCGCTTATGTGCATTTCCCGAGGTCCTGTTGTTATCAACATCTTACCTCGAGGTCAAAGTCCAACTTACTTGGCGCCTACCAAAACTTTTACCCGCCTTTTCATTCAGTGCCTTTCCTGAATGTTGTTGTTTACCTGTCTTCTTTCTTTCCAGTGCCATTCCTGGATATTTTCGTTTCCCTGTGCATCTTATCCTGTTGCTAGATGTTTGTTTTCTTTCATTCCAATGCTCTTCCTAGATCTTTGTTTTTCTCTCACTCTAGTGCTATTCCTGGATGTCTGTCTCTTTTGATCATTCAGTGCCATTCCTGAAAGCTCTTTCTCACTATCATTTAGTGCCATTCCTGAATGTAGTGATTTACCTTTACTTTCAGTGCCATTCCTGAAAGTTCCATCTGTTCATTCAGTGCCATTCCTGGATGATTTTTCTCCTTTACCTTTCAGTGCCATTCCTGAAAGCTCTCTCTCACTATCATTTAATGCCATTCTTGAATGTAGTGATTTACCTTTACCTTTCAGTGCCATTCCTGAAAGTCCCTGATCACTTTATTCAATGCCAGTCTTGGATATCATGAACCCTCTTTATCCAATGCCATTCTTGGATACTTCTGATATATTTTCCAGAACTTTTCTCACTTCGTTCAATGCCATTCTTGGATGTTGAGATTACTTTTGTCCAATGCCATTCTTGGACACCTTTTCCCTAGCCAAGTCCAATGCTATTCTTGGATATCTCTGATGTTTAACCTTGCCATCAAATGCCATTCTTGGATGTCCCCAGTGGAGTTGTTCAAATGGAATTTTGTTTATATCCAATGCTATTCTTGGATGACTTCGATGTCTGCTGTTGCCTCATTTAATGCCATTCTTGAATTTTGTAGTTCCTTTTATCCAATGCCATTCTTGGATACCTTATCCCCAATATAGTGTTTTTCACCTACATCCAATGCTATTCTTGGATGACACTGTTGTTTTTACCAGAAACTTTCTTGTTGCTTGTCCAATGTCGTTCTTGGATATCTTTTGACATACCTTTTGTCTCGTTCATAGTTTCCATCCGATGCCATTCTTGGATGTTACTACTTGTCTTCCCAGGGTCTTGTCCCTCTCTTTCCAACTATTGATGGATACGTCTTGTCACTTTGACAGGTCTCTAGAAATAGCTTGTGTTCCCCGGCGTGTCTTTTCGCGTCATCTCTCTCAATTTACCTTAACTCCCTTGTTTCAAGCTTCCCCGCAGAGTGTTTCATCCTTTGCATTCATATCATCTTGTGGCATCTTAGGGCTAAAAAATATTGGTTTTCTGTATTTAGTATCTTCAATCTTGTCAAGAAGAAGTTTTCAACTTTCATATCTCCTGATGGAAGAAACTTAAATAGGGGCAGCTGTAAGACCTTAATTTTTGACCCTTAAGATTCCACATATCATTCACATCTCATTTTACATCTCACACCACAAACAAGATCACACATTGGTTCCCTCTTTTATAGGATTATGCTTTGCAGGGATCTTTGAGTATATGTGTGTTTGTTAGTTGTTTTATTCCTTTATTTGCTTATGTTTACTAACCTTTAATCAAAATCCAAAAATATTTTGTTTTCTTTCACTAACATTTTCAGGGGAAGAACAGGTTAAAAATACTAAAACAACAGCCCCTCAGCTCGAATGAATTTCATCTGAACAATGTCAAAGTTGATCTGCAAATAATTCAAAATTCATCTAATCAAGAGTTTCCAAGATTTAATTGATTATCATTCAAGAGACTCCAAGGTTCATGTGTTTATTTCCATGCCTTCTTTGACAAGTCAAGAATCGAGCCAAAACCGGAGCAATCCTGTCAAACAAAGTAATTTTTGCCATTTTTCACTGATGCAATCGATTGCACTAAAACAACAATCAATTGCACCCCTCACATTTCGTGCCAAATTTTGAATTTTTGTATAGGCGCAATGGATTGCACCAACACTGTAATCGATTGCACAGAGGCAAAATTGGCCAAATTCAGCAATTTTCAAATTTTGAAGCATTTGACACCAAATTTATCACATGAGAATATTCTAGATCACCCAAAAATAATTCCCCTACCTCATCACAATTAATTCCCACCATACACCTTCACTAATCACCACCCTTTTGTTAATTTCCCTCCAAAATCAAATTCCAAGCCTAACTTTGATCTTCTAAACGAAATTCCAAACCACCAAATTCCCAAGCCTAAACTCTTTAAATAGAGCCTTCATTTCATTCATTCATTCAAGCTTTTGAGAGCCAAAAAACCACTTGCAAATTCTCTCCCCAACCACAAAATTCACCAAAAGGTCACATTTCTTCCTTTGAAAGTTAACAAGAATTCACATTGAATCTTGTTCAACTTTGAGCCAAACCTTCATCCAAACTTGTTTTCTTCATCAATTCACATAGATCAAGGCTTTGGTATTTGGATCTTGAAGCAATTTGAAGGAATTTTCAAATTTTGAAGTGGTAATTCATGTTTCACCATTGTTGAAGCTTCATCTTCATCTTCCATAATGTAGATCTTTGGAGATTCTTGTTACTGGATCTTTTGGATCTTGTAATTGTGTTTGATTGTAGATTTTTATTGTTTTTTTACTTTAATATTCGTGCACAACTGAATCCATGATCAATAGATGTTTGATGAAATGATTGATCAAGGATTTGCCTCTTAAAATGCTGATTTTCTATTTTTTGAACAGGTGCAATTGATTGTACCTTTTGCATACTGGATTGCGCAGTGTAAATGATTTGCTGATTCCTTACAGATGCAATCGATTGCACCTTTTGTGCAAAACTCCATTTTCTATTTTTTGAACAGGTGCAATCGATTGCACCTTTTGCGTAATGGATTGCGCAGTGTAAAATTTGTGCTGATTTGCTGATTCCGTACAGGTGCAATCGATTGCACCTTTTGTGCAATTGCACAGAGGCAAAATTGTGTTTTTTTGCTTGTTTTTGGGGTTGTTTTGGTTCCTTTTCCATTTTCTTCCCTTTCCTTTTGTTCTTAGCCTTAGATCACATAATTGTGTGGTTTAATTTGGCTTTCTCTTCATCTATTTCTCTTTTCTTTTGATCGATGAAAGTCTTATGGATCATAGAATTCCGTTGTCGAATTTTGATCAAGACTAGATTGCTACCTTCTTTTCTTTTCGTGCGGTATTGCTTTCGAATAACGATCTACATATCGTTCATCTAGCATGCATTAGCACAAAGAGCTATTGACCGGCCTCATTGTTGGGTAATTTCTCCGTAAATTACTCGGCGATTGTTTAACATAGCGTAATATTTGTCCCGTATCGGAAAACCATCAAGAATGATTGATTATTTGCCTTTTGGTTCAAAACTTATGAAACTTGTTGTTAGGAGGCTTTGGTCTTATCAATCCTCTAATGAGTTCTCATTAATCTTGACCTAAGTGCAATTATTCAATCATTATTGATCACTAACTCTAACAACTAATCACTAACTTACTAACATTACTATTGTACTAACTTTGTTTACAATTTATTCTCGCTCCTTATCTCTTTTACTTTTATGCTTCATTTTTATCATTTCATATCATGTTTATGCTTCCGCCATTTTTCCTTTGTCCGTTGGACATATGTTTATGCTTCCGCAATTTTTCCTTTGTCCGTTGGACACATGTTTATGCTTATGCTTTTTTCTCTTTGTCCAATTGGACCAAAAACATTAATAAAGGCCAAAACCTCTAAAAAACATGTGCTTCTAATATTAGACTATGGTTACTATCCTTTGCAATGAACATGGAGTTTTGCACCTAGACCTTGGACTTCAATGCTATTCATGAAACCTTGGACTTAGATCTTGGACATCCAATGCAATTCTTGGAACCTTGGACTTAGAACTAGGACCTTCTCCCTTTGCTTTGGAATTGTGGTTCGAAGACTATGGAGCTTACTTGTGTGGTTAGGCTATTCTTATCCTTAGTTTTTACTTTATGCTTTAGGATAGTCACTTCTTCTCCACCCATGCTTCAATTTCAAAACTTTCTCCCTTTTTCAAAATCGTCTTGATTTCAAGCCATCACCTCTTTCATAATCAAACCTTGACTTTGTCAAGTGATTTTACTCTTTTCCTTTCATTTCTTAACAAATGATAAACTACATAAGCATGTTGACACCTTTTTCAAAAGACCTTAAAAAACATCAAACTCATTACTCTCTTTTTGTGCCCTCGTGCACTTTTTGTAACGCCCCAGTTTTGGTCTTTTATTTTAATTGAGTCGTTTGGATTATTTTATTATTATTTTATTTTATTTTTGACTTTTATGTGAAAATGTGTTATTTTTCATTGTTGTGATATTTTATCGGGTTTTGGGGTCGTTTGTGAGATATTTGAGTGTAGGGGTATTTTGGGCATTTTGGTGTATTTGTGAAGTTAAGAATAGAAATAGAAAGAAAAAGAGAGAAAAATAGTAAGAAGAGAAGAAGAGAGAAAAGAAGAGAAAAGAAGAGAAGAGAAGAAAAGAGAGAAAAAACTTGAGGAAGTAGAAATCGATCTCCCGACTTGTTAGAACACGATTAAATCGGGTAAGGGTGTGAAACTCGATTATCTTATTGTTGTGTATGATTATATATGTGTGGTTGCATGTTGTATTGTTTCGTTCGGTGTTTTTCGGGTATAGGTCGAAAACGCGTAAACGAGTAGAAATCGATGTTTTCACGGACGGAATTCGATATAATTTGTGTTGTATGATCTCTATATGTGTATGAACCCTTGCTAGTAATTGTTTTGCTGATGGAAATGATTTGAGGAAGAAAATGGGAAAATTTGGGGTATGGAACAGTGCAAAAACGAAGCAGAAATTCTGCTTCTGGTGTGAAGCGCCGGGCGGTGGAATCGTTTCGCCGGGCGATGCGTCCTTTCGCCGGGCGGTTTCGAGAGGCGCAGAGGTTCCAAGTTTCTGCCTCTTTGAGTCTTTTGGGGGATTGGTGTCGCCTGTGCTTCGCCGGGCGAAGCAGAGGCGAAGCGTGTTTCGCCGGGCGGTGAGCATACTTCGCCGGGCGATTGTTTTTTTTTTAAATATAATTTTCTTTTTTTAAAAATTCATATCTTTCGAACCGTATTTCCGATTTAAGTGATATTTATATCGTTGGAAAGCTTATAAAATGTACTTTCGGGTGAGGATGATTTTGAAATTGTTAGCCGATTTAATTATGTCGGAAAATCAGGAATAGTGTCGGTTGTCGACTTTTGTCGTTATACTTGTACGTAATTGATATATATTGTGCAAGGTGCTGTTGTATGATGTAAATGGATGCGTGTAGATGATGTTGTGATGATTTGTGACCATATGGAAATTAAATGCATTGTTTTGGGCATAAGTGCAAAGTGTGATTTTATCGATGAAATGAATGTGTTTATGTGTGCATATTAAATGTCATGGGTCTTTGTATGCCAAGCATCATGATATGCATTGTTGAACGTCCTGAGTGACGGTTTGGATTCCAGAGGGAATTCGCTATAACTTCGTGTGCCCATGTGGGGTGTGAGAGATGATTATAGACGATCGTGTGCCCATGTGGGGTGTGAGCGATCCATAAACACCGTGTGCCCGTGTGGGGTGTGAGCGGTGGGGAACATCGTAGGCCCGACGGGGAGTTACAGTGATGTAATGAGCGATGGTTCCAGCAGAGTTCCTGAGTGAACTAGTGATGAGAAACAATGGAAGTCGGTACCGCATGTGCATATGCATAGAGTCGTTGTGTCGGTCTCTTGCATTGCATAAATCATTTATGGTTGTTTATGTGTGGATTTGTGGATAAATTGATATATGGATATGAGTTGGTGATGGAAATATGTGCTGTGTCTTGTAATGCCTTGTGTTTGAATTATAGCGTGAGTTGTGGTGAGAACCGTATATATGTGTATTTTTGTGTTATATATATAATTATATGCAATTATATTATGGTTGTTTTTCTCACCCTTCTGCTGTTTTATAATGCTCTATGAGGCATTGCAGATTAGAGTTGCTGGAGGTATTTTTGTGAAGCTTTGCGTCTTCATTCTTTTGTCGGTCGGCTCTGATATGTGACATCGGGTAGTTAGGGAGGCCGTTTGTGATAATTGTATATTATGTATATGTATGTTATTCAGTTTTATATTTTCCGCTTTTATTCTAAATTCTGAAATGTGGATGTAGGGAACTAAGTTCCTCTGTTTGGTTGCTACCCCACTGTTGCATATCTTTATGAGCAGGTGTTGTATGTATTGTTCTATTTTGATGTGACCCTCCCGGTCTATGCCGTGATAATTTAAATATACTCTGACGAAATTTCGAAGTTTCTTTTACTATTTTTATTAATTGGGGGTATAGATTGGGGGTGTTACAGTTAAGTGGTATCAGAGCCAGTTTGTGTCATTCCGTGTCAGTTTGTGTCAGTCCTTGTTGGTCGTTGTGGTTGGTTGAGCTGTTTGGTTTAACCATAGTTTCTGTTATTGGAAATGAACAGAATATGGCTGGTAGGAATGATGCTGCTTTGGCTGCGGCTATGCAAGCTATGTCTCGTGCTGTGCAGGGTGCACCTAATGCTGCGGGTAATGATGAGTTCAGGAAGAACAAACCGCCTGTCTTCAAAGGAAGATATGATCCGGATGGTGCACAGAGCTGGCTGAAAGAGATTGAAAGGATTTTCTGAGTGATGGATTGTGATGAAGATCAGAAGGTGAGACTAGGTACTCACATGTTATTGGAAGAAGCTGGTGATTGGTGGGTTAGTACTCGACGTGTGTTGGAAGCTGCAGAAGAGGAAGAGGAAGAAGAAATTACTTGGGAAGTTTTTAGCAGGGAGTTCTTGAGGAGGCATTTTCCTGAAGATGTGAGGGGGAAGAAGGAAATTGAGTTCTTGGAGCTAAAGCAAGGTAATATGTCTGTAGTTGATTATACTGCTAAGTTTGTGGAACTTGTGCAGTTTTATCCTCATTATGCGGAAGCTACTGCTGAATTCTCTAAGTGTGTGAAGTTTGAGAATGGCTTGCGTCCTGAGATTAAGCAGGCGATTGGATGTCAGAGGATTCAGAGGTTTTCTGATTTGGTGGATTGTTGTAGGATTTATGAAGAAGACTGTAAGGCTCGTTCTACTCATTACAAGAGTGTGAGCGAGAGGAAAGGGAAACAACAGTTCCGTGGTGGTCCGTATGTGACACCAGCTGATAAAGGTAAACAGAGAGGGAATTTTGAGAAAAGGTCAGGTGAAGGAGGAATGTCTGGTCCTATGAGGTGTTATAAATGTGGTGAGTTGGGGCATCGTCAGTTTGAGTGCAGGAAAGATTTGAGGAAGTGTACTAATTGTGGAGGTGTAGGACATGTTGCAGCGGATTGTGCCAGGAAGAATGTGGTGAAATGTTACAACTGTGGGGAACCTGGCCACATTAGTACTAAGTGTCCGAAACCAAAACAAGCTCCAGTTGGTGGAAAAGTGTTTGCATTATCGGGGACTCAGACTTCGAGTGCAGATCGTCTGATTCGAGGTACTTGTTTTATTAATAGTACGCCTTTAATTGCAATTATTGATACTGGAGCGACTCATTCGTTTATTTCGTCTGAGTGCGCGAAGCGTTTGAATCTTGTGTTGTCTGTGATGGGTGGTGGAATGGTTATTGATACTCCAGCAATGGGGTCAGTAACTACGACGTTGGTTTGTCTAAGATGTCCTTTGACTATTTATGGTAAAGACTTTGAGATGGATTTAGTGTGTTTGCCGTTGGAGGGTTTAGATGTGGTTTTGGGTATGAATTGGTTGCAATTCAATCGGGTTCATATTGATTGTTATCATAAGTTGGTAAGGTTTCCTTCTCTTGAGGAAGACGAAGATTCGAGTTTCTTACCTACCAAAGAGTTGAAGAAACTTTTGGCGGAGGAAGCTCAGTTGTTTGGATTGTTTGCATCTTTAACTGTGGATAGTCAAGTTTCACTTGAGGTGTTTCCTGTTGTGTGTGAATTTCCGGAAGTGTTTCCTGAGGATATTTCAGACTTGCCGCCGGAGAGAGAGGTGGAGTTTTCTATAGATCTAGTTCCTGGTACTAGACCTGTTTCTATGGCACCTTATCGTATGTCGGCATCGGAGTTGGTGGAGTTAAAGAAACAGTTGAATGAGTTGTTGGAAAAGAGGTTCGTGAGGCCAAGTGTTTCTCCTTGGGGTGCTCCAGTTTTGTTGGTGAAAAAGAAGGATGGGAGTATGAGGTTATGTATTAATTATCGCCAGTTGAATAAGGTGACGATCAAGAATAAGTATCCGCTTCCAAGGATTGATGATCTGATGGATCAGTTGGTTGGTGCGTGTGTGTTCAGTAAGATTGACTTGAGGTCAGGGTATCATCAGATAAGGGTGAAGGAGGAAGACATTCAGAAAATGGCTTTTAGAACACGATACGGTCATTATGAATATTCTGTGATGCCGTTCGGGGTTTCTAATGCGCCAGGTGTGTTTATGGAATACATGAATCGTATTTTTCACGAGCATCTGGATCATTTTGTGGTGGTGTTTATTGATGATATCTTAATTTATTCTAAGTCTCGGGAGGAGCATGCAGAACATTTGCGTATTGCTTTGCAGGTTTTGAAGGAGAGGAAGCTTTTTGCTAAACTATCCAAGTGTGAATTCTGGTTGTCGGAAGTGAGTTTTCTTGGACACGTAATTTCAGGTAATGGTATTGCTGTGGATCCATCTAAAGTAGAAGCAGTTCTACAATGGGAGGCTCCGAGATCTGTTAACTAAATTCGAAGCTTTTTGGGTTTGGCTGGTTATTATCGCAGGTTTATTGAAGGTTTTTCGAAGCTAGCACTTCCTTTGACCCAGTTGACTTGTAAAGGGCAAGCATTCATTTGGGATATTCGGTATGAAGAGAGTTTTACTGAGCTGAAGAGAAGATTGACGACAACTCCGATCTTGATTTTGCCGAATCCTAATGAACCATTCGTGGTTTATTGTGATGCTTCTTTGATTGGTCTAGGTGGTGTTCTGATGCAGGAAGGTAAGGTGGTGGCTTATGCTTCAAGGCAGTTAAGAGTTCATGAGAAGAATTATCCTACTCATGATCTTGAGTTAGCGGCTGTAGTTTTCGTGTTGAAGATTTGGAGGCATTATCTCTACGGTGCAAGGTTTGAAGTCTTTAGTGATCATAAAAGTTTGAAATATTTGTTTGATCAGAAAGAGCTAAATATGAGGCAACGTAGATGGTTAGAATTCTTGAAGGACTACGACTTTGGCTTGAATTACCATCCTGGTAAAGCTAATGTGGTAGCTGATGCATTGAGCCAGAAATCGTTACATATGTCCGCTTTAATGGTTAAGGAGTGGGAACTTTTGGAATCGTTTAGAGATTTGAGTTTGGTCTGTGAAGTGACGTCGGATAGCGTTAGGCTTGGTATGCTAACGATTACTAATGATTTTCTGACGACGGTTAGTGAGAAGCAAAAGCTGGATGTGAAATTTGTGGATTTGATGTTGGTTGGAGGAAAAGATACGAATAGTGGTTTCCAAGTGGATATTAATGGTGTTTTGAGATTCCAAGGTAGGATTTGTATTCCAGATGATGCGGAGTTGAAAAGGATGATTTTGGAGGAAGGACACTAGAGTAATTTGAGTATACATCCGGGAGCGAATAAGATGTACCAAGATTTGAAGAGGATTTTCTGGTGGTCTGGATTGAAAAGAGATGTGGCTCAGTTTGTTTATGCATGTTTGACTTGTCAGAAATCGAAGGTGGAACATCTGAGGCCTAGTGGTTTGTTGCAACCGTTGGATATTCCTGAATGGAAGTGGGATAGCATTTCGATGGATTTTGTGACAGGGTTACCGAATACTCAGCGAGGGTATAATGCTATTTGGGTGGTTGTTGATAGACTGACTAAATCGGCTCATTTTATTCCGATTGACATTAGTTTTTCTTTGGAGCGGTTAGCTGAGATTTACATCAATGTGATTGTGAAGTTGCATGGAGTTCCATTGAGTATTGTTTCTGATTGAGATCCTAGATTTACATCGAGATTTTGGGAAAGTTTACAGAAGGCTTTGGGTTCTAGATTGAGATTGAGTTCGGCTTATCATCCACAGACGGATGGTCAGACGGAGAGGACGATTCAGTCTTTGGAGGATTTGTTGAGAGCGTGTGTTTTGGAACAAGGTGGTGCGTGGGATAGTTATCTTGCCTTGATTGAGTTTACGTATAATAACAGTTTCCATTCTAGTATTGGAATGGCGCCGTTTGAAGCATTGTATGGGCGAAGGTGTCGGACGCCGTTGTGTTGGCACGAATCTGGTGAGAGAACGGTGGTTGTACCAGAGTTGGTGCAACAGACGATAGAGAAAGTGAAGTTTATTCGTGAGAAGATGAAAGCTTCTCAGAGTAGACAAAAGAGTTATCATGATCGAAGAAGGTAGGATCTTGAGTTCCAAGAGGGCGATCATGTATTTCTGAGGGTTACGCCGGTAACAGGTGTGGGTCGTGCATTAAAATCGAAGAAACTTACTTCTCGGTTTATTGGTCCTTACCAGATATCCGCGAGAGTGGGTGCTGTGGCTTATAGGGTGGCGTTGCCGCCGAATCTGTCGAATTTGCACGATGTGTTTCATGTTTCACAGCTTCGGAAGTATGTTCCGGATCCGTCGCATGTGATTCCGATGGATGAGGTTGAGGTAAGAGAGAATCTTACAGTTGAGGCATTACCAGTTGATATTTTGGATCGCGAGGTGAAGAGGTTGCGAAGCAAGGATATTGCACTTGTGAAGGTGGCGTGGGGAGGCGCTGCTGAGGGCAATTTAACTTGGGAGTTGGAGAGTCGGATGCGAGAGTCGTATCCAGTGTTGTTTGTTTCAGGTAAGATTTTCGAGGACGAAAATTTCTAAGTGGGGGAGAGTTGTAACGCCCCAGTTTTGGTCTTTTATTTTAATTGAGTCGTTTGGTTTATTTTATTATTATTTTATTTTATTTTCGACTTTTATGTGAAAATGTGTTATTTTTCATTGTTGTGATATTTTATCGGGTTTTGGGATCGTTTGTGAGATATTTGAGTGTAGGGGTATTTTGGGCATTTTGGTGTATTTGTGAAGTTAAGAATAGAAATAGAAAGAAAAAGAGAGAAAAATAGTAAGAAGAGAAGAAGAGAGAAAAGAAGAGAAAAGAAGAGAAGAGAAGAAAAGAGAGAAAAAACTTGAGGAAGTAGAAATCGATCTCCCGACTTGTTAGAACACGATTAAATCGGGTAAGGGTGTGAAACTCGATTATCTTATTGTTGTGTATGATTATATATGTGTGGTTGCATGTTGTATTGTTTCGTTCGGTGTTTTTCGGGTATAGGTCAAAAACGCGTAAACGAGTAGAAATCAATGTTTTCACGGACGGAATTCGATATAATTTGTGTTGTATGATCTCTATATGTGTATGAACCCTTGCTAGTAATTGTTTTGCTGATGGAAATGATTTGGGGAAGAAAATGGGAAAATTTGGGGTATGGAACAGTGCAAAAACGAAGCAGAAATTCTGCTTCTGGTGTGAAGCGCCGGGCGGTAATATCGTTTCGCCGGGCGATGCGTCCTTTCGCCGGGCGGTTTCGAGAGGCGCAGAGGTTCCAAGTTTCTGCCTCTTTGAGTCTTTTGGGGGATTGGTGTCGCCTGTGCTTCGCCGGGTGAAGCAGAGGCGAAGCGTGTTTCGCCGGGCGGTGAGCATGCTTCGCCGGGAGGTTGGTTTTTTTTGAAATATAATTTTCTTTTTTTAAAAATTCATATCTTTCGAACCGTATTTCCGATTTAAGTGATATTTATATCGTTGGAAAGCTTATAAAATGTACTTTCGGGTGAGGATGATTTTGAAATTGTTAGCCGATTTAATTATGTCAGAAAATCGGGAATAGTGTCGGTTGTCGACTTTTGTCGTTATACTTGTACATAATTGATATATATTGTGCAAGGTGCTGTTGTATGATGTAAATGGATGGGTGTAGATGATGTTGTGATGATTTGTGACCGTATGGAAATTAAATGCATTGTTTTGGGCATAAGTGCAAAGTGTGATTTTATCGATGAAATGAATGTGTTTATGTGTGCATATTAAATGTCATGGGTCTTTGTATGCCAAGCATCATGATATGCATTTTTGAACGTCCTGAGTGACGGTTTGGATTCCAGAGGGAATTCGCTATAACTTCGTGTGCCCATGTGGGGTGTGAGCGATGATTATAGATGATCGTGTGCCCATGTGGGGTGTGAACGATCGGGTCGTGTGCCCGTGTGGGGTGTGAGCGATCCATAAACACCGTGTGCCCGTGTGGGGTGTGAGCGGTGGGGAACATCGTAGGCCCGACGGGGAGTTACAGTGATGTAACAAGCGATGGTTCCAGCAGAGTTCCTGAGTGAACTAGTGATGAGAAACAATGGAAGTCGGTACCGCATGTGCATATGCATAGAGTCGTTGTGTCGGTCTCTTGCATTGCATAAATCATTTATGGTTGTTTATGTGTGGATTTGTGGATAAATTGATATATGGATATGTGTTGGTGATGGAAATATGTGCTGTGTCTTGTAATGCCTTGTGTTTGAATTATAGCGTGAGTTGTGGTGAGAACCGTATATATGTGTATTTTTGTGTTATATATATAATTATATGCAATTATATTATGGTTGTTTTTCTCACCCTTCTGCTGTTTTATAATGCTCTATGAGGCATTGCAGATTAGAGTTGCTGGAGGTATTTTTGTGAAGCTTTGCGTCTTCATTCTTTTGTCGGTCGGCTCTGATATGTGACACCGGGTAGTTAGGGAGGCCGTTTGTGATAATTGTATATTATGTATATGTATGTTATTCAGTTTTAGATTTTCCGTTTTTATTCTAAATTCTGAAATGTGGGTGTAGGGAACTAAGTTCCTCTGTTTGGTTGCTACCCCACTGTTGCATATCTTTATGAGCAGGTGTTGTATGTATTGTTCTATTTTGATGTGACCCTCCCGGTCTATGCCGTGATAATTTAAATATACTCTGACAAAATTTCGAAGTTTCTTTTACTGTTTTTATTAATTGGGGGTATAGATTGGGGGTGTTACACTTTTTCCTTTCACTTTTTCATAATTTAGACATGATTCATTTCTTTAAGCGGAATTACTCGCTTGGAAATGACGACTTGTCTTTACAATTAAAATCAACCAAAACAAACAAATTTCATTCTTTGTACCACGAACTACGGGGTTTTGATCCTACATTGCACATCGTGGGTACGTAGGCATGAGGCGACAAGTCTCTCCAAACACAAAAATCATAAAAACAATTTCTCTTCTCATCTACTCAATCACTTTTCAAGCAAACTTTTTCAGACCAAAAGCGGTAGATATTTTAAAGGGCTCCTATACAGTACTATAGACGTTTTGGGTGCTAACACCTTCCCATTGCGTAACCAACCCCCTTACCCGGACTCTCTTCACTTGTTCTTGTTGTAGAGCTTGTGTAGGTTTTGTTCGCTCTTTTTCCTTTCCTTTTTGGATAAAATAAAAGTGCGGTGGTGACTCTTGCTTTTCGAGTTAAGTCAATCAATAGCTTACACTCACGATTTTGCCGCTACAAAAAAGTGGCGACTCTGCTGGGGAAAAATGAACCTTCCCTTGAGGGGTTTAGCCTACTTTAATTTTATTTACTGCTTTTTGCCTGATTTGTTTGTTACTTGCTTGTTCTATTTGGGAATTCTTCTATGTGGTGAGATAAGCCCAATTCACAGGCTTGAGTGTACACCTAAGACTAGGGTGGAGAGTAGTGGGACTTACGCGCTGTCTTGGTATGTTTGGTGTTCACGAAATTCACATCCAGACGAGGTTTTCTTGGGAGATATTCTGATGTGCGTGTCTTGCGTATTTCGGGGGATCCCCCATACCTCACTTCCCCTATATAAGGCTCATGCGCAATACATGTTAACCTTTATTAAGTGTTTTAGAAAGGTTATGAGATGAGAAGAGAAGACTCAAAGAAAAGAAAACACTCAGGGGAATTCAATCCTAGAGTTGTCATGCAAAAGATGTCCTTAAGGTTAAGGTTTAAGAACAACCTAAGTCTAAAGAAGAGAGAGGGATAGCACTACCTAATGCTTATCCTACCTCACCTTAATCAAAAATTAAGGATGATCTAGGATCCCAAAGGGATGTGAAGAAGTTCTACACAATCAAGCATTATATCATGTAATCCAACAAGTAAAAGGGTTATGAAAGAGATAAGAGATGAAAGTAGGAATGAACATAGATAACCATCCACATGTTCAAATGCCTTACCTCTGCCCCTACACAAAAGGTTAGTACCATATGAACACAAGTAATGGATACAAGTGAAAGAAAGTAAACCAAACAATGCTAGTTGCTTAAAGAAGACAACTGAAGAGGAAACCAAAGGTTAAACCAAAAGGGAATGGTCCTAAGGGTAAAGGATCAACCAAGGTCAGTAGGTACATGTCAAGGGTCCTTACCAAAGTAGGCATGCCAAATGAAAGCACATAATGTCAAACTATGCATCAAAAGTTCACACAAATGCAAGTTGTGCACAAACTATGTAATATGAATGCATATGGTTCATGAACATGAATGGATGCACATGTAAACATCAAAGTCAGAAGTGAATGACATTTAATAAGGCATGGGGATGTCATTAAGATAGCATGTAATTCATGAATGCAAGCATTGAAAAGGATTAAGCAAAAAGAAGTGAAAACAAACAACACTTAAGTTCATACATTTATGCATACTTGTAATGCAAGTAAGAATGAAGATGCAAGATGAACGAGCATGGAAATGAATGCAAGTCATTAGTACATGATATTTAAGATGACATTTAAGATGCAAGAATGTACATATAAAATCCACACAAGTGTCATGTTGAAACACATTGAAGAAGAAGAACAAACTAGGTCCAAACAAGTTCAAACAAACATGCAAAGGTTTATGAACTTAAGAGACATGCAAGATGAAATTAGAGGTCATGTTATATGGCTAAGAATGATCACAAACAGAAGTGAAATCATGTTTAAATAGATGTACAAGATCATGCAAGCATTTGTGAAAACAAACCATCAAATATGTGCAAAGGAATTAACACAAACCCACAAGACAATTCAAGTTTGAACAAATGCATACAAGTCATGTAAAGATGAACAAGCAAAGACCTATAACATAATATAAAGGACTTATAATGTTCACAAAACATGTATCAAAAGGTCTCAATAATTTCCAAAGAGAATTGCATACAATGCACATCAAAACCCTAACACATGATCCCTAACATTCACACAAACAAAGGTGCATTTATACAATCCATAAAGTCATGTTAGAAGGATGAAAAAATTGGAATATGCAAGTCACTTTAATTGTAAATAGTTTGCAAACATGTATCAAAAGGATGGATGAAAATCAATTACCAAACATGTTCAAAGATGCTTCACAATTTTATACAAGTCACACAAACAAAGTGCTCAAAGACAACATCCAAAAGTCAATGAAAAATGACTTAAAAATCTATGAAAAAATGGTATGAGATGCATCAATATATCATATAGTCATATATCAATTATCATGTGAAAATTCAGTTCACAACTATGTCAAACAATTCCAAAATGGAACAAATATCATGAAGGGATGTTCATACAAAAGAAATTAAATGGAAATTCATGGAAAAATAGAAAAGTAATCCGAAATCAGAAATAAAAATAACCAAAAATTATTTAAATGTGCTATGATGCATCATGAATTTTTTGGGAATTTTTAGATGCCCACAAGTATTTTTGAAAATCAAATAGAAAACATATATGAAAAGAAAATTAAAAAACAAAGAAATGAGCCAGGGGGTGCCACGAAAGCAATTAGCTAGTTCAATGTGCTTGGGCTCATGAAAGGAGGGGTGCGTATAGCAAGATAGGCCCAATCCACTAACACATGCTCAGATAGGGTTTATGATATGGATGTTAGTCAATACATTGAATCATCCTGAGCCATTGGATTAGTCCACGCAAGATAATCACAAAAATTATGCAAATCACATGGTTCACACGGCAAGCACATGACAAGTAATGATGCATCAACTACATGTGAGCAAAGGATTAAAAAAAACTTAGAAAGCAAGGCACGTGAGTGGGAGCATCTCTCATTAATGCGCTGGCATCACATGGCGCGTTGGATCACAATTAATCAATGATCATGATCTAAACTGAAAAAAAGTTAGGGTTTATACCATGTTGAAGGTTCAGGTGGCCGGAGAAGACTCCGGTCGTCTTCTCCGGCGAGCCTCCATCGTGCTCAGTCCTCAAACATGCCAGAAATTCACAAACCATACATCATTGTGCTCGTCTCACCACGTAGATCATAAATCCAGGCTTAAATTTCACAAATACAACACACATAAAGCAGATCGAAGGTTCAAAGTTTTGCCCTAAGATTTCAAACTAAACACCTATGGTGCCTATCAACTAGCCGGATATCACATCGTCCCTAGAGGACTCCAAAACAAGCAAAATCAAGCTTAAATTCAAAATAAAATTGCAAGAAAGTTTGATCTATGAACCTGAACTTCGATAAAGCTTTGAAAACAAGAAAACCAGAGGTGAAGCACTTGATCTTTGAAGTGATTATTGGCCAAATAAAGGCAATGTAATAGCTTTGCAATACTTGAACTTCAATGGAAGAAAGAGAAGCTCAGAGTTAAAGGTGATGATGCTCGATCTATTGCTTCATTCCAATGCATTCATGGATGATAATTGATGCTGAAGAATGAAGAGAATGCAATGTGGTGAGAGCTTCGAGAGAGAGAAAGTTTCAGAGAGAGAGAAAAGAGTGTGAAATGGAGAAGTGTGAAGAATAATCCAAGTTGGTTCCAAATTCTGTTAGAGATTCTCTTTATATCCTTGGTTAAGATCTAACTCCTATAGTTGATGGGTACAACTCTAGTTAAGTGAGTGAGTTAACTGAGTTAAAAATGAAATGAAATGGAGGTGAAGTGATGAGAGTGAGCTCGTGTTGTGGTTGCTTGCAATGGTGAGGAGAGAGCATGAAATTTTATGGTGGAACTCAAATGGAAGATGATGATGTGGTACTGAATTAGCATGGCTTGCTTCACAAGTTTCCTTCTCATTTGTGTTTGAACAATTATAGCATGTATGGTACATGAGCAACATGGCATGTAAGAGCCTTTGTTTGGTTTAAAATAGTAAAAATGACATGGGATGGCTGATCTATGTGATGCATGCGCATGAAAACAACAAAAATGCAACAAGTTCAGCCTGAATCACTTGCTTGGTAAGGAAGAAAAACAGTTGGCATGTAGGTGAGTTTAGAACATCATATCTCCATGACCATAGGATGAAAATGGTTGGTTTTTAGTCATTTGGAAAGAGGTCATGGAGTACAACAAGGTTGATGTTCAAAACAATTGTAAATGGAACCTCTAACATACTAAAAAATGATCATGAAGATGTGTGACATAACTGCATAGGCATGTCACCCTGACCTGCCTCGACCAGCTCATGTGCATGGGGGATAGATCAGTTAGGGGTCTCCACTTTGAACTAATATATCTCTCACATGGTTGATCAGATGAAAAATTGTTCAACATCAAAGTTGAAGAGGAGATGCAGGGGAACAATATTGATGTTGAACATTTTTCAAATTGAAGCCTCCATCAATGAGATATTTGCCCTTGGACTTGGACACAACATGCACACCAAGTGTTTGTGAAAATAACTGCGTGCTGACTGGTCATGACTTGCCATTTTGCCTTGATTTGTCTCAACTTTAATCCATCATATCTCTCTCAATTTTGATCCAATGGACATGTTCTTGGTATGGTTTTGAAGCTTGGAATGTGAACTTTTGATAGGCCTCCATAAACTTTCAATTTGGAGCTGGGAACATGGAGAAAGAATGCCCTAAAGTTGGGTGCTCACCTTGCTAAAACTTGCCATAAATGGAAACCCTAATTTCTATTTTTGGCAACTTTGCACATTTCTTGATTTTTGATGAATCCCTTGATATTTCTTGATCAAACCTTCACCAATGATCGCATTTGAGATGAGGAACATGAATTTGACCTTAAAAAAGTCAAGAGTTAACCTTTCCTCTGCTCAGTTGACTTTTCCCAAATTCTCTTGATTTTGAATCAATTGATCAATTGAAACCTTTCCAAACCAAATTGATGGATAATTCTCCATCCTTAGACACTTAAGGACATGTAGAATACCATGAAATCAAGTCTTGCCCAAAAAATCAGAAATAAACTGATTTTATGGCAAACCCTAATTTTATACCCTCAGTCTAGGACAAATCAACACATCCTCCAAATCCAAATTCCTCTGAGTTTCAAGTGCATCCTTCTAAACAATGATGAGATGTGCCATTTGGTGATGATAAAATCTCAAGGATCTTGCCCATTGAGGTGTTAAACTCAAGAATCCCAAAACCCTAATTTTGCACTAGTTAGGTGAAGGTGATTTCTTTGAAATTTCTTGACAAGCTTGATCATATGATGAGATGGTTGACCAACTAAGATCTCTTGAGGCTGAAGGCTCCTTGGATTTGATTGAGATACCTTGATCCCATGTTGAGGCCAATGATATGAAAAGATGATAATGCAAAGCATGCAATGAAACATAAGCCAGTTAGATGTTGGAAAAATAAAGGGTAAATTTTGAGGTGTTACAGCTGCCCCTATTCAAACTTCTTGGATCCGAGGGTATGATAGCAACGACTTTCAAACAATCAGGATACACGAGGTTTGAATACCAAAATAACCTGGAAATTTGCAACCTGTGGGGGTAATGAAATAAGGCAATTACGAGGACAGCCGAAGGAGAACGCGAAAAGGTAGACCGACCGAAGGCGGGCTAATAAACAACAATAGTACGAGGTTGGCCGCAGGGGAATTCGAAAAGAAATACTAGCCGAAGGTGGAATTTCAAACAAAGGTAGACCGGCCGAAGGTGAGCTAACAAACATCAACACGAGGACGGTCGAAGGTGAACTCGAAAAGAAACACTAGCCAAATGAGGAATTTCAAACAAAGGTAGATCGGCCGAAGGCGGGCTAACAAACATCAATAGACGAGGACGGCCGAAGGCGAACTCGAAAAGAACTACCAGCCGAAGGTGGAATTTCAAACAAAGGTAGACCGGCCAAAGGCGGACTGTGCTGGGGAGGAAGACAAGACCGGCCGAAGGCGGGCAAATCAATGAAAGTGAAACGAGAACGGCCGAAGACGAACTCGAAAAGAAAGACTGGCCGAAGGCAAAATTTCTAACAACAATAATATGAGGACGGCCGAAGGCGAACTCGAAAAGAAAGACCGGCCGAAGGCAGACTCTGCGGGGGACAAGATAATATGAGGACGGCCGAAGGCGAACTCGAAAAGGTAGACTGGCCGAAGGCGGGCTAACCACCAACAATAATACGAGGACGATCGAAGGCGAACTCGAAACGGTAGACCGGCCGAAGGCGGGCTAAAAACAGTAATACATGAGTACGGCCGAAGGCGAAGTTAAAAAGAAAGACCGGCCGAAGGCAGAATTTCAAACAACAATATGAGGTCGGCCGAAGGCGAACTCGAAAAGGAAGACCGGCCGAAGCGGCTTTCAAAGAAAGACTAAGCCGAAGGTAGACTCTCAAACAAAGGATACGAGGACGGCCGAAGACGAACTCGAAAAGAAAGGCCAAGCCAAAGGTGGACTTTCAAAGAAAGACTATGCCGAAGGTAGACTTTCGAAGAAAGACTAAGCCGAAGGTAGAATTTCGAACAAAGGGTGCGAGGACGGCCAAAGGCGAACTCGAAAAGAAAGGCCAAGTCGAAGGTGAACTTTCAAACCCAACAATATGAGACCAAACTGAAGGTGGACTCGAAAAGAAAGACCGAGCTGAAGGAGGACTTTCAAAGAAAGACTAAGCCGAAGGTAGACTCTCAAACAAAGGGTGCGAGGATGGCCGAAGGCGAACTCGAAAAGAAAGACTAAGCCGAAGGTAGACTTTCAAACAAAGGATACAAGACCAAGCCAAAGGTGGACTCGAAAAAAAAGGCCAAGCCGAAGGTGGACTTTCAAAGAAAGACTATGCCGAAGGTAGACTTTCAAACAACATAATACGAGGACGGCCGAAGGCGAACTCGAAAAGAAAGGCCAAGCCGAAGGTGGACTTTCAAAGAAAGACTATGTCGAAGGTAGACTTTCAAACAAAGGATACGAGGACGACCGAAGGCGAACTCGAAAAGAAAGACCAAGCCGGAGGTGGACTTTCAAAGAAAGACTAGTAGAATCAATAGATCTACACAAATTACTCCACTGGGGATAAGAGAAATCAAAACAGACAGCTCTGTAGGGGAGTATAGGAAGGAATAACCAATAAGAAGGACGAATCCATTGGTTGCAGTGTAATGTTAAACAACATCTCCTAAATTACATCTCTTTTTGCTGGGGCACGAAACTGGTAACAGATATCAAACCTGGCTTATGCTTCGAATGCATATGTTTGAATTTTTCTATGGCGTAATGTTCCATACGAAATGGAAACACTCCACGTTTGAGAGGATGCCATACAAAAATGCTTGTGCAATGCAAAAGGAGCGTCTCAGCAAAATAAAAGCTGAAGACGAAGGCAACTCCATGGGGATAACAAACTAAATTGTCCTCTGAGCTAAAAGACCCCGCTAAGGAAGATTTCTTGGGGGACTAGTCAATAATACCGAACCTGCTTGGGGATATTACTGAACTGAACCTGCTGCTGGGAGACATCTGTACCTTCACCCTGCTGGGGAATATCAGCCACTATTAGCAAACATGCTTGGGGAACAGAGGATGACGACATCAACTCTGCTAGAGGATAACATTAAACTTACTCATCTGTTAGAGATCAGATCATATCATTGCTGATGAGAAAAACATTTCCTGACTAGCTGAGGAAAATGGGTGTTCAGACTATGTGGGGAAATAACATCTTTGTCCAAAGAAGATATTCCATCAGTCTCTTGCTAGGGATGCAGAAGTATCAACTTCTGGCTGCTTGCTAAGAGAGTAATAAATTAACCCCAACTCTAGCTAGGGAAATAATCCTCTGTACCCTAGCTAGGGAGAGCAACTACCTGCTGATGAAGATTAATTTCACTGCTAAGGAGAATAGCTCTACCGGGGAGAATAGTCAACGAAACCTACCGAGGGATATCATTGAGCTTAACCTGCTGTTGGAGGAAAGAATTTACCCTGCTGGGGATTGGAGCATGTCGTTGCTGACAGAACTACATTTCCTGACCTCCTGAGGAAAATGATTACCAGGCTCTTGTGGGGAAAATAAAGTCTATTCAAAGACATCCAACACACCTCCTGCTGGAGATACGACCACATTCACCCCGGAACAATCCACTTTAAACTGCTTGCTGGGGAGAATGAGTTCTGCTGAGGATGATGAATTTCACTGCTAAGGAGAGTATCTTTACTGGGGAGAAACAAACTTGTTACCCAGCCTGAACTGTATCTATGGTCATAAACGGCCCTTTGAACTCTCCACTTGCCCCAGACCATCAGGTCTAAAGGAAGAAATCATCTCAAGAGGATTTTATAGAAGACCGGGCATTCACACTGCCCCAGGGTCTTCAAAATCTTGGAGAGATTTATCAGATCTCGACACAACTGCCCCAAACTTCATAATCCATGAAGTAAATTACCTCGAAAGGATTTGTAATGACTTGAGAAATACTCTGCCCCGGTATCTAGTACCTGGACGAGATGCTTTCAACTGACTGTCCTCAGGAAATCTCGTGCTCTAGAGGTGGCCTGCCCCAGTACGAGCCTTGAAGTGAATTTGCCCCTGACCGACTGGTCTTCGAGAGATTTGTCGAATCTCGACGTGATTGCTCCCTTTTAGCTGCTTCAGGGAGAGTTTTCAATGTGACTACTCCAGATTGACTCTATCTTATCACCATTCACCGGGAACGTCTGGGCTACACACAGCCTCTTGGCCCCATACCCCTTGACATGACTGTCCTTCAGAGTTTTCACCATCTAAACTTGGCGTGATCGAGCTTCTCGACTGACGTTCATTGTGTAAGCTTCTTTGATGTCAAACACATGCAAGCAGAAAATGTTTATTGTAAGAATGACAATCCTAATGCAACACTCGTGTTAACCTTGAAGTTTTATTGAAAATGCGTCGCCAAGCCTTGTGAATGAATCACTAGCTGGGATGCGACATTGATTTTTGAATGGAAAATAATACGCACATGCAATACCAACAAAAATCTTATTAGCATAACTCATAGGAGTCAGGAACGCTATCTCGCTGAGGTGCACTTTCGGAATAAACCCTGTTTCAGTTAGGACTTTTAAGGGTTGTAACGTGGCCTGGTTCACGGTTTAAAAAAAAGGATTTATGGCTTAAAATTTATTGGTGCCCACCCACTCTTCGTGATGTTCTCCAGTCCTACGTTCAGCTAATCTGACACAAGCACTCATCTCTCAAAAGGTTTTATGATCTTTAAGGAATCCATGCAACTGATGGTTTGACACCTAATGAGGCTTTAGAGTGACAGTCACCCCTTTTGTCCTTTGGTCGTAGTCACACGACTTTGTTCTTGTTTGGGGATTTTTCTTTTGTAATCCTTTTCGCTTTTCGCTTTTCATTCTTTTATTTTTTTCGTTTCCCTGATTTTTTCCTGGACTGACTCTTCTTTCGATTTTGAAGTTCAGCGGGATGCCCTAACTTTTGCCTAAGTCACTTGTTTTCAAGTTTCGACTTAGCAGGCTTTCTTTCTTTTCTTTTTCTTTTGATTCTTCTTTTTTTAAACAAATCGTGTGACACCGTTTTGTCTGACTTGCTTGAAAGGGTTGTGACTGCCTCACTCCTTGATTGTTGATGGATAACCATTGTGGTTTCACACCTTTTGACCTCTTGACGGTGGAATAGAAGGTAATGGATCCTCAGATGCACACTCCTTTTGAAATTTTAACGCTCGGTCAAATTACTTGACACCTACCCTGCCCCAGGTTAAGATTGAGGGTTTTTTCATTTTCAGAAAGAAACTCATACTCCAAGGCTCAAAGGGGGTTAACGAGGGTCTATCTCCCTTATATCTCCAGTGTTTAGGGATTTGAAACAATGTCTGTACATCCTCAACAGGGTTCTATCCAAAAACATACAACCAGAGATTTTTGCGTTCTTACTTCGTCATCCTCCCTCAAAGAGTTTAAGTAAGAAAGTTGGTATTGCAGTGCATATAAACATGATATGAGTGCATAAAAGCAAAATACTTCAAGAACAACACATTCATTGCATTAAAAGTATCATTCAACACATAAATAAGTTTTTACATGCAGACAGTGTTTAAACAAACAAATGAAAGCTACATATGAAAATGCAGTAAAGAATCTGAAGATTGCCATTGTTGAGGAGACTTGACTCCGTCTGGACTTATTGCTTCTGATGACGTTGTTGCAGTCCCAAGTGCCCACTTGGGAAGCTTCAGTTGAGATCAATACCATTTGCAGTGAAAGTAATGACTCTTGAGTCGACCAGATCTTGCACCTTGTGCTTGAACACGTTGCAATCTTCAAGTGTGTGCCCAAATGTTCCTGAATGGAACTCACAGCTAGCGTTCATGTCATAGTCCGGAGGAATAGGGTATGGCACTGGTATGGCATTCCTCAGCTGAATAAGAGAGCTTTTGAGCAAGCGAGCAAACAACTGACTATAAGGAATAGGAATAGGATCAAATATCCTCTTGGGCCTTCTTGGTCTGAGTTGCTTCTGCAGCTGATGCTGATTTAGGCGCCCAATCTGCTCCTGTATTTTCCTTTCCACACGAGGCCCAAACAAGGGTTGCTGACGTAGAGCTTTTGCAACATAAGGTTGTGGAAGAGATCCCTGACGTGAGGTGGATCCTTTGGAAAAGGAGGGAATCCCCAATTCCTTTGCAACAATGGGAGTAAAATCACCTTGTTTACCAGTGCCAACTGATGTAAACTTGATTGCCTCTAAATCAATGAGCTCTTGGACTTTATGCTTGAACCTTGTACAATTCTCAACATTGTGGCCAGGTGCCCCAGAGTGGAATTCGCATCTAGCATTAGCATTAGGTCCCAGAGGAAGCTTTGTTGGAAGAGGTCTGAAACTAACACGTTCAACCAGTTTGAGCTCGAGCAGATAAGAAAGCAACTGCGCATACGGCATTGGAATGGGATCAAACTTCCTCTTAGGCCCCTCTGACTTGGGATCCTCTTGGGGAGCAGGAAGTGATTGCTGATGAGAAAGCTCTGAAACTTCAGTTTGTGGAGGGGATTCACGAGGCAATCCATGATCTAGAGCAAACCCCAAAGAGATAGGAGGAGTAAGGACATCTGTTGTGGAAGCGAGCACATGATTGTTTTCCTTCTTTAACACCTTATTCAAGATTTCCATGACCATACCCAGCTGAGTCCTCATCTGATTGACTTCCTCTCTTAGCAGTTTCTGACCCTGGGACATAGCTTACATATCCTCCCCAAACTGCCTCATATGAATCTTCATTTCAATCACTTCTACATGGTAATCATACAGACGGGTCTGATACAATCAAAGGCGATTCCATCAACATTCCTGATGGTAATCACAACAAAATATAACAACAAGATCACTACAAATTAATCCCAAACAAGCTGGCCTCAACTTCCTCAAGGAGATCCACGGGGTCTGGATGTGTAGGTCGCTCTATCAACCCTTTGATCAATTTGTTTCTCTTTTCAACATCTTGATTCAACCTAACAATCTGTTCTTCAACATTGTTGCCTTCGCGCCTTGACTGCTTGACCTCGGCTTGCAACTTGAGCTCCTAAATTTCCTTCTGAGCCTCTCTCCACTGGCCAGAGAAAAGATTTTTTCTTGCTTTTATCCTTTGAAGTTCTTCTTTCAACTCCTCATTCTCAATCTTGAGCTCTTCCCACATTTCATGATACGTGGCAAGCTTGGCTTCAGTCTCGGTCAAGAGTTTCTTGTTTTTCCTGTAGGCCTTTCCAGAAGATTCAACAACCATACTGACTTTTCTGAAGTGCTGAGCTATGTCAGTGAGATCCTTCTCCTTCTTGTCCAGGCGCTCTGTCACATCTTGAACTTTCCACTTCAACTCCCAGTTGTCATGTAAAGCACCTTGCAGCTGACTACTCATACTAGCATTCTCCATCCTTAAATCATGCACCAATTCTCGCTGCTTATCAAATTATTCAATGGGTACAGTGAGCCTCTCCTCTACAATCTCAGGATACAAGGGAGACGTCCAATCAAAAATCAAGTAGAACTCTTCCACTCTATTCTTTACCCAGTCTGTATTAGGAGAGAAAGCTTGATTATTGGGTTTGTCCAAAGCAGCTTTTCCTTTCTTTTCTCTACTGAGCCATGCTTCGGAAGCCTTCTGCGCCACAGCTAAACCATCGGCCACATGAAAATACAAAGACTCTTTCAAATCTTTTTCAACCGGAGGATCTTTCGGAGCATATCCAAACTTCCTGATAGCCAAAGAAGGATTATAATTAATACCCCCTTTTCTCCCTATCAATGGTGCATTAGGGTATTCACCACAGCTGTGCAAAATGTCTTTGCTGAGCAATCCTTGATCCACCCAAACAATATCCTTAGCAGCTAGACCCATCAGACATTTACTCCAATCCAGAGAAGTCCTAGTATCCACAAAAGCACCTGGCCGGGGTAGACGGTTTGCAAACTACTTATAGAAAAGAGATGTACAACAGTGAACTATCCCGCCTTGTCTCTTCTCATTCCTGTTGTACAAGGCATAGTGAAGATCTCCTAACAAGGTCGACACTGGATTCTGAGTTGTAAAGATCCGTATAGAATCCGTATCAACAAAATCAGATTCATTAGGAAAAAGGACAATGCCATATACATAGAGAGCCAGTATTGCATTGAAAGTTGTCCACTTCTTCTCCTTAGCCGATTCTTGAGCCTTCTTTACCAAGTACGCCAAGTGATAGCCACGAGACTTTCCCTTGTTAGTGATGTCAGCCTCCAAAGTTGATTTGCTCAAATAAAGAGAAACAACCATAGCTTTGAAGTCAAGGTCTGCCTTGGAAGCACAGAATGTAACACCTTCTTTAATGGAAATCCCCAGGATGTTTGAGTACTCTTCCAGAGTAGGGACCAATACATAGTTTGGCAACATGAAGCATCTCAGGGAAGGATCATAGAACTGCATCAAGGTGTGCAAGCCATTATATTCATAATCACTGATGTTACGAGTGAAAGATAAGATCCAACCATATTTCTCTTTGAAAACTCCCAACACTTCAGGACCAGCCATATCCTATAAACTGCCAATCTGACCAAGAGTGAGCTTCGGGAACTTGTAAATAATGATATTCTTCTTACTCTTATTAGAGTACATCCCAATGACTGCCTGTTGACTGGAATCAAAAGATCAGATACTACCTGGAAATGCAAAAATATGAATGTCAGAAAAATGAAATGCAATGCAAAGCATGGGATCAAGGTATCCACACAAGCTGGCTGCACTGAACAAACTGAATAATCTCAAGGCTTTGCACCAAATACCCAGAACACCAGAGTAACCACACTGATAAGTTCATACTGATAAGAAATCTAAAGTATCGGGTATACTGAAAGTCAAGGTTACCTGCAAACCTTTAGACAACCCGCCCCTCTCACATGTGGGTACTAGAAATGTGAGGATCCTTAATATCACGGACTCTCAGGTCGAGAAATGATGATACGTTCACCATTTCTGGTTTGGCATCATCATCAATCGAGGAGGCCTCAACTGATTCCCCTAAAAACGGATATCCTATAGCAAGTTCCCAGCATTGGGTCCTCGAATTAAGAAGTGCAATGGGTTTGCCATTTCTGGTCTACCATTATCACATCTCGGGAGGAGTGTCGTTACTGAGTCCTCGGGAATGGTCACCAGAGTCGAAAATTCCTCAAGAGAATAACTACTGGCCTGTATCAACATACAATAGCAGATATCTCCCGATAGAACCTCGTCTGGCTGTAGGTCTCGTGAACACCCGTACGTGGCCAACACCACGGGAGCGTTACGCCTGGCCACACTAATACCTATATGTATGCTCAAGCCTGGTTAGTGGGCTTATCTCTCAGAAATCCCAACCTGCCAAACAGAAAATCCAGTACAACACAGCACAGTCCAGCATAATAATGAAATGCAATGCTATAAATGCGGTAAATACAGTAAAACAATAAAATAGTAATACAGTAATACAGTAATATACAACAAAATAAAGCACCACAATAAACACCCAAGGAAAATAAACAACCAAGCGCTAGGATTGACTCGCGAAGGGGATGGACCAGCAATAGGTCAACCTGTCCCCAGCAGAGTCGCCAGCTGTCGCTCCCGGGATTTTCATCCAACTACAAACGCGAAAGTAGCGCAGAAATAGAGTCGCCAACAATGTGTATTTATCACAAGAGAGGGAAAGGAAACACTGCGTAAACCTGAGGGAAAGGAAAAACATAGTCTCGCAACCAAGAGAAACGGGTAAGGGAGTCGGTTACGCAAGGGGAAGGTATTAGCACCCCCACGCGTCCATCGTACTCGATAGGATCCACGCTTGCTGTCTCATTCAAAGGGTGTCGTCATCTGGAGCTCCACTGCTACTGGAAACGAGAAGGAACTGGAACAGAAAAGAACGAAGAAACGGGGGAAAAAAGAAAAAAGAAATGACTCGATATAACACCGTCGTCCTACGCCTACGTATTCCCTCGTGCAATGGGAAAGTCAGAGTCAACTGTCATACCCCAAATTTTGACCACTAAGATTTCCCATCATTGTGCAAATCATCATCATCAATCTCCTCAGGGAATTGTTGAGCATTCACTACTATCAAAATTAGGGTTTCAAGCCCTCTCTGAGTGCTTAGACAAATGATCAATCAAGAAATGACATGATCTTTAACTTGTCTAACCTCTCAAACATCCACAATGGATCAAGAGCACTCCCACATAAAGGATTAAGCACAAGGTTGCTCCCTTCTAGGTGGATCAAGCTTCAAGATCGCCAGTGTCACTAAGTTAGGGTTTTGGTCAACCAGGGCCTCCGGATGGAAATTTTTCTCTGGGCATGAGCCAAAGATCCAAAACATAACCTGATATGCTCCATGGAACCTCATGAACCCAATCATCAAGTCAATTTGACCTCAAGGGATGCATACATCAAAAATCAGGAATTAGGGTTTCTTGACCTAATTCACCCCTAAGTTGACTTTTGAGACCAATTATGAACCAAGACCTCAAGAGAGGATTTGAGGATCTCCAATATGCCATAATGATCCATTTGGAACAATGGATTGATCCAAGAAGCTTGAGCAACAAGTTTCAATTTCATCTGAACCACAGTTAGGGTTTCGCGAGAAAAGTCAACTGTAACTTTAACTTTTGACCAGGACATGCTCCCAAGCCCTAAGACATGATTCAATACACTCTATACCACCCATGGAACATGTCCATCAAGTTTGATTTAGGTCAAGGACATGATTTCCTGAAGAATTGCACAGTTTGGAATTCATCTGATAAAAAGTCAACTGTGCACAAAAGTCAACTTTGACTTTTTGAGATTTTTTACAAAAATGGATTTTTATCCCTAAAATGATGTTAATGTATGATTTTAATCATCATTCATCAAGAAAAATCAAAGAAAATGGGATAACTTGTAAAAGGGGTAACCATAAAAACTTAGAAAATTTTTTTAAGTTATGAGAAAAAGTGACAAAGGTACCAAATTTGGAGGATCATAACTCCTAAACCATAAAGCTATTTCTTTCCATCCAAAGCTTGATTTGTAGATCTCACTGCCCTCTACAAAAGCTTCATACTGACCTATGTCCAAATTCCTCATGGATTTTGAGTTATGGAGTGATCAAAATCAAGAAAAGTCACTTTTGTAAGTGTTTTTATTTGGCAGCAATTTTTGGTAAAACATGCCATGTCAAGACTGATGTCACGACATGCTTGGGTAGCCTTTCTGCAGGTATGAAGTACTGCCTGTAAGCAGCTTTCATCAGGATGTCAAAATTGATGTCGTGACATGTTTGTTTCTGATCAGCTCGTTGGGCCTTGGATTGTGTACGCGCGCCTTGGGTTTTGCAGTGTGTTTCTGTTGAGATTTTTTAGGCGCTTTTATTTTGGAAGATTCTCCTAATCGTTTGATTTTCTATTTCCAGAAAGTATTCATTTGTTTCTATTTTCTCTCCTTGATTGTTGGTAATTAACCTAATTAGGTTAAAAGTTTCTGGGGAGCTGCTGCTGCTGGGAGATCTATAAATAAACAGCTGCTATCATTTGTTACGGTTACGGTTTTTTTAAGAGTTTGAAGTGTGGTCATAGTTTTCTTGTGAACCAAAGCAATTATTGTTTTGATGATTGTTTTGGAATAGGTTTATTGAGTTGTAAGTTTTTACTCTTAAGCTTTTAAGCAAAGAGTATCATTGTGCTTGATTGAAGCTTTTAAGCAAAATCAAGTTGTGTCCTTGAAGAGTGTTATTCTGTCTCGTCTATTTGTGTCTGTTATTATCACTGCTGTGATTGAGGGGGAGTTTGTAATTGCATTGGGTAGGGATTAAGTGAAGGCTGTAAACTGTGTGGTTTGATCCTGAATTGATACTACTAATAGTGGATTTCCTCCCTGGCTTGGTAGCCCCCAGACGTAGGTGTGTTTTGCACCGAACTGGGTTAACAATTACTTGTGTCTTTTATAATTGTTTGCGTTATTTATCTTGTTCATTCTCAAAACCAAAACAGATATTAGTGTCGTAACATTGTATTCGACATCTCGTATCTGACACCAGAATTTTCAATTGGCATCAGAGCAGGCACCCTGCCTGTTACTCTGGGTGAGATCTAGGGACATTATATTCTGGTATTATGGAAGGAGGAGGGTTTGTGAACAGACCACCTGTTTTGGATGGTTCTAATTATGACTACTGGAAACCTCGTATGATAGCCTTCTTGAAATCCTTGGATAGCAAGGCATGGAGAGCAGCAAACAAAGGATGGGAACATCCTGTCACTGTTGGAAAGGATGGAAAGACAATTCCTAAACCTAAGGAAGAATGGAGCAAAGAGGAGGATGAGTTGGCTCTTGGCAACTCTAAAGCTTTAAACGCCTTGTTTAATGGGATTGATAGAAATATATTCAGACTGGTGCATCACTGTGAATTAGCCAAAGATGTTTGGGATACTCTCAGAACCACCCATGAAGGTACATCCAAGGTGAAGATGTCAAGGCTCCAGCTTCTTACTACCAAGTTTGAGAATCTGAGGATGAGAGAGGATGAGAGTATTCATGACTTTCACATGAATATTCTTGTGATTGCCAACACGTCAGGAGCATTAGGAGAAAAAATGTCTGATGAAAAACTGGTGAGGAAAATTCTCAGATCATTGCCCAAGAGGTTTTCCATGAAAGTCACTGCTATAGAAGAGGCTCAGGATATCAGCAATATGAAAGTTGAAGAACTCATTGGTTCTCTTCAAACCTTTGAGATGGGAATAAATGACAACTCTGAAAAGAAGAACAAAGGTATAGCTCTTGTGTCCAATACTGAAGAAGAGGCAGAAGAAAATGATATTAGTAATGAAGAGAACTTATCAGATGCTTTGGCTATGCTTGGAAGACAATTCAACAAAATTATGAAAAGAATGGATCAGAAGTCAAGGTCAAATGTCAAGAACAATTCTTCTGACATTAGCAGGTCCTATGATTCTAACAGGAAAACAAAACCTGAAGAAAAGTCTAACCAAGGCAAAGGGATTATGTGTCATGGATGTGAAGGGTATGGGCATATTAGGGCTGAGTGTCCTACTTATCTCAAGAAGCAAAAGAAAGGGTTAACTGTTACATGGTCTGATGAAGATTCTGAGAGTGACTTTGATGATGAATCTGCCAAACTTGTCACTGCACTTACTGGTGTATGTACTTCAGATGGAGACTCAAGTGAAGATGAGTTAACTTTTGAAGAGCTTGCAGCATCCTACAAAAAGCTATGTATCAGAAGTGCAGAAGTTTGTCAACAAGGGGAAAAGCAGAAGAAACTTATAATTAAGCTGGAAGCTGAGAATAAAGAACATCTTGGAACAATATCTCAGTTAAACAATAAAGTCACCTTGCTAAATTCAAAACTTGATCAGATGACCAAGTCTATCAGAATGTTGAACAGTGGAACTGACACACTGGATGAGATTCTTCAGACTGGACAGAGTGCAGGAGATATGTCTGGTATAGGATTTGCAGGAACAAAGAAATCGTCTTCAGGAAACAGTCAACCAGAACCTGAATCTAGTATGATGAATCAGATGTCAAAACCTATGTTTCAACATCATGATAAGGGTAAAATGAATCACACAAGAAAGAAATTCCAAAGACGGAGATGTCATTATTGTGGTAGATATGGGCACATAAAGCCATTCTGCTTTAGACTGTATGGATACCCTGATCAAACTCCATATTTCAGACCTAAACAGAATCAGCCCATTAAGAAGCAGCAATGGAGTCCCAAAGTTGTTGCCTTAATAGCTCATACGTCCCTCAGAGTATCAGCCAAAGAAGATTGGTACTTTGACAGTGGGTGTTCAAAGCATATGACTGGAATCAAAAATTTGTTAGTTGATGTCAAACCTCATGCTACCAGGTATGTGACTTTTGGTGATGGAGCCAAAGGTGAAATCAAAGGTGTTGGAAAACTGGAGTGTTCAGGAGTTCCAAATCTGGATGGTGTTCTACTGGTAAAAGGATTGACTGCCAATCTCATCAGCATCAGTCAACTCTGTGATCAAGGTTATCATGTCAACTTTACAAAATCTGAATGTATGGTCACAAATGAAGAAAAAGAAGTGATTATGAGGGGTGTCAGGTCTAAGGATAACTGCTATTTGTGGATATCTCATGAACCTAGTTACTCATCATTTTGTTCTGAAACCAAAGAAAATGAAGTAAAGCTATGGCATCAAAAACTTGGTCATCTACATTTAAGGGGTATGAAAAGGATTATCTCTATGGAAGCTGTAAGAGGGATTCCAAAACTACAGATTAATGAAGAAAGAGTGTGTGGTGAATGTCAGGTTGGCAAACAAACCAAGATGTCACATCCAAAGATTAAACATCTTACCACATCTAAAGTTTTGGAATTGTTACACATGGATTTAATGGGACCTATGCAAGTGGAAAGTCTTGGTGGGAAGAAATATGCCTATGTGGTTGTTGATGATTATTCTAGATATACCTGGATAAATTTCATCAGAGAGAAATCAGATGTTTTTGATGTCTTCAAAGACCTCTGTCAAAAGGTTCAAAGAGAGAAGGAAGGCTGTGTTGTTAGAATTAGAAGTGATCATGGAAAAGAGTTTGAAAATCAAAGATTTGCAGAGTTCTGTTCATCTAAAGGAATCAGTCATGAATTTTCATCTCCCATTACTCCTCAACAAAATGGGGTTGTGGAAAGAAAAAACAGGACACTTCAAGAATCAGCCAGAGCTATGATTCATGCTAAGAAACTCCCTATCCACTTCTGGGCTGAAGCTATGAATACCGCTTGCTATGTTCATAATAGTGACCTTGAGAAAGGGAACCTCCACTACCTTGTATGAAATCTGGAAAGGAAGAAAACCAACTGTCAAATATTTTCATGTGTTTGGTAGTAAGTGTTACATACTAACAGATCGTGAACAAAGAAGGAAGATGGATCCCAAAAGTGATGAAGGAATCTTTTTAGGTTACTCTACAAACATCAGAGCCTATAGGGTTTTCAACTCTAGAACAAGATCTATGATGGAATCAATAAATGTGGTGGTTGATGATTTGCATGAGGAAGAAAATGTCACAGATGATGTCAGAACATTCTTGGATATTCCTGCTGGTACATCAAATAAAGAAGTTGACTCCAATCCTACTACCACAGAATCTGAGGATGAACCTATCAACATGGGACCCTCCACCAGAGTGCAGAAAGATCATCCTAAAGAACTTATCATAGGAGATCTCAACAGTGGAGTGACTACAAGATCAAGAGAACTCATCTCAAGCTCTTGCTTTGTGTCAAGAATTGAACCTAAAAATATCAAAGAAGCTCTGACTGATGAGTTTTGGATTAATGCAATGCAAGAGGAATTAAGTCAGTTTAAAAGGAATGAGGTGTGGGAGCTTGTTCCAAGACCTGAAGGGATAAATGTTATTGGTACAAAGTGGGTGTACAAGAACAAGTCAGATGAGCAGGGAGTTGTAACCAGGAATAAAGCAAGGCTTGTAGCTCAAGGATACACTCAAGTTGAAGGGGTTGATTTTGATGAGACATTTGCCCCTGTTGCTAGACTTGAATCCATCAGATAGCTATTAGGAGTGGCTTGCATTCTAAAATTCAAGCTGTTCCAGATGGATGTGAAAAGTGCCTTTTTGAATGGCTATTTGCATGAGGAAGTTTATGTAGAGCAGCCTAAAGGCTTCATTGACCCAACCTTCCCAGACCATGTGTACAAATTAAAAAGGGCTCTTTATGGACTGAAACAAGCTCCTAGAGCTTGGTATGAGAGATTGACAGAGTTCCTCATTAATAATGGATACAGAAAAGGAGGGTTAGATAAGACTCTCTTTGTTAAAGATGAAGGAGGAAAAATCATGATTGCTCAGATTTATGTGGATGATATAGTGTTTGGTGGAATGTCAGATAGGATGGTGAAACACTTTGTTCAACAAATGCAGTCTGAATTTGAAATGAGTCTTGTTGGAGAACTGACTTATTTTCTTGGGTTACAAGTAAAACAGATGGAAGATTCAATCTTTCTCAGTCAAAGTAAGTACGCAAGAAACATAGTCAAAAAATTTGGAATGGAGAATGCAAGCCATAAAAGAACACCTGCACCTACTCATTTGAAATTATCTAAAGATGAAAAGGGGATTAATGTTGATCAAAGTCTATATAGAAGTATGATAGGTAGCTTACTGTATCTCACAGCTAGCAGGCCTGATATTGCTTTTGCAGTTGGAGTGTGTGCCAGATATCAAGCAGATCCCAAAGTTAGTCACATAAATCAAGTCAAGAGGATTCTCAAATATGTGAATGGAACTTGTGACTTTGGTATGCTGTACTCTCATGGGTGTAATCCTATTTTATCTGGATATTGTGATGCTGATTGGGCTGGAAGTGCTGATGATAGAAAGAGCACATCAGGAGGATACTTCTTCTTAGGAAACAATCTCATTTCATGGTTTAGCAAAAAGCAAAATTGTGTCTCCTTATCCACAGCAGAGGCTGAATACATTGCAGCTGGAAGTAGTTGTTCACAGCTAGTATGGATGAAACAAATGCTAACAGAGTATAATGTCACACAAGATGTCATGACACTATATTGTGACAACCTAAGTGCTATCAATATCTCCAAGAATCCTATCCAGCACAGCCGTACCAAGCATATAGACATTAGGCATCATTTCATTAGGGATCTTGTGGAAGACAAAGTGATTACATTGGAGCATGTTGCCACTAAGATGCAGCTGGCTGACATTTTTACAAAGGCTTTGGATGCAAGTCAATTTGAGAATCTAAGGGGTAAGTTAGGAATTTGTCTTTATGAAGGCTTATAGCAATTAATCACATGTGGAAACATTGTCCGGCACATCTTAGTTTTCCAAGAATTTGTACCATCAAAATATATAAATCCTTTCCCCCCTCTTTTGCATTATTATCAAACGCTCTCCATTCCCACTCATACACGCCATACTGTTGATCTTCTCTCCAAACATTCTGTCACTGCCAACCCTCATTTCAGATTTTCGTCTATCACTTTGCCTGTGAATAACATGTCTCACCAACAAGCTTCGTCCCCCTCTAAGCCGGTGTCTCCTAAGACTGTTTCGTCTTCTAATTCTAGGGCACAAGATATGGATCATTCTCCCAAGGATGTGGTTGATGCTGTCCCGTTAAATATGGTGCTTGCTGATGTGCCTCATGTTCAAAGGCCTAGAACTCAACATGCAAGAATGTGAGACAATCCTTTACTTTGGTTTTGTTTTTGTATGATTGCAAATTGCGCGTATGATTTGTTGTGCTTCATTCTACATGTGAATATGTGTGATTTTCATCTTAAAATGATTGTTAGAAACACTTTTTATAAGGTTTGAATCAATACATAACCTTTGGCATCGATCCATACGTGTCTGGTATCGATCCCTGCTTTATTGGAAATCAAAAGAATTAAATTTGTTCAGTAGGCATCGATCCATACGTGTCTGGTATCGATCCCTGATTTAATGGAAATTCTGTTTTTCAGTTCACCTTCAGTAGGGATCGATTCATGGATTTTGGGATCAATCCCTAACAGTTAAAAACTGTCTGGCATCGATCCATACGTGTCTGGCATCGATCCCTGATTTAATGGAAATTCTGTTTTTCAGTTCACCTTCAGTAGGGATCGATTCATAGATTTTGGGATCAATCCCTAACAGTTAAAAATTGTCAGGAATCGATCCATACGATGTTGGGATCGATCCCAAAGTCTGTTTTTCTGCATAATTTTAATTCTAACAGTTCTGTCTTGTTTAGTATAAATACAAAGTGGCAGGTATTGGCTTAACATGAATTCACAAGTGAAAATTGCAAAATACACAAGTCATAGAGGTCTTTGTAGCAGCAATTGATTGAGCATTCAGAAACCTGAAAGATACTTCGTCTTCATCATCTTCTCAATCTCTTCAATTCAAGAACAATTACACACAATCATTCTTGTTCTTCGGATTGAAGGATCAACGAGATAACGTTCAGTGGTACGATCAACGATCTAGCTGTGGAGTCAGTGGAACGATCAAGGATCTAGCTGGGTTGAAGAGTGAAGGGGGTTTCGAGGAAAAACCTACTGGTTTGTCCTTCAAGAACGGGACTGTTCTTGCGGGTTTGTTAGTCACGATTGCAGAACGGATTCAGCCGCAGCGTAGGGTTTGGAAACGGGGTTGTTTCGCAAACAGGTCGTGGAACCGGTGAATCGTTTGCAAGTCTTGCGGGGAATTCTTGATCCAGCTCTGATCAAGTCGAGGTTCTATACGAGAAGAAGAAGTTCTAGGGATTTAGAATTCTGTCTTGGTATTGTAACCTTTGTAAGAACGAATTCAGCAACTATTGATAAGAAAAGGTCTCAATTTCTTTTGAAATTGAGAGGGAGACGTACCCACACGCGAGGACGACAGTGGGGAACTTCCTTAACAAATCTCTGTGTATCGTATTCTATCTCTATCTCCCTTTACGTTTTCGTTAACTGTTTTGTGATACAAATTGGCGCAGTACGTTTTACGTGTCGTGATACAATAGTGGCAAGAAAACCTTTTATTGAAACATCACTATTGTTTATCATAGAACACATACACGCCAAGTGTTTGACAAAACGGTTTGTTGTGATTTACTCATTGGAATCAGAATTTGTGATAAGTGCATTTAGTGCGAGAAAATTCTGTGTTAACGTTTTCTATCAATCAATTCAAATCCAGCATCATACTTGCGTGTCTGGTCTTTTTGGTAGCGGTTCAAAATAGACGGAAGTCGATTCGGGACCAAAACTTTCCGCTATATTTCAAAAACTCTGTTAAGGTTTTTAAAACCGTATTTTACAAGCGGTGATCTATTCACCCCCCCCTCTCGATCACTAGCCACACCGTCTAACAAGTGGTATCAGAGCGCCGGTTCGCTGGTGCTCTGTGGCTGCCTGTAACGATATGGATTCTGAACCAAAGGGGGCGTACAATAGAGCTCCCGTCTTTAACGGAGAAAACTACGGCTACTGGAAAGACTGCATGCGAGTTCATATAAATTCTGTGGATAGGCTAGTATGGACAGCCATTGAGAATGGTCCTTTTCAAATAACCATGACCAATGAGGCTGGCGCCATAGTACCTAAACCAGAAGCTGATTGGACTGAGAAAGATGAGAAAAAGTGGTCGAGTGATTGGAAAGCTCGAAATATACTAATTTCAGCACTTGGTGTTGATGAGTATTATCGAGTATCCCATTGCACGACTACTAAGGAGATGTGGGACGCTTTAGAAATCGCCCATGAGGGTACTACTGAAGTGAAACAGTCCCGCATTAACACACTTAATCAAGAGTTTGAGCTCTTTCGCATGAAAAATGGAGAATCTATCTCCGACATACAAAAGAGGTTTACTCATCTTACAAATCGATTAAATGCACTTGGAAAACCTGTTTCCAATGAGGTAGCTACTAACAAAATTCTGAGATGTCTTAGCAGGGAATGGCAACCTAAAGTGACAGCTATCAAGGAAGCCAACGACTTGACGACTCTTACGATTACAACACTTTTTGGAAAGCTGGAAGAACATCAGCAAGCTCTAGAAAGTCTTGAAAAGTATGAGAACAAAAGTAAGAAGGAGAAAGAGAAGAAGAAAGACAAAGAGGGTGAGAAGAAGCCAATTGCTCTTGTGGCCTCTAGCACTAAGTCCTCAAGAAAAGAGCAAAGTGACAATGATTCAAGTAGTGACAAAGATTCGGATGATGAAGAAATGGGACTTTTTGTAAGGAGATACAATAGATTCATTCGAAGGAATGGATACAAGCATTCCGACAAAAACCTCATGAAGTTTAGAAGACAATCTAGTGAGTCAAAACAGGAAGAGAACAAGAAGCATAAAGGTAGAGGATCTTGTTTCAATTGTGGCAAATCTGGACATTACAAAACAGAATGTCCTATGAAGAAAAAGGATAAAGGGAAGGATTCACCTAAACGGTACAGCAAACAAAGGAGAGCTTATATAGCATGGGAAAGCGATAGCGATTCATCAAGCTCACAAAGTTCAAGTGATAGTGATGAAACCGCAAACCTATGTCTTATGGCTCACATCAAAGACCATGCCTACTACAAGAAGAAACAAGAAGAAAAGAAGGTAAAACAAGCCTACTATAATAATGTCTCCTCTATGTCTTTTTCTGAACTGAAAATCGCTTTTGAAAAACTGCATAACGAAGCTGTAGATGCTTTCAAAAGATTATCTTCCGATAAACAAATTTTTTCATTCTTGGAAGGTAAAGTATACAAAGCTGAAAAAGATTTAGAAAGCTTGAAGGCTAGTATTGCAAAAAATTCAAAAGATATTGATGTTAACGGATGTAGTAAAGTTAGGTATTGTGAAGCTTGTCATATTTGGCAACGAGAGGTTAATACTCTTAAAGTCAAATTGGAAAAAGCTTTACAACCCAAGGTGACTTACGCCATTGATACTAGATTGTTTAAGAAGTCATTGAATCCTCCATATGCAAAATACTCTTTTACTCCAAAGGATTCAATGAACAAAACTAAACAATTGCATCATCATGGTTTATGTCATTATTGTTGTCGTGCTGGCCACACCATTGAGAAATGCAAGTTTAGGAGGTTTCTTGTTCCTAAAGGCATCTATCAATGGAAGCCAAAAGGCAACCATGTTACCACTTACCCCTTTGGACCCAATGAAAATTGGGTACCAACCACTCTCTTTTGATATTGTAGGAAGAGTGCCTTGCATCCGAAGATAGGAGATGGTTCCTAGATAGCGGCTGCTCAAGGCACATGACCGGTGACATATCGCTTTTTATAGACTTCAAAGCAAAGAAAAAGGGATATGTTACTTATGGAGACAATAACAAAGGAGCTATACTTGGCAAAGGTAGTATAGGTAACCCCTCTACCACTACCATTTCTGATGTCAATCTTGTAGAGGGACTTAAACACAATTTGTTAAGCATAAGTCAATTGTGTGACAAGGGTTACAAAGTTTCTTTTACAAAAACTTGTTGCATAATTGAACATGATGAAAATAATGTTGTGTTTAAGGGTGTTAGAGTAAACAATATCTATATGCTTGATCTTTGTGATGTATCTTTAACAAGCACTAAATGTCTAGTTACCTTGAATGATGATTCTTGGCTTTGGCATAGACGTTTAGCGCATGTTAATTTCGATTTGCTTAACAAGGTTGTATCTAAGGATCTAGTAGTCGGTCTTCCAAAAATAAAGTTTTCAAAAGACCACCTATGTGATGCATGCCAAATGGGAAAGCAAACAAGGGTCTCTTTTAAATCCAAAAATGTAATTTCAACTTCACGACCTCTTGAGCTTCTCCATATGGATCTCTTTGGTCCGTCTAGGACAAAGAGCTTAGGTGGAAACTATTATGGTTTTGTAATTGTTGATGACTACTCTAGATTTACTTGGACTATATTCCTTCATAGCAAAGATGAAACTTTTTCTGCTTTTAAGAATTTTGCAAAACTGTCCCAAAATAAAATGAATTCTAAAATAGTTACAATTCGAAGCGATCATGGAGGAGAATTTCAAAACTATCTCTTTGATAAGTACTGTGATAAGTATGGTATTGAGCATAACTTTTCAGCTCCTCGAACTCCACAACAGAATGGCGTTGTGGAGCGCAAAAATCGCGTTTTAGAAGAGCTGGCAAGAACAATGCTAAATGAGGGTGGATTGCCAAAATATTTTTGGGCTGATGCTGTTAGCACAGCCTGTTATGTTCTAAACAGGATTCTAATTCGCCCTATGTTAAATAAAACCCCTTATGAGCTTTTAAAAGGAAGAAAGCCAAACTTATCACATCTTCACGTATTCGGTTGTAAGTGTTTTGTTTTGAATAATGGTAAGGAAAAACTTGGGAAGTTTGATGCAAAAGCGGATGAAGGTATTTTTCTTGGTTACTCACAATCAAGTAAAGCATATAGAGTGTATAATAAGTGTTTACTTACTGTTGAAGAATCTGTCCATGTTTCCTTTGATGAGTCTTATCCGAAAAATGTCGGCAAAGGTATTTCTTTTGATGACGCAGGTGTATCTACAGAAGACATACTCAAGGAAGCTGTTGCGGAAACTGATCAATCCAAGACAGCTCCCATTGAGAAGGAGGAAGATACTAGTCATGAAAAAGATAAGGAAGAAAGGACAGCTGATGTGAATGACCTTCCACCAGCTTGGAAATCTTCAAAAGACCATCCCATTGACAACATCTTGGGAGACATTTCAATGGGAGTCATGACTCGTTCTAAGATAAGTAATTTTTGTTCTCACTTCGCCTTTGTTTCACAAGTGGAACCTAAAAATGCCAAAGAAGCCTTGATTGATGAATTTTGGCTAATGGCCATGCAAGAAGAGCTTAATCAATTTAAAAGAAATGACGTTTGGGAACTTGTCCCGCGTCCGCGAGAACATCATATCATAGGTACTAAGTGGGTTTTTAGGAATAAGCTTGATGAAAGTGGAGTGATAACTCGGAACAAGGCACGTTTAGTAGCACAAGGCTATAACCAAGAGGAGGGCATAGACTATGAGGAAACTTATGCTCCAGTTGCTCGCCTTGAGGCTATACGTCTCTTGCTCGCTTATGCGTGTTCTAGAGATTTTAAGCTTTACCAAATGGACGTAAAGAGTGCGTTTCTAAATGGTGTCCTAAATGAAGAGGTATACGTCTCACAACCTCCTGGTTTTGAGAATGCTGAATATCCAGATTATGTTTACAAATTAAAACGAGCTTTGTACGGTCTTAAGCAAGCCCCCCGGGTTTGGTATGAAAGACTTAGCAAATTTCTACTTGATCATGGATATTCAAGAGGTAAAGTGGATACCACCCTCTTCATTAAGCACAAAGGAAAACACATTCTTTTAGTTCAAGTTTATGTAGACGATATAATTTTTGGTTCAACTAACATACACTTGGTCGAAGAGTTTTCAAAAGTTATGCAGGGTGAATTTGAAATGAGTCTTATGGGGGAGCTTAATTTCTTCCTCGGTCTCCAAATAAAGCAGCTTGATGAGGGAACAGCTGTGAGTCAAACAAAATACTGCAGAGAGCTGCTCAAGCGCTTTGGAATGAACGACTCAAAATCAATAGACACACCTATGCCTACCAACGGATATCTAGATAAAGATGAACACGGTAAGAGTGTAGATGTCAAACAGTATAGAGGTATGATTGGGTCTCTCTTGTATCTTACTGCGTCTAGACCTGACATCATGTTTAGTGTCTGCATGTGTGCACGATATCAATCGAATCCTAAAGAGTCACACTTGAAAGCTGTCAAGCGCATATTTAGATATCTTCATGGAACATCTAAGTATGGGCTCTGGTATTCAAAAGGAAGCGATTGTAGCTTAGTAGGTTACTCCGATTCTGATTTTGCTGGCTGCAAATCAGATAGGAAAAGTACTAGTGGTACATGTCACTTATTTTCAAACTCTCTGGTCAGTTGGCATAGCAAGAAACAGGTGTCTGTCGCATTGTCAACTGCTGAGGCTGAGTACGTTGCAGCCGGTAGCTGTTGCGCTCAGATCTTGTGGCTGAAGCAACAACTACAAGATTTCGATATTTAACTCAAACGCATTCCAATAAAGTGTGACAACACCAGTGCTATAAATTTTACTAAGAATCCTGTTTTACACTCACGCACTAAACACATAGAGATTAGGCATCACTTTCTTCGCGACCATGTTGAGAAAGAGGACGTTGTGTTTGAGCATGTTGATACTAAGAATCAACTCGCTGATATTTTCACTAAACCACTAGCAACGGAACCTTTCTTTAACATTCGTCGTGAATTAGGGATTCTTGATCTTTCTTCATTACTATCTTAAGCTTGTTAGATTCTATTTTTGCCTCACCTTGGTTGATAAGTTGTGTTTTAGAAGTTATGAGCTTATACTTCACAAAGGTACATCAACAAAGGTAATATCAATCCTCTTTACTACTCTTTGGATCTATGTGTTTGTGTATGTTAGAACAAATTCTCTATGTTCGTTTATGTAAATTCTTTTGCATTTATTGTTTGAATATTAATATCTGGATTGAGAACTATTCTTAAGCATCATTTTCATAACATGATTCATAGGCATTGCATTCTGCATAAAAAAAGTCATAAAAGTCTGTTTTGCATTCGCATGTATCGATACCACGACCTAGGGATCGATCTCTATCACTTTAACTCAATTTTTTTTAATTTCGCTTCAGTATGGATCGATCCATACGCTTTTGGTATCGATCCCTACAGCTTTTAAAAATCAAATTCATCGTGGTTTGGATCGATTCCAAAACCCATGCATCGATCCCTACTGTTCTTGTTCATTAACCGTCCTTTTTAACTTCTCATGGTTCGACACATCATCATTTTTTTTGCTAGCATTCATCCTAGCATCCCCATACCTCTCATAACCTCTCTTCCTCCACACGGCTAACCCTAATTTCTCTCTAACCCTCTCTTCTCCAAAACCCCAAATTCATTTCAATCTCCTTCCAATCCACAACAATGCCTCCAAGAATGAATCCGGTCAGAGCAACTCGAAGAGAAAAAGGAAAACAACAGGTTGGAACCTCTACTCAACCACCAGAAATTCCTCCAAAGGCTTTGGATCTCCTTCATCCTGCCTTTGTTGATGAGTTTGAGAAAGACTTCCAGACAAGGTTAGTCATGAAACCTCATGTTTTTGATAAGCATGATGCCATCCCTTTGCACTTAGGTGATGTGGTAGAACTGTTGAATGCACAACAATTGGGTTCCTTTTTAACTATAAGAAATGAGTACCATGAGGACTTTATACGTGCATTTTATGTTGGATTGCAAACTAGTAAAGGATATAGTTTTAAGTGTTCCATTGGTGTTAGCACATACACATTCGAGGCTGCTGACTGGCTCAAAGTATTTGAAATCCCACTTCCGCCGCTTGATTTCGAGATATGGAATGATTCTAAGTTTGATACTGAGTTTAATTTGCTGGAATTTACTCAATCTATCTCTAAAGTAGAACGACCAATAGCTGAGGATGAACGTCTGACAACGGGTATGATCAAACGAGTACCAAGGATACTTCATTGGATTGTATCACATGTCTTGCGTCCAGCAACTGGTGGTCATTCCCGGCTGGACAGACCAAGCACTCATCTCATGTACATTCTGCTAAAGAAGGTTAAGTTGAATTGGCCCAATTACTTTGTCAAGCGTCTATTCTCCGTGCGAAACAGTTCCAAAAATGTTGCTCTCGGATCTGCCTCTCAGATTATGAGGATTATAAAATTCTGGAACATCACTGTGCCTTTGGTTCCTCTTGTATCTCCCACACCTGCCCAAGAGTTTGATTCTTCCACCTTGTCGCACATGGGATACCGGTGGGATAAGGAGCGTGAATGCTTCTATATCTATATAAGCAAAACAAGGACAAGGATTTACAACTTTGATGAGCCGGCTGACAGATTTTCTATTGTTGAAGATCAAGATGATGAAGAAATGCAGGATGTAGATGAACCAGAAGTGCCTGAAGCTGCTGCCAATACCGGTTGGGGTGAGTGGGTGCCACAAAGGTGGTCTCCATCCCACTATGAACCTGCTCCACCACCTCCTCCTCACTTCTCTGCTGCTACCTCCACTTCTGTAAATGTCACAACCATGCTCCAGCAAATGCAGCTAGAAAATAGACAAAATCATGAGGAAGCAAGAGCTTGGCATGTTCAACAAGCTGAGTGGCATAACGAACATCGGGAGTGGCATGATGACCACACAAGGATGTATCAGAATCAGCACTCTTGGCACACTGACTTGATTAAGTGGCATCAAGTCTTTTATAATGAAATGACAGGTTTTATGGACGATTGTCGTGCAGATCTGGGTATTATGGACAGGTTTCGAAGCACTGAAGTTCAGGACCGATTTAGACAGTACTCTTTCATGGGACACAATCCTGATGAAATGCCTCCTCCTCCGCCTCCACCTAGCTTCAGAGATCCAAATCAAGATGACGAGGAGTCTTGTGGAGGCCACTTTCCCCATTAGCATTTCATTTCATATGCATTTCATTTCATGTTGCTTGAATTGTTGTTTCATTTTTCGAATATTCTGACTATATTTGTTTGGCTTATGTAATTTTCAATACTTTCCTAGTATTTCATTGCTTATTTCCATTTGCTTGTTTATGGTTTCCTTGCCCTTTATTGGTCATTCTTTGTGAGTGATTTTATTCTTCTAAGCTTTCTTTCTTTGTGATTGTTAGCTTTGTTATCAATTTATGCTGCGGTTTGCTACTTTGTTCTTCTCTTTGTTGTTTCTTTCCTCTTTTTGATGTTGACAAAGGGGGAGAAGTATAGAAGATGTTGACATGACAGAATGGTATGCACAAACTCAGGGGGAGTATCACACATCAATTTGCCATCATCAAAAAGGGGGAGTTTGTGAGACAATCCTTTACTTTGGTTTTGTTTTTGTATGATTGCAAATTGCGCGTATGATTTGTTGTGCTTCATTCTACATGTGAATATGTGTGATTTTCATCTTAAAATGATTGTTAGAAACACTTTTTATAAGGTTTGAATCAATACATAACCTTTGGCATCGATCCATACGTGTCTGGTATCGATCCCTGCTTTATTGGAAATCAAAAGAATTAAATTTGTTCAGTAGGCATCGATCCATACGTGTCTGGTATCGATCCCTGATTTAATGGAAATTCTGTTTTTCAGTTCACCTTCAGTAGGGATCGATTCATGGATTTTGGGATCAATCCCTAACAGTTAAAAACTGTCTGGCATCGATCCATACGTGTCTGGCATCGATCCCTGATTTAATGGAAATTCTGTTTTTCAGTTCACCTTCAGTAGGGATCGATTCATAGATTTTGGGATCAATCCCTAACAGTTAAAAATTGTCAGGAATCGATCCATACGATGTTGGGATCGATCCCAAAGTCTGTTTTTCTGCATAATTTTAATTCTAACAGTTCTGTCTTGTTTAGTATAAATACAAAGTGGCAGGTATTGGCTTAACATGAATTCACAAGTGAAAATTGCAAAATACACAAGTCATAGAGGTCTTTGTAGCAGCAATTGATTGAGCATTCAGAAACCTGAAAGATACTTCGTCTTCATCATCTTCTCAATCTCTTCAATTCAAGAACAATTACACACAATCATTCTTGTTCTTCGGATTGAAGGATCAACGAGATAACGTTCAGTGGTACGATCAACGATCTAGCTGTGGAGTCAGTGGAACGATCAAGGATCTAGCTGGGTTGAAGAGTGAAGGGGGTTTCGAGGAAAAACCTACTGGTTTGTCCTTCAAGAACGGGACTGTTCTTGCGGGTTTGTTAGTCACGATTGCAGAACGGATTCAGCCGCAGCGTAGGGTTTGGAAACGAGGTTGTTTCGCAAACAGGTCGTGGAACCGGTGAATCGTTTGCAAGTCTTGCGGGGAATTCTTGATCCAGCTCTGATCAAGTCGAGGTTCTATACGAGAAGAAGAAGTTCTAGGGATTTAGAATTCTGTCTTGGTATTGTAACCTTTGTAAGAACGAATTCAGCAACTATTGATAAGAAAAGGTCTCAATTTCTTTTGAAATTGAGAGGGAGACGTACCCACACGCGAGGACGACAGTGGGGAACTTCCTTAACAAATCTCTGTGTATCGTATTCTATCTCTATCTCCCTTTACGTTTTCGTTAACTGTTTTGTGATACAAATTGGCGCAGTACGTTTTACGTGTCGTGATACAATAGTGGCAAGAAAACCTTTTATTGAAACATCACTATTGTTTATCATAGAACACATACACGCCAAGTGTTTGACAAAACGGTTTGTTGTGATTTACTCATTGGAATCAGAATTTGTGATAAGTGCATTTAGTGCGAGAAAATTCTGTGTTAACGTTTTCTATCAATCAATTCAAATCCAGCATCATACTTGCGTGTCTGGTCTTTTTGGTAGCGGTTCAGAATAGACGGAAGTCGATTCGGGACCAAAACTTTCCGCTATATTTCAAAAACTCTGTTAAGGTTTTTAAAACCGTATTTTACAAGCGGTGATCTATTCACCCCCCCTCTCGATCACTAGCCACACCGTCTAACAAAGAAGACCTAAAGAAAGTCCTTCAGGTAATATTCCCACATCGTCTTCTGTTGATCTTTCTGCTATGGCAAGGGAAGGATCTGAGTATGTTCATAAGACTATTGATAGCATCGTTACTCGTATCATTAATGAAGATCATGCTGTGGCTGGGATTTCTATCCCTTTGAGGCAACTTTCCACCCCTCAAACTAGTCAGAAGCATCAAGAAGATGGTGATACAAATCTAGAAGATATTCAAGATGTTGCATGTGATGTTAAGACCTCTGTTGCTGAAGATACCTTTGAAAGTGTGAAGGATGCTGGGAGTAAACTCTCTAAAACCAAAGATGTCATGGCTGATGATGTTGTGGATCTTGATGAGATTGATGACAACGCTCTCCTTGCCAGCATAGCTAATAGACTTGTTACTAGGAAAGGAAACAAGGGTGCTAAGCAAAGTTCTCCCAAGCACAAGAATGTAGCTAGTCCAAGTCCTTCCAAGCGCAACATCAAGAAGGTTGTTTCTGGCCCCCCCAAGGGTTGGAACAAAGTGGTTGTCAAGAAGAGAAAGACAAGAGTCTCTTCTGATTCTGAAGATGATGTTGAAAGTGATGTTCCTGACATCCGCCTCAAAAAGAAATCCTCTGCTAGTAAACTGGCTACCAGAATACCTGATGCTCCTCTAGATAATATCTCTTTTCATTCTGCTGAGAGTGTTAACAAATGGAAATATGTGTATCAGCGGAGGTTGGCATTAGAAAGAGAGCTGGGTGAAAATGCTATGGAGTGTAAGGAAGTAATGGATTTAATCTACTTTGCTGGCCTGTTAAAGACTGTGACTCGCTTCTCAAAGTGCTACGAGACACTGGATAAAGAGTTTATTGTTAATCTTTCTGAAAATTGTGCTGATGGTAAATCTAAGGAGTTCAGAAAAGTGTTTGTTAGAGGAAGATGTGTCAATTTCTCCCCTGATGTGATAAATTTTTACCTAGGACGGACTGGTGAGCCTCAACCTGAGTTGGAGGTGTCTGATAATCAAGTCTGCACGACCATTACAGCGAATCAAGTCAAGAAATGGCCTCTAAAGGGAAAATTATCTGCTAGCTTACTAAGTGTCAAGTATGCAATGCTGCACAGAATTGGAGCTGCTAATTGGGTTCCCACTAACCACACATCTACCATTGCTACTGGTCTGGGCAGATTCATTTTTGCTGTTGGAACCAAGGCAAAATTTGATTATGGGACTTACATCTTTGAACAGACACTGAAGCATGCAGGTACGATGGCTGTGAAGCTTCCCATAGCTTTTCCCTCTGTCATTTGTGGCATTATCCTTAAACAATATCCTGGAATTTTAACTGAGTTAGACACTGCTTGCAAAAGAGAAAGTGTCTTGTCTTTTCATTACAAGTTGTTTCAGGGGACCCATGTCCCTGATATTGTTGTAACATCTGCTAAGACATCCTCTAGCAGTAGACCTATGAATAAGTCTACTATCATTTCTGAGCTCAAGGAGACTTGCAAAGAGCTAGAAAGCAGAAAGTTGAAGCTTGAAACTCTTATCAAAATACTTGAGAAGGAGGAAGGTGAGGATGGTGATAATGCAAAGACTGAAGCTGATAATGAGGGTGAAGATTCTGGTGGGAGTGACAATGAGGCTGATGCTGGTGGAGAGGCTGAAGATGAATCTGGGTCTGGTGAAGAAGCTGAAGATGTTTCTGGTTCTGATGAAGATTAAGTTTTGTTTTTCATATGTTTCTCTGTTGGTTCTTGTGGAAGTTTTTTTTGGTTTGATGTGCTTCTGCACCTTGTGGTTATTTGGCTTTTTGGTTGTAAAGACTATATGTTTTTTTCTTGGTTTGGCTCTCTTTATGGCTAAAAAGGGGGAGCACTGGATATTTTTGTTTCTCTTAACTTTTGAAGTTGCTATGTCTATTTCTGATGCTATGCTGCTTACTTCCTTGGATCTGCTGTTTCTATTTCTGCTGCTGCTATTTCTGATTGTTGTTCGATTATTATGTTTTAGCCAAAAATTTCGCCAAAGGGGGAGTTTGTAAGTGTTTTTATTTGGCAGCAATTTTTGGTAAAACATGCCATGTCAAGACTGATGTCACGACATGCTTGGGTAGCCTTTCTGCAGGTATGAAGTACTGCCTGTAAGCAGCTTTCATCAGGATGTCAAAATTGATGTCGTGACATGTTTGTTTCTGATCAGCTCGTTGGGCCTTGAATTGTGTACGCGCGCTTTGGGTTTTGCAGTGTGTTTCTGTTGAGATTTTTTAGGCGCTTTTATTTTGGAAGATTCTCCTAATCGTGTGATTTGCTATTTCCAGAAAGTATTCATTTGTTTCTATTTTCTCTCCTTGATTGTTGGTAATTAACCTAATTAGGTTAAAAGTTTCTGGGGAGCTGCTGCTGCTGGGAGATCTATAAATAAACAGCTGCTATCATTTGTTACGGTTACGGTTTTTTTAAGAGTTTGAAGTGTGGTCATAGTTTTCTTGTGAACCAAAGCAATTATTGTTTTGATGATTGTTTTGGAATAGGTTTATTGAGTTGTAAGTTTTTACTCTTAAGCTTTTAAGCAAAGAGTATCATTGTGCTTGATTGAAGCTTTTAAGCAAAATCAAGTTGTGTCCTTGAAGAGTGTTCTTCTGTCTCGTCTATTTGTGTCTGTTATTATCACTGCTGTGATTGAGGGGGAGTTTGTAATTGCATTGGGTAGGGATTAAATGAAGGCTGTAAACTGTGTGGTTTGATCCTGAATTGATACTACTAATAGTGGATTTCCTCCCTGGCTTGGTAGCCCCCAGACGTAGGTGTGTTTTGCACCGAACTGGGTTAACAATTACTTGTGTCTTTTATAATTGTTTGCGTTATTTATCTTGTTCATTCTCAAAACCAAAACAGATATTAGTGTCGTAACATTGTATTCGACATCTCGTATCTGACACCAGAATTTTCAACTTTGTTCCAACACTTAATGAAAATTTCACTAAGTCAGATTTTGCCTTACTTTTTTCCAAATGTAGGGACATTTTTCACTTGGATCCAAAAAGTATCAAAACTAAATATGATCAAACAGTTGTTGTATCATATAAGAGCTTTCCTAAATGGCCAAGAACATCACCAAATTCAACTTGAGCCATGAGATATGACATTGGTAAGTTGCCTTGCTAAAATCTGCCAAGGCAAGGCAGAATTTTGCACTTTTGCTCGATTTGCCAAAATCAGCCAATTCCAAGCCTTGTCATCACTTTGGACACATCTGAGGATTGAATCTAAAGGGGACAATCACTGGGCCAAGCCTCCAAAGTCCTTGGAACAAGAAATAGCATGCTAAACCTAGAATTGCCCAAAATAGGGACAAGACTCCAATTTTGGATTGGAGCATTCAATGGAAGCACCAAGGTGGCATGGACTGAGCTATTAGCAACTGAATTCAGTCAAGACTTATCCAAGACCAAGGGGACCAGCAGCCTGTGCCCTAACCTCTAGTCAATGGCTAGAGGAGACTTGGATTTTCATTTGCCAACATTGGCCAAACCTACTCAGCAGTTGCCATTCACTATTCCTTGCAAAACAAACTTGCTCAACTATAAATAGAGCTCAATTATGATCAGTTTAAGTACACCAAAGGCCTACAACACTTGCCTTTCTCAAAATCCACTTCTCACTCTAAAAAATGCCTTTCTTAGCAAGTCACTATGGGGTTTTTCATTAGAGAGCAATTCCACTCAAACCAATCACACACACACCTCATATACATCAAATGTGAGCTGATCAAACACTTAAACAACATCTGGAACACTGATTTCTCAGAATCACCAGTCAATTGCTCAAGGTTTTAACCAAGTTGCAGTTAAGATGCCATGAAGTGATCCAGCCAATTTCAGTCAAGTCCAAGCATTCAAACACACTCCATAGGGTGTAGGGAAGCTGTTCAGATCATCACAATTCATCTGTAACACCTCCAACTCAGAAATCAATTTGCTCTTGCTGTCACGACCTAGAGGCAAGCCTAAACTTGGTCATCTCTCAATCCATGCATATTTCCTCGCACAATACTTTTGTCAAATGTTCATAATCATGCATGAAATGTTTCCCCTCAAGTAATTGCTTTGTTTGAATCGTGTATCAAAAATTCCAGCCTTCATGCAAAATTTAGGGTTCTTGAGGATTTATCGTGATTTCTTGTTTTATGCTTAATTTAAATGAAATTAATTGTCATAAACATGATCGTGAGGTGAAAACGAGCAGATTGATATGTGGATTGCATGATGTAATCAAGTATTCAGTGAGATTGGATAGAAAATGCAAATCTGGGCAAAGCTAAAAAACGCGCGTGTTCTTCAGCTGTTCTTGGCGCCATTTTCACAAATTCAAATATTTGAATTTTGTGATTTTATTTAATTGATTCAAAAATTAATTTCTCTCTGAGTTTTAATGATTTTGAGTTGATTCTTTTTTTTAATAACTCACAAAAATGTTAAAATATTTTATTTTATGAAAAAATCCCAAAAATATTATTTATTTCATATAATTTATTTTTTTGCAAAGAATTAATGTTTTAATTGTTTTTGACATTTAAAATATTTTTTCCTTCTTGATTTTTCAGATTTTTATGACTTCTAACTATTTTGTAGTTCAATACTTAATTTTTGAAGCATTAATCCAATATCACAATTTGTTTTCCACATGTTAAACAATTTTGATCATTTTAATTGAATTTTTATTCAATTAAAATACATTTTGAAAACAAATTAGGGTTTTTGATTAATTCAACACTCATAAATCATTTTCAAAACACTTTTCGGTCTCTAATAGAGTGTAAGACCCAACCCTTTGTAAATACAACCTATTTTGGGCCTCACTTATGGTATAAGTCTCGTTGTATTTCAAAAAGTTTGACGCGATCATCATCCGTTGAAAAACAAACCATGGGCCTAACCTCGAGTAGTAAGACCCATTACTTTTCTTTAAAACTCTTTGGGCCTCTAATAGAGTGTAAGCCCCAACCCTTTGTAAATACAACCTATTTTGGGCCTCACTTATGGTATAAGTCCCGTTGTATTTCAAAAAGTTCGACGCGATCATCATCCGTTGAAAAACAAACCATGGGCCTACCCTCGAGTAGTAAGACCCATTTCTTTTCTTTAAAACTCTTTGGGCCTCTAATAGAGTGTAAGACCCAACCCCCTTGTACATAAAACTTTTAGGGCCTCACTTATTGTATAAGTCCCTCTGTACAAGTGAACGGCGCGATCGTCACCTTTTAAAAACCTTAGGCCTACCCTCGAGTAGTAAGACCCATTTCTTTTCTTTAAAACCTTTTGGGCCTCTAATAGAGTGTAAGACCCAATCCCCTTTTAACCAAAAACAACTTTGGACCTCAGATATTGTATAAGCCCCTTTCCGTTAAAAGAAAATCTCGGCGCGATCGCCATTTTAAACGAAAATCATTTGGCCTACCCTCGTGTTATAAGCCCCACTCTTTTACTTCTGGGCCTCTTGGGAGAGTATAAGACCCAAATCCCTTTGTACAGCAAACAATTTTTGGGCCTCAGTCACTCGTATAAGTCCCTTTGTACAAATTCAAAATAGTGCGCTCACTGATAAAACCCTGGGCCTCTCCTTGAGCTGTAAGCCCCAAATCTTTCTTTTTCAAAGCACTTTCTCCTTTGATTTTGAAATATACTGTTGTTTTCAATCTTTCTTTGTTGAACAACTAACCAAACAGCATGGAAGCTCTACAACCGAGTAAGTGTTTATATGCTTTCATTTACCGCTTTCATATACATATAACTTTATTGTGGGGCTGTTTCGCTGTAAGTCTTCTTTCATAAACTCATATTAACTGTGTAATAATAGTATAGATATTTAGTGTTTCCCCGGCAATTACGTCTAGCACTAGGTAAATCCGTTTTTATCACTCTTAAATAGTCTAAACTAGATCCACATAGGATTACCAGACACAGTCTTTCCTCCTCTTGGGGTTAAACAATATGGAGACATGAAAGACAGCATTCTCGGTGAACCCTTTCATAGACTATCACTCGTAGAAGTTGTCAAAGAAACTCTACTCCCCAGAGATGATCTTTTCTCCGTGAATGGCATCTCTTGAGTTTCTTCCAAATTCTCGAACTTTCCTGGCTTAATCTATTCTTTGTGAATAGCCTATCTTGAACTTCTCGGGGTTTGGGGACCCACAGGCTTCTTAAAAGTACTTGTCAAGAAACTCTACTCCCCAGGAATGAGCTTTTCTCTGTGAATGGAATCTCTTGAGTTTCTTCCAAATTATAGAACTTTCCTGGCTTGATCTATTCTTTGTGAATAGCCTGTCTTGAACTTCTCGGGGTTTGGGGACCCACAGGCTTCCTAAAAGCATCCCCTTCTCCTCTTGGGCATTGTACAACGACCCGTCGACTTCTTAGAAGTATTCACAGCCTCCTCTTAGGCTTCGTATAAATGATTTCTTCCTCCGGGAATGATAGCCTCTTCTTGGGCTTAGTACAAATTGTCCCTCAGCTTCTTAAAAGTTTCCAGCCTCCTCTCAGGCTTTGTACAAATTGTCCTGACGACCTCCTAGAGGTATAGGAACATAAATCAGTCATCTTAATAGAACAGTCTTTCTAAGAGTCTACTATTATTTCTCAAAGCATAGTACAAAAAGATGAAACTTTAGACTTGGACAGTCTAATTTCCTTGAGTCTCCAAGACATTCTCAAGCACCCTTCAAGAATAGGAAGGAACCCCGTGGACTCAGACAGTCTCAATACCCATTGGATTTCCCATTTCCTTAAAGAAACAGGAAATAACCCCGATCCTTGGAACAAATCCATGAGTACATTACTCATATAAGAACTGATTTTCTCTTTGAACCAACATACTGGACCTGTCACTCAACTGAAACAGCACCATAGCCTCTCTCTTGGGCTTTATACAATGATTCTCCCCAGCGGAGTCAAACACCTTTTAGCCTCCATCTCGGACTTCGTACGAGATACAAAAACACTCTCTTGTTGAGTCAAACCTTTTAGCCTCCGTCTCGGGCTTTGTAGAAGACACAAATCACTCTCTTCTTTAGTATAAAACCCTTGGCCTCCATCTCGGGCTTCGTACGAGATACCATAGAGGACTCTCTTGTCGAGTCACTTCCCTTTTAGCCTCTATCTCGGGCTTTGTACGAGATAGATCAAAAATACCCTCTTGTTGGGCCAATAGCCTCCTCTATGGCTTTGTATAAGAAAACTACTGGTTGATCCAATCAAACTTTTAGCATCAACTTTGTTCCTCGTTCACAGTACACAAACATCAACAACTCCTTCCCCTTCATCTAATCGCTGTAAGCGGCAAGCCTCTGGATCATCTACATCCATGCCACTGTCCCTCTTTTAGCATGAGAAATTCCTAAGGAAAGATGGCATTACTCTACACTGAGTTAAAGTCTTCTCCTTCAGGTCAAAAACCCTTATAAAGGAGATTATGGCATTGCTGGATTCACATATCCCAGTTAAAATAATCCTCCTTTATAAATCAGTCACCCAAAAGTTGTGACAAACAAACCCCTCTTTAGAGATGACAAATTCTCTCTAAAGACAACACCTTCAGCTTCACATCTTGGGCTTTGAACAAGATACAAACCACCTTTAGCTTCACGTCTTGGGCTTTAAACAAGACACCAAAACACCATTTCCTCCCGTAGAATAGGAGGAACTACGATCGCTCTGATTTCCCTGTTTCGACAAAACTGGAATACGTAGGCATAAGATTGAAAGAAAAAATCTTAGCGAGCACACTAAACAAAAACCCAAAATCCCATACTTTCATACATCCGTCCTAACATCTTAACCTCCCACCAATCGACCGGACACTACTTTTAACAAAATACACCTAAAAGAGACCCACAATCTTTGTAGCATCTGTAAACCAATAGTTTTGACTGTTTAACCTCAGTTTGCAAGCAGGGTTAATTTGAGACATCTATTTCCCTTCCTTAGTCAGCTCACAATAGGATAAAAAATGAATCGACTTGTAGTAGATACCAAAGAGCGGTAGTGCTTCGTAACCACATCCAAAATCGCTCGCTACATCAACGTAGTTCGGACACGAACTAAGGGGGGAGGTTGCTCGCCAAGACATCACCGTCTTGTGCCTAGGTATCCTCAATCTAACCAGAGAGAGAAAATCAGAGCAGTCGTAGTTCGTCCTAACGAGGTCTTAGTGTTAATTATGAGCGACATTAAGTCCGCGTCTGACAGTTAGGGTCAATGCTTGTTTGCGAAGAGACGGAAGTAAGTTGCCCTTTTCTGAAAATGATTTTCGAAACTTAACGATCCCGAAGGATAAAAAAGTTTTGAGTTTGTTTTGTGTTTTTTAAACAAGAAGTGGATTGAAGTTAATTTGTATAGTCCCCAACAGGACGTACACTAAGTACCCTAGAAGAATGAAGGGGGATCCCCATACCTCACTTCCCATATATAAGGCTCATGCGCAATACATGTTAACCTTTATTAAGTGTTTTAGAAAGGTTATGAGATGAGAAGATAAGACTCAAAGAAAAGAAAACACTAAGGGGAATTCTATCCTAGAGTTGTCATGCAAAAGATGGCCCTAAGGTTAAGGTTTAAGAACAACCTAAGTCTAAAGAAGAGAGAGAGATAACACTACCTAATGCTTATCCTACCTCACCTTAATAAAAAATTAAGGATGAGCTAGGATCCCAAAGGGATGTGAAGAAGTTCTACACAATCAAGCATTATATCATGTAATCTAACAAGTAAAAGGGTTATGAAAGAGATAAGAGATGAAAGTAGGAATGAACATGGATAACCATCCACATGTTCAAATGCCTTACCTCTGCCCCTACACAAAAGGTTAGTACCATATGAACACAAGTAATGTATACAAGTGAAAGAAAGTAAACCAAACAATGCTAGTTGCTTAAAGAAGACAACTGAAGAGGCAACCAAAGGTTAAACCAAAAGGGAATGGTCCTAAGGGCTAAGGATCAACCAAGGTCAGTAGGTACATGTCAAGGGTCCTTACCAAAGTAGGCATGCCAAATGAAAGCACATAATGTCAAACTATGCATCAAAAGTTCACACAAATGCAAGTTGTGCACAAACTATGTAATATGAATGCATATGGTTCATGAACATGAATGGATGCACATGTAAACGTCAAATTCAGAAGTGAATGACATTTAATAAGGCATGGATATTTCATTAAGATAGCATGCAATTCATGAATGAAAGCATTGAAAAGGATTAAGCAAAAAGAAGTGAAAACAAACAACACTTAAGTTCATACATTTATGCATACTTGTAATGCAAGTAAGAATGAAGATGCAAGATGAACGAGCATGGAAATGAATACAAGTTAGAGTGCATGATATTTAATATGACATTTAAGATGCAATAATGGACATATAAAGTCCACATAAGTGTCATGTTGAAACACATTGAAGAAGAAGAACAAACTAGGTCCAAACAAGTTCAAACAAACATGCAAAGGTTTATGAACTTAAGAGACATGCAAGATGCAATTAGAGGTCATGTTATATGGTTAAGAATGATAAAAAACATAAGTGAAATCATGTATAAATAGATGTACAAGATCATGCAAGCATTTGCGAAAACAAACCATCAAAGATGTGCAAAGGAATGAACACAAACCCACAAGACAATTCAAGTTTGAACAAATGCATACAAGTCATGCAAAGATGAACAAGCAAAGACCTATAACATAAGATAAAGGACTTATAATGTTCACAAAACATGTATCAAAAGGGCTCAACAATTTCCAAAGAGAATTGCATACAATGCACATCAAAACCCTAGCACATGATCCCTAACATTCACACAAACAAAGGTGAATTTATGCAATCCATAAAGTCATGTTAGAGGGATGAAAAAATTGGAATATGCAAGTCACTTAAATTGAAAACAGTGTGCAAACATGTATCAAAAGGATGGATGAAAATCAATTACCAAACATGTTCAAAGATGCTTCACAATTTCATACAAGTCACACAAACAAAGTGCTCAAAGACAACACCCAAAAGTGAATGAAAAATGACTTAAAAATCTATGAAAAAATGGTATGAGATGCATCAATATATCATATAGGCATATATCAATTATCATGTGAAAATTCAGTTCACAACTATGTCAAACAATTCCAAAATGGAACAAATATCATGAAGGGATGTTCATACAAAAGAAATTAAATGGAAATTCATGGAAAAATAGCAAAATAATCCAAAATCAGAAATAAAAATAAGTAAAAATTATTTAAATGTGCTATGATGCATCATGAATTTTTTGGGAATTTTTAGATGTCCATAAGTATTTTTGAAAATCAAATAGAAAACATATATGAAAAGAAAATTAAAAAACAAAGAAATGAGCCAGGGGGTGCCACGAAAGCAATTAGCTAGTTCAATGTGCTTGGGCTCATGAAAGGAGGGGTGTGCATAGCAAGATAGGCCCAATCCACTAACACATGCTCAGATAGGGTTTATGCTATGGATGTTAGTCAATACATTGACTCATCCTGAGCCATTGGATCAGTCCACGAAAGATAATCACAAAAATTATGCAAATCACATGGTTCACACGGCAAGCACATGACAAGTATTGATGCATCAACCACATGTGAGCAAAGGATTAAAAAAAACCTCAGAAAGAAAGGCACGTGAGAGGGAGCATCTCTCATTAATGCGCTGGCATCACATGGTACGTTGGATCACAATCCATCAACGGTCATGATCTAAACTGAAAAAAGTTAGGGTTTATGCCACGTTGAAGGTTCAGGTGGCCGGAGAAGACTCCGGTCATCTTCTCCGGCGAGCCTCCGTCGTGCTCAGTCCTCAAACATGCCAGAAATTCACAAACCATACATCATTGTGCTCGTCTCACCACGTAGATCATAAATCCAGGCTTAAATTTCACAAATACAGCACACACAAAGCAGATCGAAGGCTCAAAGTTTTGCACTAAGATTTCAAACTAAGCACCTATGGTGCCTATCAACTAGCCGGATATCACATCGTCCCTAGAGGACTCCAAAACAAGTAAAATCAAGCTTAAATTTAAAATAAAATTGCAAGAAAGTTTGATCTATGAACCTGAACTTCGATGAAGCTTTGAAAAAAAGAAAACCAGAGGTGAAGCACTTGATCTTTGAAGTGATTATTGCCCAAATAAAGGCAGTGTATTAGCTTTGCAATACTTGAACTTCAATGGAAGAAAGAGAAGTTTGGAGTTGAAGGTGATGATACTTGATCTATTGCTTCATTCCAATGCATTCATGGATGATAATTGATGCTGAAGAATGAAGAGAATGTAGCGTGGTGAGAGCTTTGAGAGAGAGAAAGTTTCAGAGAGAAAGAAGAGTGTGAAATGGAGAAGTGTGAAGAATGATCCAAGTTGGTTCCAAATTCTGTTAGAGATTCTCTTTATATCCTTGGTTAAGATCTAACTCCTATAGTTTATGGTTAGAACTCTAGTTAAGTGAGTGAGTTAACTGAGTTAAAAATGAAATGAAATGGAGGTGAAGTGATGAGATTGAGCTCGTGTTGTGGTTGCTTGCTATGGTGAGGAGAGAGCATGAAATTTTATGGTGGAACTCAAATGGAAGATGATGATGTGGTACTGAATTGGCATGGCTTTCTTCACAAGTTTCCTTCTCATTTTTGTTTGAACAATTATAGCATGTATGGTACATGAGCAGCATGGCATGTAAGAGCCTTTTTTGGTTTAAAATAGCAAAAATGACATGGGATGGCTGATGTATGTGAAACATGCGCATGAAAACAACAAAAATGCAACAAGTTCAACCTGAATCACTTGCTTGGTTTGGAAGAAAAATAGTTGGCATGTAGGTGAGTTTAGAACATCATATCTCTATGACCATGGGATGAAAATAGTTGGTTTTTAGTCATTTGGAAAGAGGTCATGGAGTACAACAAGGTTGAGGTTCAAAACAATGGTAAATGGAACCTCTAACATACTAAAAAATGATCATGAAGATGTGTGTACATAACTGCATAGGCATGTCACCCTGACCTGCCTCGACCAGCTCATGTGCATGGGGGATATATCAGTTAGGGGTCTCCATTTTGAACCAATATATCTCTCACATGGTTGATCAGATGAAAAATTGTTCAACATCAAAGTTGAAGAGGAGATGGAGGGGAACAATATTGATGTTGAACATTTTTCAAATTGAAGCCTCCATCAATGAGATATTTGCCCTTGAACTTGGACACAACATGCACACCAAGTGTTTGTGAAAATAACTGCGTGCTGACTGGTCATGACTTGCCATTTTGCCTTGATTTGTCTCAACTTTAATCCATCTTACCTCTCTCAATTTTGATCCAATGGACATGTTCTTGGTATGGTTTTGAAGCTTGGAATGTGAACTTTTGATAGGCCTCCATAAACTTTCAATTTGGAGTTGGGAACATGGAGAAAGAATGCCCTAAAGTTGGGTGCTCACCTTGCCAAAACTTTTCATAAATGGAAACCCTAATTTCTATTTTTGGCAACTTTGCACATTTCTTGATTTTTGATTAATCCCTTGATATTTTTTGATCAAACCTTCACCAATTATTTTATTTGAGATGAGGGACATGAATTTGACCTTAAAAAAGTCAAGAGTTGACTTTTCCTCTGCACAGTTGACTTTTCCCCAATTCTTTTGATTTTGAATCAATTGATCAATTAAAACCTTTCCAAACCAAATTGATGGATAATTCTCCATCCTTAGACACGTAAGGACATGTAGAATACCATGAAATCAAGTCTTGCCCAAAAAATCAGAAATAAACTGATTTTATGGCAAACCCTAATTTTATACCCTCAGTCTAGGAGAAATCATCACATCCTCCAAATCCAAATTCCTCTGAGTATGAAGTGTATCCTCCTAAACAATGATGAGATGTGCAATTTGGTGATGATAAAAGCTCAAGGATCTTGCCCATTGAGGTGTTAAACTCAAGAATCCTAAAACCCTAATTTTGCACTGGTTAGGAGAAGGTGATTTCTTTGAAATTTCTTGACAAGCTTGATTATATGATGAGATGATGGACCAATTAAAATCTCTTGAGGCTCAAGGCTCCTTTGATTTAATTGAGATACCTTGATCCCATGTTGAGGCCAATGATATGCAAAGATGATAATGCAAAGCATGCAATGAAACATAAGCCAGTTATATGTTGGAAAAAGAAAGGGCAAGTTTTGAGGTGTTACAATAGGTTGAGGCAATTTATTTGAATGAAACAAAAAACTAGTCAATTAATACAATAACTTCTGGTCAAGTTAGTTTCGAAAGATTCCAATTTTTCTGACTTGTCCTTGAAACCATCGTCCCTTTGATTGTCTTTATCTGAAACAAATTCTGAGCAAAGTCCTGATACCTAATCTGACTTTGCCAGTTTTCAAATAGATGATTCGTAGACCCCACAACCTTGTTTCATTTAGCACAGACAGAACAAGTTTACACAGATAGACTTCACCTTCTTCTATTTATCCTAAATCAATTCCTTAATCCAGAATTAGTAGACTTGATCACTACAGAATGCTTCCATTGATCTTCCAATCTGTAGAGAAAAACAAATACTTCCAGACAGCAACAACGATTCCCAAGATACTTGTATCACTTCTGATTCAATTCATTGACACCCAATGACAGAGTCAAAATAACATGATAAGTCCACCTAGAACTTATACCAGCAGAGCAGTGCCACGAGATCTCGTCTGGCATATCATCCTCACCAAAGGCAATCTATCACAAACTGCTTCAAACCACAAACAATCTTGATAACTCACTACACTACTGTTGCAACCTATCCAAGACAGAAGTCTAACTCCCCGTGTCATAGATACCCAATGCTCCTTTGCAAGAAGAATACCCTAAATGAATGGAAAACATAAAACACATCTTCATGTCTTCAAGAGCGCACCCTCTGTTTAATACACCTGCTGAACGCATTCACCTAATGTTTGATCCTCAAGAAATCCATGCACGACACTAGTACATTTAACAGACAAAAGTTCTCCCCCTATCTTTCACAAAAGATGCTTCTTCAACAAGAAACACGCAAAAAGAACACCACATGATATCCCATGACAACTTCATGATCATATAGTGAGAGTACCAGGAACACATCCTTGTACCACAACCTACAAACTCTTGGATTGAGACCGAAATACCGTTGATCCCTCTCATCCATAAACCATCCATACCCTGTACAAATTCACCTTGAATTTTACAGCCACAGATATCCTTGTTCCTTGATATACAATCCAAATGAATATGGAATGCTTCACATTCCTCAAAGAGACATACAGAGCCCCTTAGTTTGCTAGCTCTCCCAGATGTTCTTCACACTTGAAAACATCAAACACATGCTCCAGAAATCCTCAGTTTATTTGCTCTACAAGCACCAAACTGATCCATTTCTCTATAGCATGACTTGTAGCAGAAGAAACCACCTCTCCACAAGTATTCTGACCTCAACAAGAGTCATTCTTCTAGATAAACACCCCATGATCCAAGACAGTCTTCAACTTATCATTCTCCCATATGATAAGATAGAATACTTCTTATTCAACTGGTGAATGTCAGCTTCCACAATCTGAACTCCAAGTTCAGAAGCCATGATGATGTTCTAACATCAGTTAGGGCATCTTGATCATATCATAGACACCTTACACTATGGTTCTTGATACAATTGCCACTGGACTTACTATCAGCATAGTAATCCAACTGAAGATCTTCAGATAACACTGCACCACCAGCTTGATCAATGAGAACCCCGAATAACCAAAGAGAGAAATAAACTCTCATTTAACTCCCAAAAGAAGGTAATTTTCCATAAGCAACTTAGGGCTTCTACCACAAGCTCCAAGATATGAACATATCAAGAACATCCTTTGATTTTAAACCAACTACCCTTCTGCCCAAGAGTAATTAGTTCCAAGCACCCTGCTTAAATGTACGATAAAGATCAGCCAAATGCCACTGTTTGGTTAATCTTAGGTTTTCTTCAGAATTTCATCAAATCTTCTGATCCATTAATGAAACCTAATATTCAAGTTACATAATCCACTTACTCCATAGCAAGCCATCTTAGATGCACCAAGCCTTAGACATGTAACATTTACTTCTTCTCGCAGCTCCCGCAAATTGCATGAGATAGATCTTTTTTAAGCGTTAATTCCATTTATTTCTGAGAAGATCAACTTATTTTACGATGATGCACCACAACATCAACTAAGACCCTGAAGTTTCTACTTGATGTCAGAACATCTAATTAGACGTCCAACTGAGAAATTCAGCTCTTCCTTCTGCCACTTAGAAGAACCTCCTTCCTATAACAGAACACGAGTTCCATGTTCTCATAAACTTGATCAATGATATCAGGTTAGAGTAGACAACCTCCATCCTACTTTGTTGAACAACAACACTCACCTCATCTTCAGACATCCCAAACCTGCCAAAGCTTGATTCTTCAGAAGAGATTAGTCTTTCAAGATCTTTACAAAAGGAATCCTACCTTCCTTAAGTAGAAACTTCTATAGAAAGTCTGAGATAACTGCCACTTATCCTTGACCTCCAAGTTGAGCAAGATCACATGCTCCTATGTACCTAGATCAGAAATAAACTGACCCAAGTTGTGTGTAGCATGCGATTTTTGTCGGTGACACGACCACCTTATAGAAATGGTTGGATATGGGTGCTACTTTATGATTTCTTATTTATCATATGAAGCTGGAAAGGAAAGGGAAGATATCTAAAACTAACCTTGCATGCAAATATTTTCTTTAACAAATGCTAAGAGATCGGGGATCGGGGTCTGGTTATACAAAGGGAAGCTATTAACATCCAGTGTATCTATGGTAATCCATAGGAACCTTTTATTACATGTATCTCTGTTAACTTAAGAAGCTTTCTCGTGTTTATTTGTTGTGGTTTGGGAAGGTTTCTCCTTTGGGAGAATTGAGAGAATGTTTTTGTGGTTTTTGGTTTTCTGTTGTTTTTGAGAAAGTATTGGACCTAAAGTTTTTTTTATTTGTGTGCTCGCTAAGATTTCGTAATCTTATGCCTACGTATTCCCGTAAAGAGATTTGGGAAATCAGAGCAATCGTAGTTCCTCCTATTCTATGGGAGGAAAGATATTTGGTGTCTTGTTCAAAGCCCAAGATTGAAGCTATCAGAGTATTTGTGTCTTGTTCAAAAGCCTAATATTGAAGCTAAAAGGGTGAGTGAGAGAGAGAATTTCTCATCTCTAAAGGGAGAAAACTCACCTATTCATCACAAATGTTGAGAGATTGATTATAAAGGGAAATGACTTTAACTGGGATATGTGAATCCAACAATGCCATAATTTCCTTTATAAGAGGGATGTCATGAAGGAAGAAAGCTTTAACTCAGTGTAGAGAAATGCCACTTTTTCCTTATGAATCTTTCATGCTAAGAGAAGGACAATGGCATGGATGTTTAGAGATCCAGAGGCTTGCCACTTACAACTGTTAGATGAAAGATAAATTTTATCCAGGATAAGAGAAGGACTCCAGCTTGGATTTTGAATCAATAAGTGTGCCACTTATAGCAATTATCTAGAAAAAGGTTTTGATTGTTTATTTTGATATGTGATGTATAAAAGAGATATCCTCCTGCAAAGAGGACTCATGGTCTCATCGGAGGGGATGTTCATTTTTGTGTGCCTTGATCAAAGCCCAAGGTTGAAGCTAAAAGAAACTGACTCCATCGGGGAGGGTTTTATCTGTCTTGTACAAAGCCCAAGATTGAGGCTGACTAAGGAATTTCTTATATGAATCCTAAGAGGAAGATATATCTTGCTGAGGATTATTGAAATCCAAGAGCAAGTCCAAATTGTGTTGGGGAATTCAAAGGGATCTAACTCTTGCTGGGAATCAGGGAAGAGGTGAAGTGTCAGAGGCCATGAGGCTCTGATTCTATTGGGGATTTGTTAATAGTAAATTGACCCTGGCTGGGGATACTTAAGGTGAAAGTTAAGCCTTGTTGGGGGTCAGAGGGGTTTAAAGTTGAGTTTGAAAACCTTGGAGGTTTCAACTCTGCTGGAGACAGATGCATTGATAGAATGATCAGGGTTGTTCCTATGCTTTTAGGAAACTTGGGGGTCTCTCTGTGAGATCCAAGAGGAGATGAGACTTTCCAGGTCTGCTTGTATGAATCCCAAGAGGAGGCTGAGACTATCCAAGTCTCTCAAGAAATGGTAGGCTCTGGTGTAGAGAGGGGTCTTTGTATGATGCCCAAGAGGAGGTTGTTGATTTAAGGAATGAAGATCAACCCTAGAATGATATGATGTTCTGGAATTTTGACTCTCTTGGGGATTGAACTAGTAGAGATGACTAAGATCTATCATACGCCTTTAGGAGGCCTTTGGGTTCTTGTACTAAGCCCAAGAGGAGGCGGGGGAACTTCTAAGAAGCCTGTTGGACCTTGTACTAAGTCCAAGAGAAGGCTGAGGATACTTCTAGGAAGCCTGTGGGTCCAAGCCTAAAAGAGTTCAAAAAAAAGGTTTCACCAGGAATTAATCATTTCTCTGTTGAACAGATCTAAGGTTTGAAGAAATTCAAAAGAGGTTTCGCTAGGAATTAATCCTCTTTGGGGAAATAAATTTCTTTTATACACATATATTTCTAAGTTTGACAGTCTTGAGAAAAGTTTCACTGGGAATAATGTCTTTCTCTGTTCCATATTGAATAAGCCCAAGAGGGGGCAGATTGTATAGGGAATTTCCTATGAGGTAACTAGTTTTTGACTATGTTGAAAGTAACCTCTGGTTTGACCTAAACATAGGCCTAACTTCTGGGGAAACTCTAAGCAAGATATGCACAAGTATATGCAAACAATTGAATTGACAGATATATATAAACAAATATGCATTAAAAATGTTGGGACTTACATTCTGAGAGGAAGCCCAAGTGTATTGTGATCTGTTGTATTGACTGCAACTGTATGATTGATTAGGGTTTCGAGAAATTGAAGAAAGCTTTGAGAAAACTTTGAATTTAAATTTGAGTTGAAAGAAGTTTGTTTGAAAGAAAAGAAATGTTTGGGGCTTATAACTCAAAGAAAGGCCCAAGTAGTCTAAGAGCAGTTTCACCGGGAATAATGCTACTCTTAGTACCAGTTTAAAACAGATAGATGATTTTGAAAACAGAGGTATGGGGCTTACAACTCAAGGAGAGGCCCATGGTGGTTGTTTATCGTTTAAAACAAATTTTATATACAAAATATTAGGGCTTATACTCATGGAGAGGCCCATATGACTTATTTGAGAACATTGATCGCACTGCAACACCAAAAGACATTGTGGGACTTATACTATAGCAGAGGCCCAAAAATGTTTTTGTACAAAGAGAGGGTTAGGTCTTACACTCTAATAGAGGCCCAAAATTGTTTGTAAAGAAAGAACAATGGGGCTTATACTCAAGGAGAGGCCCAGATGATTCATTTGAAAAGGCGACGATCGCGTCGTGATTTTGAAAACCACATAGGGACTTATACAATGACTGAGGCCCAAAATTATTTATGTACAAAGAAAGAATGGGTCTTACACTCTATTAGAGGCCCCAAAGATTATTTTTATACAAGAGATGGGGCTTACAACTCAAGGAGATGCCCAGATGAAAAACAATGATCACACCGTTATTTTGAAAATCGTATAGGGACTTATACAATGGCTGAGGCCCAAAATTTTGTATTTACAAAGAGGATGGGTCTTACACTCTATTAGAGGCCCAAAAATGTTTCAAATGAAGTTTGAAAAATTCAAAATTAAGAAAAACTCTAATTTTAATTTAAAAAATACAATTTTCAAAGGAAATTAAATAAAAAATGATAAAAAATATCAAATATATTCAAAAACAAGTTGTAAACTTTGAAAAATGTTTTGAAAAATCATGTTTAATCACATAAAAACTTGGAATCCATTTGAATTTGAAAAACCAAGGTGGAAATTTCATTATTTAAAAACAAATAAAATGAAACTATTTACAAAATTCAAACTATATTAAATAAATAATATAAATATGATTTTTTTTTGTAGAATAAAATATTTTAACATTTTTGTAAATTAAAAAAAAAAAGAACCAATAAAAAATGATAAAAATTGAGAGAAATTAATTTTTGAAATCAATTAAGAAAATGATCAAAAATTCAAAAATTCAAATTATGGCGCCAACGAGCATCTTCTTCCTTACTGAAAGCTCATATGGTTTTACTAAATTTTGGTAAAACACATTGATGATAAAGATGAAGAAATCTGGACTGAACAAAGATGTCAAAGAAGATGTCTTAACCTGAAGTCATGACATCCAGAAGTACATCACTGATTTAACAAGTGTTAAATTTGTAACAAATCAGCCAAGAGTTAATGCGCATGGATCAAGGATAGAAGATTGAAGCCCAAGGAAGCAGAAGACACTATAAATATAAGACTTAGACCTAGGTTTTGTAACCCCTTTAGTACGCCTGTTGTAACCTTGTTTTCTTGCGTAAGAAACAAGGGTTTAGGGTTTTGAGAGTCGTTGGCTCTCTAGGTAGTAAGTCTCCCTTTGTATCAGTTGATGCATTGTGGCAGAAATAGGTGTCGCACAGATCCATAAGCCTTGAGGTATTGGATTGTGTACTGTTCTTGGATGAAGCTTTTAAGCAAATCCGAGTTAGCTTGTTTGTCAAGAAAGCTTGATAGATTCCTGTATTGACTGGGATGATGTAGAAATCATAGTTGGTGATTAATGGAAGTGAGTGGGGTATCTCATATCAGAGTTCTAAACGTTTGAGTTTAACTTTGGTAAAGATGTTCATTGGGAAGATGTTAGGTATAAAGTTGTAAACTGGGAAGTTTAGCTTTGTAACAGTTCTACAGATAGTGAAGTCTTCTTCCTGGATTGGTATCCCCCAGATGTAGGTGAGTTGCACCGAACTAGGTTAACAATTGTTGTGTTCTTTATCATTCTGCAGATTTACATTTTCTGTTAGGGTTCATGATAAACATGTTGGATCAGATGTCGTGACATCTGTGATTGTGCAGTTCTAATATTCAAGGTATCAGTCTGCTGTTGCGCCTCTGAGTTTAAATGATTATGTAGCACAATGTCTTGACATGTGTTAGGACATCTTCTGTCTGCATATGCCAGAATTTTAGTTGGTATTAGAGCAAGCATCCTGTCTGGTTCTGGATGAGATCTTTGGGAGATACTTTATGGCGTTGAAGCAAAGAGGAATTTTGAAGATCACATCAATCAACTCAGACATACTCAAGGGTATTAATTGATGAGATGGATGTTCTAGATTGAAGGGAGCAATCCGGAGGTTGTTCATGTTGCTGAGGAGGTTCTACAACAACTACAGGAGAAGTGGCTAGTTCTCTTGTTGGGGTGTCTTATAAGATGTTCTGACATCTTATTAAGGCAAGCAGGATCTGTTCCTTGGTGGTTCTGTTGCATGTGTTTCTGATTGAAGAGCTCTAGAATTATGGGATTTTGGAGTTGTTACTGAAGACAGTTGGTGGAAGATCTCAATCGTCGGCCTCTATATGTGAAGATATCTGTTTTCTTTTATTCCAAAGTCGGGAGCGATGTAATTAAGGGAGTTGTTGGTAGATATCTGGTATGGTGACTTGGTACTTGGAAGCTTGGTTTCTTGGTGCAGTTGAAGTCAGATTAAGAGGAGAGGAGTTGATTTTAAGTTTATCAAGTTCTTGCTCTGGGAGTTTGATAAATTATTGATCGGCTAGATTGTCAAAGATACTTGAGAATTCTCTAAAGTCCACTCATAAAGGCATCTAAGTCGTGCATCTGGAGTCATCTAGTTATTCTTCTAACTAGAAGGTGTTTCTTTGAAACACAATCTGAAGAAAGTGGAGGTGATTTATTTTCACCATCCAAAAACAACAAGGAATGATTCATCTCTCTTGACCCTAAGAGTGGATCTAATCTAATTGGAGCGTTCAGAATTGTTAAGGTAAATAAGGTTCGTTCAGAGAGAATCTTAGTTACTTGAGTCAAGGGTGGTAGCCTTGGTATCTTAACACTGTTTGTCAAAGAAGATACTTGTAAAAGATTGAATACTTGATAAGTGCTCATCAAATGATCTGGTGGAGCTTAGCTACAATAGTGAAGAAGGGTTATTGTACAAGGATTTAAGATCAATTGCTATTTGTGAACTCAACAAGTATTTAATTGATTATCCTTGGAAGTCAAGATTGCTGATGTTCAACAAGATGTTGGAACATCTCATCATCAGAGTTTATGCAGAATCATGGGAGGGGTACTGCATACGCTTTAGCATCTATTTTAGTCTTAGGTGGTGACCTAAGAATGGGCTTCAGGACAGAAGCATGTGTTCTCTGGAGAGTTTCCTGGCAAGAAACTGGTATGGACTTTGATGCTATTGAAGATGAAGATGAATACATCATAATCTTGATGGTTACAACTTGGATAATTTTATTTCTGATCTAGGTGCTTTGGAGCATGGATCTTGCTCTTCTTGGAAGTCAAAGTTTAGTAGCAGTTATCTCTGACTTTCTACAATCTGCTTTACTAAGGAAAGTGGCATTCTTTGGTTTGGCTATGGTGTAGTCTTGGACTACTTATTTTCTGAAGATTCAGACGTGGCAGGTGTGATGTCTTTGGAGTTTTAAAGCAGGATGGAGGTTTTCTACTCAAACTTGGTGTTGAATCAAGTCTATTAGAGCATGGACCTATTGTTCTGCATAGGGAGGAGGTTCTTCTAAGTGGCAGAAGGAGGAGCTGAATTCAGCAGTTGAATGTCGTATCAGAATGTTCAGACATCTAGCTTAACATCAGAAGTCTCAGCTGGTGATGTGGCACACCAGCTTAAGATAAGGTGATATAAAGGAGAATGGAAGTTATGGATGCTTCAAAAAGGTCTATCTCAGGTAGTTTGCGGGAGCTGTGGATGAGAAGATGTTACATGTTTAAGAGGCTTGGTAAATCCAGGATGCCTTGGTATGGAGCAAGTAGTTCATGTGACTTGAAGATCTGATTTCATTGGTGGCTGAGTGTATCTTGTGGGAATTCTGAAAAAGATTGAGATCAAACAAAAGGTGGCATTTGGTTGGTTTCATAGTGTGCATTCAAGCATGATGCTTGAAACTGATTGCTCTTGTGTAGAAAAGTAGTTAGTTGAAAACGTAAGGAGGTTCTGGTTCTCTTAGAGCTTGTGGCAGAAGTTCTGGGTTAAGGATGGAAGTATACCTTCTTTTGGTGGATGAGAGTTTATTTCTCTCTGGGTTTCAGAAGCTTTCTTTGTTCAAGCTGGTGGCGCAATGTTGTGTGAAGATCTTAAGTGTGGATTACTATGCTGATAGTAAGTCTAGTGGTGGAACATATCAAGAACCATGGTGTGTGGTGTCTATGATGTGTGGAGGATGTCCTAACTGATGTTAGAACATTTTTGGGATGGTTATCCTTGGTGGAGGATTCTTAAGTTCTGTTCTAGGAACTTGTTGGCTACATTATGTCTAAGGAGTATCTATCTTGTCATACGGGAGAATGATGGAGTAGAAGAACTTCCTTGAGAGTATGGTGTGGAGAAGAATGGAGCGGATCACGGGTTGATTGTATGAAGGTCTGGTTTCTGATGCGTTTAGAAGTGGATATTCACCAGAAAATCAGAAGTATTCTAGGTTATCATACGGGAGAATGATAAGGAATGACTGTCTTGGATTATGGGGTGTCTATCTCAATTGCTGGCTTTGGTAAGGTCAGTGGAAAATCTTACGAAGGGGATACTTCCCCTGGCTGTAAGTCATGCTAGTAGTGGATCAGTTTGGCAGCTGTGAAGTTCTAGAGCATGCATACGATATCTGACATCGTTATAACAAACTAAGGGGCCCTGTGCGTCTCTTTGAGGAATGTGAAGCATTCTGATTAAATTGGTTTGTGCCTCAAGCAGCTGGAGGTCTATACATGAGAATACAAGAGGAGTTCGTGTGGTGTGTAGATGGTTGCAGGATGAGGGGGATCAATGGGACTTTGATCTTAAGCCAAGAGTTTATTATGGTAGGATGGTTATCCTGTTTTTCCTCACGGGTAGCATGATGGTGATCATGTGTGAGTGATTATTGGTTCTTGTCAGAAGAAGCAGTAAGAGAGTTGATGATTGTGTTCAACAGGTGGCTTGAATTGAGGGTGCGCTCTTGAAGACATGAAGATGCGTCTTATGTTTTCCATTCATCAGCTAGGTGTTCTGTGGAGGAGCACTGGTTGCCTTAGATAGGGGGAGTTGCTCCTTGATCGAAGATGTATTGTTGCGGGGGTGCAGTGGAGTTCCAGATTGTATTGTGCGCCAAGCAAACTATGATTATGTGTCCATCCTGGGAGGATGAGATGTCAAGAAGGATGTCTTGACAATTTGTATTGTTGCAATTTGGGGGAGACTTGGCAGTGTAAGTTACATGGTTCTTATTGGATGCTTAAGAATCATTGGTTGAGTATGGGGAATTTATTTTTCTCTGCAGACTGTGATCACAAAACTGTGAAGATATTGGTTAATACATAAGTTTTCTTGATGGACAGTGTCTGACATGATGTCAGAACATTGTTAAAGACATGCTTCAAGAGTAATTGATCTCTTGGTCAGTGGGCCTTGGATTGTGGAGAACATGCGCGTGCTAAATGTGTTCATCGTCACTTGCATTATTGTTGGACGGTTATCTTGAAGAAGAAACAATTAAAGCATTCTTGGCAGGTGCACATTGGGTTTTGGTGAAGTTACATTCTTGAATTTATGACCTCATTGAATTGTCCTTCATTTATTTCTTGGTTCGTAGCTTTCAAAGGAAATTTCTGGAGTATTTAAAGAAGTCCTTGGATCAGGCTGTGTGATATGTCTTTTGTTCAAGTCTGGATAAGTATTGGTTGGGTATGAGAATATCTTAGTTTCTTTTGCCAATTTTTGGCTAAAAAGGGGGAGTATGGGTCACAAATCAGGGGAGGCATGGGTTGTTCTTGTAGTTGCTTTACAAGGATGATAAACAAGATGTTCTAACATCCTGTCTGTGTGTCAGTTTCCTTTGTGTCTTGTGACTTAAATTAAGAATCAAGTTGTGTCTTGTGACCTGAGTTACATGCTTTATGTACTTAGATTCAAGAAGACTACAACTGATCTCTGAAGGGGAAGTGTGTTTGAAAGGAATGTCCTTTGTTCTTTTGTTTCAAACGTCCTACTAGCTTCTTTTGAAGTTTCTATTGCCTTGACATTTTTCAAATTCCCTCATTCCGGTTTACTACTTTCCTCAAGTGTGGCAGTACCGACTCATTGGTTAAGGAGGAGGCTGAGTTATCTTCTTCCTCATGCACACCAACATAGACTCAGTTTGCACAATATTCCAATCATATCCGCTACTCAGGGTGAAGAGACGTTTAAAAAGTATTTTAGCCAAAATTTGTCAAAAGGGGGAGATGGAAAGCTCCTCTGGTTTGACTAAATTTTGGTAAAACACATTGATGATAAAGATGAAGAAATCTGGACTGAACAAAGATGTCGAAGAAGATATCTTAACCTGAAGTCATGAGATCCTGAAGTACAACACTGATTTAGCAAGTGTTAAATCTGTAACAAATCAACCAAGTGTTAATGCGCATGGATCAAGGACAGAAGATTGAAGCCCAAAGAAGTAAAATATGCTACAAATAGAAGACTTAGACCTAGGTTTTGTAACGCCGTTAGTACGCCTGTTGTAACCTTGTTTTCTTGTGTAAGAAACAAGGGTTTAGTGTTTTGAGAGTCGTTGGCTCTCTAGGTTGTAAGTCTCCCCTTGTATCAGTTGATGCATTGTGGCAGATATAGGTGTCGTACAGATCCATAAGCCTTGAGGTATTGGATTATGTATTGTTCTTGGATGAAGCTTTTAAGCAAATCCGAGTTAGCTTGTTTGTCAAGAAAGCTTGACAGATTTCTGTATTGACAAGGATGATGTAGAAATCACAGTTGGTGATTAAGGGAAGTGAGTGGGGTATCTCATATCATAGTTCTAAACATTTGAGTTTAACTTTGGTAAAGATGTTCATTGGGTAGATATTAGGTATAAAGTTGTAAACGGGGGATTTTAGCTTTGTAATAGTTCTACAGATAATGAAGTCTTCTTCCTGGACTGGTATCCCCCAGATATAGGTGAGTTGCACCGAACTGGGTTAACAATTGTTGTGTTCTTTATCATTCTGCAGATTTACGTTTTCTGTTAGGGTTCATGATAAACATGTTGGATCAGATGTCATGACATCTGTGATTGTGCAGTTCTGATATTCAAGGTATCAGTCTGCTGTGGCACCTTTTCGTTTAAATGATTATGTAGCACAATGTCTTGACATGTGTTAGGACATCTGCTGTCTGCATATGCCAAAATTTCACTTACGACCTCCCTCCATGGCCGTTTTGCAAAACCTCACATATCTCTCTCAATACGTAATGGTTTTGACTTTTGTAAACATGAAAATTGTGTGTTTTTGAACAAGGATTTTAGTGATATAAATTAATTGCATTTATATTAAGTGTGTAGCGAGATATTAAATGATGAACATATGAACCCTAATTTCTACAAGAACACTATGAAATCCTATACACGATAGCTACAAAGAAATTGATTAATGTGAAACACTCTACATAAGTGCATAAACATGTTTGTAACTTGAAAACACATTTATGATGCATGGATCATTGAGTTTGAGAGTGCCAGGCTTACCTCTGCAAGAGGAAATCGAATCCTCAGTTGTTGGTGTTACAGATGTTGTGTGATGATTTAGAGCACTTTAATGGACCTTATGTAAGGTGTTTGGAAGCTTGGAATGGATTGAAACCACCTGGAACTTGTTGTGGAACCTCAACTGCAACCTTGCCAAAAAGCTTGAGCAAATGGGGGGTGAGTTTGTGATTCTTGTGTTCCAGATATGTTTTGACGTTATGGATCACCTATATATAATATATGTGAGGTGTTGGGATGTTTTGTTTTTGATGGAATTGATCCCTATTTGAAAATTCGATAGTGACTTGCTAGTGAAGCATTTTCTGGTTTTTGAAGAAGGATTTTGAGGAAAACATGAGTTGTTATGCTTTGGTGTCTTTTGATCAGTCACACATGACCTCTATTTATAGTAGAGGAAGTTTGTTTTGGGAGCAATAGTGTGTGGAGGCTGATCATGGCATGTAGCTTGTAGCCATTGACTTAGATAATCCAAAAGTGCCAAGTCAACTCTCTTATCTTGACTCCATTCAATTCTGAAGGTTTGAATGCTCAGAGTTTGGACTTGAATCTTGACTGGCTTGGAGTGTTACGGTCTGGTTCATGACACCTCAATGTATTGCATTGATGTTACCTTGCCAAATTTGAATTTCCAAGTTTCATGTCATGATGGTTTTCACATGCCAAGTTGAAATTATTGCCTCCTTGATCAAGAAAAAAGTGAGTCATCAGATGTTTTGTGCTTTTGGAAGATGAAAAAGTTGGCAAAATGGTAAAACTTGAGTGACAAAATCGTGTGGCACAAGTTTGGTTTTCATGCCTTTGTGTGGGCAGGGTGAAAAATTCCATTTTTGGAGGCTTATAACTCCTTGCTCAAGCTGAACCATGGGAGGCTCTTGTACTTTTTGGAAAGCCCCTATAACATACTTTAACTTTGATGTTTAACTTTGGTCTTGAGTCATCTTGGATCATAATGAAAAATAGCCTCAAAGTTGGCGAAAATGCCAAACAGATTCTGTCCAAAATTTCACTAAGTGTTGGAAAAATGGCCATTTTCATATTTTGTGATTTTGGTCAATCCATAACACAAAATCCATGAGGATTTGGAATGATGTGTAGTTGACATTCTTGTAGTATGTAATGAGAGCTTTCATTTGAGCTTTGGATGGAAGAAAAAGGCTTTGTGGTTTGGAAGTTATAACCTTGCAAAGTTGGGTAGAAATCACTTTTTTCCATGACTTAGTGAAATTTCATGTTTCTTAAGATTGTCCCTTTTGCAAGTAATACCACTTTTCTTGATTTTTCTTGATGTATGATGATCCAAACCATGAGTTAACATTGTTCAAAAAGTCAAACTTAATTTTTGGCATAGTTGACTTTTTGTCAGATGATTTTCAAACTTTGTGATCCTCTATGAAATTAAGTCCTTGACCTAATTCAAACCTAATTTATGGATTCCATAGGTGTTTTAGAGTGTCTTGAATTATGTCCCAAGGTTTGGGATCATGTCTCGGCCCAAAGTCAAAGGTACAATTGACTTTTCATCAAAAAACCCTAATTTGGCTCAGATGAATTTGAATCCTTGTATTTCTTATGAACCAAGTTCTTTGAATCAATCCAATATTGTCAATGGATCAATATGATGTATTTGAGGTCTTCAAAACACTTCTTGAGGTCTTGGCTCATGCCTTGCTTCAAAAGTCAACATAGGGGTGAATTAGGTCAAGAAACCCAAATTCCTGATTTTTGATGAATACATCCCCTGAGGCTATTTTGAACTTGTGATTAGGTCCATGAGGTCCCTTTTAGCTTCTTGGATCATGTTTTGAAGTATTGGCTCATGCCCAGAGGAAAATTTATCTCTAGAGGCCTTGGTCGACCAAAACCCTAATTTGGTGACACTGATGGTCTTGAGGCTTGATCCACTTGAAATGTTGCACTCTTGTGCTTGATTCTTGATGTGGGAGACCTCTTGATCATTTATAGATGTTTGAGAGACTTGACAAGTTGAGGATCATGTCCATTCTTGATTAATCCTTTTTTTGAGTCCTTTGAGGGGGCTCAAAACCCTAATTCTTGATTGTAGTGAATGCTCAACAATCTTTGAGAGGATTGATGAGGCATGAAGGTACATCCATATTGTGGTGATGATTGGCACAATGATGGGAAATCTTGTGGTCAAAATTTGGGGTATGACAGATGCCCCTATTTAATCTTCTTGGACCTGAAGTTGTGAATGGCGAAGACGTTCGGACATTCAAGGTAAAAGAGGATTAAATATCGGAATACCTAAAATTTTGATTGTGGTTATGAATTGTAGCAGTTTGCTCATCCTTCTTCTTTTTCTAAGTAATGTTACTTAGAAAAGGGTAAAACTTCCCCTCGATCCTGGTCTTCAGCCCCAGAACTAGTCTTAGTTTAGTTGTTTTTTTGAAAATAAACTTCCCCTCGACCCTGGTCTTCAGCCATGGAACTGGTCTTAGTTTTTTTTTGAAATAAACTTCCCCTCGATCCTGGTCTTCAGCCATGGAACTGGTCTCAATTTCTTTTTTTTGAAATAAACTTACCGTCGATCATGGTATTCAGCCATGGTGTCATATCCTATATTTTGGCCACTAAGATTTCCCATCATTGTGCAAATCATCATCACAATATGGATGTATTTACATGCCTCATCAGTCTCCCCAAAGATGAGTGAGCATTCACTACAAACAAGAATTAGGGTTTCAAGCCCTCTCTGAGCACTTAGAGAAAGGATCAATCAAGAAATGACATGATCTTCAACTTGTCTAACCTCTCAAACCTCCATAAATAATAAAGAGGACTCCCACATCAAGGATTAAGTACAAGGCTGCAACATTCTAAGTGGATCAAGCCTCAAGATCGCCAGTGTCTTTAAATTAGGGTTTTGGTCGACTGAGGCCTCCAGATGAAAGTTTCCATCTGCGCATGAGCCAATGCTTCAAAGCATAACCCAAGATACTCCAAGGGACCTCATGAACCCAATCATCAAGGTAATTTAACCTCAGGGGATGCATTTACCAAAAATCAGGAATTAGGGTTTCTTGACCTAACTCACCCCTAAGTTGACTTCTGGGACAAAACATGAGCCCAGACCTCAAGACATGATTTAAGGACCTTAAATACACCATATTGATCCATTTGCAACAATGGATTGATCCAAGAAGATTGATTCACAAGTTTCAATTTCTCCTGGACCACAATTAGGGTTTTGAAGAAAAAGTCAACTGTACCTTTAACTTCTGACCAAGACATACTCCCAAACCTTGGGACATGATTCCATATACCCTATATCACCTATAGAGTCCATCCATTAGGCTTGATTTAGGTCAAGGACTTGATTTCACAAAGGATCGCATAGTTTGAATTTCATCTGATAAAAAGTCAACTGTACAAAAAGTCAAAGTTTGACTTTTTGATTTTTTGGTTAACCAAGGTTCCTTAACCCTAAAAAAATGTTAATATGTGATTTGAATCATCATTCATCAAGAAAAATCAAAGAAAGTGAGTTAACTTGTAAAAGGGGTAACCATAAAAAACTTAGAAATTTTCTAAGTTAGGGAACAAAGTGGCTAGGGTACCAACTTCCAAGGATCATAACTTGAGATCCAAGCAACCATTTTGGATGGTCCAAAGATGGATTTGTAGATCTCATTACACACTTCAAAAGTGTCAACTACATCTCATTCCAATTCTTCATGGATTTTGAGTTATGGAGTGATCAAAATGGCTTAAAATATGAAATTTGCATTTTTCCAACACTTAGTGATATTTTCATGAAGTCAAAATCTTCCTTACTTTTTCCATAATGTAGGGACATTTTTCACCTTGATCCAATTCAAACCAGGTCTAGGGGTGGACATCAAATCTAAAGTATGCCATAAGGGCTTTCCAACAAGTACCAGATCATCTCCAAATTCCATTTGAGCAAGGAGATACAACCCTTGAAACGTGGCTTCCTGAACTAATTTTTCAAGGCAGAATTGTGCACATTTGTTCGGTTTGTCCAAATCTGATAAATCCAAGTCTTGTCGTCATTTTGGACACATCTGAGGATCACATCTAAGGGGGATGATCTGATCTCCAAGCCTCCAAAGTCCAAGAATCTACAAGTAGCATGCCAAACCTAAGAGGCTTCAAAGATGCCAAATATCCAATTTTGTTTCCAAGCATTCAATGGATGCACCAAAGTGGCATGAACTGAGCCTATTCCAACTAAATTCAGTCAAGACTTATCTATGAACCAAAGCTACAAGGCCTGTGCTCTAATCTCAAGTCAATGACTAGAGGAGACTTGAGATTCCATTTGATCACAATTGGGCAAAGGTCTGCTGCAGCCCCCATTCACTATTGATGCCAAAACAAACTTGCTCCACTATAAATAGGCCTCATTTGTGATCAGTTTAAGCACACCAAAGCACCCAAATTGATTCTTTCCTCAAAATCACCTCTTTCACTCCAATTTTGCCTTCTAACTCAAGTCACTATCGGGTTTTGAGTTTGAGAGTAATTCCAACCAAACCAATCACACACACACACACCTCACATGTATCATATAGAAGTGATCCAAACTCTTACATAACATCTGGAACACCAATTTTTCAAAATCACCAGCCATCTGCACAAGCCTTTGGCAGATTTGCAGTTGAGGTGCCAAATATAGTTCCAGCTTAATTCAGTCCACTCCAAGCATCCAGACACACTCCATAGCACCTAAGGAAGCTGTTCACATCATTGGAACTAAGCTGTAACACCTCCAACCTGGAACTCAATCACCAGCTGCAAGAGGTAAGCCTAAACTTGGTCATCTCATGAATCATGCATATTTCCTCGCACAATAATTTTGCCATATGTTCATAATCATGTATGACGTGTTTCCCCTAAATTGATTGCTTTGTATGAATCGTGTATGGAATTTCTTAGGCTTCATGCAGAAATTAGGGTTCTTGAGTGTTATTTCTTTGATTATGTGGTTGGCATTTATTTTGTTAAAACTATTCTAGCAGTAAGATGTTGAAACAAGATGTTCTAATTTACTGCACTCAACATGTCGGATAGTGATGTCCCATCCTGGATCATAGGACATCGCGTCTGTTTTAGTTTAAAAGGAAGATTCTGTTGTTGTTTTTTGTTACTGAATATTCTGTGAATATTTAGTTATCCTATGTGGCATCCAGGTTAATTGAGTTGAGTTTTAGTGTTGGTTTTCGGATTTTCACTACTTTCTAAATATGGAGACATATTTGGAAATATTAGATTGAAGACCTATTTTCTTGGAGGTTAATTTGCAGACTTTGTGCAGCCTTGTTACTACTGTTTTGAAGGCCCAAATCCAGTTGGGAAATAGGATATAAGTAGAAGCTTGTAACCTAGTTTTGGTAGAGAAGCCGTGAATAGAAAATATGTAATCATTAGGGTTGAGTTCGTGAACCACTCTCTAGGAGAGTTGGTATGTGTGAACCACCCGGTTTGTGGGATGGTCATCGTGTTTATCTCAAAGCCTGTAAGTAAGAGATGTGTTGTTCTTGGAGGAAGATGTTAAGCAACTCTAAGTATTATTCATAGTCATGTGTGGCATGTCTAGGTATGGAAGTATGCCTTCTACTTTGTTGTGTTTAAAGAGTTGTTGGAAATCAAGCTGTTGATGCAGTGGCTGAGGTGTTGACTACTAGACATCGTTGCAATGATTGGAAGTGAGATAGAGTCTCTTACCTAGGGAGGACTTAGGTAGAAGGGTCATTAGGTAGGGATTAAGTGAGTAGACTGTCAACTGGTATTGTTGAGTCTGTAATTTAATTCTACTAATAGTGGACTTCCTTCCTGGCTTGGTATGCCCCGAGATGTAGGTTGTTAGACCGAACTGGGTGAACAATTTATGTGTTTTGTTTATGCTTTTCAGTACTGTTTTTTATATGTTTTTACCTTGCCATGTTTTTGTCAGACCAGATGTCTCGACATCCTGTAGGACATCTGGGATCTGTCATACCAGAATTTCAATTGGTATCAGAGCAGGCATCCTGTTCTGTTTCTGGGAGAGGTCCTGGGAAGATACTTTCTGGTTGTAGGCAAGGAAGAAGGGTTCTACTGAAAAGAAATTTGAACTTGGATAAGCTCATATAGTTGTTTGAATGGTCCCTTGAAGTGGGGGATGGACTATTCATGACCGGGTATGTATTGTACCTGTCTGTTGTTATCAGGTGTGTAGCCTTGGTGAAGAACTACTGTTGTGAGTTTGATTTATCTTGTTGGCCTTGGATTATTGTGATGGTTGAATCTTTGTGGCTTGGTACATGGTGGGGTGGCAACATCATGTTGAAGTCAGATTGGATAGAAAGGGCTAGGAGGGGCTTTCTTGGAAGCATAGGAATGAAGAAATTGGAGGTGATTTACCTTCACCATCCATAAGTAAAAGGTAGAATTCATCTTTCTCAATCCTAAGGATGAATTCAATTTGGAAGGAGGTTTCAGATTTGTTGAGGGAAATAGGATCTGTTCAGAGAAGGTCTTACTTACTTGAGCCAAGTGTAGCATCCTTGATATCTTAACCCTCTGCAAAAGAAGAAACTGGCTTGGATAGGCTACCTTGGTGGTGTTTACTTGGTGCTGGTATCTGGTAGGGTTTTTATACAAGGATTTAAGATCAATTGTTATTTGTGGAGTTCACAAATATTTGATTGATTATCCTTGTGATTCAAGATTAGTGATGTTCAACACGATGTTTGGAACATTTCATCATCAGGGTTTGTGCAGAATCATGGGAGGGGTACTGCATAAGCTTTAGCATCTGTTACTTCTTAGGAGTTGGCCTGAGAATTTGCTTCAGTCTTGTGTGACAGGAGTTGGGTATTTCTGGAAAGTTTCCTGGCTAGAAGGTGGTATGGATATTGTTGATGCTGAAGATGGAGATGAAAGACTATGAAGACATCATAATCTTTATGACTACTTGGATTGGTTTAGGTGCAGTCCAGAATGCTCATCATAGAGTTAAGATAGGTGGCATTATCAGAACTTTGTGAAGACTGCTTTACTCAAGGAAAGGTGGCATCCTTGGTACAGCTATGAGGTGTAGTTCCTAACTATTCCTTCTGAAGATTCAGACAGTGGCAGGTTTGAGGGCTTTGGAGAAACACTGGAAGATTTTCATCAATGTGTGAGATTGGTTTAAATTACTACAAAATCAACATAATGGATGTTGTCTACTCAAACTTGGTTGGTGAATCTAGTCTATGAGAGCATGGGACTCTTGTTCTATTAAGGGAGGAAGTTCTTTCAAGTGGCAGAAGAAGGAGCTGAATTCAACAGCTGGATGTTGACTCATAATGCTCTGACATCTAGTTCAACCTCAAAATCTCAGTTAGTGAAGAGGCACATCAACTTAAGATAGGATGATCTACATGAATGAAAATTGAATGCTTCAAAAAGATTGCTCTCCTGGCAGTCTGCTGGAGCTGTAAGAAGAAGAAAATATTACATGACTTAGAGATTCTAAGTGTGTTTTGATAATAAGCAAGTGGAACATGTGATTTGAAGATCAATTTCAGTGGATAGATCAGGATACCTTTATGAGAATTTTGACAAACGTGAAGAAGACAATGTGTGGCAGTTGGCTTTTTCATATGAGGATTCATAAAGGAGGTGATCAAACTGTGGAAATTGGTTGATCTATATAGTGGATTCGAAGAATCAAGATAATCAAAGTGTGGCAGCTGGTTGGTCTTGAGGATTGTCTTGGAACAAGTTACTCTTGGGCAGAAGGGTGACGAGTTGAAGACTCAAGGAGTTCTATTCTTCTTGAAGGTGGATGAGTGCTTATTTCTGGGTATCCACACACTATATGATCATGAAGCTGTCATAGGATATCATGTAGTAATTTTGGAGTGGTTCTTGCTGAAGAAGCACCTGTTGAGAAAGATAGGGGAGAGTAGAGAGTATAAAGTAGAGAGTGTTGGAGTGTAGTATTCTGTGTGCTATGGTGGTTGGTATCATGCAGTGTTGTAGCATTCTGAAGTAGATGTTCTGTGATGATGTGATGCTCTGTGTTGTTTGGATTTCTGGTTCTTTGGTTCCTTGGCTTAAAGGGGGAAGCTTGGAGATTCTGGTTTGGAATGTGGTGTTTTTCTTAGTGCAGCTGGATTTTGTTCATGATGTCAAGACTGATGTCTTAACGTCTGTTGACAGAACATTCTGTTCAGAATGTTATGGTTTTTGTCTCTTGAGATCACAAGCTTCTACCTGATTTATGTACTGTTGTGAGGGTCAAGCAGTAGGTGAATGTGTTCAGCAGGTGTGTTGAACAGAGGGTGCGCTCTTGAAGACATGAAGATGAGTCTCATATTCTCCATTCATTTAAGGTGTCCTTCTTGTAAAAGAGTACTAGTTGTCTTAGATAGAGAAAAGTTTATCAGCTTGGCATCATGTGAGTATTGGTACAAGGGATGATTGTGTTCAACTTATGAGTTGAACAATGAGTGAGCTCTTGAAGACATGAAGATGCGTCTTATGTTTTCCATTCATTAAGGTACAAAGAAGAACATGTTATCCTTGATAGGGGGAGAGTGTTACAATTTTGTGCAGCTGGACTTGTGATGTTAAGGAGGAGAATTAAGAAACATCAGGTGGGTGTTCAAAGAAGAAGGTTTTAGCCAAAATATGCAAAGGGGGAGATGGTCATTGATATTTCTGCAGCTTTTGGTGTTGGCATTTATTTTGGTAAAACTGATTGTGATTGATATATGTCTAAAAAGATGTTCCGACTTCTATTTTTTACTGCTGCATTTTCCTTTTATATGATGTGTTTTGGCCAAAACCAAATTAAGAATTGGCATACATGAGGATTAAGTGTGCTGGGAGGTGTCTTGTGCAGTTGTGAACTTTATTGCATATGGAAACAGAATTTTATTCAACTGCTGAAAGCATACAAGATTAGATTTTAGTACATCAAAAGCAACAAACAAAGAGTCTAAAGATTATCCCAACCCCCTGAATCAAGAAAAGTTTTCCAATCTTCGTCCCATTCATCATCAGAAGCTTGAAGTTGCACTGGAGGTTTTTTAATGGCTTTCATCCTTGTCTCTGATGTTTTTCTTGTTCTTGTTGCTCCTGAAGTTGCCCCAGCTGTAGACAGTGTTTTGTTCTTCAAATTCTGTGGATCTGGTTTCTTGACCTCTTGCATGTGTTTCTTTCCTGCATCCTTGTTAGACTGACTCATGGTTCTATCTGTGGTATGTTGTTAGATGCAAGGAGGCTTGGTTTTTATACTGCATAAAGGGTCTTTGTTTGTATCGCCTGACAAGTCAAAGTGGTCTTTGGTTTGGGAACTTGTTTTTCTTGCGAACTTGTTTTTCTTGGGACCTTGTCAAATTGAATGTCAGAAATTCGTGCTTGCTGCCTTGGTAGGTTAAGAGGTTGTCCAATTATGGCTAAAAAGGGGGAGAGTTAGCCTAGGTGTTGTCAAGTTGTCTGGTGTGATTCTAGACTCGAGGGAGAGTTTGTTTTTGGTGCAGCTGTTGGATGTTGCTGATGCAGGTTGCGTAGTGAATGTTAGTAGTTGTTTGGAGTTTGGTCTTTATCCTTTGGTGTTTACTCACTGCAAGTTTTTCTGATGTTGGCTGAGATTGTTTTGGCCAAAATTAGCCAAAGGGGGAGATTGTTAGTTCTTGTAATTGGCTACAATTTTGGTAAAACAATGTTGATGTCATGTATGAAGTCTTAACATGAGTTACTAATATTCTGGTTATGTTAAGTTACTTAGGGTTGCAGTTTTGTGTTGGTGCTGCAATTGAGGGTGTCCTGTGCTTGTGGTGTGCGTGTGCTGGTGCTGCAGTTGAGGGGGAGAATGTTGTTGTGTTTCTGCAGTTGAGGGGGAGTATTTTGGTTGAGAATATTTGCTGGTATGCTGTGTTTTTCGCTGCTGTCTCTGATATATCTGTTTTACTTGTTTTTATCTTTGCAAGATTGTTTGGTGTGTGGTTCTAGCAAAAATAAGCCAAAGGGGGAGATTGTTATTTCTTTGATTATGTGGTTGGCATTTATTTTGCTAAAACTATTCTAGCAGCAAGATGTTGAAAAAAGATGTTCTAATTTACTGCACTCAACATGTCGGATAGTGATGTCCCATCCTGGATCATAGGACATCGCGTCTGTTTTAGTTTAAAAGGAAGATTCTGTTGTTGTTTTTTGTTACTGAATATTCTGTGACTATTTAGTTATCCTATGTGGCATCCAGGTTAATTGAGTTGAGTTTTAGTGTTGGTTTTCGGATTTTCACTACTTTCTAAATATGGAGACATATTAGGAAATATTAGATTGAAGACCTATTTTCTTGGAGGTTAATTTGCAGACTTTGTGCAGCCTTGTTACTACTGTTTTGAAGGCCCAAATCCAGTTGGGAAATAGGATATAAGTAGAATCTTGTAGCCTAGTTTTGGTAGAGAAGTCGTGAATAGAAAAGATGTAATCATTAGGGTTGATTTCATGAACCACTCTCTAGGAGAGTTGGTATGTGTGAACCACCCGGTTTATGGGATGGTCATCGTGTGTATCTCGAAGCCTGTAGGTAAGAGATGTGTTGTTCTTGGAGGAAGCTATTAAGCAACTCTAAGTATTATTCATAGTCATGTGTGTCATGTCTAGGTATTGTCATGGAAGTATGCCTTCTACTTTGTTGTGTTTGAAGAGTTGTTGGAAATCAAGCTCTTGATGCAGTGGCTGAGGTGTTGACTGCTAGACATCGTTGCGATGATTGAAAGTGAGATAGAGTCTCTTACCTAGGGAGGACTTAGGTAGAAGGGTCATTAGGTAGGGATTAAATGAGTAGACTGTTAACTGGTATTGTTGAGTCTGTAATTTAATTCTACTAATAGTGGACTTCCTTCCTGGCTTGGTATGCCCCCAGATGTAGGTTGTTAGACCGAACTGGGTGAACAATTTCTGTGTGTTGTTTATGCTTTTCAGTACTATTTTTATATGTTTTTACCTTGCCATGATTTTGTCAGACCAGATGTCTCGACATCCTGTAGGACATCTGGGATCTGTCATTCAAATATTTGAATTTGAATTTGGTGATTTCATTCAAATGTTTTAGCGCCTTTTTTCAAATATTCAAATATTTGAATTTGGTGATTTTATTTAATTGATTCAAAAATTAATTTCTCTCTGAATTTAATGATTTTGAGTTGATTCTTTTTTTCAAAATTCACAAAAATGTTTAAATATTTTATTTTACAAAAATTTCCCAAAAATATTATTTATTTCATATATTTGATATTTTTGTAAAGAATTAACTTTTATTTGTTTTTTAACATTTTATAAAGTTTCTTTCTCTTGATTTTCCAAACTTGATTGGTTTTCAATCATTTTGTGGATAAAAACATGATTTTTTAGACATTGACCCAAAATCACAACTCATTTCTCACATGTTTTCAATGATTTTATTAAATTTTAATCAAAATTAATTCCATTTTTAACAAAATTAGGGTTTTGATTGATTTCACCCTCATCAATCTTTTTCAAAACACTGACGGGCCTCTTGATAGAGTGTAAGTCCCACCCCTTTGTAAATAAAACATTTTGGGCCTCACACATTGTATAAGTCCCTCTGTATATTTTCAAAAGTTCGACGCGGTCGTCGCCTTTGTAAGACCCAATCCCCTGTTAACCAAAACCATTTTTGGGCCTTAGATATTGTATAAGTCCCAGTACATTTTCAAAAACCTCAGCGCGATCGCCAGTTAAAAAATCAAATAACCTGGGCTTCTCCTTGAGCTATAAGTCCCACTTATTTTCTTTTAAAACAATCATTGGGCTTCTCCTTGAGTTTTAAGACCCAACCCTTTTGTAAATAAACCTACTTGGGCCTCAGTCATTGTATAAGTTCCTCTGCGATTTTCAAAACAACGGTGCGATCACAGTTAAACCTTGGGCCTTTCCTTGAGTATAAGCCCCAACAATCTTTGCAAGACAACTTTCCTTTTGATTTAGGTTCAAATATATATGTTGTTATCAAAACTTTCTTTAATTTCTTTGAACAACTAACAATACAGCATGGAAGCTTGCTTTCCTGTAAGTTTTAAACCGCTTTCATTTACTCGCTTTCATATATATATATATAACTGTATTGTGGGAAGCTGCGCACTGTAAGTCTTCTTTCATATCCTTTTAAATACTTGTCATATATCAACTGTATATATACTAGTATAGTTATTTAGAGTTTTCCTCGACAACTAGGTCTAGAACTAGGTAAAGCCAGTTTGGTCACTCTTTAATACAGTCAAAACTAGATCCCTATAGGATTTCCAGATACAATCTTGCCTTCTCTTGCGCTTAAACAATATGGAACAAAGAGAAAGGCAGTATTCTTCGTGAACCTTTTCTCAGATTGTCACCCCTAGAAATTGTCAAAGAAACTCTATTCCCCAGGGTTGATCTATTCTCGGTGAATAGCATCTCTTGAGTTTCTTCAAACCTCAGAACTTTCACTAAATGATTTATTCTCGGTGAATATCATTTCTTGAACTTTTCTTGGTTTGAGACCCACGGGCTTCCTAAAAGCATCCCCGCCTCCTCTTGGACTTTGTACAAAGACCCTCCGGCTTCTTAGAAGTTCCCATGCCTTTTCTTGGGCTTAATACATGGACCTTGAAGACCTCTTAAAGGTATAAGAAAAAACCTAGTCATCCTTTGCTAGAGCAGTCTTTCCAGTAAAATACCTGCCTCCTCTTGGGCATCATACAAAAGATAAAACTCTTCCATACTAGTAGACTTGGACAGTCTAATCCTCTTGAGTCTCAAAGACATTCTCAAGTTCCCTATAAACATAGGAAGAAACCCCAGATTCTGGATTAATCTCCAGCAGAGTTAAAACTCGTGGGGTTCTAAAACCCAGTCTCTCTCCTAAAAATCCCAAGCCAGGGTTAGTTTATCATCATCATAACACTATCTCAAATCAGAACCTCAAGGTTTCTGATCTATCAACTCTTCTGTAATCCTCAGCAGGAGTTGATTCCCCACTTGGACCTGCCTTGGGATCTCAATAATTCCCAGCAGAGCATAGCCTTCTCTTAGGCTTTGTATAATGATCTTTCCTCAGCAAAGTTAGCCTCCTCTTGAGCTTCGTATAATGATTTTCCCCATATGAGCTAACCTTTTCAGACTCTCTTGTTGAGTCAATCATCTTATCAGACTCTCTTGTTGAGTCAATCAACTTCCCGACTCTCTTGTTGAGTCCATCACGTTCTAGACTCTTTTGTTAAGTTAACCCTTTTAGCCACAACCCTGGGCTTTGTACAGGTCAGATAAAAGCACTCTCTTGTTGAGTTAAACCATTTTAGCCTTAATCTTGGGCTTTGTACAAGCCATAAATCTTCATCTCTTAAACTTGGGGATAAAACATTTTCCCTAGGAGGGTCAATTCCTCCTAGCCTTCATTTAGGCTTTGGGGAGTAAATTCCCAAGCAGAGTCAAACTCTTTCCCGCCTCATTCTTGGGCTTTGTACAAGACACCTAAAATATCCTCAGCCGAGTTAATAGATCTCTTTCAGCCTCAATCTTTGGCTTTGTACAAGACAGATAAAGATTTCTTTCTCGCAGAGTCAGTCTTAATTTCAGCCTCCATATTGGGCTTTGTACAAGACACATACAAACCTCCCCGGCAGAGTCAAAATCCTTTCAGTCTCAATCTTGGGCTGTGTACAAGACATATATAACATTTTCCCCGGAAAAGTCAAACTTTCAGCCTTCTCTTAGGCTTTGTATAAATGATATCCCCAAAATAGTCAGTCTCTTTTTTGTGTCAATCTCGGGCCTTGTACAAGACACCGATATGCACACTCTCTTGTTGAGTCAGTCTTACCCAGCCTCCTCTTAGGCTTTGGGTAAGGATTTCCCCAGTGGAGTCCATTAACCTCTTAGCTTCAACCTTAGGCTTTGATCAAGGCACACTAAAATCAAAAAACCCTCCTTAGAGATGACAAATTCTCTCTCAAATAAACCTTTTAGCTTCAATCTTGGGCTTTAAACAAGACACCAATGTCATACCCCAAATTTTGACCACTAAGATTTCCCATCATCGGGAAAATCATCATCACAATATGGGTAAACCATCATACCTCATCAGTCTCCCCAAAGATGGGTGAGCATTCACTATAATCAGACTTAGGGTTTCAAACCCTCTCAAAGCTCTTAGACAAAGGATCAATGAAGAAATGACATGATCTTCAACTTGTCTAGCCTCTCAAACATCCACAAGGGATCAAGAGGACTCCCACTTCAAGGATTAAGCACAAGGCTTCTCCCTTCTAGGTGGATCAAGCCTCACGATCGACAGTGTCACCAAATTAGGGTTTTGGTCGACCAGGGCCTCCAGATGGAAATTTACCTCTGGGCATGAGCCAATGCTTCAAAGCCTAACCTATGATGCTCCAAGAGACATCATAAACCCAATCATCAAGTTCTTTTAGCCTCAGGGGATGCATTTGTTAGTTCTTGGATTGGCTAGAATTTTGGTAAAACAAAGTTGTTCAATGTTGATGTCACATGGGTGATGTCTTAACATTGGATAATGTTAAGTGTTTAAGTTGTTGAAGTTTTGAAGTCTGATGTCACATGCGATGTCATGACATCAGATATGCAGATCATTAAAACATCAGGTTTGAGATGTTTTTAGGGTTAAGCGTATTAGCTTGATTTTGGGAGAGCTGTTAGAGTTATTGGATGCGAATATCTTGGAGGAGATATTTTCTGTTGCATACAAATTTGATGTTGATTTGTAGGAGTGTTTAAAGGCTGAATATTTAAGAAGATTTTGAGAGAAAATCTGTTTTGAAGATTCAGTTTTAAATAACAAATCAGGTCAGATATTGTAGCAGGTTCAAGCCCAAATCAAATAGCTATATAAAGCGCATCAATCCTTTGAAGAAAGTACAAAAGATAGAGAGCATATACTGAGTGTCAATCATTATACGAGTATTTTTTAAACCATTTTAGGTTGAATTGGTGAGTTGTAAGGTGTACTCTATTAGAGCTGTGAAGCAAGAGAGTGTTGTTACTTGATCAAAGCTTGTAAGCAGGATCAAGGTGTTTTAGGAAGTGAGTAGTGTTCTCATACCTGAGTGGTCTCTTTGGTAGAAAGTTCATTAGGTAGAGATTAGGTTTAGGAGATGTCAACTGGGTTGTTGAGTCTGTAAATTAATTCTACTAATAGTGAAATTTCTTCCTGGCTTGGTAGCCCCCAGAGTAAGTTGTTTAACTGAACTGGGTGAACAATTCTTTGTGTACTCTTCTGTTGTTTTATATTGTCCATTGCAGAGTGTGTTGTTGTGACATCACACGTAACATCACATATCTGGTACCAGAATTTCAATTGGTATCAGAGCAGGCATCCTGCTCTGCATTTGGGTGAGATCTAGGGCTGATACTTTCTGGTAAGATGGACAAGGAAGTTGGTGGATTCGTGAATAGACCCCCTATTCTGGATGGCTCTACTTATGATTATTGGAAGCCAAGGATGATTACCTTTTTGAAATCCTTGGACAACAGGGCTTGGAAGGCTATCATAAAAGAATGGAAAGCACTTGTTGTTGTTGAGAAAGATGATGCTGGGAAAGAAAAAGAAGGCAGCTCAAAACTGAAACCTGAAGAAGAATGGACCAAGGAAGAAGATGAGCTTGCCCTTGGTAATTCTAAAGCTCTAAATGCTATTTTCAATGGAGTTGATAAGAACATCTTCAGGTTGATCAACACCTGTGAAGTTGCTTAGGAAGCTTGGGACATCTTAAAGACTACTCATGAAAGAACCTTAAAGGTTAAGATGTCAAGACTTTAACTTCTGACATCAAAGTTTGAAAGTCTAAAGATGAAGGAAGATGAAACTATTCATGATTTTCACATGAGTATTCTTGAGTTGTCTAATGCCTCTAGTGCTCTGGGAGAAAATATGACTGAAGAAAAGCTGGTGAGGAAAATCCTTAGGTCCCTTACCAAGAGATATAAGATGAAGGTGACTGCAATTGAAGAAGCTCAAGACATCAGCAAAATGAGAGTTGATGAGCTAATTGGATCTCTTCAAACTTTTATGTTAGGTTAAATGAAGAAGAACCTGAAAAGAAGACCAAGAGTATAGCCCTAGTATCTAATACTCAAGAAGAGAAGAAAGGGAATGGTGCTGAATCTCAGGAGGAGCTATCTCAGGCTATTGCTATGCTGGGAAGACAGTTCAACAAGGTGTTCAAGAGAATGAATAGAAACTACAAACCTAATGTTAAGAACATCTCCTCTGACATCAGCAAGTCAAAAGAAAAGGATGAAGAGAAGACTGCTCAAGACAAAGGGATCCAATGCTTTGAGTGTGAAGGTTATGGGCATGTCAAGAAAGAATGTCCTACATTCCTTAAGAAGCAGAAGAAGGGCATGACTATTTCCTGGTCTGATACTGACAGTGAAAGTGAAGTAGAGTCAGCCAAGCATGTCAGAGCATTGACAGAGACATGTGTGCCTGATGGAGAATCAAGTGATGAGGAACTGACTTTTGAGGAGTTAGCAGTCTCCTATCAAGAGTTATGTCCGAGGAGTGCATAGGTTTGTCAAGAAAGTGAGAAACAAAAGAAACAAATTGTTCAGCTTGAGACTGTTAAAGCTGATCTTGAAAATGAAGTCTTGTTGGTTAAATCTCAACTTGATCAAATGACAAAATCTATTAGAATGTTGAACAGTGGATCTGATACTCTTGATAAGATCCTTCAGGTAGAAAAGGTAGCAGGAGACAAATCTGGCTTAGGATTTGTTGAGGAGAAGGTTTCTGCTGAAGCTAGTACTTCAGGAACCAAAAAGGACATGTCTCAACCAATGTCTCAACATAACAAAAAGAGACATAATCCTAAACCCAAGCAGGTTGCTCACCAACAGCCTCAAAATGTTGGGAAAAGGTATGCTCATGGTCCGCATCAAAAGAAGGTTCATACTTCTGGAGCTAGGCAGTATATGCCTCCTCAATACCATAGGAGCATGCAGGCTTCTAGGTTTAACATGTTCCATCAGATGTCTCAACATAAGGGGAATATGTATGGCTTTGGATATAATAATGTTGTGCCTCATTTTTATGGTAGAAGGAAGCCACATCATCATAGAAGACAACCTAAGAGACATAATCCTCACTACAGAAGGCAGGAAAACTATGGAAGAAGACAACACCAGTACTATGGATGGAAGCCATAGTAATTTCATCATTAAGGTGGCAGGAAGTTTAACAACTTCAGAGAAGAGAGAGTAAGGTGCTTCTATTGTGGAAGATTTGGTCATATGCAGTTTTCTTGCTTTAAACTGCATGGATATCCCAAATATATCCCCCAACCTAGACAGAAGGAGAACAGGACTAAGGTTGTTAAACAATGGGTTCCTAAAGCTGAGGTTACATGTCTATTGGCTCACACATCAGATAGACATTCTGCTAAGGATGGATGGTACTTTGACAGTGGATGTTCAAAGCATATGACTGGGTCCAAAAATCATTTGGTGGAGATCAATTCTTGCTCCTCAAATGATGTTACTTTTGGTAATGGAGAGAAAGGGGAGGTAAAAGGAGTTGGAAAATTGAAGTGTCATGATGGACCTGATCTTGACAATGTGCTTCTTGTCAAAGGTTTGAGTGCTAATTTGATTAGCATAAGTCAGCTTTGTGATGAAGGATACAAAGTCAGCTACACCAAAGATGAGTGTTTGGTGACTAATGAGAAGAATGAGGTTGTTATGAAGGGAGTCAGATCCAGAGATAATTGTTATCAATGGGTACCTCAAGAGGTCAGCTCATCTAATGATGTTAAGGTTGATGTTGTGACATCAGACTGTAACATTAAGTGTGAAAGTCTGAGCATGTTGAAAGGTCAATTAGGGTTAATGACTTATGGTGTGAATTCTTTTAAAAATTTAAAAGGAAAGTTATTTTGGAGGGAGAAACTCATTGATTGGCTTTTAAGTGATCCACAAAATCAGGCTCCATACTTTAGGACATCATTTCCTATTGTAGCTATCACACGCTTCATCAAACACCATACCCCTAGACTGTTCGTCTCTTTCTCCATCAACATAAGTAACAATCCTTCCCTGATCCTCAGTTGCCTCACTGGAACAATGACAAAACAAGTATCATCCCCTTCAAAGAAGTCTGCTTCAAAAAGTTCTTCTCTTAAAAAAGCTAGGGTTTTGACTAAAGAGGGTTCTGCTGAAGAAGCTTTGAATATAGCACCCATCTCCATGATGGTTCCTGAATCTGGTAAGTCAAGACCTTCCAAACTTCAACCCAAAAGGCCTACACCTAAAATGGATGATAGTGAAACTAGGAGGTTAGTCACTAGCATTTTGTTTAAATAAAAATATGCACCTGGGTCTTCCACCCCTCAAGCAGTTGAAGAAAGGGTTGATGTTGACAAGAGCATTTATCAGATTGTCACAAAAATATTTGAGAAGGGGATTCCTGTGAAGGGAATATCTAGGCCTCGGAGTCAAAGTCCTACTGATCAATCTGTTAGAGAAGAGGGAGACATTGAAAATTGTGACACCAATCTGCATAGATTAGCTGTTTCAGTCATAGAGGATGCTGAGATTGAAGATGAAGTTGAAGCTGAAGCTGAAAGAGAAAAAGATATTCATGTTGAAGATGAGGTAGATGTTGGACATGATGTTGGAACATCACATGCTAGGGATGTTGGATCTAGCCCTAGTGAAAAGAAGAATACTGATAAGGTGGATGTGATTGATCTTTCTGATAATGAAGTGATTGAAAAGCTGTCCCTGGTAGTGCCAGTAGAATAAAGTCTAGAAAAGGGAAGTCAGTAGAGTACTCACCTAAGGAGAGACCTAAGAACAAAAAGAAGAAGTCAACTATGGTGGGACCTGCTAAGACTTGGAGCAAAGTTGCTGTGAATTCCAAAAAGAGAAAGGTGAGGGAGGATTCAGAGTCTGAATTTGATGTTGAGGATGATGTTCAAGACATCACTCTTGTGAGAAGGTCTATATTGAAGAGAATTGCAGATAAGATTCCTGATATCCCTGTTGACAATATTTCCTTCCACTATGCTAGTAGTGCATCCATGTGGAAATTTGTCTGTTAGAGAAGACTAGCATTGTAAAGAGAACTTGGTGGAGATGCCTTGGATCTTAAGGAAGTCATTGAATTGATTAGATTTGTTGGGTTAATGAAGACCGTGTCTGGACTGTCCAAGTGCTATGATGGATTAGTCAAGGAATTTATTATGAACATTCCTATGGCTATTAATAACAGCAGAAATATGGATTTTAGGAAGGTTTATGTAAGAGGTCAATATGTTAATTTTTCTCCTGAGGTCATTAAAACTTACCTAGGAAGGGATGAGAAGGAGTATAGAGAGTTAGAAGAAACAGACAATGTTGTGTGCAAGGAAATCACTGCAGGACAAGTGAAAGTCTGGCCTCTGAAAGGAAAATTGTCTGCCAGTTTGTTAAGTGTCAAATATGCTATTCTGCACAGAATAGGAGCAGCTAATTGGGTCCATACCAATCACAGGACAACTATCTTTGTTGGATTGGGAAAATTTATTTATGTTGTTGGGACAAAGAGGTTATTTGATTATGGTACTTATATATATGATCAGACTATCAAGCATGCTGCTACAAATGCAGTAAAGATGCCCATTGCCTTTCCCTCTCTCATTTATGGGATCATCTTGTCACAACATCCTGGTATTCTTCATCGATCTGATGTGGTGTGTCAGAGGGAATATGCCTTGTCAATCCATTATAAGCTGTTTGAAGGGAGGCATGTTCCTGACATTGTCAAGACATCAGCTTCAACATCACAACAGCCACCTGCCAAAACTGGGTTGATTTCAGAATTGGAGGAGGCTTGCAAGGAGTTGGATGAAGTCATCAGAGTGAGTACTGAAAGAAAGCTAAAATTTGAAAAACTTCTCATGACTCTGAGATTGGCAGAAAAAGGAGTTGAAGCAGTCAATGCTAGCCAAAATGATGATGATTTCCAAAATAATGCTGAAGGATCAGGTTCTGAAGAAGGTGACCCTAGCACTGAGGATGAAGATGTTGCAGCTAGTCTTGATGGCTCTGATGCTGATGAAGATTAATTTGCTGTTTCTTTAGCTAGTTTATTTTTTTTGAGTTTATTTTTGCTTCTGCACTTAGTGTGCTTGCTATGTATTCTGAATATTGTTGCTTTTAAGTACTTCTGGTTTATGTTCTATGATTTGTCTTGTCTTGAATGTTGACTTTAGACTGACAATGAGTGCTAGCTTAGGACTAACTGATAGTTATTAGGTGTTTGTCCAATTATGGCTAAAAAGGGGGAGAGTTAGCCTAGGTGTGTAGTTATCCTAGGTATGTAGAGTGTATCCTACCTCAGATCTGGTGTGGTGCAGATGTTGAGGGGGAGAGTGTTAGTGCAGCTATATGCTGGTTCTGGTTTTGAGCGGGAGCTTGACCCTTTGTTGAGCTGATGGAGTATGTGCAGGATTTTGAAGTAGGAGCTGTTTTGAAGGAGTGCTGCTAGGAGTTTTTAACATTTTTCAATTTTTATCCGTTGCTGAAGTCTCTGATGTTGCAGAGATTGTTTTAGCCAAAATTAGCCAAAGGGGGAGATTGTTAGTTCTTGGATTGGCTAGAATTTTGGTAAAACAAAGTTGTTCAATGTTGATGTCACATGGGTGATGTCTTAACATTGAGTCTTAATATTGGATAATGTTAAGTGTTTAAGTTGTTGATGTTTTGAAGTCTGATGTCACATGCGATGTCATGACATCAGATATGCAGATCATTAAAACATCAGGTTTGAGATGTTTTTAGGGTTAAGCGTATTAGCTGGATTTTGGGAGAGTTGTTAGAGTTATTGGATGCGAATATCTTGGAGGAGATATTTTCTGTTGCAAACAGATTTGATGCAGATTTGTAGGAGTGTTTAAAGGATGAAGATTTAAGAAGAGTTTCAGAGAAAATCTGTTTTGAAGATTCAGTTTTAAATAACAAATCAGGTCAGATATTGTAGCATGTCCAAGCCCAAATCAAATAGCTATATAAAGCACATCAATCCTTTGAAGAAAGTACAGAAGATAGAGAGAATAGACTGAGTGTCAATCATTGTACGAGTATATTGTAAACCATTCTAGGTTGAATTGGTGAGTTGTAAGGTGTACTCTATTAGAGCTGTGAAGCAAGAGAGTGGTGTTACTTGATCAAAGCTTGTAAGCAGGATCAAGGTGTTTCTCAAAGTGTGATCTTTGAGGTGTTTTAGGAAGTGAGTAGTGTTCTCATACCTAAGTGGTCTCTTAGGTAGAAAGTTCATTAGGTAGAGATTAAGTTTAGGAGATGTCAACTGGGTTGTTGAGTCTGTAAATTAATTCTACTAATAGTGAAATTCCTTCCTGGCTTGGTAACCCCCAGAGTAAGTTGTTTAACTGAACTGGGTGAACAATTCTTTTTGTACTCTTCTGTTGTTTTATATTGTCCATTGCAGAGTGTGTTGTTGTGACATCACACGTAACATCACATATCTGGTACCAGAATTTCAGCATTCATCAAAAAAATCAGGAATTAGGGTTTCTTGACCTAATTCCCCCCTAAGTTGACTTTTGGGACAAATCATGAGCCAAGACCTCAAGAGATGATTTGAGGGTCCCTAACACATCACATTGATCCATTTTCAACAATGGATTGAGCCCAGAAGCTTGAGCAACAAGTTTCAATTTCATAAGAGCCACAGTTAGGGTTTCGCGGGAAAAGTCAATTGTGCCTTTGACTTTTTACCAGGACATGCTCCCAAACCCTAAGACATGATTCAATACACCTTATAACACCTATGAAATCAATCCATCAATTTTGATTTAGGTCAAGGACTTCATTTCATAGAGGATCGCATAGTTTGGAGTTCATGTGACAAAAAGTCAACTGTGCATAAAAGTCAAACTTTGACTTTTTGAGATTTTTCACAATTATGGTTTTTTAACCCTAAAATAATGCTAATGTGTGATTTGAATCATCATTCATCAAGAAAAATCAAGAAAAGTGGGATAACTTGTAAAAGGGGTAACCATAAAAACATAGAAAATTTTCTAAGTTATGGAACAAAGTGGCTAGGGTAGCAACTTTGTAGGATCATAACTCCTAAACCACAAGGCCATTTTTCCCATCCAAAGCTGGATTTGTAGCTCTCATGGCCCGCTACAAAAGCTTCAACTACACCTCATTCCAATTCATTATGGATTTTGAGTTATGAAATGATCAAAGTGGCTGAAAACATGAAATGCCACTTTTTCCAACACTTAGTGAAATTTTCACTAAGTCAGAATCAGCCTTCACTTTTTTCCAAATGTAGGGGCATTTTTCACTTGGATCCAAAAAGTATCAAAACCAATTAAGATCAAACAGTTATTGTATCATTTGAGGGCTTTCCAAAATGGCCAAGAACTCCATCAAATGCCACTTGAGCCATGAGATATGACAATGGCAATATGCCTTGCTGAAAACTGCCAAAGCAACGCAGATTTTGGAGTTTTGCTCGATTTGCCCAAATTTTGCAAAGGGCGAGCAACTCTATCCATCTGAACACCTTAAGGGGGTTCCAAGGAGGAACAAACTCTGATCCCAAGCCTCCCAAGTCTTTGGAACCAAAAATAGCATTGCCAAACCTAGAATTGCCTAAAAGAGGGACAAGACTCCAATTTTGGATTGGAGCATTTAATGCATACACCAAGGTGGCATGGACTGAGCCATTTCCAACTGAATTCAGTCAAGACTTATCCAAGACCAAGGGGACCAGCAGCCTGTGCCTCAACCTCTAGTCAATGGCTAAAGGAGACTTGGATTCTCATTGCTCAACATTGGCCAAACCTATGCAGCAGTTCCCATTCACTATTCCTTGCAAAACAAACTTGCTCTACTATAAATAGAGCTCATTTGTGATTAGTTTGAGTACACCAAAGCTATCAAACAGATGCTTTCCTCAAAATCACCTTCTCACTTCCAATTTTTCCTTCTAAGGCAAGTCACCATCGGGTTTTGAGTTTGAGAGTTATTCCAACCAAACCAATCACACACACATACCCCTCATAAACATCATATAAAAGTGATCCAAACACTCACATAATATTTGGAACACCAAAATCATAAAATCACCAGCCAATTGCTCAAACCTTTGACAGATTTGCAGTTAGGGTACCATCTGAAGTTCTAGATCATTTCAATCCATTCCAAGCATCCAGACACACTCCATGGCACCTAGGGAAGCTATCCAGATCATTGGAACCAAGCTGTAACACCTCTAACCCAAAACACGATCACCAGCTGCAAGAGGTGAGCATGAGCCCTTCTAACTCTATGATCCATGCATTTTTTGCTGCACAATAATTTGTCCATATGTTCATAATCATGCATAGGGTGTTTACCCTTAATCAATTGCTTTGTATGAATCGTGTATGGAATTTTTGTACCTTCATACAAAATTTCGGGTTCTTGAGGTTTCTCTTTGATTTCTTATTCCATGCTTAAAATAAATGAAATTAAAGACCATAGACATAATCGTGAGGTTGAAACGAGTAGATTGATATGTAGATTGTATGATATAATCAAGTATTCAGTGAGATTGGATAGAAAACGTAAATCTGCAGAAACAGTGGGTGGAGCGTGTTCTTGGCGCCCTTTTTGAAAATTCAAATATTTGAATTTTGTGATTTTATTTAATTGATTCAAAAATTAATTTCTCTCTGAGTTTTAATGTTTTTGAGTTGATTTTTTTTTTAATAATTCACAAAAATGTTAAAATATTTTATTTTATCAAAAAATCATAAAAAAATATTATTTATTTCATATAATTGATATTTTTGCCAAGAATTAATATTTTAATCGTTTTTGACAATTAAAATATTTTTTCTTTCTTGATTTTGCAAATTTTAATGATTTCTAATCATTTTGTAGGTCAAAACTTGATTTTTGAAATATTAATCTAAGATCACAATTTGTTTTTCACATGTTAAACAATTTTGATCATTTTATTTGAATTTTTTATTCAATTAAAATACATTTTGGAAGCAAATTAGGGTTTTGATTAATTCAACCCTCGTCAAACCTTTTAAAAACATTTTGGGTCTCTAATAGAGTGTAAGACCCAATCCTTTGTAAATACAAACCTATTTTGGGCCTCAAATGTTATATAAGTCCCGTTGTATTTCAAAAGTGCAGCGCGATCATCGCCCGTTTAAAACAAACCACCTGGGCCTCTCCTCGAGCTATAAGACCCATTCAAAACCATTACGGGACTCTAATAGAGTGTAAGACCCAATCCCTCTTTGAAACCAAAATAGTTTGGGCCTTAGTCATTGTATAAGACCCACGGGCTTGTCCTTGAGCTATAAGACCCATCTTTATTCACTTTCAATCATTTTGGGTCTCTTGAGAGAGTGTAAGACACATCCCTTTGTACAGAAAACCTTTCTTGGGCCTCAGTCACTTGTATAAGTCCCTGTACAAAATTACAGTGCGATCACTGATAAAACCCTGGGCCTCTCCTTGAGCTGTAAGCCCCAACAATCTTTTCAAAGCACTTTATCCTTTGATTTTGAATATAATATTGTTATCAAAGCTTTCTTTGTTGAACAACTAGCAAAACAGCATGAAAGCTCTACAACCGAGTAAGTGTTTACCCGCTTTCATTTACCGCTTTCATCTGTATATAACTGTATTGTGGGGCTGTTTCACTGTAAGTCATCTTTCATAAACTCATATCAACTGTGTAATACTAGTATAGATATTTAGAGTTTCCCCAGCAACTACGTCTAGAACTAGACAAAACCTTATCTCCTTACCTCTGACGTTCTCCCGGATGGTTCAACATAACCTAAACCATGAGAATTTTCTTTTACAACAATTTTAGATAACTAGATCTAAGAAATCTCCCCCTTGAACAGTTCATATACAGAAGGCCAATGTTCCAAGTGAAACCCCTTCTGGAACTGTTCATCAGCCTCCTCTTGGTCTTAGTGCATGGACCCACAGGCTTCCTAAAAGCATTCCCGCCTCCTCTTGGGCGTTGTACAAGGACCCGTCGGCTTCTTAGAAGTTTTCACAGCCTCCTCTTAGGCTTCGTATAGTGATTCTTCCTCCGGGAAGATAGCCTCCTCTTGGGCTTCGTATAAATTGTCCCTTCAGCTTCTTAAAATTTTTTCTTGCCTCCTCTTGGGCTTCGTACAAATTGTCCCGAGACCTCTTAAAGGTATAGGAACATAAATTAGTCATCTTAATTGAACAGTCTTTCAAAGGGTCTAGATCTTTCTACCGCGAACGTACAGTCTCTTAATCTCTCTTAAGCATAGTACAAAAGATAAAACTCTAGACTTGGACAGTCTAATCACCTTGAGTCTCGAAGACATTCTCAAGTTCCTTTCAAAAATAGGAAAAAACACCTGTAGACTTGGACAGTCTCAATACCCTTCGGATTCCCCTTTTCCTTAAAAAAACAGGAAATAATCCCAGTCCTCAGATCAAATCCATGAGTACAATATTACCCATATAAGAACTGATTTTCTCTTTTAACCAACATACTGGACCTGTCACTCAAATGAAACAGTAACCCTAGCCTCCTCTTGGGCTTTGTACAATGATTCTCCCCGACAGATTTAACCTTTGCAGCCTCCATCTCCGGCTCCGTACGAGATACAAAATCACTCTCTTGTTGAGTATAAAAGAGTCTCTTGTTGAGTCAAACATTTTTAGCCTCCATCTCGAGCTTCGTACGAGATATAAAATCACTCTCTTGTTGAGTATAAAATACTCTCTTGTTGAGTCAAACATTTTTAGCCTCCATCTCAGGCTTCGTACGAGATACAAAATCACTCTCTTGTTGAGTATAAAAGACTCTCTTATTGAGTCAAACATTTTTAGCCTCCATCTCGGGCTTCGTACGAGATACAAAAATCATTCTCTTGTTGAGTCAAACATTTTTAGCCTCTATCTCGGGCTTCGTACAAGACACAAAAACATCCTCTTGTTGGGTCAATAGCCTCCTCTTAGGCTTTGTATAAGGAAACCCTGGTTGACTCAATCAACCTTTTAGCATCAAAATTTGTGCCTCGTTCACAGTATACAAAATCAACAACTCCTTTTCCCCCATCTAATTGCTGTAAGCGGTAAGCCTCTCGATTATTTACATCCACGCCACTGTCCCTCTTTTAGCATGAGAAATTCCTAAGGAAAGATGGCATTGCGCTAAACTGAGTTAAAGTCTTCTCCTTCAGGTTGAAAATCCCCTATAAAGGAAATTATGGCATTGCTGGATCATATATCCCAGTTAAAGTAATTCTCCTTTATAATCAGTCACCCAACACTTGTGACAAACAGACCCCCCTTTAGAGATGACAAATTCTCTCTAAAGTCAAACCCCTTTAGCTTCATATCTTGGGCTTCGAACAAGATAAAATAAACCCTTCAGCTTCACATCTTGGGATTTGAACAAGATATAAACCACCTTTAGCTTCATGTCTTGGGCTTTGAACAAGACACCAAAACACCATTTCCTCCCATAGAATAGGAGGAACTACGATCGCTCTGATTTCCCTATCCCGGGAATACGTAGGCATAAGATTGAAAAAGAATCTTAGCGAGCACACTAATAAAAAAAACCCCAAAGTCCTCTACCCCAAAGCCAATCTAGCATCGTATCCCAGCAAATTCCCCATGAACAGTCCCGGTATTTCGTTCTGAACAAAATAAGCAGAGAGAGGCCCAGGAACATGAACCGCATCTGTAAACCAACAGTTTTGACTGTTTAACCTCAGTTTGCAAGCAGGGTTAGTTGGAGACATCTATTTCCCTTCCTTCATCAGCTTCAATAGGATAAAAAATGAATCGACCTGTAGTACCCCAGAGCGACAGTGCTTAAGAACCATGTCCAAAAATAGCTCGCTACAGAAAAATGGCACCCACCGTGGGGCCTTCTCATCTTTCTTTCTTACAATTTAAGGTGAAAACCATGGACAAGTCATTTTCATGACGGTGGCCGCCACAGAAAAATGGCGCCCACCATGGGGCCAAACAAAGGAATCTTGTCTCTCTTATCTCTCTGGTTGAAACCTTCTCTTAGGACGAGTCCTTGGGTTCACAAGGTATCACCGAATGACGGTTCCATCGGGGAATGTCATTATTATTAGGACCGGCCCTCACTAGGATCTTAGGTAAAAAACCTTTAAGTTGGGAAGGTACCACAGAATGGCACCTCCGCTGGGGAGCCATTTTCTGTTAGGATTATAGGATTCATAGCTCTTAAAAAGTCTAGGACATTAGGACAAATATATATATTGCTTTTGCTAATTGATATATGTGTTTATTTTTCTGCTAATGGGAATGCGTGTGATGCCGCATGTGGAAAGATTGAGTATACCCCTAGGAAAAACCTCTTTCAGTAGTGCGGAAGCTATCGGAAATAGTTGTCATGCGATACTACCCTCTTCTGAGATTCTTTGAAATACATCACCTAGCACGGTTCCCGACCCGCTGATGTTATCTCGAAAAGAATCAATGATTTTAAGAGACAGGTACAAAAATCACTAGTATAAACCTTTGGGATGGGTAGAGCCTTGACTTCATGACACCGACCCTTTGACCCCATGTTTTTTCTATGTTTTTGTGTGTTGCATTCATGCATTCATTTAAAAAACATTAAGCAAAGAAAAACTTTCTCTTCTAGTCTCTCTTTTTCAAATTAAACTAAGACAGTGATTGCAAATGTCAGAGAGAAAAGGACTGCGCTAATGGATTTCGGTAGAAGAAAAACTCACAAGTATACCTTCAAGGTTCCAAAACTAGGGGATTTGAGAGGATTAGCAAGGATGATCACTAATCCTGACGCTTTCAGAGCCAAGTACGGAGGTCTGCTACCTCTGTTAAGGGCCTATATAATTGAAGGAATCCTGGAGGCACTCATTCAGTTTTACGATCAGGTCTATCACTGTTTCACATTCCCGGATTACCAGCTCGCACCAATGCTGGAGGAGTATTCTCATCTGATTGATCTACCCATTACTGATCAAGCTCCCTTTTCTGGACTGGAAGAAATTCCAAAGGATCAAACCATTGCAAAAGCAATTTATTTGGACGAATCAGAAGTCAGGACTCACCTGACCACAAAGGGAGGAATCCCAGGTTTACCAGCCAAGTTTCTAGTAAAGAAGGCTCTGTACTTTGCTAGTATAGGGAACGTGGTTGCTTTCGAGAGCATCTTTGTTTTGCTCACCTACGGGTTATTTTTGTTTACCAACATCGATAACCTTGTAGATATCAACGCCATTAAGGTTTTTCTCATTGGAAACGTCGTACTGACCTTGCTCGCAGATGCGTATCATTCTGTACACTTAAGGAATTTATACAGTGGAGGAATGATCACGTGTTGTGCACCCCTGCTATATAAATGGTTTATCTCCCATTTGCCTAAGTCTGCTGCTTTTTGGGATCATAAGAGTTCCTTACGTTGGTCGCAGAAAATCATGTCTCTTACCAACTCTTATATAGATTGGTACAATAGGATTTATGATGGGATCAGAATCATTAACCGTTGTGGAAACTTCCCCAACGTACCCTCATAGGAACTAAGGGAGGAATCAATTACCATCCAGTCTTAGTTCGTCGTCAATTTGGATACCCGATGAAGCATGTTCCGCGTAATGCTCATCTGGAAGGTCTTTTCTTCAAGGAAGGAGAAAATGACAGGGCACTAAAAATGGAACTAGTGCACACTTGGAAACATGTTTATAAGAAAGGACGGGAGTCTCTAGGAAAATCGGATTGTATCTCCGTGGAGCCTTATCTCCACTGGGTACAAACTAGAGCTCTCAAGCTAAAGATGCCTTATCCTCGTCAGAGTTCTACCGCCAAGGGAATCTGTCATGTACTTCATGACTGAAACGGAAAAACTTCAGGTTACGCTCAACAAAGTTCAGCAGGAGAAGAGGTCTTGGAAGAACAAGTACCGCAGTCTCAATGTGGAGTGTACCAAAATACAGCAACTGTTGAAAGATAAGGATGCTCTAATTGATATTTTGGAGCAACATGCTGTAGAAAATCAGGATGACCAAAGGAATTTGCTCGCTCCTTTCACTTGGCAAAGGAATGACAACCCGACAATGGGCCAAGAGCCCCAAGAAAAGGAAAGTACCAGAATCAGCACCCGAGTTCTCCTCAGAGAGGACTCGGGACCCATTAGCTTAGGTTTCTGTTTCTGCACCTTGTAATTTACTGTATTTCCATTTCAGCAATCCTTTGAATTCAATAAAATGGGGGTGTCCCCACTGTTTGATATTTGTAATCTAATTATTGAAGTTTATTTTGATTCAATAAAAAAAACGATTAATATAATCATTACATTCATCATTCTCACGTCACGTACTCTTCTTACCTATGAATCTCACGTTTGTGTCTCGGTTCTAGAGTCAAACTGTCTCATTCGTACAATACTCAGGCCAATCGTCAGAAAAAGATGGATGATCTCGAGGAAGAGAACAGAGAGTTGAAAGAAGAGATCAACGCTCTGAGAGAGGATATGAGAAAGCTTCGTAACGACATGCAAGTCATGGCAGAAGCTCAGCTACAAAGAACTGTGATCTCAGAGATCACCGCAACGCCCATAGTGGAGAAGTATGATCCTAGGTATCAAATGCCGAAAGATCGTCCCTGGTTCATGCATGTTAACTATATCCCGGAAGGATATGTTCCGCCGATCACTGAAGATCAGGGAATCATAGCAGAAGACGTTGGGCCTGAAGGTTACAAACTTCGGGAAAGCGAGGATGCCAGAGGCATAATGAGGACTCCTGAAGGTTACAAACTTTGGGAAGCGCCAAGATTCACTGCTGTAATAACGGTACCACCCCCTGTTGTGCACACTGTCCTGGAAGGACAGAGTCCATAGATACCTTTTGGTAGAAAGGAAAGTATGTTTGATAGAATGGATGAATTCCAGGAGCAGTTCCTGGAAATGCAGAAAGAACTGCAAGCCCTTCGCGGTCAGGATTTATTTGGAAAGGACGCCGCAGACCTTTGCTTGGTCCCCAATGTGAAAGTCCCGCACAAATTCCAAGTACCCAATTTTGAAAAGTACAAGGGTAACTCTTGCCCTCAAAGCCATTTGGTGATGTACGCTCGGCGAATGTCAGCTCAGATAGAGAACCAGGATCTACTGATCCACTACTTTCAGGATAGTTTAACTGGTGCCGCATTAAAATGGTACATGGGTTTAAACCGTACTACGATTAGCACTTTCAGAGATCTTGGCACTGCCTTCGTTCAACAGTATAAATACAATTTGGACATGGCACCAGACAGAGATCAACTCAGATCAATGTCGCAAAAGGACAAGGAAACCTTTAAGGAGTACGCTCAGAGATGGCATGAAATTGCCGCTCAGATTTGTCCACCGCTGGAGGAAAAAGAGATGACAAAGATCTTCTTAAATACCTTAAGATCATTTTACTACGACAAAATGGTCGCCAGTGCGCCCAGTGACTTCACCGAGATGGTAGGCATGGGAGTTCGTCTTGAGGAAGCCGTCCGAGAAGGACGTTTAGTTAAAGACGCTGGATCATCAAGTAGTACAAAACGATACGATAGTGCTCTCCCTAAGAAAAAAGAGCAGGATATTGGGAATATCTCTCTCGAAAAGCAAAGGTGACGGTACCAACCAGTAGCAGCTATAACTCCTGCTATCAACCCCGCGCCTGCTTCTACGTATCAACCTCAGGTTCCTCAAAGCCAACCGCAGTCACAACAATTTCAGCAAAGGACACAACAGCCTCTTCAGCAAGCTCGTCCTCAATACAACAACAACCGTATAACACGGCCACCAGGATTTGATCCTATACTCGTATCGTACGCAAAAATATTTCCGTTACTACTGGCCAAGGGGCATGTCCAGACTAAGTCTCCTCTTACAGTACCGGAAAATCTGCCTTTTTGGTTTAAGGTGGATCAGACTTGCTCTTACCATCAAGGAGGACATAGAGAACTGTCTCAGTTTCAAATCCGACGTGCAAAAGCTTGTTAGGATCGGGGTCTTATCTTTCAAAGATACGAATCCGAATGTTCTCACGAACCCGCTGCCTCAACACGAGAAGGCTACAGTCAATTTGATAGAGGGAGAGTCTAACAACACCTATCAAATTCACGATGTACTCTTGTTAAGGGCCAACTTGTTAAGATGCATTGTAGACAGAGTGGATATGGCCATGTGCCACCTCATAATTATCACCAGTGTGATATCTTCTCTAAAAACAATCAAGGATGTTCTGTGGTGCAAGCAGCTCTACAGGAACAGATGGATCTCAGATGGATCCAAGAGCAATGAGTTCGTGGAGTTAACATGGTTTATACGAATTCCAACATCATACAAAACCACGATATTCGTGCGATGAATGTCAACTTGGTGGTAATGCACTCAAGGCAAAGCCAGTATCATAATCTGCCGCGGCATGAGTACAATTCCTGTCTGACTTACTCGGTAAACAAACAGGGATGCTCTTTTGTACAAGAGGCCCTCCAGCGTCAGATGGATCTTGGATGGATCCAGAACGACCAAGATAGGAATCCCTACTAGATTAACATGGTTCAAATCTTCGATATTTGCTTCATGAATACCAGCCTGGTGGAGTTACATGCTAAACAAGTCTGGCTCGGGTTCCTGGTATCACATGATTATCACGGCTGTAAAGCCGGTTGCGAAGACAATCAGGGTTGTGCCCTTGTCCAGGAAACACTTCAGCACTTGTTGAACCATTGGTGGCTTCCAATCTATATGGATGAAGACACCCAGCAAATTAGTATCACTAACAGGAATCCTACTAGATATCAAAGTCAGGATGTTCGGTCGATGGAAACAGATCTAGTAAGGTTACACTGTATTTAAAGCGGACGTGGCCAGGTGCCACTACACAACTATGAGCGATGTGGAGTTTGCTCAGTGGATAATCAAGGATGCTACCTCGTGTAAGCAGCCCTTCAAAGTCAGTTGGACCATAAAGAGATTCAACCATGGTCAAGTTCTGGATCAGTCAACTACTTCGCTGATCAAATCGAGGATGTTGTCGTAATCTCTGCTCATCAGAGGACTAGGGATGTTTTTACCATTATCCCTATACTTGACGAATCGAGAGTTCCCAACCGGGAACGGATCGAAATTACTTACGATGGTCAGAAAAATCAAAAGGCTCCCATAGTCATCTATCTACCGGGACCGCTACCGTATGAATCAACTAAGGTTATCCCTTACAAATACGGTGCAACAACAATTGAGAATGGAAAGGAAATTCCGTTACCCTCCGTCTTGAATATTGCAAACATCAGTCGAGTAACACGGAGTGGTAGAATCTTCAATAGAGGAGTTGGAGAACCCATCAAAGAAAAGGAACCTCAGACAAAAGTTCCCAATCCACCAGTAGGTCAGTCCAGTAATCCCGACCTTTCAAACAACAACAATGAGATGCTGAAGCTCATCCAAAGGAGTGAATACAACATTGTTGATCAGCTGCTACAAACTCCTTCAAAGATCTCGGTATTATCACTGTTACTTAGTTCAGAAGCGCACATGGAGGCTCTACAGAAAGTCTTGGAGCAAGCCTTTGTGGAACAGGATGTAACAATTAGACAGTTCGATAGACTTTGTCTCTAACATCACTTCCTGCAATAACTTGGGATTTAGTGATGAGGAATTACCTGAAGAAGGTCGCCGTCATAACATGGCGCTCAACATTACAGTCAACTGCCACGACGATGCTTTAGCCAGCGTACTGGTAGACACAGGGTCAACCCTGAATGTTATGCCGAAGTCCACTTTGATGCAATTATCATTCAAAGGACCTCCGATGAGAACCAGCGAGGTCGTCATCAAAGCATTTGACGGATCCAGAAAAACGGATATCGGCGAAGCAGACCTTCCCATAACTATCGGTCCTCACACTTTCCAAGTCACTTTCCAGGTCATGGACATCCGGGCAACATACAGTTGTTTATTAGGAAGACCTTAGATACATCAGGCTGGGGCGGTCACTTCGACCCTCCATCAAAAGCTAAAGTTTGTCCAGAACGGTTAACTCGTCACAGTCTGTGGAGAACAAGCCTTGCTCGTAAGCAACTTATCATCATCTACTTGTGTAGAACCCGAGGAGGTTGTTGGAACCCAGTTCCAAGCACTTTCGGTGAACAATGACGACCAATCAGAAAAGGGAACATCGATTTCCTCGTACAAAGATGCTCTCGAAGTAATCAAAAGTAACATTGCAAAAGGATGGGGACATCTTGTTATTCTTACTAACAACAAGACAAAGAAAGGTCTTGGTTTTTCCTCAAACTGTATCCAGACTGCTATTAACGATGAAAGTCTTCATCCCATTCAGAACTTCTTCCACAGTGGAGGTTTCCTTCACCCAGTGTCTCAAGAAGTACATACTATCAACAAGGAAGATTCCTCCGACACAGATGAAGAATGGAAGTCCTATCTCAACGAGGACGGTTATACGTCTCAGGGCGAAACGCAGACTCCCTTTTGCTATCCCGCATAGAGTCTGAGATTTATACCTAGGTCAAATGTTGAAATGATATACGGAGATTGTGATCCTGAAGGATGTCGTGCTCCACCAAACTCATTAGAAGAAGACACTCCGATGAAATACAACTTTGACCATGACTATTAGGGCCCAATGGATGGCTTGCTTATTTGGCAGTCGTATCCCGGAGACTTGGGGCAAGAAAATCAGCGGAATAATGAAAATCAGCCGAGCATCATTGAACAGAATACCTGTGTCCCCGCCATGTCATGGGATCAACGATCAGGTCATTCCGAACTTATCCAATACGATGATGAATTGGAAAAGCTTGTCGGACTAGAATTCATCAACTATGCTTTTCTCGAGGTCAACGTCATCGAGAGAGATGAATCCTCCAGTTCCAAAGAAGTGTGGGACACCCTGGGACAACCAAGTGGAAAACTTGACTTCATGGTCAAGTACACCTCTCCTAAAAAGCTCTCGTATCAGGCTCGAAGACATACAGCCAACTGGATGGGGAGATACAGCTGAGAGTACAAATACTACGGAAAATACAACTGAGGAATCCTCCTATGACAACTCTGCCTGGGAGACAGATTCTAATGATCCTGCTCCGCCAGAAATCAGCGTCTTTTCTGAAGACAAATCAAGGAAGGTACCATACTTTGTGATTCACCGAGGAGTTCATCGCCAATGGGTCGTTGTCGATGTTTCGAAGATTGTTCATAAGTCTAAGTAATTGCCATCTTTACTTTAACCTTTCACCCTGCCCAGGTGAAACGAATGTCTTGATAGGGCTCACTTTTTGTAAATATTCCTCTTCGCTTCACCCAAAGCGACTGAGTTTTGTTTCATAAGGCTGTAGTTTCAAGAATCGACTTGTTCATTAATAAAATAACGTCGTTCTGTAATTTCCGCATTAATTGTTGTTTTCTCTTTTTGTTTTTCAAAAAATGGTAATCCTAAAAAAAACAACTCAATAATAAAAACAAGCAGTAAAAGAAATACACTGCACACACTTTTGCATTTTCCCTCTATCTTCTCTAAACACAAATCATCACGTCATGCAGATTGCTTGTTTTAAACCCCGTTGAAACATACGATCCAATGCCTTCTCCCAACTTTGAGTTCCTGGTATTTGAGGCTGAAGAAGAAAATGACGGCGAAATTCCAGAGGAGATCTCCCGACTACTCAGACAAGAGGAAAGGTTCATTGAGCCTCACAAAGAGTTGCTGGAAACAGTCAACTTAGGATCGGAAGAAGAGAGAAAAGAAGTCAAGATTGGGGCGCTGCTCAGTCCAAATGTCAAAGAAAGTTTGGCGAAACTTATCAAAGAGTTTCCCGATGTATTCGCTTGGTCCTATCAGGATATGCCAGGGTTGGATACCAGCATCGTGGAACACCATCTACCTTTAAGTTGGAATGTCCTCCTGTAAAATAAAGGTTGAGACGGACTCATCCAGACATGGCCATCAAAATCAAAGAGGAGGTACAAAAACAGATTGATGCGGGCTTCCTCGCTACGTCAGAATATCCTCAATGGTTAGCCAACATCGTACCAGTTCTGAAAAAGGACAGAAAGGTTAGAATGTGTGTCGACTACCGAGATCTGAACAAGGCAAGTCCAAAGGACGACTTTCCCTTACCACACATTGACATGCTGGTAGACAGTACAACAAAGTTCAAAGTTTTCTCCTTCATGGATGGATTCTCGGGCTATAATCAAATCAAAATAGCGCTGAAAGACATGGAGAAAACTTCGTTAATTACCCCATGGGGTACTTTTTGTTACAAGGTAATGCCATTCGGTTTGAAAAATGTCGGGGCAACCTATCAAAGGGCCATGACTACTCTGTTTCATGACATGATACATGAAGAAATCGAAGTGAATGTCGATGATATGATTGCCAAATCTAAAATAGAGGAGGAGCATGTGATACACCTATCAAAACTATTCTAGCGGTTGAGAAAGTACAAACTCCGCTTGAATCCCAACAAGTGCACGTTCGGTGTCCGTTCAGGGAAACTCTTAGGATTCATCGTCAGCCAGAAAGGAATTGAGGTTGATCCTGACAAGGTCAAGGCCATTCAAGAAATGCCTTCTCCGAAAACTGAAAAACAAGCCAGAGGATTCCTGGGACGTTTGAACTACATCTCCAGATTCATATTCCTCATGACCGCGACATGTGCGCCGATTTTCAAATGACTCAAAAAGAATCAGGACTGCGTTTGGACAGAGGACTGCCAAACCGCCTTTGACAGTATTAAGGAATATCTGTTGAACCCACCGATTCTATCACCTCCAGTGGAAGGAAGACCACTGATCATATATTTAACAGTCTTGGAAGACTCAATGGGTTGTGTACTTGGCCAACAAGACGAGACAAAAAAGAAAGAGTTTGCCATCTACTATTTGAGCAAGAAATTCACCGACTGCGAGACTCGGTACACTATGCTCGAGAAAACTTGGTGCACTCTGGCTTGGGCAGCCAAACGTCTTCGCCAGTACATGATTCGTCACACTACTTAGTTAATCTCAGAAATGGATCCAATCAAGTACGTCTTCGAAAAGCCTGCTCTCACGAGAAGGATTGTCCGTTGGCAGATGTTGTTATTGGAATATGACATGGAGTGCCACGCTCAGAAAGCCGTTAAAGGAAGTGTTTTAGCCGATCATTTGGCTCATCAATTGATTGACGATCAGGAATCAGTCAGATTTGACTTCCCAGACGAAGATGTCATGTATCTAAAAATGAAAGACTGTGATGAACTGCTACCCAGTGAAGGGCCAGAACCAGATTCCCAATGGGGGCTTATCTTTGACGGGGCTGTCAATCATTACAGAAACGGAATTGGGGCAATTATCATAACACCGCAGGGTACCCACATTCCTTTCATTTCTAGACTTACGTTCAAGTGCATAAACAATGAGGCCGAATACGAAGCTTGTATCACGGGTCTCGAGGAAGCGATCAACTTAAGGATCAAGAACTTGGACGTATATGGCGACTCAGCCTTGGTCGTCAATTAGATCAAAGAAGATTAGAACATATACCAATCAGGACTGATTCTGTACAAAGATTACGCAAGAAGGTTGTTACCCTTCTTCAACAGAGTCGAGTTTCATCATATCCCTCGTGAGGATAATCACATGGCTGATGCATTAGCCACTCTCTCTTCTATGATTAGTGTAGGTCAATGGAATGACTTACCTAAGATCGACATAATGCGCCTTGAACGACCCGCTTACATCTTCACGATCGAAGCAGTCATAGACGACAAACCTTGGTATCACGATATCAAATGCTTCCTTCAGAAACTAGAGTACCCACCTGGGGCACTAAGGAAAGACAGAAAAACCCTCAGAAGGCTGGCAGGCAATTTCTTCCTGAGCGGTGATACACTCTATAAGAGGAACTTTGACATAGTCTTGCTCCGATGTGTAGATAGACCAGAAGCAGCCATACTGATAAAGAAATTCACGAAGGGTCCTTTGGCACTCATGCCAACAGATATACAATGGCGAGAAAAATTCTAAGAGCAGGGTACTACGGGTTAACCATGGAATCCGACTTCTACAAGTACATGAGGAAGTGTCACAAGTGTCAGATATACTCAGACAAAATCCATGTACCGCTAACACATCTCAAAGTTCTTTCTTCCCCATGGCCTTTTTCCATTTGGGGAATCGACATGATTGTTATGATCGAACCTAAGGCTTCGAACGGACATCGGTTCATCCTGGTAGGCATTGATTACTTCACCAAATGGGTCGAAGCAGCGTCATACGTTAATGTAACCTGACAAGTGGTGTTCCGATTTATCAAAAACAATATTATCTGCCGTTATGGTTTTTCGAGCCAGATCATTACTGATAATGGATCTAACTTAAACAACAAGATGATGAAAGAGTTGTGCACAGAGTTCAAGATCGAACACCAAAACTCATCTCCCTACCGACCCAAGATGAACGCCGCGGTAGAAGCAACTAACAAGAACATCAAGAAGATTGTTCAAAAGATGGTCGTAACCTACAAAGATTGGCACGAGATGCTACCTTTTGCTCTTCACGTTTATCGCACATCTGTCCGCACTTCAACAGGGGCTACCCATTTCTCTCTAGTATATGACATAGAGGCAGTAAACCCATAGAAGTAGAGATCCCATCAATCCGGGTATTGATGGAAGCTAAGCTTATAGAAGCTGGATGGTGCCAAAGTCGACACGATGAACTGAATCTGATAGAAGAAAAGCGAATCACGGAAATATGCCATGGTCAGTTGTATCAGCAAAGAATGAAGTAGGCGTTCGACAAAAAGGTCCGACCTCGTGTCTTCATGAAATGAGACCTTGTGCTCAAGAAGATACAATCATTTCTCACTGATTCTTGAGGAAAGTGGACTCCGAATTATGACGACCCCTATGTGGTCAAGAAAGCTTTCTTAGGCGGCGCCTTGAGACTTGCAACTATGGACGGATAGGAATTTGCCTACCCCACAAATGTTGACGTAGTCAAGAAATACTTCGCCTAAAAAAAGCGTCTCGGTGGATTAAAAACCCGAAAGGGTGGTCCAGGCAAAAATTAGAGACATGATAAAAAATCATCCCGGTGGATTGGAAACATCACAGTATAATCCAGGCAAAAATTAGGGATAATGGCAAGTAACTACGTTCGACAAAGGGGTAAGTCCCTCGGCAGCAGTTACACCATCCATCTGAAAACTCCAGTCACGATCATCTTCGACGGAAGCTCGGGATGCCCAGAATTCAAAGTTGGTAGACGGATAGTGGTCGTTATGCTTCAACATAGCCCTTTTCCTTGTAAATTATCATTTTCTAACTTTGTAAATACTCTATGGACTCACGCGTTTGGCTGATTTCCATCCTATCAATAAAATTTGAGCCCTTGTGCTTTTGTTTGCAATTCTTATTTGTTTTAACTTTACAGGACGACATTTTAGCATGAATAACGATTCTTGAAATAAAACAAAAAAATGAATTTACTTGTAAAATTTTTCCGCTTAAAATAAAGATGGCAATTTCTTTTGACGGTAGAACATCGAAATAACATCGATCGCTTCTCCAGAAGTAAGCGAGCTTTAAAGTACAGAATCAAAGTACTCCTTCTAAACCAGTGCACCTGAATGAAGGATCAGCTGTGTCAGAGACCATTGTTTCATCTAACACCTTCGGCAGAATTCTTATCTCCTAAGCCCGACCAACGATTTTCCCCGTGTGGACTATCTCTCCTAAGCAAGGTGGAATTGCTATCGTGAACCAGTGGTACCTCTTCGTCCCCAGCAGTGGCCGAGTATCCAGTTTTGTTCATCTATCAGTCTGTATGTCGCATCAGTTTTGTCAGCATAAACATACATACATCATGCATTATTGATTTGCGTTCATATTCATGTTGCATCACTATCACTCTAGTCGGTCTTGTCCCCTGGTGATAAAAGTCTTCGCAATCGAGTTGTCAGTGCTTTCCTCATCAGGAAATGCTGCGTCTGAGCACTCTCTCCCCTATAGTTTCTCTTTGGATTAGATTTGGCCCTTGACCACTTTGATAACTTGAACCTCTGAAAGGCAAGGAAGCTTTCGAAAAACGTCACTCTTCACCATCGAAGATGATATCTTCGCTTTCCCGGATTAAGGAAAATCCCTAGAGAAAGCCTCTTAATCAGAGATTCGGCAATACAACCGTTTTTCTCCAAACATCCGCTGATGAAAAGGTCATCAACACCTCAAAATTGGATCACGTCATATGGCATTTCTCTGAGAAAATCTCCGAGAAAAGTATGATGTAATACCTCCAAGTGAAAGCAGTCTCTCAAGATACTCGTTTTCCCCAGTAGAGTCGACAAATTGCGTCTTCCACAAAGAAGTTTATGCCTCTCTACAATCAAAACTTTTTCCATCAAATGGCATCTCTCCAGGAAAAATCGGCGAGAAGTTTGAGGAGAACCGCTACAACAGCGTCCCTTGTCAAGAAAGTTTATTGGTAAAAGAAACTGAGACCAGTTCCTTGGTAGGAAACCAGGATCAAGGGGAAGTTTACATCAGAAACTGAGACCAGTTCCTTGGTAGGAAACCAGGATCGAGGGGAAGTTTACATCAGAAACTGAGACCAGTTCCTTGGTAGGAAACTAGGATCGAGGGGAAGTTTATATCAAAAACTGAGACCAGTTCCCTGGCTGAAGACCAGGATCGAGGGGAAGTTTTTACCTTTTCTAAGCATTATTGCTTAGCAAAAGAAGATGGATGGGCAAACTGCCATTCATAACCACCATCAAAATTTCGGGTATTCCGATATTTAATCCTCTTGCACCCCGAATGTCCGAATACCTTCGCCATTCACACCTTCGGGTCCAAGAAGATTAAATAGGGGCATCTGTCATACCCCAAATTTTGACCACTAAGATTTCCCATCATTGGGCAAATCATCATCACAATATGGGTAAACCATCATACCTCAGCAGTCTCCCCAAAGATGGGTGAGCATTCACTATAAACAGACTTAGGGTTTCAAGCCCTCTCAGAGCTCTTAGACAAAGGATTAATCAAGAAATGACATTATCTTCAACTTCTATAGCCTCTCAAACATCCACAAAGGATCAAGAGGACTCCCACTTCAAGGATTAATCACAAGGTTTCTCCCTTCTAGGTGGATCAAGCCTCACGATCGACAGTGTCACCAAGTTAGGGTTTTGGTCGACCAGGGCCTCCAGATGGAAATTTTCCTCTGGGAATGAGCCAATGCTTCAAAGCCTAACCTATGATGCTCCAAGGGACATCATTAACCCAATCATTAAGTCAATTTAGCCTCAGGGGATGCATTCATCAAAAAAATCAGGAATTAGGGTTTCTTGACCTAATTCCCCCCTAAGTTGACTTTTGGGACAAATCATGAGCCAATACCTCAAGAGATTATTTGAGGGTCCCTAACACATCACATTGATCCATTTGCAACAATGTATTGAGCCAAGAAGCTTGAGCAACAAGTTTCAATTTCATCAGAACCACAGTTAGGGTTTCGCGGGAAAAGTCAATTGTGCCTTTGACTTTTGACCAGGACATGCTCCCAAACCCTAAGACATGATTCAATACACCCTATAACACCTATGAAATCAATCCATCAAGTTTGATTTAGGTCAAGGACTTGATTTCATAGAGGATCGCACAGTTTGGAGCTCATCTGACAAAAAGTCAACTGTGCACAAAAGTCAAACTTTGACTTTTTGTGATTTTTCACAATTATGGTTTTTTAACCCTAAAATAATGTTAATGTGTGATTTGAATCATCATTCATCAAGAAAAATAAAGAAAAGTGGGATAACTTGTAAAAGGGGTAACCATAAAAACTTAGAAAATTTTCTAAGTTATGGAACAAAGTGGCTAGGGTACCAACTTTGGAGGATCATAACGCCTAAACCACAAGGCCATTTTTTCCCATCCAAAGCTGGATTTGTAGCTCTCATGGCCCTCTACAAAAGCTTCAACTACACCTTATTCAATATAATTATGGATTTTGAGTTATGGAATGATCAAAGTGGCTGAAAACATGAATTGCCACTTTTTCCAACACTTAGTGAAATTTTCACTAAGTCAGAATCTGCCTTCACTTTTTTCCAAATGCAGGGGAATTTTTCACTTGGATCCAAAAAGTATCAAAACCAATTATGATCAAAAAGTTATTGTATTATATGAGGGCTTTCCAAAATGGCCAAGAACTCCATCAAATTCCACTTGAGCCATGAGATATGACAAATGTAATATGCCTTGCTGAAAACTGCCAAAGCAAGGTAGAGTTTGACGTTTTGCTCGATTTGCCCAAATTTTGCAAAGGGCAAGCAACTATATCCATCTAAACACCTCAAGGGGGGACCAAGGAGGAACCAACTCTGATCCCAAGCCTCCCAAGTCTTTGGAACCAAAAATAGCATGCCAAACCTAGAATTGCCTTAAAGAGGGACATGACTCCAATTTTGGATTGGAGCACTCAATGTATACACCAAGGTGGCATGGAGTGAGCCATTTCCAACTGAATTCAGTCAAGACTTATCCAAGACCAAGGGGACCAGCAGCCTGTACCCTAACCTCTAGTTAATGGCTAGAGGAGACTTGGATTCTCATTGCTCAACATTAGCCAAACCTATGCAGCAGTTGCCATTCACTATTCCTTGCAAAACAAACTTGCTCTACTATAAATAGAACTCATTTGTGATCAGCTTGAGTACACCAAAGCCATTAAACAGATGCTTTCCTCAAAATCACCTTCTCACTTCCAATTTTGCCTTCTAAGGCAAGTCACCATTGGGTTTTGAGTTTGAGAGCTATTCCAACCAAACCAATCACACAAACACCTCATAAAAATCATATAGAAGTGATCCAAACACTCACATAACATCTGGAACACCAAAATCACAAAATCACCAGCCAATTGCTCAAACCTTTGATAGATTTGCAGTTAGGGTACCATCTCAAGTTCCAGATCATTTCAATCTATTCCAAACATCCAGACACACTCCATGGCACCTAGGGAATCTATCCAGATCATTGGAACCTAGCTGTAACACCTCTAACCCAAAACATGATCACCAACTACAAGAGGTGAGCATGAGCTCTTCTAACTCTATGATCCATGCATTTTTTGCTGCATAAAAATTTGGCCATATGTTCATAATCATGCATAGAGTGTTTACCCGCAATCAATTGCTCTGTATGAATCGTGTATGGAATTTCTGAACCTTCATGCAGAATTTAGGGTTCTTGAGGTTTCTCTTTGATTTCTTATTCCATCCTTAAAATAAATGAAATTAAAGACAATAGATATGATCGTGAGGTTGAAACGAGTATATTGATATGTAGATTACATGGTATAATCAAGTATTCAGTGAGATTGGATAGCAAATGCAAATCTGCAGAAACAGAGGGTGGCGCGTGTTCTTGCCCTTGTTCTTGGCGCCCTTTTTGAAAATTCAAATATTTGAATTTTGTGATTTTATTTAATTGATTCAAAAATTAATTTCTCTCTGAGTTTTAATGATTTTGAGTTGATTCTTTTTTTAATAATTCACAAAAATGTTAAAATATTTTAATTTACCAAAAAAATCCCAAAAATATTATTTATTTCAAATAATTGATATTTTTTCCAAGAATTAATATTTTAATTGTTTTTGACATTTAAAATATTTTTTCCTTCTTGATTTTGCAAATTTTAATGATTTCTAATCATTTTGTAGGTCAAAACTTGATTTTTGAAACATTAATCTAAGATCAAAATTTGTTTTTTACATGTTAAACAATTTTGATCATTTTAATTGAATTTTTTATTCAATTAAAATACATTTTGGAAGCAAATTAGGGTTTTGATTAATTCAACCCTCATCAAACCTTTTAAAAACACTTTGGGCCTCTAATAGAGTATAAGACCACATCCTTTGTAAATACAAACCTATTTTTGGCCTCAAATGTTGTATAAGTCCCGTTGTATTTCAAAAGTTCAGCGCGATCATCGATCATTTAAAACAAACCACCTGGGCCTCTCCTCGAGCTATAAGACCCATTCAAAACCATTATGGGCCTCTAATAGAGTGTAAGACCCAATCCCTCTTTGAAACCAATATAGTTTGGGCCTCAGTCGTTGTATAAGACCCACGGTGTTTTCAAAACCTCGGCGCGATCGTTGCCCTTTTCAAAATTAACCATTGGGCTTCTCCTTGAGCTATAAGACCCATATTTGTTCACTTTCAATCATTTTGGGCCCCTTGAGAGAGTGTAAGACCCATCCCTTTGTACATAAAACCTTTCTTGGGCCTCAGTCACTTGTATAAGTCATTGTACAAAACGACAGTGCGATCACTGATAAAACCCTGGGCCTCTCCTTGAGCTGTAAGCCCCAACTATCTTTTCAAAGAACTTTCTCCTTTGATTTTGAATATAATATTGTTATCAAAGCTTTCTTTGTTGAACAACTAACAAAACAACATGGAAGCTCTACAACCGAGTAAGTGTTTACCCGCTTTCATTTACCGCTTTCATATGTATATAACTGTATTGTGGGGCTGTTTCACTGTAAGTCTTCTTTCATAAACTCATATCAACTGTGTAATACTAGTATAGATATTTAGAGTTTCCCCGGCAACTATGTCTAGAACTAGACAAAACCTTATCTCCTTACCTCCGACGTTCTCCCGGATGATTCAACATAACCTAAACCATGAGAATTTTATTTTACAACAATTTTAGATAACTAGATCTAAGAAATCTCCCCCTTGAACAGTTCATATATAGAAGGATCCTCTTGGGCTTAGTGCAAGGACCCACAGGCTTCCTAAAAGCATCCCCGCCTCCTCTTGGGCGTTGTACACGGATCCGTCGGCTTCTTAGAAGTTTTCACAGCCTCCTCTTAGGCTTTGTATAATGATTCTTCCTCCGGGAAGATAGCCTCCTCTTGGGCTTCGTACTAATTGTCCCTTCGGCTTCTCAAAAGTTTTTCTCGCCTCCTCTTCAGATTCGTACAAATTGTCCCGATGACCTCTTAAAGGTATAGGAACATAAATTAGTCATCTTAATAGAACAGTCTTTCAAAGAGTCTAGATTTTTCTACCGTGAACGTACTGTCTCTTAATCTCTCTTAAGCATAATACAAAAGATAAAACTCTAGACTTGGACAGTCTAATCGCCTTAAGTCTCGAAGACATTCTCAAGTTCTTTTCAAAAATAGGAAAAAACACTCGTAGACTTGGGCAGTCTCAATACCCTTCGGATTCCCCTTTTCCTTAAAAAAACAGGAAATAATCCCAGTCTTCAGATTAAATCCATGAGTACAACATTACCCATATTAGAACTAATTTTCTCTTTTAACCAACATACTGGACCTGTCACTCAACTGAAACAGTAACCCTAGCCTCCTCTTGGGCTTTGTACAATGATTCTCCCCAGCAGAGTTAACCTTTGCAGCCTCCATCTCGGGCTTCGTACGAGATACAAAATCACTCCCTTGTTGAGTATAAAAGACTTTCTTGATGAGTCAAACATTTTTAGCCTCCATCTCGGGCTTTGTACGAGATACAAAATCACTCTCTTGTTGAGTATAAAAGACTCTCTTGTTGAGTCAAACATTTTTAGCCTCCATCTCAGGCTTCGTACGAGATACAAAATCACTGTCGACCTGTAGTACCCCAGAGCGACAATGCTTAAGAACCACGTCCAAAAATCGCTCGCTACAACCAAAACATCTATTTCCTCCTTTAGAATAGGAGGAACTACGATTGCTCTGATTTCCCTGTTTCGTTTAAACGGGAATACGTAGGCATAAGATTGCGAAATCTTAGCAAACATACTGATCAAAAACTCTAGGTCCAGTACCTTCACAACAATCAAAACTGAGGTCCAATACCTCACCAAAATCATCAAAAACTCACTCACTCTCATATTTCCCAAGAAACTTTCCTAGCCCATTACCAGATAAACACCATCAAGTACGTAGCAAAACCTAAAGTTAATGTCCTGTGGATAACCACATATAGAATGAGTAATTGACAACTCCCTATTGTATAACCTGACCCCGGACCCCCCAATCTCTTTAAGCGTTTGTTTAGTTTAACATTCGCGTGCAAGGTTAGTTTTAGATAACTTCCCTTTACCTTTCAGCTTCATGGGATAAATAAGAAATCAGAAAGTAGCACCCCCTTTCTCCTTGAGGAGGAAAACCCAACCCAGCGATAAGGTGGTCGCGTCACCGACAAAAATTGCTCGCTACACATGGAACTGGTCTTAGTTTCTTCTTGTCGAGTTCCTTCCATGACAAGGAATGCTATTTGTAGCGGTCTTCATCAAACTTCTCCCCGAGTTTTACTGGGGAGATGCCATTTGATGGAAAAAGATTTGATGTCAGACTTGCTGGGGAGAACCATTTGTCTGAACTGCAGAGGTGTGCAAACTTCTCTGTGGAGATGCCATTTGTCGACCTACTGGGGAAAACAAGTCTTTTGGGAGATTATTTTTTTCTTGGTGATGTTACATCATACTTTTCTTCGAGACATTTTTTCAGAGAAATGCCATGTGATGTAATCCAATTTTGAGGTGCTGATCACTTCATTGAAAATAATTTTTTTTGGGGAGAAATTGTCGTATTGTCAAGAGTCTTCTGTTGAGAGGCTTTCTTTGGGGATTGTTTCTTAATTCGGGAAAGAAAAATATCATCTTCAATAGTGAAGAGTGATGTTCCAAATGTGTATATCCAAATGTCTTCTTGTCTTTCAGAGGTTCAAGTTATCAAAGTGGTTGAGGAACGATTTCAATCCAGGAATAAACTGGAGAGACATTGTTTAGACGGTACATTTTCCTGACGAGGATATAACTTAAATTGGAATTTTGTCCTATCGTACGTGGTAAGGAAAACTGACAACTCTATCGGAGAGAGGACACTTATCACTTGGGGATAAGTATGACCAGAGTGATATTAATGCAATATGAATATGAATATGAATCAATTATGCATGATGTATGTATGTTTATGCTGACAAAACAGACACGACATATAGACTGGTGATGAACACAACCGGATACTATACCACTCTAGGAGATGGGGGTATCACTGGAGATTCTGAAAGTTGTACGTTTACTTAGGAATAGAGATTCCTGCATTCATTCCGATTTCTGAAGGTACAAACCTGCTAGGGATAGAAATCAGTTCTTATTTTTCAGAGGTGGACCCTATTGGGGAGAAAAACCAATCATTGGTCCTCAGAGGTAAGAACTCTACCGAGGATGATAAATGGGTCATTCCATCTGAAGTAGTTGATCCTTTCTTCAGGAAGTACTTTTAATTCTGTATTTTGAAGTTAGATCACTACCGGAGAAGCAGTCGATATTCCTTTTTGTGCTCATTAATCAAAAGAAATGGCCATCTTTGTTTTAAAAGTAGGAGTAAATTTTAAAGCAAAAGTAAAAATTCATTTTTTTTGTTTCAAGAATCGTTGATCATATTAAAATGTCATTTTGCGAAGAAGAATAAATGAGAATTACAAACAAAAGGCACACAGGCTCAAATTTTATTGATAAAATGGTAATCATCCAAACGCGTGATCCCGTGAAGCATTACAAAGTTAAGAAAATGGTAATTTAAAGGAAAAGGGGCTTCATTGAAACATAACGACCACTATCCTTCTACCAACTTTGAATTCTGTACATTCTGAGCTTCAGCCGAAAGTGACTTTGACTGAGGTTTTCCTGACGAATGGAATTACCATTGAGGAGTCAATTTTGTCGGATATTGTTACTTGCCATGAATCCCTAATTTTTGCCTAGATTGCTTTTCAGGTTTTTCAATCTATCGGGATGATTATTGGTTATGTCTCTAATTTTTTCCTGGACCGCCTTTCGGATTTTCAATCCACCGAGACGTTTTTTTTTATTTAGGCGAAGTATTTCTTGACTATATCAACATTTGTGGGGTAGGTAAACTCCTCTCCATCCATGGTTGCGAGTCTTAAGGAACCACATGAGAAGGCCTTCTTAACAACATAGGGGCCATCGTAATTCGGGGTCCATTTTCCCCGAGAATTAGTGAGAAATGATTGTATTTTCTTGAGCACGAGGTCTCCATCTCTGAAGACACGAGGTCGGACCTTTTTATTAAACACCTTCTTCATTCTTTGCTGATACAACTGACCATGGCATGAGTTATCATTCTTTTCTCTTCGATCAAAATTCAGTTCATCGTGTTGGTTTGACACCATTCAGCTTCTGTTAGCTTGGCTTCCATCAATACCCTAAGTGATGGTATCTCTACTTCTATGGGGAGCACTACTTTCATGCCATATACTAGAGAGAAAAGGGTTGCCCCTGTTGAAGTGCGGACAGTTGTGCGATAACCATGAAGAGCAAAGGGTAGCATCTCATGCCAATCTTTGTAGGTTACAACCATCTTCTAAATGATTTTCTTAAAGTTCTAATTAGCCGCTTCTACCGCTCCATTCATTTTAGGCTGGTAGGGAGATGAGTTATGGTGTTCGATCTTGAACTTAACACACAACTCTTTCATCATCTTGTTGTTCAAGTTGGATCCATTATCTGTAATGATCTGGCTTGGAACACCATAACGGCAGATGAGATTGTTCTTGATAAATCGGACCACCACTTGTCGGGTTACATTGGTGTATGATATTGCTTTAACCCATTTGGTGAAGTAGTCAATGGCTACCAGGATAAACCGATGTCCGTTTGAAAATTTGGGTTCAATCATGTCAATCATGTCGATTCCCCATATAGAAAAAGGCCATGGAGAAGAAAGAACTTTGAGATGCGTTGGCGGTACATGGATTTTGTCAGCGTATATCGGACATTTGTGACACCTCGTCATGTACTTGTAGCAATTGGATTCCATGGTCAGCTAATAATATCCTGCTCTCAGAATTTTTCTTGCCATTGTGTGTCTAGTGGCATGAGTGCCAAAGGATCCTCCGTGAATCTCTTTTATTAACATGTTTGCTTCTTGTCTGTCTATGCATCTGAGCAAAACCATGTCGAAGTTTCTCTTGTAGAGTGTATCACTGTTTAGGAAGAAGTTGCTAGTCAGTCTTCTGAGAGTCTTCCTATCTTTTCTTGATGCCCCAGGTGGGTATTCTTGTCTTTTAAAGAAGCACTTGATATCATGATACCATGGTTTATCATCTATGACTTCTTAAATTCTGAATATGTAAGCGGGCCTTTCAAGGCGCATTATGTCAATCTTAGGTACGTCATTCCATCGACTCACACTAATCATTGAGGATAGGGTGGCTATTGCATCAGCCATGTGATTTTCTTCACGAGGGATATGATGAAACTCGATTCTATTGAAGAATGGTAACAACCTTTTCATGTAGTATTTGTAAGGAATCAATCCTGATTGGTATGAATTTCATTCTCCTTTGATCTGATTGATAACCAGGGATGAGTCTCCATACAGATCCAAATTCTTTATCCTTAGGTCAATGGCTTCTTCGAGACCCATGATACAAGCTTCGTATTCAGCCTCATTGTTTATGCATTTTAATGTTAATCTGGCGGTGAAAGGAATATGGGTACCCTGAGGTGTTACGATGATTGCCCTAATTTCATTTCCATAAGCATTGACGGCTCTGTCGACTATTAGTCCCCATTGGGAACCTGGCTCTGGCCCTTCGCTGGGTAGCATTTCATCGCAATCTTTCATTTTTAACTAAGTGACATCTTCGTCTGGGAAGTCAAATTTGACTGATCCCTGATCATCAATCGGTTGATGAACCAAATGATCGGATAAAAATACTTTATTTAATGGCTTTCTGAGCATGATACTCGATTTCGTATTCTGATAACAACATCTGCCAACGGGAAATCCTTCTTGTGAGAGCAGGCTTTTTAAAGACGTACTTGATTGGATCCATTTTGGAGATTAACCAAGTAGTGTGACAAATCATATACTGGAGGAAACGTTTGGCGGGCCAAGCCAAAGCGGAATAAGTTTTCTCGAGCATAGTGTATCGAATTTCACAGTCTGTGTACTTCTTACTTAAGTAGTAAATGGCCGACTCTTTTCTTTTTGTCTCGTCTTGTTGGCCAAGCACACAACCCTGGAGTCTTCCAAGACTGTTAAGTAAATAATCAGTGGTCTTCCTTCCACTGAAGGAGACAAAATCGGTGGATTCAACATATATTCTTTGATGTTGTTGAAAGCTTTTTGGCAATCTTCTGTCCATACACAACTTTGGTTCTTTCTGAGTAGTTTGAAGATCGACACCCATGTCACGGTCATGAGGGATATAAATCTTGAGATGTAATTGAGACTTCCTAAAAATCCTCTGACTTGTTTTTCAATCTTCTGTGAAGGCATTCCTTGAATGGCCTTGACCTTGTCGGGATCAACCTCAATTCCTTTTTGGCCGACATTGAATCCTAAGATTTTTCCTGAGCGAACATCGAATATGCACTTATTAGGATTCAGGCGGAGTTTGTATTTTCTCAAACGCTCGAATAACTTTGATATGTGTTCCACATGCTCTTCTTCTATTTTAGATTTAGCAATCATGTCATTGACGTACACTTCAATCTCTTTGTGCATCATTTCGTGAAACGGAGTTGTCATGGCCCTTTGATAGGTCGCCCCTGCGTTCTTCAGACCGAACGACATTACCTTGTAACAAAAGGTGTCCCATGGGGTGATGAATGCAGTTTTCTCCATATCTTCCGGTGCCATTTTGATTTGATTATAGCCCGAGAATCCATCCATGAAGGAGAAGTCTTTGAATTTTGATGTACTGTCTACCAGCATGTCTATGTGTGGTAGGGGGAAGTCATCATTTGGACTTGCTCTGTTCAAATCCCTGTAGTCTACACACATTCTTACTTTACCGTCCTTTTTTTGAACTGGCACTATGTTGGCTAACCATTGAGGATATTCTGAGGTGGCGAGGAAACCTGCGTCGATCTGCTTCTGCACTTCCTCAATTTTGATGGCCATATCTGGATGAGTCCTTCTCAGTCTTTGTTTTTTTGGAGGACATTCTACTTTCAGTGGTAAGTGGTGTTCCACGATGCTGGTATCCAACCCTGGCATGTCCTGGTAGGACCAAGCAAACACATCTGGAAATATTTTGAGAAGTTTTATCAAGTCTTCTCTGATAGTTGGACTGTGCAGTGCTCCAATATTAAATTCTTTCTTTTCTTCTTCTGAACCTTAATTGACCGTTTCCAATGGCTCTTTGTGAGGCTCAATAGACATTTCCTCTTTTCTGAGTAGTCGGGAGATCTCTTCTGGAATTTCTTCGTCCTCTTCTTCTTAGGTTCAAATACCGTGAATTCAAAGTTGGGAGAAGGCATTGGATCGTATGTTTCAGTGGGGTTTAAAACAAGCAATCTGCATGACGTAATGATTCCTTTTTTAGAAAATACAAAGAGAATGCAAGAGTGTGTGCAGTGTATTTTCCGAAAACGCTTGTTTTTATTTTGGGTTGTTTTTTAGGATTACCATTTTCTGAAAAAAATGAAAGAGTGAAAACAGCAATAAGTGCGGGAATTCAGAATGACATTATTTATTCATGATTTGTCGATTCTTGAAACATAACCCTATAAAACAAAACTGTCGCATTGGGCGAAATGAAAAGGGACATTTACAGAAAAGTGAGCCCTATAAAACACCCATTTCACCTGGGAAAGATGAAAGGTCAAAACAAAGATGGTAATTACTTCGACTTATGAACTGAAATTCTGGTATCAGATGTGTGATGTTGAGTGTGATGTCACAACAACACAATCTGCTCTATGAACAAGGTAATAAAATAACAGTAAATCAACACACATAATTTGTTCACCCAGTTCGGTCTAACAACCTACATCCGGGGGCATACCATGCCAGGAAGGAAGGCCACTATCAGCAATAATAAATTACAGACTCAACAATCCCAGTTGACAATCTCCTAACTTAATAACTACCCAATGACCCTTCTACCTAAGTCCTCCCTAGGTAAGAGACTCCATCTCACTTCCAATCATCGCAATGATGTCTGGCAGTCAACACCTTAGCCACTGCATCAACAGATTGATTTCCAACAACTCTTCAATCACAGAAAAGTAGAAGACATACTTCCAGGACAATATCTAAACATGACACACATGACTAAGAACAATACTTAGAGTTGCTTAACAGCTTCCTCGAAGAACAATACATCTCTTACCTACAGGCTTCGAGATAAACACGATGACCATCCCACAAACCGGGTGGTTCATCAACCAACACAGCCCTTATAGTTTACATGATGGCTGGCTTCCTAAAACTAGGTTACAATTCTTCTATTTATAACCTATTTCCCAACTGAATTTGGGCCTTCAAATCACAACAAATCAGCTGCAACAAATCTGCAAAAGATTCTCCTATAAATTAGATCTTTAATCAAATCTTCCTAAAATATCTCCGTATTTAAATACTCAATCTTCTCTTCATTTTATCTTGAATCTTCCAGACTTCTGAATCAGCTCCACATAATATTTCCAGGATATTATGTATCTTTTAAATCTTCACTATTTAATTCAGCTGCAAGATCTTCTCCAAATATCTGATTTGATTTGAATTTAAAAACAGATTTTATCTTCAAATCTTTTCATATCTTTCAGCCCTAAAAACAGCAACAAGATCTGCTCCATATCTAATTGCAACTGAATATATCTTTACCAAGATATTCGTCGGCAATCTCTCCACCAGATCTCTCAAAACAAACTGATACACGCAACCCTAACAAAACACAACAGACTGATGTTCTGATGTTATGTCAACTGATGTCAAGACATCAGGTTTAACATCAGCTCCCTTCTGAACTCATACAAAACTGCAACCGTTCTGAACTTAACATCAACTAAATGTTAAGAACTCATGTTAAGACATCCGACAAATGACATCTTGATTAAAAATCACATGACAGCAAAACAGCAACACCTGCTATACTAGACTAAGATGTCATGACATCTCCTTCAACATCTGTCACAACAGTAGCAACTATAGTCATGACATTCCAAAAACCGCCACGTCATATAACCTTAAACATTCTGGTTCAATGAAGTGCTCATGACATCTCTGTCACACCATTACACCATGCACTCATACTAGTTAGGTGCAGAACAACATGTCAAGACATCTCACTTGACATTTCCACAACCTGTTGTACTGGACCCAGATGTCATGACATCTGTTGTAACACATGACAACAATACTGTCATGACAGTTGAAGATGTTTCAACATCAGGTTCAGTATCTGTAGTGATGTCTGAGCATCCATGTCAGGACTTCTGATCTGACATCTTATACCACTTGCTATAGATCATCATCTGTTCTGACATTGACACATTCTGCAGTGATGTTCTACTCTTATGTCAAGACATTCTTCATAACATTTTCCTGAGCAACATGTTGACACATTCTGCAGTGATCTTCTACTCTTATGTGAAGACATTCTTCATAACATTTTCCTAAGCAACATGTTTTGCAAAAATTGCTGCCAACTCAGAACTTACAATCTCCCCCTTTGGCACATTTTTGGCCAAAACATAATTTGATCATACACATCATATTAAAGGAAAATGCAGGAGTAGAAAACAGAAGTTAGAACATCTTTTTAGGCATGTATCAATCACAATCAGTTTTACCAAAATTAATGCCAACACCAAAAGCTGCAGAACTATCAGTCTCCCCCTTTGGCATATTTTGGCTAAAACTTTCTTCTTTGAACACCCATCCAGCTCCTCCTCAACCAAGGGACACCTGATGTTTCTTAATTCTCCCCCTTTTTATCCAAAATAGGAGCAAAACAAACAAACGACATGCACCAGCTAGAACACCAATAAGAACACTGCTCCCCCTTAACATCACAAGTCCAGCTGCACAAAATTGTAACACTCTCCCCCTATTAAGGATAACATGTGCTTCTTTGTACCTTGATGAATGGAAAACATAAGACGCATCTTCATGTCTTCAAGAGCTCACTCTTTGTTCAACTCACAAGTTGAACACAATCATCCTATGTACCAATACTCACATGATTCCCTCTTGGTTTGTTATCTTCACATGCTCCAAAACTCACATCTTGCCAAGCTGATCAACTTCTCTCTATCTAAGACAACCAGTACTCCTTTGCAAGAAGGACACCTTAAATGAATGAAGAACATAAGACTCATCTTCATGTCTTCAAGAGTGCACCCTCTGTTCAACACACCTGTTGAACACATTCACCTACTGCTTGACCCTCAAGCAAACCATGTACCACAACAGTACATAAATCAGATAGGAGCTTGTGATCTCAGGAGATAAAAACCATAACATTCTGAACAAAATATTCTGTCAACTGATGTTAAGACATCAGTCTTGACATCATGAACAGAATCCAGCTGCACTAAGAAAAGCACCAAATTCCAAAACAGAATCTCCAAGCTCCCCCTTAAGCCAAGGAACCAAAAATCCAGACAACCAAACACCACAGAGCATCACATCATCACAGAACATCTACTTCAGAATACTATAACACTACATGATACCAACCACCATAGCACACAGAATACTACACTACAACACTCTCTACTCTCTACTCTCCCCCTATCTTTCTCAACAGATGCTTCTTCAGCAAGAAACACTCCAAAACCACTACATTATATCCTATGACAGCTTCATGATCATATAGTGTGTGGATACCCAGAAATAAACACTCATCCACCTTTAAGAAGAATAGAACTCCTTGAGTCTTCAACTCATCACCCTTCTGCCCAAGAGTAACTTGTTCCAAGATAATCCTCAAGACCAACCAGCAGCCACACTCTGATTATCTTGATTCTTCGAATCCACTATATAGATCAACCAACTAACACAATTTGATCACCTCCTTTATGAATCCTCATATGAAAAAGCCAACTGCTACAAACTGTCTTCTTCACGTTTGTCAAAATTCTCCCAAAGATATCCTGATCTATCCACTAAAATTGATCTTCAAATCACATGTTCCACTTGCTTACTATCAAACATACTTAGAATCTCTAAGACATGTAATATCTTCTTCTTCTTGCCACTTGAAAGAACTTCCTCCCTTAACAGAACAAGAGTCCCATGCTCTCATAGACTTGATTCACCAACCAAGTTTGAGTAGACAACCTCCATTCTGTTGATTTTACAGTAATTCCAACCAATCTCACACATTGATGAAAATCTTCCACTGCTTCTCCAAAGCCCTTAATCCTACCACTGTCGAAATCTTCAGAAGGAATAGTTAGGAACTACATCTCATAGATGTACCAAGGATGCCACATTTCCTTGAGTAAAGCAGTCTTCACAAAGTTCTGATAATGCCACCTATCTTAACCCTATGATGAGCATTTTGGACTGCACCTGGATCAGAAATAAACCAATCCTAGTAGTCATCAAGATTATGATGTCTTCATAGTCTTTCATCTCCATCTTCAGCATCAACAATATCCAGAGCAGCTTCTTTTCAGGAAACTTTCCAGAAATACACAACTCCTGTCACACAAGACTGAAGCAAATTCTCAGGCCAACTCCCAAGAAATAACAGATGCTAAAGCTTATGCAGTACCCCTCCCATGATTTTGCACAAACTCTGATGATGAGATGTTCCAAACATCGTGTTGAACATCACCAATCTTGAATCACAAGGATAATCAATCAAATATTTGTGAACTCCCCAAACAACAATTGATCTTAAATCCTTGTATAATAACATCAGCACCAAGTAAACACCACCAAGGTATCCTATCCATGCCAGTTTCTTCTTTTGCAAAGGGTTGAGATATCAAGGATGCTACACTTGGCTCAAGTAAGTAAGACCTTCTCTGAACATATCCTATTTCCTTCAGCAAATCTGAAACCTCCTTCCAAATTGAATTCATCCTTAGGGTTTAGAAAGATGAATTCTACCTTGCACTTATGGATGGTGAAGTTAAATCACCTCATCACAATAACATCCCTCTTCTCCCAACTTTGGAATGCAATGTGTCTTCAAACAAGCTGGCTTCGACAAGAACAAAATTAGGTAAGGACATCTACAATCTTCCTTCAATCATTACTCCAGTATCCCATACTACAGGAATACTTCCATCAGAAACATCAGCAGCGGAAACACTAAAGAACACCTCCTCAACAACCTTCAGGTAGGACTCTGTAATCCTTGCACACCATCACCATAATCCAAGTGCCAACACAATAGGTTTGAAAATAAATCAAACTCACAACAACAGTTTTTCACCAAAGCTACACACAACAGACAGGTCCAATACATACCTTGTCATGAATAGTCCATCCTCCACTTCAAGGGACCATTCAAACAACTATATGCACTTATCCAAGTTCAAATTTCTTTTCAGTAGAACCCTTCTTCCTTGCCTACAACCAGAAAGTATCTTCCCAGGACCTCACCCAGAAACAAAACAGGCTGCCTGCTCTGATACCAATTGAAATCCTGGTATCAGATGTGTGATGTTGAGTGTGATGTCACAAAAACACAATCTGCTCTATGAACAAGGTAATAAAACAACAGTAAATCAACACACAGAATTTGTTCACCCAGTTCGGTCTAACAACCTACATCTGGGGGCATACCAAGCCAGGAAGGAAGTCCACTATTAGCAGTATTAAATTACAGACTCAAAAATCCCAGTTGACAATCTCCTAACTTAATAACTACCCATTGACCCTTCTACCTAAGTCCTCCCTAGGTAAGAGACTCCATCTCACTTCCAATCATCGCAATGATGTCTAGCAGTCAACACCTCAGCCACTGCATCAACAGCTTGATTTCCAACAACTCTTCAATCACAGAAAAGTAGAAGACATACTTCCATGACAATACCTAGACATGACACACATGACTAAGAACAATACTTAGAGTTGCTTAACAGCTTCCTCCAAGAACAATACATCTCTTACCTACAGGCTTCGAGATAAACATGATGACCATCCCACAAACCGGGTGGTTCATCTACCAATACAACCCTTATAATTTATATGATGGCTGGCTTCCTAAAACTAGGTTACAATGCTTCTATTTATAACCTATTTCCCAACTGGATTTGGGCCTTCAAATCACAACAAATCAGCTGCTACAAATCTACAAAAGATTCTCCTACAAATTAAATCTTCAATAAAATCTTCCTAAAATATCTCCATATTTAAATACTCAATCTTCTCTTGATTTTATCTTGAATCTTCCAGACCTCTGAATCAGCTCCACATAATATTTCCAGGATATTATGTATCTTTTAAATCTTCATTATTTAATTCAGCTGCAAGATCTTCTCCAAATATCTGATTTGATTTGAATTTAAAAACAGATTTTATCTTCAAATCTTTTCATATCTTTCAGCCCTAAAAACAGCAACAAGATCTGCTCCATATCTGATTGCAACTGAATATATCTTTACCAAGATATTCGCCTGCAATCTCTCCACCAGATCTCTCAAAACAAACTGATACACGCAGCCCTAACAAAACACAACAGACTGATGTTCTGATGTTATGTCAACTGATGTCAAGACATCAGGTTTAACACCAGCTCCCTTCTGAACTCATACAAAACTGCAACCCTTCTGAACTTAACATCAACTCAATGTTAGAACTCATGTTAATACATCAGACAAATGACATCTTGATTAAAAATCACATGACAGCAAAACAGCAACACCTGATATACCAGACTAAGATGTCATGACATCTCCTTCAACATCTGTCACAACAACAGCAACTATTGTCATGACATTCCAAAAACCGCAACGTCATATAACCTTAAACATTCTAGTTCAATGAAGTGCTCATGACATCTCTGTCACACCATTACAGCCATGCACTCATACTAGTTAGGTGCAACACAACATGAGAAGACATCTCACTTGACATTTCCACAACCTGCTGTACTGGACCCAGATGTCATGACATCTATTGTAACACATGTTAGCAACACTGTCATGACGGTTGAAGATGTTTCAGCATCAGGTTCAGTATCTGTAGTGATGTCTGAGCAACCATGTCAGGACTTCTGATCTGACATCTTGTACCACTTGCTATAGATCATCATCTGTTCTGACATTGAAACATTCTGCAGTGATGTTCTACTCTTATGTCAAGACATTCTTCATAACATTTTCCTGAGCAACATGTTGACACATTCTGCAGTGATGTTCTACTCTTATGTCAAGACATTCTTCATAACATTTTCCTGAGCAACATGTTTTGCAAAAATTGCTGCCAACTCAGAACTTACAATCTCCCCCTTTGGCACATTTTTGGCCAAAACATAATTTGATCATACACATCATATTAAAGGAAAATGCAGCAGCAGAAAACAGAAGTCAGAACATCTTTTTAGGCATATATCAATCACAATCAGTTTTACCAAAATTAATGCCAACACCAAAAGCTGCAGAACTATCATGAACAACTTTCGGGACATCGACTGCAACCCAATGGCGACGAACTTCTCTGTGAATCACAAAGTCTGGTACTTCCCTTCTTGGGTTGTCTTTAAAAATGGAACTGATTTCTGGCAGAGTAGGATCGTTGGAGTCTTTTTCCCATGCAGAGTATTCATAAGAGGACTCTTTTGTCGCATCTTGCATAGTGTTTTAACTCTCAAGAGGATCTCCCCATCTAGTTGGATGGATGTCCTCGTATCTGATGCGAAAGCTTTCGGGAGCAGTGTATTTGACTATAAAGTCATACTTGTCGCTTGGCTCTCCCAAGGTATCCCAGGTTTTTGTGGGAATAGATGAGTTATCTTCCTTAATGACGTTGACCTCATGAAATGCATAGTTAATGGATTCTTGTCCGGCAATCATTGCAAATTCATCACCATGGTGTCGGACATTTTCGGAATGTTCTGAGTAAGGATTCCATGACTCTGTGGGAACATGGGTATTCTTTTCAAGATTTCTCAACTGATAGGCATTGTCTGGCTAACTCTTTTACCCAAGTCTTCCGTGTATGGCTTCCAGATAGGCAAGTCATCCAGGGGATCATAATAATCGAAGTCAAAGTTATCTTTCATTAGATTATCTTCCTCTAATGAGTTGGGTGGAGCACGACATCTTTCGAGATTACAATTTCCATAGATCATTCTGACGTCTGATCTTGGTGTATATCTTGGGCTCTGCTTTGGAGAGCAGAATGGTAGGTACGTTTCTCCCTGAGATATATAACCTTCGTCATTGAGATAAGACTTCCAATCTTCCTTTGTAACAGAAGAGTTGTTCTCCTAAATGGTGTGGACTTCTTGAGATACTGGGTGGAGAAAGCCTCCGCTGTGAAAGAAATCCTGAATGGGATGAAAACTTTCATCCTTCTTTGTAGTCCGTGTACAGGTTGGGGAGTGTAGCGTACGATTTTTGTCGGTGACGCAACCACCTTATCGCAGAAGGGTCTTCTCCACACAATGAGGAGGAGTGGGATGCTACTTTCTGATTTCTTATTTATCCTGTGAAGCTGGAATGGAAAAGGAAGCTATCTAAAACTAACCTTGCACGCAGATGTTAACTGAACAAACGCTTAAAGAGATTGGGGGTCCGGGGTCTGGTTATGCAATGGGGAGTTTCCAATTACCCATCCTATATGTGGTTATCCACAGGATGTTAGTTTTAGGTTTTTCTTTGTACTTGATGGTGTTTATCCGTTGATGGGTTGGGAAAGTTTCTTGGGAAATATGAGAGAGAGAGAGAGAGAGAGAGAGAGAGAGAGAGAGAGAGAGAGTTTTTGTTAATGTTTGGGTTTTCCAATGTTTTTGGTAAGGTACTGGACCTAAGTTTTTGATTGGTATGTGAAGGTAATGGACCTAGAGTTTTTGATTGGTATGTGAAGGTACTGGACCTAGAGTTTTTGATTGGTATGCTCGCTAAGATTTCGCAATCTTATGCCTACGTATTCCCGTTAAAGATAAACAGGGAAATCAGAGCAATCGTAGTTCCTCCTATTCTATGGGAGGAAAAAGATGTTTTGGTGTCTTGTTCAAAGCCCAAGATTGAAGCTAAAAAAGTATATTTGTGTCTTGTTCAAAGCCAAACATTGAAGCTAAAGGAGTATTTGTGTCTTGTTCAAAGTCCAAGATTGAAGCTGAAAGGTTTGACTAAGAGAGAATTTGTCATCTCTAAGGGGAGATATCTCATATGCTTATCACCACTGTTGGGTGACTGATTATAAAAGAGGGTTACTTTAACTGGGATATGCGAATCCAGCAAGGCCATAATTTCCTTTATAGGGGGTTAAGGTTTATTTTGAATGTTCTGTTTTGATGTGTGATATACATAGAAATGACTTCCTACAGAGAGATTTTCATTTCCTCTTAGGGGATGTTGATTTTTGTGTGCCTTGATCAAAGCCCAAGGTTGAAGCTAAGAGATTGATTGACTCCATTGGGGAAGTCTTTATACAAAGCCTAAGAGGAGGCTGGAAAAGACCGACTCAACAAGAGGGTGTTTATATATATCTTGTACAACACCCAAGATTAAGGCTAAAAAGAAGCTGACTCTTTGGGGATATCATTATACAAAGCCTAAGAGGAGGCTAAAAGTTTGACTTTTCTGGCGAAATATTTTGTCTATCTTGTACAAATCCCAAGATTGAGGCTAAAAGGGATTTTGACTCCACTAATGAGGATTTGTATGTGTCTTGTACAAAGCCCAAGATTGAGGCTGGAAAGAAGACTGACTCTGTGGGAAAGAAATCTATATCTGTCTTGTACAAAGCACAAGATTGAGGCTAAAAAGGAAGACTGTACTGACTCGACTGAGGATATTTTAGGTGTATTGTACAAAGCCCAAGATTGAGGCTGAAAAGATTTTGACTCTGCTGGAGAGTATTATATGTCTTGTACAAAGCCCAAGATTGAGGCTGAAAAGAGAATTGACTCTACTTAGGGAAATTTATATCTCAAAGCGTAAAAGAAGGTTGGGAGGAATTGACTCAGCTGGAAAGATATTTATCCAGCTTAAGAGAAGGTTATGAAGTGTTTGACTTTGTTGTAGAAATCTTATATGTGTCTTGTACAAAGCCTAAGATTGAGGCTAAAAAGATGTCTGACTCAACAAGAGAGTGTTTATATCTGTCTCGTACAAAGCCCGAGATTAAGGCTGAAAGGGTTGACTCAACAAGAGAGTGCTTTTGTTTTATACCATTGACTCAACAAGAGAGTGTGGAAAGGTGATTGACTCAATAAGAGAATTTGAAAAGAGTTAGCTCAGCTGTGGAAAATCATTGTACAAAGCCCAAGAAGAGGCTGACATTGCTAGGGGAGAACAAAGAATGAAATCATTTATTCAACGCCTACAAGGATGCTGAATATGCTGAGGAAAGGATGGATCATTATACAAAGCCTAAGAGGAGGCTAGCTTCTGCTGAGGATTATTGAGATCTAGAGGCAGGTCCAAACGGGGAATCAACTCTTGTTGAGGGTTTACAGAAGAGTTGAGATATTAGATGCCTGGAGGTTCTGATTTGGGATAGTGTTATACCGATAGTAAGCTGACCATGGCCGGGGATTTTTAGGAGAAAGACTGGGTTCTAAAACCCAAGGGTTTTAACTTTACTGGAGATTAATTAAATGACCAAGGTTTCTCCTATGTTTGTAAGGAACTTGAGAATGTCTTTGAGATCCAAGGGGAGATTTAGACTGTCCAAGTCTACTGGTATGGAAGAGTTTATCTTTGTATGATGCCCAAGAGGAGGCAAGTGTTTAAGGGATGAGAATCAACCCTAAATTGGTCTGAGGTTTTGACTCAAGAAAGACTGCTCTAGCAAAGGATGATTAAGTTCTGTCTTATACCCTTAAGAGGTCGCGGGTCCTTGTACTAAGCCCAAGAGAAGGCATGAGAACTTCTAAGAAGCCGGAGGGTCCTTGTACAAAGCCCAAGAGGAGGCGAGAATGCTTTTAGGAACCCTGTGGGTCCAAACTTAAGAAGAGTTCAAGAAAAGTTTCACCGAGAATAATCTTTTCTTTAATGAACAGTTCTAGGGTTTGAAGAAATTCAAGAGAGGTTTCACCGGGAATTAATCCTCTCAGGGGAAAATGAATTTCTTTGACAATTTATAATAGTGACAGTCTGAGAAAAGTTTCACCGGGAATAATGCCTTTCTCTTTGTTCCATATTGTTTAAGCCCAAGAGAAGGCAAGACTGTATCTGGAAATCCTATCGGGATCTAGTTTTGACTGTATTAAAGAGTGACTAACTGGATTTACCTAGTTCTAGACCTAGTTACCGAGGAAAACTCTAAGAAGATATACAAGTATATATACAGTTGATATATGACAAGGATTTAAAAGGATATGAAAGAAGGACTTACAGGTGAACAAGCTTCCAACAATACAGTTATATATATGAAAGCAAGTAAATGAAAGCTGATAAAACTTACAGGCGAGCAAGCTTCCATTGTAACAGTTGTATGGTTTGTTGTTCAAGAAATTAAAGAAAGTTTTGATAACAACTATAAGTTTGAACCTAAATCAAAAGGGAAGTTGTTTTTGAACAGATTGGGGCTTATACTCAAGGAGAGGCCCAGATGAAAAACAATAATTGTATCGTTCTTCTGTAAACTGTACTGGGGCTTATACAATGACTGAGGCCCAAAGAGGTTTTCTGTACAAAGGGATGGGTCTTACAACTCAAGGAGAGGCCCAAGGGTTTGAAAAAGAAAAGAGATGGGACATACAACACAAGGGTAGGCCCAGTTGAATTATTTTGAACTAGCGATCGTGTCGAGATTTTTGAAAACACCGTGGGTCTTATACACATGCTGAGGCCCAAAAAAGGTTTATATTTACAAAGGATGGGTCTTACAACTCAAGGAGAGGCCCAAAGTGTTTTTAATGTTTGATAAGGATCAAGATAAAAAAAACCCTAATTTCATTTTCTTTTAAAAGTAATTATTCAAAGAAAATAAGAAAGATAAAAATACCAAATAAGTTTAAATAAACTACTTGTGATTTTGGGTTAAGGTTTGAAAAAATGAGTTTTTTAATCACAAGATGATTTAGAACTCATTTGGTTTTGAAAAGATCAAAAGAAATATTTTCAAATGTTTAAAAAACAAATAAAATAAGTTCTTTATGAAAAATATTAAATATAGACAAATAATATTTTTTGTGTGAGATTTTTTTAGAATAAAATACTTTATCAATTTTGTGAATTTTTGCAAAAAGAACCAATCAAAAATGATGAAAAATGGATGAGAAATTAATTTTCAAAGTTATTAAAAAGATTGGTGAAAAAATTGATAAAATTAAGTGGTAAAAAATTAGAAATGGTCACCCCAAGGTTTGAACTCACGCCCTTGGGGAGGATGGTTTAAAATTTTGCCAACTGAGCCACTTGTGTGTGGCTGATAGAGAATGGCAAGGGATAATAATATGTGAAAATTCCTTTTGAAAATGGTTCAAAAAAATATCAAAAGGCCTGGGGCGAGGGGGATTCGAACCCCAGACCTCTCGCTCGCTCACACACACAAACATACTAGTGTTTCCACTAGGGCGCAATGCCAATTCATGTATTATATGGCAAGTAATAAATATATAGTAAAACAAGTGGATTTTATGAAGAATGGCACCATGGCCATCTTCTTCCTTGAGCCAAATACGTGAAGCCTCCTATCTCACTCGTTTCTCAACCATTTCACATGATCCAAATATGAAAATCACGCGCTTTCAGACAAGGAATACAATGGAAATATTCAATTTTATTGAAATTAAGTGAATCAGAACATAATATGACAAAACCTTATGAACCCTAAAACTTGCATGAACTTAATGAAATCCTATACACGAACTGTAAAAAACAATTGATTGAGGGTAAATGATCTACAAACATTCAGAAACACAATGGTATCTTGAAAATATGTTTATGATGCATGATTCAATGAGTTTGATAGTTTGAGGCTTACCTCTGCAAGTGAGAATCAAATTTGATGACGGAGGTGTTACAGTTGAGTTCTAATGCTTTGGATAGCTTCCTTGTACCTTAAGGAAAGTGTTTGAATGCTTGGAGCGATTGCGAGTCTTTTAGATTGATCAACCTGTTTCGTTCTGCAGCAAGTCATGAGTTTTGTGAAATAGATGGCCATTTGTTGATTTTGATGTTACAGATGGGAATTGAGTGTTCAGACACCTTCTATATGTTGTATGTGATGTGTCTGAATCAATGGTTTGAGTGGTATTGGTCTCCAACTTAAAACCCGATAGTAACCTCTCTAGAAATGAAATTTTTAGGCCTAAGGAGTGAAAGAGAGAAAGCCTTGTTGTAATAAGCTTTGGTGTAGTTTGAATGATCAGTTAGGACCTCTATTTATAGGAAAAGAGTTGTGTTGAAGTGGTTCTCTTGAAGTTCAGAAGATAAGGTCATGGTTCAATGGTCTTGGCTTGGCATAAATGCTTCTTGCACAAGGTAACATAGCTGCGCCAAATAGATCAGCTATGCCTTGACTGAAATCAGATTCCTCAGTCCTTTTAATTGTTGTTTAATCAGATAACTTGACTGAGGAGAGTGAAAATCTTGAATGTGCACTATTCCTCATTTATTACCTTTGAATTCAAGGAATATATGCCAAAACTCATCACTTCACAAATGAAAAGTTTCTTGTTATCTTGGATTAAGTTTCCAGGTCTGATCTAATGTAGCATGACCATATTGAATGTATGTGGCATGATGATCATTTCCTCTTGACTCAAAATTATGTATGGCAAGAAATCACACAAACTGGTTTTTCAAGACAGTTATGCCTTGGTGTCTTGCAGCAACCATAACTCTTAGCTCAAGTGGAGTTGTTTGATGCCAATGAGTTCCTTGAATTGTTGGCAATATGTACAACAACTTTGATGTTTACATATTGAATTGATTCAACTTGTAACTATGCAAAACAACCCTCCAAGTTTTGGTGTTTCAACTGTTTTTTGACTTAGGCAGAATTTTGTCTAAGTGTTGGAAAAAGTGTTATTTTCATGTTTTTGTCATTTTGATCACTCCATAACTTAAAATCCATAAAGAATTGAAGGCTGAGGTAGTTGAAGCTTTTGTAGAGTGTAGCAAGACCTACAAATCCAGCTTTGGATCACCCAAAATGGTTGCTTGTATCTCAAGTTATGGTCCTTGGAATTTGGTACCAAAACCACTTTTATTCCATAACTTAGAAAAATGTTGGTTTCTCACGGTTGCTCCTTTTGCAAGAAATCTCACTTTTCTTGATTTTTCTTGATGGATGATGATCAATGTCACACATTAACATTGTTTTGGACTTAGAGGAATCATATTTATGAAAAATTCCAAAAAGTCAAACTTGATTTTGTGCATAGTTGACTTTTTATCTGATAAAATCCAAACTGTGCGGTCCTTTGTGAAACCAAGTCCTTGACCTAAATCAAACCTAATGGGTGGATTCCATAGGTGTTATAGGGTATATTGAATCATGTCCCAAGGTTTGGGAGCATGTCTTGGTTAAAAGTCAAAGATACAGTTGACTTTTTTACTCAAAACCCTAATTGTGGCCCTGATGAAATTGAAACTTATGAATCAAGTTTCTTGGGTTAATCCATTGTTGTAAATGGATCAATGTGGTGTATTTAAGGTCCTCAAATCATGTCTTGAGGTCTTGGCTCATGTTTTGTCCCAAAAGTCAACTTAGAGGTGAATTAGGTCAAGAAACCCTAATTCGTGATTTTTGGTAAATGCATCCCCTGAGGTCAAATTTGTGAGGGAAGATTCTCTCTATGTACTTGATTTTAATGATGTCAAAACTATCATGATTAGAATATATAGATTCAAGTAATAAACGTCATATGAAATGCTCATTAAGTGGTCTAAGAGTGTTTGATCATGATTAGTAAATGGTCTAGGTTCATTAGATATGTCTTAACACTTTTAGGAATGTTAAAAATGGATTTTTGCATTTTCCAAGGGTGTGAGTCGAGTCGACTCACAACCCTGCATAGGTCGACCTAAACGTGTGTCATATGTTAGTATAACCTACGAGATTGCTCGCGTTAACCTACCGGTCGACTCACTCATTCTGCATTTGTATTTGTCCAAAATTGGGAGCTATGAGTCGACTCATATCCTGTTTCCGGTCGACGCATAACCTGCAGTTTTGCGCAGTGAACACGCGGGATTGCTCAGGTAGACTATATTATCTGTATAGGTCGATCTCTTGCTGAATGTGACCATAATTTTACTATGTCTTTCATTTCAAAACTCTGCTATTTCTATTATTTTTTCTAGGATAGTATATATATCATTTTAGCTCATTTTTTACGAGATAACAAGAAACGTGAAAATTTATGCCATTTCTCTTCATCTTCTTCTTCAACATTGAGTGAACAAACAATTACACATAACAATCTTTGTTTGAGTTGTTCATTGTTTCAATGTGATAACGTTCAGATTTTGGAAGCGCGTGATCTTCATTTTTGAGTTGAGATTTTTGGTAGGTGTTGTAGCACCCCAAAATTTGCCCTCCTTACTTTAGTACTAACTGGCTTATGTTTCATTTCATTTTTGCATTATCATGTATGCACATCATTAGCATGGGGTCAAGGTGCTTGAGGCAGTTCAAGAAGGTCTTATCTGGTCTATCACATCATCAAGAGTTAACAAGTGGCAAGGGATCTCAAGGGATCACTCTCTCCTAACCAGTGCATGAATTAGGGTTTTGAAATTCTTGGGTTTATTGCTCCAATGGGCAAGCTCCATGGGTTTTTATCATCACTAAATGATATATCTTATCTTTGTTGGAGAGGATACACATCATATTCAGAGGAATTTGAATTTGGAGACTGTGTTATTTCATCCTAGACTGAGGGTACCACAATTAGGGTTTGCTATAAAGTCAGTTTATTTCTGATTTTTTGGGCAAGACTTGATTCTATGGTACTCACTGGGTCCCCAAGTGTCTAGGGATGGGAGGTTGTCCATCAGTTTGGTTCAGGAGAGATTTAATTGATCAGAAGATTGAGAATCAGGTGAATGGGGTAAAAGCCAACAGTAAGAGGAAAAATCAACTGTGGATTTTTGAGGTTCTCTCCAAGGTTTTCAAGGTCTCACATCCTCATATGGTCCTCAAAAGTCAAGTTTCATGTCATTCATCAAAAATCAGGAGTTGGTACAAAAGTTACTAAAAATGGAAATGACCTATAATTTGAAAGTTTCCTTTTTGGGCAAGTTCCTGCACTGGATTCCACTTGACTTTTTATCATCAAAGATGCTTAAAATGAATTTTTCTCCAACATGAAAGTTGAAGATCTTTTTCTCCTCTTTCCATAAAGTACTAGTGGGTCTCCATATCATTTGTGAAACTCAACTTATGGTCAAAAGAAGGCAAGGTGGTTTTTAGGGTTTCATTTTCACAACTTTTAGGTTTTGGGACATATGGACCTATGGTTAATTCCATTGCTTCAAGACATGTTCCAACATCCAAGAACAATCCCTAAGGAACATTTTTGGCCTTTTAATCAAGTGGTTTCATGTGTTATTATTCACTTATTTTCCATTATGCCAAAATGCCAAATCATTAAAAACTCATGAATCAATTGTTTTTCAAGGCCCAAGTTCAATTGTGGTGTAATTAGCAATTCACATATGGGTGATCCATCATGGATTTCTTAAGTATCCATGCATGGAGGAGGTGTACTTAACATAATGTGCTTTTTCAAAATTATTTAAAAACTCATTAAACAAATAATTACCCAAGCCCAATTCATTATTAGTGACAAACCCTAGTCTATATAAGCTCATTCATGCATTGGTTAGGGTTCATTCACGTGCATTTGGAGGAGAACAACAACTTGAACCCTAATTCTTGAATTCATTGGATCTCTCAATCTACAAGGAGTTTCTTCAAAGTTCTTCCACAAACCTTCTCCTGGTGATCTCTAGAACACAACCCAACCACCATTCGCAGCCAAAAGCGAGGATTAGAGGCGCACCATCTCAGGTTGGTGGATTTTTTTATGATTCTAAAACTCTCCTTTTTTATATGCATATTGACGTGTGATGATTGGTGATTATCCTGATCTATTTATTTTTAATTTTGGACGTGTGGTTTGCTTGTAGTATGGATTTAAAGTTTTGTGCCCTAACATGTTTCCATGCGTTTTTCATTGTACATTGGTCATTTGAAACTTTTGATTGCATATTTGGAATCCTGACAAAATTCTGGTCAGAAGGGTATATGGCCTTGCATTTTCTGGGCATTTTTTAAGGTTGCAGGTGAAGCAAGGGGCGGCCGGAGCTAGGGCTCCGGCGACCTGGGGAATTCCGGCCGGCCAAGGGTCTTCACGAAGAAGACGAAATCCCAGCCACTCATCCTTCCGATCCAACGATCCTCACGCGGCCATGTGTTTTTTCTTTTTATTTTTTTTGAATTTTAATTAATAATCTCATGTTTATTACCCCACCGTTACTATCATGTACATCCAATCATGTGCTTGAATTTCGTTTACTTTTTAATTTGGTTGACTTAGTACAGCGCGTCTGATCAATCCAATGGCAAGCAGCCAGTCAACTGGGTTGACTGAGGTCCATACGTGGGCCGTTTTTATTTTTTTGTTTTTTATGATGAATTATTGGGTTGGGCTGCTATTCGCACCCTCCCCTCTGGCCCAACCATCATTTTAACGTGATTCTTTCACTCTCCACACCCCCCTTGCATTTTATTTCATTTTCATTTCATTTTAATTATCATATTTCATTTTTAATTTTTAAAAATACATTATTGCATTTAAAAATCCCAATAAAATTCATGTATCATTTTTATCATTTTATAAAATTTTCACAATTTTTATTTTTTATTTTAATTTTAGTTTTATCATCTAAACTAATTATTTAGTTAATTTCTTTTTGCATTACTCATATCATGCATACATAAATTTCTTTATTTTATTTCTCTATATCCAAAAATTATTTTTAATCCATTCTTTTTGCATTTGTTCAATAATATTCTAAAGTGCATGAAAACATTTTTCTTTAATTTTTAAATTTATTTCATATTGCATTTTGGTCCTTCCCTTTGGCACATTGAACCCTATTTCTCACCTGAGCTTTGCCTGATTATTTGAATGACTAACACTTTGAATTTTTGCAGGAATTTTTGATGTATTGTTTGTCTCTGGGTGAGAGACCTTGATATTTAATTTGGGAATTTTATGAGTTATTTCTCTAATTATTTGGTTTGCTTTCACTTGAGATCTGCTTATATGTGTACTTCTAATCATGCCTAAGTCCTTGTTTGAAAGGCACTTGTGCCATTTGCTTTGGGGTTGTTTCTTTGATTTTTGAGTTCATTTTTGGATTATTATCACTATTGTTTGCCATTGTTTAATATTCACTTGCCTTGATGTTATTTATGTCCGTTTCGTACTAACCTTTTATGCAGGGACTAAGGTAAGTTCTTTAAGGGCATGGATAAGTATCCATGGCCACCCTTACTCTTTCCTTCTCTCATCTTTTTCCTTTAGGATTTAGGTTGTCGTCAAACCTCACTAACCGTAGGTCACCCATGCATGATAACTTTAGGACTCATAGTCCCCCTTTAGAGTTACCCTTGTGTCTTCTTTCTTCTCATCTCAAATTTCTTTAAAACACTTAATAAGAATAAAGTGTATTGCGCACGAGCCTTAAGTGTGGGGAATGAGAAATGAGGGGCTTCCTCTCATCTTTATAGAGTGCTTAGCGAGCGTCCTGTCTTGGGGCGATGCGTTAAGTATTCGCCCCTGTGCCCTAGACTTTGGTGCAATACAACTTAGGAACTAACTTAAGCCACTTCTGTCCTAAAAAACACAAACCAACTTCAAACATTTTTGTCCTTCGGGATTTCCAAACTTAAAGGCTATTTTCAAAAAGGGCACGTTATTTTCCGTCTGAGACGCAAACAGGCATCGACCCTAACTGCCGGACGCGAACTTAACGTCGCTCATAAAAAACACAAAAAGAACTTAGTCCGAACTACGTTGACTCTGAATTTCCCATTGCACGAAGGGAGTACGTAGGCCTAGGACGTCGATGTCCTACCGAGTGTGTCTTTGTTTTCCCCTCCCGTCTTAGTACAACCCTAGATGATAGTATAACTCACCCTTAGAATAGACAACAAGCGTGGATCCCATTGAGTACGATGGACGCGTGGGGTGCTAGCACCTTCCCCTCGCGTAACCGACTCCCGAACCCAGGTTATGGTTGCGATGACCATTCTTTTCCCTCTTCCTAAGGTTTATGCGGTGTTCCCTTTCTCTCTCTTGGGATAAATTTACACGGCAGGCGACTCTGTTTTTCCGTGCCACTCTCGCGTTTGTACCTGGATGAAAATCCTGGGAGCGACAGCTAGCGACTCTGCTGGGGAATAGAACTAGTTGACCTATGCTGGTCCATCCCTAAGCGAGTCAATCCTTGCGCTTGCTTGTCTTTGTTCGCTTTGGGTGTTTTGTTTTTGTTTTGCTTTATGTGTTGTATTTTATTTTTATTTTTACCGCATTTTCTGCATTTCATTTTTTATTACTGTCATGCTGCTGTGCTGTGCTAGCTGTTCTTTGTTTTGCAGGTTGGGTGGGACCGAGAGATAAGCCCAATACCCAGGCTTGAGTATATCCTAGGACTAGAGTGGAGAGTAGTGAGACCTACGTGCCCGCTTGGTACGTTTGTGTGTTCACGAAATTCACAACCAGACGAGGCTATCTTGGGATGCATTCTAACGTGTGTGTCTTGCGCATGTTGGGATGTTGATCTAGAGAGCTGTTGACTCTAGTGACCGATCATTGAGGACCTTAGTGGAAACATCCCTCTTTAGTGGTGATAGTGGCAGACCACATCCAGTGGCAAACCCATTCGCACCTGAGGGCCCGCTTTGGAACTCGCATAGGATGGCCCCTACATTTTGAAGAGAATCAGTGGAGGCACTCCTCGATTGACGATAGTACTGTACCCCGAGGGATGAATGTACTATTGTTTCTCGACCTCAGTGCCAAAGCTGAGGACCTTCTGCTTTGAAGAATCAGTTGAGGCATCCTCGATTGATGATGATGCCAAACCAGAAATGGTGAACGTATCATCATTTCTCGACCTGAGAGCCCGGGATACTGAACATCCTAGTACCCACATGTGAGAGGGGATGGGCATTTGCAGGTTTGCAGGTAACCGAGACCTTCAACCTACCCGGTTTTCTGGATTTCTCATCAATGTTTAATTATTTGGGTTCCTGGTTATCTCAGTGGTTCAGAATTCTGGTTTTCTGGGTTGTGGTTCTCGTTCAGCTAACAGCACAGCACATCCAGCAGTGTGCCTTGACCCCATGATTGCATGAGCATATCATTTTTCTTGCATTCTGACATGTTTGACATTTTTCAGGGCTTGCATCTTACTCTTGATTCCGGTTTTCTGAGGTTACCTTAGCATGGATGTCCAGAGAAAGAAGACTGTCGCTTATTCATTCCCAGAACCAACTTTGACACTAATTCACAAGCTGATTAATGTGGCTGGTCCTGGAGTTCGTACAGAGTTCAGTGGAGGGTATAGGAGACTTCTTAAATTTGTCTACCACATCTCCAAGTATGAGAAGGATGCCATTCACACACTCCTTTAGTTTTACGATCCGTCTCTGCGTTGCTTCACTTTCCTGGACTACATCTTGGCTCCAACGTTGGAGGAGTTCTCATTTATTTTGGGAATCCCCATCAAGCATGATATAGTTTTCTTTTCTGAAGAACACCCCAGGGTAAAAGAAATGGTTGTTGCTCTTCATATTAGTGAATCCTTTCTGAACAGTAATATTGAAGAAAAACAAGGAGTTAAGGGCTTCTTGTTGAAGTTCTTGTTTGATCAAGCTTGCATACATGTCAAAGAGAAGAATTGGACTGCTTTCCAAGCTGCTCTGGCTATGTGTATCTATGGGATTATTCTGTTTCCGAATATTCCTGATCTGGTGGATATGCATGCCGTCAGAATCTTTATTTCGAAGAATCCTATACCTACCTTGCTAGGTGATGTGTACCATTCAGTTCACTACAAGAATGAGAATAGGCGTGGTAAAACTGTGAGTTGCTGTTCACCGCTCTTAGCTACTTGGTTTCTGAGCCGTCTCCCTGAATCGGGCGCTTTTGTTGATACGAAAGATTCTCTGAAATAGTCAAAGAGGGTTATGGGCTTGACAGCCGACAACATTGTTTGGATCAATCATGACTTGCTAGGAATGGAGATTATTTGCAAATGCGGAGAATTCCCTAATGTACCCTTGATAGGGAGGAAAGGTGGAATTAACTATAATCCCTCCCTAGCTATCAGGCAGTTTGGTTATCCTTTGAAAGGTCCACCCGAAGAGCGAGATGTCTGAGAGTCCTTATTCTTCAATGGTATTGAGGATCAAGGGTTGATAAGGAAGGTTGTAAATGCTTGGAAACAGGTGAATAAGAAGGGTAAAATTCCATTCAGGAAAAGTAACAATCGGGCTTTCCCTTCCTATGAAGAGTGGATTAAGAAGAGAGCAGAAGAGGAGCTTCTTCCATTCCCGGTGGAACCACCTTTGTATCCTTTGATGATTGAGCCTCCTACCACCGTTGATTTGGAGAAGTATAACAAATTATGGGCTGAAAAGGAAAGGTTGCAGGAAGAAAATAATGAGCTAAAGAGAGAGATTTATCAGTGGAAGCATGAGCAGGGTGAAGCTGTTCATACCGCCAAGTTGAAGGCAGAGCTCCTTGCTAAAGCAGAAAAGGAGCATGCTGACATGGTCGCATCCAGACAAAGGATGAAGGAAGCTTTGGATGGTATCAGTAAGGTTCTCAGGTCCAAGGAGGAGGAATTACGCAAGGATTTGTAGAAGATTCACAGGTTCGATGATCACCGAGAAACTGCCATGGCTGAGAATAAGAGAAAGGAAGACGACTACATAGCTAAGATTGATCAGTTGAAGTCGACGCTCAAGAAGAAAAACGCTGAGATTCTGTCAGGGATATTCAAGAGACAAGCAGTCGAGGGTCGACTTAATCAAGCCATAGCCTCCATAGAAAAACTGAAGGTCCAGGCTGAAGTGAAGAGATCTAGACATGAGGGACCTAGCATAGAGGGTGTTGCTGGAGAAGACGCTTGGGAGTTGCATTGCCGATACTTGGATGGGATCATACACAGGAGAGACCTTCTCATTCAAGGACTAATTCAAAAACCCAAGAATCCCGACACCAGAAAGCTGTTCGAGGAAATTCAAGACTGGTGCAGAAAGCATAGTGGATGGGGAGGATTGACACTTGTAAACTTTGATGACATGCCATAGTTTTCTGTTTTCTTTCATTGTATATGGATCACCACCAGGCTTGTTGGTTGGGATCTATGGTTTCTATATTCAGACTTGTTATCTCGGATTTGTGATTGTTGACATCTGGTTTTCCTCTGGTTTTCATAATATATGAGCAGAAGTTCCATTATATCTTGTTATTAAACCGGAATCAAGGGGTGGATCGCCTTGTGAATTTTCAAACATGTCCATTCGCATTTGCATACTCATAATCATTTTGCATAATCATTTTTCATGACAGGTGTTTATCTCCGGTGTTCTTATCTTGTTCTAAATCTCAGGATTGCAGATCAGCACATTCACCAGTATCCCACCAGACAGAATCAGAAGAAGCTCATGGATCAGGTACAAAATGAAATCATTGAGATGCGGACTCGCATGAACCAATTCATGGAGTTAATGCAAGGTGTTGCTCAGGGCCAAGAGCAGTTGAGGACTCTCGTTCAGCCACTGATTGCGAGAACTGATGAAGACGGTGTCCTTCATGGAGGAATTTAGACTGGTGTTGCTAATGATGTTCAGAATGCCCCTACGGGCGGAGGTGTTCCTGCTACTGGTGTTGTGATTCCTCCGGGCGGAGTAGAAAGTGTTGTGATTCCCACTGCAGTGGGAGGTGGTATTGATGCTAGCGCAGTTCATGGCCGTCAGTATGATGATGTTCAGGATGATGCATTTTCTTTGCCAGGTGGGGATGCTGGTCCCCAGATTGACCATGATCAGAGGATCCGGTTGCTTGAGGGACAGCTAAGGGGTGTTGTGAATTAGGATTCTGTGGGAATGGATCTAGTGGATTTGGGGCTGGTTCCAGGTGTTGTTATTCCGCACAAGTTTCAGACTCCCACTTTCGAGATGTATAATGGTATGACTTGTCCGAGGACCCACGTCAGGGCATACGCAAGCAAGATGGCTGTATATGCGAAGAATGAAAAGCTGATGATGCATTGCTTCCAAGATAGCCTATCTGGGGCATCCCTGGAGTGGTACATGCAACTGGAGAGGAAGGATGTGCGTAGTTGGAGAGATTTGGCAGGGGCATTTATCAGACATTACCAATATAACACTGATATGGCTCCTAACAGAACACAGCTGCAAAATCTGTCACAGAAGAACAATGAGAGTTTCAAGGAGTACGCTCAGAGGTGGCGTGAACTGGCAGCTAGGGTTCAGCCTCCCATGTTGGAGCGTGAAATGATAACTATGTTTATGGCCACCTTGCACGGTCATTACTATGAAAAGCTGGTACCGTGTATGACTGGAAAGTTTGCTGATTTGATCTTGGTAGGTGAGATGGTAGAAAGCAGAATTAAGGCGGGTAAGATATCAGGCGGTGATGGGTCCTCATCTGGAGGAAGTAAGAAGCCTTATGCCAGTGGTTATAAGAAGAAGGAGGGAGATACAAACTCTGTGTCACCATATCGTGGCAGAGATGGACCTCGTCAGAACTACAATCAGCAGGTGGCTTCTGTAACCATCCCAGCAGCACCTCAGCAGCCAGCAGTGACTCAACAACAAAATCAGGCTCCCCGCCGGTCTCAACCTCTGACTAGGCGGGATAGGCATTTTGACACTCCACCTCTTCCATACGCTGAATTATTTCAGTACTTGCTAAAGTTACAGTTAATTTTCAGAAGAGAACATTGGCTCCGCCTACTGGTAATCCACCTCCCGGCTATGACGCCAGCGCCCACTGTGAGTTTTATTCTGGGGCACCCAGACATTATGTTGAGAACTGTAAAGCTTTTAAGCATCAGGTTCAAGATTTGCTGGATTCCAAGGCCATCAATTTCTCCAATGATGTTCCAATGTGAATCAGAACCCGATGCCGAATCACGGTGAGCCGAGGGTCAATGCTATTATTAAAGACTGTGAAGACTTGAGTTTGATTTCAGATGTGAACGAAGTCCAAACTCCTTTGGGTGTGGTGAAGGAAAGGTTGTTGAAGGGAGGGGTATTCCCCGGTTATGATGAAGGTTATGTAGAATGTGTGTCGCAGCTAGGCGGTTGTGACTCTTTGAAAGCAGGTATTCAGAAAATGATCAGCGAAGGGGTATTACAGTTTGACAGGGGTTGTAGGCAGAGTAATGTTACTGACAGAGAGATTGATGTTGCCACGATAACAATTTCGTTCAAGACAGTAACTATATCAGCGCCAGCGAGACTAGTGTCGGTCACTATCACTGTTCCTGGACCACTCCCGTATGAGAGTACCAAGGCCATCCCATGGAACTATGGGGCCGAGGTGTTTGTTAATGGTAAGAAGCTGGAATTGGAAGAGACATCAGCTGTGAATACAGGGGTTGAAAATCTTGTTGAAGCAGGGGCTATCACTAGGAGTTGTAGAGTCTTTGTCCCGTCCGAGAATCAAGCTAGCAGTTCAAGACAAGACAAAGGTAAACAGATGATGGATGAGTCCGTACAGAGGTAGGAAGCTAATAATTCTACGACAAAGCCAGGTGGGGACACTTTCTTAGAAGACGTAGACGAGTTTATGAGGTTGATCAAAAAAAGTGATTACAAGATTGTCGACCAACTTCACCAAACTCCATCGAAGATTTCCATTCTATCCTTACTGTTGTGCTTCGAGGCACACCGAAATGCATTGCTGAAGGTTCTGAATATGGCTTATGTACCACAGGACATATTCTTCAATCAGTTAGAAGGGGTTGTGGCTCATGTGATTGTTGGTAATGGTTTGGGTTTCACCGATTTAGATCTGACTCCGGCTGGGAGGAATCACAACAACGCTCTGCATATTTCAGTGGAATGTCGTGGTTCTTTAATGTCGCATGTGTTAGTTGATACTGGGTCGTCTTTGAATGTGCTACCGAAGAAGGCTTTGATGAAACTGGATACTTGTGGGTTGATTTGTACACCAAGTGACTTGGTGGTACGTGCTTTTGATGGCTCCAAGAGGTCAGTTTTTGGAGAGTTAGTTCTGCCGATCAAGGTGGGTCCCGAGATTTTCAACACCACCTTTTATATAATGGATATTCAGCCTGCCTATAGTTGTTTGTTGGGTCGCCCTTGGATCCATAGTGCTGGGGCAGTAACTTCTACGCTGCATCAGAAGTTGAAGTATATGGTGGATGGCCACGTTGTGACTGTTTGTGGTGAAGAAGATATCATGGTGAGTCACCTATCGACCTTCAAGTATGTAGAGATAGATGGTGAGATACAGGAAACTTTGTGCCAAGCCTTTGAAGCGGTGAAGATTCCCGAGGAACCCCCAAAGGCAGTCAGTCAGCCTGAGGCGGTTGCCCAACCTGAAGTCGTCATACAACCAGAAGTTCCAATGTCCTCTTTCAAAGAGGCGCGTGCTATAGTTGAAGCTGGTGGTTCTCAGAAGTGGGGCAGTGTTATTGATGTTCAAAGGAAGCAAGATACTCATGGACTGGGATACAAGCCACCTAGGCATTCTGAAGAGCCTCCCAAGTTCTATGGTCCAGTCCGCTTCACCAGTGCCGGCATTTTCTTCGACAGAGTCAATGCTATTGAGGATGAAGGAGATAGTGATTGTGACATGGATGAATGGATCCACCCCTGCATTCCTGGTCAGAATTTAGGCAACTGGTCCTCCGAGAAAGTTATCCAAGTGACGCGCCCGGAGTAATTTACTTTTATTTTCTGTTATGTTAAGTCCTACGTTCTGCCCAAGACGTAGTGATATTTATTTGTAGGGCTTGGATGTTTTATTTGCTATTTTTATCATCAATAAAGGACGTTTTTTTCATTCAAATACTTTGATCCCTGTCTTTCTGTTTTTACTTTTTGCATTAACCCACATCAAAATGGCAATGTGTTTTCTTGTTTGTTGCACTCATAATGAACATAAAACATCCATCATGCAGGTTCCTTTGTTCAGATTCCACCCATGACTTAGCTATGGCTCGATATGACTTCGACAATCCCATCTATCAGGCCGAAGAAGAGACTGACGAAGACTGTGACTTACCAGGAGAATTAGCCAGGCTACTGAAACAAGAGGAAAGGGTTATTCTACCTCATCAGGAGGAAGTTGAGACTGTTAATCTGGGAACCAAGGATGTTAAACGAGAAGTAAAGGTTGGGGCTGCCCTGGAAGACACTGTTAAGGGAAGACTGATTGAGTTACTTCGAGAGTATGTGGATATCTTCGCCTGGTCTTACCAAGACATGCCTGGGCTTGACACGGACATTGTTTCACACCGGCTGCCGCTTAAAGAGGGTTGTACTCCAGTCAAGCAGAAGTTGAGGAGGATGAAACCAGATATGGCTGTCAAAATCAAGGAAGAGGTTCAGAAACAGTTGGACGCCGGATTTCTGGCTGTGACAAATTATCCTCCGTGGGTTGCTAATATTGTACCTGTACCTAAGAAGGATGGGAAGGTCAGGATGTGTGTGGATTACCGAGATTTGAATAGGGCGAGCCCGAAGGATGATTTCCCGCTCCCCCACATTGACGTGTTAGTGGACAATACTGCTCAATATTCTGTGTTTTCCTTCATGGATGGCTTCTCTGGGTATAACCAAATCAAAATGGCCCCAGAGGACATTGAGAAAACTACATTCATAACACCGTGGGGAACGTTTTGCTACAAGGTAATGCCCTTTGGATTGAAGAATGCTGGGGCAACCTATCACCGGGCGATGGTGACTCTCTTTCATGATATGATTCACAAGGAGATTGAAGTCTATGTTGATGACATGATTGCGAAGTCACAGACAGAGGAGGAACACTTGGTAAACCTCCAGAAGTTGTTTGAAAGGTTGAGGAAGTTCAAATTGAGGTTGAATCCGAACAAGTGCACTTTCGGCGTGAGGTCTGGTAAATTGCTGGGATTCATTGTTAGTGAAAGAGGTATCGAGGTTGATCCTGCAAAGATAAGAGCCATACAGGAGATGCCTGAGCCAAGAACAGAGAAAGAGGTTCGTGGTTTCTTGGGGAGGTTGAATTACATTGCCAGGTTCATCTCTCATCTGACAGCTACATGTGAACCAATTTTCAAGTTGTTAAGAAAGGATCAAGAGGTCAGGTGGAATGAAAATTGTCAAGAGGCGTTTGAAAGGATAAAGACGTATTTGCAAGAACCTCCAGTCCTTATGCCACCAGTGTCTGGGAGACCGTTGATTATGTACCTTACAGTTCTTGAGAATTCGATGGGTTGTGTGCTCGGTCAACACCACGAGATGGGTAAAAAAGAGCACGCCATTTACTACCTGAGTAAGAAGTTCACTGATTGCGAATCGAGATACTCTATGCTGGAAAAGACATGTTGCGCACTCGCTTGGGCAGCCAAGCGCTTAAGGCAGTATATGTTAAATCACACAACCTTGTTGATTTCGAAGATGGATCCGATTAAGTACGTGTTTGAGAAGCAGGCACTTTCTGGAAGGATAGCCCGTTGGCAGATGGTTTTGACAGAGTATGATATTCAGTATGTTTCTTAGAAGGCCATTAAGGGGAGTGTTCTATCAGAGTATCTTGCTGAACAGTCGGTCGAGGATTATCAGCCAATGAAGTTTGAGTTTCCAGACGAGCATGTTATGTTTCTGAAAATGAAGGATTGTGAAGAACCTCTGCCTGATGAAGGACCTGAGATTGGATCACAGTGGAAGATGATTTTTGATGGGGCTGTCAACTCATATGGTAATGGAATTGGGGCAATCATTACAACGCCGAAGGGTTCTCATATACCTTTCATTGCCTGGTTAGCATTCGTGTGTACCAACAACGAGGCGGAGTATGAAGCATGCATCATGGGGTTGAAGGAGGCAATTGATTTGAGAATTAAGAACCTCGATGTCTATGGTGATTCCGCGTTGGTAGTTAATCAGATTATAGGAGAATGGGAGACTCATCAGGCGAATTTGGTGCCTTACAACAACTATGCCAGAAGGTTGTTGCCTTTCTTTGATAGGGTGGATTTTCATCATGTGCCCCGAGCTGAGAATCAGATGGCTAATGCGTTGGTGACATTGGCATCCATGTATAAGGTGAACCGTTGGAATGAAACTCCGTCAATTAGAATCATGCGTCTGGATAGACCGGCTTTTGTGTTTGCAGTTGAAGATGTGTCTGATGGTAAACCCTGGTATCATGATATTAAGGTTTTTCTGAAGAGACAAGAGTATCCAGAGGGTGCCTCCACCAAAGATAAGAAGACTCTGAGGAGGTTGGCAGGAAACTTCTTTCTGAACAAGGATGATGTGTTATATAAGAGGAACTTCGATATGGTCTTGCTACGTTGTGTTGATGAACACGGGGCAGGCTTATTGATGGAGGAAGTTCACGAGGGTTCTTTCGGTACTCATTCCAGTGGACACACAATGGCTAGAAAGTTTTTGAGGGTAGGATATTATTGGATGACTATGGAGTCAGATTGTTTCAAATACGCCCAGAAGTGCCATAAGTGCTAGATTTATGCAGATAAGATGCATGTACCGCCTACGCCTCTAAATGTGTTGTCGTCTCCTTGGCCTTTTACAATGTGGGGCATTGATATGATTGGAAAGATTGAGCCCACTGCTTCCAATGGGCATCGTTTCATTTTGGTTGCCATCGACTATTTCACAAAGTGGGTAGAGGCAGCCTCGTACGCCAACGTCACCAAGCAAGTGGTAGCCCGGTTTATAAAGAAGGATATCATCTGTCGTTATGGGGTCCCAGAAAGAATCATCACTGATAATGGCTCGAATTTGAATAACAAAATGATGAAGGAACTATGTCAGAGTTTCAAGATCGAGCATCACAATTCTTCTCCGTATCGTCCGAAGATGAATGGTGCTGTTGAGGCGGCGAATAAGAATATCAAGAAGATTGTGCAGAAGATGGTGGTAACATATAAGGACTAGCATGAGATGTTACCTTACGCCCTACATGGTTACCGTACTTCAGTGCGTACGTCAACTGGGGCAACCCCTTTCTCATCGGTATATGGTATGGAAGCAGTTTTACCCTTAGAGGTCGAGATTTCGTCTTTGAGAGTTCTGGCAGATGTGAAGCTTGATGAAGCTGAATGGGTGCGTTCCAGATTGGATCAGTTGAACCTTATTGAAGAAAAGAGATTGGCAGCCATCACACATGGTCGTTTGTATCAGAGCAGGATGAAGCACGCCTTTGATCAGAAAGTGCGACCTCGGAGTTTTCAGACAGGCGATTTGGTTTTGAAAAGGATCCTTCCTCCTCAGACAGATCACAGGGGCAAATGGACTCCAAATTATGAAGGTCCATATGTGGTGAGAAAGGTTTTTTCTGGTGGAGCCTTACTACTTTCAACCATGGATGGCGAAGATTTTACATCCCCTGTGAACGCAGACGTAGTCAAAAAATACTTCGCATAAAAAAGACCGGGTGGACATAAAAAGAAAGTCCAGGCAAAAAAGGGCATCCCGGCGGACCATAAAAAAGAAAAGGTTCGGGCAAAAGTTAGGGATAAAATGTAAAAAGAAATGTGTACACCCGCAAAGTTGAAAATCTGAAAAGGCGACTTTGGCAAAAATGGGTATCCCGGTGGATTGAAAACCCGAAGGGCGATCCAGGCAAAAGTTAGGGATTTATAAGCGAAAGGCTATGGTCTGCGTTCGATCTGTGAGCACTCTCAATACCTGGAAATTCTAAAAGAAAGGAATCAGTACAGTTAGTCTCTTCAAAGGTCAAGACATCTGTGGATGAGCAAGTCATGTGGGTCATAGCTGAGTCGAATCATGGTGGATATCTGTTCCCACATTGCCGACATGTGTATTTTCTTTTTGTTTTTTACGCAATTACCTCTTTCTAGGAATTGCTTCCAAATGTAAATGCCTATTTATAGGCCACTCTTCTCAATAAAATATTCATTTCACTCAGAGAGCTTTCCACTGTTTATTTTACTTTTACTTTTACTGTTTTGTTTGCAAAAACGTCCGATATTTTTTATGAACATTGCATATAAAACTTTGAGCTTTGCGAAGCATAACGAAAAGCAGTAGAAATTACTTAGGCGTTAACAGTGATAGTTATGTTGTGGCATTCTCCTCTTGTTGTTATTTGACTTGCAGGGCAACAACATTGTACTTCCCTGCAGGTTGCTCTCCCCAGCATTGAGATTGCTCCTTCCCCAGCAAGACAAACTTTCCTCAGCAGAACAGACCCTCCACAGCAGGAGACTTGGAAAATATTTTCTCCGGATCAAGACGTTATTTCCCCAGAGAATCAGGGTGTTCACCTCCCCCATCCAGTCAGGAAGCATGCTTTCACCGACGATGTCATATTCTAATCCCCAGCAAGGTGGGAGTAAAGTCGTTCTCCCCACCAGCAAGCTAAGTTCAGCAGTATCCCCAAGCAGGGTAGTATCATGGATTGGTTTTCCCAGCAGGTCCTAAGCCTGTCTGTTGTTGGCAATCCTCGGCGACAAACTTTCGGTTCCGTTATTGGCGTCCATTCTCAACTCCCCCGGCAGAGGTGAAATCGCAGGTTTTGGATGTTACCTTCAGTAAAGGACTGGTGTAGCCCCGGTAGTTCTTTCGGGATTTCATCCCCAGCAGAAGTTGTTGATCCGAAGAGTCGATCAGTAGGACACTTCTCAGCAGAGTCCCTAGATTCAGAGGACAATTTATTTTTGTCATCCCCAGATGAATTGGTTTTTTCTCTCCGGCATTTATTTTGCTGGAAAGACCCTTTTTGCATATCATAAGCATTCGCATTGCATCCTCAAACGCGTAGCATTTCCATGTCGTATGGAGCATTACGCCACTATTCAAACATTTGCATTTGAAGCATAAGCCAGGTTTGATACCTTCCTTGCCAGTTCTCTTTCTCAGCAGAGATGGCATAACTCAGGAGATTTTGGAGGGATGCGTTCCTCATACTTGTGCTCCCCGACAGAGTCTTTTATTTAGACTTCTCCTTCCCCAACAGAGTCATTTTATATGTGGATCATGAGTCCGTTAGAAGTTTGCTTTTGTTTGCCTCAGTTTGGCCTTCTCTTTTGTGAGATCCAATTTACCGGTATCCTTTTCTCAGTAGGGGTGGTATGAACCAGAAGTTTTGTTTCACGTTATCCCCAGTGAAGTTGCCACTTTATGTTGGTTATCCTTTTGCGGGTACAACCGAGGTTGTATTCGTTTTGTGGATGCGATCGAGGTCGTATTCGTATTTTCTTTGTGGGTAGAATGATTGAGGTCAGTCTTCCTTTGTGGGTACAATTGAGGTTGTATTCGTTTTGTGGATGTGATTGAGGTCGTATTCGTATTTTCTTTGTGGGTAGAGTGATTGAGGTCAATCTTCCTTTGTGGGTACAATTGAGGTTGTATTCGTTTTGTGGATGCGATCGAGGTTGTATTCGTATTTTCTTTGTGGGTAGAGTGATTAAGGTCAGTCTTCCTTTGTGGGTACAATTGAGGTTGTATTTGTTTTGTGGATGCGATCGAGGTCGTATTCGTATTTTCTTTGTGGGTAGAGTGATTGAGGTCAGTCTTCTTTTGTGGGTACAATTGAGGTTGTATTCGTTTTGTGAATGCGATCGAGGTCGTATTCGTATTTTCTTTGTGGGTAGAGTGATTGAGGTCAGTCTTCCTTTGTGGGTACAATTGAGGTTGTATTCGTTTTGTGGATGCGATCGAGGTCGTATTCGTATTTTCTTTGTGGGTAGAGTGATTGAGGCCAGTCTTCCTTTGTGGGTACAATTGAGGTTGTATTCATTTTGTGGATGCGATTGAGGTCGTATTCGTGTCTTCTTTATGGGTGGAGTGATCGAGGTCAGTCTTCCTTTGCGGGTGCAATTAAGGTTGTATTCGTCTTTTGGGTGCGATCGAGGTCGTATTCGTATTTTTCTTGTGGATATGGTTGAGGTCATATTCCTTATTTTTCAGCACGCTCCATCTCGTTATTCTTACCATTAGCAAATTTCCAGGGCTCTTTCGGTATTCAATCCCCGTGTACCCTGGAATGTCTGAGAGCCGTTGCTATCATACCCTCAGGGCCAAGTTGATTGAATAGGGGCAGCTGTAGCACCCCAAAATTTGCCCTCTTTACTTTAGTACTAACTGGCTTATGTTTCATTTCATTTTTGCATTATCATGTATGCACATCATTAGCATGGGGTCAAGGTGCTTGAGGCAGTTCAAGAAGGTCCTATCTGGTCTATCACATCATCAAGAGTTCATAAGTGGCAAGGGATCTCAAGGGATCACTCTCTCCTAACCAGTGCATGAATTAGGGTTTTGAAATTCTTGGGTTTATTACTCCAATGGGCAAGCTCCATGGGTTTTTATCATCACTAAATGATATATCTTATCTTTGTTGGAGAGGATACACATCATATTCAGAGGAATTTGAATTTGGAGACTGTGTTATTTCCTCCTAGATTGAGGGTACCACAACTAGGGTTTGCTATAAAGTCAGTTTATTTCTGATTTTTTGGGCAAGACTTGATTCTATGGTACTCCTTGGGACCCCAAGGGTCTAGGGATGGGAGGTTTTCCATCAGTTTGGTTCAGGAGAGATTTAACTGATCAGAAGGTTGAGAATCAGGTGAATGGGGTAAAAGCCAACAGTAAGAGGAAAAGTCAACTGTGGATTTTTGAGGTTATCTCCAAGGTTTTCAAGGTCTCACATCCTCATATGGTCCTCAAAAGTCAAGTTTCATGTCATTCATCAAAAATTAGGAGTTGGTACAAAAGTTACTAAAAATGGAAATGACCTATAATTTGAAAGTTTCCTTTTTGGGCAAGTTCCTGCACTGCATTCAACTTGACTTTTTATCATCAAAGAAGCTTCAAATGAATTTTTCTCCAACATGAAAGTTGAAGATATTTTTCTCCTCTTTCCAACAAGTACTAGTGGGTCTCCATATCATTTGTGAAACTCAACTTATGGTCAAAAGAAGGCAAGGTGGTTTTTAGGGTTTCATTTTCACAACATTTAGGTTTTGGGGCATATGGACCTATGGTTAATTCCATTGCTTCAAGACATGTTCCAACATCCAAGAACAATCCCTAAGGAGCATTTTTGGATTTTTAATCAAGTGGTTTCATGGGTTATTATTCACTTATTTTCCATTATGCCAAAATGCCAAATCATTAAAAACTCATGAATCAATTGTTTTTCAAGGCCCAAGTTCAATTGTGGTGTAATTAGCAATTCACATATGGGTGATCCATCATGGATTTCTTAAGTATCCATGCATGGAGGAGGTGTACTTAACATAATGTGATTTTTCAAAATTATTTAAAAACTCATTAAACAAATAATTACCCAAGCCCAATTCATTATTAGTGACAAACCCTAGTCTATATAAGCTCATTCATGCACTGGTTAGGGTTCATTCACGTGCATTTGGAGGAGAACAACAACTTGAACCCTAATTCTTGAATTCATTGGATCTCTCAATCTACAAGGAGTTTCTTCAAAGTTCTTCCACAAACCTTCTCCTGGTGATCTCTAGAACACAACCCAACCACCATTCGCAGCCAAAAACGAGGATTAGAGGCGCACCATCTCAGGTTGGTGGATTTTTTGATGATTCTAAAACTCTCCTTTTTTATATGCATATTGACGTGTGATGATTGGTGATTATCCTGATCTATTTATTTTTAATTTTGGACGTGTGGTTTGCTTGTAGTGTGGATTTAAAGTTTTGTGCCCTAACATGTTTCCATGCGTTTTTCATTGTACATTGGTCATTTGAAACTTTTGATTGCATATTTGGAATCCTGACAAAATTCTGGTCAGAAGGGTATATGGCCTTGCATTTTCTGGGCATTTTTTAAGGTTGCAGGTGAAGCAAGGGGCGGCCGGAGCTAGGGCTCCGGCGACCTGGGGAATTCCGGCCGGCCAAGGGTCTTCACGAAGAAGACGAAATCCCAGCCACTCATCCTTCCGATCCAACGATCCTCACACGGACATGTGTTTTTTCTTTTTATTTTTTTCTAAATTTTAATTAATAATCCCATGTTTATTACCCCACCGTTACTATCATGTACATCCAATCATGTGCTTGCATTTCGTTTACTTTTTAATTTGGTTGACTTAGTACAGCGCGTCCGATCAATCCAATGGCAAGCAGCCAGTCAACTGGGTTGACTGAGGTCCATACGTGGGCCGTTTTTATTTTTTTATTTTTTCTGATGAATTATTGGGTTGGGCTGCTATTCGCACCCTCCCCTCTGGCCCAACCATCATTTTAACGTAATTCTTTCACTCTCCACACCCCCTTGCATTTTATTTCATTTTCATTTCATTTTAATTATCATATTTCATTTTTAATTTTTAAAAATACATTATTGCATTTAAAAATCCCAATAAAATTCATGTATCATTTTTATCATTTTATAAAATTTTCACAATTTTTATTTTTTATTTTTATTTTATTTTTATCATCTAAACTAATTATTTAGTTAATTTCTTTTTGCATTACTCATATCATGCATACATAAATTTCTTTATTTTATTTCTCTGTATCCATAAATTATTTTTAATCCGTTCTTTTTGTATTTGTTCACTAACATTCTAAAGTGCATGAAAACATTTTTGTTTCATTTTTAAATTTATTTCATATTGCATTTTGGTCCTTCCCTTTGGCACATTGAACCCTATTTCTCACCTGAGCTTTGCCTGATTATTTGAATGACTAACACTTTGAATTTTTGCAGGAATTTTTGATGTATTGTTTATCTCTGGGTGAGAGACCTTGATATTTTATTTGGGAATTTTATGAGTTATTTCTCTAATTATTTGGTTTGCTTTCACTTGAGATCTGCTTATATGTGTACTTCTGATCATGCCTAAGTCCTTGTTTGAAAGGCACTTGTGCCATTTGCTTTGGGGTTGTTTCTTTGATTTTTGAGTTCATGTTTGGATTATTATCACTATTGTTTTCCATTGTTTAATATTCACTTGCCTTGATGTTATTTATGTCCGTTTCGTACTAACCTTTTATGCAGGGACTAAGGTAAGTTCTTTAAGGGCATGGATAAGTATCCATGGTCACCCTTACTCTTTTCTTCTCTCATCTTTTTCCTTTAGGATTTAGGTTGTCGTCAAACCTCACTAACCGTAGGTCACCCATGCATGATAACTTTAGGACTCATAGTCCCCCTTTAGAGTTACCCTTGTGTCTTCTCTCTTCTCATCTCAAATTTCTTTAAAACACTTAATAAGAATAAAGTGTATTGCGCACGAGCCTTAAGTGTGGGGAATGAGAAATGAGGGGCTTCCTCTCATCTTTCTAGAGTGCTTAGCGAGCGTCCTGTCTTGGGGCGATACGTTAAGTATTCGCCCCTGTGCCCTAGACTTTGGTGCAATGCAACTTAGGAACTAACTTAAGCCACTTCTGTCCTTAAAAACACAAACCAACTTCAAACCTTTTAGTCCTTCGGGATTTCCAAACTTAAAGGCTATTTTCAAAAAGGGCACGTTATTTTCCGTCTGAGACGCAAACAGACATCGACCCTAACTGTCGGACGTGAACTTAACGTCGCTCATAAAAAACACAAAAAGAACTTAGTCCGAACTACGTTGACTCTGAATTTCCCATTGCATGAAGGGAGTACGTAGGCCTAGGACGTCGACGTCCTACCGAGTCTGTCTTTGTTTTCCCCTCCTGTCTTAGTACAGCCCTAGATGATAGTATAACTCACCCTTAGAATAGACAACAAGCGTGGATCCCATCGAGTACGATGGACGCGTGGGGTGCTAGCGCCTTCCCCTCGCGTAACCGACTCCCGAACCCAGGTTATGGTTGCAATGACCATTCCTTTCCCTCCTCCTAAGGTTTATGCGGTGTTCCCTTTCTCTCTCTTGGGATAAATTTACACGGCTGGCGACTCTGTTTTTCCGCGCCACTCTCGCGTTTGTACCTAGATGAAAATCCTGGGAGCGACGGGTGTTTCTTGAATAAATCCCTAGGTTTTCTCCTCCAAGAATCGGGAATATTTTAGGAGTTTTTGCACAAACTGTTTCGTTCTGCAGGGATTCAGCTGGGCGAAGGTAACCGACGATTGGAGCAATTGTTCGGTTTAGTAGCTGTAATCGGAGGATCGTAGAAGAGAGGTTTGGGTTCGAAGTTTGGTAGATTTCAATTGATCGATTGAAGGTAACCAAAGAACGGAGGTTTTGTTCGGTTTAGTAGTCTGGGACGATAATTGGATCAACCATATTCAAAGGACTTGATTCATCTTGAATCAAGGGAAGAGAAAATTCTGCATCAACGATCGAAGACGTTCGAGGGTTTGGATTTTCATAGTTTTTCTCTTGTAATAAATAATTTGCAACATCTACATATATATATATATATCTCAATTCCAATTTTGGAATTGGGGGCAGAGGTACCCAAAGCGAGGACGATTGGGGAACTGCCTAATCAAATCTTGTTTGTTCTCTCTTTCCCTTAACTCTTTTATAATTCAGCTTGTTCGAATTTGTGAAGTCGCAATTTATCGAGATTCGGTCGTAGTGTGATTTTGAGCTGAGAAACTATTTGTTAAATCGATACAATTCCTTGACTTGTATCTTGGAGCAGCTCTATATTACATTCTATAGAAATTCTGCACTTAGTGTGTTTACGCACACTAGGTGTTTGATAATTTGTTTTCAACACAAAAATCGAACACATTGCTTTTAGTTGCTTATCATTTTTCTTCATTAGATTGGATTAAACATCAAGCAAGCAATATTTTGTTGAATGCGTGTTTAAGAGTAGAAATCAAACTGAATTTTTATCTTCCATACTCAATCTCAATATTTTCGTGCATATCCGATCGTTTTGGTAGAAGGTTCGTTGTAGACGTTCTAACCAGTGGTATCTTCCGTAAAACTATTTTAAAAACTAAATTTTCGAAACCATTTGCGTGTAAAACTCAAGGGATCTATTCAACCCCCCTTCTAGATCCATAGCCATCGTCTAACAAGTGGTATCACGAGCTCCGGTTAATTCTAGTGCTTCGGTAAAACTTCTTGGATCATGGCGAACGAACCTAAGGGGGCTTATAATAGAGCTCCAGTTTTTACAAGTGAAAACTACAGCTACTGGAAGGATTGTATGCGCGTCCATAATAATTCCATAGATCGAAAGATTTGGAACGTTTTTTTAAACGGTCCCATGGAAATTACTATGACTAACGCGGAAGGCATTGTCGTTCCTAAACCCGAAACTCAATGGACTGAGGAGAACGAGAAAAAGTACAGCTATAATTGGAAGGCTCGTAATATGATCATCTCCTCCTTGGGAATTGATGAGTATTATCGAGTCTCCCATTGTGAAACGGCCAAAGCCATGTGGGATGCTTTACAAGTAGCTCACGAAGGCACTAATGATGTTAAGATGGCTCGTATTAATACACTAATGCAAGAGTTTGATTTGTTTTACATGAAGCAAGGGGAAACCATTGCGGATATGCAAAAACGATTTACTCACATTATCAACAAATTGCATGTTCTTGGTAAACCAATTCCAAATGAGGTTTCTACTAACAAAATTTTGAGGTGTCTTAACAGGGAATGGCAACCGAAGGTCACCGCTATCAAGGAGGCCAATGATCTTGCTACACTAGACCTCACAACACTCTTTAGTAAACTCAATAAGCATGAGCAAGTGCTCATTAGCTTGGATAAACACGAAAAGAGATTCAAGAAAGAGAAGGTAAAAGATATGGAGAAGAAGTCGATAGCTCTTAAGGCTTATTGTTCAAAGTCCACACATCAAGAGCTAAGTGATAATGAAACCAATAACGACAAAGATGAAGAATCTGGTGATGATATAGGCTTATTTGTGAAAAGGTACAATAGATATGTTCGTAAGAACAATATACAACACTCGGATAGAACTCTAGTCAAGTTTAGGAAGCAATCTAGAAGCAAAGGAAATAAAAATGGCAAGGTAAAAGGGACGTGCTACAACTGTGGAAAATCCGGGAACTACAAGCCAGATTGTTCATCTCTAAAGAAAGACAAAGATAAGGATAATGACAAGAGTCTCTCAAACAAAAAGTCCAACAAGTCTCGACGAGCATACATCACTTGGGAAAGCGATAGTGAGTCGGAGAAAGATGATTCCTCAAGTGACGAAAGTGAATCCGTTAACTTTTGTCTTATGGCATGCCACAACAAAGCAAAAGAGGTAAAGCATTCTAAATATGATCATGTTAATACTATGTCGCATTTAGAGTTACCAAAGGCTTTTGACATGTTACACTATGAGGCTAAGGAAGCATTTCAACGCTTAGCCTCAAATAAAAGGATTTTCACGTATTTAGAGAAGAAGGTTTCCGATTCCGAAAAGGAATTGGAAGCCCTCAAAAACTCTATAGTGGATACATCAAAAGCCAAGGTTGAAGAGGATCCTACCTCTTGGTTCAATTGGGGCTGTGACACTTGTCATATTTGGCAATGAGAGGTGAGAACCCTCAAGGCCAAATTGGACAAGGCTTTTAAGCCAAAAGTTATATTTGCTATTGATCGATCACATTTTCGTGATGTGATTCGAGATAGTGATAGCAAAAGTAAATTCCAAATGAACCGTAATTGTCTTTACTGTTGTAAGCCTGGTCATACTATTGCGAAATGCCGCTTCAGAAGGTTTCTTGTTCCTAAAGGCATCTACCAATGGTTTCCCAAGTGCGGTCTTGGTTTCACTCACCTTAGAAGACCCAATGAGAATTGGGTACCTACTCTCCTTTTATTGTTTTTGTAGGTAGAAAGTGTTGAGACCAGCCAAAGAAGATGGGTTCTGGATGGTGGCTTCTCGAGACATATGACTGGCAACATATCTCTTTTCATCGACTTTGTGGCGAAGAAAAAGGGGTTTGTTACTTACGGAGATAACAATAAGGGACATATTCTCGGCAAAGGTAGTGTAGGTAACCCCTCATTTACTACTATCTCTGATGTGCTGCTTATGGAAGGCCTTAGACACAACCTTTTAAGCATTAGTCAACTATGTGACAAGAATTATAAAGTATCTTTTTCAAAGGATTGTTGCATAGTTGAAGATAGCGACAAAAAGAATGTGTTTAAGGGCCTGAGGGTGAACAACGTCTACATGCTAGACTTAAATGAGGTATTGTTGAATGGAGACAAGTGTCTAGTCGCTATGAATGAAGATTCATGGTTGTGGCATAGACGGTTGGCTCACATCAACTTTGATTTGCTTAACAAAATTGTCTCTAAAGACCTAGTCATCGGTTTGCCCAAAATTAAATTCACAAAGGATCACCTTTGTGATGCGTGTCAAATGGGGAAGCAAACAAGGATCTCATTCAAATCTAAAAACATCGTTTCAACTATGAGACCCCTTGAGCTCCTGCATATGGACCTCTTTGGACCATCTAGGGTTAAAAGTCTAGGTGGTAACTATTATGGGCTTGTTATAGTCGATTATTTTTCTAGGTTTTGCTGGACCATTTTCTTAGCAAATAAGAGTGATACCTTTTCGGCCTTTGAGCGATTTGCTAAGTTATCTCAGAACAAGTTAAACACAAACATTGGGTCAATTAGAAGTGACCATGGGGGTGAGTTTGAAAATCATTTAGTTGAAGCATTTTGTGATTCCAACGGAATTGATCATAATTTTTTCGCACCATGTACCCCTCAAAAAAATGGGGTAGTGGAACGTAAAAATAGAGTTTTGGAAGAACTTGGAAAGACTATGATTAATGTTGGTGGATTACCAAAATACTTTTGGGCCGACGCCATAAGTACGGTTTGTTATGTTTTGAATAGGGTGCTCATCTGGCCTATTCTAAATAAGACATCGTATGAGCTTTTAAAAGGGCGTAAGCCAAAAATCTCTCACCTTCATGTATTTGGTTGCAAATGCTTTGTGTTAAACAATGGGAAAGAGACTCTTGGTAAATTTGATGCCAAGGCCGACGAGGGTATTTTTCTTGGATACTCTCAGTCAAGTAAAGCATATAGAATTTATAATAAGAGGTTACGTGTAGTTAAAGAGTCAGTTCATGTTACCTTTGACAAGTCTTATCCGAGAAATGTCGGAGAAGGTAGTTCTTTTCATGGTGTAAGTGTACCTACTGAAGGCATACTCAAGGACACTGATAAGGGAATTGATCAGCCTGAAGCAGTGCGTATTGAGGAGGAAAAGGATCACCAACCAGTAAAAAGTGAGGATGATCATCATGCTGATAAAGATGAACTTCCTCCAGCTTGGAAGTCTTCAAAAGACCATCCAATTGACAACATTCTCGGTGATATCTCTATGGGAGTAACTACTCGCTCTAAACTTAGTAATTTTTGCTATTACTCTGCTTTTGTGTCACAAGTTGAACCTAAAAACTCTACGGAGGCGTTACTCGATGAGCATTGGTTTCTATAAATGCAAGATGAACTAAATCAATTCAGGAGAAATGAGGTTTGGGACCTTGTCCCCCCTCCGCGAGATCATCGAGTAATCGGTACCCGATGGGTGTTTAGGAATAAACTTGATGAGAATGGAGTAATAACGCGTAACAAAGCATGACTTGTAGCGCAAGGCTACAACCAAGAGGAAGGAATCGACAATAAGGAAACTTATGCGCCGGTTACCCGACTCGAGTCTATACGCCTTCTACTTGCATATGCTTACACAAAGAACTTTAAACTATTCCAAATGGATGTTAAAAGTACGTTCCTTAACAGACACATAAATGAAGAAGTCTATGTAGCCCAACCTCCGGGTTTTGAATCCCATGAATTTCCTGATCATGTCTATAAACTTAAACGAGCTTTGTACGGACTTAAGCAAGCCCCTAGGGCTTGGTATGAACATCTAAGCAAATTTCTACTTGATCAAGGGTCTTCAAGAGGAAAGGTTGACACAACTCTCTTCATTAAACGTCAAGGAAAACACTTAATTTTGGTACAAATCTATGTTGACGATATTATTTTTGGGTCTACTAACATGACCTTGGTCAAGGAGTTTTCTAGTTTGATGCAGGGGGAGTTTGAAATGAGCATGATGAGGAGCTCAACTATTTCCTCGGATTGCAAATCAAAAAACTTGAAGAGGGCACATTCGTGAGTCAAACGAAATATTGTCTTGAGCTTCTAAAACGTTTCGACATGCTAAACTGCAAAGCAATAGATACTCCAATGCCGACCAGTGCGAACCTTGATCGTGACAAAAATGGTAAAGAAGTAGAGGTAAAAAGGTATCGAGGTATGATAGGTTCCCTTCTTTATCTTACCGCATCACGTCCCGATATAATGTTTAGTGTATGCATGTGTGCGAGGTATCAGGCACATCCTAAGGAATCCCACCTAAAGGTAGTTAAGCGCATACTTCGATACCTCTCTGGTACTCCAAAGTATGGGCTGTGGTATTCCAAAGGTAGTGTTTGTTCCTTAGTTGGTTACTCCGATTCCGACTTTGCCGGGTGCAAGTTGGATAGGAAAAGTACTAGTGGCACGTGTCACCTTTCCGTAAATTCCTTGGTGAGTTAGCATAGCAAGAAATAGGTTTTCGTTGCTTTGTCAACAGCCGAGGCGGAATACGTTGCCGCCGGTAGTTGTTGTGCTCAAGTCTTATGGCTTAAACAACAATTACTTGATTTCAACTTAACACTTGAACGTATTCCAATTTTGTGCGATAACACTAGTGCGATTAATCTAACTAAGAACCCCGTATTGCATTCACGCACCAAGCATATCGAAATACGCCATCATTTTCTTAGGGATCATGTAGAGAAAGGTGATGTGATTTTTGAGCACGTTGACACCAAAAATCAACTTGCTGATATTTTTACAAAACCATTAGCTACAGAGCCTTTCTTTCACATCCGTAGGGAACTTGGCATTCTCGATATCTCGGATCGTGCTTAATAGTCTTTTAAGATAGTGATCTTCACACACACACACATATATATATATATATATATATATATATATATATATATATATATATATATATATATATATATATATATATATACATACACATGCTGGTTTATTCTTTTAACTAACAATGCAAAGAAATATTAAGCTATATGTGAGGGCTCTCATAGTCAATTGTGATCAAGGTAATATCGTTCCATTTCAAAGATTCTCTCTTCACACACACACACACACACACACACACACACACATATATATATATATATATATATATATATATATATATGTATACACATGCTGGTTTATTCTTTTAACTAACAATGCAAAGAAATATTAAGCTATATGTGATGGCTCTCATAGTCAATTGTGATCAAGGTAATATCGTTCCATTTCAAAGATTCTCTCTAACTAAATGTACCATGTTGAGTGATTACATTAATGTTTGTTGCACATATTGAGCATACCTTATCCATTTAGATGTTTGATATTTTGTGTTGGCTGTCTATTTATTCAATATCATAGCTTAAATGTCACAAAATTTGATTTTTGTCTGTTTGGGCCGACTCACAAATGCTTCTAGTAGACTCATTATTGGTGCATTGTTAACATGTATTGTCGGGAATGCTCAGGTCGACCTATAGGTCGACGTATAGCTTAAATGTTCAAAATTATCAGAAACACTGCAGTGTACGTCGACGTACACAGACCTTAGATCGACCGGTTGCTAAAAGCTGCGAAAAATGTCACTTGGTCACTGTGCGTTTCTTTTTAATTTTTTTTTTATTTTCTATTTGGCATATGCATTGTTTGGACACATTTTCACATATTCTCACCTCATCCTCTCCTCTAACCCCTCGCGACAAAAACCCTAACCTCACTTTCCTTCAAACAAAATTTGGGGTTCACAAAAATTCGTCACTGTTCATCTTCTCCTACAATGGCTTCTCGAAGAACATCTCGAAGAAGAGTCACTAGAGAGTCTGCATCTCAAGCCGGTACCTCTCAACCTCCCTTAAATCAACCAGTAACACTTCAATCTCTTCTCTCTGATAAGTATGTTGATTTATATGAAGAAAAATTGAGCAAATGGTCTGTTGTTAAGCAATTCATTTGCTATGCGGTACTGTTGAATGCGTGCGCATAGGAGATATCTTCCTTGCAAGAAGAGTTTCAGAATCACACCACCAACTTTGACGCCTTTGCTACTAATGTGATTGGTAAGTTTAACACTATGGCTGAAACTTCTACAACTCAGCATCGTGCTCTCACCAACAGCTTTAACATCCTGAATCAATCAGTGTTGGAGTTGACTGAACATATGGATATGCAACCTCCCCCACCTCATCATCCTCACCAGTTTCGCGGGCGGGGCCACTCATTTAGGGGGAAGAGGCCATGAGATTCATCCTTCATTTCGCATCATGTTTTTTTTTGCTTTGTTTCTTGCACTATTTTGGGTTTATGACTCAAATATGTTGATTTTAGCTCTGTGTGTCTTCTTTTTGTACTGCTTTATCGTACCTTATGGTTGTTCCATGTAGTAACAATGCACTATTACTCTATTTTGTGTCTTTTAAGTTTTTTTTCTTATTTAGCTTTTCATTAACTTGCATTGTATGTGAATGTGTGTTAATGGTATCTGTTGCAATTATGTTCAAAATGCAACTCTCGTTTTTTTTATTATTCTTGACACTTAATCTTTCTCTCTTTTTTATGTTGTCAAAGGGGGAGAAGAACAAGGACATAACAGGTATTGAGATGATCAAACAATAGTAGATGCATAAAGTCAGGGGGAGGACATATGACCGTTTTGCCATCATAAAAAAGGGGGAGTATGTGAGAGAAGATTCTCTCGATGTACTTGATTTTAATGATGTCAAAACTATCATGATTAGAATATAGAGATTCAAGTAATAAACTTCATATGAAATGCTCATTAAGGGGTCTAAGAGTGTTTGATCATGATTAGTAAATGGTCTAGGATCATTAGATATGTCTTAACACTTTTAGGAAAGTTAAAAATGGATTTTTGCATTTTCCAAGGGTGTGAGTCGACTCACAACCCTGCATTGATCGACGTAAACGTGTGTCATATGTTAGTATAACCTGCGGGATTGCTCGCGTCGACCTACCGGTCGACTCACTCATTTTGCATTTGTATTTGTCCAAAACTGGGAGCTATGAGTGGACTCATAGCCTGTTTCCGGTCGACGCATAACCTGCAGTTTTGCGCAGTGAACGCGCGGGATTGCTCAGGTCGACTATACTATCTGTATAGGTCGACCTCTTGCTGAATGTGACCAGAATTTCACTATGTCTTTCATTTCAAAACTCTGTTATTTCTATTATTTTTTCTAGGATAGTATATATATCATTTTAACTCATTTTTTACGAGATAACAAGAAACGTGAAAATTTATGCCATTTCTCTTCATCTTTATCTTCAACATTGAGTGAACAAACAATTACACATAACAATCTTTGTTTGAGTTGTTCATTGTTTCAAGGTGATAACGTTCAGATTTTGGAAGCGCATGATCTTCATTTTTGAGTTGAGATTTTTGGTAGGTGTTTCTTGAATAAAACCCTAGGTTTTCTCCTCCAAGAATCAGGAAGATTTTAGGGGTTTTTGTATAAACTGTTTCGTTCTACATGGATTCAGCCGGGCGAAGGTAACTGACGATTGGAGCAATTGTTCGGTTTAGTAGCTGTAATCGGAGGATCGTAGAAGAGAGGTTTGGGTTCGAAGTTTGGTAGATTACAATTGATCGAGTGAAGGTAACCGGAGAACGGAGGTTTTGTTCGGTTTAGTAGTGTGGGACGATAATTGGATCAACCATATTCGAAGGACTTGATTCATCTGGAATCAAGGGAAGGGAAAATTTTGCATCAACGGTCGAAGACGTTCAAGGGTTTGGATGTTCATAGTTTTCTCTTGTAATAAACAATTTGCAACAGCTACATATATATATATATATATATATATATATATATATATATATATATATATATATATATATATATATATCTCAATTCCAATTCTCAATTCCAATTGTGGAATTGGGGGCAGAGGTACCCAAAGCGAGGACGATTGGGGAACTGCCTAATCAAATCTCGTTTGTTCTCTCTTTCCCTTAACTCTTTTATAATTCAGCTTGTTCGAATTTGTGAAGTCGCAATTTATCGAGATTTCTGTCGTAGTGTGATTTTGAGCTGAGAAACAGTTTGTTAAATTGATATAATTCCTTGAATTGTATCTTGGAGCAGCTCTATATTACATTCCATAGAAATTCTGCACTTAGTGTGTTTACGCACACTAGGTGTTTGATAATTTGTTTTCAACACAAAAATCGAACACATTGCTTTTAGTTGCTTATCATTTTTCCTCATTGGTTTGAATTAAACATCAAGCAAGCAATATTTTGTTGAATGCGTGTTTAAGTGTAGAAATCAAACTGAATTTTTCTCTTCCATACTCAATCTCGATATTTTCGTGCATATCTGATCCTTTTGGTAGAAGGTTCGTTGTAGATATTCTATCTAGTGGTAGCTTCCGTTAAACAATTTTAAAAACTAAATTTTCAAAACCATTTGCGTGTAAAACTCAAGGGATCTATTCAACCCCCCTTCTAGATCCATAGCCATCGTCTAACAAAATTAACTTGATGATTGGGTTTATGAGGTCCATTGGAGCAGTTTGGATCATGTTTTGAAGTATTGGCTCATGCCCAGATGAAAATTTCCATCTGGAGGCCCTGGTCGACCAAAACCCTAATTTGGTGACACTGGCGATCTTGAGGCTTGATCCACTTGAAATGTTGCAACTTTGTGCTTGATTCCTAATGTGAGAATCCTCTTGATCCTTTATAGGTGTTTGAGAGGTTAGATAAGTTGAAGATCATGTCATTTCTTGATTGATCCTTTGTCTAAGTGCTCTGAGAGGGCTTGAAACCCTAATTCTTGATTATGGTGAATGCTCAACCCTCTTTGAGGAGATTGATGAGGCATGAGGGTTCATCCATATTGTGGTAATGATTTGTACCATGATGGGAAAACTTGGTGGTCAAAATTTGGGGTATGATTGATGCCCCTATTTAATCTTATTGGACCCAAAGGTGTGAATGGCGAAGGTATTTGGGCATTCGGGGTGCAAGAGGATTAAAATCAGAATACCCCGAAATTTTGACAGTGGTTATGAATGACAGTTTGCACATTCATCTTCTTTTGCTAAGCAATGGTGCTTAGAAAAGGGTGAAACTTCAACTCGATCCAGGTTTTCAGCCAAGGAACTGGTCTAAGTTTCTGATATAAACTTCCCCTCGATCTGGGTTTTCAGCCACGGAACTGGTCTTAGTTTCTTTTGTCAATAAACTTCCCCTTAATCCAGGTCTTCGGCCAAGGAATTGGTCTAAGTTTTTGATATAAACTTCCCCTTGATCCGTGTTTTCAGCCACGGAACTGGTCTTAGTTTCTTTTGTCACTAAATTCCCCTCGATCCTGGTCTTCAGCCAAGGAACTGGTCTCAGTTTTTTTCTTTTTTTTTTTCTTTTTTTTCTGTCAAGTTCCTTTCTTGACAAGGGACGCTACGTGTAGCGGTTTTCCTCAAAATTTTCGCCAAATTTTTTTGGGGAGATGCCATTTGATGGGAAAAGTATTGATGTCAGACTTGCTGGGGAACCCATTCGTCTGAGTTGTAGAGGTGTTCAAACTTCTCTGTTAGAGACGTCATTTGTTGATTCTACTAGGGAAAACGAGTCTCTTGAGAGCCTGTTTCCTATTTGGAGATGTTACATCATACTTTTCTTCGAGATCTTTTCAGAGAAATTCCATGTGACGTAATCCAATTCTGAGGTGCTGATGACTTCATTAATTTTGACTTTCTGAAGAGAAAAACCAATTTGTTGCTGAGAGTCTTTAATCGCGAGGCTTTCACTGGGGATTTTCCTTAATCCGGGAAAGCGAGAACATCATATTCAATGGTGAAGAGTGACGTTTGTCGAATGTCTTCTTGCCTTTCAGAGGTTTAAGTTATCAAAGTGGTCGAGGACCGTCTCCAATCCAGAAATAAACTGGGGGAGAGATTGTTCAGACAAAACATTTCCTGACGAGGAAATAACTAACAACTCAATTGGTAAGAGGACTTTGTCACTTGGGGATAATACTGACCAGAGTGATAGTGATGCAATATGAATATGAATTAATAATGCATGATGTATGTATGTATATACTGACAAAACTGACGTGACATACAGACTAATAGATGAACACGATTGGATACTTGGCCACTGCAGGGAATAAAAAGTATCACTAGTCCAAAATAGCAATTCTGCCTAGCTTAGGAGAGACAGTCCCTGTAGGGAGAAAGAATTGTTCAATCGGTCTTAGGAGGTACGTACTCTGCCAAGGATGTCAGATGAAACATGGTTTGACACTGTTGATCCTTCATTCAGGCGTACTGGTTTAGAAGGAGTGCTTTGATTCTGCACTTTGAGGTTCAATCACCTTTGGAGAAGCTATAGATGTGCTTTCGATGTTTAATAGTCAAAAGCATTGCCATCTTTATTTTAAAAGCAGAAAAATTTTGACAAGTAAATTCATTTTTGTTTTATTTCAAGAATCGTTGATCATGTTAAAAATGTCATTCTGTAAAGCTAAAACAAATAAGAATTGCAAACAAAAGCACTAGGGCTCAAATTTTATTGATAGGATGGAAATCAGCCAAACGCGTGATCCCATAGAGTATTTACAAAGTTAGAAAATGGTAATTTAAGGGAAAAGGGCTACATTGAAACATAACGACCGTTATCCTTCTACCAACTTTGAATTCCGGACATCCTGAGCTTCTGTCGAAGATGACCTTGACTGAAGTTTTCTTGACGAACGGTATTACCGCTGGGGATTTAACCTTGTGGACGTAGTTACTTGCCATTAATCCCTAACTTTTTCCTGGATTGTACTTTGAGATTTCCAATCCATCGGGATAATTTTTGTTTATGTCTCTAATTTTTGCCTGGACCGCCCTTTCGGGTTTTTAATCCACCGAAACATTTTTTTAATTTATTTAGGTGAAGTATTTCATGACTACGTCAAAGTTTATGGGGTAGGAAAATTCCTCTCCGTCCATGGTTGCGAGTCTCAAGGCACCGCCTGAGAAGGCTTTCTTGACCACATAGGGGCTATCGTAATTCGGAGTCCATTTTCCCCGGGAATCAGTGAGGAATGATTGTATCTTTTTGAGCACGAGGTCTCCTTTCCTGAAGAGACGGGGTCAGACCTTTTTGTCAAACACTTTCTTCATTCTTTGTTGATACAACTAACCATGGCATAGTGTCGTTATTCGTTTTTCTTCAATTAGGTTCAGTTCATCGTGTCGACTTTGACACCATTCAGCTTCTGTTACCTTGTTTTCCATCAATACCCGGATTGATGGGATCTCTACTTCTATGGGAAGTACTGCTTCCATGCCATATACTAGAGAGAAAGGGGTTGCCCCTGTTGAAGTGCGGACATATGTTCGATAACCGTGAAGAGAAAAAGGTAGCATCTTGTGCCAGTCTTTGTAGGTCACAACCATCTTTTGAACAATCTTCTTGATGTTCTTGTTAGCCGCCTCTACCGCTCCATTCATCTTGGGTTGGTAGGGAGATGAGTTATGGTGTTCAATCTTGAACTTAGCACACAACTCCTTCATCATCTTGTTGTTCAAGTTAGATCCATTATCAGTAATGATCTGGCTTGGAACACCATAACGGCAGATGAGATTATTTTTGATAAAGCGAACGACCACTTGTTGGGTTACATTGGTGTATGACACTGCTTCGACCCATTTGGTGAAGTAGTCAATGGCTACCAGGATGAACCGATGTCCGTTTGAAGCTTTGGGTTCGATTATGCCAATCATGTCAATTCCCCATATGGAAAAAGGCCACGGGGAAGAGAGAACTTTGAGATGCGCTGGTGGTACATGGATTTTATCTGAGTATATCTGACACTTGTGACATCTCCTCATGTACTTGTAGCAATCGGATTCCATTGTCAACCAATAATATCCTGCTCTCAGAATTTTTCTCGCCATTGTGTGTCCGTTGGCATGAGTGCCGAAGGATCCTTCATGAATTTCTTTTATCAGCATGTTTGCTTCTGGTCTGTCTACGCATCGGAGTAAGACCATGTCAAAGTTCCTCTTATAGAGTGTATCACTGCTCAGAAAGAAACTGCCTGCCAACCTTCTGAGGGTCTTTCTGTCTTTTTTTAATGCCCCAGGTGGGTACACTTGTTTCTGAAGGAAGCATTTGATATCGTTATACCAAGATTTGTCGTCTATGACTGCTTCAATCGTGAAGATGTAGGCGGGCCGTTCAAGGCACATTATGTCAATCTTAGGTACGTCGTTCCATTAACCTACACTAATCATGGAGGAGAGAGTGGCTAATGCATCATCCATGTGATTCTCTTCATGAGGGATGTGATGAAACTCGATTCTGTTGAAGAATAGTAACAACTTTCTCGCATAGTCTTTGTAAGGAATCAGTCTTGATTGGTACGTATTTCAATCTCCTTTGATCTGATTGATAACCAGGGTTGAGTCTCCATACACATTCAAGTTCTTAGTTCTCAAGTCAATTGCTTCTTCGAGACACATGATACAAGCTTCGTATTCGGCCTCGTTGTGTGTACACTTGAAAGTCAATCTGGCAGTGAAAGAAATGTGGGTACCCTAAGGTGTTATGATGATTGCCCCAATTCCGTTTCCATAATGATTGACAGCTCCGTCAAATATTAGTTCCCATTGGGAACCTGGTTCTGGCCCTTCACTGGGTAGCAGTTCATCGCAATCTTTCATTTTCAAGTACATGACATCTTCATCTGGGAAGTCAAATCCGACTGATTCTCGATCGTCAATCGGTTGATGAGCCAAATGATTGGCTAAAATACTTCCTTTCACAGCTTTCTGAGCATGGTACTCGATGTCGTATTCTGATAACAACATCTGCCACCGGGAAATCCTTCCCGTGAGAGCAAGTTTTTCAAAGACATACTTGATTGGATCCATTTCGGAGATTAATCAAGTAGTGTGACAAATCATGTACTGGCGAAGACGTTTGGCTGCCTAAGCCAGAGCACATCAAGTTTTCTCAAGCATAGTGTACCGAGATTCACAGTCGGTAAATTTCTTGCTCAAATAGTAGATGGTAGACTCTTTTCTTTTCGTTTCGTCTTGTTGGCCAAGTACATAACCCATGGAGTCTTCCAAGACTATTAAATAGATGATCAGCGGTATTCCCTCCATTGGAGGTGATAGGATCGGTGGGTTCAACAGGTATTCAATTATACTGTTGAAGGCAGTTTAGCAGTCTTCTGTCCATACGCAGTCATGATTCTTTTTTAGTAATTTGAAGATTGGCGCACATGTCGCGGTAATGAGGAATATAAATTTGGTAATGTAATTCAAATGTCCCAGGAATCGTCTGACTTGTTTTTCAGTCTTTGGAGAAGGCATTTCTTGAATGGCCTTGACTTTGTCAGGATTAACCTCAATTCCTTTCTTGCTGGCGATGAACCCTAGTCATTTCCTTGAGCGGACACCGAACATGTATTTGTTAGGATTCAAGCGAAGTTTGTATTTTCTCAGACGCTTAAATAACTTTGACAAGTGGGTCACATGCTCCTCTTCTGTCTTAGATTTGGAAATCATATCATCGACATATACCTCGATTTCTTTGTGCATCATGTCATGAAACAGAGTAGGCATGGCCCTTTGATAGGTTTCCCCGGTGTTCTTCAAACCGAACGACATTACCTTGTAACAGAAGGTGCCCCATAGGGTAATGAAGGAAGTCTTCTCCATGTCTTCCAGCGCCATTTTGATTTGATTATAGCCCGAGAATCTATCCATGAAGGAGAAAACTTTGAACTTGGATGTATTGTCTACCAGCATATCTATGTGCGGTAAGGGAAAGTCATCCTTTGGACTGGCTTTGTTCAGATCCCTATAATCTACACACATTCTAACTTTTCCGTCCTTTTTCGGAACTGGTACTATGTTGGCTAACCATTGAGGATATTTTGATGTAGCGAGAAAACCTGCGTCAATCTATTTCTGTACTTCCTCCTTGATTTTGATGGCCATGTCAGGATGAGTCCTTCTCAACATTTGTTTTACTGGCGTACATTCTGATCTTAACGGTAGATGATGTTCCACAATGCTGGTATCCAACCCTGGCATGTCCTGATAGGACAAAGCAAACACATCTGGAAACTCTTTGAGAAGTTTTATCAAGTCTTCTTTAACAGTCAGACTGAGCAGTGATCCAATCTTTGCTTCTTTTCTCTCTCCTTCTGAACCCAGGTTGACTGTTTCCAACAGCTCTTTGTGAGGTTCAATAGACATTTCCTCTTGTCTGAGTAATCGGGAGATATCTTCTGGAATTTCTTTATCTTTTTCTTCTTCAGCCTCAAATACCGAGAATTCAAAGTTGGGAGAAGGCATTGGATCGTATGTTTCAATGGGGTTTAAAACAAGTAATCTGCATGACGTGATGATTGTTTTTTAGAAGAGATAGAGAGAATACAAAAGTGTGTGCAGTGTATTTTCTGAAAAATGCTTGTTTTTATTTTTGAGTTGTTTTTAGGATTACCATTTTCTGAAAAAAAGCGAAAAGTGAAAACAGCAATAAATACAGAAATTACAGAACAACGTTATTTTATTTATGATTTGGTCGATTCTTAAAACTACAGCCCTATAAAACAAAACTCTGTCGCTTTGGGCAAAGCGAAGAGGGAAATTTATAGAAAGTGAGCCCTATAAAAACATCCATTTCACCTGGGCAGGGTGAAAGGTTAAAACAAAGATGGCAATTACTTAGACTTATGAACGACTTTTGGGATATCGACAACAACCCATTGGCGGCGAACTCCTCGTGAATCACAAAGTCTGGTACCTTCTTTCTTGGTGTGTCTTCAGAAATGACGTTGATTTCTGGTGGAGAAGGATCGTTGGAGTCTTCCTCCCATGCGGAGTTGTCGTAGATGAACTCTTCTATTGTATCTTGTACAATGTTTTCATTTTCAGGTGGATCTTCCCATCCAGTTGGTTGGATGTCTTCTAGCCTGATACGAGAGCTTTCAGGAGCGGTGTACTTGACCAAGAAATCGTACTTGCCACTCGGCTGTCCTAAGGTGTCCCATACTCCAGTGGAACTGGAGGAGTCATCCCTCTCGATGACGTTGACCTCGGGAAAGGCGTAGTTGATGAATTCTTGTCCTGCAATCTTTGCAGATTCATCGTCGTGCTGGATATTTTCGGAATGTCCTGAGTAATGATCCCATGATTTGGTGGGGACGCAGGTATTCTTTTTAATGATGGGTAGCTGATAAGAGTTGTTTGGCTAACTCTTTTTCCCCAAGTCTTCTGGGTACGGCTGCCAGATAGGCACGTAATCCATTGGGTCATAATAGTTATAGTAAAAGTTGTCTTTCATCAGAGTGTCCTCCTCTAATAAGTTGGGTAGAGCACGACATCCTTCCGGATCACAATCTCCGTACATCATCTTGACATCTGATCTCGGTATATATCTCAGACTTTGCATGGGATAGCAAAATGACGTATGCGTTTCTTCCCGAGACATATAACTTTCCTTGTTGAGGTAGAACTTCCACTCTTCATCTGTATCGGAGGAATCACCCTCATTGATGGTATGTACTACTTGAGACACTGGGTGGAGGAAACCTCCACTGTGGAAGAAGTCCTGAATGGGATGAAAACTTTCATCGTTAGTAGCAGTCTGGGTACAGGTTGAAGAAAAACCAAGACCTTTCTTCCTCTTGTTATCAGTAAGAATAACAAGTTGCCCCCATCCTTTTACGTTGTTGCTCTCGATTACTTTGAGAGCATCTTTGTACGAGGAAATCAATGTTCCTTTTTCAGATTGATTCTCATTGCTCATCGAGAGCGCTTGGAACTGAGTCCCAATGACCTCCTTTGGTTCTACACAGGTTGATGATGATTAGTTGCTTACAATTAAGGTTTGCTCTCCACAGACTGTGACTAGTTTGTCATTCTTGACGAACTTCAGCTTCTGGTGAAGTGTCGAAGTGACCGCCCCGGCCTCGTGTATCCAAGGTCTTCCTAATAAACAACTATATGCTACCCAGATGTCCATGACCAGGAAAGTGACTTAGAAAGTGTGAGGACCGATGGTTATGGGAAGATCAACTTCGCCGATAACTGTTTTTATGGATCCGTCAAATGCTTTGACGATGACCTCGTTGCCCCTCATCGGAGATCCTTGAAATGATAGTCGCATCAGAGTAGATTTTGGCATAACATTCAGTGTTGATTCAGTGTCTACCAGTACGCTGGCTAAAGCATCGTCCTGGAAGTTAACTGTAATGTTAAGTGCCATGTTGTGATTTTTGCCTTCTTTCGGCAGTTCTTCATCACTGAATCCTAAATTGTTGCATGAAGTGATGTTGGAGATGATGTTGTCGAATTGTCTTATCGTCACATCTTGTTCCATAAAGGCTTGATCTAAGACTTTCTGTAGAGCTTCCCTGTGAGCTTCGGAACTAAGCAAAAGAGATAGCACAAAGATTCTTGAAGGAGTTTGCAACAGTTGGTCTACAATGTTGTACTCGCTTTTCTAGATGAGCTTCAGCATCTCATCGTTGTTCTTTGAACAGTCGGGATTACTGGATTGCCCGACTAGTTGGTTAGAAACTTCCGTTTGATGTTCCTTTTCTCTGTTGGGTTCTCCACACTACTATGAAAAACTCATTTAACAACGGTTGGGAATGACATATAATGACGCGGGCGAAGGCGTTGTTATGTAGATTGTCGTTGTAAGTTCGCGGTTTCTACAACAGTCTGGAAACCGTTGTTGTATTCTGAAAAGTGTGCGTTATATTGCAACGGTTAGGTATTTCAACCATTGTAATATATATTAACTATCACAACGGTTATGAGTCTCAACCGTTGTGGAATGTGCCCTTAGTTTATTAAATAAAAATGTATATTGCTTGTTTTACCATACACCAATTAAAGAAATACAACCATTAAAATTGGTAAAGAACTATATAACCTGAAAAATTAAACTGTTCTTGAAAACCAACTTAAATACACCACAGTTTTCCGAATTGCATGCATTTCGTTCCACACATTTTATGTTCCTTAACATAAAATTTATGGTTCAATGGTCGGTTTCCTTCAATCCATCGATATCTTTTATTATAGTTTACCTCATCATCGCCACAAATCATCGCGATTTTATCATCATAATAATCATGATCTTAACAACCACGATGATTAGTGACGACGATGAGGTAAAGTAGAATTGTAGATATCGATGAATTGAATCAAATGAACCATTAAACCATAAATTTTATGTTAAGGAACATACAATGTGCTGAATGAAATGGATGCAATTCGGAAAACATTGACATGATAAAAATTGGTTTTCAAATACATCTTAATTTCAGATTATAAGTTTCTATATCAATTTAACTGATTTCATTTTCAATAAAAGGATAGTGAAACAAACAATATGCATAGTATATAATAAACTAAATTTCATATATAATATCAGAATGAATTCATATATATGTACCTTATCAGAATGAATTCATATATATGTACCACCATCATCATCACCATGTGAAACAAATCCTAAGAAGTGGGAAGCAATGAAGAAAATTAGTTAGTATTCAATTAAACTATATACAATATACATAGTATATAATAAACTAATGTTCTATATCAATTTAACTGATTGCATTTTCAATAAAAGGATAGTGAAACAAACAATATACATAGTATATAATAAACTAAATTTCATATACAATATTAGAATGAATTCATATATATGTACCTTATCAGAATGAATTCATATATTTATGTACCACCATCATCATCACCATGTGAAAAAAACCCTAAGAAGTGGGAAGCAATGAAGAAAATTAGTTAGTATTCAAAACAAAACAACCAAAAGTTGAAATAAAACCCTAAGAAGTGGGACTGTACCATTACAATGAAGTTCACCTTGCTTGTGAAGCATTGAAGTCGAATCTGCACAAAATCAGAACAATCAACAAAAACAACATGAAGCAAACGAGATAATGGGAACTATCTAACAAAAAGATTGAAGTAGAAGAATACCTTATTTTCCATAAATAATATGTACATTACGCTTGCTACCGCCAGTATCATCACCATGTTCATCTAGTTTTAGATTCTGCAAGAAGAAGTAGAAGGAGGAAGAAGCTTAAATGAAAAGCTTCATACTTCTTGTATTTCTTTTCGAGGATTCTATAAAAAGATGAAGTTTGTTGCAAAAAATGGGTGTTATGGTTTCGCTGTGAAGGAAACGATGTTACTGTCAATAATAGAAAGTTAATTCCCTTATATAGGTAAATATTTCACAACGGTTTTCTAAAATAACCGTAATGATAAGTATATATATTATTTTAATAATATCACAACGGTTAGTTATATTAACCGTAGCGATACCCCTTATACTTGGTACAAGGTTCGACTCCAGGCAACAACATTTTTCTATACTTACGTAAAATAGAAAAATGTTGTTGCCTGGAGTCGAACCTTGTACCAAGTATAAGGGTATTGCTAGGTTATTATTACTAACCATTGTAATATTACAACCCTTTCTCTTCTCGGAGTAGAGAACAGTCTGGCCAAGTATAATAATGATTTAAAATTTTCTCTGTTTTTCAAAAAATATCGTTCCAGAATATCAACCATTTTCAAGTTATCATCATTGCAAGCATTAAACTATCATACTTTTCATCTTCAACCTCGTCTATAAATAGACAATTTTACATTTCTTCATAATATATTCTTCGTAACAATGAGTTCTATAAATGAGAATGCTAGAAACATCACCAATGAGGGCACAAATGAACAACGTCGGACGCCAAATGAGGAGGTCCAACCAGCGGCCAACGTCAGGGATGCGTTAAGGGTAAGGAAGGAGAAGAAGAAGAAGAAGATCAAGAAGCTGAAGAAGAAGAAGAAGAAAAAGACAAAAAGGAGGACTGTTTATTATGATTTCGATGAGGGGAGTGATGAGAGAGTCCTGGATTATGAAGATGCATTTGCAGCTATGGGCTCTGACATTGATAAATATATGTAATATATGATTATCAATGTACTCTATAGAATCTTAATAAAATTTTCTTTATATATATACTCATGTCTTTCAATTTTATTTTTAAAGAAGTTTTCTTTTATTTTTATATATTCTCTTGCACTTAAAAATAGAAAAACAAAGATGAATTTTGAGTTTTGAAGTTAAATCCCCGTAACACTAACAAAAGAAATAAAATATATGTTTAATTGATTTAAATTACCCGTGGTGAAAGGTCTGTAAGCATTTTGAAAAAATAAGTAAAAAACGCTACCTATAATGACGATTTTCCCTAAAACTGGTTTTTTGAAGAGCAAGACCTAAAACTAAACTATAGGCTATAATGACGACTGAAAACATACCCGTGGTGAAAGGCTGTGGGCATTTTGAAAAAATGTGTAAAAAACCATAAATGCGGGCATTGGGAATTGAACTCGTGACCAGACACTACCTATAATGACGGTTCTTTAAATACCCGTTATGAAAGGCCACACATTTTTCCATGGTTTGAATATTAACCGTCATTAAAAAACGCGCGAATCTATTACAACGGTGTATAGGCAAGCCGTTATAAGCGTATTAGTTCCAACTCCTCTGTTGAAGATCCGACCACTCTGTGTTACTCGAGTGATATCAGCAATATTCACGATGGAGGGTAATGGAGTTTCCTTTCCATTCTCGATTGTTGTTGCACCATATTTGTAAGGGATTGCCTTATCGGATTTGTATGGTACTGGTCCCGGCAGATAGATAACTATAGGAGTCTTTTGATTTTTCTGACCATCGTAGGCAGCCTCAATTGGTTCGAGGTTAAGAATCTTTCTACTATGAAGAGGAACTCTTGATTCATGGAGTAGAGGGATTATGGCGCATACATCTTTGATACTTTCATGATCGGAGATTATGACGACGTCTTTGCTTTGATCAGGGAAATAGTCTGACATTACGTTGGTCGACCTAAAATTTGAACGTGGTCGAATTTCTTTTCGGTGCACCTGATTTTGAAGAACTGCTCGCATAAGGTAGCATCCTTGGTTGTTCTCTGAGCAAACTCTACAACGCTCATAGTTGTGTGGTGGCACCCGGCCACGTCCGCTTTGTATGCAGTGCAACTTTACTAGATCCGTTTCCATTGATCGAACATCCTGACTTTGATGCCTAGTAGGATTCCCGTCAGTCATACTGACTTTTTGTATGTCTTCATCTAGATAGATCGGAAGCAAAAGTGGTTCAACAAGTGTTGAAGCGTTCTTTGGACAAGTGCACATCCTTGGTCATTCTCATGACATACTTTACAGTTTTGATAATCACGTGAAGCTAGAAAACCGAGCCTGACCTGCTTAGCGTGTAATCCTACCAAGCTGGTATTCATCAGGCGAATATCAAAGATTTGAACCAGGTTGACTTGATAATGACTTCTATCACGGTAGTCCTGGATCCACCCAAGATCTATCTGACGCTGGAGGTCCTCTTGTACAAAAAAGCATCCCTGATTGTTTATTGAGCAGATCGGACAAGAATTGTAATTGTGTCATGGCAGATTATGATGTTGGCTTTGCCTTGAGTGCATTGCCACCAAGTTGACATTCATTTCCAGAATGTTGTGGTTCTGGACAATGTTGGGATTTGCGTGAGCCATATTGACTTCCTGGATTCGATCTTGCATCCACCCGAGATACATCTGTTCTTGTAGAGCTGATTGCACTATGGAACATCCTTGATTATTCTTTGAGCAGATATCACACTGGTGATAATTATGAGACAGTACATGACTGTACCCGCTCTGTCTGCAATGTATCTTGACCATATTGGCTCCCAATAGGAGTACATCATGAATTTGATAGTTGTGGTTAGATTCTTCCTCTATCAAATTTACTGCAGTTTTCTCGCGTTAAGGCAGCGGGTTCGTCTGAACATTTGGATTTATATCCTTGAAGGATAAGAACCTATTCCTGACAAGCTTCTGTATATCGGACTTGAAAATGAGACAGTTTTCTATGTTATGCCCCTGTCCTCCTTGGTGGTTGTCGCTCCCAGGATTTTCATCTAGGTACAAACGCGAGAGTGGCGCGGAAAAATAGAGTCGTCAGCCGTGTAAATTTATCCCAAGAGGGGGAAAGGGAACACCGCATAAACCTGAGGAAGAGGGAAAGGAATGGTCATCGCAACCATAGCCTAGGTTCGGGAGTCGGTTACGCGAGGGGAAGGTGCTAGCACCCCACGCGTCCATCGTACTCGATGGGATCCACGCTTGTTGTCTATTCTAAGGGTGAGATATACTATCATCTATGGCTGTACTAAAACGGGGGAGGGGAAAACTAAGACAGACTCGGTAGGACGTCAACGTTCTAGGCCTACGTACCCCCCTTGTGCAGTGGGGAATTCAGAGTCAACGTAGTTCGGACCAAGTTCTTTTTGTTTTTTTTATGAGCGACGTTAAGCTCGCGTCCGACAGTTAGGGTCGATGCCTGTTTGCGACTCAGACGGAAAGTAACGTGCCCTTTTTGAAAATAGCCTTTAGTTTGACAATCCCGAAGGACAAAAAGGTTTGAAGTTTGTTTGTATTTTTTAGGACAGAAGTGACTTAAGTTAGTTCATAACTTGGATTGCACCAAAGTCTAGGGCACAGGGGCAAATACTTAACGCATCGTCCCAAGACAGGACGCTCGCTAAGTACTCTAGAAAGATGAGAGGAAGCCCCTCATTTCTCATTCCCCATGATTAAGGCTCGTGCGCAATACACTTTATTCTTATTAAGTGTTTTCAAGAAGTTTGAGATGAGAAGAGAGGAGACACAAAGGATACTCTAAAGGGGACTAAGAGTCCTAATGTTATCATGCATGGGTGACCTACGGTTAGTGAGGTTCGACGACAACCTAAACCTAAAGGAAAAAGATGAGAGAAGGAAAGAGTAAGGGTGACCATGGATACTTATCCATACCCTGCATAAAAGGTTAGTACCAAACGGACATAAATAATATCAAAGCAAATGAAAACCAAACAATGGCATATAATAGTAATAACAATCCAAACATGAATTAAAAAGTCAAATAAACAACCCCAAGACAATGGCACAAGTGCCTTTCCATACAGATAACCAGACACGGTCAAGGATGTGCATACAAGAAAAATCTCACACAAAGAGCAATTGAACAAATAGTAAAACAACTTCTAAAATCACCAAATTAAATATCAAAGTTGCTCAACCAGAGACAAACAAAATACCAGAAACTCCTGCAAAAATTCAAGATGTTAGTCATTCAAACAATCATACAAAGTTTAGATGAGGAATATGACTTAAAATGCAAAAAGGAGGACCAAAATGCAATGTGAAATAATTTTAAAAATGATAGAAAAATATTTTAATGCATCTCAGAATGTTATCTAACAAATGCAAAAAGAACGGGTTGAAAATATTTTATGGATGCAGAGAAATAAAATAAACAATTTTAAGTATGCATGATATGAGTAATTCAAAAGAAAATAGACTAAATAATTAATTTAGATGATAAAAAATAAAATAAAAATAAAAAATAAAGTTTGGAAAATTTTATAAAAAATTAAAAATGAAAATGTAAGAATTTAAATGAAATAAAAAATGGAGAAATATCTTGGGGGTGCGTTTAGTAAGAAAAATGCATTGGAATGTTAATGGGCTGAAAAGAGGGGGGGGGGTGTGAATAGGAGTCCAGTCCAAATAATTAATCAGCGAAATAAAAAAAAAGGAGTGCATGTGGGCTTTCAGTCAATGGGTTGACTCACTACCTTCCATTGGATTGATCCTGCGCTCATCAATAAGTCAACAAAATTAACAAGTATTTTAGATTAATGATCCAGATCACACGACACATCACAATAATGATACGCACACACACACACGTGATTACCCAACGTCCCATAGAGCCCCATGTGCACGGAATGTGACTCATTAATTCGCTGGCAGGATGATGACCACATGATTGAGTCAATGCTTCACAAGTCAACATGATAAGGGGTTTGGTTTTGTAGTTCACTATAATTACCATGTTATGGCACACACATAATCATTAATTAAACCTCAGAAAAAAAATAAAAGAAACAAAACGTGGCAATTCAAGGGACGTAGGATCAAGCTTATCAACGGATGAGATTTCGTCTTCTCCGTTTACATCCCTGGCCGGCCGGAAATTCCCCAGGTTGCCGGGGCCCTAGCTCCGGCCGCCTCCCACGGTGCCTGCAATTCAAAACCTGCCCAGAATTTTCGTGCGAATATACTATTTTGACCAGAAAAATGTGAGGATCTCAAATATATCATCGAAAATTGCAAATAATCAACGCATAATAAAAAACGATGAGAAATATATTAGGGCTCCAAACTTTAAACTCACCCTACAAGCAATACACACGTCCTAACACAACAAAAACTATATCAGGATGATCAGCAGACATCACACAACATTATGCACGTTTAAAATTCAAGTTTTATTATCACAAAAAAATCCACCAACCTGAGATGGTGCAACTCTAATCTTTGCATTTGGCTACGAATGGGGGATGGTTTGCACTCTATTGATCACAAGGAAGAAGTTTGTGGAAGAATTTCTTGAAAACTTCTTGTAGATTGAGAGATATGAATGTGAGATGCTTTAGGGTTCAAGTTCTCCACTCCTCCAAATGTCACGTGTAATCTAACCTAACCAGTGCATGGATGAGTTTAAATACTCTAGGGTTTCTCACTGATAATGGTTTGGGCTTGGGCAATTCTTTGTTTAATGAGTTTGGGTGATTTTTAGAAAATTGCATAATGTGAGTTACACCTCTCTCCATGCGTGTACACTTAAGAATTCCATGATGGATCCCTCACATTTCAGTTGCTAATCACACCTGTATGGGATTTGAGCTTTGAGATGTATTGGTTAATGAGTTTTCAACATTTTGGTAATTTTGAATAATGGAAAATAAGTGAAGAATAAACCATGGAATTTCTTAATTAGTGGGCCCAAAATAATCCTCAAGGAATTTTCTTTGATATTAGAATGTGGCATGAAGCAATGGAATTGATTATAGGTCATTATGCCCAAAGTTGTGAAAATGGAACCATGAGAAACCCTAAAAACCACTTTACCTTCTTTTGGTCATAAGTTGAGTTTCACAAATGATATGGAGACCCACTAGTACTTGTTGGAAAGAGGAGAAAAATATCTTCAACTTTCATGTTGGAGAAAAATTAATTTGAAGCTTTCTTGACGATGGAAAGTCAATTTGAATGCAGTGCAGGAACTTGCCCAAAAAGGAAACTTTCAAATTATAGGTCATTTCCATATTTAGTAACTTTTGCACCAACTCCTGATTCTTGATAAATGGTATGAAAATTGACCCTTGAAGACCATATGAGGATGTGAGACCTTGAAATCCTTGAAGAGAACCTCAAAATTCCACAGTTGACTTCCCCTTGCACTGTTGACTTTTGCCCAATTCACGTGATTCCCAATCCATCGGCAAATTGGACTCCTCCTGAACCAAACTGATGGACAATCTTCCATCCCTAGATACTCAGGGACCCAAGGAATACCATGGAATCAAGTCTTGCCCAAATAATCAGAAATAAACTGACTTTATAGCAAACCCTAATCTGGGTACCCTCAGTCTAGGAGGAAATAACACAGTCTCCAAATCCAAATTCCTCTGAATATGATGTGTATCCTCTCCAACAAAGATAAGATATGCCATCTGGTGATGATAAAAACCCAAGGAGCTTGCCCATTGGAGCAATAAACCCAAGAATCTCAAAACCCTAATTTATGCACTAGTTAGGAGAGAGTGATCCACTTGAGCTCTCTTCCTTGACCCTTTGAAGAACATATTCTCCTCTTGAACTTGCCTCAGGCACCTTGACCCCATGCTAAGAACCAATGATATGCACATATGATAATGCAAAAATGCAATGAAACATAAGCCAGTTAGTACAAAAGTAAGGAGGGCAAATTTTGGGGTGCAACAGCTGCCCCTATTCAATCAACATGGTCCTGAGGGTATGATAGCGATGGTTTTCAGACAATCAGGATGCACGGAGATTGAATACCAAAGAACCCAAAAATTTGCAATCCTCCACCGGAGAATTAGCCATAAATGCTGTACTGTCACAACACGGACGTGTGCTAGCTATGCTGGGTATAAAGTGAAACAAACTCTCCCAGGTTATGTCATCTCTGCTGATAAAGAGAACTGACAAAATAAATCTTCAAAAGATTGCTATCCCTGCTGGCAAAGAGAACTAGCAACATAAATGCCATCCCTACTGATAAAGGAAAACTGACGAAGGAAATCTTCAAAAGATTGCTATCTCTGCTGATAAAGAGAAACTAGCAAAATAAACGCCATCCCTACTGGTAAAGGGAAACTGACGAAAGAAATCTTCCAAAGATTTCTATCTCTGCTGATAAAGAGAAACTAGCAAAATAAATGCCATCCCTGCTGATAAAGGGAAACTGACGAAAGAAAATCTTCAAAAGATTGCTATCTCTACTGATAAAGAGAAACTAGCAATATAAATGCCATCCCTACTGATAAAGGGAAACTGACGAAAGAAAATCTTCAAAAGATTGCTATCTCTGCTGATAAAGAGAAACTAGCAAAATAAATGCCATCCCTGCTGATAAAGGGAAACTGACGAAAGAAAATCTTCAAAAGATTGCTATCTCTACTGATAAAGAGAAACTAGCAAGATAAATGCCATCCCTGCTGATAAAGGGAAACTGACAAAAGAAATCTTCAAAAGATTCATATCTCTGCTGATAAAGAGAAACTAGCAATATAAATGCCATCCCTGCTGATAAAGGGAAACTGACAAAAATAAATTGTCCTCTGAATCCAGGAACTCTGCTGAGAAGGATCACACTGACCGACTCTTTGGATCCACAACTTCTGTAACGCCCCAGTTTTTTCCAGTTTTATTTTATTGAGTATTTTTGATTATTTTATTGTTATTTTCGACTTTTATGTGGAAATGTGTTATTTTTCATTGTAATTATATTTTACCGCGTTTTGGGAACATTTGCGAGATATTTGAGTGTGGGGGTATTTTGGACATTTCATAGATATTTTTGATAAGTTAGTAAGAAAAGAAAAGAAAAGAATAGAAAAAGGAAAGAAAGAAAAATAGAGAGAAAGAAAGTGGAAGAAAGGAAAAAGAGAAGAAAAGAGGAGAAGAGAGAAAATTGGAGAAAGAGTGGAAAAATCATCAAGAACAAGTTCTAGAGTCGATTAAATCGGGTAAGGGTGCGAAACTCAATTATTCTATGATTGTATACGATTATGTTTGTGTGTTTGCTTGGATGTTCTTGTCTTTCCATAACTTTTGAATTCTAGGTCGAAACGAGATAAACGAGTAGAAATCGATGTTTTTACGGTCGGAAATCGATATAATTTGCGTTGCATGATTACTTGGTGTTTATGAATCATTGCTGATAATTGTTTTGCTGTTGGAATTGATTTAGAGTGGAAAATGAGGTTTTTGGGGGTTTTAGATCGTGTAACCCGTATCAGCATTTTTCTGGTTCTGGTGTCATTCGCCAGGCGAATTTGGGATTCGCCAGGCGGATTGGGTTTCGCCACTAGCTCGCCAGGCGAAGCGCTGGCGAAGGCATATTCGCCAGGCGAATTAGTAAGTCGCCAGGCGAAATTGGAATTACAGAAAGGGGGTAGCTTCTGTAACTTTTGGTTTTTTTCTAAATTGGTGACTCGCCACTGGCTCGCCAGGCGAAAGGCTGGCGAATGGGAAGTCGCCAGGCGAATTACCACGTGGCCAGGCGAATTTGGCTGTTTCTTAATAAATCCTTAGTTTTTGAAAATTCATAACTTTTGTTCAGTTTATCCGATTTTTGCATTTTTGGTGTCGTTGGAAAGCTTATAAAATGTACTTTATGATTATGATGATTTGGAAATTGTTGGACGATTTAATTATGTTAGAAATTGGGAATAGTGCCGATTCTCGACTTTTGTCGTTTTAAATGGTGCGTATTTGACGTGTATTATGTTATCTGTTTGTACTTTGGATGGGTATGCTTTATGTGCTATTGTGAGGATGATTTGTGGCCGAAAGGCAAGACATGCTAAGTGTGGTAATTGATTATATCTGCATGATTATTGATGTGTGTGAGTATGCAATGTGAATGTCTTGAGTCATTGTATGCCAAGCATCATGATGTGCATTGTTGAACGTCCTGAGTGACGGTTTGGTTCCCGAGGGAATCTGCTATAACATCGTGGGCCTCGAAAATATGAGGCGTTGCCTGAGGACTTAAAGTGATGGGTATAGACGATTGTGGGCTCCTTTGGAGACTTAAAGCAATCCTTAACGTCGTGGGCCTCAAAAATATGAGGCGTTGCCTGAGGACTTAAAGCGACGGGTGAACATCGTAGGCCCGACGGGGAGTTACTTGAGATTCTCAGTAACGAGCGATGGTTCCAATAGTGCCTGAGTGAACTGATGATGAGACAAGAGACATTGGAAGTCGGTACCGCATGGCATGTGCATAAAGTTGCTGTGTCGGTCTATGTGCATTGCATAAATCATGAGTTAATTGTGTATGAATTGTGATTATGAATGATTGAGTGTAGTGGTATTTGATACGTGAGAATTATGCTGTATTATGTTATATTTGATTGTGATGCGATTGTGGTGAGAAGTTGGTATTTGTGCACTTTTGTGTTAATATATAATTTTATGCAATTATATTATGGTTGTTTTTCTCACCCTTCTGCTGTTTTATAACGCTCTATGAGGCGTTGCAGATTAGAGTTGTTGGAGGTATTCTTTTTGTGAAGCATTACGTCTTCATTCTTTTGTCGGTCGGCTCTGATATGTGAGTCCGGGTAGCTAG